>BTCW01000004.1:41108333-42432500 GCA_033239725.1 Echinochloa phyllopogon | reverse complement strand
TAGAAGCCACCAACGAGAAAAATCATGAAGCACAGTATACATACATCCAGAGAAAACAAATTCACAAATTAGCATATTCCAAGTACAGCAACAAGTTTGGCAATAACATGCAATTTGTAGCAATGAAGATCACTTTTGATGTTCTTTGAAATGCTTTCTCGGATACCACAATAAATCCTCTCCACCCTAAATTTTCCAAAGAACAATAAACAGAAAAAAATGTTGAATATATAAGGTGAAAAAGAACAACAAAGCATTTCAGTCCCAACCAAGATAGGGCGGGACAATGATGATATAACAGTAAAAAAAATTAATTAAAACATTATACAAAAACTTAATTACCAGAGATGTCCTCCTTTCTCTAGTATTGATGTAAGAATATGATAAACGCTATAATTTATCCACAATTCATCTATAGCTAATTGTTTAAAGAAATCTGTAATATAGTTGGTACATGCAATCTCTAACAGGGAATACACAACACAAGCTATACTATTAACAGGGAACAGAAGATTGCCTGAACAGTTACATGGATGAGTAGACAACAAGTACATGGGCAGAAGATTGAATGCACACTTACATGGATGAGTAGACAGTACGTACAAGGGGGCAGTAAGTGGATCCACAAGTCCTTTTCACTACTGGGCTGGCATCTTTACTGATTCACCTCAATCAGACAAGGCTATGCAATTTATTCTATAGCTTCAAAATTAGACAGTATCCTTGTAGAAAGAAAATCCATTAACACTGGCACTTCAGATAGAAGGCCTCTTAGATCCTGAAAGAATGAACAAAAAGAATTGTCCAAGCAATTATTGTGTACACATTAGTGCAGTAAACATGTAGGTACTTGTAACTTCCAAAAAAGGACACAACAGCTAACAAGCTTCAGGTTACTACTAAATATTATGATATTAATATGTACTAAGAATGGACAGTGATTGCTATTTCCACTGCACAGATTACTGGAGAGTGAAAGTGTTTCAATTCAAGCAGCTTTTAGTGGTTTAAGGAATCACAAAATTATGTCGACAATCCGAAAATAAGATAGCATAGAATTTTAGGACAAACAAACGCCTACTACTACCCACACAAAAATATGCCCAGTGACCAAGGTAAAAAGGAAACCCAGTGCTGAAAATAACACGTTTTGAATCATAAGATGTCGCATTGTCCTTCGAAAGACAAACAATAAACTAATGCAAGCACTACTATTAATTCATTTTTGCTCTTCTGCCAAAACTTATACAAAGGCTCCAAATCTACAAGCTCATCATAAGAAGTATTCAAACCACCAACCATTGCATGAACCAGAACAAATTTCAAAAGTAAAAAAAAGGTAAATCATGCCTGCAACAATTTCTCAAGAAAACTATCTCAAGGAAACAGATCTTGTGCTACATACCTTCTGCTACATCTGTCCGTGTTATGAAACAAAGCAACATAAAATTTTGAGATGCATGGTCTGAATAGAAAAGGCTTGCTTGTCATATAGAATTAAAAAAAAATATCATCTTAAATCCAAAAAATTGAAACCAAATAGAGGACTGTAGGACACAAGAAACTATAAAAAGAGTCATTTTCAGTTGGTATAGCTAAATCTGTAGTGGCCCAAATAGATTCAGTGATAGTGTATTCAGATTAGGGTTTTAGAGCTATCAACCAAAAATACCATGTTTGAGAGCACTTCCAATCATGGAAGTTTTTCAGGTTCTGGAAATGAAATCAGACCTTGAGGCCCACGCAAACGGAAAGACTGCAAGCATGCATGACCATAATCAAAGCTAAGCAGAAAAGGTATGAAGTACCTCAGTTGGAGTTGGGGCAGGTAACTCATCAGTGCCGACAAATTTCATAAAAGCAACATTTAAAACAAGAGCTAACAATGTAAGAAGGCCCAAAAGTAGGGCAAATAACCAAGGTCCTCCAAAAGTGGCAAATTCAAAGCTAAGATAGCCCTTCCATTTTATACTGCACAAAAAAAGACATTTATGAATACTAAAGAAACCATAGAGATTTAGAGACATACAGAACATTTTAACATCTCAACTAGTACTACATATTCAGGTTTGGACCAGAATGAACACTATCCTGCTACCAACAGAGGAACCACATATATGTTGGCGGTAAATGAATACATGGCAACGTGTATCTAAAATCTATTATGCAGTTTGAGTTGGAAATCTGAAGAGGTTATAAAAGGCTTCCTAGTCATAGATATTCTAGACTCAATTTGATAACTGAATTAACATTATGAACAAACTTTTCCTTCCAAACAGTAAATAATTTTATATGTTCGATTCTGTGTTGAATTCAAGGTAAAAAAGGACACCGGGACATATGGTTACTTGGCCACCAGCTATTTCTAAGCAAGAGAAACTACACAAGTGTCAATTAAGAACAACACATCCATTGTATTAAAACATTCTGTTGGTGTCCAGAAAACAAGCAAACAACCAGCAAAAGCATAGATCTATTGTGCTAGCTATGCTACATACATTAAAATCCACTTTAATTGTGAACGAAGGATCTCATAAGCTGCATGGAAGAGTTAAGGGAACAAAAATAGCAGAGTAGGCTTATTTACCATGCGGTTGACGAGAATTTCTGATGTTTGACACCCAATTTGTGAGCCTTTCAAGATATGCAACTTTCTACCATGGCAATATACTTTCTGTGATCACCCGATATGCAGTAATCTACTTTGGCAGAAAATGAATGATTTAGGAACTCAATCATATCTTGCCACCCATTATATACCATAACAACACAAATATTTTCATGCACATACTATGTTATTAGAGCATGAAAGGATCTCTTTAAAATGGAGTATACCGAGATCAAGGTGCAACAAGAAAATGGACTAATTTAACTTTAGACAGTACCTTCCAATGAGGAACCCAGCAACAACATGCCTCAAATACTTGGTAGCTCCCTTTGTTGAAGCATGGGTCTGTGCGCCATGACCATGAGGCATTGGGCGTGCAGCCATGCACAAGCAATGTTGTATCTGCCGAACAGAAGCCCAAACTGTTAGGTCCAGTCCGATTCTGAAATATTAGGACTATATCATCTGCTTAACGTAAAGTGGCCATTCACTAAGAAATATTAACGAGAACCAATTGGGAGAGTAATTTTAAGCCTAGTAGATCCATTAATTCAAATAGCAACCAAGAACTCTTGATGTGGAATCATACTGATCACTAAAACAGATAAATGCTAGCAGAGTTACCACAACCAGTACCAGGTAGGAACTCTGTACATGCTTTATAACATACTATTCTAACCGCAGAAATGAAAGATCACATAATGAAATGGAAAGTCTATAGGTCTACAGCAAATATACATGCATATTCACCAAATCATAATTTTATCGCTCATAAAACCCCATGCTATAAATAACATGTGTTGCATACATGTACAGTGTTCACTAATCATGCCAACACGGAGACAGACTCCGAATTGAGGTGCCAACATCTGAATCGTGGAGGCAAGTAGAAAATAGACCAGTAAATTTGCTCCAAAAAACCCGTAAATTTCAGTTTGGAATACCTTGACCAGGGGAGACCTTGCATATGCATATCCAGCAACAAACCTCACCGGGATCCATGTATGTTGTAACAACCCTAAATTTTCCCTAGGATTTGTTGAATGCGAAAAGGTGGATTTTAAAATTTTTTGGTGAATTGTTGTGCATACTTCAAACATATAAGATTGTTTCTATTTGCTTCCTTTGCTCTTAGGCAAAATTTAAAATTAATTAAAAATAATTTGAAGTGCTAAGGACCAAATAGATGTGATTTGGAGTTAATTTGGTTTTATTGGATTTTTGGTTGTGTTTGAATTCAAATTCTAGATTTGAATTCAAACAAATACTAACAAAATTAATTCAAACCCTTTCTAACTGCTCGTGGGCCTAAACCCGCACCCAAGTCCACCTAACCCCCTCGAACTTCCTTTCCCGAGCCAGCCTGCCAACCAGCCCAGCCGGCCTTTCGGCCCAGCGCCGGCCCAAACTTCACCGCGTCGCCTCCGCGTCCTCATCCCTCTCACTGACAGGCGGGTCCCGCCTGTCAACTTTCTCTCCCTCCTCTCCTTCTTCCCCACGCGTCCGCTCGCTCTGCTCTCTCTCTCTCTGCCGCGCGCACCCGTGAGCACCCACTCCCGCGGAGCCGGTCCCATCAGCCCTCCTCGCGGCCTGTTGCGATGGCAACGCGTGTCCGCGGCCGCCCACCGCATCCATCTCGCCGTCCGTGCCCTCCAGCCCTAGCCGCCGGCCTATAAAACCAGTGCCGGGAGCCCTTCCCCTTCAAGCCGCCGCCGCCCCCCTTGGGGTCTAGATCCAATTCGAGAGGGTGTGGAGTGGGAGAAGGAGTCGGGGAAGCCCATGGAGGAGAAGCCGAGGGAGGAGGGGAAGCCGATCATCTTCCCCGCGTCAACACCGGAGACCGGAGCGCCGCCGCTCGCGGAGCCGCCGACTCCGAGCCGGACCAAGGACGGGAAGAGGAGCACGAGCACCGGAGGAGCATCGCGAGCACTACCCCGAGCTGCTGCGAACGTCTACTAGCCCCTAGGTGAGCGCCGTCGTTCTTCCCCCTTTCTCCCCTGTCTCCGACCGAGCGCCGCCGTTCCTTGTGCCCGCCGCTGCTAGCCCATCCTCTGGGACCCGACCTTCGAGTCGTGGCCATAAACTTCTTGCAGGAACCCGACGCTACCGCTAACCCCCTTTGCAGACCGCCGTCGCCTTCCAGCAGCAGAGGCCGCCGCGGCCGAGCTCTGCTCGTCGCGCGCGCGCCAAGGACGTGCCGCGGCCGTGGTGAACCACGTGCCCGCGCACGCGCTCCTAGCCGTGTCCCAGCAGTCGCTGGTGGCAACGCACTCGCGGCCAAGGCCATTTCTGGCCGCGCGACCCTACCCCGTCGCGTGCTGAAGCCGCTCGCCGGCCGAGCGCCGCCTGCCTTCGTCGAGAGCTCGCACCGTGGGTCAAACCCCACCTTTTTCTTGCCGTTCGTGACCACCGCACCCAAGCCGAGCCCTAGCACCGCTTCTAGGCCAGCGCCAAGCCATTTCCGGCGAGTTTCACCACCGACCAGTGCCGCCGCCGTGCGCCGGTGCGCGCCGCGTCGCGCCGTGGCCACGCCACACGCACGACCACACCAAGCCGGCCACACCTTTGCTACAAAGAATCCCGAGTCGGCCACAGTTTGATCCCGTGCACCCGGCTCACGTGAACCACTAACACGGTTCACGGTGGACCGAGTCCACCAGACCAGCTCCAGCCGCGCCCCCTTCATGGGCCTTTTGTTTGCGCTAAAGTCCAGAAAGGCCCCCTGAACTTTCTTGGCCCATCCACCTTTCGGCCAGTTTCAGCCCAACGTTGTTTAATCTTTTTCTTTTTATTTAACTGCGCTGACGTATGGGGCCCACTTGTCATACACTGCGTGTCACTGACCACCTGGGCCCACTGACCAGTCTTGACCGTTGACCGTTGACCCCGTTGACTGTTGACCAGTGAACGCTGACGTCAGCAGGGCCCACTTCTGACGTCATCCTAGGCGGACCCCACTGCTGACATCAGCATGACGTCATGCTGACATCAGCAGGCTAATTATTTGTCTGTTTTTCTTTTTCGGAAATTATTTAATATTTTCAGAAAATGATTTAAACTTCGAAAATTAATAATAAATCAACCGTAGCTCAGAAAAATATGAAACCAGTTTCTATATTTTTCTTAGATCATGACCTACGCGTTAGTGTAGAGTTTGGTGTTCCTTGGATCTTCTTTCATCGCTGTCTTGGTGTTTCTTTGCTAGTAGTCGCGTCTTATTTTATTTTCCGCGACCCTAGGAGTTCCGGAGATCCAGGAGGAGCCGGACCACTACGACAACTGCTTTGACGAGGACAAAGACCTTTGCCCAGGTTCACACCCGACCAATCTCTGAAATACCTATTAGACATGCGAACTAGTATGCTAGCGTTTTACTTTACACGCATGATAAACCTGCATTGCTTTTGTTAATATCCTGTTACCTTGCTACCTACTACTCACTTTATAATATATGCTATGTTATGCATGTGTTGGGATGGTTGTGATTTGAACCTCTTGGCGTGAGTTGTGGGTGGTATGGGAGGAGTAGTGCAGCTAGGCGGTGTAAGCGAGTAATAACAACTCGATCGTTTGATCGAGGTGCTTGGGGACTGCACTCGGGCAGTCCCTACGGAGTACCTGTTGCGGGTACATGGTTTTGGATACTTGGTTACTTGAGAAGTTTGGGCGGCTATACCTGTTATGGGTGCCGATTGCGGACCGTTGCGGCGGATCGCTTATGACGCTGATACTCGCTTTACCGACAATTAAGGACCGAGTCGAGTTCCACCTTTGGACGTGGGAATACCGTGCTCACCATCTACCCAGTATGGGGAGGGTTCCAGCAAGCCTACTCTAGTGCGGCGCCGAGACTGTAGGAGAATCGAGCTTGATATGTGTGGGGGGACTCGTTGCGGCGTACTCTCCCTGATTTACCACGGCCCCCGACTGGCCCCGGTGGGAAGGTTTCACATCCCTGGGGCAGATGTTAGATCGGATGTTTCCCGAGCCCAGGGTGACAGGATTGGCGCCGTTACTGTTTAGGGTCTCTGCTGTGGGCTGTGTCTCAGGTTGGTTGCGGACTAGCCTTGCAGCCCGGATGGATTCCTGGAGTGCCACCTCTGCAGAGTGTAAACTATACGTATAGCCGTGTCCACGGTTACGGACGACCCGCTTCTGATAAGTTCCGACTAGCATGAGAATCTGCTTTCTTACCTCATCCTTGATTCGGGTTATGAGAGTTTGGTCTAGCGTTGCTGATGAGACAAGGTGGGGAGGGAGCTCACCGAGTCAACTAGTGAGCGAAAGGTGTTGGTGGATGATGTTTGCGGGAACCTGCTGTGGCAGGACGAGCCCGATGGATATGTGAGGCTGATGGTTGGATCTGGGAAGTGGATGTGCTTGTGAGGAAAGGAGTTGGTGGAGAGATGAATTTGGGTCATTGCTGCTGCTCGCATAGGAAACTCTGGCTCAAACCTTGATTATTTCTATACCTTAGAATATGCCACTTTAAAGCTTGCTTCATATTATGGTTGGTGACGCGAACCTGTCCCATTTCCTTGGGGACAGACTTTGGGTTCTCAGGTGAAGACCCCGACCACGAGTTCAACCAGGACGGGTGGTACGACTGAGGGAAGCGCGCTACGCTCAAGGATGCCTGTGGAGGAATGTTCCTGATGTTCTAGCTACCGCTGCGTAGTTGTTTCTTATTGTCGATTTAGCCCAGAGGGCTTGTACCAGACGCTATGTTATATATATGTCATGTAATGGAACTTTTAACGTTGTATGGGTGTGATATTCGACTGAGATGAGTTCTGTACGAGATAGCTGCTATTCCTGGGACTATCTCGAGGGTACAGGGAGTCGGATTCTTGTCGTCGAGAATCCGGTTCGTTTCATATGTTCACCTGCACAGAGAAACTGCAGGCATTAGGCTGTGGATATTAAGGCATATCCAGCAACAAGCCTCTAATAATCTGACTGTAGATGATTTTTTTCATATGAAACTTTAGGCATCAATATTTATAGGTAGGTCAAGATATCACTAGAGTTATCAAGTCCAATCTTTACATCTGATCGAAAAAACTGCATTCATGGTTCATGCAGATAGTAATTGCATGGTAGGAAACAATTAGAATATGTAGCTGATGAAGACATAGCGCAGATCAACCAAGCTGCTGAGCCTTGGCAAAACTGCCAGCCAAACATTGATTTGATCAGGATTGAACTCTGGACAGAGATTAGTTCTGTCTGGCACACTTATTGAGCAACAGCGATTTTACATAGTAAGTAGACCAACGAAAATAATGGAATACAAAGAACAATGCTTCTCTTCCATTTGCATTATTTTGGCTCAAGGCATATACTCACATCGTTTAAAAAAAACGCCTCAACATCAAATTTATTATGGGAGCTGAGCCATGCTTCATGTGCAGTGATAGTAGAATCAACAAATAATGGCACTGGAAACATAGTTGGAAGGGAAACATAGTCAAATAAAATTGGCCCTAAGAAATTTGCAGAAGGCAAATAAACCTAATGAAAAAAAACGCCTCAACATCAAATTTCTTATGGGAGCTGAGCCATGCTTCATGTGCAGTGATAGCAGAATCAACAAATAATGGCACTGGAAACATAGTTGGAAGGGAAACATAGTCAAATAAAATTGGCCCTAAGAAATTTGCAGAAGGCAAATAAACCTAATGAAAGAAATTTAGAGCGACAATCTCAAAGACAACTTATCTGCACTTCTATTGTACCCAGAAAATTAGCTGCATGGAAGCCCCATATAGTGGAAGACATGAAAACCCATCCAAAGGCACCCTATGCTATCCATTAAAAATTGAACAAGCTAATATGGAATAAGAACTTTGGATTGCTCAACCGAGTGACCATGCAGACAGGTATGTAATACAGTATAATTGCCAATCTATGAAAGAAGCATTTTTTGGGGGGAGAAAAGACCATATCATATCACATCACTTACCAATATATCAAACTCCTCTTTGGGAATAAAGTCATTATTGCTATATCTACTACCAGCTGAATTGGTCTATTTCACAACAATATTTTTGCAAGGCCAATATAGCAATAGGAGCAAATAGTTATCTCTAGATCTGTTACATGGTAGCTGATACAAAGGAAAGAGCTAAGAAAATAACATCAACAATGAGAGCTCGTGGTATTTATCTAATATTTTGCAATGGCCCCAATGGGTAGGGCACTTTTGTGGCATGGATTGCCATACATTGAAAGTGACCTTTTGTGCCCATGAGGTGCATTGTTACATGGTATATACGTTTTGTGTGATTTGCCATACATTACCTAGATGACATGTGACCCCTGCACTAACATGTCAATTAGGCATTAAGCAGCAAATCCTGAAATTCCTCATTTTCTTTAAACTGCTAATCTAAACAGGCTATAGAGAGAGAGGGACAGAAGGTATATACTTCAGTAATATTTGGCAGCCATACACCAAAAGGATAGTAAAAAATTAGACTATCTGCCAGCATAGCAAAAGAATAGCCGGTCACCAAATCTACAGACCCAGGTGCCATTTTGCAAGGCAAGAGCATTAAGTCGTCAATTTATCCTCAAGTTTAGGTCCTTCAACAAATCTACAGACCAAGACTGCACTTTACCTCAAGGTTAGGTCCTTCAAAGATAAAAAAACTCACAACAAAAAGGTATATGATCGACTGATTGAATGCATACACAGAAACACACGTATTCGTTCATGTTATACCTATATTGTGCCCTAGATTAGTAAAATAGTGGCGTTTCATCTATGACTAATGACTTCTCCTTACATCAAACATGGTTTACCAGGAACAGCAAACTACTGAATCAAACTGCAATATCAGTGAAAAAGAGAGAGAGCTCAAAGTAGTGGGAGATGAAAGGCAGAGCCTCCGCCTTCCTCCAGCACGCCTGCGGCCAGTAATCGGCGATCTCCACCTCCCGGCCAGTAATCGGCGATCCCCACGCCGCCACGGCCTCCCCGCCGGTGCGGTGCAGGTCGTCGGCCTCGTCGAATTCCCCCTCCTCCACCAACATCGCGTCATCGGGGTACTTGTTGCGGGTATATGGTTTTGGATACTTGGTTACTTGAGGAGTTTGGGCGGCTATACCTGTTATGGGTGCCGATTGCGGACCGTTGCGGCGGATCGCTTATGATGCTGATACTCGCTTTACCGACAATTAAGGACCGAGTCGAGTTCCACCTTTGAACGTGGGAATACCGTGCTCACCATCTACCCAGTATGGGGAGGGTTCCAGCAAGCCTACCCTAGTGCGGCACCGAGACTGTAGGAGAATCGAGCTTGATATGTGTAGGGAGGACTCGTTGCGGCGTACTCTCCCTGATTTACCACGGCCCCCGACTGGCCCCGGTGGGAAGGTTTCACATCCCTGGGGCAGATGTTAGATCGGATGTTTCCCGAGCCCAGGGAGACAGGATTGGCGTCGTTACTATTTAGGGTCTCTGCTGTGGGCTGTGTCTCAGGTTGGTTGCGGACTAGCCTTGCAGCCCGGATGGATTCCTGGAGTGCCACCTCTGCAGAGTTTAAACTATACGTATAGCCGTGTCCACGGTTACGGACGACCCGCTTCTGATAAGTTCCGACTAGCATGGGAATCTGCTTTCTTACCTCATCCTTGATTCGGGTTATGAGAGTTTGGTCTAGCGTTGCTGATGAGACAAGGTGGGGAGGGAGCTCACCGAGTCGACTAGTGAGCGAAAGGTGTTGGTGGATGATGTTTGCGGGAACCTGCTGTGGCAGGACGAGCCCGATGGATATGTGAGGCTGATGGTTGGATCTGGGAAGTGGATGTGCTTGTGGGGAGGGAGCTCACCGAGTCGACTAGTGAGCGAAAGGTGTTGGTGGATGATGTTTGCGGGAACATGCTGTGGCAGGACGAGCCCGATGGATATGTGAGGCTGATGGTTGGATCTGGGAAGTGGATGTGCTTGTGAGGAAAGGAGTTGGTGGAGAGATGAATTTGGGTTATTGCTGCTGCTCGCATAGGAAACTCTGGCTCAAACCTTGATTATTTCTATACCTTAGAATATGCCACTTTAAAGCTTGCTTCATATTATGGTTGGTGACGTGAACCTGTCCCATTTCCTTGGGGACAGACTTTGGGTTCTCAGGTGAAGACCCCGACCACGAGTTCAACCAGGACGGGTGGTACGACTGAGGGAAGCGCGCTACGCTCAAGGATGCCTGTGGAGGAATGGTCCCTGATGTTCTAGCTACCGCTGCGTAGTTGTTTCTTATTGTCGATTTAGCCCAGAGGGCTTGTACCAGACGCTATGTTATATATATGTCATGTAATGGAACTTTTAACGTTGTATGGGTGTGATATTCGACTGAGATGAGTTCTGTACGAGATAGCTGCTATTCCTGGGACTATCTCGAGGGTACAGGGAGTCAGATTCTTGTCGTCGAGAATCCGGTTCGTTTCAGTTGGTATCAGAGCCATACTTGACCGTAGCGCGTAACCCTTAGACCGGAAACTTAGGACAGAAGCTCTAACTGAGTCCTCTATTTTATATGAAACTCCTTGGACTATTTGAAAACTATATATAAGTACATCTCAACTATTTACAAAATTTTTACCCTTACCTTACCTTACTGACTTGCTAACTTACTAACAACCCACTAACTGTCTGGCAGATGGAAGCAGAAAGATCAGCAGATGAACGATGGGAGATCAGAACCACTGGTGCAGACTGTGGAGGTTTGGCAGTACTACTGAGGGAGGTGCTGCGTACAGTGGGGATAGACGTGGACAACGTCTTCTACGAGGGCTGGACCTATGGCCCTGGTGAGGGAGTACACACCCGGTTGCAGATGGAAGTACCCAATATCCCTGGACGGCCAAGATCACTGATGCTACGGGCAGCAGCCAGCGAGAGTACCTTCAGTCGGGCAGTGCAGACTATTGCCATGAGGATACTCCGTCTTGCCACACTTGTGTACCAGAACCAGCTTAGTCACACTCGCTTCCGGTACCTGCCACGGGCTCTTGAAGATCCAGCTGACAGAGACGCAGTCAGCCTGCTGGCTCACGCAGCCGACCAAGAGCGGAACATGACGCTGCGGACCTCAGTTCAATGCATGATTGAGCAGGAGTACTTAAACATTGGTCTAGAAGAGAAAGTTGCCAAGCTAAGAGAGAAGGTTTGGAAGCAAGACATCCAGCTGCTGGAGAGGGACCACAGGATCGCCTTACTCGAGGAGCGCCTCGAAGCTAAAGCAAGGAAAGTCAGAGCTCTGGAGTACGAAGCACGCAACAACAGACAGTTGGCAGGGCTGATCCGAGCAACTCACCATGCTCGAGATCTCCGTCTGGAAGACCAACTCACAGAGAAGGACAAAGCACTAGCAGCCAAGGAAGAAGAGATAGAAGGACTGAAGGAAGAAGTGTATTGGTTGGACAGTCGCAACTCAGAACTTCAAGAAGAGGTGGATAGCTACAAGGAGAAGAGTGGGCGGAACTACCAGCTAATGAAGCACTTGAGTCTTCAACAGATTATGGCAAAGGATGAAGCTCGACGAACACTTAGTAGTTGGGTGAGGTCAGACAGGAAGAGAGTGGCAGAGATGATCACGTTGAACCAAGGACTTCCAGAGGAACGCACAGTTGAACCCAAAACCGAGCACTACAGGGTCTCACCAAGCCGGGTTGAGCTGATACCACTACCTGAGGCTTGAACCCTTACCCCCGAGATGACAAGACTGAGACAAGAACTGGCACCCCTAGAGAAGCAAATGACAAGACCTGAGGTGGACACAGTAAGGTTGGCAGCGCGCCTCACAGACACTCTCCACGACGACAGGCAGTGATCGAAGCAACAGACAGAGACTGAGGCTGTGAGGTTGGCAGCGCGCCTCACAGACACTTTCAGCAGCATGAGATTGATGCAGTAGTCAGTATCAGCAGATGTTAGCAGTAGTGATGAGATTTGTATCTATCTTCATGAGTAGATGTTTAGACTTGGTAGATCATGACCACCTTTTGGCTCAGCCGCGATGTAGCATCCGCTTAGATGTACTAATCCTCAAGGTTCCAGGAGCTGGCCTCGGGATAGTACTCATGTCTAGGGTGTAATGCTGTTATGAGTGATTGGTCTTTGTGGCTGTTCTTGCAGTTTTATTGATGTTCATCTTGAGTGTACTCTAGTGTTGAGTCTATTTCATGTGTGCAGCTCCTACTCTAGTTTTCCCTAACCTAACCGTTACCGACCACCACTATACCTGCTCTATGAAAAATACAGCAAGATGTCAATCCGAAGATCCAACCGACTGCTTGCACGTTTTGAGGAAGCTGAGCAAGAAGAGGCAGCAGTGACAGCTAGGGGCAGAGGACGTGGCAGAGGTCGTGGTCGCGGAAGAGCAACAGCTGCGGTTAGAGGCAGGGGCCGTGGACGCGCAGCAGGCGTGCTCCAGCCCGAGGACAACGCACCAGGTGGGGAACATGAAGTGGAGATGGAAGAACCAGCAGTGGAGCCTCAGCAGAACCAGCATAACGACCAGCAACCACCGCCACCGCCTAACTTGGAAGAAGTAATGATTACTCAAACACAGCTGATGCAACAGATGGCACAGGCCAACACTCAGATGATGCAAGCTATGCAACAGATTCAGGGAAACCAGAACCAGAACCGTCAGGGACACCGAGAAGAAGACCTACAAAGGAAGATTGAAAGGTTCATCAGGCTGAAAGCACCCACCTTCGACTACTCGGACGAGCCACTCGACGCGCACGACTGGCTGCGTACTATCGAAACGAAGCTAGACCTGACAGACTACACTGAAGAGGAATGTGTGGCCCTTGCGGCGCACCAGCTTGAAGGCACAGCGAAGGCGTGGTGGGAGAGCTACTGTGACTCTCACGCAAACCCAGCTCAAATCACCTGGCTAGAGTTTTGTGAAGCTTTCAAAGAGTACCACATCCCAGAACAAGTCATGGTGCACAAGGCAATGGAGTTCAGGACAATGACCCAAGGTGGTTTGTCTGTAGCTGAGTACGCTCGCCACTTTGCTAAGATGTCGAGATACGCTCCTGAAGATGTCAACACCGAAAAGAAGAAGCAGTTTTGGTTCGAGCGTGGTTTGCACAGAGGTCTGAGGACAACACTCGCAGCGAGTTCACACAGGTCACTCAGAGAGCTGATCGACAGGGCTATCGCAGTTGAGACGGAAAGAGTGGGTCTTGAAGATACTTGGCGAGAGAAGAAAAGAAAGGCTGAACAGTTGCACAACCACAGACTGAGTCAGAGGCCGAGGAGTGGCCAGAGCAACATGCTCAGGAGAGGCTTTCAGCAGAGCAACAGCCAAGGAGGCTCAGGGTTCAACAGAAACAACCACCAGGGTAACCGAGGCAGTAACAGCAACAACTTTGGCAGCAGAGGCAACAGCTACAGCAGTTTTGGCAACAGAAACAACAGTTACTCAGGACAGGGAAACCCCAACTGGAAGCCAAACAACACGCCCAGAGTTGGCGGAGGGACCTCAGTAGTCTGTTTTGCTTGTGGGAAACCCGGTCACAAGTCCTTTGACTGTCCGGAGAAGAAGAACAAACAGACCCCGGCCAAGGCACCGGCACCTGGAGGACAAGACAGGCAGCTAGCTTCAGCGCAGAGGGGACGCCTCAACCACTTGACAGAGGAAGAAGCTGAGGACGCTCCCGACATTGTGCTCGGTGAGTTTTTAGTAAATGTCATACCAGCTTTGATACTGTTTGACTCCGGTGCAACTGGATCTTATATCTCGTCAAAGTTTGTGAAAGAGCAATCTCCCCCGAGAATACCTAAGGCTAGACCTATAGTCACTACTTCTCCCTTAGGAGAGCTTAGGTGCACCTTAGAGTGCCCAGCAGTTAGTCTGATGATAGGTGGGCTAGAGTTCGCAGGGGACCTGACAGTCCTGAAGTCAGACGGAATTGACGTGATACTGGGAATGGATTGGCTGGCAGAGCACAAAGGGGTAATCAGTTGCTCGCCCAGAACAGTTGAGTTGACACACCCTAGCGGGGTCAGAGTAAAAGTAGAACCACAAAGAAGAAGAACAGAGAAGGAGTCCAGAACATGTATTCTGAGACAGTTGGTATACTCTATCGAGAAAAAAGACGATCGAAGAAGTGCCTATTGTATGTGAGTACCCAGACGTGTTTCCCGAAGAGCTACCAGGACTACCACCTGATCGAGACGTGGAGTTCATAATCGAGCTGCAACCAGGCACAGGGCCCATTGCCAAGAGACCGTACAGAATGTCAGTGGAAGAGCTGGAGGAGCTCAAGAAGCAGCTGAAAGAGATGCTAGAAAGCAGGGTGATTCGACCAAGTGCATCCCCATGGGGATCGCCAGTGTTGTTTGTGAAGAAGAAAGATGGGTCAATGCGCATGTGCGTAGACTATCGATCCCTGAACGCAGTGACAATCAAGAACAAATACCCGCTACCATGAATTGATGATTTGCTAGATCAATTGAAGAAGGCCAAGTACTTCAGTAAGATTGATCTGATATCGAGATACCACCAGATGAAGATTAGAGAAGGGGACATTCCCAAGACAGCCTTTGTGACTCGGTACGGGCAGTACGAGTTCACCGTTGGGTCCTTCGGTTTGACCAACGCTCCCGCTTACTTCATGAACATGATGAACAAGGTATTCATGGAAGAGCTAGACAAGTTCGTGGTGGTGTTCATTGACGACATACTGATCTACTCAGAAACAGCCGAAGCACATGAGGAGCACTTAAGGATTGTGCTAGATAAGCTGAGGCAGCACCAACTCTACGGGAAGTTCAGCAAGTGTGAGTTTTGGCTGGAGAAAGTAGCCTTTTTGGGTCATGTGCTGACAGCTGAGGGCGTAGCAGTAGACCCAGAAAAGATTGAGGCAGTAGCAGAATGGAAGCAACCGAAGAGTATCACAGAAATCCGAAGCTTCCTGGGTTTGGCAGGTTACTACAGAAGGTTCATTGAGAATTTCTCCAAGATCGCCAAGCCAATGACCGAACTACTCAAGAACAACGTCCCGTTTAAGTGGACAGACAAGTGTGAAAGAAGTTTCCAAGAGCTCAAGCACAAACTCACTACAACGCCAGTATTGATCCTGCCAGATATTCGCAAGGATTTCGTAGTCTATTGCGATGCTTCGAGACAAGGTTTGGGATGTGTCCTAATGCAAGAGGGCAAGGTTGTTGCTTATGCATCAAGGCAGCTGAGGAAACATGAGGAAAACTACCCCACACATGATAAAGAACTGGCAGCAGTGGTACATGTTTTGAACATCTGGAGGCACTATCTGATTGGCAACAAGTGCGATATCTACACAGATCACAAGAGTTTGAAGTATTTCTTTACGTAGACCGAGCTGGACATGAGACAGAGAAGGTGGTTAGAACTGATCAAAGATTACGACTTGGAGATACACTACCATCCTGGCAAAGCAAATGTAGTGGCAGATGCCTTGAGCCGAAAGAGTTATTGCAACAACTTGATGATAGAAGAAAGTCAGCCAGAACTAGCAAGAGAGTTGAACATGCTGAAACTCGAGCTGGTAGAAGAAGGAAAACCCAAGGAAATGAGGGTGAAGTACAACCTAGAAGATAGAATCAAAGAAGCTCAAGGAAAGTGTCCAGAAATCCAAGAAGTAAAAGAGGATATCCAGCGAGGAGTAGCACCTGACTTCCGGGTAGATGAAGCAGGGACAGTATGGCTGAAAGACCGTATTTGTGTACCACGGGACAAAGTAATCAGGAGAACAATTCTCTCAGAGGCTCACGAGTCCAAATACTCGATACACGCAGGATGCACCAAGATGTATCAAGAACTGAAGGATAAGTTCTGGTGGAAGAAAATGAGAGAGGACATAGCAGAGTATGTAGCCAAGTGCGACTCCTGTCGAAGAATCAAGGCAGAACATCAAAGGCCAGCAGGGCTGCTGAAACCTCTGGAAATCCCAATGTGGAAGTGGGAAGACATCAGCATGGATTTCGTGGTTGGTCTACCTCGCACTCAGAAAGGGAATGACGCCGTTTGGGTCATAGTTGATCGGCTGACAAAGGTAGCCCACTTCATACCAGTCAAAGGCACATACCCAGTGAGCAAGCTAGCAGAACTATATATAGACAACATTCTCAAGCTGCATGGGGCACCAAAAAGTATTGTGTCAGACAGAGGACCACAATTCACAGCTCAGTTCTGGAAAAGCCTACATCAAGCCATCGGGACAACCTTGGAGTATAGCACAGCTTACCACCCCCAGACAGATGGGCAGACCGAAAGAGTAAACCAGATTCTGGAAGACTTGTTGAGGGCATGTGTTCTGGCTTACAGCATAGACTGGGAGAAGAGTCTACCTTATGCAGAATTTTCCTACAACAACAACTACCAAGCCAGCCTGCAGATGTCCCCCTTTGAGGCACTATATGACAAAAAATGCAGAACGCCTCTGATGTGGTCAGAGGTGGGAGAACGAACGTTCTTTGGTCCTGATATGATAGTGGAGGCAGAAGAAAATGTGGCCAAGATCCAAGAGCACCTGAAGGTAGCTCAGAGTCGACAGAAGAGCTATGCAGATAAAAGGAGAAGGGATCTAGAGTTCGAAGTAGGGGACTTCGTCTACTTAAAAGTGTCACCCCTCAGAGGGCATAAGAGATTCCAAGTGAAAGGGAAGCTAGCACCCCGTTTTGTGGGACCGTATCAGATACTGGAGAGAATAGGAAAGCTAGCCTACAGGCTAGACCTACCAGAGAACTTAGCAGGGGTACACCCAGTGTTCCATGTATCCCAGCTGAGAAAGTGTCTAAGAGTACCAGAACATGAGGTCAAGACAGAGGCATTAGACCTAAAAGACACCTTGGAGTACCTGGAGTACCCAGAGAGGATACTAGACAGAGCAGTCAAAGAGACCAGAAGTACAGCTATCCTATTTTGCAAAGTGCAGTGGAGCAATCATTCTGAAAGGGAGGCTACTTGGGAGAAGGAGTCAGTACTAAAAGAGAGATACCCCCACTTGTTTAAACCATAGGTAACCACAAATCTCGAGGACGAGATTCTTGTGAGGGGGGAAGACTGTAACAACCCTAAATTTTCCCTAGGATTTGTTGAATGCGAAAAAGTGGATTTTAAAAATTTTTGGTGAATTGTTGTGCATACTTCAAACATATAAGATTGTTTCTATTTGCTTCCTTTGCTCTTAGGCAAAATTTAAAATTAATTAAAAATAATTTGAAGTGTTAAGGACCAAATAGATGTGATTTGGAGTTAATTTGGTTTTATTGGATTTTTGGTTGTGTTTGAATTCAAATTCTAGATTTGAATTCAAACAAATACTAACAAAATTAATTCAAACCCTTTCTAACTGCTCGTGGGCCTAAACCCGCACCCAAGTCCACCTAACCCCCTCGAACTTCCTTTCCCGAGCCAGCCTGCCAACCAGCCCAGCCGGCCTTTCGGCCCAGCGCCGGCCCAAACTTCACCGCGTCACCTCCGCGTCCTCATCCCTCTCACTGACAGGCGGGTCCCGCCTGTCAACTTTCTCTCCCTCCTCTCCTTCTTCCCCACGCGTCCGCTCGCTCTGCTCTCTCTCTCTGCCGCGCGCACCCGTGAGCACCCACTCCCGCGGAGCCGGTCCCATCAGCCCTCATCGCGGCCCGTTGCGATGGCAACACGTGTCCGCGGCCGCCCACCGCATCCATCTCGCCGTCCGTGCCCTCCAGCCCTAGCCGCCGCCCTATAAACCAGCGTCGGGAGCCCTTCCCCTTCAAGCCGCCGCCCCCCCTGGGGTCTAGATCCAATTCGAGAGGGTGAGGAGTGGGAGAAGGAGTCGGGGAAGCCCGTGGAGGAGAAGCCGAGGGAGGAGGGGAAGCCGATCGTCTTCCCCGCGTCGACACCGAAGACCGGAGCGCCGCCGCTCGCGGAGCCGCTGACTCCGAGCCGGACCAAGGACGGGAAGAGGAGCACGAGCACCGGAGGAGCATCGCGAGCACCACCCCGAGCTGCTGCGAACGTCTACTAGCCCCTAGGTGAGCGCCGTCGTTCTTCCCCCTTTCTCCCCTGTCTCCGACCGAGCGCCGCCGTTCCTTGTGCCCGCCGCTGCTAGCCCATCCTCTGGGACCCGACATTCGAGTCGTGGCCATAAACTTCTTGCAGGAACCCGATGCTGCCGCTAACCCCCTTTGCAGACCGCTGTCGCCTTCCAGCAGCCGAGGCCGCCGCGGCCGAGCTCTGCTCGTCGCGCGCGCGCCAAGGCCGTGCCGCGGCCGTGGTGAACCACGTGCCCGTGCACGCGCTCCTAGCCGTGTCCCAGCAGTCGCTGGTGGCAACGCGCTCGCAGCCAAGGCCTTTTTTGGCCGCGCGACCCTACCCCGTCGCGTGCCGCCGCCGCTCGCCGGCTGAGCGCCGCCTGCCTTCGTCGAGAGCTCGCACCGTGGGTCAAACCCCACCTTTTTCTTGCCGTTCGTGACCACCGCACCCAAGCCGAGCCCTAGCACCGCTTCTAGGCCAGCGCCAAGCCATTTCCGGCGAGTTTCGCCACCGACCAGTGCCGCCGCCGTGCGCCGGTGCGCGCCGCGTCGCGCCGTGGCCACGCCACACGCACGACCACACCAAGCCGGCCACACCTTTGCTACAAAGAATCCCGAGTCGGCCACAGTTTGATCCCGTGCACCCGGCTCACGTGAACCACTGACACGGTTCACGGTGGACCGAGTCCACCAGACCAGCTCCAGCCGCGCCCCCTTCATGGGCCTTTTGTTTGCGCTAAAGTCCAGAAAGGCCCCCTGAACTTTCTTGGCCCATCCACCTTTCGGCCAGTTTCAGCCCAACGTTGTTTAATCTTTTTCTTTTTATTTAACTGCGCTGACGTATGGGGCCCACTTGTCATACACTGCGTGTCACTGACCACCTGGGCCCACTGACCAGTCTTGACCGTTGACCGTTGACCCCGTTGACTGTTGACCAGTGAACGCTGACGTCAGCAGGGCCCACTTCTGACGTCATCCTAGGCGGACCCCACTGCTGACATCAGCATGACGTCATGCTAACATCAGCAGGCTAATTATTTGTCTGTTTTTCTTTTTCGGAAATTATTTAATATTTTCAGAAAATGATTTAAACTTCGAAAATTAATAATAAATCAACCGTAGCTCAGAAAAATATGAAACCAGTTTCTATATTTTTCTTAGATCATGACCTACGCGTTAGTGTAGAGTTTGGTGTTCCTTGGATCTTCTTTCATCGCTGTCTTGGTGTTTCTTTGCTAGTAGTCGCGTCTTATTTTATTTTCCGCGACCCTAGGAGTTCCGGAGATCCAGGAGGAGCCGGACCACTACGACAACTGCTTTGACGAGGACAAAGACCTTTGCCCAGGTTCACGCCCGACCAATCTCTGAAATACCTATTAGACATGCGAACTAGTATGCTAGCGTTTTACTTTACACGCATGATAAACCTGCATTGCTTTTGTTAATATCCTGTTACCTTGCTACCTACTACTCACTTTATAATATATGCTATGTTATGCATGTGTTGGGATGGTTGTGATTTGAACCTCTTGGCGTGAGTTGTGGGTGGTATGGGAGGAGTAGTGCAGCTAGGCGGTGTAAGCGAGTAATAACAACTCGATCGTTTGATCGAGGTGCTTGGGGACTGCACTCGGGCAGTCCCTACGGAGTACCTGTTGCGGGTACATGGTTTTGGATACTTGGTTACTTGAGAAGTTTGGGCGGCTATACCTGTTATGGGTGCCGATTGCGGACCATTGCGGCGGATCGCTTATGACGCTGATACTCGCTTTACCGACAATTAAGGACCGAGTCGAGTTCCACCTTTGGACGTGGGAATACCGTGCTCACCATCTACCCAGTATGGGGAGGGTTCCAGCAAGCCTACTCTAGTGCGGCGCCGAGACTGTAGGAGAATCGAGCTTGATATGTGTGGGGGGACTCGTTGCGGCGTACTCTCCCTGATTTACCACGGCCCCCGACTGGCCCTGGTGGGAAGGTTTCACATCCCTGGGGCAGATGTTAGATCGGATGTTTCCCGAGCCCAGGGTGACAGGATTGGCGCCGTTACTGTTTAGGGTCTCTGCTGTGGGCTGTGTCTCAGGTTGGTTGCGGACTAGCCTTGCAGCCCGGATGGATTCCTGGAGTGCCACCTCTGCAGAGTGTAAACTATACGTATAGTCGTGTCCACGGTTACGGACGACCCGCTTCTGATAAGTTCCGACTAGCATGAGAATCTGCTTTCTTACCTCATCCTTGATTCGGGTTATGAGAGTTTGGTCTAGCGTTGCTGATGAGACAAGGTGGGGAGGGAGCTCACCGAGTCAACTAGTGAGCGAAAGGTGTTGGTGGATGATGTTTGCGGGAACCTGTTGTGGCAGGACGAGCCCGATGGATATGTGAGGCTGATGGTTGGATCTGGGAAGTGGATGTGCTTGTGAGGAAAGGAGTTGGTGGAGAGATGAATTTGGGTCATTGCTGCTGCTCGCATAGGAAACTCTGGCTCAAACCTTGATTATTTCTATACCTTAGAATATGCCACTTTAAAGCTTGCTTCATATTATGGTTGGTGACGCGAACCTGTCCCATTTTCTTGGGGACAGACTTTGGGTTCTCAGGTGAAGACCCCGACCACGAGTTCAACCAGGACGGGTGGTACGACTGAGGGAAGCGCGCTACGCTCAAGGATGCCTGTGGAGGAATGTTCCTGATGTTCTAGCTACCGCTGCGTAGTTGTTTCTTATTGTCGATTTAGCCCAGAGGGCTTGTACCAGACGCTATGTTATATATATGTCATGTAATGGAACTTTTAACGTTGTATGGGTGTGATATTCGACTGAGATGAGTTCTGTACGAGATAGCTGCTATTCCTGGGACTATCTCGAGGGTACAGGGAGTCGGATTCTTGTCGTCGAGAATCCGGTTCGTTTCATATGTTCACCTGCACAGAGAAACTGCAGGCATTAGGCTGTGGATATTAAGGCATATCCAGCAACAAGCCTCTAATAATCTGACTGTAGATGATTTTTTTCATATGAAACTTTAGGCATCAATATTTATAGGTAGGTCAAGATATCACTAGAGTTATCAAGTCCAATCTTTACATCTGATCGAAAAAACTGCATTCATGGTTCATGCAGATAGTAATTGCATGGTAGGAAACAATTAGAATATGTAGCTGATGAAGACATAGCGCAGATCAACCAAGCTGCTGAGCCTTGGCAAAACTGCCAGCCAAACATTGATTTGATCAGGATTGAACTCTGGACAGAGATTAGTTCTGTCTGGCACACTTATTGAGCAACAGCGATTTTACATAGTAAGTAGACCAACGAAAATAATGGAATACAAAGAACAATGCTTCTCTTCCATTTGCATTATTTTGGCTCAAGGCATATACTCACATCGTTTAAAAAAAACGCCTCAACATCAAATTTCTTATGGGAGCTGAGCCATGCTTCATGTGCAGTGATAGTAGAATCAACAAATAATGGCACTGGAAACATAGTTGGAAGGGAAACATAGTCAAATAAAATTGGCCCTAAGAAATTTGCAGAAGGCAAATAAACCGAATGAAAAAAAAACGCCTCAACATCAAATTTCTTATGGGAGCTGAGCCATGCTTCATGTGCAGTGATAGCAGAATCAACAAATAATGGCACTGGAAACATAGTTGGAAGGGAAACATAGTCAAATAAAATTGGCCCTAAGAAATTTGCAGAAGGCAAATAAACCTAATGAAAGAAATTTAGAGCGACAATCTCAAAGACAACTTATCTGCACTTCTATTGTACCCAGAAAATTAGCTGCATGGAAGCCCCATATAGTGGAAGACATGAAAACCCATCCAAAGGCACCCTATGCTATCCATTAAAAATTGAACAAGCTAATATGGAATAAGAACTTTGGATTGCTCAACCGAGTGACCATGCAGACAGGTATGTAATACAGTATAATTGCCAATCTATGAAAGAAGCATTTTTTGGGGGGAGAAAAGATCATATCATATCACATCACTTACCAATATATCAAACTCCTCTTTGGGAATAAAGTCATTATTGCTATATCTACTACCAGCTGAATTGGTCTATTTCACAACAATATTTTTGCAAGGCCAATATAGCAATAGGAGCAAATAGTTATCTCTAGATCTGTTACATGGTAGCTGATACAAAGGAAAGAGCTAAGAGAATAACATCAACAATGAGAGCTCGTGGTATTTATCTAATATTTTGCAATGGCCCCAATGGGTAGGGCACTTTTGTGGCATGGATTGCCATACATTGAAAGTGACCTTTTGTGCCCATGAGGTGCATTGTTACATGGTATATACGTTTTGTGTGATTTGCCATACATTACCTAGATGACATGTGACCCCTGCACTAACATGTCAATTAGGCATTAAGCAGCAAATCCTGAAATTCCTCATTTTCTTTAAACTGCTAATCTAAACAGGCTATAGAGAGAGAGGGACAGAAGGTATATACTTCAGTAATATTTGGCAGCCATACACCAAAAGGATAGTAAAAAATTAGACTATCTGCCAGCATAGCAAAAGAATAGCCGGTCACCAAATCTACAGACCCAGGTGCCATTTTGCAAGGCAAGAGCATTAAGTCGTCAATTTATCCTCAAGTTTAGGTCCTTCAACAAATCTACAGACCAAGACTGCACTTTACCTCAAGGTTAGGTCCTTCAAAGATAAAAAAACTCACAACAAAAAGGTATATGATCGACTGATTGAATGCATACACAGAAACACACGTATTCGTTCATGTTATACCTATATTGTGCCCTAGATTAGTAAAATAGTGGCGTTTCATCTATGACTAATGACTTCTCCTTACATCAAACATGGTTTACCAGGAACAGCAAACTACTGAATCAAACTGCAATATCAGTGAAAAAGAGAGAGAGCTCAAAGTAGTGGGAGATGAAAGGCAGAGCCTCCGCCTTCCTCCAGCACGCCTGCGGCCAGTAATCGGCGATCTCCACCTCCCGGCCAGTAATCGGCGATCCCCACGCCGCCACGGCCTCCCCGCCGGTGCGGTGCAGGTCGTCGGCCTCGTCGAATTCCCCCTCCTCCACCAACATCGCGTCATCGGGGAAGCCCTGCCCCAAGAAAGCAAGAAACCCGCTAAATCATCAAGAACCGAAGAATCGCAAATCAGATAGAACTGAAGACACGGGAGATCTCCAAGAAACCTCCTCGAAAGAGGGTTGGGTTTACAAAGATCCCACTACCAGCGACGCGGATCTGGTGCCTTCCACAAGGATCCCGTGAGGCGAGGCATATCTTCCTCCGGCCAGGGCCCAGAGGGCGTCTCGGAGCAAGCGGACGGAGGCCGCGAAGTGGATTGCGGGAGAGACTGTGTCCATTGGACCTTATATATCTTATAGGCTTATAGCGAGAGAAGAGAACCTAAGCGGCGGCTTTCCTTTTGGATGGACCGAGGAGCTTCGGGCGTATCAGTTCCGAGAACCCGAAGCGGCAGTCTTTCTTTTTCTTTTATTTTTTGGAAATGAAGCGGCGGTCTTTTTTTTTGGGAAATGAAGCGGCGGGCTTTGGCCGAAAACAGGTGGCGTTCCGATATCAGTCAGACTCGGGTACTCATTCTGTGCTAAACATATTTGAAAAAAAATGAAATGAGATCGGTTTTTATCACATCCAAGTCTCTACACCTAATAAAACGAGAATTGCGTACGCAGGAAAAACGTCGCTCCTTCGCCCCGCCTGCGCCAGAGTACCGATCTCCACCTGCGCCAGAGTTCCGCCTCCTCCAACACCAACACCAACGCCACCGCCCCGCCTGCGCGTCCGCGGCGACCTCCGCCGGCCCGTCCGCGGCGACCGCCGAGTTCCGCCTCCTCCAACGCCAACGCCACCGCCACCGCCCCGCCCGCGCGTCCGCGTCGGCGCGGCTGGTCGGGGCGCTCGCGGTGCCGGAGGAGACGAAGCAGTTCGTGCTCGCGCTGCGTGAGCCGCCGCGGGATCGGGACGGAGGTGGCGTGATCTACATCCTCGCCGCGCAGGACCTGTCGGAGCAGTCCGCGTTGGACGCCGAGCGCCTGACCAGGGAGGTGCGGCCGGGGGCCATGGTCACCCAGGTCGCGCGCGCGGCCCTCGACGACGTCCGGATCGAGGAGGATTGCCTGACCGGCAACGGCGGCGAGGGCGTGCCGGTGCCGGCGTCGCCGTTCCAGGTGATCAAGAGGTGCGTCACGGAGAAGAGGAGCAAGGATCAGTATGTGAAGGCGGCCGCCTGCCAGGTCGGGGTCGGGTTCTATGGCCATCTGCTTGCTGCCAAGAGAGCCGCGGAGGAGACAGGTTCATGTTTTCTCTTGCTCGAGTCTCCGTATGAGAGGAATTGCGGTGGCAATGGGTCCGGCAGCCGCAATAGTGCTGCAGATGATAGTTCAGCACAGCAATCACAGGCTAGCTGCTCGCCTCCTCAGAGCACCACGGATGATGAATCAGGTTTGCAAGTGCAGGCTAGCTGCTTGGTCCCCAGGAGTGCCACTTCAATTGTAAGCTCCCATGTTAGGAAAATATGCCTTATGAATGATAATGGAGGACAACTCTTGAAGGCGCTGGCTCCAAGTCACAATCTCTTGATGTCTCAAGCTATCTCTCCCAATGCTGCTACTGAGTGCAAGCCGTCTGAATGCAAGCCGGTTGACAGATATGAGGCTCCACAATTTGCCCAGTCTGTCTACCCTTTACTTGCTGATCTTTATCATATATTTGTTGACATTCCATCGATCGGGAGGGCTATGGCTTCTGCTCAGAAGTTGCTTAGACAAGTTCACGAGGGGGAACCAATCAGCAGTGACATGTTATCCGATGTGTACATATTTAGAATTGCAATAGAGGCCCTCAGAATGGGTTTAAACAATGCAGCAAGGTGTCACATTGATGCCAGAGATAAGCATAGTTCAAAAGAGCTGGAGTTTTCAGAACTCCAATCTGATGAGAAGTGCCACATTCTTCTTGTGCAAGCACTCAGGAGTCAACTAAAAGAGTTTGATTCTGACTATTGTTGATGCAAGCTGCTTGACTGGAATAAGGAGACATTGGAACACCCCTGCTCCATCAGAGATTACTCAATTAGCTAGCAGGTGCTTCAACCATTATGGTGATGAAAATGATGACAAAATTGAGCTACCTTCAGCAGACAGTACCGATAAAAAAAATTGGATATCTGAGAAGCCTGTCGTTGCTGTTGGTGCAGGAGGTACATCAATTTTGGGCTTTTCATCATTGTCAAAAACTCTTCAGGCCTCTGCTTTCCTTAAGCTAGCTCATACAAAAGTCCAGTAGTTCTGAAGTATGGATTAATGCAACTGCAAAGACATGCTGCCATTGTATTAAGTAAGATGCTCCCTCGTGGGTTTGTCACTGCTGGTTCGAAGGCATCTGCTCTACAGTTAACTCCCATAATTTTTTTGTTGTTGTTAAAGGCATTTCTTGGATTAAGCTGATATACTAAAAAATGGTGTTTCTAATTACTAAGAACAGACCTATGTGCCATGTACTTAATGGTTATGATTAGTCCAGATGTGAGCATTTCCACTATTTGGAGTATATAACTATCAGCTGCTGTTTCCCACAATACAGAAATTTCTTTTGACGTGCCATTACCTGAATGTGAGAATTATACCCTGTTTTCCTTTGCTTGGTTGTCATCCAATTTTTATACCAAATTAGGGGCTGCTAAGAATGCACCAATAATTTTGTTTTTCCTAAAGTGTTTTCTCTCCATATGGGGAGATGATCAGGTTGATACCTATTATTTGAAAACTCCCATAATCTGGTTATAATCAACCATTACGTTTGTGTAGTAATTGCTTCTTTCTAATCCTTTTTAGGTCCCGTCAGAGTTAGTATGGTTTGGATGTAGTAGCATTTTTGTAATTCAGTAGTTAGGTGATCTGGTACATGTAATTGTCTCTCTTGGATTATCTGTTTTCACCTAAATCATAATCAGCCAAAGTATTGTTTATAGCACTGCATGATGCTTACATTTGTGCGACCCTAATCTCTGTTTGGATATAATTTCCTTGTGATTGCATATATAACTGAATTAGCCTGCCACTAAAAAGAGAAGCATATGTAACTGAATTTAAAGAGATGAGTTGTATCAATAAAAAAACAAGCAAGAAAAAAGCTCGATCGTAGCTTGATTTTCTTCTACTGTTCGTATTTGAATTGCTATTATTAATATTTATTGATGCTCTTTATTTTATACTATAGTTATTTTTTAGCCCGTAGCAACGCACGGGCACGGACCTAGTATTGATAAAATTCTAAAAAAACCGTCCGGCGGCCCAGGTGTTTTATTATGTCCTAAATCCCTAATCTCGTGCTCCTGGAATGGTGCTACACGAATCTCATTCTTCTCCTCCGAAAATTGAGGGATGTCGTGCCTAAGATATAAAGGTATGATATAAGATGCAAGCATGCCTCCTTCATTTTCCACTCTCTACCTGAGTCACACAAATGCCTTATTCGAACGTAGGATGCAAAGAAGGCAAAGACTTTGGTGAGGATACAATACCCCTCTGCTCAGCAGCATCCTCATAAATACTTATACCATATATTTCTAGATTTGGATCCTGACTTTGGCCACTCGTCAGCTACCCTACCTTCTCACTCCTTCTCTATCCTCTATGGCATAATTTTCCTTGGACGGGCTCCAACTCTCTTTGTACCATGCTTTGTTGTAGTTCTCGTCAATTTTCCTTGCATTCGCATCGGCAATGAGCAGAGCAGTATAGGTGGGTGCCTATAGGGGTGGATTTGCACAACTCGCATCGCATCCACAACTATGATTTTCTCTTCCCTCTATAGATTTGCTTGAGATTAGAGAAAAGAAAAGAGTTAGGGTTGAGAGAGAGATTGAGAACTTGTGAGTTTCATTACATTCTTTGAGCACTTGAGTTTATAGTAGGAAATCTTTAGGGTTTAGGGCTCCGACGACCCTCGCGTGTCGGTGTGTGAGGTGAGTGAGTGATGGACCGCGTGAGCCGAGCGGTGTCCCCATCGGCTCCGGCGCCTCCCGCGGTATGTCCGCATCCTCTGCCTCCCACTGGCACTACAACATCTCACCCCTCGTAGCTCCGTGTCCGCCGCTGCCGCAGCTAATTTACCGATGATAACCCACCCCTTCCAACCGAAATAGACTGCTGGGTAAAGAAATCCTCATTTCCCTATTCCAATTCAGATACATTTTCCTATCCCACTATCCAAACATAGGATAAAAATCTTTCCCACCCCACGTTTCGCTATCCGGACCCTCCACTTCGCAAATGCCACCCTCCAATGGCACTAGCTGATATGGAGTTGAGAGAAGCAAAACCATGTACGCGTGGGCCCAGGCCTAGCCGGTCCCACTCCCATAACAGATAGATTTCCATCTGTACCAAACCGAATGATGGTCCAAAATCATCAGCCATACTTTTCTTCTTGTTGGAAGACCATAATAACATAATGCCAGACCCACAACTATGACATAATGAGCCCCAAAATATTGTTCAAGCGAGGTGGTTGTCAAGAAAAGACTGTTTTCCAAATTAAAGCTTTAGCCTAAGACTCAAGTTACCACACCAGCACAGGCAAGAATGAATCAGGCATTCAGACCAGATCAGATAGGAAGGGGAAGAGGCACAGGCTCCATTAGTTTAAGAGGGAGAGGGAGGGAGGGAATCATAATAGCTAAACTAAAGGAGCCTATGCAAAATAGATAGTGCATAAAGATAGCCCAAAAATATCCACGTCTGATGCAGAAAAACATATTAAAAAATCAAAGATACTGCGAACTAGTGTACAGGTAAGCACAAAAAATTATTCTGTTTCCTAAACATGGTAGTGCTTTCACACAATAGTTATCTGCTGCTCATAGCCATATCAGAACTATATGTCATGGTACTTAAATTTTTGCTGAACCGATTCAAAACATGGATTTTTTTTGCTAAACTAGATCAAACCATGGAATGTATGCAGAGAATTACACAGATTAGTAGAGTAGAAATTGATTATTTACCTCTTAATCATCATCATTTCTTGGTGTGCAAATGATAATGATCTTTATTTTATAGCAATATGGTTGTCCTGTGAGAGAAGCAAGAGGCTTGTCATTATCAACATTGCAGAAGTAAAACATCAGAACTTGTTGGTGCTCAAGATTGAAGTACTTTTTGGCTACCATGGACCTGAGTGCAAACCCGGCACCACCAACTACCTACGCGAACCCTGCCCACCTTTCCCCTCGCCTATCAGCTTGAGTCGGAATAACCATCTCCAAATATTGAAATGGGGAGGGATGCCTAAAAAAGCTTTGCACAGATGAATAAAAAATGAGATATCGAGAATGGAGCTTGGATCCAGATGGGTGACTTTCTTCTATACCATAATGGTACAACAAGCTGCAAAAGAAACCACAAGTTGGGATTCCAAATCCCCGCTCAACAAAGGAGGCGAAGATAACGGTCTCGCCGGTGTGCTCCCGTTGCCGAGTGTCGTCGCCGCGAGCCCTCCATCCAACCAAGCCCTTCAAGCCTATCAACCCGCGGTTGACCATGCCTTGAAACTTTTTCTCCGTGACTCGTGACTTGGTTCAGATCTTCTCTAGGTCGGGCACCATCTTCTCGGTGGTTGATGCGGATTCCACCATGGTCTCGGTGCGGAGCTTGTGGAGCCGGAATTTTAGTGCGCATTCAAGGACTGCCTTGAAAAGTGGTGGAGTTGACCGACAAAGGTGGTAGCTGGGCAATGACGAAGCGGTGGTGCTGTGTGAGCTGGGCAAATGACGCCAGTAGATCGGAATGAGGAGGGCGATGACAGCAGCGACCCTATGCTTCGCCTTTTATTTAGATGTTGCGACTTCAACCCTAACGGCGTCGTAAGTTACGGATGGAATTTGTGGGCTCGTGATTTTCAGACCTTTGGATCTCTATTTGGCGTACTTGATAAGCTTGATTAAAATACACTTGACGTGTCCTAAGACCCTATCAGCCCTCACGTTTCAGGGCTGGACGCTTTGTTTTTACTCGTCATGTCCCTGATGTGGGATACGGGTACCCCTGGGTCCACTGTCAGAGGAGATTGTGTCGACCAGGGCCCACGCCTGACATGGTTGTGGACCGACCCCTAGGCGGCCCACAAGGAGTCCCCGACTTGACGGACAAGCTTGATGAAGACTCGGCTGTTGACTCGTCCGGATATCTTGGGGATGTAGTTGTAATCAACTCGGATAGGGATCCCTATCGTAATCCAGAAGGTTGAGATACAAACCGACTTGTAAACCCTAACCCGTAAGCCTATATAAGGCGGCCTAGGGCAACCCCATGGGGGACCTGAACAACTTTTCATCTTGTAACCCATATGCTCGCCCCTGCTTCCTGAAGCACGGTCAAGCACGAGCAATACAAACCACCACCACCGACACAAGACGTAGGGTATTATACCTCCGGGTAGCCCGAACCTGTCTAAATCGTGTCTCATGTGTCACCATCAAGCTACAAGCTCGACGATCGCCCGCCTACAAATCAACCACTCGGGTACCCCCAGGTGGATTGCCGGTCCTAAGGTCCGACAGTTGGTGCGTCAGGCAGGGGTGATTGTTGAGCTTTTTCGATTCGAAAACCCCGTTAGCTTGATGGCAGATCCATTCGACATCATCTTCCCGGCGAACATAAGCGGCAGCCCAAGCACCTTCCGGGCCTCAGCTTCTTCGCCGACTCCAGCTCCACCGGCGCTAACATAACGCCGACAGACTCTACTTCAACAAACTCGGGGGCTTCCCCCGACCTGCCCGGCCCGCTCCTGCAGCAGGTCGAGCGACTCAGCCTTCGGGAACGGATTCCGGATCTGCTTCCACGACGCCGAGTCCCTTATCCTGACGAGATCATCGACGGGCTAGATCGCATCAACAACATGCTCGTTGAGGGTGTTGCCATGTCCGAGCGAGCGCTAGGCCGCCCGGGGAACAAGTTCCCCAACGGGCTGAAGAACGCAGCTGCCGACTACTTCGAACGGCTGCCACAACGCGCAGTCCAGATCTGATCTAGAAACCCACCCAGTTTCCGGACTGCGGCGAGTTCCAGGTCGCTACGACCGTGGTCGCGTCCGCCAACAACTCGGCCGGCACAGAAGAAAGCTACATTACACCGCCCGACCTGGAGATGTTTGTCTCTGAGGACCAACCTACTCAGGACAACGAAACCGCATCCGCGCGGCAGCGCCACCTAGATGGAAATGACGACCAGGCTCGGCGCCACGCAGCCGAGGCCGTGGACCGAGAAGCCGAGGATCACTCGGGCGACGAAGATTACATGGACCCCTTGGACCCATGCAACCTGGAGCGTGAGTTCGAGCGAGCAAGGGCGGATTTCCTCACCCCATCCGCTGCAATGGCAGCATGCGTCGCCGAGCTGCAACATATAGAGACCACCCCTAAAGCAGCACACCTCAAAGCACGTCTGGCCGTAGCCCAACAGCTCCATCAACAATACCGAGAGGCTAGGTCAGCATCTAACCGCTCACGCTCGACCAGATCCAACTCCCGTAGGACCGGGTATAGCAGATCGGATCGGGACAGGCGCCGGCCACGACAACCCCCTCCCCATCCACGAGGAAGTGGACCAAGAGCGCATGGATGAGTCTGAGGGCCGCAACCCTCGCAATCACAGAGGTGGTGGTAGACGGTGATACGACCGGCGACCCAACGAAGACCTTCACAACTGCCTCCACAGGTCGGACTGCAACGTGCGAGGGGACCTCGACAACCGCCATCGAAAACGCGACGCGATCGAGCTGGAATGCCGCGAGCGGTATGACCGCGATTACGGCCGACCCGACCGGCGCAATGACCGGTCCGAGTACTCCAACGATGACAACCACCGCGCACGTCGTGAGCTTGATGATCGAACGCGACCGCTACGATCGCCACTACGGCTCACCTCACCGTCAAGACGTGGATTTCTGGCACGACAGCTTCGACGATGATGAGATCGAAGGTTCCCAAGCCTTCATCCGATGTCTCCGCAAGGTCCAGTGGCCGGATACATTCAAGCCGGCCATGGTGAAAAAGTTCGACGGCCACTCCAACCCAAAGCTCTAGATCCAGTCATACATCACAACAGTGAGAGCGGCACGGGGATCCACCGATCAGGCAGCAACCTACTTCTCGGTCATGCTTGGGAAGGTAGCACAGCTCTGGCTTTTGCATTTGAAGAAGAATTCCATCAACTCCTGGGCTAACCTCTGCAAAGTCTTCACAGAAAACTACCAAGCCACCTACACCCGGCCAGGCACTAGATTTGATCTGGACCGGGTTCGTTAAAACAGGGGTGAAATTCTACGAGATTACACCGACCGCTTTTTTGATAACCGTAACAAGATTACAGACGCCGAGGAGAGTGACGTCATTGATGCCTTCCGTCGCGGGTTGTATGACAAGGATGTCTTCCGCAATCTATTCAAAAGCGCCCCCAAAACGGTTGGCGAAATGATGAAGGTAGTTGAGCAGGAGGCTGACGCCGATGCAGCCGAGCAAGCTCTGTTCCGAGTCCGCGAATGAAGAGACAAAGTTCACGACCAAAATCCGGTCAAACACAAGAAGGACCCGTCCCGCGACAGACGCAGCAGGCCTGACGTCGCCACAGTTGTTGAAGGGGAAGGCAGGGTGGAGTCAAGACTCCAACCCGCCGAGCTTGCCCGCTTGGACGAACCATGCCCTCTACACAAGGACACGAATCACTCGTTCCGGGACTGCTGGACCCTGAAGAAAGAACTCAGCGTCGCTCCAGCTCCAAAGTGGCCGCGCTACAACGATAACCGCGGTGACAAGCGCGACAACGGCCGCTGCAACGACCGTCGCGTCGATCGCCGTGACAACCGCCAAGACGGAGGGCACCGCCGCAATGATCGGCCACGTGCCAACGACAACAGAGAACCAGACCCGGCCGGAGGGCGAGCCAACGAAGTCAACGGCAATTTCTAGAACACCGACCGCCAGGTCAACGTAATCTTGGGAGGCCCAGACGCATTCCCAGAGCGGAGGAAGAAGAAGCTCCACAGCCGGGAGGTCCACCTTGTCGGCACAAAAGGGGTCGAGTATTTACGCTGGTCAGAAATGCCGATCACCTTCTCCAGAACAGATCACTGGGCCTACCTGCCCGAGCCGGGCTCCTACCCCCTCATTGTCAACCCAGTTGTTGACAGGGTTCTCCTCACCAAGGTCCTGATCGACGGGGGCAGCGCCCTCAACATCATCTTCACCAGCACCCTGAACAGCATGGGCTTCAACTACAGTCGACTCCGGAACGCCGAGCACCTGTTCTACGGTGTCATCCCAGGGAAGGCTGCCTACCCCGTGGGAAGTGTTACTCTACCGGTGACTTTCGGCATGCCCGAAAACTACCGTACCGAGTTCCTGCATTTCGAGGTGGCCGACTTCAACAGCTCCTACCATGCCATATTTGTGCGGCCCATGTTGGCACGCTTCATGGCGATCCCGAACCACACCTACTTGGTGATGAAGATGTCGGCCCCCAAGGGGGTCATAAGCGTTAGGGGCGAAGTCAAGACGTCGTACGAATATGATGGAGAAGCAGTACGTCTTGCCGAGCTCTCCCGACAACTCGGCAACAGCGTGCTCCTTGCAGCCGAAGCCAAGGCCAACCCACCACTTGACGCCAAGGTACCGGAGCAGGACGCCATAGAGACCGCGCTCGAGCCAGACTTGACGACCAAGACCATCCGCCTCTCCAACGATGACCCCTCTAAGACGGCGCTGATAGGCCTCGGCCTCTCAGCCAAATAGGAAAGCGCGCTCACCTCCTTCCTGCAAGACAACTGGGACATATTCGCGTGGAAACCCTCGGATATGCCAGGTGTCCCAAGGGAGAAGGCTGAGCACTCCTTGGATTTGGTGAAGACCACCAAGCCGGTGAAGCAGAAGCTTCGACGGTTCTCCCAAGATCGTAAGGAGGCCAATAGGGTAGAATTAAATAAACTCTTAGCCGCCAGTTTCATTCGGGAGCATGAACCCAGCTGACCAAGACAAGACGGCATTTATCACACCGCACGTCATATACTGCTACAACACCATGACCTTCGGCCTCAAGAACGCTGGGGCCACCTACCAGAAAGCAATCTAGAATTGCTTGTCTAGCCAAATCGAGTGAAACACCGAGGCATACGTAGATGACGTCGTGGTCAAGACCTACAACCCAGACACCTTGATCGCCGACCTCCAAGAAACCTTCAACAACCTCCGGCGCTTTAGATGGAAGCTCAATCCAACCAAGTGCGTCTTCGGGGTACCTTCAGGCAAGCTCCTAGGATTCCTGGTAAGTCAGCGAGGAATTGAAGCCAACCCAACAAAGATCACCGCCATCCAAAACTTACCACGACCCAAGAACAAAAAAGAGGTAATGAAGCTAACAGGAATGATGGCAGCCATAAGCCGGTTCATCAGCAAGCTAGGTGAATACGGCACACCTTTCTTGGGTACCCCTGGGTCCACTGTCAGAGGAGACTACGCCGACCAGGGCCCACGCTTGACAGGGTTGTGGGACGACCCCTAGGCGGCCCACAAGGAGTCCCCGACTTGACGAACAAGTTTGATGAAGACCCGGCTGTTGACTCGGCCGGATATCTCGGGGATGTAGTTGTAACCAACGCGGATAGGGATCCATATCTCTTAAACAAATGACAATTAGAAGTATTAAACATAAAATAATTATAAAACTAATTACATAAGTCATGTCTACTTCGTGAGACGAAACTAACAAGCCTAATTAAGCTATAGTTAATACATAATTATCATATTTGTTGTAGCAGTATATTGTCTAATTATGGACTAATTAGGCTTCATAGATTCATTTAGCAAATAATCTCTCATTTATGTAATAATTTTTTTAATTAATCTATATTTAATACATATAATTAACATCCTTAGAGCATATCCGAGAGTTCTTGTATATCCCGTTGGCTAGCTAAAAAAGAGAAAAGAAAAAAAATTGCATCCAATAGACTAGCCAACTGAATAGCTATTTTTCCATGCTAGCTATCTCATCCCCTTCGCTAGGTATCTTTATGTACCCACCCTTGTAACAAATAAATGTTGAAGCTTCTTCAGCTGACTTTATTGGCTTTATTTCTTCACCAACAGTTCACCACGTGCCAGCACGTTGCTTGAGGCATGTGGGATACGGGTACCTTGGGCCCACCATTAGAAGCGAAGACAATCGGCTTGGGCCCACATTTGACAAAGGATTGTAGGCTGACCTCGAGGTGGCCCACAAGGAACCGCCGATTTGCTGGACACATTTGGTGATAACAGGGCGAGCAAGGATTGTGGTATACCTGCTGGATCAAGTCCGGATGTCCCGGAGTTTGGTAGAAATCTAGTCTGATACATTTCTTTATTATAGTCTAATAGGATTAGATTGAAACTGACTTGTAAATCTTAGGCTGTCGGCCTAGGTCATCCCTTAATGGGCAAACCAATCCATTGTAACCACAAAGCTTGTCATAGCTTCCTGAAGCTTTGTCGAGCACTAGTAATACAAAGACCACCAAACACAGGATGTAGGGTATTATACCTCTGGGTAACCTGGACCTATCTAAACCTTGCGTCTCGTGTTTGGCATAGCTCCAACTCCAAACTTTAGTCCAGATTTGCACTTTCTATGCTAAATTAATATACTTTAAATATTAATATTTAGTATAAGCTATAAACAAAATGATTCATCTAAATACCCTTTATGTAGTTCTAGCTCCAACTCCAGGATTTCTTGGAGCTCCTCATACCCAGCTTTAAGAACTCCATAAATTTTCTGGAGTTGAAACTATGCCAAACATGGCCTAACTCAGCGATCCCTCTCCTACAAATCTACTACTTGGGAACCTACTCGTGGATTGTCGGTCTTAAGGTCTGACACCGGCCGCCATGTATCTCATTCGTCCGGGTAAATCCGGCCCATCCAATGCATTGTGGATTTGCATGGGGAAGGGAGCGACGGGAGAGGGGTAGGGTAGCCGCCACCGGCTTTCTTGCCCGTGCAGGGATGTGGGTCGGTGGAAGCATCAAGTAGGGTATGAAAGGGTGGTGGCGGGCGGGATGGGGGTGGAGCGCTTATGCGCCGCTGCGCATGACGCCCGTGGATGGGGTATCGGGCCAGGGGCAGGTGCGTCCGAGAAGGAAAGAAACGGGAGCGAGAGAGGGCATGACGGTGTAATTGGCGCTGGTGGGTCGGCTGTGGGTACATGGACAGGTACTCCCTCCGGTTTGGTAAAGGAAGTCGTTTAAGACAGTGACACAGTCACCAAAGCACAACTTTACTTCTCTTTTCTATAAAAATGTTTCTTGAAAAGTTATATATTTATACTTTTATAAAAGTAATTTTCAAGACCAATCTATTTATATAATTTTCACATTTCCAAACTCAACGACTTAAATGTTATTTATGATTTATATTCCCAATGTTTGACTCAAATTTTGTCCAAAACGACTTCCTTTACCAAACCGGAGGGAGTATGCGCTTGCATCGGTGAAAACAAACAAGTGAAAAAGATAGAAAGCATCTAGAACATATAATTTTTTCTTGGTTTTCAAACCTTTGGCCTTCTCTCTCCTCAAAAAACATCTTGGTTCTTAAACTTTTGGTCTTCTCTCTCTAAAAAACCTGACTGGTGGATTCTCTGTGAGGAGTGGGTATGAATTTTTTAGTGAAAAGTGTTTTCAATTGTCTATGATCCTTATACCATAGTATTTAGTATAGATAGATATAGATTTGTTCGTGTAAGTACAGAGAAGGGCAGCACAAATTCAAATAAGCAGGATCCATGAAGCGGAAGAAGCTGAACCGTAGGCCCGTAGCATAGGCCGTTCTTATCACAGTCATCGGGCAAGTGTTTAAACCCAGAACATATACATATATGCACATTTTCAGTAAACATTCACAGCAAGCATTATCCATATGTTTGGTGACAAGTCTCAAAAAAAAGAAGAAGAAGAAAAGGACATAGCTCAATCCTCGCGTCAGTCAGAGGAATCAATTTACATGACTAGAGGGGCATACCATGTATGATTATATGAACAGGAAGCAGCCTACATAACATTCTCCAGCTGCACTTCCCCAAACCCTATGCTTTTCTGTTAAAAAAAAACATATGCTTTGTACTGAGCCAACACAGTATATACACACATCATCTTTTCTCTTAATTTCAAGTTTGCACGCGGTAGCATAAAAGGAACTGATTGTTTGCTTTTGACCTCTTTTGCTTGTATCTGAAATCACAACTCCCACACGATACTTTTGTCACTTCAGTTATCCTTGCGGGCATTCATCATATTCCTCCATTGTCCTTTAGATCCACCTAGAACATACAACCGGTCATTGGACAAAAAAAGTTGCAGACCGAAAATCCTCACTTTTAACTGTAAAAACTCACCGCTGTTCTACCATTGAAACAATCAAGGTTATTGATCAAAATCTGCTTCCATTGACCATGCCCATACCTTTACAAAAACAAGAATAAGAAAGCAGTAAGCGTAATATAGTAAAATACTAATGGCAGAAATTTCGAATAAAAATTAAATATGAATTCCGTCAATAAAAAAAGGTAACATACGTTTGAACCCCCTTTTTTAATGCTTCTGCTTCTAAAGAGCTCCACTTCCTTGCATGTCTCCTCCTTTTTCCAGTTGGTTGCTCATCATCATGCTACATATAAAACAGATGCAACATATGTATTGTCTTACGAATATACCCAAAGTAAATTTAGAACATTTTTAAAGCACTCAAATACCTTTGCTGTTTTTGGTGACTTTGCATGTCTCTCAGCACTGTTCAAGGCAATAGAAGGCTGCCTGCAAAAGCCAAGGTGCATGTTAAACTATTGCCCTTACTGCTCTAAATCTCTACCCCTAATAAACCACCAACTCAAACTTTCCCAAGTCCACCCCAAATTTACTCCCTACAGATATATCCTTTCCTCTATGCACCAAGGATTCCACTTTCATTCAAAATGTAGGGCTCAGATCAACTACTATTCATTCTCTCTCATAGGACTACCATATCCAACATTCATCGTTGCATGTATCCGCGACGCCCGTCACTCCCGCCCTCCTATGCCCGCCGATCCCCCCGCCCCCAGGCCCCCACCCCCCGACACTTCGCACGCAGCGCCCCGCCCATACGCCGCCCAGCCCGTTGCTTCCTCTTCTTCTCGCTATTGCGCCGCCCCGTCGCTTCCATCGCCTCTACTCCGTGCCCTACACACAGAAGAACGCCGCCCCATGACGCCGCATCAACACATGGCTCCGGCTGCCTGAACCTAGCAGGAGGCCTGGGTAGACAGAGATCAGAACGATGCGACACGGTTTTGGAAGACCTCTCGACGTAGGCCAGGGTGCCATCGTCCAGGCTGATGAGACAGTACTAAGGTACGTCCATATCCATTGACTCACCTGCTAAGGTCCCACACCAAAAATTTGATTCTGAAATTTAAGCCTCAAAAAGATCCAAACAGATAATTTAGATCATGAAATTTCCAATGGTGCATTATCAATTTCCCGGTGGCAAAATTCATTAGACGTGAAAGGCTTGCTCTCAACATACTGTAGCTATGTTGATCATCGTTTTTTCAGGGTGTTTGGGGGAATACTGTGATTTTATTTTCTATTTGGTCACGTCTGTTTGATGAATAATTTTACTAATAAAAATAGAGAAGTACCAAAGTCTTGAATGTAAATTCATAAAATTGGTCATGGTTGTGCCGATGATGTGTGGGCCTCATCTTTATTAGTTTCGAGATAACTCTTGCATAGCTATATGAGGAGTATTAAGATTTTCGGTTGAGTTGTTATTAACTGAAGGAAAAGGAAGCAGATAATAAAAGGCTCGCGTTGATTAGCTGTATATACGTGAGTTTGCATACTGGTCATGTAGGTGTGGATATTTTGGTTGCTCTAGCAGCTGGCCCCATTTGTCATTGCCGTATAAAATTCCACGAGATAGACACAACGTTATACTCGGCCATCTGGTTTCTAGAAGCCGCGCGCCGGCCGGTTGTTTGCGAGATCTTTTTCGTTGAACGCACAGCAACAGCCGGAGATAAAAGGATAAGTACGCCGGCTGTTGGAGATAAGCTTCCAAGATTTACGTTTGTTGGTTAATCACCGCGCGTGCACCTTTCTTGACCTTCAAGATGATCTCTGGCTGCCTATATAAAGAGCCGAGACCCCCTGGAAGGAGGGGAGACCATTCGCCTCGCCTCATACGCCCAGGCTCTCCTCTCGCACACACCATTCGCTAGGAGGCCTCGCCAGACGCCAAAGCTCTCCTGCGTACACGCCAGGCTCTCGCAAGTCCTCAAGCCGCCCTAGCTCTCCAGCGCCGCATACGCGCAGACGCCGCCGCCGGAGGACTACGCCGCCACGCCGCGCCGGACTACGCCGCGGCGCTGCACAAGTCTGCGGGAAGCCGAAGCCATCAGCATCTACGTCATGTCTTACCGTAAGCATTTCAATCTATAATGAGGAAAAAATTATCATATTTCTTTTCAAAGATGGCAAAGCTTCGACTATTCGACGATCAACATCTACGGTGACAGTGTCCTCGGGTGTAGACGGCTATCCTAATAGCGAAAGTGTCCCCGAGTTGAGACGGCTACGGATCTATTTACATGGCGACAGTGTCCTCGGGTGTAGACGGCTATGATAATAGCGACAGTGTCCCCGGGTCGAGACGGCCATAAAATAATTTGTGTGTCCTCGGGTGTAGACGGCTACGTTTGTAGCGACAGTGTCTCCGAGTAGAGATTACAACGAATACTTTACGGGAGTTCCGAATACAAAGAACGCCGGAAGGTTGCCTAGTAATTCATCTGAGCAAGCATCGCCCAAGTATCGTCTTGGCGCCGCAACTGCGGCTAATTCATTATTCACACCAAGTCTAGTACCGACGAGGCTAGACTCAACTTTAGCTGTGTGCCGACGAGACGAGGTCACTACTCCACCGAAACGTCCCAAATAACGGGATCGGACACTACATTGCCGGGCACCGACGAGGCAAAGGCAACACACATTTCCACGCTTGATGAATCCGGGCTATATGACTGGGCACCGACAAGGCGAAAGTCACCCCTTCATCAACATTCTATTCTGTTTACTACCGACGTGGCGATAGTGCCATCGTGACCGGGTCTCGGCGAAACAAAGCCACCCACATTATTTCTACATTCCATAACGCATATGGACGACGAGCAGATGAATACTCGATGATGACCATAAAAGCACAGCTTAATCGGAGGTTTTCTGCAGACTCGCTCTACGGATGTAATTAACCGGACGCGCCCAACAGGCCCCGGGAATCGGCGAACTACGCAATCTCTATTACTCAGATGTCTCCGTAAGCATCGACGCAGAAGACAGACGAAGACAAGCTGTCGCGAGTCATGTATTCACGTATTTTGTAAAAGATCAAAATTAATGAAATATGTGTTCTCGCCTATGTGTGCACGTGTCCCGTGTTCTACATTTATTTTCCCTTGTCTTCATTTTGTTTTCACGAACAACATCACAATTGTGTGGGCAGTTTATGTACTACAAGAACAGCGGCTGAAGCTATCGTATTTCTATTTTTACCGTACCGTTAGCACGGTCATGTTACTAGTGAAAGTAATTGGTGATATAACTCAACAAATAGAAACCTTTGTGATGTTCTGTCTTCAGTGAAACTCCTTGCCCTCACTTTTTGCAGCTCATGATCTAGTTCTTGTCGCTGCACCCTTTCCTGCTCAGCTTCATGCTTGAGGATGCCCATCTTAGGAGAAACAACCAATAGAAAAATTTATTATCAAGAAAGAGCAACACTAATAAAATAGAAGTGGCGCACTTCACCTTGCTTTCTAGAGCAGTTACAGTAGTTTCAAGATCTGAAATAGTTCTGTCTAACAGCTTCACTTGTTGCTCAAAAGAACTTAGAGATGCCCGATCTTGTTGCCACCTTTCAATAAGCTCACAGACAACCATGTCCCTCTTCTTCAAAAGATTCTCAACCTCTCCGCGAGCTGTTATCTCTTTAACGAGCATTGCTTTATATATCTCCAATTCTAGCTGCAGGTTTAACAGATTTTCTCGATTCCAAGAAGAATTTTCCATCTCCACACCTCCTGCAACTTCTACATTCACAGCCTAAAAATTTCAAGAGGTAAGAATTGCGGGTCATTAGTAATTTTTGGTTTTTTCGAAGGAAAAGACCTAAATGTTGAGGCATATACTTGCCTTATTCTGAATCAACCTTGCACGCTGAGCAAACTTGAGAGTACTGAGTGTTTCGCCAGCATATCTATGTCAACACATAGAAAGGAAATATTAGGATACTTTACAGAATCCCATTCACTGTTCAAGTAAGATAAAACCAATGACAAAAAAAAAAATCATTACCCTACAGATGGGCTAATGTTTCCGACGACAACTGTATTTGAGTTCCCTCCAAGTGAATGCTGTATGTTGAAAAGAAAGTTGAACACAGTCTAGACATCAAGTGAACATGGATAAATACAATATCAATGAGCACTTCAAGGTTGTTACCTGCAGAAGATATGTCAATCTTGAGTCCCTATAAGGTACATGTCTTGGTTTCCCATGTGCTATTGTTATAAACGCGCAGCGGATTCGGCCCGTGCCGCTGCACCCGGCGCAACATGAAGCCCAGGTCCAGCGGAGCAACAACCAACAATGCTTAGGCCTAACTCAACCCAAAAGACTAGCCTGATAAGTGAGGACTGCCCTCGCCTTATATGTTGTGCTCCCCCATCATCAATTTTCGATGTGGGATTAAACCTAACAATCTCCCCCGTCACACATTCGGACCTAAATCTTCCATCAGAAGAGGTTATCAACAGGTCCAGAGTTTAAATCCTCCCTTCGCAACACCTGGAGGCGTTCACGGGCTAAGCCCAGCGACGTTAACGGGCTCCCCCATCATCATTGTGACCACTGAGATTTAACAGGTCTGACCTTCGGCTCTGATACCACTTGTTATAAATGCGCAGCCAGATTCGGCCTAGGCCCGGGCAGTTTTACCCACAGGGCCAGCGCAACATTAATTAAGCCCAGGTCCAACGGAGCATCAACCAATAAAGCTCAGGCCTAACTCAACCCAAAAGACTAGCCTAATAGGTGAGACTGCCCCCGCCTTATATGTTGTGCTCCCCCATCATCAATTTCCGATGTGGGACTAAACCTAACAATCTCCCCCGTCACACATTCGGACCCAACTCTTCCATCAGAAGAGGTTATTATAGGCCCAGAGTTTAAATCCTCCAGTTGCAGCACCTGGAGGCGTTCACGGGCTAAGCCCAGTGACGATAACGGGCTCCCCCATCAAATGTGACCACTGAGATTTTACAGGTTCCTTAACCTTCGGCTCTGATACCACTTGTTATAAACGCGCAGCGGAGTCGGCCCGTGCCGCTGCACCCACGGGCCGGCGCAACATGAAGCCCAGGTCCAGCGGAGCAACAACCAACAATGCTTAGGCCTAACTCAACCCAAAAGACTAGCCTTATAGGTGAGAACTGCCCTCGCCTGATATGTTGTGCTCCCCCATCATCAATTTTCGATGTGAGATTAAACCTAACAGCTATATCAGCCAAGTTCCTTACCACAAGACTGCAATGCAAAATCAAAAGAAAAAAAACATGACTGAGACATAACACAGAGAAATCACTTGTAAATAAACTATCCATCAGAGAGAGCTTATGTGGTAGTCACCAACCGTAATGTTGACAATGATTTGTTAATAAAGTTAGCTTCTTTCAGTGCTTCACCTTCGACACCGGATGTCCCTGGCCTGTTTTAATGCATTCTCAGCTAAACACAATATACAACAAGAAAATTTACAATCGTGTGTATATGCCTTTCGGACCCAGCAAGATCAACTAAATTCAGCTGTGCAGAATGGAATCTTCGCTCTGATTCTTTCTCCCACATGCTACTGATTTTGCATGTGAAAATGCTGTGTGATCTACTGCTTTCATGATTGATATTGGTTGATGCCACCTTCCTGTTATGGGACCCCTGAAGTATATTTGGTCAAGCACGATTAATTATATCATATGACTATGGTTGAGGATATTGGCAAGAAAAATTATCCTACAAAAATGTCTGTGCATACCTGTTCTAAAAGATTAACAACATCAGGGACACAACCAACTTCAACCTCAGTCAAATTTTCTACATACACTCTTTTTGCATCTTCTCGGATCTGCGTATTAGTGGCATAATGCTTAATATATGCTACCACAGTAATAAGCCTTATTAGCTTGAAGCAACAGTGCGAAAACTTACTGGAAGATTGACGGATGAGGGTTCAAGAAGATCTGTAATTTGCTCATTATAAATCTCTAAGAATGAACATTTGCATGTGTACTTGAGCTTCTCGCCGCTTTTGCTTTCTTCCTGTAATTTTGAACTTAGACACTATAGCATAAGGAGAGACTTTATCATGTAACCAGCAATATTTATGGCATTATGTATGTATAAATTTCCACAGAGAGGAAAAAGATTTCATTTATACCGCTCTGATTTTTGCAAACAGGACCTCAAAAATACGAGGGCTCATCCCTCTGTTGGGATCAAACTCTGCTTCCAAATTGCCAATTTTGCCAAGCATTGTGTGAGTTTTCCCACTTCCTGTCTGCAAACAATTTAAAAGCTAAAGGCTAGAAAAACAGCCCTTCATTTACAAGCAAAACGAAAATAAAATTCAAAGAGTACCTGCCCATAGGCAAAGATGCAGCAATTGTGCCCAGCAATACATTTCTCAACTATTGGTAAACCAACAACCCGGAAAAACTCTTCCTGCAAATGCAAACTCTGCAGTCAATTGCACTTCAAGAACAATAGTTACATATGTCTTACTCTTATCACATCTAAGCTAACCTGACTTGTTGTTTCACAAGCAACATGGTCGAATGTAAATTGTGTTTCTTGTGAACCAATCCAGGTGAGGCTCTTTGAGGTATTCTGTTTCAAGCATCTGTTACATCTGTGCAGCCTTTTCTCATCATTATTTAGGGGGCGCACACGAATAACCACCTGGAAAATTAATCACGCAGGTAATATATGTGTAGTCATGTTGACTCTTTAGCATGTGATGGAATAAATTTTCCTAGATGTAAATGTGTTCGTCAGCCTCTTGTTTCTAGCCTCCGAAAGGTCTACCAACTAGCCTCTGGTGTCTATTCTGACAGGTAGTATCTTTTTAGTTCTTACTATGAAGCATCAGCTACAAAGAGCTCCAGCCCATGAACTCTGAAAACACTTAGATTAGAACCCTGAAGGGGAATCAGGTGGGAGGGTTATTCAGCCTACTCATTTGAACCATTGTGACTTGTAATTTCATAAAAAATTCTTAATGTACATGAAATTCACCGACCTGCACGCTGTTGTGCTCCGAGAAGGAAGGATCCTCTTGCAGTTTGAATTGAGGCACCTCCACTGGCGCGGAGACCCCAAATCTCGGGCTGGCCACCTCCTTCGTCTTCACTACGCTCGCTTTACCGGTCGTCGCAAGTTGCTTCCGCTTCAGAGCCGACGCTGCCGTCTGGTTGGAGACGAGAGGAGGCCGGCGGGCCGCCGGTGGCAATGGCGGCTCCATAGGAGCAGAATCCTGCGGCGGGGCGTTCTCGTCGTTCACCCTAGTGTTGACACGAAAGTGCGCCAACACACTTGAAGATCGATCGAACGCGCAGCACGGCCGTCACCACGACCAACACCTGGCCTCCTTCGGGCAAACCGGTCTGACCGGTTTATAGAACCGGTCTGACCGCTTTCTGTCAGGAAGTCGTGAAGACCTAGAAACTCGAGCTCGGGAGGGACCCCGTCGGAGCTCAAGCAATCTAGGGTTGCTCTAGGGTCGGCAGGCCACCTAGAACGCCCTTGAACGCCGTAGAGACGAGCAAAGAACAGAATATGGGGGTTGGAAAAGACTAGGGTTTGAGAGATAAAAAGTAAAGGATAAACGTGTTTGATTCGATTGGAATACCTCAATCGGCCTTCTAGCCTTTATATTTATAGGCTGGGGAAGTCTTACCCCCTTCGAATAGGTTACAATATGGGATTAAACTCGGAATCCTAATCCTACTTGAATTACAGAACCTAAACCGGTCTGACCGGTTTGGCAAACCGGTCAGACCGGCTTAGCCGGGCCAAAGCCAATTTTGGCTATCAACACATGCCCCCCTGCGTTTTTAGTGAACTTGAGAACTAAAAAGCAAGTAATTTACAATTCAGAAGCTAAAAATTATGCTAAGGACGATATCAATAATATACCGACCATTGGTCTTCATGCGTCTTGCCAAACACTTGGATAGAATTTCTTCAAGTACCTTCCGTTGATAGCTTTAGGCAAATGATCTCCCTTCAGCGTCTCTAGCATGTAAGAATTCCCAAAGATGACTTTGACAACTCTATAGGGCCCTTCCCAACTTGATGACCATTTACCAAACTTGTTGCTTTTCGTCCCAATAGGCAAGATCCTCTTCCAAACAAGTTCACCAATCTGAAAATATTTTCCTCGTACTTTCTTGTTGTAGGCTTTAGCAACCCGAAGCTTATCTTTCTCAATCTCCTTCAAAGCCTTCAATCGTTTGTCGGTTACCTCATCAATATTGTCCAACATCAAATTGTGGTAATCAACAGCATCAAGGTCATTTTGTTTAGCCAATCTATAAGCGTCCAGATTTACCTCAACGGGTAAAACGGCCTCTTGACCATACACAAGCTCAAAAGGAGTGACTTTAGTAGCACCATGTCTAGATATACGATGAGCCAATAATGCTTCGGATAAAACTTCATGCCATCTCTTAGGACTTGCTTCTATCTTTTTCTTGATTAATTTGATCAAAGTTTTATTACTTGACTTGGCTTGTCCATTAGCCTGAGCGTAATATGGAGATGAATTGAGCAACTTAATTCTATAGGATTCGGCGAATTCACGTACCTCTTTAAACATAAACGAAGTACCTTGATCCGTAGTCAAAGTTTGAGGAATACCGAATCTATGAATAATGTTTTGTGTAACAAACTCAATCACCTCTCGATGTGTCATATTCTTCAAAGGAATCGCTTCGGTCCACTTAGTGAAATAATCTGTAGCAACCAACACAAAACGATGTCCTTTTGATGATGAAGGATTAATTTGTCCAATAAAATCCAATCCCCAACCTCGGAACAGCCATGGCTTAATAATAGGATTAATCAATGCATCAGGAACAAGTTGCAAATTTCCAAACTTCTGACATTCCTCACATCCTTTGTAATATTTGAAACAATCTGCAATCATAGTAGGCCAATAGAAACCGGCTCGTCTAAGTAACCACTTCATCTTTGGAGCCAATTGATGTGTACCACAAATACCTTCATGGACCTCACCCATGGCAACTTTGGCCTGATCCGAATTAAGACATTTCAACAATAAATCTTCGACGTTTCGACGATAGAGTTCATCGTCAAGCAAAACGTATTTAAACGATATTCGCCGAATATTTCTTTCTGCACCACGACCAGGATCTCTCAAATAAGAAATAATAGGTACCCTCCAATCCTGATCCTCAACTTTGGATTGATTAGCATCATCCAAAGGATTTTCGCTTCTGTCAGGGGACGAAGCGGTCAGACCGCTTTCAGAACCGGTCCCGGTCAGACCGGTTCTGGCAGTCAAACCGGTCTGACCGGTTTCTAAAACCGGTGTGACCGGTTCGTCCAGAACCAGAACCTCGGCTTTCGTTTGCATCGGTTTTTGGAGATAGAAATATTTCTTTGCAACCATATAACCAGACGCTTTCTGAGCCAGAGTATTTGCCTTGCCATTTTTTTCTCTCGGAATATGTTTGATAGTAAATTCATCAAAAGAAGCAATGATATCAAGACATCTATCAAGATATGCATTTAATGAACCATTATAACATTGGCATACCTTCGATACTTGTTGTACCACCAGGAGCGAATCACCAAAAGCCTCAACATGTTTTACTCCCATGTCTTGCAAAAATTCTAAGCCAAATAGAAGAGCTTCATATTCAACTTGATTATTGGTTCGCTTTTCTTCCAATCGGTTTGAAAACTCAAAGACGGCACCACTTGGAGAGATCAAAACAGCACCAATTCCTTGTCCATCATTGCAAACCGATCCATCAAAGTATAACTTCCATGGTGTACAAGCAACATAGCCGACGTCGAAGTTGTTTGTATCATTTATCCGATGTTCAACAATAAAATCAGCTACAATTTGGCCTTTTATTGATTTTAAAGGTTCACAAGCCAAATCATACTCAACTAAAGCATAAGCCCATTTACCGACTCTTCCACTAGAAATCGGCTATTGCAACATATGTTTGATCACATCGGTTTGACACAACACGATGCAAGTGCTAGATAATAAATAATGCCTCAATTGAGTACAAGCATGGTACAAGGATAAACACAACTTTTCAATGAAAGTATACCTTATTTCCGCATCAATGAGCCGTCGGCTTACATAAGCAATCACATACTCCTTGTTGCCGATTTCTTGAGTCAAAATAGCTCCAATAGTTCTATCTTCAGCCGCCACATAAAGTCTGAATGGAACCCCTCTCTTAGGCGCCCTAAGCACCGGTGGTGAAGACAAGTACTCTTTGATTTTCTCAAAAGCTTCTTGCTGTTTTGCCTCCCAGGTAAAATCGGCTTCATCTTTCAACCGAAGTAAAGGAGTAAAAGCATCAACCTTTCCAGACAAGTTAATTATAAACCTTCTCAAGAAATTTACCTTGCCTAGAAACTTTTGCAAATCTTTCTTGCAAGTAGGAGCTTCGACTTTCTTCATAGCTTCAATTCTCTTGGGATCAACTTCTATGCCATTCTCATGAATAATAAACCCAAGAAACTTCCCAGCCGAAACACCAAAAGCACATTTGAGTGGATTCATCTTCAAGCCATACCGTCGCATCCTCTCAAGAGCAAGTTTTAAATCGGCTAAATGAGAATCCAAGCCATCCGATTTAACTACAATATCATCAATATATACTTCCACAATAACACCAAGTAAATCATGAAAGATTAAATTCATAGCTCTTTGATAAGTTGCACCGGCATTCTTTAATCCAAAAGTCATAACCACCCACTCAAACAAACCAATAAATCCTGGACATTGAAAGGCCGTTTTGTGCATATCCTCTTCGGCCATGAAGATTTGATTATATCCAGCATTACCATCGGCTATAGGCATAGGATACGAATCTTTTGGAGTGGCTTTATTAAGATCTCTAAAATCAATGCAAACTCTAATTTTTCCCGAATCTTTCTTTTCAACGGGAACAATATTAGAAATCCACTCCGCATAACGACAAATCCGAATAAAACCAGCATCTAGCAAACGATTAATTTCTTCTTTTATTCGGTCATAAATAGCGGGATTAAAACGTCTAGCCGATTGTTTAAAAGGTCTAAAACCGGCTTTTATTGGTAAACGATGCTCAACTAAATAACGACTCAAACCGGGCATCTCACGGTATTCCCAAGCAAAACAATCAACATACTCTTTCAACAAATTTATTAATTTGGCTTTAAACTCAGCCGATAAATTTTTGTTTACAAAAGTTGGCCTAGGAATAGTACCATCACCAATATCTATTTTTTCTAAAGGGTCGGCTGACGTGAAACCCTGACCCAACTTATCCATATCACCAAGATCTTCAATAGCTTCGAACATGCCGGCCGAATGAGCTCGATGATGATCAATTCGGTCTTGAAGCCACTGTCCAGACGTAAACCGGTCTGACCGGTTTCCAGAAGCGGTCTGACCGGTTTGGCTCGACTGACACTGTTCAGGTCTAAACCGGTCTGACCGATTTCCAGAAGCGGTCTGACCGGTTTGTCTCTGTTGATTTGTTTGCTCCATTAATTACAGCAAGTAATTCAACCGATTCTCCATCGGCTTTAATGTAGCAGGAACAAAACCATCCTTGGTGCAACTGATCAATTCATAGTCGGTCAAATCCATGCCCGACAAACATTGGACCTTCTCATTTGCACTAAGAGAATCGGAATCGGCCATTGCAACGAAGGAAGAAGCGTCACCATGGACAACTTCAACTTCATCGCCGATCCACTGAATAAGATATTGATGCAAGGTAGATGGAATACATTTATTTGCATGAATCCAATCTCGACCAAGTATTAAACTGAAGTTACCTTGCACCTCGGAGACGAAGAAAGCCGTAGCAATAGTCTTGCTCCCGACGGTCAACTCCATAGAAACCACCCCCTTGGCACCAATGGGATCACCTCCACCAACTCCACTGACCGTCATGTTCGTCTTGATCAATTCTTCGTCTTTTCCGCCAATCTTCTTGTAGAGAGAGTATGGCATAAGATTTACAATAGCTCCACCATCAACCAACATACGAGAAATTGGCTTCCCGTTGATGTGCCCCCTCATATATAAAGCCTTGAGATGATTCTCTGATTCACTAGGCTTCTGAAAAACGGCATCTCGAGGCCCAAGTTGGAGATGAGAGATTTCCTCCTCCAACACCACATAATAATCAGAAGATAGATAAACAACATTAATTTCCATGTTGTCACGCTCTGGAGAAGGCTCAAAATCAACCAATTCTTCATCTTCAACCACTGGAGGAATTGGCGGAGTAGTATTGATGGTTGAAGTAATCTCAGCTGCCGCTTCTGTCGTCAAACCGGTCTGACCGGTTCTAGAAACCGGTCTGACCGCTTTTGCAGCGGTGGGCTGACCCAAACCGGTCTGACCGGATTCAGAAACCGGTCTGACCGGTTGTGCTGCTGATTGCACAACGGGCTTTGCTTGCCAGATCTTGGTCTGAGGAATCATAGGTCTGTAGTTGTTGAAGTATTCATCCCTCAGCTTCTCAGCCTCCTGTTCCCTTTTCTCTTTGTTCCGTAGGCGTTGTAACTTCCGCTTCTGTGTATGAGTCAAACCAGAAGGACACCACCTTGGTTGGAAGACTTTCTTTACGCCCTTGCTACTGCTAGCCTCATGATCATTAGCCATGACCGGCTTTTTGACTGGAACAGAAGCCGAATCTCCAATGACTATCGGCTTTCTACCCAAGTCTTGCATAGCCACCGGAATATCACCAATTTTTACAAACCCACTGGCTTTGACTTGCACGTCCTCCTTTTTCTCTTTGACACGGTATTCTTGCTTAGGAGGAGCTTGGAACCTCAGCTCAGACCGAAATCGGTCTGACCGGTTTATAAAACCGGTCTGACCGCTTTTGAGAGCAGCCGAAGGACCTGATTGGTATGAGCCCAATCGGTCATATACCGAAGTCCCAGTAACATCACCACGGCGCTTATAAGTTGTAGAATTACTCCAACGCTGTGGTGACCTCTGTCTCTTTTTTGTTGGCCGATCAACTTGAACGGCCTTTGTGAACTTGTTCATGAGCTGAGAGAAAGTTGGTCCCTGCTTCAGAACCTTTCCTTGGATCTTTGGCTCATTAAACTTCCAAGTACCCACTTCCGGGCGCTTGGGCTTGAAAGTCCTTGGACGGTCTGGAGACAAACCGGTCTGACCGGTTTGGGAAACCGGTCTGACCGGTTTCGCCTGGCTAGCGGACCGATTCTCTTCCAAGGAACTTCCTTGCCCCCGGGCCTTGATGTGTTAATAGTAATCTTCAAAGACTCTTTTCCATCCAGAGTTCTCCGAATCATCACTGTTCTGACTGGAACTTTGTCATCAACTTTTTCCGGCCTTGGGTCTCCAATCACCACATTCTTTCCCTTAGCTCCATCGGCTTGTGACGGCCGAATCAACACCTTAGTATTCAAATCCAGGGTATGAACAGGGAAAGGAGCCTTATCAACTTGCATTTCAGCTAGCACTAATCGACCTTCATTAAGGGCCGATTGTACCTGTCGTCGAAAAACATTGCAATCGTTGGTTGCATGAGAAAAAGAATTATGCCACTTACAATATGCACGATTTTTCAATTGATCGGCTGGTGGAATTACATGAGAAAGTTTAACAAAGTCATTCTTAAGCAACTCATCAAAAACACGATCACATTTAGCTACATCAAAAGTAAACTTAATTTCTTCTTGCCGATTTTTATGAATCAGCTTCAACGAAGGACAAGAACCACGTTTACTCTTTGATGACCAAACAAATTCAGCAGCATAAATTTCTTTATCATCGTCCGAACTATCAGAATCATTATCAACAATATGCACGTTCGAACGATGAGGTTTAGCAGATTCTTTTGAATTTTTAAACTTAAGCTCTAGACTCATAGCCTTCATTTGCAAGTGATTAATAGTAAGAAAATCAGAACCCTCTAATTTTTCCTTGAAATGAGACCGTAAGCCTACAAAAGCTAAATCTGCTAAATCTTTTTCAGAAACAGTTATGTTAAAACATTGGTTCTTAACATCTTTAAATCTTTTGAAGTAATCAAGAACCGATTCCTCTCGGCTTTGCCTAACCGATGTTAAATCAGACAATTTAGCTTCGTTTTCTCCGCTAAAGAAATGATCATGAAATTTACGCTCCAATTGACTCCAATTTTGAATAGAATTAGGAGCAAGCGAAGAAAACCATGAAAAAGAAGTTCCAGTTAAAGATAATGAAAATAACCGTACACGCAATGGTTCATAATATGATGCTTCTCCTAATTGCAAGACATATTGACTAATATATTCCCAAGGAGTTCTATTATCTTCGTCACTGAATTTAATAAAATCAGGAACACGCCAACCATTAGGATAAGCAACTAAATCAAATTCAGGCGGATACGGTTTTTGATATAAGCGTGAAGTACCCAATTCAAGCCCGAGTCTTGTTCTAAGTGTATTAGCAATATCTTCTTTAAACTTAGCTAACTCGGCTTGATAATTCCCATCACCTCTATTTTGTGGAAAATGAGGAACATTATATGTCGCACTTTGAGAAGTACTCGGAATCGGCCCGTGAGACGCCCCAGATCCGTGGGGTATACTTCCCGCAACCGTAGTGCGTGGAATAGTGTAAACGGGACCAGGAGCAACCGTATTAGATAAAACCATCGTACCCGATGCCCCTGCACCCATGGAACCGGTCTGACCGCCAGAGGGGGCCAAACCGGTCTGACCGGTTGTGAAAACCGGTCTGACCGGTTCGTGGACCGAACCAGGGTGAAGTGATTGTCCCGCATAGAAATTCATCAGCATGCCCAAATTAGGATCTAAAACATGTTCTGGCACGCCTGATGAGCTAGGAGTTGAATTAGGTAATTCATTAGATTCTACATTATTTTTACCTTTATCAGAATTACCCGACATATTAGCAATCAACTCACTAGTAACAGTTTGTGCAGCAAGCAATTTATCATCCATCATGCGAGTAATTTGCTGCAACAAATCAGATGATTCGCCAGTTACCTTTGGAAGTTCTTCAAATTGGTCGTTTGCCAGCTTGAAAGCTGGCATGACGAATTCCTCCACTCTCTTGACAAGACCACCGCGATCTTTCTTGAAGCCCTTCAAGAATTGCGTCCTGAAGTGCTCCTCGGCAATCAGGTACCACTTCCGCTCCTCGTCTGTGAGCTCTTCCATCGTCGCGGTGATGATGTTGTCTTTATCAAGGTCGCACGTTGATCCAGACATTATTAGAGTAGATTGAATCGGTCTTGAAACCAGATTAATCTTCCCCAGCGGAGTCGCCAAAAAGTATGTTGACACGAAAGTGCGCCAACACACTTGAAGATCGATCGAACGCGCAGCACGGCCGTCACCACGACCAACACCTGGCCTCCTTCGGGCAAACCGGTCTGACCGGTTTATAGAACCGGTCTGACCGCTTTCTGTCAGGAAGTCGTGAAGACCTAGAAACTCGAGCTCGGGAGGGACCCGTCGGAGCTCAAGCAATCTAGGGTTGCTCTAGGGTCGGCAGACCACCTAGAACGCCCTTGAATGCCGTAGAGACGAGCAAAGAACAGAATATGGGGGTTGGAAAAGACTAGGGTTTGAGAGATAAAAAGTAAAGGATAAACGTGTTTGATTCGATTGGAATACCTCAATCGGTCTTCTAGCCTTTATATTTATAGGCTGGGGAAGTCTTACCCCCTTCGAATAGGTTACAATATGGGATTAAACTCGGAATCCTAATCCTACTTGAATTACAGAACCTAAACCGGTCTGACCGGTTTGGCAAACCGGTCAGACCGGTTTAGCCGGGCCAAAGCCAATTTTGGCTATCAACACCTGGCCTCCGCGGGAGAAGGTGGTGGAGCTCTCTCACCATCCTGCTCCGCCTGCACAACACACCAACAGTCGAAACCTAACGGTTTGAGCCAACCCCAAAATCGAAGGCGGAGGAGTGAGGTACCTGAGCAGAGAAGAGGTGGCGGCGAGTACAAACCAACCTAGTGCGGCGACGGGACGGAGCGGCGAGCGGCGGACGGGACGGAGAAGACGCGAGATAGTAGAGACGGCGGCGGGCATTCCCTCCGACCAAAGATTTGTCGTTTTAATCCTCCAGCCAGTTTAGATGACATGTATTGTTTGAGTCAGTGTACTAGCTCAATCTTTTTTTTTTACATGACTAGCTCAGTTGTTGGAGAAGCTTAGCCAAGCTAGTGCAGTTTACCGCCGCACTAGCTTAACACGTTTTTTCCACTAGCCCCCTGTACCGCTTCGAGGACGTGTTTGTTTGCTCCCGGGAAAAAAATTTATAAAGAGAATCTTACGAGTATTAAATAAAGTCTAATTGTAAAATCTTTTTAGGGATGAGTGTAACTTTACACGACGGCACGACGGATCTAATGAGCCTAATTAGTCCATGATTTACTACCGTAATACTACAGTAACCATCCTCTAATCGTGCGGTAAAGATCAAATGTGCCTGAAATTTTTTTGTCGCTCCAAAGAAACACGGCCCGAAATGTGCTGCTAGGCCCTTCAAACGAATCCCAAACAGGGCCTAAGCAACTGAAACCATGACATCCATCTAAATATTCACTGAGCTTTGCCAAGTATTTTACAAAGCATTCAAGTTGCAACAGCACTAGTACGTGGGTAGCATCATCCCCAGTCAGGTGATGCTGAAACCAAATCAGAGTTTATCCTAATTATATACAATGAAACCCATGGCAAAATGGAATGTGAACTTTCACAGTTACTGGTTGGCCACATGACTTCACTTTTAGGAGAAGTGTTCATCCATGCTTTGGGCAATATCTTCCCTTCCTATTTTTTTAGCAATCTCTTACTCCTAGCAAGCTGCAAAAATAAGATAAAACTTGATTCCACATCGTCAAAAGTCATCCCAATGTTTGGCTTCATAGTTTCATCATATAGTCAGGACTCATGAGTATAAGACAAACCCTGCAAACTACACAATAGGTGTCGAATAATATGCTACTAGTAGTGCAGAATGCACGGATTGGTTCACTGCTTTCATCAATACAAGAGAGCAGTGAATGATCTTGCATGCATGGATGGAGTACTAAATGAAGAGTTTACATATTTATACATGTCATGTCTAGGGTTAGAATCCATTCAAGAACCGTTTAAAAGTTATGCCCCACTGGCTGTGTTTAGTTCCAAAAATAGGGTGGCAAAATTTGATGAAAATGTCACGCCGGACACTGTAGCACACTGTAGCACTTTTCGTTTGTTTGTGGTAATCGTTAATCGTTGTCCTACCATGACTTAATTAGGCTCAAAAAATTCGTCTCGTCATGTACATCAAAATTATGCACTTAGTTTTTTTATTTACCATAAGGAGAGAGATTTGATCTGATAGGTGAATAGTGAAGTTTGGAGAGAGAAAGTTTGGGAACTAAACACAGCCGCTGCCATTTAGTACTCCGTAACTGTTAAAGGCAGTGCTCCACTGTCATTAGCCATTGCTAATGATGTTATTAATTGGCTAATTGATCAATAACCAATATAATCATAACAATTTTCTCTGGTTGAAAGCCTGCTCGGCTGCCTGTGCTTGGTCCATCGCTGCTTTCAGACACATTTATCTTCTGGTTCACATCGCAAATGTATTTCAGTTTTGTAATTCTACTTCCAATCCGTTTCGAAAATACTTGTCAAGGCAGAAACAATTCATGACGACTGCGACTATGATCTGAGGTGGTAGTTGCAGTTAGCAGGTCAATCATCGCATCAGTCGCGTGCGATCTCGCTGTCAAAATAAACACTCTCTTCTCAAGTGATGAGCAGAGCTCCCTGTTTCTCCCGTTCCCACCTCACCTCACCATCATAGTAGTCCTTCCAAATCAGCTTACTAATTATTAGCGTCGATCATCAGTCTGATCCGTCGCTAAGATTCAATAATATAGACCTATATGCTTACTTAATGTGAGCTTCAAAATTTTCACCAAGGTGGCAACCAATAGAATCTCTCAGGTGGCTCAGAAGGTGATTAGCCCCACACAAACGGCTTTCCTTCCAGGGAGGAATATTATGGAAGATGTGGTAGTGCTACATGAAACGATCCATCAACTTCATAGGAAAAATCAGAGTGTGGTGATTTTTAAGATCGACTTTGAGAAAGCCTATGATAAGGTGCGATGGCCTTTTGTTCAACAAACCTTGCGAATGAAAGGCTTTTCACATACGTGGTGCAGTTAGATTGAGGCATTTACTCAAAAAGGTCATGTGGGTATTAAAATAAATGATCAGGTAGGGCAGAATTTCCAGACATGGAAGGGCCTAAGACAGGGGGACCCATTATCACCAATCCTTTTCAACATTGTTGTTGACATGTTAGCGATCATAATTAATAGGGCAAAGGAAGATGAACAGATCTCTGGGGTGATGCCGCATTTAGTTGATGGAGGCCTCTCCATCTTACAATATACGGATGACACAATTCTCTTCATGGATCATGATATAGCTAAAGCTACAAATTTGAAATTGTTTCTATATGCTTTCGAACAACTATCCGGTCTTAAAATTAATTTTCATAAGAGCGAGATATTTTGTTTTGGGCAAGCTAAAAAGTGTGAACAACAGTATACAGAGCTTTTTGGATGTAGGTATGGCGCCTATCCTTTTAGATACCTAGGTATCCCGATGCATTATAGAAAGCTTAGCATTTCGGATTGGAAAATTATTTAGGACAAGTTTGAAAAGAAATTGAGTAGCTAGAAAGGAAAGCATATGTCTGTGGGTGGTAGATTGGTGTTGATTAATTTGGTCTTATCTAGCCTTGCAGTGTTTATGCTTTCCTTTTTCGAAGTCTCGAAAGGTGTGTTGGAGAAACTGGACTATTTTAGATCCTGATTCTTTTGGCAATCTGACGAGCATAAGAGGAAATATAGACTAGCCAAATGGTCGGTCTTATGCCAGCCGAAAGAAGTTGGGGGTCTAGGAATTAAAAATCTAGAGACTCAGAATAATTGTCTGTTGAGTAAATGGTTATTTAAGCTTATAAATGAAGATGGGCTTTGGCAACAAGTGTTAAAAAATAAGTATCTACGAAAAGACCATTACACAAGTTGAGAGGAAACCAGGGGATTCTCACTTTTGGTCAGGACTGTTGAAAGTGAAACAAACCTTTACCAGTTTTGGTACTTTCCAATTAAATGACGGTACTCAAGTCAGGTTTTGGGAAGACAAATGGTTAGGTAATTATACACTCAACCAACAGTACCCATCCTTATATAACATTGTCAGAAAGAAACATGACACAGTTGCTGCTGTTTTTTCCCGAGTCCCTCTAAACGTGTCTTTTAGGAGAGCTTTAGTTAGGGCAGAATTTAAATTGGTGGCATAACTTGGTCGGTAATATTTGCCATATACATCTTAATGATGGGGCAGACCGCTTCAGATGGAATTTAACCCAATCTGGGCAGTTTACTGTTAAATCCATGTATTTGGCGCTTATGAGCACTGACAATGCACAGTGGAACATCCATGTATTTGGCGCTTATGAGCACTGACAATGCACGGTGGAACAACAGAATATGGAAATTAAAAGTACCTCTAAAGATTAAAGTTTTTCTGTGGTACTTAAGAAGAGGTGTTACCCTTACGAAGGATAACTTAGCTAGGAGGAATTGGAACAGGAGTAAATTATGCTCTTTCTGTTTCAGGGAAGAACCATTCAGCATCTCTTTTTTTATTGTCATATGGCACGTTTTCTCTGGAGATCCGTGCAGATTGCATTTAACCTTCGACCACCTAACAGTTTTAATAATATGTTTAATAACTGGCTCGTAGGGATAGGGGGAAGGTTAAGAAATAAGTTGTTAGTCGGTGCCTCGGCTTTGTGTTGGGCATTATGGCTCAGTAGAAATGATCTAGTATTTGACAAATCTTCAATGAAAACTTATTTACAGGTACTTTTTAGGGGGACATATTGGCTTCGGTTTTGGGCGCAGCTACAAAGGCATGACCGATAGAGAAGCAATAAAGGTGGCATGCCAAGCCTTGTAGGTTTTGGCAATGCGTATTTTTGCATACCATGGATGGAGATTTAGCAATAGGATTACTTTATGACTCTCTCATCTTTTTTGTGGTTTTGCCTGCGTGAGGGCAGACGGATGTGCTGCTAAATTGTAAACCGTGGCCGTAGCCTTTTTGGGTTAAGGCCCGATTTATATTTTAAATCCATTATCTGAAAAAAGCAACGCATATATGACAGTTAACCAACGACGGAAACCGCAGAAAGCAGCAAGCGTCGCCGCCAGAGGTTGCCCCCATGGCCATAGTTCATCACAAACAAACACAGGTCATTCATCTCCTTCCTCCTCTCTCTGCAACATCAACTCCATGTTTGTTTGGCTTTATTTCCCCTTTCGATTTTTTTTTCTATCTGTGAGTGCGCCTGCAGGGGGCGGACACGATTTTTTTTTCTATCTGTGAGTGCGCCTGCAGGGGGCGGACACTAGCAGCAGCAGCTCTGCGAGTTTGCGCATGGAGCTTGCAATGATCCAACATGGCGGCACATTGTCTGCAGAGGACCAAACAAAGCCACCGTCAATGACGAGTTGCCTGCTGCCAGCACGCAGCCTGAGATCAACAGCGGCCATTGTTGTCCCTGTCCGTGCTGCTCAAGCCCAAGGCGATCTAGGCATCCGGTCGCTGTCCTTCTCCAAGATCTTGAGCTTCAGAATGGCGAGGGCGCCGTCATCGCTCTCCAGAGGCTCAGATTCTATACTTGATCATGATGCAAGCAACTCATCTGCTCTAACTCTAGTAAGCACCGTACGCACGTCCCCAGCTGCGATCTTGTTGATCCATCTTTAATGCGTCTGCTAATCGATCCATCCATCTTTAATTCTGTTGATTAATCAATCAACAACAAGGAGGATACCAAGGAGGAGCAGGAGAAGCTGTGCCGGTCGCAGTCTGTGCCTACGAGCGGCAGGCGACTGAGGAGAGTGGCGGCGGACTCCACCAGCTCCCACCGGCGGCTCAGAGTGGTGCAGTGACGGAGCTAGGATTGCCGCTTTGGGGCGGCTCATTCCCCTTCTCCTTCCTCCGGCCCCCCCTTCTTCTTCCTCTCCCTCCATTTTTCCTCTCTTCTCCTTCCTTCTTCCCTCTTCTTTTCAATGGAGTGCAGGGCAGTAGGGGGGGCTGGAGCTCCCCTCGCTGCCTCCGTGCATGGAGTGGTGCCAGATCTTGTTGGTCCTCATGCCAAGGAGGCCGTGAGAAGCGGCGGCGGCAGAAGAAGACATTGCGGCGGAGGAGGCGGTGTGCCGCATCTGCATGGTGGCGCTGTCGGAGGAGGCGGTGCTCAAGCTGGAGTGCTGCTGCAAGGGCGAGCTGGCCCTGGCGCACAGGGGCTGCGCCATCAAGTGGTTCAGCATCAAGGGCAACGGCACCTGCGACGTCTGCGGCCAGGAGGTGCTCAACCTCCCCGTCACCCTGCGCCGCCTGTCCTCCATCTCCATTCAGGCGGCGGAGGCTCAGGCCGGTGCTCAGCAGCAGCAGCAGCATGCTGCTGATGATGCTACCGCCGCCAGCCGTCGGTACAGAATAATGTGGCACGGCACGCCGATCCTCGTCATCATCAGCATGCTCGCCTACTTCTGCTTCCTGGAACAGCTGCTGGTAGTGGTTGCTTGCCTTGCTTCCTAATTTGCAGTACTGTATGTTATTATTACCTGCCCATTGCACTCCAACTACATATATACATGCATGCAGGTCGGCGACCACGGCACGGCGGCTCTGGCCATCTCCTTGCCCTTCGCCTGTGTCCTCGGCCTCTTCTCCTCTCTAACCACAGCAAAGATGGTGTCCAGGAGATATGTCTGGATCTACGCTGCGCTGCAATTCCTCTTCATTGTGCTCTTCACCCACCTCTTCTACAGAAATGTAAGATCCTCATCTCCTAATATAAACTTACTCTCTGCGTGGTCACATCACCCAAACATCATCATATATGTAAGTAACAACTACTGAATGAACCAGGTGCGGATGCAAGCTGTGATCGCCATCATCCTCTCCACCTTCGCCGGCTTCAGCGTGGCCATCTGCACCAACTACGTCCTCCTCCAGATTCTCAGATGGAGGGCCAGGCATGTCACAACCACAGCTGGAGAACAAGGCCATGGTTCAAGGGAGCCATCAGCGGCAGGCCTTGAGCTTGCTTTGCCGCCTCTGTAGCTCGCTTCACTACCACCCAATCATCTTTGTTTAGTTCAGCTCAGCGCAGCTCACTCGATCGACCTCCAGTTAGCTGTGTTTGACCTCCACCCAATCAATTCTATATCGTGCAAAACATGTATGGTATTGAACATGATGCATATGGACAACTGGTTAATCGCATTACCCATGCATTGAGAAAGTATGTATGGTATTGAACATGACTTTGTGACATCTCACCTTCGAAGTCGATGATTTTGTGTATCTCAAGGTGTCACCGATGAGGGGCGTAAAAAGGTTTAATGTCAAGGGCAAACTGGCGCCTCGTTACATCGGACCCTTCAAGATATTGGAACGGATGGGTGAAGTGGCTTATCGGCTAGAGTTACCTGAGAAACTGGCCGGAGTGCACGATGTGTTACACGTGTCTCAGCTGAAGAAATGTTTGCGGGTACCCGAGGAGCAGATCCCGATAGACGAGCTGAATGTGCAAGAGGGTCTCACTTACGATGAGTACCCAGTCAAGATTTTGGAGGAGTCTGAGAGGGTGACGAGAAACAAGGTGATCCGGATGTGCAAGGTCCAGTGGAACCGACACTCAGAAGATGAGGCGACTTGGGAAAGAGAAGATGACCTCAAGGCCGAGTACCCACAGCTCTTCGCATCCACATCCAAATCTCGAGATTCATCTTAGGGGGTAGGTTTGTAACACCCTAAAATAGCCCTATTTAAAATTTTAGTAATTAATTTGCTCTTTAATGAAGCGCTCATAATTAATATAGGGTAAATAAATAATTTCTGGGAATTAAAATCAAATATAAGGCTTAGAAACATTTTTGTTGCATTTATGCTGCTGCATTGAGTTTTGTATTGCTTGTGGTTCAAATGAAAATTTAAATCTAGTTTAAATTCGAGTTTGATCGCTTTGTTTTGAGCCCTAGAAAAGTTGTTTCGGCCTGAGTTAGTTTTCGCCCCCCTGAACTTTTTCTTTGTTTCGTTTTCGCTCCCCCTTCTCTCCTTTGCGGCCCAACTCAGCCCAGCAACTCCCCTCGCCAGTGCCCGGCCCGAGCCAGCCCGGTCCCGCTCCTCCACTTGGGCCAACATCAGTGTGCCGGCCCACTCCCCCCCACCGCGCGCCCTGCTTCCCTCCCCCGCCTTCGCTTGGGCCGAGCCCACCGCCCCGGCCCAGTAACCCCACCACCGCCCAGCGCCTCCCATCTCTCCCTCGCTCTCCCTCACCGACAGGCCGTCCCCACCTATCGGGGTCGCCTTCCACCTCTCGACTGAGACCGAGACCGAGACGAGCTCGGCGCCGCACCGCGCGTGCCTAGCCCCCTTGGCCCACCTCCTTCGCGCTTCCTATGGACCCCGTGGACCTTCAAGGAAGCTTCGGCCGCCGTCGTTTCCTTATCGAGCAGCGTCTCCGCAAGGAAAGAGTGCCGCCACGCCGCTGCCAAGCCGTGGCCTTGGCGTTTGTGCCACCTCGGCGCCCGAGCCCCTCCTGCACCTCCCCGGGGCTATAAAAGCAAAGCCGTCGAGGCCCCAAACCGTCATCCATCCATCCCAAGCCTTCGCAGTGCCTCCTCCTCTCGCCTTGCGCCGCCTTCTTCGAGCGCCGCTGCCGTCGATCCCTCGCTCCGGAGCCGCACCGCCCAATTCGACCGCAGGAGCAGCTTCGCGTGGTGGTAAGCTTCATCCCGAGCCCATTCCCGTCCGTTCTTGCACCTCGTAACACCGTCACCGCCGTCACGCGCCTTTGCCGGAGCCCTGTTTCCGCCGCTCGCCGTCGCCAGCCGCCATCGGCGCTTAATCGTTGACTTGAACCCTGCCACCGTGTTCGTCGTGTCGCCCTGGTGTCATAGGAGCAAACCGCATCGTAAACCAAGCCCTGTGGCGCGTTTTCACACCGCGCCGGCGAGCTCAGCGCCGCCGGTCGACGTTGCGCACCGTCGTCGCTGCCCAACCGTCGTCAAGAGCCCACCCATTTGGTTCACCGTTCCACCGCAAGTCTGTAGGGCCAAAGCGTTATGACAACCAAGCCCCCTAGCACGAGTGCCACCTCGCCGTCGTTGGCCGACCGCCGACCGACGTCGTCCGCCGTCTGCGTGCCTCTCCGGCCGGCACGAACCCCCTAGGTGATCTCGCCGTGACCCCAGCTCCCTCCCCGACCAAGTCCTGTGGCCAACCGATCCCTCTAGCTCAGAAGCACGGGAGCGCCGGCGAAGCGCCGCCGCCTCACGCGCAGCGCCGCCGCACCCCGTCCGCCACCGGCGACCAAATCTCCCCCAACTCACCCCAGCCGCTCGATCTAGATCCAACGGTCCAGATTAAATCTGACCGCGGTCGCATACCGGTCAACCCAGTCCACCCTGGAATTTTTGTTCAAAAGTCCCTCCACTATTTGGTAATCAACCCGCGATCCATCGTAGTGTTAAAAATAATTACATCCGGGTCCTTTCTTCGCGTTTAGGCCCCTAAACTTTTGAATAATAGAACCCGCCGTTCTGTCATGTTCTTTTTACACGTTAGCCCTCGTAGTTTTACGCATAATTAAGTATAGGTCCTCGGTTTTTCACAAATAAGTCCCTAGAAATTTTTAAACCTCGCCAACAAGTCCCTGAACCTTAGAAACGCCATAACTTTCTCGTTTTCGCTCCTATTAGTGTGATACTTGTGCTCATGTGTTCGTAGCGAAGTGTAGATTAGTTTTAAAGTCTTCTTCTGTACTGTTTCTACTGTTTGGTGTACTATTCTAATAGAATACTTTTGTTTGCATTTACTAGCTTGTGTGGATGCTTGTGTGGTGATTCGTGTCCAGTCGGTGAGCCGTTTGCGTTGGAGTTTGGATCGTCCATGTTGTCTGGTGTTGCCGAAGGAGTTTGAGAAATTTTTATGTTCGGAGCACTTCTTGCCTCAAGTATGTGCTATAGTACATGAATCTGGGCCTTCTTGTTCATTCTAGGTTGTTCGAGTAGTTTCATAGTTTTTTAGGTTTTTTTGGATACGTGGCCCGATGCATGAGCTATAGATCATGATTTTGGGTCATCCTTGGTGTTCTCATGGTTGCCGAAGGACTTTGCAAATTTTTGAAGTTCAGAGCATTTCTTGCGTCGAGCATGAGCTATAGTACATGAATTTAGGCCTTCTTAGTCATTCTGGGTTGCTCAAGTAGTATTTGTAGCTCGAGCATGATGATTTTGGGTTGTTCTTGGTCGTCTCAGGGTTGCTACATGAATTTGAATAATTCTTTAATTTCACACGATTAGTGGCCATAAGCATGTGATTTAGCTCTTGTTTTTGGGCCCTCTTAGACGTTCATCGGTTGTTAGAATAATTTGGGGGGGGGAGGGGGTTGTAGTTTCAATGTATATAAGCCCCAAGCACGAGGTAGCTCATGATTTTGGACCGTCCATGTTGTTTGGTGTTGTCGAAGGAGTTTGTGAAATTTTTATGTTCGGGGCACTTCTTGCCTCAAGTATGTGCTATAGTACGTGAATCTGGGCCTTCTTGGTCATTCTGGGTTGTTCAAGTAGTTTCATATTTTTTTAGGTTTTTCGGATATGTGGACTGATGCATGAGCTATAGATCATAATTTTGGGTCATCCTTGGTGTTCTCATGGTTGTTGAAGGAGTTTGAGAATTTTTTAAGTTCAGAGTATTTCTTGCCTCGAGCATGAGCTATAATACATGAATTTAGTCCTTCTTAGTCGTTCTGGATTGCTAAGTAGTTTCATAATCTTTTTAGTTTTTTAGGATATGTGGCCTCCAGCATTTGCTATAGATCATGATTTTCAATCAATTTTTTTGTCTTCTCAGGATTGCCAGAAGGGTTTGAGAATTTTTTAAATTAAGAGCATTTCTCGCCTCAAGCACGAGCTATAGTACATGATTTTAAGTCTTCATACTCCTTCTAGGTTGTTGGATGAGTTTCAATGTTTTATAATTTGTTTACGATTTGTAGCCTCGAAAATGAGCTATAGATGATGATTTTGGATCGTTCATGGTCGTCTCATGGTTGCTACATGAATTTGAATATTTTTTTTAGTTTCACATGGTTAGTGGCCATAAGCATGTGATTTAGCTCTTGTTTTTGGGCCCTCTTAGACGTTCCACGGTTGTCAGAATAATTTGGGGATTTTTGTAGTTTCAATGTATATAAGGCCCAAGCACGAGGTAGCTCATGATTTTGGACCGTCTATGTTGTTTGGTGTTGCTAAAGGAGTTTGAGAAATTTTTATGTTCGCAGCACTTTTGGCCTCAAGCATGAGCTATAATACATGAATCTAGGCCTTCTTGGTCATTCTGGGTTGTTCGAGTAGTTTCATAGTTTTCTAGGTTTTTTTTTGGATACGTGGCCCGATGCATGAGCTATAGATCATGATTTTGGGTCATCCTTGGTGTTCTCATGGTTGCCGAAGGACTTGGCGAATTTTTTAAGTTCAGAGTATTTCTTACGTCGAGCATGAGCTATAGTACATAAATTTAGGCCTTCTTAGTCGTTCTGGGTTGCTCAAGTAGTTTCATATTTTTTTAGTTTTTTAGGATATGTGGCCTCTAGCATAAGCTATAGATCATGATTTTTGGTCATTTTTTTGTCTTCTTAGGATTGCCAGAAGGGTTTGAGAATTTTTGTAATTAAGAGCATTTCTCGCCTCAAGCATGAGCTATAGTAAATGATTTTAGGACTTCATACTCCTTGTAGGCTGTTGGATTAGTTTCAAATTCTTTTAAATTTGTTTACGATCTGTAGCCTCGAGCATGATGATTTTGGGTCGTTCTTGGTCGTCTCAGGGTTGCTACATGATTTTGAATAATTTTTTAATTTCACACGGTTAGTGACCATAAGCATGTGATTTAGCTCTTGTTTTTGGGCCCTCTTAGACATTCCTCGGTTGTCGGAATAATTTGGGGGTTTTTGTAGTTTCAATGTATATAAGGCCCAAGCATGAGGTAGCTCATGATTTTGGACCGACCATGTTGTTTGGTGTTGCCGAAGGCGTTTGAGAAATTTTTATGTTCGGAGCACTTCTTGCCTCAAGCATGTGCTATAGTACATGAATGTGGGCCTTCTGGGTCATTCTAAGTTGTTCGAGTAGTTTTTAGGTTTTTCGGATACGTGGACTGATGCATGAGCTATAGATTATGATTTTGGGTCATTCTTGGTGTTCTCGTGGTTGCCGAAGGAGTTTGAGAATTTTTTTAAGTTCAGAGCATTTCTTGCCTCGAACGTTTCTTGGAACATTTTTTGAGCTATAGAACATGCATCGGGCTATAGAACATCTTACCTAATAGAATTAATTTGGGGAGGAACATGTTCTGTAGCTCAAGAATATAAACCAGCTGCGATGGTTGCGCCTCGACTGAATCCTGATGTGGGTGACCGTTGTTCTCCAATCTTGATGGTTAATGCAGCCTTAGAACCTTTCTTTGCATGCTGCCAAGTTGCCAAAATGAAATGAACTCCTAATCAATGTACAGAATAAAATCACATTTGGTCCACATCTCACTTGAAATGTGGTTGAAATGCGCAGATATTATGGTGCAAAACAGCAAAGAACCGACGGCTTCTACTCATGAATGGGCAAACCGGGGCAAGGCCAAATCCACTGGAAGTTGGGAGGCTCGTGAGCTGTTTCATCATCGGTGTTCAATTCAGCATCACTTCGGGTAACAACCTCCTAAGAACGACATGGCGCGATAGTACTCCCCAGGATACCACGCTGCACAAGTAAAATATACTCTCTTGCAGTTTAATTTAACTGGCTGAAATTCCCTTGAAGCTAGCTTGCTGTTCTCAACTTCCAGTCAAAAAAAAAAAGTCAGAGCAGACGTACAGGCACAAGGACCCTCTTGACCACTGATTATCAACTTGCACGCCATCTAAATTATCTAATATCCCAGCTTTGCTATACATCCGAACATCAGTAATAAATAAATAAATAAATAAATACGGAGTAAGATAGAACAATCAATCTTGAGAAACGAAGCTGGGCCCCTTCATTTTTTGATGGGGAGTAAAGAAACATTCTCTTGTTACAGTGGCCAGGAAATGGCAAATGCCCAAGCCCATATGAAAACTTGAAAAGCACGGAAAAGGATGCTAAGCCTGAGTTTGTTGCAATTTTTTGCATGCTTTTAGTTACAAGTTGTGTCTATCAACTATAGATACAGTCCTCTCCTGGCTTCCTTTCTATAGAATCGAGCTCTGTTTATTCTGTTGGGTGCAGAATATCAATGCTCTGGGAGGCTAAACTAACTAAGAAATTTGATTTTTTTTCTAAAATAAAAATAAGGATCCACGTTGACAGAGGTACCAGCTGAGGCCCAAATTTGGAGAGCTGGGGACTTCTCCGCGGCAGCAGCGAAGCCCGGAGCGGTGGTCGGAGGAGATAGTGAGCGAGTAGCATGGACCCGGTGCAGCGAGCGGGCGGAACCGTCGGCGCGCCCGTCCTTGCGGAGAGGCAGAGCTGGTGGCGCGTGGAGCGGCTAGACCCACGACGGCGGTGCGAGCGGGCCACGACGGTTGTGTGCGGTGGCATGACGGCTTGAGTGGCTCGGCTGGCAGGCGGCGCATCTAGTAAATAAGTAAAACATTTTCTTTCGCGATTTTGCAACCCATCGAAAACAATCCAAGTAATCACCAGCTGGCTCAAAAAACAACCAGTTTTTTTACAGCATTTCACAAAATGCAAGACAAACTGTACAGATGCCCACATAACCAATAGTACACACATATTAACAGGTGGGGTACAGTGCAACCATATTCGAAAAGGTTACAAGCAATACGCCAGGAAAGTTTACAAAATATGATGCCTGTACATACCAGGAGCTTGGAACGAACACATGCCTCTTCATTTGTCACGTGATTGGCTCTGCTCACTGAGGCGGTGCTGCATTTGCATCCAGTGTGTTGTAGGTGTAGTCACTTGTGTTCAACCCATACTGGAGGGGAGAAAACAAAGCGTGAGTACAGAACCGATGAAAGATTATCATTTTCAATTGGGGAATGCAGAGCTATCATTTCTGCAGCCTGTGAACAAAAAACCTAGCAAACCTTTCAGCCCTATCAAATAATCTTAAGGCGTCACAGGAATTTCCTTGGTTAGTGATAAGAGTGGATTTATGGTGCAAAACAAGTAAAGTTTTTTTTTAATAAGAGTGGATGTATGGTCCAAAACAGGTTAAGTAACAATTAAGAATGATGAAAAACTGCACACCGCAAATCACAGCAGCAGTACATACACAGCATTTGTCAATTAACTTGCTTCTGCATTAGGAGCTGGGTATTCCTCACAAGAAAATAAGGGTGAGCCTAACAGTGTCCGCAACCCCAGAAGGGAACCGAGAAAAAAAGAGGCTGTGGTTTTCCAAACAAGGTATTTGTGTTTGCAATTCAATAGCACTAGAAACTTTAGGGCGGCCGCTGCCATGCCTACCTAAGATGGCCTGTATATTTTGGTAATTTTGGGGATTGGCTTGTTAATATATTACCTCTGGACGAAGCAAAATCTATAAGTCTTTATTTTTTCAAAGAAGAAATCACACCAACGGGATAGATTATAGAGATAGGCATGGATACATGAATTAACTCCCGTGGTTCACTATAGCCTGAGAAACACAATAACAACATAGTGATATGCGATGGCCAGTTGAGTATATTAATTAACAGTGGCCAGCTCGATCAAGCACCTGTTTTGGGTGTTAGGGAGCTGCTATCCTAACAATGCTACCTCTCCCGATAATTTTCTGCATCTCAAAGGCTTAAAATTGTTTGAATTCCATGATTGATTAAAATTAAATCGAAGTAGAGTCACACTGGAGAAGTTGTGAATCCTCACGTAGTGTAACTACGGTAAGGTAATAAATAGAAATCTTAATAGCTTCTGTATGTACACGCTTGTGGATTCTTAGGTTAACCCAAACATTCGCGTTGGTACGTGCAGCAGAGCAAAATATGGAAGAACATGACTGAAAATTCGCTTGAGCAAAGCATCAAACAGCTGCAGGGCATGGTCCGGGTGACTTAAGCTTGGGTTCGAGGTCAAGGTGTTGACCAGCTAGCACACGCACATATCATCAGCCAGCTGTACTCGCAACGATGCCTCAAGGAACAGCTCTCTCCCATGGTCGATGCAGATCGGGACGGACCGCAATCTCAGCACAGGCACACAGCACGTGAGAAGTGCCCATTTGTATACGCGGCGTTGTCGGTTGAGAGGTGAGCTGCATGCCGCATCTCAAGCGTTCCAGCCCGGCCTAGCTCCTCCGTTGAAGTCCACCATGATTTCGACCTTCGCACGTCCCTTGCGAGAACCACAGTTCCTATCTCCTTCGCTGCCGTTCTGAGCAGTGCGCTGTTAACGTTGAAGCGGTGCAACGAGATGGATGATTGTAGCCACCAGGAGGGGAAGGGAGGGGAGGGAAGGCGAGTAATCGGTGCGGATCCAGCTGAGATGACGAGGAGAGCGATGCGGCTGCCAAATCGTCGAGCCCAGCAGCCGGAGGCCCGGAGTAGTTGGAGGCGGGCGGCGTGTGGACGGTGAGGCGCCGTGTGCTCAGGAAGGCTCTACCAATGAGGGTGGATAAAGGGAATTTTTTTCATGGAAGAAAGATTAAAGAAATAGAGATGCACAGGGCGGATGAATTGGGTGTGAGCTACAACAGATGCATGAAGTGGAGCTAGCTACTTCATTTGCCTGAGAAAAATTAACTGGCAGGATACAAGCACGATTTCTAATGTCCTAATCAGACATCTTGACAATTAAAGAACTCACTGAACTTGATAGAAAATCAATCATGTTGTCAGTAACAGTACACTATATCGAGCATGTCGGGATCAAAATGTAATTTGCTACAGCTGTGGATTATGATGCGATTAGTAGATTAGTTTCCTTACATCGGCAGTTTGATTAGAAATGAATTATGTCTTAAAATTATTTGATTGTTTACTAGATGAAAAGCCGATGTCAGCTTGCGGCATCTCTGGTACCAGCTCATTCCTGTTTAAGATATGTAGCATAAATATGAAATTGCACAAGGGTGTGGAAATAAGAGACAGCTGTCACCTTGTGTCTCATTCTTGAGCTCCAAAGGTCTGGACGGAAACCTCTGGCATCAACTGTGGTGGGAAGATAAGGTGGAGCAGCTTGGGTGACGAGGAGTGGCCTCCTTATGAGCACAAAGTCTTCATCGCTGTCGTAGTCCATGGTCCGGGCAGACAGCATGGCTCGTAAAATCATGGCCAGGAACAGTGAGAGTGCCTGTACATCGCACATGCACATTATAGAAGAAGATGATGAAACACATAGCCTCAATTTGGAACGCATTCGGTAACGAGTAGTGAGCAATCGGAATGGCTGGAAAAACACCTGCGTGGCGAAGATGGCAAGAGCAGCCCATTTGCATAGGTCGAGGTTATTGTGGATGAAGGAGAGCAAGTTGTGGAGCTCTCCGGTGCGGTCATCTGGCAGGTCCTGATAGCATACACGTCGTGAGCAAGTAAGTAGAGTAGAAATTGAACCTGTGCACAGTGGAGTAGTGTGTGTAGTTAACTACCTGGATCCAGTGCTCGTTGAGCGTGAGATGAGCGGCGAGGGCAGCTTCGAGCAGCATCATAGCCATGGCCGGGATGGTGTACTGCAGCAATTAGTATGCATCTACTATGAGACAAGACGAAGACGAGACACGGGAGGAGAAGAAGAAGAAGAGAAGAGGAGAGACTTACGAAGCAGAGGCAGCATCCGGTGTTGATCTCGGCCGCCAGGTACCCCGCCAGGAGCAGGAGGCAGTAGAAGAGACCCGCCGCCATGACGAAGGATGGAAACCAGAGGTCGGGGAGGAGCTCGTGGAGGTGGAGCTGGTGGTTGCGCGCCCATCGGGAGAGGATCCACGCGGCGTAGAGGAGGGCGGAGACGGCGGCGAAGGCCTGGAGGAAGGCGAGCAGCTTGAGCAGGAATCCCAGGAAGCAAGCAGCCCAGCCCGGGCCTCGTCTGCTCCGGCCGCCTTCTCCGCTCCGGCGACCCATCATCTGCGGCGGCGGTGGCAGATCTGGCCGATTTGTACTCTTTTTTTTTTTGGATTCCCTCGGAGAAGAAGGGGAAGGAAAAGAGCAGGCAGAAATGCCACGCAAATGAAACCCCGATGCCAATGCGCGTTGACTTTTTACTCCCTCCTTCCCTGCTGCTCAGCAGATAGCTGCCGGGCTCTGCTGTCGGGGCCTAGTAGTAGCAGGCTGCGGCCCGGCCCACAACTCATTGAGCCCAAGAGAGCCCACGAATTGAATCCCGTGCTCCTCCTCCCCCGACCGTCATGGCGGCCTCTGGTTTCGATCCATCGATCTTGCTGTTGACAGCCAAAATTGGCTTTGGCCCGGCCTGACCGGTTTGCCAAACCGGTCAGACCGGTTTAGGTTCTGTAATTCGAGTAGGATTAGGATTCCGAGTTTAATTCCATATTGTAACCTATTCAAAAGAGGTAAGACTTCCCCGGCCTATAAATATAAAGGCTAGAAGGCCGATTGAAGTATTCCAATCGAATCAAACACATTATCATTTACTTTTTATCTCTCAAACCCTAATCTCTTCCAACCCCCATATTCTGTTCTTTGCTCGTCTCTACGGCGTTCTAGGTGGCCTGCCGACCCTAGAGCAACCCTAGATTGCTCGAGCTCCGACGGGGTCTCTCCCGAGCTTGGGTTTCTAGGTCTTCACGACTTCCCGCCCAAAAGCGGTCAGACCGGTTTGCCCGAGGGAGGTCGGGTGTTGGCCGTTGTGACGGCCGTGCTGCGCGTTCGATCGATCCTCGAGTGTGTTGGCGCGCTTTCGTGTCAACATACTTTTTGGCGACTCCGCTGGAGAAGATTAATCTGGTTTCAAGATCGATCTAATCTACTCCAATATGTCTGGATCAACGTGCGACCTTGACAAAGACAACATCATCACCGCGACGATGGAAGAGCTCACGGATGAGGAGCGGAAGCGTTACCTGATCGCCGAGGAGCACTTCAGGACACAATTCTTGAAGGGCTTCAAGAAAGATCGCGGTGGTCTTGTCAAGAGAGTGGAGGAATTCGTCATGCCGGCTTTCAAGCTGGCAAACGACCAAGTTGAAGAACTTCCAAAGGTAACTGGCGAATCCTCTGATTTGATGCAGCAAATTACTCGCATGATGGATGATAAATTGCTTGCTGCACAAACTGCTACTAGTGAGTTGATTGCTAGTATGACGGGTAATTCTGATAAGGGTAAAAATAACGTAGAATCTAATGAATTACCTAACTCAATTCCTAGCTCATCAGGCGTGCCAGGACATGTTTTAGATCCTAATTTAGGCATGCCGATGAATTTCTATGCGGGACAACTTCACCCTGGTTCGGTCCACGAACCGGTCAGACCGGTTTGGCCACCTCTGGCGGTCAGACCGGTTCCATGGGTGCAGGGGCACCGGGTGCGATGGTTTTATCTAATACGGTTGCTTCTGGTCCTGTTTATACTATTCCACGCACTACTGTTGCGGGAAGTATACCCCACGGATCTGGCGCGTCTCACGGGCCGATTCCGAGTACTTCTCAAAGTGCAACGTATAATGTTCCTCGTTTTCCACAAAATAGAGGTGATGGGAATTATCAAGCCGAGTTAGCTAAGTTTAAAGAAGATATAGCTAATACACTTAGAACAAGACTCGGGCTTGAATTGGGTACTTCACGCTTATATCAAAAACCGTATCCGCCTGAATTTGATTTAGTTGCTTATCCTAATGGTTGGCGTGTTCCTGATTTTATTAAATTCAGTGGCGAAGATAATAGAACTCCTTGGGAACATATTAGTCAATATATTTTGCAATTAGGAGAAGCATCATATTATGAACCATTGCGTGTACGGTTATTCTCATTATCTTTAACTGGAACTGCTTTTTCATGATTTTCTTCGCTCGCTCCTAATTCTATTCAAAATTGGACTCAATTGGAGCGTAAATTTCATGATCATTTCTTTAGCGGGGAAAACGAAGCTAAATTGTCTAATTTAACATCGGTTAGGCAAAGCCGAGAGGAATCGGTTCTTGATTACTTCAAAAGATTTAAAGATGTTAAGAACCGATGTTTTAACATAACTGTTTCTGAAAAGGATTTAGCAGATTTAGCTTTTGCGGGCTTACGGTCTCATTTCAAGGAAAAACTAGAGGGTTCTGATTTTCTTACTATTAATCACTTGCAAATGAAGGCTATGAGTCTAGAGATTAAGTTTAAAAATTCAAAAGAATCTGCTAAACCACATCGTTCGAATGTGCATATTGTTGATAATGATTCTGATAGTTCGGACGATGATAAAGAAATTTATGCTGCTGAATTTGTTTGGTCATCAAAGAGTAAACCTGGTTCTTGTCCTTCATTGAAGCCGATTCATAAAAATCGGCAAGAAGAAATTAAGTTTACTTTTGATATAGCTAAATGTGATCGTGTTTTTGATGAATTGCTTAAGAATGGCTTTGTTAAACTTTCTCATGCAATTCCACCAGCCGATCAATTGAAAAATCGTGCATATTGTAAGTGGCATAATGTTGACACCAAAAATTGGCACCAGAAAGAGGCTGACATGTGAGCCGGATTTGGTAGAAGGATGCCATTCGGCTAAAGGGTTTTCTCTGAAGCATTCGGCAAAGATGCTCTGCGGTCGGGAACGCGTCGTCATTCGGCTAAGGGGTGTTCTTTGAAGCATTCGGCAGAGATACTCTGCAGTCGGGAATACGTCGTCATTCGGCAGAGGCATGGTTCCGCAGGTAAAAGTAGTAGCATTCGGGAAAGCGCGATGACGTGGAAAACATAAGGAAAAGGCTGGTTCGAACAAGGAATGCAATATGGGCACGAAGATCCGTCATTTATTTTTAGAAACAAGTATTGAAGTCGTGTCCGGCTAGGAGTTGTATCAAGACCTGGGTATAAATATAAACCCATGGCATCTGTAGAGAAAGAATCGAATCAATCATACAACAAACCGGCCCCGTGCCAACATCGAGTCCTTTAGTCGAGTCGTCGAGTTCTTCGAGAGGAGTCATCGATCCGTCGACCTCCGTAAGTACCGGCAACCTTGTATCATGCTTAGTATCATGCGGTGGATTTAAGCTTTGATGCAAGTAGTCTTGTTACCATGCTTAGTATCATCCGGTGGATTTAAGTTATGGTCTCAAGAAGGTTCCTCTGTTAGGTCATGAGCCATGCGGTGGGCTAAGATCTAGTATGGATCAAGTTATCGGCTCTGTTAGATTTTGGCAAGATCTAACGGATTCATTAAGTTACCCCGTGTTGCTCCTTTTTTACTATGTGCTTAATTCATGCAACACACCTTTGCCCAATCTAGATCGGCTAGAATCGGCTCTGCTTTACGGTGCGACGACTTATCCCCTCATAGCCGAATCCGAAACCGATCTAGGTTGCTACGTGTCGCGGGTTCAAGCTTGTCGGTATCGTGTAGATCTTGACAGAACCGGGTATCATGCGGTAGATGCAGGTTTTTGGATCGTCTTAGAGCTAATCATCCGGTGGATTAGAATTCGATTCGATCTGATAGATTTATCTTTACCGATTAGGCTTGTTCCTTCGACATGGATCCCGATTCGGCTAAATAGCCGTATTCGGCAGTGCTCTCATGAGTGAACTTGTGTTCGTGGGTTTGCATTGGACAATGAATGCTTTTAGCCTTTCACGATTAGATTGTATCATGCGGTGGATTGATCTAATCTGATTGGTGGTGTGGCTCCAAACGAGTTGTATCATGCGGTGGATTAACTCGTTCGTTGTCATGCTTGACGGGTGCTGCTTTCGGCCTATGCATTCTTGTTTTCAATGTAAATTCGTGACTGTGTTGTGGGTTCGTAACTAAACATTGAGTGCTTTTAGCTTTTCATGATTAGATTGTATCATGCGGTGGATTAATCTAATCTGATTAGTGGCGTGGTTACAAACAAGTCGTATCATGCGGTGGATTAACTTGTTTTGTTATCATGCTTGACGGGTGCTGCTTTCGGCCTATGCATTCTTTGTTTACTGCGAATTTATGATCATGTTTCACCCTTTTATTTATTTATCATGCTCTGTTTCTCGTTAATCGGCTATGAGTACGTGTTCATTCGGTTGAAAGCCGATCTTTCGTCATGCTTACGTCACGCATTCGGCAGTGCGCTCCTTGCGTGCCTTGCCGATTGCCGAATGAGGTTTTAACTGCCGACAGATAGCTTCCCTGTAGCTATATGTCTCTCAAGATTGGCTTCAACGCCGCAAACATGGAACTGTCTGGTCTCACCCGGCACGTTCCAGGTTTTAATCTAAACGTTTTTTTTATCCCTTTGTTAGTTTTCAGGCAAACTGACTGGCACGCTTCCGGATTCGAAAGCCCGGGCCACGTTTGAAGCCAGCTTTGTTCGGCTTGCTGTGTGCTTGGCGTGAGGTGCGGATTTTACGTCAACACACTTTTTGGCACGCTCGGTGGGACACACACAAGTTTTCAAAGATGCCTGAGTTGAGCGACATCATGGATGTCACTTTGGAAGAGTTGTCTGAAGAACATCAACAGATGGTAAAGGTTGCTGCCAACCAATTCATTAATAAATGTTTACTGTCTTTCGCCAAGAACAGGAGTGGTGCACCTTTTCTCAAGTCTGATCTGCCAAGAGTTCTCCTTCCTGGGCAATCTGATCTTACTGAAGAAGAAGAGAGGGAGAGATTCTCGGGCTTGTTATACAAAGCTTTGGGAGAGACAATGACCAATCACAATGCTGCGTTCTTAAACAGTTTTCGGCATATAATGATAAGCATTTTTGGTCAGCATGTGGATAAACCCTTTGAGCAGATACATGGGCAATTGGGTGGCCCGACATACTTCAATGTTCAAGCACCAGTTCAGAAACCACATGGTAAAGGAAATGCTGATGAAACTGGAGGTTCTGGTGCTAAAGATATAAATGGACAACCGATTCGGCAAGATCCTCAGCTTGCACTGCCGAAAGCTCGCACATACGGTGATATGGCATTCGGCACCACAGGGAATCCGCCTGCTTCTGCTTACAAGATATCTCCTTTGAACAACAGACTGCAGAGGGATTTATATGGAAACGGATATTCAGAGTTTATGGATTATAATGCTGTTGACGCCCTCCCGAATCCTGGATATGTTGGTACTGCAGGTATGCTTGCTGGAAAACCAGGGAATCAAGATACCAATATTGACCTCATGGTGCAAAAAATGACCGATGTATTGCAAAATCAATTCGGTCTGAAGCCTAAAAATCAGGGATATATGTACTCATCTCCTTTCCCTGAATGGTACCAAAGGGTATCATTGCCGAATAGAGTCAAGGTGCCAACAGAGTTTACTAAATTCTCAGGACAAGATGATACTAGCACTGTGGAACATATAGCTCGATATCTGATGCAGCTTGGAGAGGCTTCGGCAGACGAGGCTTTCAGAATCAGATACTTTCCTTTGTCACTGACGGGTCCAGCTTTTACATGGTTTGCTTCTTTGCCTGCTCAGTCGATTTGTACTTGGAAAGACCTGGAACAGAAATTCCATGCTCATTACTACATTGGCAGTACCGAGAAAAAGTTGGTTGATTTGACCAGCTTAAGGCAGAGGAATAATGAAACACCTACAGAGTTCCTCAGGAGGTTTAGGGAAACTAAGAGTATGTGCTTTTCTCTGAACATACCTGATGATCAACTGGCTGGTATGGCTGTAGCTGGAATGTTGCCTGCCATTCGGGAGAAGCTTTTCGGGATGGAGTTTGATGATCTGGGCCAGTTGTCGCACAGATTGGCCTTGATGAGTAACCAGGCGTATGGTTTCAAGAAAGATGTCAGATTTGCTAAAAATAATGATGTAGCTGACATCTATAACCAATTCCTTGAAAGAGCAGATCAAGAAGATGAGTATGAAGATGGCGAGGAGATAGCTGCAGCAGAGATAGTGTGGAGCAAAGAACCAGTTACAATGACTCAAAGATGGATCAAACAGATGAAAGGAACATATGATTTTGATGTGACTAAGGCAGACAAATTATTTGAGTTCCTGGTGAAAGAAGGCCGAATCAAATTGCTAGAGGGGCATTCTATGCTTCGGCCCGATGGAGTGAAAGATAAGAGGTACTGTGGGTTTCATGATAGAAATTCTCATTCCATTAATGAATGCAGAGTCTTTAGGATGAAGATTCAGAAAGCTATCCAGGAAGGACATCTGAAATTCGACAATAAGATGAAACTGGACAGTAACCCTTTCCCTCAGAATATGATCGGGTTCTCGGTTAATATGGTAAATGCTGTTCCATCTGGAGAAAAGGGAAGATTGAAAGTTTTAACCTCAAAGAAGGCAAAGCAGGATGGTTCAGTTGATCCTACTCGGCAGATCACAATGGAACAAATTCGCCGGAAAAATCTTCGGTTCCCGAATAGCCGATTTGAAGTGGGCGAATCTTTTAAACCTAGAGTTACTACACGTATTCTCCTCAACAAATGGCAGCGTCAGCAAGAAAAGGAGCGTTTTCAAAGGCGTGAATACGAGGAAGAGAAAAGAAGGCGCGAAGAAGAAAGGTTTGAGGAAGAACAAGAAGAATATGCTCGAGAGCAGGAACGTGCGCATTGGGGATGTGCATTCTTCAGACACTGTTGGAACGAAGGTTTGAAACTTCCCACATGGAATAATTGTCCTGAATGCAATAATAGATATGATGAATATAGGCAGGGAACTGTCAATCGCCGATCTGTCCATGAAAGAATTGGTAGGGTGCATCCTAGTGATGATCGGCGTTTTGATGATCAACCAAGAAAGAGACATGCTGATTGCGGATGGATTGATCATGAGGAAGAAGATCGTGAGTATGTTTGGCAGAAAGGACAATGGTGTCCACCTGGTTTAAGAAGGAGTCAGAAGAGAAGAGTTCAACGCCTGAGGAATCAAGAATTAAAGCAAGCAAGGCCTAGGATGAAATCGATATGGCTCCCAAAAGACAGGCCTGACGAACATGGTCATTCGGCTCCTACATGTATGGTATGTTTTCTGCCGAATGAATTCATGGCTCCAGCTAACCAAATTGTACAGGAAGAGGTATTGCCCGATATAGATGATGCCGAACAATTTGGGTTAATGGCACAATTGATGTTGAACAAACAAGCTGTTTTTGAAAAGCCAACCCAGAATCGGCACATGAAGCCACTGTACTTGAAGGGATATGTTAATGGCAAACCATTGACCAAGATGTTTGTCGATGGAGGAGCTGCTGTCAATGTAATGCCATATACCACATTCAGGAAGCTTGGTATGGGTCCTAGAGATTTGACACCAACGAGCATAATTCTAAATGATTTCGCTGGAAATCCTTCGGACACCAAAGGATGCGTGCATGTTGATCTGATGATTGGGTCCAAGACTCTGCTTACGACTTTCTTTGTCATTGAGGGCAAAGGGGCATATAGCTTGCTGCTTGGAAGAGATTGGATTCATGCAAATTGTTGTATTCCATCTACTATGCATCAACAGCTTATTCAGTGGATAGATGATGAGGTGGAGATTGTCCAAGCAGATGACTCAATAAGCGTAGCAAATATGGAACCAGCTTTCTGGGAATATCAAGGCATAGATTGTTTCTCAGGCAAGGACTGGGGAGAAGGTCCTGTGGCACCAGCCAGCAGTGATCAACAGCCGATCGAAGCAGTCGGCTCTCATAGTAATTTTTGATGGAAAATCCAATTGATGGAACTGATGGAAAATTAGGACGTGGATTTGTGTCGGCCGATAAATTAGAAGAAGTGGACATTGGAGATGGTGACAAGCCAAGGCCGACATTTATCAGTGCTAATTTGGATTCGGTTTTCAAAGAAAAGTTGGTGACATTGTTAAAGGAATACAAGGACTGCTTTGCTTGGGATTATTCGGAGATGCCCGGTCTAGACCGTTCTATTGTTGAGCATCGGTTGCCAATCAAACCTGGATATAGGCCTTACAAGCAACCACCCCGAAAAATCTACAAGGAAGAAGTGTTGGCCGATGTGAAAAAGGAGATTGAAAGATTACTAGATGCAAATTTCATTCGGCCATGTAAATACGCGGATTGGATCTCTAATATTGTTCCTGTCTATAAGAAAAATGGAAAGATGAGGGTTTGCATAGATTTTAGAGACCTAAACAAGGCTACACCCATGGATGGATATCCAATGCCTATTGCTGATTCATTGGTTGATGCTGCTGCTGGATACAAAGTGCTCAGTTTCATGGATGGTAACGCAGGATACAATCAGATTTATATGGCATTGGAAGATATAGTAAAGACAGCTTTCAGGTGTCCTGGACACATAGGGTTGTTTGAGTGGGTTGTCATGACCTTTGGATTGAAAAATGCCGGTGCAACTTATCAAAGGGCTATGAATTATATTTTTCATGAGTTGATCGGTAAGATTGTGGAAATATATATTGATGATGTGGTGATCAAGTCATTAGATCATGAGTCTCATTTGGCCGACATAAGGAAAACTCTAGAATGCACCAGGAAACATGGGCTTAAGATGAACCCGAACAAGTGTGCTTTTGGAGTTTCGGCTGGAGAGTTTCTGGGATTTTTGATACATGAAGGAGGAATAGGAGTTGGTAAGAAAAGCATGAAGGCAATTGATGAAATTGTTCCTCCAACTAATCTTAAAGAGCTACAATCACTGCTTGGCAAGATAAATTTTGTGAGAAGGTTCATATCAAACTTGTCACAAAAGGTGTTGCCCTTTTCCTCACTGTTAAAAATAAAGAAGGATCAAAAGTTTGTATGGGGTGACGAACAACAGAAGGCTTTTGATGAAATAAAGGAGTACATGAAGAAGCCACCAGTATTGGTGCCTCCACAATTAAACAAGCCTTTTAAGTTGTACGTGGCGGCCGATGCCCAAACTATTGGATCGGCCCTCATTCAAGAATTTGAAGGGAAAGAAAGAGTAGTTGCATACCTTAGCCGAAAGTTATTAGATCCAGAGACAAGGTATTCGGCTATAGAGAAGCTTTGCTTATGTGTTTACTACTCCTGTACAAAATTTCGGCACTATTTACTACATGCCGAATGCGTTGTGTATTCAAAGTTTGATGTGATAAAACACATGTTGTCTATGCCAATTTTGAACGGAAGGATTGGCAAATGGATTTTAGCTTTGTCTGAATTTGAATTAAGATTTGAATCGGCAAAGGCTGTTAAGGGACAGATTATTGCCGATTTCATTACTGAACATCATGATACATCGATAAATTTGCTTAACATTGTTCCTTGGGTGTTATTCTTCGATGGATCTTCATGCAACAAAGGTGGTGGAGCAGGTATCTTATTAATTTCACCCAAAGGAGAAACATTTGAGTTTGCTGTTCCTATTCAATCTGCTGTTACTAACAATCAAGCTGAGTATGAGGCATTGCTCAAAGGGCTCCAATATTTGAAAGAAGCAAAGGCCATTGCGGTTGAAATTTTTGGAGATTCAGAATTGGTCATAAAGCAATTGAATGGTGAATATGAGTGCAAAAGTGATACCTTGAGGAATTACTATGAAGAATGCAAAGAAATATTGAAGAGCTTTCGGTCAGTAATTCTACAACACATTCCTAGAGGGGATAATGGAGAAGCAAATAGATTGGCCCAAAGTGCATCAGGTTATAAAGAGCTTCGAGAAGTTTTTGCTAATGATATATATGCATTCGGGAATAATCTGGCAGAGGATGATTGGAGAAAAGAGATTGCCGATTATCTGGGGAATCCATCCCGAAAGGTTTCTAGAAAGCTCAGGTATAAAGCTTTAAAGTTTATTCTTCTTGATGATAATTTGTATTATAAATCCCTGGATGGAGTGCTATTACATTGCTTAAATCGTGAAGAAGCAAAAAGGCTGATGAGTGAAGTACATGATGGGTTGTGTGGAGCACATCAATCGGCCTACCGAATGAAGTGGGTTATTAGAAGAACTGGATATTACTGGCCGACAATGCTGGAAGATTGTTTTGAATATTATAAAGGATGTCAAGACTGTCAGAAATTTGGAAACATTCAGAGAGTTCCGGCATCGGTTTTGAATCCCATTGTCAAGCCATGGCCATTCAGAGGATGGGGAATAGATTTGATTGGCCAAATAAATCCTCCATCTAGCAAGGGGCAAAAGTTTGTGCTTTTGGCAACTGATTATTTTACCAAGTGGGTTGAGGCAATTCCATTAAAGAAGGTGACGTCGGAGAATATGGTTGAATTTGTTAAAGAGCACATCATTTACAGATTCGGGATTCCTCAGACAATCACCACTGATCAAGGGACTCAATTTACATCTTCAGAATTCAGAGATTTTGCTGAAAGTATGGGCATCAAATTATTGAATTCTTCTCCTTATTATGCCCAAGCTAATGGTCAGGCAGAGGCTTCTAACAAGATTATGATTAAAATTATACAGAAGAAGATTGATCAGAAGCCGAGAAAGTGGCATTCGGTACTCAGTGAGGCTTTATGGGCTTACCGAATGGCTCCACATGGGGCTACACAGACGTCTCCCTATGAGTTGGTGTATGGGCATCATGCTATCTTGCCATGGGAAATACAATTAGACTCAAGGAGAATAAAGTTGCAAAAGGATTTAAGTTCTAAAGATTATAAAGATTTAATGATGGATGAATTAGAAGATTTGCATATGATTCGTCTCAGGGCCTTGGAGAATATTGAGAAGAACAAAATGCGAGTTGCTAAGTATTACAATAAGAAGGTGAAAGTTAAGCAATTTACAGAAGGTGATTTAGTCTGGAAAGCGATATTGCCGATTGGAACCAAATATGCAGCATTCGGCAAGTGGTCTCCAAATTGGGAAGGTCCTTTCAGAGTGGTTAGATGCGTGCCTGGAAATGCATATATTTTGAGGACATTATTGGGAGAAGAATTTGCTTCTGCTATAAATGGAAGATATTTGAAGAGGTATTATCCCAGTGTTGAAATCGATCGGTGATTGATATATTAATTTGCCGAACAGCCGATTTTCGGGAAGAAATCGCCTTCAGAGCAAATGTTGACAGAAAAGGAAAATGGCCAGTACTGAATGTATTGCCCTTAGCACAAAAATATACTACATCAGATGTTCATGCAAGATCACAAAAGATAAGTTTTATTGCCGAAATTCCATAAATCCCTAGTACAAACTAATGGAATAGCTTGTTCAAAACGGACTGAGGATGAATGGAATCGGCAATGGCGGCGCCATGAGCATCAAGGCGATCTATGGAAGCCTCGATGTCATCGATCTCCTCCGGGTTACCGTTAGCGAAGCCGGTCGGTAGCCTGGAGTAGTCGGTATTGGTGTGCGTCGACATGGCGACTAGGCCTGCGGCAGTGCCCAGACGGATGCCGTGCGAGGCCACCTCATCAATGCGGCCCGCCACCGCGCCGAGGCGAGCTTCTGGTGTGTCCCCAGGAGCATTCACCTTGTTCGCCAGCTCATTCGCCAGCGCCTTTAGCCGATCGAGTTCGGCATCACGCGCTGCAAGTTTACAAAAGAGGATTGCAGATTAATGTCATTTGGAGAACGAGATTGAGATTGAGCAGGTTGCAGGACTCACCGTCGATGACTTCGAGCAACTGTTTGCGCTCGTGCTGCCGTTCGAGATCCGCAATCCCGGCTTGCTTGGAGATGACCTCCAGCTCGCGACGAGAATCATCGCGCTCCGCCTTGAATCGGCGAGCGTCACCATCTGAATAGCGGGAATCGACCGATGAGTGAGTTCGATTGGACGAACTCGAAGAGCCGGACGCCGCAGGAGCAGCGGCTGGAGCCGCGACTGGCGCACCAGCGGCGGCAATCCATTGGATTGCCCTGAAGAAACAAAGAGATTCGTCAAGGAGAAGGCAAATCTCGAGAAGAACAGAGAGAAGTAAGCGGCCAATCACCTGCGGCGAGCGCCGGCGCGGCTTCCTTCGGGCTCGTCGGCGGCCGGTCGCCTTCCATTCGCCATTGGGGTTTTCTTGAGTTTACTGTGCTTGGGGAAAAGAAGAGTTCAAGGAAGGCGAAAGGCTTAGTAAAGAGATAGCGGCACTTGGTATGTTTATTTATAGAATCCGCAGAGGAAATCGTGATCGGTGATCGTGGCGCGCGTCCCAAAATTTCAGGAGGTGGAAAGCCCCACGAACCGAGCAGTTACCGTGTCGTTTGGGATTCATGCCGAATCGGGTTCGGTTCTACTGAATTGGATTCGGCTATATCGTTTGATGCGTTTTCGGGTCTGACACTGTTGAAACCAGCTTTGCCGAATGAGTTATTCACAATGGAGAAAGACAGGGTTAAGAAAAGGCAAGATTACAGGATTGATAAACATACGGCTGATCGACTGTTTGTTACAGTTACAAACCCAAGAACTGTGAGATTACATTTTTAGCATTTGATATCATGTTGCTAATGTTCTCTAATAAGTTTTTGTCAGCTTCTTGGGTTCTAGCCAGAGCAGCAAGCTTTGCCTTAAGTTGTTTGTCTTCGTTTAGAGCTGCTGAGGCTTCCTTTCGCATCTTTTCTGTTAACTTGGGAAGCTCTACTATCTTCTTCTTATCAGCTTCAATTTCAGCCGATAAATCTCTCAATTCGGCTTCAAGGGCAGCTTTTCTGGCCTCCTTCATTTCAAGTTCAGATTCCAATTTGATCAGTAATTCCTTGCTATTCTGAGCTTGAGTATGCAGGTCTTTCACAGAATGTTTGACTGTGGATCTCCTCTGTTCTAAAGCTGGTTGAGAAGATTGGTTTTTCAAAGCCTGCTTTACTGCGGCATATTGTTGATCCAAATGAGAGACTGGTTCCAAAGAAACTTTAATATCATCAGGGAGTTCTTGGTCAATGGATTCCAGTACATCCCTTAAAAGATCAGCATCTTTGACTTGATCTTGGATGCTCTTGTGCAGCAAAGCAAGGATATCTTTCAGCTTTGTCTGATTTTCTTCTGACAGAGTTTGGCCAGAAGATGTTTCTTCCCCTTGTTCGGCAACCAAGTCATCCACAGCAAAAGAATAGCTTGATGATGAGATGGGTTTCTCCTGAAAGAAGGTTTTGCCGAATTAGTAGTGATCTGCTGAATAAAAGGGTGGAGAAAGTGAGTGATTATGCTTACCTCGTTCCCGAATTCCTGAATAGGAGAAGGAAGCCTTTCAGGCTCAATTGGGGGATTCTGTGTGTCTTGCTGAGGAGAAACTGGAGGGCTTCTTGGTGAGGATGGTGCTTCTGATTGGGGAAGAAGTTGCAAAGCTAAAATTGAGTCATGATGGGAAGAAGAGCTTTCCAAGATTGAATCCATTGAGGGTTGTTCTGCAGTTAACAAGAAATGAGTGCCGATGAAAAGGAAGTTAGGAAGATGAAGTGGTAGAATCTTACCAATCAATGAAGCATCGGCAGGATCTGCACTGATTGCTGATTGCTGTGCTCTGGCCTGAAACCAAGAAGAAATAAACCTGAGTAAAATATCAATGACGTTGTAGTCAAAGAAAGAAGGCTCTGACCCTGATAACCTTTTTGCTGCTTATTCTCTTCTTCTTTGCAACTGGAGGAGCAGTCAGAGAAAGGGTTTTCCTCTTAACAGATGATGGTATAGTAAGTATTGGGTCTAAGGAAGCTTGTCTAGCCATCAGCTGGGCCAAGGTGGGAGATTGGTGCCCCAAAGCAGATATTGGGCCTGCAGTTTTGTACAAAATTGCCCTGGCAAGAGGGGCAGGTGTTATGTCCTGAAAAATGACAGAAGTCAGAATCAATTGAGGTTAATATTATTGAGACAGATGAAGAAATAAGCATATTACCTCTGAAGTTGGCTGATAGTCAGGCATCAAATCGAGGCAGAAAGGGTGGACTGGTACATTAAAAATGTGATCATGGACTTCTTGCCACCAAAGAATAAAAGAAGGATGAGCAAGTGCTGTTGGCACAAAAGGTTCGATCTGATAGATGGCTGCACAACACTTATAATCAAAGATTCTTCTTGTTTCTGTGGAGTCTTTGATGATTTGCCTAGGCTTGAGGAATTCATGAAAGAATAATCTTGGGGGCACTTGGCCACATCCTAATTGCCTGGCTACTATGTTCGGCTGGTAATATTCATATGAACTTTGAACCAGCCTTCCTCCACAAAATTCGGCTGGTAAGATGCAAGGCCGAATAAAAGTATTAAAAATTGCTGTGGACTCTACATCTATGCATCCAGTTTCGAAGCTGAATTCACAAGGAAAAATGAGGCTGTCATTGTCCATGTATGGGAACCAGAGGGGATTGGCAAAGCCTTTGAAGAAAAGTTCAAACAGTTCCCCAATGTTCTTGTTGATAGCAATAGTGGAGGCTGCTTCCCCATAGGTTTGACAGCCTTTGGTGCTCTGGGCTTCTGCTTCCTGGTAATTGACCGAGGGGAAGTGTCGGCTGTTGAGGTCAATGGAGACGATTTGGTGCATGTACAATTGCAGCCACATCTGGACGAACCACCAGGGACCATTGACGCAGGAAATTTTCTTGTTGGTGTGCATCTGATAAATGGTTTGATGGAGCATGTGATAGACACTTCCCAAGAGATATTTCCCGAGAGGGATAAGTGTGCCTGCAGCCAAGTCTTCAGCCATTACTATGTGATTCAGAGTTGGCTCATTGGCTTTACCACAGAAGACAAATCTGCACAGCCACATATTCAGGAAGGCCCTGTATTCAACATCAGACAGAGGACCATCGTGCATGTAAGTCTGGATGTATTTCTTATATCCAACTCCAGTTTTCACCCCTGTCTGTTTGGAAGAACCCTTGTATCTGTATGGGTGTGTTATCCCTGTGATGTTCAGGCCGGTTATCATGTAGACATCGGCCAGGGTTGGGGTCATTGGTCCGTGACCAAAGAGAAAAGCATTCATGCCATTGGACCAGAAGTGACAAGCTGCAATCAGGAGATTTTCATTCTTGGGTGTTTCGGCTAGAGATAGCTCCAAGCAATGAGAGATACGAAGACTGTCCCAATTCTGCGTCTGGGGGCTTTTATTTTCAAGAATCCTTTTGTACCAGTTTCTCCAACCGGCGATTGGGGGCAGAGGCCAGTTCTTGAATGAATCTTGCCATTCGTGAGGTCCCGTCAATGAAGTTTTGAAAGGGATCCTTTGAGACTCGGCCGCAATAATTTCGGAGGGATCTGGATTCCCTGAAGGGCCGAGGAAGAAAGATGCGGATTGCTCCTCCGTAGGGGTCAGGATTTCAGTGGTCAGAGCCTATTGAGGACGGAAGAAAAGCGATTCGGGGATTCAAAATGCAGCTTGAAGAGAGTAATGCCGAATATGATTGAAGAAAACGGAACTTACTTGAAGAATTTGATCTTGGTTCGCCATTTGAAGATCGGAGCTTGAAAGATTCGACGAACTAGGGTTTGAGTTTGAGAACGCACTCTGAGGATTTGGGAGCAGAAAATGGATGTCGAACGGGCTCAGCCTGGAAATGTTGGGGATTCCTGGTCAATTCCGAGATAAAAGTATCCTTTATCCCGAAATTGAAGGGGCATGTGTTGACACCAAAAATTGGCACCAGAAAGAGGCTGACATGTGAGCCGGATTTGGTAGAAGGATGCCATTCGGCTAAAGGGTTTTCTCTGAAGCATTCGGCAAAGATGCTCTGCGGTCGGGAACGCGTCGTCATTCGGCTAAGGGGTGTTCTTTGAAGCATTCGGCAGAGATACTCTGCAGTCGGGAATACGTCGTCATTCGGCAGAGGCATGGTTCCGCAGGTAAAAGTAGTAGCATTCGGGAAAGCGCGATGACGTGGAAAACATAAGGAAAAGGCTGGTTCGAACAAGGAATGCAATATGGGCACGAAGATCCGTCATTTATTTTTAGAAACAAGTATTGAAGTCGTGTCCGGCTAGGAGTTGTATCAAGACCTGGGTATAAATATAAACCCATGGCATCTGTAGAGAAAGAATCGAATCAATCATACAACAAACCGGCCCCGTGCCAACATCGAGTCCTTTAGTCGAGTCGTCGAGTTCTTCGAGAGGAGTCATCGATCCGTCGACCTCCGTAAGTACCGGCAACCTTGTATCATGCTTAGTATCATGCGGTGGATTTAAGCTTTGATGCAAGTAGTCTTGTTACCATGCTTAGTATCATCCGGTGGATTTAAGTTATGGTCTCAAGAAGGTTCCTCTGTTAGGTCATGAGCCATGCGGTGGGCTAAGATCTAGTATGGATCAAGTTATCGGCTCTGTTAGATTTTGGCAAGATCTAACGGATTCATTAAGTTACCCCGTGTTGCTCCTTTTTTACTATGTGCTTAATTCATGCAACACACCTTTGCCCAATCTAGATCGGCTAGAATCGGCTCTGCTTTACGGTGCGACGACTTATCCCCTCATAGCCGAATCCGAAACCGATCTAGGTTGCTACGTGTCGCGGGTTCAAGCTTGTCGGTATCGTGTAGATCTTGACAGAACCGGGTATCATGCGGTAGATGCAGGTTTTTGGATCGTCTTAGAGCTAATCATCCGGTGGATTAGAATTCGATTCGATCTGATAGATTTATCTTTACCGATTAGGCTTGTTCCTTCGACATGGATCCCGATTCGGCTAAATAGCCGTATTCGGCAGTGCTCTCATGAGTGAACTTGTGTTCGTGGGTTTGCATTGGACAATGAATGCTTTTAGCCTTTCACGATTAGATTGTATCATGCGGTGGATTGATCTAATCTGATTGGTGGTGTGGCTCCAAACGAGTTGTATCATGCGGTGGATTAACTCGTTCGTTGTCATGCTTGACGGGTGCTGCTTTCGGCCTATGCATTCTTGTTTTCAATGTAAATTCGTGACTGTGTTGTGGGTTCGTAACTAAACATTGAGTGCTTTTAGCTTTTCATGATTAGATTGTATCATGCGGTGGATTAATCTAATCTGATTAGTGGCGTGGTTACAAACAAGTCGTATCATGCGGTGGATTAACTTGTTTTGTTATCATGCTTGACGGGTGCTGCTTTCGGCCTATGCATTCTTTGTTTACTGCGAATTTATGATCATGTTTCACCCTTTTATTTATTTATCATGCTCTGTTTCTCGTTAATCGGCTATGAGTACGTGTTCATTCGGTTGAAAGCCGATCTTTCGTCATGCTTACGTCACGCATTCGGCAGTGCGCTCCTTGCGTGCCTTGCCGATTGCCGAATGAGGTTTTAACTGCCGACAGATAGCTTCCCTGTAGCTATATGTCTCTCAAGATTGGCTTCAACGCCGCAAACATGGAACTGTCTGGTCTCACCCGGCACGTTCCAGGTTTTAATCTAAACGTTTTTTTTTATCCCTTTGTTAGTTTTCAGGCAAACTGACTGGCACGCTTCCGGATTCGAAAGCCCGGGCCACGTTTGAAGCCAGCTTTGTTCGGCTTGCTGTGTGCTTGGCGTGTGGTGCCGAATGCCATATCACCGTATGTGCGAGCTTTCGGCAGTGCAAGCTGAGGATCTTGCCGAATCGGTTGTCCATTTATATCTTTAGCACCAGAACCTCCAGTTTCATCAGCATTTCCTTTACCATGTGGTTTCTGAACTGGTGCTTGAACATTGAAGTATGTCGGGCCACCCAATTGCCCATGTATCTGCTCAAAGGGTTTATCCACATGCTGACCAAAAATGCTTATCATTATATGCCGAAAACTGTTTAAGAACGCAGCATTGTGATTGGTCATTGTCTCTCCCAAAGCTTTGTATAACAAGCCCGAGAATCTCTCCCTCTCTTCTTCTTCAGTAAGATCAGATTGCCCAGGAAGGAGAACTCTTGGCAGATCAGACTTGAGAAAAGGTGCACCACTCCTGTTCTTGGCGAAAGACAGTAAACATTTATTAATGAATTGGTTGGCAGCAACCTTTACCATCTGTTGATGTTCTTCAGACAACTCTTCCAAAGTGACATCCATGATGTCGCTCAACTCAGGCATCTTTGAAAACTTGTGTGTGTCCCACTGGGCGTGCCAAAAAGTGTGTTGACGTAAAATCCGCACCTCACGCCAAGCACACAGCAAGCCGAACAAAGCTGGCTTCAAACGTGGCCCGGGCTTTCGAATCCGGAAGCGTGCCAGTCAGTTTGCCTGAAAACTAACAAAGGGATAAAAAAAAACGTTTAGATTAAAACCTGGAACGTGCCGGGTGAGACCAGACAGTTCCATGTTTGCGGCGTTGAAGCCAATCTTGAGAGACATATAGCTACAGGGAAGCTATCTGTCGGCAGTTAAAACCTCATTCGGCAATCGGCAAGGCACGCAAGGAGCGCACTGCCGAATGCGTGACGTAAGCATGACGAAAGATCGGCTTTCAACCGAATGAACACGTACTCATAGCCGATTAACGAGAAACAGAGCATGATAAATAAATAAAAGGGTGAAACATGATCATAAATTCGCAGTAAACAAAGAATGCATAGGCCGAAAGCAGCACCCGTCAAGCATGATAACAAAACAAGTTAATCCACCGCATGATACGACTTGTTTGTAACCACGCCACTAATCAGATTAGATTAATCCACCGCATGATACAATCTAATCATGAAAAGCTAAAAGCACTCAATGTTTAGTTACGAACCCACAACACAGTCACGAATTTACATTGAAAACAAGAATGCATAGGCCGAAAGCAGCACCCGTCAAGCATGACAACGAACGAGTTAATCCACCGCATGATACAACTCGTTTGGAGCCACACCACCAATCAGATTAGATCAATCCACCGCATGATACAATCTAATCGTGAAAGGCTAAAAGCATTCATTGTCCAATGCAAACCCACGAACACAAGTTCACTCATGAGAGCACTGCCGAATACGGCTATTTAGCCGAATCGGGATCCATGTCGAAGGAACAAGCCTAATCGGTAAAGATAAATCTATCAGATCGAATCGAATTCTAATCCACCGGATGATTAGCTCTAAGACGATCCAAAAACCTGCATCTACCGCATGATACCCGGTTCTGTCAAGATCTACACGATACCGACAAGCTTGAACCCGCGACACGTAGCAACCTAGATCGGTTTCGGATTCGGCTATGAGGGGATAAGTCGTCGCACCGTAAAGCAGAGCCGATTCTAGCCGATCTAGATTGGGCAAAGGTGTGTTGCATGAATTAAGCACATAGTAAAAAAGGAGCAACACGGGGTAACTTAATGAATCCGTTAGATCTTGCCAAAATCTAACAGAGCCGATAACTTGATCCATACTAGATCTTAGCCCACCGCATGGCTCATGACCTAACAGAGGAACCTTCTTGAGACCATAACTTAAATCCACCGGATGATACTAAGCATGGTAACAAGACTACTTGCATCAAAGCTTAAATCCACCGCATGATACTAAGCATGATACAAGGTTGCCGGTACTTACGGAGGTCGACGGATCGATGACTCCTCTCGAAGAACTCGACGACTCGACTAAAGGACTCGATGTTGGCACGGGGCCGGTTTGTTGTATGATTGATTCGATTCTTTCTCTACAGATGCCATGGGTTTATATTTATACCCAGGTCTTGATACAACTCCTAGCCGGACACGACTTCAATACTTGTTTCTAAAAATAAATGACGGATCTTCGTGCCCATATTGCATTCCTTGTTCGAACCAGCCTTTTCCTTATGTTTTCCACGTCATCGCGCTTTCCCGAATGCTACTACTTTTACCTGCGGAACCATGCCTCTGCCGAATGACGACGTATTCCCGACTGCAGAGTATCTCTGCCGAATGCTTCAAAGAACACCCCTTAGCCGAATGACGACGCGTTCCCGACCGCAGAGCATCTTTGCCGAATGCTTCAGAGAAAACCCTTTAGCCGAATGGCATCCTTCTACCAAATCCGGCTCACATGTCAGCCTCTTTCTGGTGCCAATTTTTGGTGTCAACACATAATTCATTTTCTCATGCGACCAACGATTGCAATGTTTTTCGACGACAGGTACAATCGGCCCTTAATGAAGGTCGATTAGTGCTAGCTGAAATGCAAGTTGATAAGGCTCATTTCCCTGTTCATACCTTGGATTTGAATACTAAAGTGTTGATTCGGCCGTCACAAGCCGATGGAGCTAAGGGAAAGAATGTGGTGATTGGAGACCCAAGGCCGGAAAAAGTTAATGATAAAGTTCCGGTCAGAACAGTGATGATTGGGAAGACTCTGGATGGAAAAGAGTCTCTGAAGATTACAATTAACACATCAAGGCCCGGGGGGCAAGGAAGTTCCTTGGAAGAGAATCGGTCCGCTAGCCAGGCGAAACCGGTCAGACCGGTTTCCCAAACCAGACCGGTTTGTCTCCAGACCGTTCAAGGACTTTCAAGCCCAAGCGCCCGGAAGTGGGTACTTGGAAATTTAATGAGCCAAAGATTCAATGGAGGGTTCTGAAGCAAGGACCTACTTTCTCTCAGCTCATGAACAAGTATACAAAGGCCGTTCAAGTTGATCGGCCAACAAAAAAGAGACAGAGGTCACCGCAGCGTTGGATCGATTCTACAGCTTATAAGCGTCGTGGTGATGTTACTGGGACTTCGGTACATGACCGATTGGGCTCATACCAATCAGGTCCTTCGACTGCTCCCAAAAGCGGTCAGACCGGTTTTATGAACCGGTCAGACCGGTTTCGGTCTGAGCAGAGGTTCCAAGCTCCTCCTAAGCAAGAGTACCGTGTCAAGGAGAAGAAGGAGGATGTGCAAGCCAAAGCCAGTGGGTTTGTAAAAATTGGCGATATTCCAGTGGCTATGAAAGATTTGGGTAGAAAGCCGATAGTCATTGGAGATTCGGCTCATGTTCCAGTCAAAAGGCCGGTCATAACTAATGATCATGAGGCTAGCAGTAGCAAGGGCGTGAAGAAAGTCTTCCAACGAAGGTGGTGTCCTTCTGGTTTGACTCATACACAGAAGCGGAAGTTACAACGCCTACGGAACAAAGAAAAAAGGGAACAGGAAGCTGAGAAGCTGAGGGGTGAATACTTCAACAATTACAGGCCTATGATTCCTCAGACCAAGATCTGGCAAGCTAAGACCGGTTTCTGAATCCGGTCAGACCGGTTTGGGTCAGCCCACCGCTGCAAAAGTGGTCAGACCGGTTTCTGGAACCGGTCAGACCGGTTTGACGACAGAAGCAGGAGCTGAGACTACTTCGACCATCGATACTACTCCGTCAATTCCTCCAGTGGTTGAAGATGAAGAATTGGTTGATTTTGAGCCTTCTCCAGAGCGTGACAACATGAAAGTTAATGTTGTTTATCTATCTTCTGATTATTATGTGATACCGGAGGAGGAAGTCTCTCATCTTCAACTTGGGCCTCAAGATGCCGTTTTTCAGAAGCCTAGTGAATCAGAGAATCATCTCAAGGCTTTATATATGAGAGGGCACATCAACGGGAAGTCAATTTCTCGTATGTTGGTTAATGGTGGAGCTATTGTAAATCTTATGCCATACTCTCTCTACAAGAAGATTGGCGGAAAAGACGAAGAATTGATCAAGACGAACATGACGGTCAGTGGAGTTGGTGGAGGCGATCCCATTGGTGCCAAGGGGGTGGCTTCTATGGAGTTGACCGTCGGGAGCAAGACTATTGCTACGGCTTTCTTCGTCTCCGAGGTTCAAGGTAACTTCAGTTTAATACTTGGTCGAGATTGGATTCATGCAAATAAATGTATTCCGTCTACCTTGCATCAATATCTTATTCAGTGGATCGGCGATGAAGTTGAAGTTGTCCATGGTGACGCTTCTTCCTTCGTTGCAACGGCCGATTCCGATTCTCTTAGTGCAAATGAGAACGTCCAATGTCAGTCGGGCATGGATTTGACCGACTATGAGCTGATCAGTTGCATCAAAGATGGTTTTGTTCCTGCTACATTAAAGCCGATGGAGAATCGGTTGAATTACTTGCTGTAATTAATGGAGCAAACAAATCAACAGAGACAATCCGGTCAGACCGCTTCTGGAAACCGGTCAGACCGGTTTAGACCTGAACAGCACCGATCAAGCCAAACCGGTCAGACCGCTTCTGGAAACCGGTCAGACCGGTTTACGTCTGGACAGTGGCTTCAAGACCGAATTGATCATCATCGAGCTCATTCGGCCGGTATGTTTGAAACTATTGAAGATCTCGGTGATATGGATAAGTTGGGTCAGGGTTTCACGTCAACCGACCCTTTAGAAAAAATAGATATTGGTGATGGTACTATTCCTAGGCCAACTTTTGTAAACAAAAATTTATCGGCTGAGTTTAAAGCCGAATTAATAAATTTGTTGAAAGAGTATGTCGATTGTTTTGCTTGGGAGTACCGTGAGATGCCCGGTTTGAGTCGTGATTTAGTTGAGCATCGTTTACCAATAAAAGCCGGTTTTAGACCTTTTAAACAATCGGCTAGACGTTTTAATCCTGCTATTTATGACCGAATAAAAGAAGAAGTTAATCGTTTGCTAGATGCTGGTTTTATTCGGACTTGTCGCTATGCGGAGTGGATTTCTAATATTGTTCCCGTTGAAAAGAAAGATTCGGGAAAACTTAGAGTTTGCATTGATTTTAGAGATCTTAATAAAGCTACTCCGAAAGATTCATATCCTATGCCTATAGCCGATGTCTTAATCAATGAAGCTTCTGGGCATCGTGTTGTTAGTTTCCTTGATGGTAATGCTGGATATAATCAAATCTTCATGGCCGAAGAGGATATGCACAAAACGGCCTTTCAATGTCCGGGATTTATTGGTTTATTTGAGTGGGTGGTTATGACTTTTGGATTAAAGAATGCCGGTGCAACTTATCAAAGAGTTATGAATTTAATTTTTCATGATTTACTTGGTGTTATTGTGGAAGTGTATATTGATGATATCGTAGTTAAATCGGATGGCTTGGATTCTCATTTAGCCGATTTAAAACTTGCTCTTGAGAGGATGCGACGGTATGGCTTGAAGATGAATCCACTCAAATGTGCTTTTGGTGTTTCGGCTGGAAAGTTTCTTGGGTTTGTTATTCATGAGAACGGCATAGAAGTTGATCCCAAGAGAGTTGAAGCTATGAAGAAAGTCGAAGCTCCTACTTGCAAGAAAGATTTGCAAAAGTTTCTAGGCAAGGTAAATTTCTTGAGAAGATTTATAATTAACTTGTCTGGAAAGGTTGATGCTTTTACTCCTTTACTTCGGTTGAAAGATGAAGCCGATTTTACCTGGGAGGCAAAACAGCAAGAAGCTTTTGAGAAAATCAAAGAGTACTTGTCTTCACCACCGGTGCTTAGGGCGCCTAAGAGAGGGGTTCCATTCAGACTTTATGTGGCGGCTGAAGATAGAACTATTGGAGCTATTTTGACTCAAGAAATCGGCAACAAGGAGTATGTGATTGCTTATGTAAGCCGACGGCTCATTGATGCGGAAATAAGGTATACTTTCATTGAGAAGTTGTGTTTATCCTTGTACCATGCTTGTACTCAATTGAGGCATTATTTATTATCTAGCACTTGCATCGTGTTGTGTCAAACCGATGTGATCAAACATATGTTGCAAAAGCCGATTTCTAGTGGAAGAGTCGGTAAATGGGCTTATGCTTTAGTTGAGTATGATTTGGCTTGTGAACCTTTAAAATCAATAAAAGGTCAAATTGTAGCTGATTTTATTGTTGAACATCGGATAAATGATACAAACAACTTCGACGTCGGCTATGTTGCTTGTACACCATGGAAGTTATACTTTGATGGATCGGTTTGCAATGATGGACAAGGAATTGGTGCTGTTTTGATCTCTCCAAGTGGTGTCGTCTTTGAGTTTTCAAACCGATTGGAAGAAAAGCGAAGCAATAATCAAGTTGAATATGAAGCTCTTCTATTTGGCTTAGAATTTTTGCAAGACATGGGAGTAAAACATGTTGAGGCTTTTGGTGATTCGCTCCTGGTGGTACAACAAGTATCGAAGGTATGCCAATGTTATAATGGTTCATTAAATGCATATCTTGATAGATGTCTTGATATCATTGCTTCTTTTGATGAATTTACTATCAAACATATTCCGAGAGAAGAAAATGACAAGGCAAATACTCTGGCTCAGAAAGCATCTGGTTATATGGTTGCAAAGAAATATTTCTATCTCCAAAAACCGATGCAAACGAAAGTCGAGGTTCTGGTTCTGGACGAACCGGTCACACCGGTTTCAGAAACCGGTCACACCGGTTTGACTGCCAGAACCGGTCTGACCGGTTCTGAAAGCGGTCTGACCGCTTCGTCCCCTGACAGAAGCGAAAATTCTTTGGATGATGCTAATCAATCCAAAGTTGAAGATCAGGATTGGAGGGTACCTATTATTACTTATTTGAGAGATCCTGGTCGTGGTGCAGAAAGAAATATTCGGCGAATAACGTTTAAGTACGTTTTGCTTGACGATGAACTCTATCGTCGAAACGCCGAAGATTTGCTGTTGAAATGTCTTAATTCGATCAGGCCAAAGTTGCCATGGGTGAGGTCCATAAAGGTATTTGTGGTACACATCAATCGGCTCCAAAGATGAAGTGGTTGCTTAGACGAGCCGGTTTTTATTGGCCTACCATGATGGCAGATTGTTTCAAATATTACAAAGGATGTGAGGAATGTCAGAAGTTTGGAAATTTGCAACTTGTTCCTGCTGCATTGATGCATCCTATTATTAAGCCATGGCCGTTCCGAGGTTGGGGATTGGATTTTATTGGGCAAATTAATCCTCCATCATCAAAAGGACATCGTTTCGTGTTGGTTGCTACGGATTATTTTACTAAGTGGACCGAAGCAATTCCATTGAAGTGTATGACACATCGAGAGGTAATTGAGTTTGTTACGCAAAATATTATTCATAGATTCGGTATTCCTCAAACTTTGACAACGGATCAAGGTACTTCATTTATGTCTAAAGAGGTACGTGAATTCGCCGAATCCTATAGAATTAAGTTGCTCAATTCATCTCCATATTACGCTCAGGCTAATGGACAAGCTGAGTCAAGTAATAAAACTTTGATCAAATTAATCAAGAAAAAGATAGAAGAAAGTCCTAAGAGATGGCATGAAGTTTTATCCGAAGCATTATGGGTTCATCGTATATCTAGACATGGTGCTACTAAAGTCACTCCTTTTGAGCTTGTGTATGGTCAAGAGGTCGTTTTACCTGTTGAGGTAAATCTGGACGCTTATAGATTGGCTAAACAAAATGACCTTGATGCTGTTGATTACCACAATTTGATGTTGGACAATATTGATGAGGTAACCGACAAACGGTTGAAGGCTTTGAAGGAAATTGAGAAAGATAAGCTTTGAGTTGCTAAAGCTTACAACAAGAAAGTGCGAGGAAAATATTTTCAGATTGGTGAGCTTGTTTGGAAGACGATCTTGCCTATTGGGACGAAAAGCAACAAGTTTGGTAAATGGTCACCAAGTTGGGAAGGGCCCTATAGAGTTGTCAAAGTCATCTTTGGGAATTCTTACATGCTAGAGACGCTGAAGGGAGATCATTTGCCTAAAGCTATCAACGGAAGATACTTGAAGAAATTCTATCCAAGTGTTTGGCAAGACGCATGAAGACCAATGGCCGGTATATTATTGATATCGTCCTTAGCATAAATTTTAGCTTCTGAATTGTAAATTACTTGCTTTTTAGTTCTCAAGTTCACTAAAAACGCAGGGGGCATGTGTTGACAGCCAAAATTGGCTTTGACCCGGCCAAACCGGTCTGACCGGTTTGCCAAACCGGTCAGACCGGTTTAGGTTCTGTAATTCGAGTAGGATTAGGATTCCGAGTTTAATCCCATATTGTAACCTATTCGAAAGGGGTAAGACTTCCCCGGCCTATAAATATAAAGGCTAGAAGGCCGATTGAGGTATTCCAATCGAATCAAACACATTATCATTTACTTTTTATCTCTCAAACCCTAATCTCTTCCAACCCCCATATTCTGTTCTTTGCTCGTCTCTACGGCGTTCAAGGGCGTTCTAGGTGGCCTGCCGACCCTAGAGCAACCCTAGATTGCTCGAGCTCCGACGGGGTCTCTCCCGAGCTTGGGTTTCTAGGTTTTCACGACTTCCCGCCCAAAAGCGGTCAGACCGGTTATACAAACCGGTCAGACCGGTTTGCCCGAGGGAGGTCGGGTGTTGGCCGTTGTGACGGCCGTGCTGCGTGTTCGATCGATCCTCGAGTGTGTTGGCGCGCTTCCGTGACACTTGCCCAAGGAAGAAAAAGGAGAAAGAAAAGGCAACGTTGCTGCCTGCGCTGCGCCGCCCAAATCCATGGCCGGCGCCGGATGCGCTGCACCAGCCAGCCAGCTAACATCTCTTCTATTTTATATAAATATATAAACCAATCCGTCCCGGCCTCTCGATCCATCCATCCGCTCATCATATCGGGACCACACGCGCTCGCACGGCATATAGTATATGAATTAATATATACTACAGAAGATGAGCGGATGATGAGGATAACGACGACGACGACGACGCAGCAGCAGCAGCAGCCGCCGCCGCCGCCGGAGAGAAAGAGAAATGATAAGGAGGTATTGGCGGTGGTGTGCCTGCAGGCGCAGCACGTCGCCGGCCTGCCCGCCGCGGCGGAAGGCCGCCAGGTCCTGCTCCAACAACAACCTGCTACTAGTGGAGGAGGTGCAGCGGCCGCAACGTGCCGTGGGGGCGTGGCCTTCTTCCACGACCAGGTGCTCCTCCTGCACTGCGCGCCCGTCAGCAGCATCATCGACGACGTCGCCGTCGCGGTCACGGTCCGCCCGGAGCAGGAGGAGCGGTGTACGGTGAACGTCAACCTCGCAGAGCAGCTGCGCCGCCCCTCCCCCAGCGTCCTCAGCTTCGTGGTCGGCGGTGCCGTGCTCTCTCTGACTCTGCACCAAAGGCGGCTCATCAAGCAGCAGCGCTGTGCCTGCAGCGTGCTGCTCAGCTGCCTCCGGGCGGTGCCCCCCCTCGGCCCCTGCAGGCCAGCTGCTGCTGCTCATCACGACGACGACGTCGACTGCTTCTTCAAGGACAAGAAGGACTCCTCTGCCTCCTCCTCGGCCGGCTTCATCACCATCGAGAAGGGCACCGTCTATAATCTCTCCAGGTCCAGGCGCGCGCGGCGGCCACCGTCCGACAACCTGGTCACCACCGACGACGAGGTGGACGACGGCGGCATCATGAAGCCCATCGTCAGTGCGAGCTCCTGCTTCTGCTTGGACGACGACGACAGCAAGGTAGTGGAAAACGAGTTCCTGGCCATGCTAGATCTAGGCGGCGACGACGACGACGGCGACTTATTGAACCTGGAGGCGCTCGTCGAGGACGCCGAGGCCGAGCTCGATCGGTCGCCTCGCCGGCCGGCCCACGATCAATTAATTAATTAATCAGTGTTTTATTTGTGTACTTCGATTAATACTCCAGCTAGCTGTCAGTGTCTCAGTGTATGTAGATAGAATAGAAACCCAGCGACAATGGAAACAAGCTTTGTTTGACTAGAATAATGCGCGCGCACGGCACGATGGCGGATGGCGGCCTCGATGGGATCGAAGAAGAATACTTAGAGCGAATACTTAGAGCAACTCCAACTGTTCCCAATAACAATCCGTTTTTTCTATAATTGTTGATAAAAGGGATTGAGTGGAAAAAACACACCTCCAACAGATCCCCTTTCTATTCCACTTTTCCTATAATTTTTTCCCAATCCCCTTTAATCCTTCCCCTCTCCCCAATAGAAAGGGAAACAAATCCCTCTCCCCTTTCCTGGAATTGTGCTCGGCGCGCCGCCGCTGCCCTGCCCCCGTCCAGCGCGCCGCCGCTCCCCTGCCCACGTCCAGCGCCACCGGACGTCGAGCGTCGCCGCCTCCAGCTTGGGCGCCGCAGCCACCCTGGGCCGAGGCGCTCCTCCGCCGTCACCCTGCCTCGCATCGGTGGAGCCGTGGCCGCGTTGACTCCGGCCTCGCGCCGGCGAGCTGCGCTGCGCCCTACCCCCGACCACGCGCGAGGGATCGGCGAGCCATGATCCCTTGTCGCCGGTCGGCCGCGCGCCGGCGAGCCACGCCCGGCCGCGAGCTGAAGCCGTCACCCGACCCAGCACTGGCGAGCCCGCGCCGGCCGCCCGCGTCGCGCCACCGAGCCCGTACCTGCCGCCCGCGCTGGCCGCTCGCATCACGCCGCCCGCGCGCCGGCCCTGCCCCTGCCCCTACGCGGCCCACCGGCCGCCCGCTGGCCGCCCCGCGCCAAGCCCGGGCGCGGCCGGACAGGCGCCGCCGCCCCAGCCCCAGCGCCGGCCGGCCGCTGGCCGCCCGCATTCCAGTCGCCGAGGGAAGAACAAGAGGTCGCCGCCCCTGCCCCTGCTGGCTGTCGCACCAAGAAGAAGAGGAAACAGAGAGAAAAAAGGGTTTGAGTCGCTGTCAAGTGGGACCGATATGTTAGGGGAAAGGGAAAGGGGAAGGTGCGGGATTCAGTAACGTTATGAAGCAAAGTCACATTTTACTGTAGCCGTGACTTTGATTCTATACCGTTCATCACGAGATCGGCGGCTGCAGCAGAAAAATGCACTGTAGCAAAAACACTGTGTCGATCGTACTGTGTATCACTGTAGCAAAAGTACCGTGCGATTTTATTGTACATTGCACTGTAGATAATGCTGTTTGTGTACTTCGAGCCACAGATCTCGTGATGGACGTCTGGTAGGCTGCCGAAAGTTACGGCTACAGTAAAATGTGACTTTGCTTCGTAACGTTACTGAATCCCGCTCCGGGAAAGGGAAGGTGGAAAGGGGATCTCACCTCTCCCCGATATGCTGAAAATTTTAAAGGGGATTCCCCTATAGAAGAAAAAAAGGGAAAGGGGAAAGGGGAACTGTTGGAGTTGCTCTTGCTCCGGATTTTTTAAGTTCCAAAAAGCAACTCACAAATTCACCATGTAAAAAGAAGATTCTCCATCACATCAAAATATTATAACATGTATGGAGTACTAAATGTAGATAAAATCAAAAACTAATTACACAGTTTTGTTGCGAGACGAACATTTTGAGCCTAATTAATCAATTTTTGGACAATTTTTTACACGTACAAACGAAATACTACAGTGACGCAATGATTACGAATAGACTCCAAACTCCCAAACTAAACAAGGCCTCCATCTCCTAGCAGCAAGCGTTACACGTTTCTTTTTTTTTATAGAAAGCGTTACACATTTCAGGCAGCCCTGCCCATGTTTTCTTGTGTTGTGTTTGTGTGGTGCAGCAATCTGAGTACTACTAGTGTCTTTCTCAAAAAGGGGAAAAAACATTAATTTTTCAAAAAAAAATAAAGACCAACACACAACACAAAAGACAGAACTGGCCTGGTGGGCTGCTGCGCCTGCTGGCTGCATACGGGCCGAATAATAATCCCGTGCCGGCGGACTGGATCTTCATTTGCCTTTGCGAAATTAAGCCCACATATCCGGCTAGGAGTAACCTTATCCTTTAAGGATCCACCTCACTAGCTCCTGGATCAGCAGCCAACCCATGGTGATGATGATGATGCTGGCCTCCTGGCCTGCTGCTTGCTCATCGTCGTCATCGACGACGACCCACCAGCATCAGCATCCGCATCCGCATCGCCCGCGGCTGCCTTCTTCTTCCTCCTCCTTCTGCTGCTGCCGGCCCCACCCTGCTGGTGCCGTCGTTGTTGTTAATGGTCATGCACGGCGAGGACGACCATGCTGTGCTCTCCCTGACCCCCAGGCTGCTGCGGCGCTACTTGCCGCCGCCGGGACAGTCGGAGTCGCCGCCACCCTGCTGCTTCGCAACTCGTCGTCGTCGTCGTCGTCCCAGCAGCAGCAGCAGCAGCAGCAGGACGAAGCAGATGAAAAGGTAGAAGAAGAGGATGAGGAGTGCCCGGAGTGCGGCGGGACAGGCCTGTGCGGGCGCTGCAAGGGGGAGGGCTTCGTCTTCAAGCAGCTGTCCGAGGACACGGCCACCAAAGCACGCAAGGCCGCCAAGAACATGGCCACCAGATACACCGCCGGGTGGGTTGCATTGCATTGCTCCATCATATCTTGTTACATTAATTAATTCCAAGCAGCAATTCAATTCGTCAATTCGTTGCAACATCATACATATTCATCGATCATTCACTCTCTAGCTGCATTACCGTTGCAGGCTGCCCACCAAGTGGACCTACTGCAACAAGTGCTCCTCCACACGCTCCTGCACAACCTGCCGAGGCTCCGGCAGAATCGTCAAAGTCAAAGCACCAGCTACTACCTCAACCTCCAACTCCAACTTTACATAGCTAATAAGCTGAGCTAGCCTGCTGCCGGCCGATGACCCCTCATCGATCGATCCTGCATGGCCGATACCGTGTTCAATACATTATTACCACGGGCGACAGATCGAGCTTGAAGAAAAGTAATCATTAGTATAGCGCGCTTCTTCTATATTTTTCTACTCTACTTATATTACTAGAGTAATCTGTCAATGCCAACAGAAATTATAGGACCCCTGCCATTGAAATTCCCTTCATTACCACTAGTTCAAATTTCCTTTTCCTTAATGCAATTTCCATTAGCTGCCATTAGGTGTTCCTCACTGACTAGACGGACCCACGCAACCTGCCCCCTTTGCGCTCAGGTTTGGGCGAGCAGCCGGGGTGAGACTCTTCCTGGGCGAATGGGAGGTGGTCCTATAGGTTTGTCTCTAACCAGCTCCTAAATATTACGAGGCTGACTCTACAAAGGATCGGGTCATGTATATGGAACCAGGTTCTACGGAGTAAAGAATAGATAAATGTACAGTTACATGGAGAGAAAGAGATGAGAGAGAGGTGTGGAACCCGTTTATAGATTCATCCTCTGGTTCTATACATTGGTGGCGATACATCACTAGACATCAAATCATTGTGAGATCTATCTATATAACCAGCAATGTTCCTATACATTGGAGATATCCTGGGGTTAAGACCCGTGCAGACCTTGGCCCAATGGCCCGGCCTGACTGCGCCGATCTTATATTTATTTATTCCACTTTGTTTCCTCTTATTTTTCTTATATCTGGACCAGTGAACACTAATCAGGAAGAAAATATAAGATGTATTTTGTACGCTATGTAAACATCATGAGAAATAATATTGACAAGAACATACTATCATTTTATTTTGTTGTGATTTCTTTGCTGAAATTTTTATGTCGCCTACATAAGATCAGAAAAAAAAACTTCTCCATCTCTCAATTTTTTAGATAAGTTCACGATGTCTCACGAAAAGGAAAAAGTTCCATGTAAAAAAATATATACATGTGAAGATGTATTTTTGAAAAAAAATGCATGTGTTAGAGTATCTCCAAGAGATTAGCTAAAAAGACTAGTCAAATTTACTGATTTAGCTACTCTCAAAAATAGATTTGACTAACAAATAACAGAGTAATCCGACAGATTCTGTAAAGATGGCTAGTGAGAGCATCTCCAAGACATTAGTTAAAAAGACTAGTCAAATTTACTGATTTAGCTACTCTCAAAAATAGATTTGACTAACAAATAACAGAGTAATCCAACAGATTCTGTAAAGATGGTTAATGAGGTAGGCTAGCTAAAAATAGCTAGCGAATAAGGTGGGATGGAGAGCCACCAAATTTAGGAGGTCATTTACAGAGTCTGTTGGAAACATTTTTTTTCTCTAACAATAACTAAATTTAACTTTAAAAAACGATTTGACTTGTCTCTTGAAGATGCTCTTAGGAGCATACAACAATGCTTCTTTTTCATCGCCATACAGTGGTCCATTGCAATTGCATACTTGGGAATTAGCTAAAATATGTTATAAGGGCACAATTGTTATTTCACTTGCTATTTAACTCCCTTCTAAGTTCTAACGGATAGGGGATGTAAAATTTTATTCAATGGCACACATGAAAATCTAACAATTTCAATGGAATCAAGGGAGTCATACAATTTTTTAGTGACACTGAGGAAATTTACTCATATTACTGTATATAGCTCTAGAATGCACGTCCAAGCCGTACCATAGAATTATTTTCCATTTCTCTAGAATGCGCGTTGGAGACTTTTGAATTTCTATTTTTTGTGTTTAGAATCAGTAATTTCAGGATTTTAATAGTTGGTGCTTTTTACCCAAAAAATGGTTGGTGGTTTTAAATCGAATATTTGTTTTGATGAAAAAAATAATTCCGACTCAATGGCCGATATGTACGCTCCATCACATTCCATGGCTCCAAAATACAATTTTGACCATTATATTTTTCAACTCAACTATTCTAGTATCCAAAATAGCTCAAATACTATATGTACTTTGGTTAAAATTACTTTACAACTTAGGTCTGTTAGTATGGTTACTAATGGTGTAACCTCCTAATCCAGGTTCGAGTACTTGACTCAGGTGTCATATTTTTCTGAATTTATTCTCAAAATTAACCGGCGTTATTCTTTCAGTAGTAGATGTTTCTGTCAACAACGATGTGTTATTAGTTACTTCGTGAATCTCAAGATCAGATCTGCCTCTATCGGAGATGCTCATAGAGTTAGACGGAGATGCTCATAGAGTTAGAGTTTGTATGCGTGTATTTGTAGGGGTAAGTGCGTGTGCCTATGCGTCTGTGTTAGTCTTTCAAAAAATATATATATATTTCTCTTAATATGCCAAATTTAATATTTGAAAGTGAGATTGCAGTTTCCCCTCAAGTGTCTTACGACAACAAAAAAAAGGTACAATATAATAAACCGACTGCATCCCTGCTTCCTGCCAGGACGATCCATGGCCAGAGGCAAACCGACATAGACAAATCATATGTTCATGCTGTACGTTGAATTTGAGACCTCCCAATCCACCCCGCTCCTTACAGCTAGTATCACACTACTAACTCCTATCATAAATCAAAAGGATATCAACAGATACAACAGTCACCTCCAGTTAAAAATCCCAGCCACCGTCGTTCTGTTCCAGCACAAACAAACACCAACTAATGCGCATACCAAACTTCACCACCATAAGCTGCCATAAATTCACTCAGCTTTGGCTTTGCCTTTCCTACTTGTCCCTGTTAAGTATCTTACAGAATCTTCCTTCTTCGCCTTCGCTAAGACATCAGATCAAAACGCCTGCTCATAAGCTTTTCGAATGGAGGGGTCATGGTGCCTTTCCTATCCACACCAATTCCAGAAGCACGCGAACAAAGAGCTGCTGCTTCTTAGCAGAACTAGCATTCCTGTTCTGGGAGTGGGACCAGCTTGTGCATGGTCGATGTCTTCTGAAACACAGTTGTTCGCCCACCCTTGAGGTATTCACGCAGCTGCAGCAAACAATAAATTTAGATCATTACAACCTCAGGCTGATTCTTCAGTCTCATGCAAGTTGGACCTAGGAACACACACATGCTTGCAAGTTGGACCTAGGAACACATACAAACCTCATCCTGGCTTATCTTTGTGAACCCAAACCGCTCTGTCCAGATAGACTCAGCTTCCACGGCAGCTGGTAGCACAAAATGTTTAACCTTCAAAGATGCCAACAACCGTTCTATGCAGGCGAAAAGCGCTTGGAAATACCCCTGCTCAGTTCACAGAAAGAAGGAAAAAAAAGATCAATACTAGAATACGTCAGGGCTTGTCCAACAACAGCAAACAACTTTGTAACAAGGGAAGGCCCAACTTTGCCATTACATTCAAATTAGTAGTCCAACTTTTAAAACTTATTCCAAAAAAATAACCTGCATCATATATCTACCAAAACATCGTCCAATGACTATAGCACACCTACTGCAGTTTTTAAGGCAATGGACCTGCTTGCTGTCCCTTGTCAACATGGGTCATTGGGAGCAACTATGCATTGCAAAGGTTCATAATCTGTAAAGCTGGTTTATTTCAGACTCCATACGCTGAAAATATCCATTATTTATGTTCCAATTAAAACTTGAATATAATGCATCCGGTACTTGATGAACTTACCAAGCCTTGGCTATCCCTACTTGTAGCAACCAATGGCAGCTCAGCAATTTCACTACCCATGATACGGAAAAGACCAGCAGAAACTACAGTGTTGCTGCATCAAACAATAACCAGCGTAACTGAAACAATTGATTGGTAATATCATTCCAGTTTTTAGCTACAAACAATCTGAGACAAAAAAAATGTACCGCACAGTTAACACAGCACAATACATTCCTGTGTAATCTTGATCCCTTGCACTCCTCCTGGAAACAAAAGCATATATTATTTCCATAATTTTCATTTGTGTGTGATACAAGTAAATGATGTAGACATTAGTCCATACCCATAAACCATGGCTGGAATGAGGTCTCGCCCAGTCGTTACCTGGATAATGGGATCAAATGTTTCCTGCAGAAATACAAATAGTATATACTGAACCAATAAAAGGATGCATCTTAGGTGCTTGTAAAACAAAATTGTTTGTCTGCTAAGCAGAATCTGCAATAGTTTCCCTTTCCATAAGCCAGGCCTGAACTTAAACCAGCATGTGCAAAACAAGATATCCACTATGTTTCACCTCCTTTATCAAAACATACACTCTGTGCAACCCTGCATAAGGATAGTTCTCTTTTCTTAACATACATTTGAAACATCCTGGATCCCTAGTCATAGGTTATTGCAAATTCTACCAAGTGTTGACAAATAATCAATGGGCAATTGTCATCAACAAATTAACATCCAGTATGAAGTGGCAGAAACTCACATGGAAAATTGCAACTGCTTTGGAGAGCACCAATTTGCTGTCTTCTGAACTCTTGTCCTTTAAAACTCTCCATCTAACATCAAGATCAACATCCGCATCTAAACCTTTCTCTTCTCGCTTCTTCTTAATAACATCTAACTCCATGGTAGGAACAGGTTCTCCTCCACAGTTAAGTAAGTCTTGCAGTGTCTGGTTAATCCTCACACAGTCGGTAGAACAATACCATGCTCCCTCAGGCAATGCCTGCAGAAGCTAATTGTTAATATGGGGCTAAGATTCTGGTACAAACTGATGTCACAGGTTAGAACATCACCGTCAGATCAGCCATGTTATGTTCCTTGAGGCAGCCCACATGATATTCTCTACCACACTGATAAAAAAAGACATATGAATGACTTAATTGACATGGCTTCCTTTAGTTCCTTATAAAAAGAACAAGACAGAAACAGCAAGATAACACACTGTACATAAAATCATGGAAGGACACTAGCATAAGTAAAACATGGTCTATAACCCTATATGATTAGCAGACGTACTTGGTCACAAAGCAGTACCGTCCGGGTACTGAATTTCTTTTTGCTGAAATCATGGAGCCTGCCAAAATAATTCAACCAGATGTTATGGCACTCCATAGATTATATATTTGAAATAAAAGACTGTCGGGAGTATCAGAGAGTCGAATGAAATCATACATAACAAAACTGTACTAAATCCTGAACCAGATGTTATGGCACTTCTGGTTTTGAAGAAATTCTATGGATCTTAGCAAGTTGCCATCAAAACAAAACAATCTGTAACTTTCTTTCTTACAAAAGTTACGGATGATAAGCAAACACTTCATGCAAAACCCATAACAAGTGCAACAACTAGAAATTATGAACTACTGCTAACTTAGAAATAAATAGGGTAGATAAAGCTTAAAGCAAAATTAACGAAATTAACATACATGCAAAGGTGATCCGTGAGTTGGTAAGGAGTAGAGATTAAGCATTCAGACATTGTTCTCCCTTAGCTCAACAATCTATACAACAAATACCATTACATCATAGGAAGTTTGCCAAATTTCCTCAATTGTCCAGGAAATGTTTTAGGGAAGGCTGGAGGCACATATACTGAAATGTGTATAAGAAAAAGCAAGCCAGAGTGAATATGCGACCACCATGACCATGGTGAACACTTACTTGCACAGTGCGCAACCGCCTAATCCAGTCAAGGGTGATGTAGCTATACGTATCGACCGTGTGAATATTTCTTCCAAGGGATCAGCTCCTTCAATCCTCCCAGCAGCTATTGCATTGTTGTTATATGCCAAACAACTCTCCCTCTGTTGTCTATTCTCACAATATCGGCAGCACCAAGTTCCCTTTGGGGTAGCAACCAAGCCAACACATTCTGCAAGAGGGAGGAAATACAGCATAACAATAATGAGAATCAAGCAATGCAACTCTGCTCAAAGGGATTCACCAAAAGAAATATATGGAATATAGTTCTTGATTAAACACCAGAAGGCAGAAATAAGAAACTGCAAAATGACAATAAGAAACTGCAAAATGACAGTAAGAAACAGTCGAACTTGAGTGTAAAAATGCCGCACTGTAATTTAAAGAAAACGACTATACAACAGGAATCCCCATGTAGAGTGCAAATTGAGCATATCGTTACAAAACAATTTAGGTACAATTCGGATGCAAATTGAGCATATCGTTACAACATAGTTTAGGTAAATTTCAGAAGGCCTGACACCTGGATTTTAAGCATCATAAAATCACTATAAATTCAGCTATTCCACAAGGAAACATATATTTAGACAGCCGCATATCCTAAAAGAGTTAAGGGTAGCTTAATTAAGCATTAAGCAAAGACACAGCATCTCATAGTGGCTACACATAATGTCATTACCTCTGTGAAAAGCTCTTGGACAGGTATCACAAAGGAGAAGCTGGCCGCCATCTGAGCAAATGCTGCACAAGTCATCACTTTGTCTGTTTGGCATATTTTGACCCCTCGGGAGTGAAATTGACAGCTCATGCAGCGAAACACCATTCGACATATATATGTTGTGGTAACTACAATAGTATTTGGGGAAGGGATTAGAGTTTGAACTGTACTCTTTACAAAAATAAAATGCAAGAATATGCTCACGGTTTGCGTCGAGCAGATCGACCAGCATGAGCTTCGAATTGTGAAGGACTAACCTGTTCATTGAATTTAAATGAATTCAAGAATAAGACTAGGATCAATTATTAGTTGAGAGTCGTGTTATGTTCCAATTATTTCAACATGTATCTCATGAAAGGGGATATTACTTACCACTGTGTTGCAGCAATGACAGTAGATCCCAAGTTCCTTTATATATCCATCCAATAACCTCTGGGAAGTTGTCACTACAAGCGTTAATAACAAAAATAACATTTTGTAATGGCTGGAAACAGTAAGTTGAGAGATGAAAATAAGAAAATGACCTTTCCGCCAACATAGTAGCCGACATCGGTGCCCTCTGGCAAAAGACCACTCATGAAAACCACCTTATGCAACCCCTTATCCCTTTTTTTGGTCATAAAATAGCAAAAGGTGGATCAATGAGACGTGAGTAATTCAAGGAACCGGATGCTTATCATAAATGACAATACCTACTTTCTCGTAAGCCTTCCTACACTCACAGACTTTGCTCCTGGGCATGCACTTTTATATCCTTTGGCAGATGAAGTCGGACTTCGTGCAACTTTTGATGGCCTAAATAAAAAGCCGGGCAGCAACAAATGGTTGGGAACCACAAGTGAATATCTTTGATGTGATAAAAATGGAATGGCCATGTGTATTACAAAGATTACCTGGTAGTATTCTTAGCTCCCTTGGACTCAAGGCATGAATCACAAAGCAAAGCAAATTTTCCACTGCGGAGTGTGCTGAATGAACCTGAGAGATTAGATATTGATCAATATTTGAGAAATCGAAACCCAGCTAGGTAGGGATGCGAGGAGAGACCACACACTTTTGCAGGTTTGGCATCTGAATGTTCTCTTCTGAGGTGCTGGGCCAATCGCTTTCCGTATTGCAGATTCCAACATGTCTAAGGTAGCATTTGTGCATGCCCTCAATATATCATGCAGATTATTTCCATTTTCCAGGAAAATGTAGTCGGATGGGTGCTTTTTGGTACTCCCAGCATGCACCTCGAAATAGTAAGGTGAAACAACCTGCAACTCAAGGTACATTGGTTTGAGTGTCAAAGATGAGATAGAAAAATTGGATTAGAGGAGAAAACTCACTTTTCGGCCTTTACATGAAGAGCAAGCGCACAATATGCCAACATGTTTGATAACTCCCCGGAGTACTGCCCGCTGAAATAAGACCAGAAACAGATTCCTGGTCAAAATTACAGCAACCATGAAACTACTCGCAAAAAGGGAGATGGAAAATGCAAGAGCTTGGTATGATATCTTGGCATCAGGTTTACCAGCTAAAGATAAGAAACCTCAAGTTTTCAACATTCATCATAATGTGACATGTGGACAAGTCTATTTTTTTCTGTAGTGAGAAGGCAATGCTGGCAGCAGGCCATACCCATGTCATGGAAGTGTACTAGTGTGATTTTGTTATTTGATAGTAACCTATCCAGCATTGTATTAGCTGGGTACACCTGATGCCTTGGCAAGTGTATCAAATGAAATCATTAGGATGCGTGCATTCTATCCCAGATTATTTTTTCCCCACTGGAAGGAACTAATCGTGCTAGGACTCCTAGGAGTGCTTAGTATGAAATACATGTAAGAGGAACAGATGAATGATTTAGCAGCAGGTGAGTAAATAGAGAGAGTATACATACCTTGCCTTTCCTCATGATGTACTTGACGGGCTGGCCTTCAAGCAGGCCGGTGGCAAGAAGCTCCCTGAGGTTGGCGGGGATCTTGTTTGTATTCCCCTTGTTGGTGCTGATACTTGTTGTGGTGTTGGGTGATGGTGAGGAGGAGGCGTTGCTGGCGGTGGTGGTACCTGAGAGGTCGTCTTCGTTGCTGTCCTTATCCTTGTGCAAGAGTGATCTGGTGAAGCGCCTGAGTGCTGGACCGGGCTTGTCGTCGTCGTCTTGTTCCTCCGGCGGCGGTTCCGGTTTGGGCTTGAGTGGAGCGGCATTGTGAGATGGAGTGGCAGTAGGAGGTGGAGGCTTTTGCTGCAGCATGGATCGCGTGATGCGCCTGGGCGGCGACTCCGGCGGGATGATGACGATGCTGGCGGGATCCACCGCATCGTGCGGGGGTGGAGTCGAAGGCGGCGGCGGCGGCGGCTGAGGATTGGGCTGGTCAGCAGCCATCAAGGCGAGCACGGGGCCAGGCTGGTCGACAGTAGCATGGTCTTCTCCAGGGGCGGGAGGCGGAGGATCTAGTGGGCGCTGGCGCTTGGACTTTGGCTTGGGGTCGGGGGTCGCGGCGGCGGAGGTGCGGGATGAGCGGCGGGTGCGGCCTAGGGGTGCGGATGAAGAGGAAAGGGCGGCCTGGGAGGCGATGGCGAAGGCGAATTCGCGCTTGAGGCCGGCGCGGACGCCGGAGCGGAGCACGAAGGAGTCGGCGCCGCCGTCGGCCTCGTCCTCCTCCATGCCCATGGTGGATCGCCCTCCTCTTCACCACCTACCCCCACTCCCCTTTATAATTCTCTCTTCGGAGTATGCTATGCCGCCGTCATCTTCCAATCCTCCCCCCTCCTCTCCTGAGGCGGCCGCCGCACAATGACTACTGAAATGGATTGGATCCAAGAGATGGCCGCGGCGGCTAGCCTAGGCTAGGGTTCTCAACCAAACGAGTACTGTAGAATCCAATCCGAACTCAATTACTTACTTACTTGCTATATCAGATCAGAAGCAGGTTTGCTCCGATCGATCGGTCCCCTTCCTCTCTCTCGCCAGCCCTCTCCCTCTCTCCCTCCCAGCACCAGCACCAGCACCTGAGACTGGAGGAAGAACTGACCTGGATGGAATCCACACGGACACGGGGGTCGTCGGAATTGGAATTGGAATTCAGACCTACCGACTGCTACAGTAAAAGCCTTCATTTATGCTCGTGCTCACCGTTGCTGATGAACGCCTTGGTCCTTTTTCATAACAGAAATTTATGTTTACTACTGTACGTCTCTACGCAAACTTAAGTATCCTCTCCGATCTCCGTTCTATTTTCGTATACTAAAATTCAAACTTTATAATCTTTTATTTATAAATAATTTAATCAATAAATTTTATGTTTATACACAAATCTAGAATGTTAGATTTGTAATAAAAATAATCTCCAATGTATAAATTTGTAATCACAAATAGTATAATATAAGATAAATAAATACTAGGGTAAATCGTAACTTCTAAAAGCAAAACGAAGGGACCAAGGGAGTAGTTAGACTATCTCCAACAATGCAACCTAAAAAGCAGACCCATTTCTACTAAAAGGGTCACGCACACAGTGGATGCATCTCACAACCCAAAAACTCATCCTCTCCGACAGCTAACTGTTGGAGACGGTCACGAAGGGTTCCCTAATCACCGGGGTAATCGCCTTCAAAAACACAAAACACCCAAACACGCACAGCGCTGTGGCCCACGGCGGCCCAGTACGGCCCAGCGGACGCCCAGACTCCGCCACCAAAGGCACTCCGGGCACGCGCCCCATCTCCGCCTCGCTTGAGGGTCTACGGCCCCCTCGAAGCGGGTATTGTGCCAACTCCACCTCGCTCGAGGGTCTCCGCCCCCCTCGAGCGAGCGACCACCTCCGCCTCGCTCGAGGCCTCCCCTCGACCCGCTGCAGGCACACCCAACTGCCCCGCCCGACAACGGCATTTAATGCCACGCCCTGCCACCGGGTGCCGAAGTCAAAGGGTGAATCTCTCCCCACGCCGCGTCGCTGACACAGTCAGGCCCACTGTGCTACCTGCTCCCATCACTGTGCGAACTCTCCATCACTGTGCGGGCGTGCAGAGCCCTGTGCGGGCAGGCAGGTGTCGTTCCATCGCACTGTGCTATCTGCCCCGTCATTCCCCGACGACTACACCGTCGAACGGGTATGGGGACACCCTCGAGCGGGTGTACGGGCGGCGACCGGGGGCGGACCCCGGTCAGTGCGGCCATGTGGATGACGCGCGCCAAGTCAAGTCCGCCAACTCTCAGCCATCCCTCGCAATGGGCAGGCACGCCACGTGCCGTGTCAACAGTGGACACCACGCCGGCGCCCATACTACCAACTCCTATCCTTCCCCCGTGGCGAGATCCTCGAATGGGCATGGTGGCACCCTCGAACGGACAAGCGGACGACGACTGGGCGCGGACTCCGGTCAAGACCCCCCTCGAGACCGCCCCAGGACAAGCACAGGAGCCGCCATGAGGCCCGCCGAAGTCAGAGCTCGGCCACGACCTGCGCCAGAAACAAGGACAGACGCACGTCCGACGCCACGACTACCCATACATTCCGACTGTAACAGTCCATTGTACCCACGCCTGTAACCACCTCTCCCTTGGCCTATAAAAGGAAGAGGTGGGCGCCCTTCAGGGGGGGAGAGTTCCCAACGAAACACGAACACGCGCACGATCACCTCCCACACACGATATTGGCACTCACATCAATCAACCCGTTCAGGGACTTAGAGACTCCCTTTCCTCTCCCGCCTAGCTTGTAGCCCCCCTCTGCAAGCACTAGTGGTGCGAGATAATACAGAGCACGCGCTCACCCTGCTGGACGTACGGCCCCATGGCTGGAACCAGGATAAACCACCATGTCTTTGTGTTAGCCTTAGCACCAACCATCGAGAGGCAGGACGCAGTGCAATTTCTGGCGGTGTAGGGCTGGGCTACCAGTTCGAACACCGACACTAACGCATCCCCGAGCCCGCCACTCCGCCGCTCCAGCAGCGCGCCGTCACGTCGCCGCTCTCGCCGATGACGAGAAAGAGCAACCAGCCACCGACGAGGCCGCATCCCCGTGCCGCGCGGTACCACCTCCGCGAAGCACCGCACAACCCACCAAGTCGCGCTCGTCGTTGCTCCTCCGCTCTCCTCCAGCCACCGCTGCTTCCGCTCACGCGGCGGAGGTGGGCGGGTGCCACCAGCAGGGGATGGAGCTGTGGCGGCGCCGGGGCCGGGGAAGGCGATGGGGATGGCGCCTCGTCCCATGGCGGCTGTTGGCGGTCGTTACAACCCAAATTCGACCACCAATACTCGGGAATAAATGAGAGTCTATGCAACATTCCATGTACTTAGGTTTTATTTCTAATGGAGTTCCACGAGTTTTGGTGAGTGTCGCTTGTGCAGGTACAACAACGAGAAATGTGTGCTATAGGGGTCGGAAATGACCGATTCGGCCGAACGACACAACTCAGCCGGTTACCCCCCTTAGCCATACCCAACGCAGAGCACGATCGGGAGGCCGTACACATCACCGACAACCGAGCAGTGACCGGACATGACATGTGGACCACCGCCACGTCGCCTCTGGGCCAAAAGAGCACGAAGAACACCAAGATAAGGCAGCCCAGAGGGTCCAGGACGGAGAGGCGGTGCATGGGAGCGCTGCTGGGCCAAAAGCCCAGTTCGGCCGAACGGATTGGTTCGGCCGAACCAGCCCAAGGCATGTCCCCATGCAACCGACCCTGGAAACCGCCTCCCAGGGGCAAATCCACGCCGTAGGGGCCTTGGTCGGTGCATCCACCGGTTCGGCCGAATCCTACAGTTCGGCCGAACCGGGATTTTCGCCCGAACTGACCTCCTACCATTCCAGGGTTGCGTGGCTGCCACTCCTCTTCAAACCGACCTTGGGCACTATAAATTGAGGCCCCTGGTCACCTGCAAGAGACACAACACAAGAGTAGAGTGCAGGCGAAGCACTGTTAGTTCTCCACTTGTATCAGTAGAGATAGAGAGAGAGGAGAGGTGAGCGTCCCGGAGAGGAGCCGAAGTGTCGGCCCCTCTCCCTGCTGTACCTCTACGGATGCGGCTCCACTTCGAGTAACATCCGGGTCGTGTCTGGTAACTCTTGTATCTCTCTCTGATTAATTGAGCATTCAGTTCTTACTTTTATATGCTTGCTGGTTCTTCGTTCAATGCTTAGTTGTGTAGTATAATTGTATACTAGCTGCTTAGCTTGAGTGCTTATCTGTCTGCAGTAGATAAGTATTAGTCAACTAGTGTAGGCGTGGTGCCTATACTTGAGGCTAACTTAGTTTCTGCCCGTCGCAACGGAGGTGGTAGCCGTAAGGTGGTGACAGCCATTTCGGTCTTCGTAGCCCATCACGTTAGTTCCGGTGTCTTAGGACCCAAGGTTCAGGGTAACCGGCACCCCTTCTCACCCCTTTCTGTGTGTCGGAGGCTCTGTAGTCCCGAAGCAAGTATCTATCTGTATCCTCTGATCTGCTCAATCAATCGGTAGAATACCTTTATCAGACCCGTACCCTCTCTACCCTCTTACCTCTTCTCTTCTCTCCTTGTTGTCGTCATCCACCTCATCCATTCCATTTCATCCACACCATCTACCTAGGACAACTTAGTTTAGGATTAGTACACTTCTCGTTCTCCGTGGAAATCGATACATTGGAATACTCCCGGGTGAAAGCTACATCAGTATCCGTCCGCTTGCGGATTTATCTGTAGGCCGTAAGGAGTGCCAACAAGCTTTCTGGCGCCGTTGCCGGGGAACGGTAGCTGTTCTGATTCCGAACCCAAGTTGTCCGTGTATCCCACCACCATCCACCATCCATATGGATCCCACTCTTACCTTACTCCAACACTCGGATCCAAAGGGCGCTTGTTTGGAGCCACCACCATCATCACATCCCATATCCACACCCGGCTATGAGCTACGTCCCGGCTTCATAGCCATGGTTCGTGAGCAATCGTTCTCAGGAACGAAGGCCGAGAGTCCATACGCGCATTTGCGCGAGTTTGAGCAACTCTGCTCGTGCCTGACCATTGCGGGCATGACACAAGAGACACTCAAATGGAAGCTATTCCCGTTTTCATTAACGGGAGGAGCGAAGAAGTGGTACTCTCTGGCTGTCGGTACTATGGAAGGGAGTTGGGAAACTCTCAGAGAGAAATTCTGCCTAAATTTTTTCTCAATTTCCAAGGTAGCCAGCCTCCGAATCGAAGTTCTTACCTTTAAGCAATTAGAGGGAGAGTCGTTAGGAGCTGCTTGGGCTCGTTTCAAGCAAATCTTGGCATCCGGACCAGACCTAAGCCTACCAGAACCTGTTGTTTTACAACACTTCAGCCTTGGCCTCTGTCCCGTAGCCGCAACTTTCTTGGACTCTGCTTCAAAAGGGTCGTTTTTTCATTTGACTCCTAGTGAAGCGAGGATAGTCCTGGAGCGCATCTTGGACGACACTCCCTACACTGGAGTCTATGACGAACTCCCTGATGAAGAAGAGAAGCAACCTAAACCTGAAGAGCCTGTACACCAACAATCCAAATCTATCAGCCCTTCCATTCCATCAGAACCCGATGCTCAATTCGAACCACAACCTTACTCTAGCCTAGACTACTATCCTCCACTCTACACCACTCCCTACGATTTTGACGATGGTCTATTCGATGACATCGACTGTGCCATACATTTCCCACGGGAACAATGTGTAGAGCAAAAGGATCCACCACCCGACAAGGAAGCATTAGAATATCAAAGAGAGTACTTAGGCCGTCTCTCTGCCATCAAGAGTCGGGAATGGCTAGACGAGGCGGAAGCCTCGACCGAGGTAGTTAAAATGCCCAAGAGAATCCGAACAATCTTTTGTGAAGTTATGGGCATGGACAAAGAAATCGGGTATGACCCGAGCCTCGGAATCAACATAATCTCTAGCTCCTTGGTGCGAGCTCAACTTCCCGATGAACCATGGTCATCATCTCAGAAACATCTAAGGTTCATATCGGGAAGGGTCCTCGACTGTTTAGGGATCTTGCGGGTCATACCCGTTAAGATTAACGACCCTGAACTTTTCCTAGATTTCCATATCTTTGACCTACCCAACGATTCCACACATTCCATCTTTATTGGTAGGCCAATCATGAAAATCCTAGAGAAATCACCAATAATCCAGCTAGAGCTTAGGATCGGAGAAGAACTCGTCCCAGTCTCTTATTCCGATTCCTTGAATATCCTAATAGAGACAGATCCCGATCCTGATCCTAAAGAGGAGGTCATGTCAACATCCTTGATAGACTTAGAGCAACCTTTCCTAGAAGAAGATGCCCAATTCCTTATGGAGGAAGAAGAAATTCATCCTCCAATCGAGCCTATGCCTCTTCCCTCTGGATTGAAGTGTGCTTCCCTCTTTAAGGATGAACACACTCCAGTGACCATCAGTGACCAGCTCTCTGACATTGAAACCCAACAGACTTTCACGGTCCTGGAGGAAGATCGGTTAGTCTTTGGACACTCAATCCAAGACTTCAAAGGGATTACTCCTAACCTCCATACTCATCATATCCCTATCTCATCTTACCTTGGGGTCGCTAGGAAAGTGTCACGGAGATTCGTCTTTGATCGGGGAAAGACTAGAATCAAAGCCTGGAGCCATCATCTTCCCTTGTCATACCCTCTAAAATGACCCTATGCCTACACCTCCTACGAGTAAAGGGGATTCGTAGTTCCTTTGGCCACACCGGGCTTTATAGGTGTTTCATCAAAAATTCCTCTCTAGTAGCCCGGTCATTGACCACTCTCCCAGCCAAAGAACCCCTCTCATCTCTAATCAAGAGTGCTATGCTTCCTTGCAAACCCTTAAGAAAGCACTCAATTCTGCTCCCATCATCCGGTCTCGCGACTAGAGCATCCCATTAGAAATCATGTGTGATGCGAGCAATTATGCTGTTGGAGCTATTGTGGGCCAAACCAAGGACAAGAAGCATTATGCTCACTGGCCCCAGCTCAACTACGCAACCACGGAAAAGGAACTCTTAGCAACTATGTTTGTTATAGACAAATTCCGGTCCTACCAAGTTAGGGCAAAGGTTATAGTCTATTCCGACCATACTGCTCTGAAGTATTTCTTGGCCAAAAAGGATGCGAACCCAAGACTCATTCGTTGGGTATAAGTCCCGTTTGATCTTTCCATCAGCGATTTTCTTACGGGGTGATACGCTCCTCAAAGCCACAACACTAGAGCCGTGGTATGCCACCATAGTTGACTTCATGGTGTTAGGGTACGTCCCATCAGGTGAAAATAGGAAAAGATTGGTTTATGAGAGCAGACATCACCTATGGGACAACTCGTATCTCTTCTGGATACAAAATGGACTCAGACGATGCATGCCTACACCTGAGGCACGCAAAACCTGGGAGAGATATCAGGGAGCACCTTCTGAAGGACATTATGGAGTGTTCAGAATAAAGGTCTGGCAATATGAAGAAGCTAAGAAACTTAGCAAGTGATGGCCACACTGCCAGAAACACGTGAAAGAGACGCGAAGCCACTCACCAGTAATATTTAGTAGAAATCTTTGATGTAAGGAGAATAGACCCCATGGGTCCTTTCCCTAACTCAGAGAACTACGAGTTTATTCTGCTAGCCGTAGATAGCGTCTCTAACTGGGTAGAAGCCAAGCCCTATCGATCCGCAGCCACTAGGCACGCTGAGCATATGACCCATGAAAACATCTTTCCTCGCTTTGGCGTCCCTGGGCTAGTCATAGGGGCTCCCATCTCATTGACTCGCGGAAATATCTAAGCTTGGGGGAGCCGCATTTTATAGCCACACCTTAACACCCCTAAGCTAGTGGTCAAGCTGAAGATCAAGAACACTCTGTAAAGACCGTCAATGAGATGGGTAGGCACTAGAGAGATAGACTCACTGAAGCACTTTGGGCAAACTAGACCACTCTAGTTTGGGCAAATTAGGACAATTCGGCCAAACCATGTTGGTTCGACCGAAGGATCCCTCTTTTGCCCCTTGAGCGTCCTTTTGGACCCTTGATCCTATCTCTATCCCATATTGTCTCGAAGTCGCTAGGAAAATGTTGGGAAAGCTGCTTGTCGATCTCAAGTCAGAAACCATCCTCCATCACTTTCCTGAACACGACCAAGTGTTCACATTTCCCAGCCGCCATGACCACCCAATCCTTATCCAAAGACCTTTCCTCACCTAGGGGTTCCCTCTCCAAGAGTATCACGAGCAAAACTGTCAAAACCCCTAAAGCCTTCTGATTGAACATCCCGAGGAGGAGGAAGACGAGGAGCCCATGGATGAAGAGCCTGAATGGAGATCTGGTACAAACACACCAGAAATTTAACAATCTCGGTGAGAAGGTCATCGAAGGCGAGCCTTGGCAGATGGACAAGGATGACAAGATCAATGTCCTCTGCCAAGCACCCACAGCAAAATTTAAGAGGCTCGCCAAAGCCACGTAACATCTAGACCTTCACGATCCATCTATAGAGTAGATGTCATGTGGTTGTATCCTGTAGAGCACCATTAGTTTCAATTTATTTCCCAATTCAATTTCCCTTTGCTTAAATCTTTGTTTAGGAGGTGCTCTCTTTATTTCCCTTCCAATATTTGCTTTTCCAAATCTTAGCTTGATGAATAAATAAAGTTAGAGTTGAATGCAAAAGGAATAAAATTATTGCTCCGGTTGGTGCATTTGAGCCAACCGGAGATTGCCCTGTCTAACAGAAAGATACATGAGTACAGGCATGACACAGTGGAGGACCATGACAAGAACATGCAGGACGACCCGTTCGGCTGAACCATTTGGTTTGGACGAATTGGCTTGTCTAGGCGACCTTGTTGGTTCAGGCGAACCAGCCAGACTCAACCACTTCGCACGCACGCACGCTGTATAATGCCTTGCACGACATCCGAGAGCAGGCCGACCAGCTGACTCAGTACCTTTCAAGGTTGAATCCCTACCAGTGAAGAGTCCAAGCTTGGGGGAGGACCCCCCATCAGGTACGTTCCGAATTACTCAGCACTTTGGTCATTCAATTGAAAATACCAAAAATATTTCCCTTGAATAAAATTAACTCCCAACTATGCATGGAATGAATCATATGCCTCTCACTTTGGAAATGATGAATAGTTGCTCTGTCATTAATTTTGCCAGTACTTTATTGCAACTAGTTGCTTGATTATGCTTGAGCTATTGGGCACAAGTAAAAATGAACCTGAAAACCTTGTGGGAACACATACTTTATTCCAAGTCTAGGTTGTTGTGGGGATTGATATAGTGAGACTTCGGTTGAACTCTAATTCTGCTCTTAGTATGGTGAAAATCTCGGATGTTTATGCTTTTAAAAATAAAACAAAGTTCCTCATTGGTCAAACATTCCTACCAGAGCCATATGATAGGACTAGTTTCAAACTTTCTACTTATATGTTGCTTGTTATCTTAGTGAGTTTTGTCAAATTGTTGTGACCTTTGTGTGAAGCTTTCATATTCTTAGAGATCGAGATCCACGTACACACACCACCTCTCACTTGCAATTCCTACACTGGGAGTTAGCAAACATTTTCCATCATCCATCCACAAAAATAAATGCTCCATGTTCTATGATTTCCCTCTCCAAATATTCTTGATAGAGACATGGGCTATGTAAAAAAACAAAAAAAAGCATGCCAAAGAAGCATGGCAAAAATAAAGAGAAAAAGAAAAGCATGTCAAGTGGCATGGCAAAAATATGAGAATAAAAGATAGCCCATGTTCTCGAAAATAAATCAAGGAGAGGGAGATTCATCCCAAGGAGCTCCACCATATTCCATCCCACCATATTCCACTCCATATATCCCACACACTTGCACTTCTCGATCTTAAGGTATGATTTGTTTCCTCGGAGATCCGGTCTTTGACTTAGCAAAATATAAGATGCTTGTATGCCTTCATTTTTTGTCCCTGAGCCACACAAAAAGCCAAATTAGATGTTAGGATGAAAAGAAGGCAAAGCCTTTGGTAAGGATTCAAATACACTTGAACGATTGAGCCAATGAGGAACAATTTATCTTTTCACGAAAGGGTGAAAACTCCGAGATAGGATCCTGAAAAGAGTAGAGTGGAATAAAACTAAGTTAAATTGTTCATCCTTTCAACCGCCCAAGATAAAGAGATTGCTATAAGCCCCATAGGAAAAATGGTGAATTATACCTTGCTAGTAATTCTAGTAAAAATTTGAGTACTAGTTGTTTATAAAGTTACCTGCAAGAGAAATGACATTGTAGCAACTCCTGATCCACCGAGCCTAAGTTTTTATCTTTGCTCGAGGACGAGCAAAGAGCTAAGCTTGGGGGAGCTTGATGGCGGTCGTTACAACCCAAATTCGACCACCAATACTCGGGAATAAATGAGAGTCTATGCAACATTCCATTTACTTAGGTTTTATTTCTAATGGAGTTCCACGAGTTTTGGTGAGTGTCGCTTGTGCAGGTACAACAACGAGAAATGTGTGCTATAGGGGTCGGAAATGACCGATTCGGCCGAACGACACAATTCAGCCGGTTACCCCCCTTAGCCATACACGACGCAGAGCACGATCGGGAGGCCGTACACATCACCGACAACCGAGCAGTGACCGGACATGACATGTGGACCACCGCCACGTCGCCTCTGGGCCAAAAGAGCACGAAGAACACCAAGATAAGGCAGCCCAGAGGGTCCAGGAAGGAGAGGCGGTGCATGGGAGCGCTGCTGGGCCAAAAGCCCAGTTCGGCCGAACGGATTGGTTCGGCCGAACCAGCCCAAGGCATGTCCCCATGCAACCGACCCTGGAAACCGCCTCCCAGGGGCAAATCCACGCCGTAGGGGCCTTGGTTGGTGCATCCACCGGTTCGGCCGAATCCTACAGTTCGGCCGAACCGGGATTTTCGCCCGAACCGACCTCCTACCGTTCTAGGGTTGCGTGGCTGCCACTCCTCTTCAAACCGACCTTGGGCACTATAAATTGAGGCCCCTGGTCACCTGCAAGAGACACAACACAAGAGTAGAGTGCAGGCGAAGCACTGTTAGTTCTCCACTTGTATCAGTAGAGATAGGGAGAGAGGAGAGGTGAGCGTCCCGGAGAGGAGCCGAAGTGTCGGCCCCTCTCCCTGCTGTACCTCTACGGATGCGGCTCCACTTCGAGTAACATCCGGGTCGTGTCTGGTAACTCTTGTATCTCTCTCTGATTAATTGAGCATTCAGTTCTTACTTTTATATGCTTGCTGGTTCTTCGTTCAATGCTTAGTTGTGTAGTATAATTGTATACTAGCTGCTTAGCTTGAGTGCTTATCTGTCTGCAGTAGATAAGTATTAGTCAACTAGTGTAGGCGTGGTGCCTATACTTGAGGCTAACTTAGTTTCTGCCCGTCGCAACTGAGGTGGTAGCCGTAAGGTGGTGACAGACCTTTCGGTCTTCGTAGCCCATCACGTTAGTTCCGGTGTCTTAGGACCCAAGGTTCAGGGTAACCGGCACCCCTTCTCACCCCCTTCTGTGTGTCGGAGGCTCTGTAGTCCCGAAGCAAGTATCTATCTGTATCCTCTGATCTGCTCAATCAATCGGTAGAATACTTTTATCAGACCCGTACCCTCTCTACCCTCTTACCTCTTCTCTTCTCTCCTTGTTGTCGTCATCCACCTCATCCATTCCATTTCATCCACACCATCTACCTAGGACAACTTAGTTTAGGATTAGTACACTTCTCGTTCTCCGTGGAAATCGATACATTGGAATACTCCCGGGTGAAAGCTACATCGGTATCCGTCCGCTTGCGGATTTATCTGTAGGCCGTAAGGAGTGCCAACAGCGGCCGTGCTCGCCCCGACCGGTGCGTGCCCCATCCGGCCCCGTCCGCGCTGGCGGCCGCGCCCCCAAGCCGCGGCCCTGACAGCGCTTGCGGCCGCAGCGGCTGTCCACGCCGGCGGCCGCGTGTCCGGGCCCGACTGGCGCGCCCCAAGCCGCGGCGGCCGGCTCCGCCCCGACCAGCGAGCCTCCAAGCCGTTGCCGCACGCTTGCCCCGACCGGCGCGTGCCCCCAAGCCACGACGGCTGTCCACGCCGGCAGCGGCGCATCCGGGCCCGACCGGCGTGCCCAAAGCCGCTGCCGCGTGCCTACCACGCCCGCGTCGATGGTCGAGCCCGCCTTCACCGGCGCGCCTCCAGACCCTGCCCCTCCGCGGCGTGCGGCTGCCGTTGGGGGCTCCGCCCCTTCTCCGCGCGAAGGAGCGAGCTGCGATTTGGGTCGTCGCTGGATGAGGACTCATTTTTGGGTTTCGTCTTCTCGGATAGGCAAAATGCATCGCTGCTTTAGGTCTTCTGTTGGAGGGGATTTCAATACCCAAATACACTGTACACAACCCAAATTTGGGTTTGGGTTGCCTTGTTGGAGATAATCTTAAGAGAGGTTAACGAGCCGAAATAAACTTGTCTAGTCTACTTTCATTTATCTAATATTAATTTCAAAATAAAAACAAGTGTAATCGGAGTCCTAGTTCCAAATATGGTATAGTCCTACTCGCACGTCGAGTAATATAAGGACTCATATCAACCCCCGCTTATGCTTGCGTCCTTATTTCGTGTAGGATGGTTAACCTGAGGTGTTGAAATGTATTTCGCACATGGATTTTGTATGTTGGTGAACCTAGTTCATACACTCTCAGTTTAGAAAGATGAGACCATTTTCCTATGCACGCCATGTTCTTCACATGGGTCACCAGTGGACTCTAATTCATCTTGGACCGGAATGTTATATGGAGCATTTTTTGTTGCAGTCACCAAACTAGTTTATCAAGATTTGTGTTGGCCCTTAATGATAATTAGCTTCGTATCATTTAATAAATTGGGTTTGGAAAACAATATTGATTTGAGATAGAGATATGAGCTCATCATGGGGTTATTGCATGTAAAATTACCCAATAGCCCTATTTAAAAGGACTTGTCCATTTTAGTCTTTTAGAAACAAGGAATAGGAAAAGAAGTTGAATTTTTTATTCTTTTCAAAACCTCGCACCATGTAACACATGCTATCCTAATCTAACCAAGTGTGAAAGAAAAATACACGAGTAGCTTCATCTACATAAGCGAAATCATTCTACATGTATGTGTATATATTCATACACAAAGTACTTTTAAGGTGATGAATTTCTAGCCTTGATAATTATTAAGAGAAACAAACCGAAAGTCAACCACCTTTTTCCTAAAAAAGAGGAGTAAATTCCTTGTATGTTATGGGGGGAATTTCCCATTACTTGCATGCCATTAAAAGAAATATGAGTTCACTTCTATGTCATTGTTTATAAAAGTTTTGTTCCTCGCGTGCTATTTCGACTGATCCTCATTGACTAAAACACGAAATGATCCTTCTACCCTTATTTCCTTTCTTCATTTTTTCCAATCAAGTGTCCTTTGAAAAAAATAGAGAATATAAAAGAGATATGCAACGAGTTATGAAGGGGGTGTACAATAATAGAAAAGGAATAGCCTCATCAACAATGACGTCCACCCTGACTTCTGATGTTGAGCATGCAATGGTTGTTGTTGATGCACATATAGGTCACATATTGCCGCAACCAAAAGATGCGACTTCTCCTGGAATACCTGTGTTGGGGGAAGCAATTCGCCATCTAAGTGTTTGCCCTAACTCTCATAGGGAAGGTATGACTTACATTAATTTACAGGCCCTTAACAAGATTAAGATTGAAGCCTCAGCTTGGACAGTAGGCGCGAAGTGGGTCGTAAGCTCTGTATGTTGTGAGATCACACACCCTTCGCATAGTACCAGACTAGGAGCAAACAAGATCGTATAGGGCACTGCTAGGTTGCCCACGGATGAGATAACGTGGTTCAACCTCAACCATGCAAGAATAAGGAGACATGGCTTAGCATGAGCTGCGAAATGACAAACTGTAATAGGTTTTGCTCCTGCGAATGTGTTGGCGTGTTGGAATAGAACTCTCTTGAACGTGTAAATACCTTTATGCCCTTGAATAGGCTTAGCTATGTATTTGGCATAAGGGCAAATAATGTAGAGGGGCAAGGTGCCAATTGTAACCATTCTATTCTTGATAATTGATACGTCATTGCTTACTTCTTTGATCTCTATTGAATTATGCATGTCCAACAACCTAAGTACCAGTATGATGTGTACAACGTGTTCTATGAATCACGATGCCATGCCTAATGGGACGTGAAATCAACAAGCTCTTAATGTCCAACATTCTGCCCATAAGTGCTTAGTGTTTTGCTTGAGTCATGTTCTTGAAAATGACCAGCTTAGAAGTATATATATGGAACTCTCTGTCACTATGTGTGTGCATGTGTTCAAGGCTTTTTTTTAGAATTACACAGTACAACGCATACGCTCACACACGCACGCACACTCACCCCTATGCATACACGTACGCAAACCCTATCCCTATGAGCACCTCCAAAGGACTGAGCACCCGACAGATCTGGAGATTTCCGAAGTCACCATTGACACCTTGTTGTCGACGGAAACGTCGCTTACCACTTAACGCACGGCGCCGGTAAATCCCGGAAAAATCCTAGGAAAAAGTGGGAGCACCAGGATTTGAACCCTGGTGGGTAGCGTCCCACTGGACCATCCTACCATTGGACTACAAGCCAATTCGCGCATGTGGTCAAGGTTTGAGGCTTGGTGCTAAAGCCGTTGTTTGGATGGTACTGCATCAACAAAAGTAGGAGGCAAGGTGGTAGGAGATGCCATGAAGACCTACAAAGTCGGCAGCGAGGTTTATAATAACTATAGAGTGCTCCGCATGAAAGACCATGCAAGAGTGGGGGAAACCGATGAGACTAAAAAAGCTCTCTCGAAAAAATAAGAGTTATTTTTTCAGTATCTAAAATTTTGTAAGGTTTGCAGGTTATATATTATAATCTATACTAAAAGGATCCTAGAGAATTGAAAACACTTCTCATCAAAAATAGCATCCTCACCCTCTGTGAGAGGACCCACGTATCGGATTTGGAGAGGAGGGAAAAACGAGAAACACTAGAAAAAAATGCATGTTCCAAACACTTTTAGTTGTTCCTCCGCTTTTTTTTTTCACCGGCGTTTTTTTACCCACCCGCCTATACCCACACCCACTCGGTCCCACCTGCATCAATTTTCACGGACGTCTACCTCCCCCGCCAGAACCTTTCCAAATGGTCCGGTCCTTTACATCTTCCGGAGGTTGCTCCCCGACGTTGCCCTACCAGCCTCCACCGCCGCCCGCTCCACATCGAGCCTCCGCCGCCACCCGCTCCACATCGAGCCCCCACATCGACCGCCACTGAGGCCCTGCGCCACCGGCCGCGGACGAGCCCCCGCCCTGGCCGTTGACGAGCCCCCGCGCCGGCCGCCGTTGAGGCCCTCCCTCCCCAGGCTGCGGATCCGCCTGGCCCGGCGCCGGATCACCGGGCTCGGCCACCAGCGGAGCGGATCCACCGCAAGGACAGTGGACGACGCGCAACGGGCTGGTGGCGAGCCAGCGGCGGGGGCGCTAGCGCCGGCGCGAGTCGACAGCCGCCGCCGATGCATCCGGAGAGGCCGAGAGGCGGAGGCGCGGGGCCGTCGTGCCTCTCGTCTTCGCGCCGTCGGAGGAGGAGCATAAGGTGGACCTGGCCTTCGCGACGGCGTACAAGGCAGCTGCGCCGCAGCACAAGCGGCGGGTGGCGGCGCGTTCCGGCAGAGGCTCGAGCGGCCTTCTCCCCTACCTGTCCCCTCGATGCCGCCCGCGAGATTCACGGGCGCCCGCGACTGCACTGGCCATGGGGAGAAGCGAGGGCCCTTAACCACTCGATCGAGCAAGCTGGAAGGAAGCAACCTGCAGCCACGCCCGCTCAGCCACCAGCGATTGGGGTGCAATGTTGGGGGAACCAACATGCTACGAATGCACCTGTCTTGTTTTGATTTGGTTCATCCCCCTTTCTTGCCCATCGGGAATTTAATTACTGAGCCCGCTAATTCGTTTGATTTCGATCTGTTCTTGTAGGTGGCAGCTGTCACTGGGATTTCTTGTTTGGTTCTTGATTCATGCTGAGATGGATTTGCCGCCAATTCGGGGTTCCGCCGTGCGATGCTGAGTCCGCTTGTTGTTCCCTGATCTGTTTCATGCTCATTTATTGACACTGGCTAGCTTATTTTCTTGATTTGTTTGCGTAATTTTTGTGGAGGAATTCTCCTCTGGGCTGGATCAGTGTTAGGATATGGAAATGTATAGGAAGACAATATGTATATGTTAGGATGCTTATAAATCTAATTTATCATCGTAAGTAGTTTTTATATTATCGATCATGCCAAATAAGGAATAACTTGAGCCTCTGTTTATTATAATATTCAAGACTAACCATTTCTTTGTCATCATTTGAGAAACCTTTGCCCTCTCCTTGCAGGAAATGCATTTAGTGGCAGTGGACTAGGTGCTTCAGATATGCGTACTATACTGTTTCATCCATATTTAACTAGGATGCCATATGAGATATGCGGATAAGGAGGGCAAATGAGACCATAAAAGAATACCCAGCCCTTGGCTTCACTGGTAGGCATTCTTCTTCTTATTTTCTTTTGAACCTGAAGCCACTCTATGTTTGATGTCAAACTGCACACACCTGCTGATGTCAAATCAATTGTTTCAATGCACAATACCATGGTGGACACAAGATTCATGTAACTTGTTCCAAAGAAAAAAATCATAAATATTCAGTCCCCCTACTATATTTTCATGGATCTGTCCTGCTATGCGGTTTAGTTTATGCTTATGTCACCTGATTTGATGTTCTAAAGTAGTTGCGGCCTTTTTCCTTCGGAGTTTCTTATGTCTCACAAATATCAAATGCCTGCAAATTTTGACTGGTTTGAGTGGTGCACTTGGGATGCAAATTACATTTCAAGCTTAATTATCTGTTGGACCAAAAACCTACTGATTTGGTCAAAGGATTGCAAATTTACAGGGAAAGGGCCTTTCATTTTTTAGCAATAAGCTTCGTATACAGTTACATTATCTGAATGATTCCTTTCCCTTTTAGCATTAAGCTTCATATACAGTTAGCAAAATTAAACTCATTTTCTTTTTGGAATGTAAGCCTGACATAGTCTTGGTTTCTTTCTGGAATGTTCTTATCATCAATGCTTGCTCTCTGAGTCTCTGATCTGCAGTCATTGGAGTCGCTAAGGAGCGGCTGGAACAGAAAGCTCAAGGTCACAAAATAGCGTCCCTTTAAGCTAAGGAATGAGGTAACACATCCTCAGTTTTCTGAACATGCTGACGGGATCTTGGGATGGGCTAATTAGCATTGAGAATCATTATAATTGTAGGGCTGATTAGATGGGGAAGTGGGACATCGTTCCTGTCTGACTTTTGTTCATGTTCCATCACAATATAAACTATAGGAGTTATATAATCTGGTTGCTGTCCTGAAATTCTTTGCTGATTTAGAATTCTGGTTTAGTTATGTACCTATATAGTGATAGCTGGTCCGAGTTTAGGCATTGTGAAATATTTCTTGGACAGTCATTGTGAAATACTTCTTGGTCAGTCATTGTGAAATACTTCTTGGCCCGAAAGAGTGAGTTTCATTTTTGGTTGATATTTGTCCTCCATGGTGATTTTTGGTACTTAGCTTGTGGTGTACTTGCAAATCTGTAAATACCATTCCTCCATGGCAAAACCTGTTACTGTTGTGGGACGGACAACACCTCGTGGGCGACAGCTGACAAAACTGTTACTGCTGTCGTGATTTTGATGGATAGCAGGTGCAGTACCTGTATTATTTCATACTAGATTTCTCCATTGCTACTCGTTAAGTGACCAGTTACCAGATGTTTGCCAGAGTTCCTGAAAATAATATATGATAGGAGTTCTAATCATTTCTCTTATCTTTATTTTCATGCATGTTGAACAGATCAATGAGGCCAAGAGAGGTGTGATCTCAGTCAGGAGTTAATTTGAAGACAGGTAAAATAACTAAACCACAAATGTCTACTGTGTAGTCGTTGGTGTCTTGTGAGGTAAAATGCACCAGAAATGATTAATGTTGTCTGGAGGTATCCTATGAGCGAAAAACAGTTTTGATTGAAGGTATAGTCTGAGTTTTAAAGTTCTCACCTAGGGATACTGATACAATGATAGGAGGGTACTAAATTTATGTTTTTTTGTATGGCCATAGGTCATGCATCTCTCCTATGCGTTAAAGAAAAAACTCCTGAATTCAAAAATACATTCATGGGAATTTGCTTTAAGACAATGTATTTGATTAAAATGACTTATCTGTTGGAAATAACACACTATCCCGTACAAAAAGAAAAGCTCATGGGATTGACCGCAATCAATTGCGTGAATAGCTAAATCTTTTTATTTTGGAAGAAAATTTGGTTGCGTTTGAAACGACCAATGAGTTTATATGTCTGTACTTCAATATCAACTGCACCTTTTCCATATTTGTTGTTTTTTATTTAAGGAAAAACCCAGCCAGAGAATATTGAAGGTGCAACCTGTGTTTCCTCAACTAAGTACATGAAACATGATCAAATTCAAATAAGTTGTTGGTTGATAAGTTCTCTTGTCGATGAACAAAGTGACTTACGTACATATATTATGGAAATACATAGGTTCTCCTGCTCAAAAGCACTAACCTCCATCTGAATAGATCGAAAAAAGATTGCTCAGACATTGTTTATATGCTGAGAGTTTCTATATAGTGAAGTTATCAACAGTCTAGGTCCAAGACCACACCAAACTGTTTGATTTCTGGAGCATTCATAATGCCACGAATTTTCATTCAAACAAAAAAAGCAAAAACGAGCCGCGCATGATCTTTTTGTGCACAGTTTTATAGGTTCATGTATTCTTTCAGGTTTGTTCATTTATTATCCTCATATGATTTAGTTTCAGCTTGTAGAGATGAAGGCATACCTAATTATTATTTTTATCCTATATAAACTATCTTAATGTTGCCATCAGTTCAGAAAATTCAGTAGTTTCACTTGTTAGCCAATAGTTTTGATCTTGAGACAGATTGTCTACTTTTTTTTGTTATCTACAAAAAATTGAACTGTTGGTTTACCATTTGCAGAGCTGCAACATAGCGGGTGACTTGGATGAATGGAGTAATATCGACCCAAGATGCAACATACAGTTGATGGCTAATGCCACGATCAGTTGTGAAAAATCTCATGCAGTTGATGGCTAATGGCACGATTAGTTGTGAAAAATCTGATTTTTGGTTAGGCACTTATCAAACCTTGATGAGTAGATGTACCAAGTGTCATCTCGGTTATTTTTATGTACTATGATGTTAACCTTAATTTATATTTTATTTTTCTTTATCTTGAAATGTTTGGTTGTCATCTTGAGCTCAACAATCTATGTTCAAATATTTTTTTAGTTACATCATGTGATTTGATACAAAAGTAAAATTGTTGTGAAATAGGTAAAGCTTTTGTTTTTTTATACACGTGCGTGTTGCACGTGCACGCTACTAGTTAATAATAAAGGTGTGGCATAGAGGAGTGTACGAGTTTTAACTAGGTAAGGTAATCTGAAATTCTAGATGGCATCAATGGGATGGGAAGCTTTTTAATGGCATATTAGGGTATGTACAATCCACATACAATAGCTGTCTTTTTGTTGCCACATACGTAAAATGAGCTGATGTGGCCATCATTTAATAAAGAAAGAGAGCGTTGATGTCTACTATCTCGTTTACTGTTTTAGCCCGTGCTCTCATGTAAAACAACATAAACCAGATTGTGTATTTATTATCACACATAGAGCTGTCTATCTAACTGTCTGTATGTGTTAAATAGAAAGCAATTGTCTAAATTGTTGTACGTACCCTTAAAAGTGTACTCAAAAGAAAATTTATAACGTTGACAAACCAATAATTGGTTTTTATGTTCTTTTACTCGTCAAGTAATAAGTGGCAGTTCGGTCAAAAAGTAATAAGTGGTAATGTCTTCGGATCAACAAAGGAGAAGGAAGAAAAACTAGAATTTTCATAGTGGAACCAACTTTTTTTTCTATGACAAGCTCTTGATCCATTAGTGAAAAGATTTTTTTTACTTCCGTTTCTCCTTTCACTAATTGATCTTAACTCTTTTTGAAAAAATAACCCTAGGAAAACTCAGCAATAGAGAGGGAACGTGTGGAGTAGAGCGCGTGCTAATCAACCCGACCCGACCCAGCCCAGCCCAACCCACCAAGCGAGTGAGAGTCAGAAGAGTCAACCCACCACCCCAACTGCAGCTGAAGAAGGTCAAGCGGGTTGGGTTCCCAATTCATTCAATTCCCAAAGAAACCATCCATCCAATAAAAAAAAACAAATCCCCAATCGATCCAATAAAAAAAAGCAAATTCCCAAACGAAGACGAAGGAAGGACCCGAGCGATTCCCCACCGGCGTCCTCTTCCGGTGACGGCTAGGGCTGGCTTGGGGAGGGCTCAAGATGGCCGCCGCCGCGGTGCTGGCGCTGCTCATGCTGTCGGCGCTGGCAGGGGCCGCGGCCGGCGGTGATATCGTCCACCACGACGACGAGGCACCCAAGATCCCTGGTTGCAACAACGATTTCATCCTGGTAATAACAAGCTAAGCAGCTGCCCGCCTTCCATTTTGCTCGCGAATCGAATCGAATCGAATCCCCAACCCAAATGGAGGATGGCTTGTAGCCTGTCCCACCACACTGGAAATAGCCTTTCCTAGTTAGCACTATACTAGTTTAGAGAAGGAATAATAACACCAGCTAGCAAATACTGTACGGAGTACGTAGTAACAATTTGTTTTAGCCAGACCCAGGCTTCAAATGCTCCTTCCCATATATAGGTAGTTGAATTCATCAGAAGAGGCCAGCGTAATCCTACTTTCTGCTTCAAGTCACCCAGACACTCACTCCTATGATTGCCCAATGCATCCAACGGCAGCCCAGTTTCCTTCTTCTGATGTGATACACCTTCATTAACTTGCTGCGACCGTCCCATCCTGCATTACGACATCAGATCGAAGCGCATTTCTTCTTACTGTTACTCATTCTTCCCAATCATTTCCTGTTATCCCTTGCTAATCATGTAAGGTAAAAGTGCAAAGCTGGGTCAATGGCAAAGAGGATGACGAGTTTGTTGGTGTTGGTGCTCGCTTTGGTCCCAAAATCGTCTCCAAGGAGAAGCACGCAAACCGAACTAGACTTATGCTGGCAGACCCTATTGAGTGCTGCTCTACTCCAAAGGACAAGGTTTATCTTCTGCGACTTCAAGTTACAGTTATTATTTGTCTGTTTTTCCGCCCCAACTTCTGTACCCCAGTGGCTAAATTCTTCATTCTCATTCTAGGTTTCTGGAGATGTTCTTTTAGTTCAAAGGGGCAAGTGCAAATTCACAAAGAAAGCAAAGTATGCTGAAGCTGCTGGTGCTTCTGCCATAGTAATCATAAACCATGTCCACGGTGCGGTGTTTCCCTATTTATGACTCGTGGCATTGCTCGTTGTAAAATTTTGCATATGAAGCTAACCATGTTCCTCCAACAAACACCTTCTATTACGTTTTAAGGATATTAAGACGATCACCATGTATCATCATTTGAGGAATGATTTATTTCACAGAACTGTACAAGATGGTATGTGAAAAGAATGAGACGGATCTTGACATACATATACCTGCAGTTCTCCTGCCGAAAGATGCAGGTTCTGCTTTACACACACTTCTTACAAGCGGTAACGCAGGTAAACTGTTAGCTCGCAGTGGTCATCGGCATTTCAATTTTCATATGGAACATAAGGGTGTTAGCTATCTTTATCTAGACTTTCTTTCAGTTTTATGTGGACCTGTATTTTGGTTATTTGTTCTATCTGAATCCTGAAACAGCTTACTGAGTACTGATGTATCCTTGTCTCTTCCTTAGTTTCTGTGCAGCTGTACTCTCCAGACCGTCCTGTAGTCGACACTGCAGAGGTGTTTCTATGGCTTATGGCTGTTGGTACAGTCCTTGGTGCTTCATACTGGTCCGCATGGAGTGCTAGAGAAGCTGTTATTGAACAAGAGAAGCTCCTCAAGGTTCTGACCTCTATGCCATGGCATTTTCTCCAATATAGCATCAACATAAAATGATGTACTGACAAATGCACTTATTGTTAAGGATGGCCATGAAGGCCTACTGAATGTTGAGGCTGGAGGTTCTAGTGGCATGGTAGATATCAATGTGGCATCAGCGATAATGTTTGTGGTGGTTGCGTCATGCTTCTTAATAATGCTTTACAAACTGATGTCTTACTGGTTTGTGGAGCTACTGGTGGTAATATTCTGCATCGGCGGTGTAGAGGTGCAATTCTATTCACCATCACTTTACTTTCAGAAACATAATTACAGAATACAAATCGTAATCATATTAGCTTCTCTTGCTCTCTATATCATGGTACAAGTACCTTGAAACGACCGATCAGGAAGTTGTGCAGTTAGTTCGCTCAGTCTACACTGTTTTCCAGTTGATTGCTACACAAACTGTTGTAGTTAATCCTTTGCTTCGTTTCCCTTCTTGAACTAAAGCATTTGTTTATGCAGGGTCTGCAAACATGCTTGGTGGCTCTGTTATCAAGGTACAGTGGATTTGCTTGGGGATTTGTTTGAATCAAGCATTCTATTCAAGAACCTCTGCGATGAACCAGAGTTTTCCCCCTAAAAAGTTACTAATGTTGACTAAATTGTGGAACCTTTCAGATGGTTCAAACCTGCCGCAGAATCTTTTGTGAAAGTACCATTCATAGGAGCTGTTTCACATCTTACTCTGGCAGTGTGCCCATTTTGCATTGCATTTGCTGTTCTATGGGCTGTTTTCCGCCAACTTTCCTTTGCTTGGATTGGACAAGATATTCTTGTGAGTGCCACCGTCTGTAGTATTCGATGCTCCCCATTATAGTTGTGACATCAACTGATTCCAAATTCTTATTAGGGTATTGCACTGATAGTTACGGTCATCCAAATTGTCAGAGTACCCAACCTCAAGGTAATCAAATTGCTCTTGATTTTTGACTTTCTGCTTGGTGTTGACCTTCAAAGGTATTTATGATAATTTTTGAGGTACCTGTTTTGTTTACCTTCTGGTCGTGATCAGGTGGGTTCGGTTCTTCTCAGCTGTGCCTTCCTGTATGACATCTTCTGGGTGTTTGTCTCCAAGAGGTGGTTTCATGAGAGTGTGATGATTGTGGTAAGTATTGTGAAAGGGCATTCTAATATTTGGCGGTGATAGTTACCTGATTTTGTGGTTGTACATGTCGGTTTCTCTTCTTCTGATAGGTTGCGCGTGGTGATAAGACTGACGAGGATGGTGTGCCCATGTTGCTAAAAATTCCACGAATGTTTGATCCGTGGGGTGGATACAGCATCATTGGCTTTGGTGATATCCTTCTTCCTGGGCTGCTTGTTGCTTTTGCGCTAAGGTAAATCTCTGCAACTGCAAGACATCTGTCTTTTCTTCCAAGTGAAATTGAGCGATGAGTTTACTTTGAAACGTTTGTTGTTCAGATACGACTTTGTTGCGAAGAAGAGCCTTCAGTCCGGTTATTTTCTGTGGTCAATGGTAGCCTATGGTTCTGGTAAGTTTTGAGTCCATGCAGCAGGCAGAGAATTAAAACATCTGATTTCTTTAGTGGAGACTAACTGGCTATTTCTTCTGTGGGCACATGATCAGGACTTCTAATTACATATGTTGCGTTGAACCTGATGGATGGGCATGGCCAACCTGCCCTTCTGTACATCGTGCCCTTCACACTCGGTAATGAAGATGCATATACATGCAGATTATGGATGTCAAAGCAGGGACCATTGATGCGTATTTGTGTGTGTTTTGTTGGTGCAGGAACATTGATCGCGCTCGGGTGGAAGAGAGGGGAGCTGCAGAACCTGTGGATGAGAGGAGAGCCAGAGAGAGTGTGCACGCATATGCATATGCCGCTGCTGCCGGCGACCCCAAACTAACAAGTGGGTGTTGGGGTAGGCACTTGAGCAAGCTCCATCGACGGTCAGTTGGTTCCTGCTGATATAATATATATGGTAAAAACTACTGTGGTAATTAAAATATATATTGCCTAGCAATATGATCGGGTAAGTTGTATCTGATCGAGACACTTTAGTGATGTATGTGTATGTATGTATCTTTGTCCTGAATTAACTTAGCCTGGTTTATCAACGTGTTTGGTTCGCACCATATATATTATACTGTACGATATATATGAAGTGCTTCATCTTGTCAAGTCAAATCAAGATCTTATTTGATTTGGCAAGCTACTAACTAGTGGTGTAGTGATTGAAAGGCTCATCAATTCAGATCCCTCTTGCATTATCATCATCAGGCCGGCAAGAGCCTGCAGCTAGCTAACAGGCAGTATTGATATTGATTGATCGAAGCCTTGCCTGCATGGCTGTAGCAAGTGTATGTACAAGTGTAAGTAATAAGACAAACAAAAAGGATAATACAGTACTCCGATCGTCCAATTGGATCGATCGAGTTCGTTCCCCTGAATCAGCAGCAGAGCCATCGATATCATATGATACATTAATTAGAGTGTGTATGTAATTGATTGCTAGTGGGAGATTATAAATTAGAGATTAATTCGATCATCAATCAATTGAAGCGGTGGATGCGCTTTGCCGGGGATGTCACCTCCTGCTCCATCGGCGGTGCCGGCAGCAGGTTGAGGTCCAGCTCCAGGTTCATGACGCTCCTCATCTGCTGCTGCGGCAGGACCTTATCATCATTATTATGATTATGATTATTGCTACTGTCATCGGCGGTGACCACGCTCTCCGGCGCCGCCGCGGTGGTGAGCGGCCGGTGGCGCCTCATGTGACCGCCGAGCGCCTGCCCGGACGTGAATGCCGCGCCGCATGCCGAGCACTCGTGCGCCGCAGCCGCCGCCGCCGTGCGCAGGCTAAGCGTCGTGGTGACATCACCGGCGGCGGCGGCGTCCGCCTCGGCCGGCCGTCGCGGCTTCTTCTTCTTGTCATTGTTGTGGCTGGTGCGGTGGCCGCCCAGGGCCTGGAACGAGGGGAAGCACTTGTTGCACGTCTTGCACTCGTACGACGACCTCGCCGGCGGTGGCCTGCTGCTTGCGGGCGCCGCCACCGGCATTATTATTGTTGCTGCTGCTGCTGGCTCCATGCTGCACACGGCGGTGGGGCCCTGGGCGAGGAGGATGAGGCATTTCGCCATGTCCGACTCCTCGTCTTCTTCCTCCAATTGCCGCTGCGCTGTGGTGGTGGTGCTGCCGCTGTGGGAGGAGGACGACGAAGCTGGCGACGAGCACTGATCATGGCGACGTCGCTTATTAATGCGCTGCTGCTGCTTCAGCTTATTGGCGCCGCCGGGGACGACGATGGCGGCCGGCGTCGGTGTGGCCATGATAGATGAGCATACAGCTGTCCCCCCTCCTCCTCCTCCCGCATCGATAATCTATCTATGGCGAAGGTAGAAGAAGGGATCGAGATCGATCGACCAAAATAAACTAGCTAGACTATTCCTAGTTTGTAGGGACCCGACCCGACCGGATAGATAGATATATATATTATCCATCGGAATTGCATGCATGCTCGCACGCATGCAAATTCTCTCTCTCTCTCTCTCTTTTTATAGCAAAAGAAAAAAAAGCAAGAACCAAAAACTGCAGAGACGGGAGGTATTTTGAACAACCACCTCCCACTGCATGCGTGTAATTATCACAACCAAGGAGCTGCCCAGGCAAGCATACATGCACCACCGTAATAAAAAAATATCGATAACAAAGATTAACCGAAAAGTAAACGAAATTCGGGGCCATCATGTTTTTAATCTCACATATGTAGCCTCTCACCGTAGCTATATTAGCCGAGCATCTACAGGAGACTAGCCAAATCATTTTCTAAAGTTAAATTTAGCTATTGTTAGAGAAAAAACGTTTCCAATGGACTCTGTAAATAATTCTCTAAATTTAGTGACTCTCCATCCCACCTCATTCGCTAGCTATTTTTAGCTAGCCTACCTCACTAGACATCTTTACAGAATCGGTTGGATTACCCTATTGAATTAAATGACTTTCTATTTTTACAAAGAGGCTATAATCTCTATATTTAGCTAACACAATATAGAGTCTCTTGGAGATGCTCTATGCATCTATCATATATTATCCTCCATAGCTTTTGCTTCAGCATCATCATATCAGCACATTTGCCTCGATCAGGACAATATTGGACATATATAGTACCATTTTGTGGCGCATTTTGATTGCCTCAGGACATGGCACGGTTTCAGCTTGTATTCAGTACATGTGGTACTTAACTTGCTCCTGCACTCACCCCGCCTCACCCTCTGCATTTCCTATATATATATATATCGAGAAGAGTAAAATACACCAGCGGTCCTCAAACTTGTCCCGATGTGTCATCAAGTCCCCGAACTCTCAAAATGCATATTTAAGTCCCTGAACTTGCTAAATTGTGTCATCTAGGTCCAAAATTCTAAAAAATACCCCTATGTTAATAATATTTGTCCATCTCTTGATCTATAATTATCGATATGGTACAATCAAATAAAGTTCTCTAATTATTATGATGAAAACAACTGATTTGGTTAGAAAAATAGTATAAAATTTTATGCTTAATTGGCAGCCATGTCATCATGTATAGGGGTATTTTTGAAACTTTGGACCTAGATGACAAAGTTTAACAAGTTCAGGAACTCAAATATGCATTTTGAGAGTTCGGGGACCTAGATGACACCACGAGACAAGTTTAGGGACCGCTCATGTATTTTACTATCGAGAATCACCATCCTCCTTCCCCGCATTGAGGCATGATGAACGCCCCATCTGAATTAATAGTATCTTCAGCTCATCCCGGCCCCATTGAATGTTTCCACTTCTCGGCCTCTGATATGTAGCTCTAGGGATTATCTCCTCCTCGACATAATTGCCTTGCTTGAATGTTGATACAGTATATGTATACACGTACGCGGGTATGTATGTCGTTGACCAGCTTAATTACACACATGAATATAAGATTGGTTGGTAATGAAATCAATCTTCAGGGGATATGATCGGATAATGGATTTGAATCTATTATCAACTTACGACTACTTTTACTTTGGTTACGGTCAAAGGTTTGAGAACTTATATAGCTAGTATATATACATACATATATCGATATATTATTAGCTATTGTGTTCAGATGTCAAGGTATATGTATCAAACCAAATAAATAAAGATACGACTTACTATTGTTTTGTTCTTCATTCTCTGTCAGGAGAGCAATGCATGTGGCCGGTATTAATTAATTTAACACAACAAACTTGAAAGGACCTTGATGTCACCTAGAGGGGGGTGAATAGGTGAATCTGCAAATTAACAAAACTTTTTCCAAAGTCAGTACTGAAACCGGTCAGACCGGTTTCCCAAACCGGTCAGACTGGTTTCTGGCAGAAACACACAACTATGCAATTTAACTCCCCACGAGTTCTAGCACAAACCAAACTTGTTTTGTGGCTCCTGTAGATGATTTCTAGCAGGTTCACAAAGCCCCTGCACACAAGTAGAGCACAACCAAGTAGATCGAAGCGGAAGTAAATGTAAATGCTAGAATTGAACTTGTGAAGTAAACCGAGAGAGACACGATGATTTGTTTCCCGAAGTTCGGATTCACCAATGCCACTAAGGCCGTCACAAAGACAAGGTGAATCCTACTCTCCGTTGAGGGCCTACAAAAGGCGGGCTTATCCACTCCAAGCCACTTTCCTCGGTTCCACTAGCTTTTGGCCCTTTTCCACGAAGGAGGCAAGGCCAGCCTATACAAACAATCCGCAGCTTACCACAAACACGGTAGCTCACCGGCGACGCCTATCCGTCTAGGAGGCTTCACCTCCAAGAGTAACAAATGCTTCAAATAGATGCTAGACTTCACCAGAAGTGCTCAAGCTAAGGATATGCTCTTTGCTGCTGCAAATTTCTCTATCAAGCTTTCTATAGCTCACACATATACATCCCTCAACCCAAATCCAAAGATATGATCAAAATCAATCAACTATCACAAAGAGAGGTTTGGGGAGAGCTTGCTGGTGCTTGGGAAGGCTCTAGGCGTGCAAGAATGGCAGGGGAACCAGCAGCCCTCAAAGGAGAGGGCCAAGGGGTATAAATATCCCAATCCCAAAAACTAGCCGTTATGAACAGAGGCAAACCGGTCCGACCGGTTTTCAAACCAAACTAGCCGTTGAGCCTGTCAGATGCCAAACCGGTCAGACCGGTTTCCCAAATCGGTCAGACCGGTTTCCCAAACCGGTCTGACCGGTTTGGGTCGAGTCAGCACACTAAGTCCACAATGGACTACTCTCTCAAGGCTATCTCACATGGGTTGAACTATGAGCACTTTTGGTGTTGTCAAACAACTAATGTTGCATTCCTCTTGATAGTACGGCATTCCTAAACTCAAGATTAAAACAATAAATGAAATCTTCCACTTGAGCTTTTATGTCTTGATTGTTGCCATACTTGATCATTCACAACTTTGAGGGCCTCAACATCTTTATCTCGTTGAGCAAATCCAGCTTGAGTCAATGGCTTAGAATTTCCAATAGTATGAAATAATTCATAAGCCATTTCAATATATGATCTAATAGAATTAGATGCATTGCATAGCTTCACTCGGTAAGGCTTGATTAGTGCATAGAGATTAAACTATGATGCTAGTCTTCACCCTAGCAAAGTCCCTCGGCTACAAGACCAACTTGCCCTTCTCTTGCTTGGTACCTGGACACGGCCATGTAGCTTAATCCCTTTCACCATATCTAGCCACATTGAGATCCACTTTGTATTGCATCATCATGAATACCATATTCAAATCCATGTCTTCTATTAACTTGAAATATCTTCAAATAATTTATCCCAAAAACCTTTGACAAGTATCTTATCGATGAGACCAACCAATTTGCATAAGACCATGTCTCATTTATCATTTCCGATCACTTGTCATTGTATTGCTTAGTTGCATGGGATCATACTCACTTGTTTGCTCTCATGTCATCTATACCAATAATGAGCTTATATTCTTCAACAACCATATTACATGAATATCCGTAAGAATAAAACTATGCTCATATGCTTAAGCAAACAAGTTAAATACAAATCATGTTGTCATCCAAAATCACCAAAACATATAAGTGCCTAGATGCACTTTCAATCTCCCCCTTTTTGGTGATTGATGACAACATGATTAAAGCTTACAAGAGATATGAAATTTAAGCTCTAGATGACTGAGATATATGGTAAGCTCCCCCTCAATATGTGCCTTGAATAGAATTTCAAAAATTTGGCCTCAAATGCCAAATGCACATATAATCAACTAAAATTGAGAGCTCCCCCTATATCTCAGCATCCAACATGTGCAACAAGTGTGTGTGACATAATAAAACAATGTGTGATGCAAATGACATATATAGCACTCAATAAAACAAAGAGAAGCGCATGCTTGCTGACTCAGGCCAAACCGGTCAGACCGGTTTGGGAAACCGGTCAGACCGGTTTCACCCAGACAGCAAGCATGTGTGGAACAACATTGCATCAACTAATACATGTAACACACTAGCAAATTGTCACTTAGAATACATAAATGAGTTCAACCCACATAGTAGCACACATTACAAGTCCTCAAGTCCACAAATAGATAAAGTACGAATTTATTACATCCAAAGTGACATGACTACAAGATCAACTAGAAATAGGCTTTAATCCATTCTTCTCCCCCTTTGTCATCAATCATCCATAAAGGGCCTGGAGAAGCTTGTAGTCACGCTCCCATCATGCATCCAATCTCCTCGGCCGCTAGAAGGTCGGGCTATGATCATCTGACGAAGAAGATGTAGTCCAATGAAAACCTTCACTCAAGTGAATGTGTATGTGTGATAATATGGAGTGACTCGGATGTGCTAGTCATGGAAGAAGATATGGATGAGCGAAACATACCATGACCGGTACCGGAAGTGGTACCAAAAATGGATGCTGCTGCCTGTGAAGCAAAGTTTTCGGGAGTAGGAGATGGTGCACTAGAGAACTGAACTCCCACCATAGAAGATAACGTACCACCATATGCATATGACGAGGACGGGAGTGTGGTAGCTGCATAGGTAGGTCCTGGAGGTGCAAATCCAAACGAGGAACCAAACAAGTCACCCTCTGAAGTAGGCATGTATGGCATGGTCCCCGGAGCACCAAAAGACTGAGGAGGAGGCGGTGGTGTTGGCTGTGATATGTATCCAATGTCTCCATAGCCAAACAAACTCTGAAAGTCTGCCTCTGACATGAACTCCTGTGCTGGGGTTAACTCGGGTAGCTCGGGAGGTGGTGAGATAGGAGATGGAGAGTTATCGGGACTCATAATAGTATGCAATGTCTTCACTGCGTCCCGAGTTCTCTTGCTATCCATTCTCTGCTGCTGAAGACCAACCTCAATGTCCCTCTGACTCTTGCACATATCAGTGAGGAAGTTGTATAGCTTCTTGATTGGAGACGAGCGACGTGCTGGCTGTGAAGAACTACCAGGGCCAAACCAGTCAGACCGGTTTGGAGAACTGGTCAGACCGGTTCCACCCAGTGGCTCCTGCTGCTGTGGATGCTGCTGCGGCTGCTCTCTATGCTGCCCATGGTCACCTCCGGCTGCTACATCTGTATCTACTGGTGGAGGGGAAGGCATCCTAAACTTGTGAGGAATGGGAGGACGCAAGGGCTTGTGTTGAGTATCCTTCTGAATCTTCAAGTTTGTGACCCTCTCAATGACAAGCATGATGTACGGGCTGTAGGCACAAATCTTCTGAGGACTCTCAGAAATGGTCTTTATCTCCTGCCAAATGAAATCAGCAACACTAAAGGGAGGAGTCTCCTCTCCAATCCTCAAATAGTACATCAAATTTCTCATGTAGAGTGAGATATCTGAGGTGTTGCCATCTCTAGGAGTGAGGGTCTTGCGAAGCATCCTATAAAGAGTCCCATAATAGGTGTAGAGACCACTCACTTTTCCCCAGTTGCCATTCTGATTTCTAGGATACATGAATTTCAACTCAGATGCTTCTAGTACGCCGTTGTCATGTATCCTCATAGTGTTGTCATCCTCATGTGCAACTCTAAAGAGAGAGGCAAAATCAGAATATGTGATGTGATAGCGCTGTCCCTCTGTCATCCAATGCATAGCCCTCTCCTGCCTACCACCTTGCTCATAGTATCCGAAGTACACAGTGGCATAGAACTTAGCAATGACTTCCTTGTTCCAGCTGTGCCTGAAGCCCATGAGATGTTTGACTCGCTTTTCAGAGCAAACTCTGATAATCTCATTGAACACCGGGTTGTCTTGTTTGCTCATGTACTCCCAATCTATGTACTGTGCATCTGATGTGATCTTGGTCTTCTTCATAATGGCTGTGGCATAGAAATCCTGCTGAAAAAGAGTCCAAAATCTGTAATCTGTGGCTGTCCTATCCACATCAAGTGGACTAGTCCTCCTCAACCTCCTGACAACATCTGTCATCCCACCAGCAAGGTAATCTGTCACTCTCCTTCTAGCTGGGCCAGTGGGTCGGACTATCTCAAGAACGAGAGGGGCATTCGCCTCAGCTGATTCATCATCACCTGCCTCCTCTTCCTCATCATCACCAGCAGTCATCTCCTCATCATTATCATCATCATCTCCCTGCGGACCATGACGGTACTCAACCCTGTAGTTCTCATCCTCAACCTTATCTTCGTCACTAGTGGAATTTTCCACTACATCCACCTCCTCAATCTCCTGCTCAGCTTCTCTCTTTGTCCTCCTAGGGCTCAAATTTCTTCCCCCGGCCGCTTGCGAGCTGCTGCCAATAGAAGGGTCGTGATGTCCCTTTTTGATACGATCGGCATGGGGTCCCCTTGGCATCTTCGATTGCCTTTCCTGGGTTCACAAGAGATGGAACACATAGCATAAATACCCAGGAAAAAGATTGATAAAGATTTGATCAACTTGTGAGCATCCAACAAGTTTTGGGTCAGCTCAGAGCCAAACCGGTCAGACCGGTTTCCCAAACCGGTCAGACCGCTTTTGCCTGAGCTGAGCCAAAATGAGTTGGGGATCAATCTGGACAGAGTCTGATCTGGAAATTGACAAGATATTGATATACAGGCTATCCCTAGTCCATATGTGAGCTAGCATGGTGCAAAACAGGGACTTGAGCCTTCACTGCCCAAACCGGTCAGACCGGTTTGGCAAACCGGTCAGACCGCTTTGCGCAGTGAAGGTGCAAATCCTTGTTGCGCAAAATGTAGCCAACCAAATCGTATGATCTCTTAGGGATAGGTTCCTAGACATGCCAGAAGATGTTCTACCAAAGGGTTTTGCAAGATATTCAACGAGTGAGTAGATCGGGCGATGGGAAGATTTGAATACCTTGAGATCCAAGAACTTCGAGAAAGATGAAGTTTTGAATCCAACACTCGATGGGAATCCAATCACCAGCCTTGGGGCACTCCAATCCCAAAGAGAAATCTCCTTTTCCTTGGTTGAATCTTCAAATCGCCATGGAGGGTCCTTCTCACAGTGAAAACTCGAGGAGAGAGATGGGGGGCGTGGTGAATGGGTGAAGGAAAGAGAGAGAATCACGGGATGGCAGCAAATCCACGTGGGCCCGCTGACTGGGCCAAACCGGTCAGACCGGTTTGGGAAACCGGTCAGACCGGTTTCTCCCAGGCAGTTGGCACTTGTCCAAATATGTGGATTAGACCTCCAAAGATTGTGCACCTGACCTGAGAAAAGTGTATGATGGACAAGATCTCCAATTTCCCAAGGTTTTCCATATAAGAGATAGAGTTTCCAATAAATTCCTTTTCTTTCGTTTCTTCCGAAAGAATTTGGAAAGGATGGATAGATAAAGATTTATGGACTTGAGAAAAATCTCACTATTTGTGACTAGCCATCAATCAAGCAAAGTTAACTATAGTCACAAATAGATCGACAAAGGTCAAAAGACCAAAACTCAAATATTTTCAAAATCACACAACCTATCATGCTAGTTGGATTTTTCAAAATCTATCCTATGTCACGCAAGCATATGCACTTATATTGAGCTATAGACCATGTTAGTATATTTGGCTCACACCTCACTTAAACAATATTTGACACCAAGTCAATTGTTAAGAAGGTGTCAAACAAATATCCAATTGGTGCACAAAACTCAATGTACTTGCATGCGAATGCACACACTAGCATGATGTAAAGCCTAGATGCACAAGGTAAATATTAGTCAAATAAAACATACATTTGCCTCTAGCTAAACTTGTTGTGCAATATAATCAAATTTTATTCATATGCCCTCTTTCATGATATATGCCAATTCTTGGACAAAAGAGAGACAACATACTAAATTGCACAACAACTAGTTTCATAAGCAATGACCCTTGTATGTGGATGGCAAAAGGTCATTAATTATAAAACCTCACAATATAGACCAAATTCCTTTTCTCTAGTGCATATGTGATGAAATGAGTAGGAAGAGTGCACATGCACTAGTTTTGAAACAATAAGATCAAATAAGGAATTTAGACTATATTATGGTGGGTTGCCAAGACATAAATTAAACATGGGATCCAAAGTATGAGATGACACAAGTTTACCACTTTGGATCATAGATTGAGTTGACAACTCCGATTGAGAGAATCACTCTCTCACCATTGAGACTACAAGTTCACTGAAAGAAACGTTAGTCTCAAGGACACAAATATTAAAGTAATCCCCCCCTGAATAAGTGCATCATGGATGGATTGCATGGCACATGCACTTTTGTCTTGTTAATGACATGGGATGATTAATTCAATATTTGGTCAAGGCACATAATAAATTACTCATATTGAAAAGTGCCAAGAGAAACTTACAACCACGTAGGTGCAAGTTGATATACATATGCCAAAAATGATATCCCAAAGAGATAACTCAAATATATCTTCATTTCACACTTGACAACTCAAGTTGCAACATTCTGGGCCAAACCGGTCAGGTTTGGCAAACCGGTCAGACCGGTTTTGCTAGAATTTGCCTTCGTCGGAAATTTCCGGTCTTAAGCACAATTTACGGCAAATGCGACGTAAATTTCCGGTAATCAGCGGACATTTCCGTTGTTGCACAGCCATATGGTCATATTTGAGTTCCGAGACTCCGGGGATTGATTCTCTGCAAATTTGACACAATATTGCTCTCCTAGAGAGCCATTAAAAGCATCTCATGGCATATGTTGATTAATATACAAGATGATAGTTTGAGATGAGACATGTTTGATATCACATAGAAGAAATATGATACACATATGCCAAAGGTGAGAATTTTATGAAACAAATCACTTGCATCTTCATTTATCACACAAATAGCCAAATGTCAAGTTTCTGGGTCAAACCGGTCAGACCGGTTTTGCCAGACATTACCTGTTCATCGGAAATTTCCGATTCTTGTGTAGATTTACAACATATGCGACGGATATTTCCTATAGGGGCGTAAATTTCCGGTAGTGTACTGCCAAACACTTGTTATTGAGCTTCTTCGATCGAGGTGTTTGATTTTTCTACAGTTTATCAAATAATGCCCAAGATGTCATTGGGTGTAGAGTATAGAGCGGAAGCAACTTTTCTTGACTTGCTGCATGATCACAAATGATTGTTCTCAAGTCGAGCCTCCAATGCATCTCTTGGTTCCTATTAGCTCATCAAGCATGCTTTGGTACCCAACTCATGTTGGGTCCGACAATGTTAGCCATAATTTGCTTAGGAACCCAAATGGCTCGTGTGTCAATCTTTGGTGATGCCACCTTAGATGCACAAGAAACATTGGGTGTGTTCCTAAGCTTCACATTATTAGTATGGACATGGTCGGGTTGAGGGATTTTACCATTAGGACAATCATTACCAAGATGTCCTTTTTCCCGACATGTATAGCATGTCTTGTGCTTGATGTTGGTTGCCTTCTTATTGTGTTGCTCGGTAACCAATTCTTCCTTGTACTTTGCTTGTGACTTGAGAAAGCCTTTGTTTAGCTTGATGTGGGGCTTCCCGGTTAGGTGAGACCCCACTTTGTTTGGACATGTAGCACTCTCATGTCCTTTCTCAAGACACCCATAGCATCTTCTTTTCTTCATATTTCTTTGTCTTTTGGAGAGCTTTGGCTTGTCTTCTTTCTTGATGGAGCACTCGATGTGATCTTTCTTTCTCCTTTTAGCTTACTCTTGGCTTGTATTGGACTTGACTTGATATATGCAAGAGCTTTGCACGGTTGTTCCCTTCTCAAGCTTCTTGACCATGTTCTCACGGTTATCTTGAGACGGTTGTGCATTGCTCTTGCCTTTGAGAGTTGTCAAGTTCTTTGTGAGTCTTTCCACCTCTTGCTTGAGTTCTTCATTTTCTTTTGCAATGAGGTCTTCACACGACTCTACAAGCACTTCATCATACCAAGAGCGTTTTGCTTGAGAGTAACATGGGTTAGCACATGATAGGTTATATTGAACTTGAGAGCATGTGCATTTATGAGATTTAGGTTCAATTGATTTTACCGATGTTACCAAAACCGCATGAGCTATCTCTAGTATAGCATGTGATTCTACAAGCTCTTCATGAGAACACAAGAGTTCTTCATGTTTCACTTCTAGCATCTCATGCTTACTAGTGAGCAAACCTAGTTGTTGCTTAAACATTTGATTTTCTTTTTCAAGAGAAGCAACACATGTGAGTGAATCTATAGCATGAGCATAATCCTCGACCACGGCATCATAATTACAAACCAAGGAGAGGTTGATGAGTTTGACTTTTTCAAGCTCTTCGGTGAGAGCTTGGATAGTCGCATCTTTTGCATCCTCGTCCTTCTTGTCGCCTTTGGCCATGAGGCACTGAGACACCTCATCAAGAGAGGATGTCATTGCTCTTGAGCTTGAGACTTTGCTTGCGCGGCGTCAACCACCCTTCTTGCTGCCAGCTGCACCTCTTCTGCCCAAACCGGTCAGACCGGTTTCAGAAACCGGTTGGACCGGTTTTGGCAGTGAGGTGGCAGCTGAGCCGTCTTGACCTTGTGGCTTCTTGGTGGTGGTCTCATGAGGCTCAGTGCAAGTATTTGCTGATGTAGAGCACTCCTCATGAGACATGGCTCTTGTTTGCACTTGGTTGTCGCCTTTGATGTTGGCATATAACTTCTTCATTCGAGCCCATATAAGATGGGCATCGAATAGAGTTGCTTCATCTTCTAGGATCATTTCTCTAACTTCATTGCTCACAACATCAAATAAGAAGTTAGCGACACGAGCGTTGAGTTGAAAGCAATTCATCTCATCTTCGGTTGGATTGGACACATTCCAATCAACACTAGGACGATCAATGCCTTCAACTACAACCCGCTCAAGAATAGGACTCACAGCCCTAAGATCATTAAGTACATGAGCGGACCAAGTGGAATAATTTGAGCCATCACTAGCTAGTGGCTCATAGGTTACCTCACACGAAGTTGACATCTTTCCTCACGGCGGTTAAGCTTGGATGTGAGGCCAAGCTCTGATACCAATTCAAAGGACCTTGATGTCACCTAGAGGGGGGTGAATAGGTGAATCTGCAAATTAACAAAACTTTTTTTCAAAGTCAGTACTGAAACCGGTCAGACCAGTTTCTAGCAGAAACACACAACTATGCAATTTAACTCCCCACTAGTTCTAGCACAAACCAAACTTGTTTTGTGGCTCCTGTAGATGATTTCTAGCAGGTTCACAAAGCCCCTGCACACAAGTAGAGCACAACCAAGTAGATCGAAGCGGAAGTAAATGTAAATGCTAGAATTGAACTTGTGAAGTAAACCGAGAGAGACACGATGATTTGTTTCCCGAAGTTCGGATTCACCAATGCCACTAAGGCCGTCACAAAGACAAGGTGAATCCTACTCTCCGTTGAGGGCCTACAAAAGGCGGGCTTATCCACTCCAAGCCACATTCCTCGGTTCCACTAGCTTTTGGCCCTTTTCCACGAAGGAGGCAAGGCCAGCCTATACCAACAATCCGCGGCTTACCACAAACACGGTAGCTCACCGGCGACGCCTATCCGTCTAGGAGGCTTCACCTCCAAGAGTAACAAATGCTTCAAATTGAAAGTGCATCTAGGCACTTATATGTTTTGGTGATTTTGGATGACAACATGATTTGTATTTAACCTGTTTGTTTAAGCATATGAGCAGGGTTCTACTCTTATGGATATTCATGTAATATATTTGTTGTGAAGAATATGAGCTCACTGTTGGTATAAATGACATGAAAGCAAACAAGTGGTTGTGATCCCATGCAACTAAGCAATACAACGACAAGTGAATAGAAGTGACAAATGAGACATGACGTTATGCAAATTGGTTGGTCTCATCTATAGGATACTTGACAAAGGTCCTTTCTGATAAATTATTTGAAGAAATTAGGATTTCTTTGGGCTTGGTCCATAGCTATGGGTATATTCAAATTGGGACATGATTATATGGATATTATATGGTCTCAAGTGCATGGAAGCTTATGGACAAGTTATCTACCAAAGAAAACATACAAGACAACATACAAAACAATATTGAAGATATTTCAAGTTAATAGAAGACATGGATTTCAATGTGGTATTCATGATGATGCAATACAAAGTGGATCTCAATGTGGCTAGATATGGTGAAAGGGATTAAGCTAGATGGTCGTGTCCAGGTACCAAGCAAAGAGAAGGGCAAGTTGGTCTTGTTGCCGAGGGACTTTGCTAGGGTGAAGACTAGCATCATAGTTTGATCTCTATGCACTAATCAAGCCTTACCGAGTGAAGCTATGCAATGCATCTAATTCTCTATTGATCATATATTGAAATGGCTTCTGAATTGGATATACTCGGAAATTCTAAGTCATTGGCTGAAGTTGTTTTTGCTCAACGAGATAAAGATGTTGAAGCCCTCAAAGTTGAGAATGATCAAGTATGGCATCGATGAAGAAATGGAAGCTCAAGTGGAGAGTTTATTTATTGCTTTTATCTTGAGTTTAGGAATGTCGTACTATCAAGAGGGATGCAACATTAGTTGATTGACAACACCAAAAGTGCTCATAGGTCAACCCATGTGAGATAGCCTTGAGAGAGTAGTCCATTGTGGACTTAGTGTGCTGACTCGACCCAAACCGGTCTGACCGGTTTGGGAAAACGGTCTGACCGGTTTGGCATCTGATAGGCTCAACGGCTAGTTTGGTTTGAAAACCGGTCTGACCAGTTTGGGAAACCGGTCTGACCGGTTTGCCTCTGTTCATAACGGCTAGTTTTTGGGATTGGGGTATTTATACCCCTTGGCCCTCTCCTTTGAGGGCTGCTGGTTCCCCTACCATTCTTGCACGCCTAGATCCTTCCCAAGCACCAGCAAGCTCTCCCCAAACCTCTCTTTGTGAGAGTTGATTGATTTGTTCATATCCTTGGATTTGGGTTGAGGGATGTATCGGTTGTGAGCAAAAGAAAGATTGAGAGAGCTACTTGCAGCCAACAAGAGCATATTCATAGCTTGAGCACTTCCGGTGAAGTCTAGCAACCATTGAAGCATTTGTTACTCTTGGAGGTGAAGTCTCCTAGACGGCTAGGCGTCGCCGGTGAGCTACCTTGTTTGTGGTAAGCCTCGGATCGTTTGTATAGGCCGGCCTTGCCTCCTTCGTGGCAAAGGGTCACAAGCTAGTGGAACCGAGGAAAGTGGCTTGGAGTGGATAAGCCCGCCTTTTGTAGGCCCTCAACGGAGAGTAGGATTCACCTTGTCTTTGTGACGGCCTTAGTGGCATTGGTGAATCCGAACTTCGGGAAACAAATCATCGTGTCTCTCTCGGTTTACTTCACAAGTTCAATTCTAGCATTTACATTTACTTCCGCTTTCATCTACTTGGTTGTGCTCTACTTGTGTGTAGGGGCTTTGTGAACCTGCTAGAAATCATCTACAGGAGCCACAAAACAAGTTTGGTTTGTGCTAGAACTCGTGGGGAGTTAAATTGCATAGTTGTGTGTTTCTGCCAGAAACCGGTCTGACCGGTTTGGGAAATCGGTCTGACCGGTTTGGGAAATCGGTCTGACCGGTTTCAGTACTGACTTTTGAAAAAGTTTTGTTAATTTGCAGATTCACCTATTCACCCCCCCCCCACCTCTAGGTGACATCAAGGTCCTTTCAATTGGTATCAGAGCTTGGCCTCACATCCAAGCTTAACCGCCGTGAGGAAAGATGTCGAGTTCGTGTGAGGTAACCTATGAGCCACTAGCTAGTGACGGCTTAAATTATTCCACTTGGTCCGCTCATGTACTTAATGATCTTAGGGCTATGAGTCCTATTCTTGAGCGGGTTGTAGTTGAAGGCATTGATCGTCCTAGTGTTGATTGGAATGTGTCCAATCCAACCGAAGATGAGATGAATTGCGTTCAACTCAACGCTCATGTCGCTAACTTCTTATTTGATGTTGTGAGCAATGAAGTTAGAGAAATGATCCTAGAAGATGAAGCAACTCTATTCGATGCTCATCTTATATGGGCTCGAATTAAGAAGTTATATGCCAACATCAAAGGCGACAACCAAGTGCAAACAAGAGCCATGTCTCATGAGAAGTGCTCTACATCAGCAAATACTTGCACCGTGCCTCATGAGACCACCACCAAGAAGCCACAAGGTCAAGACGGCTCAGCTGCGACCTCACTGCCAAAACCGGTCCAACCGGTTTCTGAAACCGGTCTGACCGGTTTGGGCAGAAGAGGTGCAGCTGGCAGCAAGAAGGGTGGTCGACGCCGCGCAAGCAAAGTTTCAAGCTCACAAGCAATATCATCCTCCAATGATGAGGCACTCATATATTACAAGTCCAAAGAAGACGAGAAGGCGGAAAACTCAAAGGATGAGACTATCCTAGCTCTTATCAAAGAGCTTGAGGAAGTCAAACTCTCAAACGCCGCTTTGGTTTTGTGTGTAGAGTCTTGTGACGACCTCATTGCAAAGGAAAATGAAGAACTCAAGCAAGAGGTGGAAAGACTCACAAAGAACTTGACAACTCTCAAAGGGAAGAGCAATGCACAACCTTCTCAAGATAACCGTGAATCCATGGTGAAGAAGCTTGAGAAGGGATCAACCGTGCAAAGCTCTTGTGTAAATCAAGTCTAACACAAGCCAAGATCAAGGCAATGGTGAAAAGTTTGCTCACACCAAGTGCTTCACTAAGAAAGAAGGCAAGCCACAACTCTCCAAAAGACGAAGAAATTTGGAGAAAACAAGATGCTTTGGATGCTTTGAGAAAGGACATCAAATCGCTTCATGTCCAAGCAAGATGGGGCTGACCAAGAAGCCCCACATCAAGCTAAATAAAGGCTTTTTCAAGGCACAAGCAAAATTCAATGGAGAAGTGACTGTCAAGAGCTCAACACATCAAAGTGCTGCTTGCCCTGCCAAAAGCGGTCAGACCGCTTCCACAAACCGGTCTGACCGGTTTCCGGCAGCAGCAGCCAAGCAACTCAAGAAGGCAACCAACATCAAGCACAAGACATGCTACTCATGTCGGGAGAAAGGACACTTTGGTAAAGATTGTCCCAATGGTAAAGCTACTAAACCCGACATTGTCCATTCTATGCATATGAAGCTTAGGGACTCTCCAAATGCTTCTTGTGCTTCTAAGGTGATTAAGGCATCAAAGAGTGGCACAAGAGCAATTTGGGTTCCTAAGCATATTAGGACTAACAACATCGGACCCAACATGAGTTGGGTACCAAAGCATGCTTGATGAGATTGTAGGGACTACGAGATGCATTGGTGGCTTGGCATGAATGACAATCTTCAATGATCTACTAGCAAGCCAAGAAAAATTGCTTCCACTTCATACTCTATACCCAATGACATCTCGGTAACTTTGCGCTTAATTTATTAAATTTGAGTCACTAGTGCCTTTGGTAGGATCAAGTGTCTCTAAGCCTTTGACTCATGAGACGCTTGATAGTGACTTAGATTTCTTTATTGAACTTTTATTCATATATGCCATGTAATGCTTTTAATGGCTCTCTAGCAGAGCAATATTGTGTTAAGTTGCAGTGGACCATGTTCCGACGAGATTTGAATCAAACATCAGAAATCCACGCCAATCGGTATAAGTCTGGCAAAACCGGTCTGACCGGTTTGCTAAAGCGGTCTGACCGCTTTGGCCCAGACAGTTGCAATTTGAACACATACATGAGAAATGAAGATTTAAATTAATGATTTAAGCATATGCCACGTGGTATGTCTAATGGCTCTCCAGTGGAGCAAAGTACTGTCTTTTTTTTAGGGTATACCACACAAGATCCGACACTGAGGCCGGAAGATCCGACCAAATGATCCGGGCGGCTCTGTGTTGAACTTCTCCCGGCCGGATGATCTATCGGAAGATCCAAGCAGAAACCGGTCTGACCAGATTTGTGTGAGAAATAAAGACGCAAGTAATTCATCTCATGAATTTCTCACTCTTGGCATATGTTATCTATATTACTTCTTCATGATGGTATGATTACTTGGCATATTTAATTTTGATTAAGTTATTGTGCGACTTGACCGAATATTGAATTAATCCCTTCCATGTCATTTACAAGACAAAGTGCATGTCTCATATTGTCTACATATGATGCACACATTTAGGGGGAGATTATTTCAATATTTGTGTCTTTGGGTCTAACATTTCTTTTAGTGAATTTGTAGTCGCATCAATGAGAGATCACTTCTCTCAAAATTGGAGTTGTCAACTCACCTTGTGATTCATGACGGTAACCCTATAACCATCCTCATCATGAATCTTAATCTCAATTTTTGTTTTGGCTACTCACCATAATATAGCATTAAATTCCTTAAATTGATTTAATCTTTTAAAACTAGTGCATATGAGTCCTTTCTAACCACATCATCACAAATGCACTAAAATAAGGAATTTGGTCTATATTGTGTGGCTTCGTAATTAATGGCACATGTTATCATGCTTTTATAAAAGTCATTGATTATGAAATCATGTGTTGTGCACATTAACGTTTTCTCTCTATGTTGATCAAATTGATTATATCATGAGAGAACTCATATGGACAAAATTGACAATATTGCACAACACATTCTACTAGAGGCCAAGGTATGTTTTCTATGAACTAGTATTTACCTTGTGCATCTAGGCTCTATTATGCTAGAGTGTGCATTTACATGCAAATATATAAAGCTCCCATGCGTCCATTATATATTTGGTTAACACTTTCTTGGTGAATAGTGTAAGCTAAATATGCTAATGTCGTTATGTGCTCAATATATGTGCATGTCTTTGGGTGACATAGGATAGATTTTGAAAAACCCAACTAGCATGATAGGATTGTGCAATTGTGAAAATATTTGAGTTTTGGTCTTTTGACCTTTGTCGATCTATTTGTGACTATAGTTAACTTTGCTTGATTGATGGATAGTCACAAATGCTGAGATTTTCTCAAGTCCATAAATCCTTTATCTATCTATCTTCTCACATATCTTTCGGAAGAAACGAAAGAAAATGATTTATTGAAAATCTTATCTTTTCATGGACAATCTTGAGATTTTGGATACAATGGTCATCATATATTTTCTCAAGACAAGTGAGCAAGCTTTGGAAGATCAAATCCTCTTGTTTCAATCTTTTCCCTGCTGTCTGGGTGAAACCGGTCGGACCGGTTTCCCAAACCGGTCTGACCGGTTTGGCCAGGACAGCGGGCCCACGTGGATTTATCTCATCCCGTGATTCCCTCTCTCCTCCCATACTCATTCACCACGAGTACTCTCTCTCTCCTCTGTTCTTCACCGTAAGAAACGCCCCCTTGGCGATTTCTTGATTCAACCAAGGAAAAGGAGATTTCTCTTTGGGATTGGAGTGCCCCAAGGCTGGTGATTGGATTCCCATCGAGTGTTGGATTCAAAACTTCATCTCTCTCGAAGTTCTTGGCTCTCAAGGTATTCAAATCTTCCCATCGCCCGATCTACTCACTCGTTGAATATCTTTCAAAACCCTTTGGTAGAACATCTTCTGGCATGCCTAGGAATCTATCCCTAAGAGATGAATTGATTTGGTGGGCTACATTTTGCGCAACAAGGATTTGCATCTTCACTGCCAAAAGCGGTCTGACCGGTTTCTGAAACCGGTCTGACCGGTTTGGGCAGTGAAGGCTCAAGTCCCTGTTTTGCAACGTGTTTGCTCACATATGGACTAGGGATAGCTTGTACTGCAATATCCTTTCAATACCCAGATAAGTACCTGTCCAGATTGATCCCCAACTCATTTTGGCTCAGCTCAGGCAAAAGCGATCTGACCGGTTTCTGAAACCGGTCTGACCGGTTTGGCTCTGAGCTGACCCAAAACCTGTTGGATGCTCACCAGTTAACCAAATCTTTGTCAATCTTCTTCTGGGGATTTATGTCATGCATACCATCTTATGTGACCCAGGAGAAACAGAACAAGATGCCAAGAGGATCGCATGCCGAAAGAATCAAAAAGGGGCGTCACGATCCACCTGTTGGCAGCAGCTCACAAGCGAGCAGTGGCAGATCTTTGAGGCCTAGGAGGACAAAGAGAGCAGCTGAGCAGGAGATTGAGGAGGTGGATGTACTGGAAAATTCCACTAGTGACGAAGATGAGGTTGAGGATGAGAACTACAGGGTTGAGTACCGTCATGGTCCGCAGGGAGATGATGATGATAATGATGAGGAGATGACTGCTGGTGATGATGAGGACGAGGAGGCAGGTGATGATGAATCAGCTGAGGCGAATGCCCCTCTCGTTCTTGAGATAGTCCGACCCACTGGCCCAGCTAGTAGGAGAGTGACAGATTACCTTGCTGGTGGGATGACAGATGTTGTCAGGAGGTTGAGGAGGACTAGTCCACTTGATGTGGATAGGACAGCCACAGATTACAGATTTTGGACTCTTTTTCAGCAGGATTTCTATGTCACAGCCATTATGAAGAAGACCAAGATCACATCAGATGCACAGTACATAGATTGGGAGTACATGAGCAAACAAGACAACCCGGTGTTCAATAAGATTATCAGAGTTTGCTCTGAAAAGCGAGTCAAACATCTCATGGGCTTCAGGCACAGCTGGAACACGGAAGTCATTGCTCAGTTCTATGCCACTGTGTACTTCGGATACTATGAGCAAGGTGGTAGGCAGGAGAGGGCTATGCATTGGATGACAGAGGGACAGCACTATCACATCACATATTCTGATTTTGCCTCTCTCTTTAGAGTTTCACATGAGGATGACAACACTGTGAAGATACATGACAACGGCGTACTAGAAGCATCTGAGTTGAAATTCATGTATCCTAGAAATCAGAATGGCAACTGGGGAAAAGTGAGTGGTCTCTACACCTATTATGGGACTCTTTATAGGATGCTTCGCAAGACCCTCACTCCTAGAGATGGCAACACCTCAGATATCTCACTCTACATGAGAAATTTGATGTACTATTTGAGGATTGGAGAGGAGACTCCTCCCTTTAGTGTTGCTGATTTCATTTGGCAGGAGATAAAGACCATTTCTGAGAGTCCTCAGAAGATTTGTGCCTACAGCCCGTACATCATGCTTGTCATTGAGAGGGTCACAAACTTGAAGATTCAGAAGGATACTCAACACAAGCCCTTGCGTCCTCCCATTCCTCACAAGTTTAGGATGTCTTCCCCTCCACCAGTAGACACAGATGCAGCAGCCGGAGGTGACCATGGGCAGCATAGAGAGCAGCCGCAGCAGCATCCACAGCAGCAGGAGCCACTGGGTGGAACCGGTCTGACCGGTTCTCCAAACCGGTCTGACCGGTTTGGCCCTGGTAGTTCTTCACAGCCAGCACGTCGCTCGTCTCCAATCAAGAAGCTATATAACTTCCTCACTGGTATGTGCAAGAGTCAAAGGGACATTGACGTTGGTCTTCAGCAGCAGAGAATGGATAGCAAGAGAACTCGGGACGCAGTGAAGAGATTGCATACTATTATGATTCCCGATAACCCTCCATCTCCTATCTCACCACCTCCCGAGCTACCCGAGTTAACCCCAGCACAGGAGTTCAGGTCAGAGGCAGACTTTCAGAGTTTATTTGGATATGGACACATTGGGTCGAGCTCACAACCTCCACCACCCCCTCCACAGTCAGTTGGTGCTCCAGGAGCCATGCCATACACGCCTACTTCAGAGGGTGACTTGTTTGGTTCCTCATTTGGGTTTGCACCTCCAGGACCATCTTATGTCGCTGCTACACTTCCTTCTTCGTCATATGCATATGGTGGCACCGGTTCGTCTATGGCAGGTCTTCAGTACTCGAGTGCTCCATCTCCTACTCCTGGAGACTTTGCTTCACAAGCAGCGGCTTCTATCTTTGGTACCACTTCCGGTACCGGCCATGGTATGTTTAGCTCCTCCATATCTTCTTCCATGGCTAGCACATCCGAATCACTCCAAATTATCACACATACACATTCACTTGAGTGAAGGTTTTCATTGGACTTCAACTTCTTCGTCAGATGATCATAGCCCGACCTTCTAGTGGTGACAAGGAGTTGATGCATGATGGGAGCGTGACTACAAGCTTCTTCAGGCCCTTTATGGATGATTGATGACAAAGGGGGAGAAGAATGGATTAAAGCCAAGTTCTAGTTGATCTTGTAGTCATGTCACTTTGGATGTAATAAATTCGCACTTTATCTATTTGTGAACTTGAGAACTTGTAATGTGTGCTACTATGTGTGTTGAACTCATTTATGTATCCTAAGTGACCTTATGTTAGTGTGATATGCATGTGTTGGTTGATGTGATGTTGTTTCACATGTGCTGTCTGGGCAAAACCGGTCTGACCGGTTTGCCAAACCGGTCTGACCGGTTTGGCTTGAGACAGCACATGTGCTTCTTTTTCTATTCTTGTGTGGAATTCGTGTCATATGCATCACATGTTGTTTTATTTTGTCACACACACTTGTTGCACATGTTGGATGCTGAGATATAGGGGGAGCTCTCATTTTTATTGTTTATATGTGCATTTGGCATTTGAGGCCGAATTTTTGAAATTCTATTCAAAGCACATATTGAGGGGGAGCTCACCATATATCTCAGTCATCTAGAGCTTAAATTTCATATCTCTTGTAAGCTTTAATCATGTTGTCATCAATCACCAAAAAGGGGGAGATTGAAAGTGCATCTAGGCACTTATATGTTTTGGTGATTTTGGATGACAACATGATTTGTATTTAACCTGTTTGTTTAAGCATATGAGCAGGGTTCTACTCTTATGGATATTCATGTAATATATTTGTTGTGAAGAATATGAGCTCACTGTTGGTATAAATGACATGAAAGCAAACAAGTGGTTGTGATCCCATGCAACTAAGCAATACAACGACAAGTGAATAGAAGTGACAAATGAGACATGACGTTATGCAAATTGGTTGGTCTCATCTATAGGATACTTGACAAAGGTCCTTTCTGATAAATTATTTGAAGAAATTAGGATTTCTTTGGGCTTGGTCCATAGCTATGGGTATATTCAAATTGGGACATGATTATATGGATATTATATGGTCTCAAGTGCATGGAAGCTTATGGACAAGTTATCTACCAAAGAAAACATACAAGACAACATACAAAACAATATTGAAGATATTTCAAGTTAATAGAAGACATGGATTTCAATGTGGTATTCATGATGATGCAATACAAAGTGGATCTCAATGTGGCTAGATATGGTGAAAGGGATTAAGCTAGATGGTCGTGTCCAGGTACCAAGCAAAGAGAAGGGCAAGTTGGTCTTGTTGCCGAGGGACTTTGCTAGGGTGAAGACTAGCATCATAGTTTGATCTCTATGCACTAATCAAGCCTTACCGAGTGAAGCTATGCAATGCATCTAATTCTCTATTGATCATATATTGAAATGGCTTTTGAATTGGATATACTCGGAAATTCTAAGTCATTGGCTCAAGTTGGATTTGCTCAACGAGATAAAGATGTTGAAGCCCTCAAAGTTGAGAATGATCAAGTATGGCATCGATGAAGAAATGGAAGCTCAAGTGGAGAGTTTATTTATTGTTTTTATCTTGAGTTTAGGAATGTCGTACTATCAAGAGGGATGCAACATTAGTTGATTGACAACACCAAAAGTGCTCATAGGTCAACCCATGTGAGATAGCCTTGAGAGAGTAGTCCATTGTGGACTTAGTGTGCTGACTCGACCCAAACCGGTCTGACCGGTTTGGAAACCGGTCTGACCGGTTTGGCATCTGATAGGCTCAACGGCTAGTTTGGTTTGAAAACCGGTCTGACCGGTTTGGGAAACCGGTCTGACCGGTTTGCCTCTGTTCATAACGGCTAGTTTTTGGGATTGGGGTATTTATACCCCTTGGCCCTCTCCTTTGAGGGCTGCTGGTTCCCCTGCCATTCTTGCACGCCTAGAGCCTTCCCAAGCACCAGCAAGCTCTCTCCAAACCTCTCTTTGTGAGAGTTGATTGATTTGTTCATATCCTTGGATTTGGGTTGAGGGATGTATCGGTTGTGAGCAAAAGAAAGATTGAGAGAGCTACTTGCAGCCAACAAGAGCATATTCATAGCTTGAGCACTTCCGGTGAAGTCTAGCGACCATTGAAGCATTTGTTACTCTTGGAGGTGAAGTCTCCTAGACGGCTAGGCATCGCCGGTGAGCTACCTTGTTTGTGGTAAGCCTCGGATCGTTTGTATAGGCCGGCCTTGCCTCCTTCGTAGAAAAGGGTCACAAGCTAGTGGAACCGAGGAAAGTGGCTTGGAGTGGATAAGCCCGCCTTTTGTAGGCCCTTAATGGAGAGTAGGATTCACCTTGTCTTTGTGACGGCCTTAGTGGCATTGGTGAATCCGAACTTCGGGAAACAAATCATCATGTCTCTCTCGGTTTACTTCACAAGTTCAATTCTAGCATTTACATTTACTTCCGCTTTGATCTACTTGGTTGTGCTCTACTTGTGTGCAGGGGCTTTGTGAACCTGCTAGAAATCATCTACAGGAGCCACAAAACAAGTTTGGTTTGTGCTAGAACTCGTGGGGAGTTAAATTGCATAGTTGTGTGTTTCTGCCAGAAACCGGTCTGACCGGTTTGGGAAACCGGTCTGACCGGTTTCAGTACTGACTTTTGAAAAAGTTTTGTTAATTTGCAGATTCGCCTATTCACCCCCCCCCCCTCTAGGTGACATCAAGGTCCTTTCACAAATAGATGCTAGACTTCACCGGAAGTGCTCAAGCTAAGGATATGCTCTTTGCTGCTGCAAATTTCTCTATCAAGCTTTCTATAGCTCACACATATACATCCCTCAACCCAAATCCAAAGATATGATCAAAATCAATCAACTCTCACAAAGAGAGGTTTGGGGAGAGCTTGCTGGTGCTTGGGAAGGCTCTAGGCGTGCAAGAATGGCAGGGGAACCAGCAGCCCTCAAAGGAGAGGGCCAAGGGGTATAAATAGCCCAATCCCAAAAACTAGCCGTTATGAACAGAGGCAAACCGATCCGACCGGTTTCCCAAACCGATCAGACCGGTTTTCAAACCAAACTAGCCGTTGAGCCTGTCAGATGCCAAACCGGTCAGACCAGTTTCCCAAACCGGTCAGACCGGTTTGGGTCGAGTCAGCACACTAAGTCCACAATGGACTACTCTCTCAAGGCTATCTCACATGGGTTGAACTATGAGCACTTTTGGTGTTGTCAAACAACTAATGTTACATTCCTCTTGATAGTACGGCATTCCTAAACTCAAGATTAAAACAATAAATGAAATCTTCCACTTGAGCTTTTATGTCTTGATTGTTGCCATACTTGATCATTCACAACTTTGAGGGCTTCAACATCTTTATCTCGTTGAGCAAATCCAGCTTGAGTCAATGGCTTAGAATTTCCAATAGTATGAAATAATTCATAAGCCATTCCAATATATGATCTAAAGAGAATTAGATGCATTGCATAGCTTCACTCGGTAAGGCTTGATTAGTGCATAGAGATTAAACTATGATGCTAGTCTTCACCCTAGCAAAGTCCCTCGGCTACAAGACCAACTTGCCCTTCTCTTGCTTGGTACCTGGACACGGCCATGTAGCTTAATCCCTTTCACCATATCTAGCCACATTGAGATCCACTTTGTATTGCATCATCATGAATACCATATTCAAATCCATGTCTTCTATTAACTTGAAATATCTTCGAATAATTTATCCCAAAAACCTTTGACAAGTATCTTATCGATGAGACCAACCAATTTGCATAAGACCATGTCTCATTTATCATTTCCGATCACTTGTCATTGTATTGCTTAGTTGCATGGGATCATACTCACTTGTTTGCTCTCATGTCATCTATACCAATAATGAGCTTATATTCTTCAACAACCATATTACATGAATATCCGTAAGAATAAAACCCTGCCCATATGCTTAAGCAAACAAGTTAAATACAAATCATGTTGTCATCCAAAATCACCAAAACATATGAGTGCCTAGATGCACTTTCAAAACTCTACGAATTAATTAATCAGGTAATTAATTCAAGCACTAAGATTATTTAATATGATGGCCGGGGTGGATATATATGGGATATTCTGGTTCCATAAAATTTTGAGAATTACAACATGCATCAAGCTTTGTTTTCTTTTCTGATATATATTGGAGCACTACGTATATATATGTTAACTCAGCCAGCACGCTAGGCTAGTTAATATTATACGCACGCCGCCTAGTGTGTAAATCAACTGTCCCAACAACTAATTAATCTGTCACAAAAAAGAAATTAATTGGATGCATGCATTGGCCTGGTCTCGTCTGTATGTCTGGTCTGCAAACTAATACTAGAATCCGGGCATTGATCAACATGGAAGTGTTCATTATTACATATACATTCATATCGTGCAAAAGAAGTAGAAAAATGGTGTCGTGACGAGCACTACTATGCACTGCGGCCAATTTGGCTATACCTAATAAGCTACCTACTGGTTGGTCGCCCCTTCTTTTTCTAAAAAAATAATATATACTCCTTCCGGTTTGGTAAAAGAGGTCGTTTAGGACAGCGACATGGTCACCAAAGCATAACTTTGACTTCTCTTTTCTATAAAAATATTTATTGAAAAGTTACATATATATACTTTTATGAAAGTAATTTTTAAGATCAATCTATTTATATAATTTTTATATTTCTAAACTCAACGACTTAAATATTATTTATGATTTATATTCTCAATGTTTGACCCAAACCTTGTTCAAAACGACTTCTTTTATCAAACTGGAGGGAGTACTAACTAATTAATTTGGCACAGGACACATGGTATATATATGAGATCGTGCCACATCGATCTCTTGCATTGCATTGGTCGTATGTCTCGATCCATCTGATCAAACTGCTGCTGCTGCTGTCGTGCCGTCGTCGGTGATTATTAACCATGTTCCTCCGCCCTCGTGGCGCCGGCGGTGGCGAGACGGCGAGGACGTGGAGCAGCAGCAGTAGCAGCAGCAGCAGCACTGGCAGGGTATCCTTGTCGTCGTCCTTGTCGGCCATCAGCAACGGCAGCGGCGCGTACTACGACGACCAGCAGCAGGCGGCCGAGGGCTCTGCTGGCAATAATGGCAGCAAGGAGGAGGAGCAGCAAGAGGCCGTGCAGGTGGGCGTGGCCGTCGGGAAGGAGGTGAAGGAGTGCAAGGCCAACCTCATGTGGGTGCTCAGCAACCTCGACGCCATCGTCATGGCCGCCGCCGGCGACAAGACGACGGCGACGGTGGTGCTCCTGCACGTCCATCGCCCGGCAAAGACCATCCCATTCAGTATGTATCGTACTGCTAGCTCCGGCCTATTTATAAGTAATTATGTATATATATACATAACTAATAAGTGCGTCTTTGATCGTTAATTTGCATATGTCCGTGTATGTAGTGGGCGCTAGCTTCCCCGCTGAGCAGCTGCACGAGTCGGAGGTGTCGGCGTTCAGGCAGGCTGAGACGCAGGCCATGAACCGTGCCATGGCCAGGTACAGGGCCATCTGCGCCAAGGTGAAGGTGCAGGCCGTGTGCCGGGTGGAGACGGTGGCGTCGTCCGGCGGCGGCGACAATGGCGACGTTGTTGCGCAAGGGATACTGAGGCTGGTAGCGCGGCACGGCATCAGGTTGCTCGTCGTCGGGGCGGCGGCGGACAAGCGGTACAGCAGGAAGATGACGGCGCCGAGCTCCAGGACGGCGGCGAGCGTGCAGCAGCAGGCGGCGGCTCATCACCCGCTGTGCAGCATCTGGTTCGTCTGCAAAGGCAACGTGGTCTGCAGCGCCCTGGCCATGGCCAGGCCGTCAGCTGTCGTCGATCATGTGAATAATGTGAATCATCATGCGATTGCGATGCGCCCAACAGCAGCAGCAGCAGCAGCTGAGGAAGATAATGCTGCTGAGACTGTGAGGCATGCCCATGGGGTGGTGAGGCATGCCCATGGGGTGGTGATTCCTCCGCCTGATCTCCCTGTTGTTGCAGCAACGAGACGCCATGATGAGGCCGTCGTCCAGCTGGGCACCTTGTTCATCCAAAGCCAAAGCCAAAGCAGGCAGAGGCCTCTTGTGAGCAATAATGTGGACGACGAGGAGGAGGAGCTGATCAAGAAGAAGAAGCAGCAGCAGCAGGAGGACATCCAGAGCATCTTTGCCGAGGCGGAGAAGCTGCAGATGAGACGGGAGCAACGGGAGAGAGAGGAGCAGGAGAAAGTGGTGGCTGCGCTGGAGGCCCAGGTGGTGAGCTCCAAGCGCGTGATCCAGGACCTGCAGGAGAAGCTGTCGGAGGCGCACTGCCTGCTCTTCTCCCTGGAGCGGGAGCAGGAGGACCTCCGCCGCCAGCGGGACGCCGCACTCCAAGAAGCCGCCGCGCTGCGCCACCGCCTAGAACAGCAGCAGGAGGAGGAGCCGGCGGTGGCCTGCTTGATGGAGCTGTCGTACGACGAGCTCATGGAGGCGACAAACAACCTGGACGACTCGCTCAGGATCCAGGGGCAGCAGCAGCAGGCCGGCGGCGGCTACGGCACCGTCTACAGGGCCGTCCTCCGCCGCAACGTTCACCAGCAAATGGAAATGGAGGTGGCCGTCAAGGTGCTAATTCCGACGAATAATCATCTGCAGCAGCAGCAGGTGGAGGAGCTGAGCAAGCTGCGGCACCCCAACGTGGTGCGCCTCCTCGGGTTATGCTCGGCTCCGCAAGCATGGGCGCTCGTCTACGAGTACCTCCCCGGCGGCAGCCTCGACGACCGCCTCGACGACCGCCGCCTCCTCAACAACGACAGCGACAGCAACACCAACAGCTCTTGCTGTTTGTCGTGGCCGGAGCGCACCCGCATCGCCGCCGACATACGCTCCGCGCTCGTCTTCCTCCACCGGAACGAGATGCTCCACGGCGACCTCAAGCCGACCAACGTCCTGCTCACCACCACCACCACCACCGGCGAGGCCGAGCTGCGGGCCAAGCTCGCCGACGCCGGGCTTTGCCGGCTGCTGGAGGCCAGCACGCTGTCAGCCTCCACGGTGGCGTACATGGACCCCGAGTTCCTGGCGTCCGGGGAGCTGCGGCCGAGCTCCGACGTGTACGCCTTCGGGGTCCTCCTGCTCCGGCTGCTCACGGGGAGGCCGGCCATGGGGCTGGCGAGGCAGGTGCAGGCCGCGCTGGCCAAAGGCACCGCCGCCGCCGACATCTTCGACGCCTCCGCCGGCGAGTGGCCATACACCATGGAGCAGGCGGAGCAGCTGGCTCGTCTGGCCCTCGCCTGCTGCGACATGACAAGCGCCAACCGCCCGGACCTCGCCGACGACATGGTAGCCCACACACTGGGATCCTTCCAGCTCCCAGTGATTGATTGATTGATTGATTCCTCCGCGCCTGTGTGCGATTGTGTTGCTCCATCGCATCTCCGTCCGTTCCATACCTGTCAGAATTTTTCCTGGTTCTACACTACTTGCATACATACATTGTGTAACACAACCAAAGAAGCAATTGCAGTTAGAATCAAGAATGTTTAACAGGACACAGCTATACTGGACTTGAATGAATCAACGAATGAATGCTTGCTGGATTCCACATTACCTGGCTAGCTACCTAACTGTTGCTGGCAGCTGCAGACTACAAATTAATTAAAAAAAACTCAACGGACAACATGTACCTATTGATTAATCGATTGCTTGCTTGCTTCTAATCTAACTGGAAGCAAGAATTAAATCGATCTACAACAACGCGCCCGTGCTTTGCACATCATAACAATCCGACGAAACTAGTGCGTCTTCTAGCTGTTCGATGTGGAACCCTTTTGCTCTCCCTCCACGAGCTATCCATTTCGCCATGGCAACGCAGAATTTTTATTAAGTCAACCCTAATATGTGATTTCTCTCGTTGTTTCTCACACTCGTTGGCCACCACCACTCCGACTGCTTCATCACTTGACCCTGGGGGAGTGTGAGGAGGAGCTCCACCTCCGGTACTTGATCTGCCATGCGTGGCAAAAACAAAACAAAAAAGAGGCGTCATTATAGAGCCCATGTGACTGATATATACAGTAGTACAAATTTAATTAAACAAACAGTTGAATGAAACGTCCATACCTGTCCTCATCATGGTCTGGACGTGGAAGCGTTACAGACTCTTCACCATTATTTGGATGGCAAGCACCACAGAAGAAAGTTTCTGGAGGCGGTCCAAGCAAATTGATGCAATCAAAATGGTACCACTCGTCGCACTGATCGCATGCAATCATGGCCCTGTTATCATAGGGCTTACGGCAAATGCAATACAGAACGCTGCGATCTCTCAGTAACTGCAACGAAAAGTAGCAAGTGAGAAAATAACCCATCAAAATGCCCAAGAAATTATGAGATCTACCATTAACTATATGGCGTATGCACCTTTAGCTCCTTCTCAAAGTGTACAGAGAGGTTTTCCCCTTCAGCAATAAGTCCATACACAAGATCTAGTGCAAGCTCACCGGAATCACATGCAACCTGTATCATGACAAGGGTATGAATAGTTTCTTTCCCATCATGATAAACAAATGGTAGGAAGGACTGAAACCTCACCTTCTCTGCTTTGGCCAGCCACTGCAGACTGGTTTCCTTTATTTTGCTAATCTCCAACTTGAAGAAATCCTGATCACATATTTCTAAACGTGAAGCCTGAAAATATCAGTGCAGTAAGGAATATATCACACACAACTGCTTTCAAATAAATTGACAGTACAGAAGTTATGCTGTGCTGATGATGGTCTCGGGCAAATGTTTTGTTGCACCAGATCAGCTATTGGACAGATCTTAAAATGCCATGCACATGTGGAACACAACTAGTTTTTTTTCCTCTTGAACACATGTTTTAGAGTTTTAAGGATTCATTCCACATAGGGCGCACAACTGAAAACGGCATACTTTAATGCTTATATTTCCTCTGCATCTCAGTTGCCCACACCAGTATCACTCCAGGTGGAGAAGCCATACCTGTTACTGAGCAACCCAGATATGACCTTACAAGACAACCTTAGTTTTCATTTTTGCACAAAATAAAAACAGTATTACCTCTTTATCAAGGTGCAATACTTCTTTGATCGATGCCTTTTTACCACCAAACAAGAGTTTATGTATTTGTTTCTTCCAAAAATATCTGCTCAACACAGACTCAATTTTGCAACTGACATAGTGATCATACAAGCCAGAAGCTGATGTTGCCTATCAAACACAGTAGCCAAAAAATGTAGTCATTCATACTCTGCAATTAGAAACCATCTAAATGTTTTCAAAAAGAGAATATTTTGCTAATTATCACCTTGAGAGCGACTAGAAGAGATTTGCCTATGACGGTAAGATCCTCGCCATGATAAGAGTCTGAATCATCCAAAATTTGCGTCAAATAGGCATTCAGGTTATGAGCCTTATGGACAATGTCTTCTAGCAAATTAATTTCCTCAATCCTGTAAAAGTAAGTTTTAGCCAGCCAGATAAAAAAGCTGAATCTTAATTAAATATTCAATTTCAAAAAAAAATTACCCCGTGTAGAAACCCTTTGCAGAAGAGAGGAGTTCAGCAAGTGCAGTAAGTGCACGACAGCTCCCTTTAGACATCTGTAACACTTACATGAGTTTCAGACTACAGATGCAATCATCGTCATAATGGAAATTATAAAACTAACAGTTACCTTTACATGTACTTGATTCTCTAATAAATCCTCACTTTGCAAAAGTAAGCAAATTTGACAGATCCATTCACTTCTCATTTGTGTCGAGGCCGGCAGGTTTTCCACGCAGGAGTCATGGTACCTGTTCAAACAATCATTCCGTCACCACTCACCAAAAGAGGCAAAACAAAATTATACAAAAAAAGATGTAGCAATAAAGAAAGATATTAGCTTTGCATAAACTATTCGGTAGTCTTGACTTAATGCGATAAACTTCCATCTTTGAGCGCTATCTTTTTCCATTTTAACACAATGACTTGAGCCCACAAAGATCACCAAGCAGTTCCTACCCAAACCAACCACCCCCCCCCCCCCCCCCTCTCTCTCTCTCTCTCTACCACTGTAGGTTTTTCCCCTCAAAAACAAATAGATAATGTAAAATCAACCCAAGCACCTCGACTTTACCAGTCTTGACAAGTCACACATCTAGAGGCTGGACTATCGCCCATGACACATGAACATATGGCACAGAATCCTTTCTTCACATGATCCTCTGCATATAGCGTGCAAACATCATCCAATGATCCTCTTATCTGAGAGGAAAAAATAAATTGGTCAAAGTAGTCTTCAAGGGGACACAAAACTGAAAGAACAAACCCTGAAATAGAAACCAACCTTTGCAAGTATGGAGAGCAAAGGAGAACTACTATTGTCATCTAGAAACAGTGTGCAGTGGCACTGATTGAGCCACCCTTCAACCTTTTTAACCTCAGCAACAACTTTATCCATCTCAGGGCAATCAAATGCAACAGACTGGCCATTGTCCTAAAAAGATAAGGTTACAAGAAAATATAAGGATTAACGTGTGTCTTGAAAAGGCCAAAGCTCACTGTGTGGATGATCTATTACAAAACTAAATTTCGGCAGCAAATAAGCAAGGACATATCAAGACCAAAAAAGCAGCCAGTAAAACCAAAATATTAGGCTTTGAAAGGATGTTAAGAAGTTAATAAACCCAAAAAACTAAAAGAAATTCAGCATCTAGACACACAAAACAAGAATAACGTACTCTCAGACTTAGCAGCCTAGCCCAAGACTGGCCGTCAGGCAACATGAAGAAGGTATTACATTGCTCTGTCCATGAACTGAAAAGGAGAGGAGATTTATTACATGAAAAAAGTAACAGAGGTGATAGGCTAGGAAGAAGGGAAATATTTCTGGACTGATGTAATTCAACACAAACACCGAAGCAAGGGCTCAAAATTCCATATTTTGTCCCAAAATTCTGAGATGTTTAGCATACACATTTTGGGTAAAGGTAGCTTACATATGCTTGTTAACAGCATCCTCAAGCTTGGCTGTTATTATAGGATAAGGAACGTCAATCTCCTGAGACAAGCAAAAACAATAACACGGTTAAAATAAATTACAAAGGAACAAGTACATGGCAAAAGGAAAAGGCAGATCGCTTCAAAATACTTACCTTGAATTCTGCTAAAATATTTTCAACATCTTTCAATTTGGATTTTGCAGATGTTTCAGGATCAGGAAGCAAGGTAAGTGCTTTTCTTAGACAAGATAATCCCCTTATCAACAATGTAACCAAAGAACAATCTGATAAGGAGGCAGGAAGGTGGACTGCTGCTTCAATTAATCTATCGACATCCTGAAAGATCAAAATTAGCTGTTTGCACAAGAGGAAAATAGTTGTTTATGCTTTGCAGATTTGGCAACCCAATTGCGAACAAAGCTTAAGACAGAAAATCCAAATTAAAATTTATCAATTGTACTCCATGCTATACTATGTCATAGGGATCGGGTGGGCCATCTGGGCCTATTGGGCCAAACTCATTAGGGTTATGTTAGGGATAAGATTAGATTTCTTACTTAAAGATTAAGTTAAGTCTCTCTATACAAGGAGAGCAAATGTATGGATCAAAGCAAGCAATGAGAATATCAATCTATTAGGGTTAGCCCCTACTATCCCTGCCCTTGTGGTCTCGCTGCCGCCTATCAGCGAGGTAGGGCTTCTTGGGTTCAGGATCAATCGGATCTCCGTATGTGACATACTACTACAGCAAGGATGGGACAGCTATCTTCCCTGAAACTTGAACGTAAAAAAAGTCCATCATTGAACAACAAATTACCTGCAACAAAGGAATCATGCAGCACAGAGGCAGTGCATCCAATATCCATCTTAGTACCAACAAAGAATCCTTCAGTTCATCAAGAACCCTGAACTCAAAACCAAGAGATAATCCACTTTCAATTTCTGTGTTCACTTTATCTTGCAGCTCCTCTAAATTTCTTTTGAGTGGGTCAAATGTAGAACCAATATGATTCGAATGAAGTAAGGTTATCAAATTGCTTAGTAGACTTAGTGAATTGCTTTCCCAGTTTTCAACAATGTTGAGAACAGAATTGAGTGCTGATGTGTCAAGAATGACTTTCAAATTCGCAGCTTGATTGATTAAATCCTGTGATAGAATGAAGAACAAAGGTTAAATAAGTATCCCACTACAAACAATTTTTCATATTACTGAGACATATTTTGTGACCTTGATATCTTCAACTTTAAGAAAGCGTCCAAATGCAAGTTTATTGCAGCTAGGTCTCAGATAGGCCTGAGATTTATCTATCCACGACTTAGCAATATCAATCTCTGCTTTCATGAGCAGCTCAGACAGAAGTATAACTCTTATGCCCTCTGAGCACCTGAAATTGGAAGATTTTAGTAGGGTAGCATTCGATTCAAAAGCACAAGAACATACCAATCCAGCCTGTGACTACTAGTACCGCATATGGTCTTCATACTCAGAGAGAGAAGCAGATTGCTCAAGAATAAGTCTAGCCTTCTCTTCCCAAGCAGCAGCCTCTTTGAGCATCCGAGACAGATCAACAAATGGTTGCTCCTCTTCAATGGTTAGTCTGGTAGGTAATAAACTTAAGAGTGAGAAAGAGCTAGATAATCATTCTAAACAATACTTATAGGCTGACAATTAAGGAAACTTACATGGAAGCTTCTTTCAAAATTTCTTCAACCACCTCCACAGACATTACTGTTGCAAGTGCCTATAACATGCATGGACGTTATGATCAATTCATCATCTGCCTAGGCATAAAAAGAAGAGAGAATTCCTTATATGTCAATGAATTCTATACCAATCCCTTGTGTGCCATTTAAAATATTGAGTTCCCTTGTGTGCCATCAATTTAACTGCTCCATCGCCTCTATGCCACTACATAACTTTCAGCTGTTAGTCTAACAGACTTGTCAGATTATTTGGCAAAATGGCCAAACTACCCCACCCCAATCCACTTCATGTACTTGTTACTTTTTCTTCTCCCTGATGCACAGGAAGAGCTCACCGCAGCCCCCATTATTTCTCCATATTCAGACTCCATCCTTCTACTGCTAGCCAGATCTGCAAATGGATGCTTGGTGCAAGCACACAGCCTGGGCACACAACGATTGCCAATCGCAGGCACATAGGAGGCTTACAGGCACAATGGGCGCTAGCTCGAACGACCAGTGGATTGACCAAATCTAGCGGACAGTTCAGATCGGGGAGGGTGCTGGGATCCAGCGGTGCAGGCGCCGGGCACGCGGGCGCGGTGCTGCTGCTGTCTCCCGTGCGCCCGAGCCATGGAGGGTGCGACTAGGCTGTTGCTGCCCCGGGCACATGCTCGCTTGCGTGTGTGGCTGGGCCAGCATAGCTAGGCCAAGACGTGCAAAGCCGCGGGTGACAACGAGGATGTGGACGGCAGTATCGGTGCCGGCGCCGGTGATGTCGCAGACTTCCCCTCCCCAATCCACACCTCGACCACATGTTGGGACACGACACCACCAGCGCCGCCGCAGCATCCATGGAGGCCTCTCCAGGCACGGAGCTACTGGGCATCTCCACGGCCACGCTCTCCACCTCGCCCATACCGACGTCCGCGTGGCTCGCCGCGAGCACGCACCAGTGACACCAAGGGCAGCATCATGTCACCAAGCGAGCGCGCCCACAGCCACGAGGATGCTCTCGCACCCGTCCTCATCCTTGGTGACCAGTGAGCTAGAAGCTCTCTTTCCAACTCTTCCTTGCGCAAGAGAACCAGTGAGCTCCTCTGGGTCATGCAGTATAGATGAGAAGAGAAAAGACAGGGGTGTAGATGTCTTTTTGTGTAAGAGTTAACAGCTATATGACGATAATGGCAGGGAGAGGATTACAAAATTAAAACAGTGGCAATGAAGGGGACACCAAAATTTCAATGGTACATAAGGGATCGCTATAAATTTCAATGGCATAGATGGAATTGTCTCGTTCACCAAAGAATGGTGCAGAAACTACTAAACTCGAATGTTTGGACTCTTGATCCCTAAAAACACAGGATTTAAACTCTAACTTACTAGGCATATAAAGCATACCTCAGATGCTTGCTTCCTACATAAGCACCTCTTTAGTTCTTTCTCAACAATTGGCAATTCATCAACTGTGTAGGACAACAACTAGTGAAAACGACTTGCAATAATCAAACATTTAAAATCCAAAAACATCCATGAAAAAAAGTATTTACACAGCATGCCTTTTACTCCCAGAAATTCTGCATCCTTCAGAATGCCTGTCAACTCCTCGACAACATTCTCATAGTCATTCCTTGCATAAAGTTTTCCGAGTATGTTCTTAGCACGATTCATCCAAGAGCAACAATCTGAGTAACGTTGCTTGAGAAGGTTCAGCTCTGGAATGCTAAACTTGGCACCATCCGCAGCAAGGAGGAAACCCTCCAGCTCCTAGATCATTCACAAGAGGAATAGCACATCTACATTCATTCAAAGTAAATATAATAGATCAAGTAGAAAGGAGGATGGATAGCCACCTTTAGATCAGGGAAATCTTTGAGATATAATTGACAACGCATTTGCCATGATTCAGCATCTTTCCACAGCTTTGAAATAAGATCAATCTCTGGGAGTAGAACTCGAAGCTCTACTATCTATCAAGGTTTTAGGATATTATCAGATATACCAGTTCAGAATATAAGTTTGTGCAAAAACATGAATGTCAGAATGAACTTCGAAAAACAAGTTGACTGGAAAAGGTTCCAAAAAGACAAACCTCTAATTTTAGTTTACTGAGGACATCTATGTCAATGATGCCCAGTTTACTCTGTTCAAGGCAATCACTTGCTTTCTTCAACCAGGACTACAGCAGAAATAAGATGCAAACATTCCAAAACTTAAGATACTTCTATTTTAAAAAATGAATGTGGACTAAAATGGAGAACATCCCACTAACATAGAAACATTTAAGAATGTCGAATGATCCATTTTTACACCACATACCTTTGCAGAAGATATCTCCCGAAACAAAGTCAATGATTCTGTTAGCTTAACAGGGAATTCTGAAATCCTAGAGTACAATGCTTCCAATTTGTCAACCTAAGATAACATGACAAGAAGAAACATTGTGAAAAGAGTTCCATGAAATAGTTGGAAGAAGAATACCAGGATGCAAAAGAACTTCTTTTGTCAACTAAAGATAAGTGTCTGGCTGTAAGTATTCTAACAAACGGCTTACCGTTAAGCGAGATGATAGTGCAATGTTTATTTCATTAATCAGCATTTTTCCTTTCTCTGCAAACACCTGCAGCAGGGAAATTGAAACATCGGTAATTTTAAGGCCTAGTAAGGACTACAAGACTACGCAGTTAAATACCTGCAATTTTGTAAGACCAGGCTCGCAGCATGGGAAACATCTCATAGCAACTAGTTCTTCTATTTCCATATAATCTACTTTTTCAGAGCAGTTGTTTTTCAGGAAGTCCTCAATTTTGGAGAGACATTTTCTAACACTGAAGGCCCAGTCCATAGCCCCTGTTAGTCTTAGCGTTATGCTCCGGACCTAGGAAGCACACAGTACTGGAGTGAATACAAGTCATTTAATACTTGAGTACATGTAGGCAAGTCACAGAATGCTTGGAAAAAGAAACATACAGAATCCATGCTGTGGTCGCCCCAAAGAAATTGCTCAGCTTCTTCTAAGGCAGTGGTATAAGACCTATCTAGGAATGGCATCTGGAGAATATGTTCAGATTTTGAAACCCAATCTTCTGCAAGCTGTGTATATGATATATAGCGATCTTTGACCTGGAAAAAACACAGACAAAGCATGCCTTAGAAAAAAGATAAGCAAGAAACCACAACAACAAGAACCGAGATGAGCATAGGATTGATCCTTGGCAAGGCATAATTTCAACCCCAGTACATCAGATGGTCATGCTTTGGCAAAAGGAAACATTGATGATAACACTAAAGATGAGCAAATGACTCCGTGCATACTTTGTTCAATAGAGAACTAGATGCAGATACTCAAGCAAATATTTTCTTGACAAAGAAATTATATTTTAGTCAATAACAAACCTTTTTAGACGGCACACAAACGTCATTGATCAAGTGCAGATTCTGCTTCACATTGTCCCCTGGAAGGCTAGCGACCTCACAAACTAAATCCCCCAACTCTGCAAGGGTGTGCCGATAAAGTAAGCAATGCTTCTCCGGACTGCATTCGCAAAGGTGCTTCCAGTGCTGGGAAAGAAACGAATTCAGTGACTATTAAAATGCTTGACTTACATCTAATGAAAAGCACATTCGACATCACTGCATAAGAAAAAATGGCTCATTGAAAGTTGTCACAATAAAAATCAGAAATACTAGGTTGAGCGGTACAAAAGACAAATGTAAAAATTCACATCTCACACTGTCAATAAAAATGAATGAGCACATAAATATGACAGAGTTAAGAACTCAATGCATAAGAAAGTCACACCTCAAGGCAAACATAGGAAGATAATCTACAGTTGCAGGAGACTGCTGAAAGGTACAGATACTGTCGACAAATGATGCATGTAGGGTCCTGCATAATAAAAAATTCCATACTGATCAAAACAGACACATGAAGCTATCAGGGAATAAGATGAAAATTTTACTATACTGTACTGTACAGATACCTCTTCACTTCCAATAAAGTTTGGGTTACTCCTTGACAACATTGGACTAGATTTGACAATCCCATTAATCCATAGCTCCTCTCGATGTCTTCTCTCGTTTATGAAAAGCCTTTCTATTTCTCCCTTCAAGTGGGGAAGCGATTCAGAATCCACACCATTCTGTCCAATAAGGAACATGGGTTTAGGGTTAAGAAGCTAGTATTATGCAGGTTACAGTTACTAAAATAAGAACAATATGCAACAAAATTAAAATACCAATGCAAAACCTAACCATTCATTACACAACTGTGGTTCAAACAGAGGTTTTTATATTCAGGCATCCATTTTATTCATTACAATTTACTCCACAGATGAGGATATTAACATCATGGTTCTAGGGACCAGGACCATAACTAATAAACTAAAAATTCTTCACCTTTTGACATAAAAAGGGTTGCGTAGAGAGTGTGGTTTATTCTGACATAAACAATAAAAAGCGCCGCATGGTCACTAACGATTTCAGTGGCTAGTACTTATCAACAAGTAAAACATCAAATCTTGAATCCTAGGTGGCAAAGAAGCTAAGAACGATCATACCCTGCAGCTGTTTTGCTATATATGACAGCTGCCCAAGATGGTACTTCTTTTTTCGGACAATACAATCAAGATACTTTAACATGTTGTCCAAAATTCAAGTGGTGGAACTGCGCAAGGACAGCGTGACAATCACACTAAATTAATACAGAAAATAATTAAGAAATACTTAACACCCTCTCCTCTTAAAATATGCCATTCCAGACATGATCACAGTCTACAAGGTGAAACTTTGACAGCAATTTCTATGAATATATAAAGTTATTTAATATTTTGAGATTATTTTTCATGCTGAATATGTTAAGACTTATTTTACACCGTTAAAGTGCTAATCTATATAGTTTCTTATAAAGTGACGGTCAAATTTAAAACAAAGTTACTGGCGGGAATCCTAAAATGCCGTGTGTTTTGAATCGGAGGGGGTAGGAATTCTCTGACCTTTGCAACCACATACAGAAGCTCTTCATGTGACAAAACAGGTGCTTTACGGTATAAGCGATATAGATCAGCCCCAATTCCACCATGAGGTAACCAATCAGCAGGAGCAAAATTTACAGCCTCAGCGCAATTCAAACCTGAACTTTGAATGGTACATTTCAAAATTTGTTGCAGGACAATATTTGGGGGGAAATGACTGGCCTGAATTACCTAAATTGAAGCCACCATGGAATGACCTGGGAAAAGTAATGACAAAGTTGCCAGGTTCCTGAAGACAACAAAAAAGATCGACTGAAATACACCAGGCGTCCAAAACTTTGTTTGGGGATGTCATCTAGGTCCGTGAGCTACTAATCTGCAGTTTCACATTCCTAAGCTTGCTAAGTGGCATACGAGGTCCAAATAATGTTAATCCACCTAATTGGAGCACACCTTGTTAGCATCCACATCAGCACCAGGTAAACCACTCAGTAAGTTTAGGGACATGAAATTGCATATTAATAGTGACCACAGTTGCATTTTACTCAAGAAAGACCAAATTGGATACAGCTTTTAGATACAAAAAACAACCCAATCAACCTAAGAGGAACTAGACAGCATTGCAAATAAGAAGAAATAGGCACCCAAACTCAAGTCAAAGAGGACTCGAACTTGGGTGATGGGGATGTACACCCAAACCTCCTATCTTTTAGATCTAAGAAAATCCAGTGTTATTTAATTTCAGTACTTAAATGCAACAAAACCAGTAAATGCATACTTCTTTATACAATTGCGCAAGAAGCAGAATTTATAGGAGTGACAAAACAAAAATATTCATATCAATTGATGAATTGAACAATGATAACGTCATGTCAAAAACATCCATGGATACCACTATACACCAGTTGTATCAAAATGTATCAGATGTGTTTCCTGAAACGTTCTTTTACCTCCAAGGTGAGGCAAAGAGGCTACTTTGTACGAGTTTATTTCCATTTTTCCCTCTTTAATATAAAGATACGCAGCTCTCTTGCATGTTCCATAAAAAAATGTATCGGATGTCAGGAAACAAAACTTCCACTAACCTGCATCACATTATAAACTGGAACACCATTTGCTTGTAGAATAGATGGATTTAGCATTGTGACAAGGTGAAAAAGCAGGTCAGGTTGTGCATCAAATAGATCAGGTAAGGCCTGGCGCATAACCTGCAGGTGCATAAAACGTAATTTACACATAATATATGAGCAGCATTTTTTTAATTGTTTCATCAAAATAAAATAAAAAACACAGGGTAACTGGCTAACACTGTGTATACTTCTTTTTCTAATATCATGTATACGCATAAGCATAATACTACAAGAATATGCATTATTCATCACACATCTCCTCTCTGAGAAGACCAAAGATACTCCAAAACAAATAAGCAAACTTTAAGGGAAAGATACTCCCTAAGTACTATAGCCATTAAGGTAAGGTATTTCAAAACTGCATGAAAAGTAATCATGAATGTATTTTTCTAACATAGGACATCGCATTACAAGTCACCTTGCAGATTTTGAACTCAAACTCAACTTGTCCGTGGAGAAAAAAGAGAGATCTCATTATGCAGACAAAGTGGATTGCAGCGCGCATGTATTATAGTACTGTTGGGGTGTGGTGGTGAGTTCTGTACTCGGGTTGGGCACTGCCGGACCCGTTGTATGTTTTTTTTCTATCTTTGAAATGACACGCAGCTCTCCTGCGTCGTTCAAGAAAAAAAGCGGATAGTAAAATGGACTTCTTCCAACCCTTAATGGTTCCTCAAAATTGAACTCTAGAATAACAACAATTGAAGGTACTAGTAAAAGTTAACTCCAGTTCCCAGTTACTAATACGGAGTAAGACAGATTATGAAAGATGGGGCTGTACAAGAACAAAATGTAATGTATTCCCAACTGTGTAAAGACTGATACCCATACATCCGAAAATCACAATGAAACGAAATAACAACAATATAATATACCTGCTCAAAGGCAGTTGCTTCTGCTCCAGGTACCCCATACCAACATTTTGGCTCACCCCTGAAGCATAAGAAGAAGAATCACATTGTGACCCAAGATGAACTGACTACATGCTCTGTTAACATACAACTTATATAAGAACAAAACATTTCATCCATTCATACGTGACGTTTTAGACTTTTCGCTTTCACGGAGAATGTCTAGTGCCAATGACAAATACCCTTGCACAGGCCTCAAATGCGCATTCAAGCACGTATGCAAATGCAAGCATGTGCTGCTATGCAAGATGCTAGAAAACAAACTGGAGACTGCATTGATATCAAGGATCTTTACCCAGACAAAAAAAAATGTCTTTTAGACATCAGTCTACATGCTAGATTACTGTATTTGAAGTTATGAAAATGCTGCATAGACTGATGCAACTGCACTGCGGGTCTGGTAAGTCTACAATTATTGTGGAACAGGAAATATTTTCATCATCGCCTACCAGATGCTTAACTAATTTGAAGTGAACCCACTCGCTAGTGTCACAAAATGCCAAAGTCTTACAGTAGATAAATCCAACAACCATCATATTTCTCTTTTGCTGTTGATTTCCTATGTTCTTCTATCCTCACATTTCTGTAGCTAGTTGGGCACTCAGGCTTACTATCACAAATTAATGCAGGTTCCAATGTCTATGAATTTTTCTGCAGTGACATCCTTCACAGTACTTGACCATGTGAGTCTCAGTGATGTGGGCTGGGGGCGCATTCTCTCATTGCTTTCTAATAACACATAAATGATTAAATACTGAAAATGGAGACCATTACATGTAGAAGATTAGTTTTCACATGACACACTCAATGTCTTGATCTAGCTAAATGATCGCAAATAGATTGTGATGAATCAACAAACTGGAGAAATTTCTTTAAACAAGCTCTCTAAACTCAAGAAACCAACCCATGAACCAAAAAAAAACATACTCCGCCCATCCCAAATTACAATACGCTTTGGCTTTTCTAGATACATAGTTTTTTATTACGTATCTAGACATCATAGAAAAACCTATCTAGAAAAGTCAAAAGGAATTATAGTTTGGAACGGAGGGAGTAAGTAACAAAAAATGCATATCTAAAAGTGGAAGTGTGTGACTGTTCGATAAATGGTACATGCAGGTTTCTGCAATCTGTTCCAAACTTTTTTCAACCACAGAATGAGGAAGCTAGCTTTGGATGCCCTTAGTGTTAAACAGATTTACAAATTTACCTATACAAAGTTCAGTCGTTGGCACTTGCTTACCCATAACGACAGGCAAACAAGTCTACACGTTTTCCAAAATTAAACATGGAGAAGAATGCAGCAAGAAGACATGGATGGGGCAACACTCAATGGTACCAATGCTTACAATTTGCAAGAAGCTAGTTCAGGGGGATTATGCATACCAATGTAAATAATTTATTGAATAGAAACAATGGTCCTCAACATGCCAACAAAATGATGAAAATAGCATCCCTATGTAGAGCCAGGGGACCATTACACCAGCAATTTTATCCCTGACTGTCCTAAGAACTGAGCCAGGCAGATTTGGAAAATTGTTCAGATTCCACGGGCTCGAACAATATTTCTGCCACATCTCTAGGTCCACAGATGACGGCACTGGATCAGTGAGACGAGGAAACCCACTCCCATAAATTGAAGTGTCCAGGTCGCTTCCATACATAACCTCTAGTTCCCCTGCCCTCCCCTCCACAATCTCCCAAAACTGCTTCTCAACTTGAACACGGCTGGGATTCCTCTGCCCAAACCATCTCTTTCTTAACCTCTCATCAAACCGCCGGAAAGTCTCAAGCAAACAGGACTTCCTCCTATGGATGAATCCGAAACAATCTCTATCGGAGTTTAGGCAGTCTGAGCAATACCAGTTTCCTGGAGGCACTCGCTCGAGCGGTGGTGATAAACAATACATATGCCATCCTTTATTGCAGCGATCGCATAGAAGCATGACATCCCCATGTAACCCGCTATTACACTGCTCACAGACCTGATCCACTGCATTATTAAACACAGAAGCCCCAGCATCAGACTTTCTCCTTTTCCGCTTCCGAACACCAGCGGACACCTCGCTAACAACAGTAACCGCATCCTCAGATTTCCTCGTCTTCCGCTTCCGAGCACCAGCAGTTGGCGCACATTTTGCAGTGATGTCACCAGCGCTTACATGACGACAGTGAGATGGCCCTCGGCCCGCTTTATTACGGACGGTGTCTCTCTTTTTCCGGCTCCTAACACCTGAAACCTCATCCCCAGTATCAGAATCATTCCTCGCTTCATCCTGTGAACCAGAAACCGACGGTTGATCATCAGATTCCACACCCGGCTGCTTCCCATCCTGTGACACCAATCTGTTGGTAAACTTCTCGTAGTCATAGAGGTGCTCGTAATATAGCTGTGCAAGCACATGCTTGGCACACTCGGAGACGGGCATCGGTGCCCTGTCGTCAACGAGGCGGACCACGTCGCCCCAGCGCTTCCCCTCGCAGGCACCGTCGTAGCCACCGAAGCGCTTGACAGCATGGAACAGGCGGCAGAGGTCGACCGGGCGACCATCCGAGAGAGCGGGCGACTTGGGAAGACCTTTCCTGCGGCCCCGGCGATGCGCGGAGGACGCCTTGAGGAAGCGGCGATAGTCGAGGAGGAAGGTTTCGGGGTCAGCGGGGGCGGGGCGGGCGAGGAGGCGGTGGATGGGTTGCCTCTTGGTGGGGAAGGAGAGGGAGGCGAAGTCGAGGGCGTGAGGCGGAGACCATGAGGACGGCGGGACTATCCGGCAGATGCCGTAGGGCTCGGCGAGTGGGCGGATACGGGCGACGTAGGCGAGGGGGTCGGCGAACTCCTCCTCCGTGGGGTGAAAGACCGGTGCCTCAGGGATGGAGGTGGCAGCGGCGGGAGCAAGGGGACGGCCCTTGCCCATGGCCGGTTAGGGTTAGAGCTGACCGACCGAGGAATGCCAAGTGAATGAAGTGAGGAAGAAGAAGAAGAGGATAGCGTGGGGACTTTTCTTTGTTTTTTTTTCACTCAGTAGACTAGGCCGCTTTGGAACAAAGGATTTCTAGATTCTCCGACGTCAGGGCCCCTGGTTCGGGACCGGGAGGGCGGGGTTACCGGGGAAATCTGGCACCAGCGGATGTAGAGGAGGGATTTGGGGGCGGTTGGACCGCGCCAACCGTCAGGCGGAGGGCCGAGCGGCGAGCGCCCCGACAATGGGCGGTGTGGGCGCAGGAAGCGACAGAGAAGGATGGTTGGCGGGTTAGCATCGGCCGCGGTGGTGGGCGGCGGCGGGGGCACCGCCAAAACCGGGGGAGGTGGCGGGGCGGAGAAGTCTATAGCGGCAGATTAATGTTGGCCACGGCAGAGGCCGCCGAAGGCCGCGAGAGGAGGGGGCTTGAAGCGGCGGCGGCGGCGAGTCGCACGCGTGACCTATCACACGTTAGCCTTGTCCTAGATTACTCATATAAATTGTGGAGAAACTCTAACATAAGGTCCAATTGGACCCCTTTGGAACATAGGATTGGAAAAATGAAGGTATAGGAAAAATGAAGGAATATGTAAAATGTAAGAATTGAAATGCTCATTTCCATGGGGATGCAAAACATTGGGAAAGATATGAGAGGTCCTTTGATAGCACCACAGGGAAATAAAGGAATTTGATACATCCATTCTGAATTTAAAATTTTGAACAATGTGCTTATATATGTGTGTATGTAATGGTGAACCGGTCTAGTCTTTCTGTCATTTTAAATATGCAGACCCAATAGAACTAGCTCATCCCATCAAATATGCTCGTTACAATCACACACAATGGATCTGCACGTGTACGATATGTAGCGAGCTCATACGAAGTTGTCGGAAAGAATTCGCGTCGCCGGCTATGGAGAGGACGACTACGAGTGACCAGCAATGGCGAGAGGCCCCGTTGCCTTTGTTTCCTTTTTAGGAGAGGCCTCACAACAATATGGCCCTTTCTTCTCTAGAAGAACTCTATTTATTTTCTCTAGAAGAAGCATGAAGGGTGATGTTTTCTAACCTATGGAAGAAGCAGCGTGAACAGGAGGCAGTGACGCGCAAGAGCGATTTCTTCCGTGTGAGGAAAGTTTCCAAGAGGTCTGGCGGTCTGGCCTCTTGTTTACTTTCCTACGAAACTAAGCTATATGAATGCAATCTTACGAAAATTTCCCTTCCTTTCCTGTGAACCAAAGAGCCTTGTAGGAAAAAATCCATAGAAAGTTGAATCCTCTAAAAATCCTTTGCCCATCCTCCAATGCAAACGAGGCCTTGGAAACTTTTTTTTTGTCTATCTCTCTCTTTTATTCCCGTGTTACATCCAAACACTATTTTTTCTGCGATGCAGCTCAATTCCTATATTTGTTCTATTCCTACATTTTACGTTCCAGTGAAGTTCTACTAATAACCTAGTAACGACTAGTTAGTTTGTTTGAAGTGAAAGCTTCCGACACGAAATGCCCGCAAACAACATACCCACCTAATAAATTGGTTTATTTTAGATATTATATATATAAATATTACATCGATCGAACGGAGTATAGCTCACTTGTTAAGTTTATTGTAAGGGAACATGTTTATTAAGACTCGAGTTCTTCGAATTAACATGCATACAACAGTCTGAAGGGGAATTTGTAAATCTGATAAAGAGAAAAGGTGGATTGTGAATAGCACATTAATTCTTTTCAATGAATATGATGATTGGAATTTAAATTTCACTCAATCGGACAGCCGGGGCAGATTTAGGCCCAGCCCGCCTGCCAATTCCCTGGCCCGTTGGGGTCCAGTAGCCCACAACAGGCAGGCAAACGTGGATGGAGGTGGAGGTCTTCCTTCCGGTTCCAGATCCCCCTCTTCTTTTCCTCCTTGCTCGTGTCCACCACCACATCGGAGCACGGGAGATCCGATCTCCGCTTGCGTTGAGCTCCATCGGATCACCAGGCAGAGGATCGGGAGCAGCATCCCATCCCCTATCGCGAGCCATGGCGGGGAGGGCCAACATCCCCACCAACAACTCCGCCCTCATCGCCATCATCGCCGACGAGGTAACCCATACCTACTCCATCCGGTTCAATTCTCCTTCCATTGGCGGCGGGTTTTTTGGATCCAGCGTTGAATTGGATCAGCCGCGACCTGTCCTTGTTTGTTCTGACATCTCAAGGACACTCTGTCATCCTTGCAGGACACTGTCACTGGCTTCTTGATGGCCGGAGTTGGCAATGTTGATCTGCGCAAGAAAACCAACTACCTCCTCGTCGATAACAGTAAGTGAAACGGATGCCTTCAAAAAATTGCAGATTCTTAGCGGATTCCTTCATGAATCATGCTTTTCCCATGCAGTTAGGAGTTAAATTAATTCTGTTAGACCAGGGCATGCCTACTTTATCAGGATATATCTAAGCTTCCTTCCTACTCCTGGTTCCTTAGTCGTGAGAATATTTCATCCTTCAATCCAGATTAGTTGTGTTGCATAGCATCATACTTCTGTAGCTGTTGCTGATCCTGATGGTTCGATATCAATACTGCCTGTTGTTTCATGCCGCAGAGACGACAGTGAAACAAATTGAAGATGCATTCAAAGAGTTTACTGCAAGGGAGGATATTGCTATTGTGCTTATCAGCCAATATGTAAGTGAACCATCACATACACATGCATATCATTTCTGTATTGATGCATTGTTAGGTCAGATCCTGGTAAGCATATCATCTATACAAGGGAAAAGGCGAGTGGGAGAGGGGAAGTTATGAGGGTTTCTTTTTGGGCCCAGTTAATTTTGTTTAATTTCTTTGGCGCCAGCTCTGCTGCTGTAAACAATTTCGGGTGAGGTTGTCCTTGAGTTGATTTTTCGTTCAAAACTTGTCTCTAAAGTAGGCTTATAAAACTCCTCCCAGATTGCCGTGCTTCAGGATAAATTTGTCGTTTCAGTCAAGAAAATGTTCTTTCAGACTTGACTTAGATTCCACTTTTTTATCTAGCACTCATATTATCATTTGTTACTCGGATCTCCTTTTACAGTAATTAATCCTCATTGTTGGTGGCCCTTGTTACTTGCAGCTTAATTTACTGAAACATACATTCTAGCTCTTTTAAATCAAGCTGTAAATGTTCATTAGTGCCACTTGCCGGGCATATTGTTGTTGGATACTAAATACGTATAAGTTTTACCAGCACAGTATTACCAGCTGGCTAGTAGAAGAAAGATCGATCCTATAAGTTTTATCCCTGCTAATGCCTATTTTGTTGTGTGTGGGTTCCATGGGTGACAGATTGCCAACATGATACGATTTCTGGTGGATAGCTACAACAAGCCAGTACCTGCTATTCTGGAGATCCCATCGAAGGACCATCCATATGATCCAGCGCACGACTCAGTCCTCTCTCGCGTGAAGTATCTGTTCTCTGCGGAGTCAGTGGCATCTGATAGGCGATGAAGGCACCCTTGTGTAGTACCCTTTGTTGTATCTATTTTGTTTTGGTGTTGAAGAGAAGGTTCCATGCACCATTCGGTGTGGACAGCAAGAAGGATGAATATGAGCCTGTAAACAATAATTTGGTTGAACCAAAACAATGTGCCTTTTATAAGATTGGAATGCCATTTGGTGCTTCTATTTATTTGGTTTTGTATAGAGAATAATATGAGGTGTGATTGTCGTGAAGAGTTTGATTGCCGGACACACTGCCACATACTAAATGAAACGAAATAGTGCAGGTTTATGGCATTTGTATGACCAGAGAGTGTTGTGATGACCTGCTGATGGAGGGGAGCCTGGTTGTTCTTGTTCCACTGTGATCAAGGAATCAGATATTGCTTGCTTATACAAATTAGAATGTTAAGATACCCATTGTTTGGCTCTTGGGTGGCACAGCGCCAACCAGCTCCAAAGGTCTAAAAACCTTGGAGCTGGAACTGTGTGTGCTCCCGTGAACATATGTGCGTATCTGGTTGAGCATTATCGTTATTATTAATTGGATTAAGCAGGTACATTTATAGCAGCTTAGTCCATATATATGCTACAAACTCCAATTCCTATGTGATGGAACCTTGGGTATGTTTGGTTGGTGGAATGAGGTAGGATGGAGCCATTCCATTCTAATGTTGATAGTGTTTGGTTCAGATTCCGTTGGAATGGAGCCGCTCCTCAGCAAGAATATTCCGTATAGATTCGGTACCGCCTCGCTCCTTTCTTTGCACCGAACGCAGCCGCTCCGGGCCGTCTCGCTCCTTCCCCACCCCGTCCTTATCTATTCGGTCACCGGTCATCGCTTCCGTCGCTCTTTCTCACCGCTCTCCTTCCCATCTACTCCGTACGCGACTACGCGCCATCCTCCGTCTTCTTCCCGCGCCCTCTTTGCTGCCTGGCGCCGCCGCTGGGCGCTGCCGGCCCCTGCTCTTCCCGCGTGGGGGGCAGACGGCCTCGCGGCGGGGCGCCGCGACCCGGGCGCTACCGCCGCCGCCCCCGCTGGGCGCTGCTGGCCCCTCCTCTTCCCGCGTGGGGGGCTGATGGCCTCGGGGCGGCGTGCCGCGACCGGACGCTACCTCCCCGCCGGGCGCTAGCCTGCTCTCCTCCTGCACCTGCAACCCACCGCCGCCCGCCAAACAAGGTGAGCAAAATGGGTCGCTGTCCTCTTGACTTCTAGCATCCCCTCCTCCAGTGGCGGAGCCACCTATCTGGCGAGCCATGGCGGCCGCCATGCCTGCCGCCGGCAAGTTCTCCTTTGGACAAATGATGGCAGTGCGGTACGGAGAGAAGCAGCAAGCTCTTCGTTGTACATTCGCCATAGCTACTTAGCTCTGCTACTGCCCTCCTCTGCACAATTGTTAAGGCACATCTTCTCTTGTTTCTAGCAGATCGGTGCTCCTGTCCCTGCTCCATTCGCCAGTAGTAAAGGATAATGGAAGTAGCAGCACATCCTTAATATACGTGTAACTGATATATGTCACGGTTTCATTATTTACGTGTGTTATGGTTGCTGGCGGTACTCTCACCAAAAGAGAGAAGTGGGTGACCATAAGCATGTTTTCGTTCTCGTTCTGCAACCAAACAAGGGACAGAACGACTCCATCCTATGAACCAAACAAAAATGGAATCGCTCCGTCCCTCGAACCAAACAACTAGCTGGAGCCATTCTACTCCAAAAATATAGGATAGAGCCACTCTATTCCACTCGCTCTCCAACCAAACGTACCCTTAGGGAAGGAACCACGATCTGGTTATGAAATTTAATAATAATTTAATCGAAAAGGATGAAAAAGAGTGTAATTATAATTTAGAGAAAAACATGAAACAGAGCGGCAAAAGAAGAGAGAGAGACAGAAAACAAAAGGAGAGAGAGAGAACAGCACAATAATAAAGGATTAAGCAAAAATCAGGGGCGTTGCGAGAATCGAACTCGCGACCTCTCGCACCCAAAGCGAGAATCATACCACTAGACCAAACGCCCGTTGCTGAATTATTCTAAGAAATAATATTTATATATTCTATACTACTATATCATTTCCATTAGTGTCCCTTCCACGCTCGGAGTCGGAGACTACCGCGTCGCGTAGAGTAGAGAGAGGGGGGCTGAGTGCCCATGGCCGCCGCCGCTGGCATGTCCACGACGGAGACTATCGCCACCTCCGCCCTCGGCACCCGCCGCCTGCGTCAGCCCCCTGCCTCCGCCGCCTCCTTCCGCTTCCGCTTCCGACCCACGGCGCGGCTGCCAGGCGCCGTCGCAGCATCCGCCTCCGCGTCCCGCCTCTGCAAGGCCAAGGCCAAGGCCCACGAGGACGACGAGGCCTCCACTGCTATCGACGACCACCTTGGTAACTTCCTCCTTGCTCGTCATGTATCCATTCCAGTGAAGTGAACAATCCCAATCCGCTCGGTCGGTCGGTCGGATCTTCCCGTCCCAATCGATCCGATCCCGCGCGTGGAGTGCTACCTCCCTGCTTTGTCTATTTCAAATCGAATTCGATCGCGGAGTATAACTAATGTTTAGTACTAGTCACTAATTCACTGGTAATCATCGGCCGCATTACATCGTCCATGCTAGCTAGCTAGCTTGCTGTTCCTTGAAACCTCACTAGTACTGTACATACTTTGGCTTTGGCTCGGCTGCAAAACTCTCCATGCAAGTAGCTGTTCCTACTTGCTGTTGCCTGCATATGGATTACTACTCTACATGCTGCCTTTCCCTGCTCAGAGTCTCAGATAGATTACATCCTGCTAGTTAGTACATTTGTTGATCATACTCATACTTTGACTAAGGGGCATTGGTGTTCTTGCCCCTATTTTAAAGCATAATTGTGATTTTGCCCTTCTTTTTTTTACTTTGTGATTTTGCCCTCACGGTTCACAAAGTCAATGCGATTTTGCCCCTAGTCAATGGTCAAAACAGGGGTAAATACGCAAAGACCAGGGGTAAAATCGCATTGACTTTGCGAATAGTAAGGGCAAAATCACAAAGTTAAAAAAACGAAGGCAAAATCACAATTATACTTTAAAGTAGGGGCAAAAACACCATAAAACCTTTGACTAATTATCCAGTCTTCCTTTTCCTCTGTTGTGTGTGTGTGTTGTACGTACTCTCTGCATTTTAGCATACAGCAGTAGGATCCTTTCCTTTCCTACCGTTTTCATTCGTTATCAAAGTAATAAGAAAATTCCTCGAATCTGCACGGGAAGACAACCTCAACTTCATTGTTCTGGTGATGTCTGGATTTCATGTGTCCTTGTGATGTATACCGATCTGCATACACGGGAACACAACTTGCTTCTGTTGTGGTGCTCTGCTTCGTCACATCCCAAATTCAGTAGCATGCTACACAAATTGTTAGCTGCTGTGATGACTGAGGCTTCACCTGGCTGTTTTTCCTCTTTACTTTACAGTGCTGGATGTAGCAGAGTCCACATGGGATGACCTAGTCCTTGGCTGCAAGTCTCCGGTGCTTGTCGAGTTCTGGGCACCGTGGTGCGGCCCCTGTCGTCTGATGCACCCTGTCATCGTAGATGTGGCAAAAGCATACGCTGGCAGGCTGCGGTGCCTCAAGCTCAACACGGACAAGAACCACGGCGTCGCGACGAGGTATGGCATCAGAAGCATCCCTACCATCTTGATTTTCAACAACGGGGAGAGGAAGGAGACGGTGATCGGCGCCGTCGCGGACACCACGCTGTCAACGACGGTGGAGAGGTTCTTGTAGGCCACTCATCACAGGCTGTTCACCATCTGCTGAGGTGGGCGTCAAAAGTTGCAAACGTGAAATTGCATACAGGACTTATTTAGTGTTTCTATTTTTTCATTTGCTGATGATTGCTGTCGTCGTCACGTCACGGATACAGCCCGTTGCAAACATGAAAAGAGAGAACCAAGGACATCTTGGTATGCATTGTACAAGTGCTACATTATTCCCCTTTGACCTTTGTGAAAGATGTTTGCTGGCATTTGCCATCTCATATCAGGCGCTAGTGTAAGTAACCCACTTCAACTGAAAACGAACAAAATTACACCGTGCTACATCTTTCAGCTCAAAATTGACCATACGTGCCATACAAACGACCCTATTGCATTTGTATCGTGTCAACTACAGTACGTACTAGTTAACTGGGCTCACGCATCCATTCTCACTTATTCACAGGTTCCTGTTCTGTAAATTGAAAATCCCATCAACTGGTTACTGATTCACCCGGCAATCCTTAATTCCTGACAACAGGCTATAACCATCGGCCATGGTAGTTGAGCTCTGATATGCATGATGACAGCGCCTCCCTCACCATCTTGTTATCTGCTTCCACATACAGCACGTCTTCGAACAAGCTCTTCGCCTGCTCCAGAAGCCTTATCTTCTCACTGTTGTTCCGAGGCCGCAGATGGGATCGCTGCTGCAGTGCGGTGCCCCATCTGTAGAGAGCTGCAATGCCATAACAGTTCTGCATCAGCCCTACGCAACCCACCAAATACGGCTAACACCAGAGTTGTATCAAACCTTCTGGAGCATAAGTGTTGCTTCTCGACAGCATGGCATCAAACTTGTCAATTGCAGCCAGATACACCCGGTCAGCATCAACTGCCGCTTCCTGCATCAACATTCCAAGTAAATAGAACCAGCATGAAAACAAGTCATCGTCACAAATGGCAAGGCGTAAACCAACATTAGATTTTAGCAAATTGTCACTGATTCTCAGACAAAATTTTGCCCAAGTGAATATTGATTGTTGGCAGTCTGGATTCCTAGAGCATAAAACAAGACATTCCAACTCATAATAGTTGATAAAAAAACTGTATATATTGAGGCCCATACCGGTCCGATATCAGCAAGTAATTGCGCTCGGAAAATAAGTGCCAGGCCCCAGTTATACAATGCCTTGACATCACCCGAATCAATCGAGAGAGCTGTCCTGTAGCTTCTTCCAGCCTCAGCAAGGAGGCTTTCACATTCTTCACATACATCAACAAGCGCGGACGAAATGTTCTCTCTGCTTAAGATTCTGGTATCTACCTTCCTGGACCGTGAAACATGCTCCCTTCCATTCATAAAAGCCCCGCTGTTGGCCAAGAGTGTTCTCAGCTCACGACTAATCTTGAGCTTGAGCTCTCCATGGAGGAGGTAGGTGTTCCCAAGCTGACCCACTGCAACCAGACTAGTTGGCCTCAAAGCAACAGCTGTGGAGAGGAGCCTAGCTGATTTGTACAGCAGTGCGTCTGCAGTCTCTTCATCAGCCATGGCCACCATGGATTCCCTTGCCTTGCTCAAAATCTCTGCAGCGTCTTTGACGTTACGGCTGAACTCCTCACCGTCCGAATCAGTAGCGGCACTTTGATCATATACAGGATCTGAAACGGCAGCAAATTGTTCATCTACTCCGTCTCGTGCTTCACTCACTTGGCTACCACCGCCACGGCGCTGAACCTTGATCCTGTAGGACCTGTCCCGAATTTCAAGCGTCCTCTCCAGCAAAGATGACTGCATAGATTCTGTGGAAAACCTACTGGATGCAGCTTGGAATGGATCGTCGTCCTGGACACGGCCATGACCATGCCTGTGCTTGGACACTAGTCTCTCCAATCGAGCATCTCCCCGCTGAGCGCCCATTCCTGCTGCATCGTTGAGTCCAGTGTCATCCTCGTCAAACTGCAGCATTGCATTGGCGGCGCTGGGTGGTTGGAATGCTGCCTCGCGTTTATTATTTCCAAATTCTTGTTGTTGCGGTTGAGGACGTGCAGCAGCAGCAGCCTGGTTGGGCTTGGCGACATCTGAATTGCTGCTGTTGTTCTTGGAAGGCACAGCAGATGAGGCCTGCTTCTTCCTTGGCGAGCTGAGGCTGCTGAGGTCCCGCAGGGCGTGGCGGGCCCAGGCACCGAGCTCATCCGACACGGCGAGGTTGGTGTCGGCTTGGGCGGCCAATCTGGCAGCATCGGCGACGGCATCGCGCAGGCGATCCACGGCCTGGACGAGGAGGCCCGGGTCGGCTTCAGACAGGACGTGGCTCCTCAAGGCGCGGAGCTGGGCGTCGAGATCGGCGAGGAGGGCGGAGATAGAAATTGATTGCGGGTAGGAGAGGTGCCTGGCTGCGAAGCCAGTGGTGAAGGCGGCGACGAGGAGGGGGAGGGGAGTAAGGCGGGAGAGGGCGAGGGCGAGAGCGGCGGCGGCTGGGAGGAGGAAGAGAAGGCCATGACGATGCTGTAGCGGGAGGGGGAAGAGGGGAAGCTCGGGTGCCGCGGCGAGGTCGGCCCAGCCGTTGTAGGAGCAGGCGGAGGGAGGCCTGAGGAGTAGGAAGCGAGGTGGGGGTGGAGGCCGGAACAAGAGAGCTGCCGGAGATGAGGGGAGAGTGGTGGTGGTGAGGAGGAGGCGGAGGATCCGGCTGGAGGAGCAGGGAGGAAGAGGACCCATTCCCTTCCTCAAATCATCAATCCACAGCCAGCCACAGCTTTTCCCTTCCTTGCTTGTTTGCTCACCAACTAGTACCATTTTTTTCCGAGTGAAAGAAATTGAGAAGTTTCACATGCTACACCACCACACCCATCTAAAATCTAAAATTCCTTTTGAAACTAGTTACTAGTGATCTCTATTCTTCCTCTCTTTTTTTAGAAAAGAACGCTACTCACCCTATCTTTAAATTTAGCTTTTATAGATATATTGTGTATTTTACGTATTTTGCAAAGCTAAAATAATCTATAATTTAGAACGAATGGTGTAGTTATCTAAGGTGTGTTTGTTTGCTCGCATTTGCTCATCTTGCACCAGTGGATCCGTATAAATTCAGAGAAAAGAGGATTTGGTTGCCTACATGAGCGGATGCAGGCTGCGAACGAATGCAAAAATACGCCTTCATGGCTCAGTGGATACATCCAAATTGGTCGTCTCCGCTCATGCAGTCTCACATACAGGACTAATCGCGTCCGCTCGTACAGCCAACCAAACAGGTTCGCGAGAATCACCCTACTGCAAAAACGACCTTCTTTTGCTCATCAGGATATAGGTTCGCGAGAATCACCCTACTGCAAAAACAACCTTCTTTTGCTCATCAGGATATACTATACAAGTCTGCATATGCTCGTGCAAGCAACCAAACACACCCTAAATGGTACCACAAGCAACCAAACACACCCTAAATGGTGTAAGTAACATGAGATCCAGCAAATCTAAAACAAAATACATCAAAGATCATCAACCTTTTGTTATATCTGTATGTATCATCCGTTGTCAAGATGCAGCATGATAAATTAGACTAGCATTAACATACCACAGAGGAAACAGATGTACAGCACATCACAGGTAGGGGCGAGACAGGCAGGCTTCAACAAATACAGTACTACGTATGACTAAAAAAAATGACTCCACCACTTGGGATGCATGAAAAAACAATGAAGCACAAAATATATATATGCAGCAGATATAGTAACATAATACAGCCAGTTTTAACAAAGGAAAATCCCAAACACTTGCAAGGCCAAACATAGTACAGCCACCATAACACAAACCCTCCTAATACAACTTCATTTACCTTATTAATACCAGAATACACATCCCCTCTCTCTACAAAATGCAATAACAATATAGTAGAAAATGTAATGAATCAAGGTGCCTTAATAAAATACACAGTAGGTGTAGGTGTCTCTCCACCATGCCGGCAATTCAGACGCTTTCAGTTTCACCACCACCACCTCTCCTCTGCAACAACTCTATCCTCCTACCACAAATGATTAACTCAGGCAGCTGCTATCGGCTCAGTAGCCGGTGCAGGTGCCGCTGCCGTGGCCTTTTCCATCTCAGGGACACTGCCATTGGCAGGGGCCGCTGGCTTAGCTCCATCCTTTCCGGCCACAGCCGCAGCCGCAGCTCCATCCTTTCCAGCCGCAGCCGGAGCACCATCCTTACCGGCAGCTGCTGCAGGTGGCGGAGGTGGCTTCATGTGTGGCGGGGGAGTGTGCTTCAGCTTCAGCAATATCTGCCGCATCCTTGACATGTCCGTCGGCTTCCCAGGCTTTGGGCCCTGGATCACCACGATCCCAGGCTTCTTCTCCTTCTCCTTGTCTTTCCTCGCCCCTCTCTTCTCAATGTTAGCAATCTCATGTGGGATAAGTTCTGATATCGCCTTCCAGTACTGCTTATCCGCACCGGCGTGGAACTTCTCCTGGTTTGCTAAGAAAAGCTAGCAACAAGCAGCAAAACATGAGGGCGATAGAGAGCAGTCAGGTTTCCTCCGTATGATACAAATTGGATATGCGGAGCTCTGATCTTAAATAAGCACCACCTACCTTCTCCCTGTCACGGTTTTGGCCCTTGCTTGTCTCAACATTAAGCTTCCGCTTCTCAACAAAAGCTTTCTTAAATTCTTCAGCATCAAGGATAATTTGGCTCCTCAGCTCCTTCTCATTCTTTTCCTTTTCCTCAAGGAGGATTGCATTTTGACTGTAGATGATTGTTCAGTAAGCATATACTTTAAACAATGAGAGTTAAGAGTACAACAATCAACAAAAATGAAGTCCCTGAATGTGACTGCCCTGCTCTGGTAGGAAGTTCAAGTCTACAAACTGCAACATGATTGTAAAAAGAAAGTGAAGTAATCACGGGGCATTCTGAGTGTAGTGATGTATCATGCATCCATATACTAACTACCAAGCAAGACGGCCGATGCACTGGCTGCAATGTGAAGTCTGAACAGCAGTACACATGTGCTTCTGGAAAACGCTGTCTGTCAGTCAGGCTAGAATCCCAAAACCAATAATATAGAGCAATAATAAGGTGAAGGGAGGTGGATCACATCCCGTTCACTGAATTTTCAGCAAAAAAAGCACTTTGATCATGGCATCTTAACAGCTACTATAGGTCCATCTGGGTGATTAGGTCATAGTCATACATACAGTAGAATAATAATTGGCAAGTTTGCTGCCTAGATCTTAAGGCCTAGATCTCGCCCTCTACGCAAGCAACTTGGAGATCTAGGAGAAGTTAGCAGGCAGCGGGGCCAGATCTAAGCAGGTTAAGGAGGGGAGGGCTTACCGGCGCCACTCGCGGAGCAGGAATCCTTCGTCGCGCCCCATCTCGGTGGGTGGCGGAAGGATGGGCCCACCGTCGGAGTCAGCGGGTGGTGCGGCGAATGGGTCGTCGTGGAGGCCTCCGTTGGCCTGGGGCATGCCGAAGGGCGAGGGCGCGTCGGAGCGGAAGGCGTAGGGGTCCGGGGAGGCCGGGAAGCCGTCGGCGGAGACGTGGACGTCGGCTGCGGCGGCCGAGCCATCGAAGTGGAGGAAGGCGTCGTCGTGGAAGGGCGCGGCGGCGGCGGGGGAGGAGGTGGGGGAGTCGAAGGCGGTGGCCATGGCCCCTCGGGATCTGGATCGCTCGCTCGCTCTCTCCCTAGCTGCTTGGGAGAGAAGAGAAGGTGGGATGGTGGTGGATTCCCGGGTTGATGTGAGCTGTCCGTCCGCGACCGCGAGTCGAACCCAATAGAGAAGAGAGAAATGTATGTATAGGGAGGAGGAAGGTGAGGAGGGAGCAAGAAACGCCGGTGCTGACCTGACCGTATTGCCCCTTGCTGCAAGAGCAATGGAATGGAACCTCAACGACGTGCACGGTAACTAGTGCCTGCACATGAATTCATCACTATCAGTTTCGGCGTGGTGATTCTTCGAAAATAGTGACCAAGCCAAAACAATAAATATTTTCTAGGTATTAAATATCTAATTGTCCTTGAAAATTATTAAGACGGTCTCAGTGGAGGTTTCATGCTATTTAATATGTTAACGTTGCATAGAAGAGAAGGAAGGGTTTCATGGGATGTGAGAGAAGTTTCATCACCGTGAAACTCCTTTGCTCAGTTATCTAGTTTTTAATCTAAGTAACCGTGTAATAAAATTATGCACCGAGACTGATCTAATATCACTAGTAACCTCGACCACCTAACCCAAGCCGCGGCGTTTGGTGACAGCCACTCGCCCCCGATGGGTCACACTGTGCGAGCGCTGGTAGGGTAAACTTCAGACTCTAGTCCATATTTTCGCTTTCTATGCTAAATTAATATACTTTAAATATTAATATTCAGTATAAACTATAAACGAAATGATTCATCTAAATACCCTCTACGTAGTAGCAGCTCCAGCTCCAGAATTTTTTTTGGAGCTCCTCATATGCAACTTTAAGAACTCCATAATTTTTGTAGAGTTGAAACTGTGTTAAACAGGACCCTAGTGTTTAATTATATAACATAAATCTGGATCTAAATATAGACGCACCGAAAATTTATACCTAGATACAAGACAAGCCATTGTTCATTTAAATCTTGTCAAGATTAGATCATTGATTAGATAATTAGCTCCTTATAATTTGTACTTATTACTAAAACGATCGGTCAATACAACTTTTCACGTATGTGTTTTTTTTGTTAAATCTTGCTAATTTTGTTATATATATTGGGCAAATATGTTCAAGCCTCTAATGCACAAGACGCTGGTTAAGTGGGCTTTGGGCTAATCCCACCTCAACGGCCCATCGAGCCATAAAGACGAACCGACCTCGAATCTCAAGAAGAAGAAGCGTTGGTGTCTTGTCCTCCTCCTCCAGTCCCCCTCTCCCCACGGTCACCCACCATGGCCGCCGCCGAGGTCGACCCCACCTCCAATCAGGCTCCAACAGCCTCGGACCTCTCCAACGGGAGCAAAACCAAGTCGAGGGAGACTGACCGCCGCCGCCGCCGCCGCAAGGCCAAGAAGAACAAGACCCCCGCCAAGGACGCCGACGCCGATGCCAAGGACGCGGGTGAGGGAGCTTCTGGCTCGGAGGCCAAGGAGAACGCTGATCCCAACTCCGAGCCCCAGGTGAGCGAGTTTCCACGCCGCACCCCGCACCCTCGATTTGGACACGACCATGGGGCTAAACCTAGGGTTTCTGACCATGTTTGGATTTGGGGTTGCAGGTTGAGGTAGAGTACGTGCCGGAGAAGGCCGAGCTGGACGACCCGCTCCTCGATGACTTCAAGGCCATCTTCGAAAAGTTCAGCTTCAAGGACGCAGCCGCAGACGCAGCCGAGGTATTGCATCAGTTTATTGTTACTCCCACCGCAGATCTCGGAACAAATTTCGATAGGATTGACCAAGTGTTTCTGAGCCTAATTTTGGGTGTATTAATGTTCACTGACAGGATGAGAAGGGAGATGAGGGTGCTGCGGATGCTGCAAAGAAGTCACTGGATGACGACGACGATGACGACGATGAGCAGGATGCACAGAAGAAGAAGGAAGGAGGGCTGTCCAATAAGAAGAAGAAGCTGGAGCGCAGGATGAAGATTGCAGAGCTCAAACAGATTTGCAACAGACCCGATGTTGTAGAGGTGCTTTCCTCTTTCCAATCAAGTGACCCTGCTGGCAGCAAGTGACCCTCCTGACACTGCTGTATTAAGATCATATATCATCATCTCATGGTTGCCTTTGTTTTCTCATTGCTAGGTCTGGGATGCAACGGCTGCAGATCCAAAATTGCTTGTATATCTCAAGGCCTACAGAAATACAGTACCTGTCCCTAGGCACTGGTCCCAAAAGCGCAAGTTCTTGCAGGTTTGTGGCTTTTTCAACTCAATCTAGTTAGAATTTGGGTAATCATATCTGGTGAAGTTAGTTAGCATTACAGACTGCGTCCTGCGTTTGCTTCTCAGAGAATCAGTGAGGGTGTGGGAGCACAATGTCCATATGGTTTCACACCTCTTATACATATACATAATTCTTGCAGGGGCGTCTGTAACAACCGGGGAGGCTGGTCTTGGTGGTGCAATACTTTTGAGTGGGTTCTGTAGTCTATATATCAGATCATTGAAACTAGTTTTTTTTTAAAAAAAAACACATGAGGCCTCTTCAATGTGCGAGATAGTCCAGCTAGAGTTCATGGCCCTGAATATTAATTCGAGCTACAAATACAACTGCTTTTCTTGTTTTTTTACAAATACAACTGCTTTTGAGTCTACACTCTATGCATACATATTTAAGCATACACTATTTTCATGTTCATCTGTTACAACCGTTTATTGTAATATAGTCAATTTACAATGTTGCTATCTTTTTGTTTCAGGGAAAGAGAGGTATTGAGAAACAGCCTTTCCAGCTTCCTGACTTCATTGCTGCAACTGGAATAGAAAAGATAAGACAGGTAACTTAGTTCCGGTATCTTAACAATTTACTTCTCTCTCTCTTTCTGGTTATTCAGGTTTTTTCTTGTAGGATTTCTGCTGAACTATTTATACCATCCCATGAATATGAAAAGCCTAACTCATTTCTAAATTTCTTCACAGGCTTATATTGAGAAAGAGGACAGCAAGAAGTTGAAACAGAAACAGCGGGAGCGTATGCAGCCCAAAATGGGCAAGATGGATATAGATTATCAGGTAAACTTCTTTTCCACCTGCACGCCATAGTTTTTTTATATTGTATGCCTCATAAAGGTGTGAAATGCGAAGCAGTTTGTGATTTATTGCATCTTCTATAGAACCATGGGTATGCATATTTCTGCTTTACACTTTCTTCCTTGGTCATATTCACATGATTTGTTGTTGTGTGGGTGTTTTGACCGTCTTCTTTCATACATAAAGCCCAAACATCTGGTCTTGAGTATTTCTTGTCTTAATGTCATGATACATCTGATCATAGCTTTCAGGTCACTAGAATTATTCATGTTGATGTTCTATTGTTCTTTGAAGCATGTTTATGTGTTAGATCTGGCCAGCTACCTGGTCTTGAGACAGTTGTCATGCAGAATGGATTGCCTAATAATAAATTTGTCCCCCTACAGGTTTTGCATGACGCTTTCTTCAAATATCAAACAAAACCCAAGTTGACTAGTCATGGCGATCTCTATTACGAAGGAAAAGAATTTGAGGTATGTATGCTCTCTATTTTTGATATAAAGAAAATACCATCCAGATGTCAATGCATGGTTTTGGTCTTGTAATGCTATATGTTTTTAACTTCTAACGTGTTTGACAGGTTAAACTAAGAGAAATGAAGCCAGGCATGCTGTCCCGAGAGCTTAAAGATGCTCTCGGTATGCCTGATGGTGCTCCACCCCCATGGCTTATAAACATGCAGGTTTGTTCGTTTAACCTCTATTCAGCTGTTCTCCTATAGGTAAATCCTTTCGTTATTGGCTAACTTAAATCAATGCATAATTTGTCAGCGCTATGGTCCGCCTCCCTCTTATCCTCAACTCAAGATCCCAGGTCTAAATGCCCCAATCCCTCCTGGTGCCAGTTTTGGTTATAGACCAGGGGAGTGGGGAAAGCCTCCTGTCGATGAGGTATATCATCTATTGAAACTTTGCTTTTACGTTGTCTTGATGTACTTGCCGTTCCTTTCCTAAGCTCTTGTATTATTTCTTGCCAACAGCATGGACGCCCACTCTATGGAGATGTTTTTGGTGTTTTGCAGCAGGATGAACCTACATATGATGTAAGTTTTAGTTTACATTTTAGTGTAATACTTCGGAGTAATTTAGAAGCAACTTATTTGTTTTCTTCAAAATTGTAGGATGAACCTGTTGATCGCAGCAAACACTGGGGAGATTTGGAGGAAGAGGAGGAGGAAGAGGAGGAGGAAGAACCAATGGAAGATGAGGAATTGGAAGATGAGGAAATGGATGATGGAACTCAGTCTGTAGATACCATCTCAAGGTGAGTTCCTACATTTCTTTCTTTAGTGTTTTGTAGGCAACAGTTTTTCCTTTCCTTTAGTAATGCAGTAGACTTGTATGCCTAATATTTCTCCTGTAAACAGTACTCCAACTGGCGTTGAAACACCTGATGTGATTGATCTCCGGAAGCTGCAGAGGAAGGAGCCGGAGAAGCAGGCAGAACGACCATTGTACCAGGTAAGTAGTTGTTGGTAGCATTGGTTGGGGTTTGTGGTATATTTGTTGACGGCCATCACTGATGCCTTTTGTTTTCCTTTGTTCCTGAAGGTTCTTGAACAGAAGGAAGAAAGGATCGCCCCTGGGACACTCTATGGGTCAAGTCATACGTATGTCTCCCTAGACCTGTTGCATGTCTTCCCCTCGTAGTTTAGTTGAAGCATGAAATACATGATATCTCACGCCATGTGTACTCATTTCGCAGGTATGTGTTGGGAACACAGGATAAATCATCAGCTCCGAAAAGGGTGAGTGGTGGAGCTATAACCCTTCTGGGTGCTCTTTGGAACTAAGTCATTTGGCCTGAGCTTTGACTTGTATTGATCTTTTTTTTCGATGGATGTTAAATTTGGTGGCAGGTGGATCTGCTTAAGAATCAAAAGTCGGACAAAGTGGATGTCACGATCCAACCTGAGGAACTGGAAGTCATGGATGATGTTCTGGCAGCCAAGTAAGACTAACGTTGCCTCTTGTCTTTTATTAGTTGACCCTGCCAGCTGCTCTTTTTCCCTCCTTCATCAGAGTCAGAACTGTAACTCATCAACTTACGGTAATGGTAACAGGTACGAAGAAGCACGGGAGGAAGAGAAGCTTCGGAACCAAAAGGAAGACTTCAGCGACATGGTTGCGGAGGTATGTGCATCATCCTATGTATGGGTTGCATTAGAAGATTCTTTTATGTAGTGTGTGATTAATTAATGAGATGCTGGTGGGGGTGTGCAGAATGCTCACAAGAGGAAGAGGAAGCAAGAGAAGGAAGGCAAGTCGAAGAAGAAGGAATTCAAGTTTTAAGGGGCCGTTGGTTGGCAATTAGCCAGTTAGGGTCCAAGCCCCAGCAGATAGCGCGACGTTTGATCGAAGTCAACTGGTTGTATTGTAGATTTTTCTGGTTCTGTAAGCTACGAGCACGTTAACGTCTGTCGCTTAACTTTGGCCGGAATGAATGTGACCTTGTTGGATTGCAGCTGTTATGATATATGTTCCTTTTTCTTTTTGGTAGAGGAGAGATTTGTGGTTATCGAATTTGTTTTCCCCAAAGTCGTTTCAAGTGAATTTGATGACGGTGGAAGGACGACGTGCTTCTGACTATATTTTTGCTTTGTTGATTATGCCTATAACGAAGGGACCGGACACGTAGCATCTATTCGCTCCCAAAAAGATGTTCCTCCACTTTGTTAGCTACTGTATTATAGTACTCCACTGTTTGGCATGTTCCACCATTTGTTTTTTTTTTGAGGGAAAGGCGTATTGCTTATATTAAAGAACGTTTACAACAGTACAAACTCCATCTGGAGGAGTGATAAACCACACATGTCTACCAAAACTCTCATACACCGACCCTTTAGCTAGTCTATGAGCATCTTCATTAGCTTCCCTACCTTCATGAGTAAACCTGACCTCAGTGAAGTCCTCCGCTCTTGCCTTGATTTCGCGAATAATATGTCCATAAGCTCCCATTGCGGTTCCTTGCAAATTCCGAACCACGTTCAGGCAATCCGACGCCAGCTTGAATTTCTGGAGCACCAGATCGCTAGCCAGCGCCATTCCTTCACGGCATGCCATCTCCGGGTCAGTTATACCTTCAGTGCCGATGCTCCTAGAAAATTGCCAGCCTCGTCACAAGCCACAGCCCCCATCGTGAACTTGGTTGTGTTCTCGCATCAACATTGATCTTTTCGAACCCGGGTGGTGGTGGAATCCAACCAGGTTGCTTGGCTTGGGCCGGTTTCCACTCTTTCTGCACTGGTTTGCTCTCGGCCAGATCAGCCAAGAATCTTTCCACAAAACAATGTGTCGATAATGGGCTCCGGTAATTATCCTCATGAATGATCTTCCGCTTAGCATACCAGATACCATCTTCACTAGCACATCATGGCTCAGTGAATTCATCGCTGCATGAAGCCATCCACGAGCATCTTGCTGTTGTGTGGAGCTAATGAAATCAACTATCTCTTCACTCTGCAACGCCCATACACACCTCGCCTGATGGCACTCAATTAAGGAGTGCTTCCACGAGTCCAGTCCTCCACACACAACACACCTGCTGTCTGGGGCCATGTGTCGTTGATGTCGAACGTCTCCTGTTGGGATCGATTGCCACAGGAATTGGCGCACCTTGGACGGAACTTGAACTTGCCAACCCACTCCTTGCGCTCGGCTGAACAGTCTGATCTACCTGGATTGTGCTCGATCCAGTCCGTTCGCTTCTCCCGGTTGCTCACAAGCATTCGGTAGGCTGATCTGACGGTGAAAACACCCGTAGTGCCATGCCCAAAAGTCCTCTTGTCTTCTGGTACTCAGTGGAATACTAGCAATTGCTTCCCAGTCCATTGGCAAAAAAGATTGTTTCAGCCTCTGCATATCCCACCATCCAGTCGTGTTATCAATAAGATCACTCACCATTCTCATATTGTTTCCTTGTAACCTGGAAATAGGTCTCATAAGCCCATCTCTTGGGATCCAGTTCATCGCCCAAATGTCAGTTGCTTCACCAGTCCCAATGCGACGAATTAATCCTTGGCACAACACATCTTTGCCATCAACGATCGCCCTCCAAATTCTAGATGGCGATGTACCAATCTGAGCTTCCAAGAAGTTGCCATCAGAGAAGTACACCATTTGTCGGTACAAACCGACCACCGAAAGCATGCAAGGCCCATGTAATAAAAATAACTCCTACGAGGAGGCTTGTACCACTTCCACACAAACAAGTGTCAACCGATCGAAGCGGCCCGGCCCGGTCCGGCCTATAATAAAATAAATGATGAGAGGGGAATGTGGAATTAATAATTAATACAGTAGTAGTAAATAAATAAAAAATAAACCGCCTTCACCTTTCTTTCTTCCTCCTCCGTCCATGCCTGCTCCTTCCTGCACCTGCACAGAGAGAGGGAGGGAGCAGAGCAGAGCAGAGTAGAGACCTTCCCCCTTCCTTTCCTTTGCAAATTCTACTAGAACCCTCCAGAACCTTGCAGACGGAGCCCTCTATCAGTATCAGGGGAGGCCACCGCCGCGATGAAGCACCCGCCGCCGCCGCCGCCGCTGCCGCTGCCGCTGCCGCTGCCGCGCCGCTGCGGCGTCGTGGCGGCGGTAGTCGCGCTCGTCCTCCTCGCCTGCCTTCAGATCCAGTACCACCATCTCAAGGTCTCCCTCCTTCCTCCATCTCCGCCACGCCCTTTCTTTGCTACGGCCCATCTCATCTTCTTTTTTTTTTCCTTTCCATTTTTAGCTCTCCCTCTTCTTCTCCCGCCCCGCTGCTCCCCCTGTGCTGTGGACACTCACTCACTGCTTTCAATCCTCCCTACACTACAGGTGGATCTCGGCAAGGCCGGCTTTGCCTCTTCCACGCAGGGGGACAACCGCATTCGCTGGAGACGGAAGCCGCCCTCCGCCCCCACCAACTCCTTGCCGCGCGGGATCGTCGAGCGCCACTCCGACATGTATCTCCGACCGCTTTGGGATGACTCCGCTTCTGCCACCCACAAGGTACTATCTTTCTGCTTGCTCATTACATCTTCTCACAACTGAATTCATATTCATGCGTCACTCACTACGGACTGGGGGTGCCAATTGTGCTTACCCAACATACCTGAATTTTCATCTTTTCAAAATAATTTGTGATCAGTTGCTTCTTTTCTTGCGATGCTACAGCACAACTTGTCCAACCTAGGAACTCCAAGGTTGTCCATTACCTAGTCAGGCTACTTCATTTGCTAATTATCATACTCCCTTGTACACGCAGAATAAAAATGATGACCACAATGCTCTCCTTGCCATGGCAGTTGGCATTTCCCAAATAAAAAACGTTGACACTATGGCTCGTAAGGTCTGTGTTTCTCTCAAGTTTTCCTCCCCCTTATCCTTAGCTGTTTATGTTGCTTGCGAAAGAGGAGAGAGGTTCATCTAATATGATCTGTCACCATTTGTTTTCTTTAGTTTCTAAAGGAAAACTTCGCAGTCATGCTCTTCCATTATGATGGAAACGTAGATGGATGGCGTCATCTTGAGTGGAGTGATAAGGCCATACACATTCTTGCCCACAACCAAACAAAATGGTAACTGTATAAAAGCTCATTATTGTTGTGTTATGTACAATATCTGGATCTTTGGATAGTCCTTTTTCAGTATGTGCAGCTGTTTGTCTTCCATTGTATGCTGCCATTTCTCATAAGAATGAGCTCGTATTCATGCTGGCAGGTGGTTTGCTAAGCGTTTTCTGCATCCTGATGTTATGGCCATGTATGACTTCATCTTTTTATGGGATGAAGACCTTGGAGTGGAGAACTTTAATCCCAGAAGGTACGCGTAAAGTCATAATCCTTTTTCCTCTAGTCAGACACATTACTCACTGCCCCTGGATTCAAACTTATGGTATTGTCATCCAAGGGTGCTGTATATCAGCCATTTCTAGAGCAGCTGCATTAATTTGATTCTCATACCCTTTTATTCTCTGGACTGAGTAACCTTTTTTTAGATAATGGGAACAGGCTTTGTCAGTTTGAGTTATTTTTGTGTTGTATACTGTTTAGTGGAATTTATTCAAATGAAAATGGAGTAGGAACTTCTGAGCAAAATGGTCTTTAACTGCTTTGATTATATAAGCTTCATGAGTATACATCTATGATAAATTTTGTTATTCTGTTGAAAGACGCTTCCTCATCTTTCATGTTATCTCCATAGGTATCTCGATATAATGGTTTCTGAAGGCTTAGAAATAACACAACCTGCTCTGGACCCTGATTTATCAACTGATATCCACCATCGAATCACAATCCGCAATAAGATGTCAAAAGTGCACAGGTGCTTCTGTCTTTCTAATTTTCGCACAAAATTTCCGTTGTGTTTTCCGAAATAACTTTCAATGCTCTAAAAGACACCTTTTCACTTTTTATGTAGGAGAATATACGACAATCGGCCTAGTATGAACTGTTCTGACGAAAGTAAAGGACCTCCTTGTACAGGGTAAGGACCAAAGCTTTAGCCTCATGCAAACATTTTTTTTTCTTCCAGAAAATTATTAACATCATGGATCAATGATATAGTTTATTTCTAACCCAGAACTGCCACATTGTTAGATTGTGTCGACCATTTGATTATTGAAGCAAAATCGCATTGTGCAACTGATTCATTCTTGACCAATTATCTTATGAACTATTTCAACGCATTCTGTCCCTTGGATAGGTGGGTTGAGGGCATGGCGCCAGTTTTTTCTCGCGCTGCATGGAAATGTGTATGGCATCTAATTCAGGTGCAAATACTGTTCCTCTAGCCTGTTCATTTTCTTTTAAGATTGTTTTGATTGAAAAACCTATGCTTTGGATTTATAAAGTGTGAGTTGATGGTGATATATCTAAATAACATATTACTTGTTTTTAACCTCTTGAGCTTGCAGAATGATCTGATTCATGGATGGGGTCTTGACATGAAGCTTGGCTATTGTGCTCAGGTACTCATGATATGTTTCATGTTCTTAGAGATATTTAATAGGATGGCCTTGTACACATTATATCATTGCCTCTGTCGAACAAGATGGGTGTTTGCTAGGAAAACTGAAACGCTGATTGACAGTCACATGATTTTTCAGGGTGACCGAACTGAGAAAGTTGGTGTAATTGATAGTGAGTATGTTGTCCATCAAGGGATACCATCTTTAGGAGGACCATCACTTAGCAGCAAGGTATGCTTATCGTAGCAAACATACATTTGAAAATCTGTCATAATGCTATACTTTGAGAGTTTTTCTCCTTGTGTTTTGCTACCAGTTCTTGTTTCCTTACCTTATAGTTGGTGTATGTATACCTGCATGATAGTAATAACAGAGAATAAAGGTAACTGACACGGCATTACTGACATCCTTTCTGTTGGCGTAGACACCTCGAAGATCATTGGATTTGAGAACCCATGTGAGTATAATCTATGGCACTGTCTTCCTGGAATAGAGGGTTACAAGTTGTGATTATTACTTACTATGGCTTTATTAATACTAGATAAGAAGACAATCATCAGCTGAGCTGGAGAAGTTCAAAGAACGGTGGAACAGAGCTGTAAGGGAAGATGAAGGATGGAGGGATCCTTTCGAATCTTGAACTTTGAGACGCCTCAAGTGAGTGAAGCTGGCCAGTGGCGGCAGCCATAGCAGTGGTTGGGGGAGTCGAGGCCATCTCATCTCACGAGTCACGATACAACACGTGGGCCCCATGTCAAACAGTTGGTTATAGGGTGATGATTTACATACACACACCCCATAGTTTTATTCCCGTGAGACAGTAAGTAATGGAAATGGTACCATCAACACAAGAGCAGCAGATGGGGGAGCTGATACTAACAAGTTAAGGGACTATACACAGTGCTGTAATTTTTGGTCCGTTCGGCTAGAGTTGTATAGTGACTATCATATATATAATACACGCTGGACGCTTGTGCAGTTATTTAATCAGAAATCTTAGATACATGTATTAGAGCAGATTTATTTCCTATCATTGTACTGTAGCATGTAAGAAGAAGCAGCCTCCATGCATAGTTGGATCCCTCCCATGAGTCAGAAATAGTAACAGGCGTGTCTACTAGTTTGAAAATGAAGAGCAATATTTTGGGTGCCTTGCCTTGCCTTGCCTGAGTATTATTTTTTCTTTTTGGGTGAGGGAAGCAGTGGCGAGAGAGTGCTGAAATGGAGAGTAGCGAACAGAAAGCCCATCATGAGTTTGGCCCAAGCCCATTCGATCATAATCTGCATCAGGCCCGGCCCGCAGAGTCTCCTCCGTCGTCTCCTTCCTTCCTTCTCCGGCTGATGGATGACTGAGGGAGGAGGAAGAAACTTCCACCACGATGCGATTGCGATTCGCTTGTAGTGAGTGAGTGATTGATTGAGGGATTAGCTAAGCTAGGGTTTCGATTGGATTGTATCCTTAGTATAGTGGCCGATCCAAGGCGGGCAGCAAGACAAGAACAAGATGCGTAAGCGGGATCTGGGGATCCTGCTGCTGGCCGCCTTCGCCGTCTTCTTCTCCCTCCACCACGAGGGCGACTTCTCCTTCCGCGAGTCCTGGTACCACCTCACCGACGAGGACTTCCCCATCAAGTACGAGGCCGACCGCCTGCCCCCGCCCCTCATTGCTGACCTCAACGGCGACGGCAAGCCCGAGGTCCTCCTCCCCACCCACGACGCCAAGATCCAGGTCCTCCAGCCGCCCCACGCCCGCCACCTCGACGATGACACCGGCTTCCACGAGGCCCGCCTCATGGCCGACATCTCCCTCCTCCCCGCCAACGTCCGGGTCGCCTCGGGCAGGCGGCCCATCGCCATGGCCGTCGGCAACGTCGACCGCTCCTACACGGCCGCCCACGTCAGGAAGCAGGTCCTCGTCGTCGTCACGTCCGGATGGTCCGTCATGTGCTTCGACCACAACCTCAAAAGGCTGTGGGAGCAGAATCTCCAGGACGACTTCCCTCATGGCGCACACCACCGCGAGGTCGCCATCTCCATAACCAACTACACTCTCAAGCATGGAGATGCAGGCCTAGTCATCGTAGGAGGAAGGATGGAAATGCAGCATCATGTATGTTTTGTTTGCTCCCATGCCTCACATGCTTTATCTATGCTACTACTTACTTATACACTTGTAATTCCTCCTCTTATTATCAGTCGGCAGATCTTTTCGATGAATTTATGATGCCAGAAGACAACCGCAGAAGCGCCAACGAGAAACAGGTTATTCTTCTTAGATTGTGAATTGTGATGGAACCATTTGTTTCTTAACATATAGCTATATCTAGAGACCTAACCTTTGTCAGCATTGCACCTTAATCCCATGTAGGGCTCTGAGACTGGCACGGCAGACCTGCGCCATTTTGCCCTTTATGCATTTGCTGGACGTACTGGCGAGCGAAGATGGAGCCGGAAGAATGAGGTGAGTAATTTGGCTCCACCAAAAAAGGATGTTTCTCTTTATTTCGTGTTCAACCTTAGCGTCTAAAAATGTCAAGAATAATAACTATATATTGTTCCTAATTCCTATGTTTCTCTTTTGATCTGGCAGAACATCCAGTCGCAACCATCAGATGCTTCAGTGATGATACCACAGCACAATTACAAGCTTGATGTACATGCCCTCAATAGCCGCCAGCCTGGTCAGGTGAGGGTTATGTTCACCAATCCTAATAGTGGATACCTAGCAGCAGATACTTATATTTGAGCAAGTCTTGTGCCAATTGTTCCATTTGCTCTCTGTTGTTTGGTTTAATAAAGTTGGTGTCTACCACAATCATTTCCTTATGACTAACAGGAACATAATGTCGTCAACGATTCATTCTCGTTTAGCAGCTTTAGTTATCACGACCTCATCGAATTTTGCTACCTATTTGTGGTTCCATTTGAGTATATATGTCAAATGTGTTGTTCTTCACTTAATTTTGAACCATGAAGATGCTAAACAGTTGGTTCACACGGACACAGTGATATCTTGGCTAACTGGAATCTAACTTGTCACATGTTAAATTTCAGTTTGAATGTCGTGAATTCAGAGAATCAATTCTTGGCGTCATGCCTCATCATTGGGTAAGACCACTACATGTTTTCTTGTATTCAGTTTTGTTACTCTGGAATCTTTAAACTTAGATTTGATGTTTTCCTCTACAGGATAGGAGAGAGGATACTACCCTACAGCTCGCACATTTTAGGAAGCATAAAAGGAAGCAATTGAAGAAAACACAAGGAAAGGCTGTTATTAATAGCGTGAACAAGCCCATTGAACACAATCCACCTGGAAAGGATGCTTCCAATAGAATAGCTAGAGCGCTTGGGAAGGCGGCAGATATGGCTAGCTCAAATAAAGCTAGGAAGGTATGGCGCATAAATTGCATTCAGAATTTTGTCTTGTCCTCTGAATAATTGGGTCATCTTGAAAGTCCCCGCCTGAAGCACCATGGATGTACTTTATACGGCGTTCTGTCCCTTGGTTACACTTCTCTGTTTGTAGTTTTGTCCAATAGATTACAGTGCTCAGACACGCTGAAGTCAAACACCCCATTGTTTTCTAATGAGATGCAGCCTGTTGCTTTTATTGCAGACACAGAGGATGATGTACATTCCGACAATCACTAATCATACTCAAGTATGGTGGGTTCCTAATGTTATCGTTGCACATGAAAAGGAAGGGATAGAGGCTATCCATCTAGCTTCTGGACGTACAATATGCAAGGTCTAAAAGATATATCCCCTGTAATTTTATTTTACTTTAATGCGATGCAACAATTCAGTGCATCACCTCTGACTTCATTTTGTTTGGAAACTATTCTTATTTCCAGCTTCATTTAACCGAAGGAGGCCTTCATGCTGATATTAATGGAGATGGAGTTTTAGATCATGTTCAGGTGCGTTGTGGGTATCAAGATTAGTGCTGGGATTTACCTTTTGTTATGCACCACCTTTTCTTTGGCTCAGGGATGTTCATGTAATTCATATTTTTCTGTCCGTAAGCTTGATGAGAATTTGGGATATTTGGATATACCCATTAAGTAGGTTGACTGCTTGACTCATAAGATGACATGGTCTTGAGTAGACTGATATGGTTCTGAAACCATTGAACAAATGAGTTCAAGCGATGAATCTTTAATTCCTTCTGGAAGGAGAAAATGATCTCCCTCTGTCTATCCTTGTCTTTTTTATTTGTTTTCTAATGTTTTATACCTGTATATTGTAAAAATGAGTCAAAATTATTTGCATTTGCTGCATGTGGATTGTATTGCTATCTTGTATATCTCAGGTAGTCTCATGTGCCCTGTTAAAAAAGGCGGCATTCCGCGCTCGCCTAGTCGCGCTTATGCGCTAGGCGACGGGGTTCCGCCTCGCCTAGGGGGGTAGGCGGCACCTGGGCGGCACCAGCACGTCGGCAACGAAGGGAGACCGGCGGCCGCTTCTAGATCTGTCGAGGAGGGAGGCGGGGAAGTCGGGCGCCGGCAAACGGGCGGCAACAGCACCAGCAGAGGCGGGGGGAGGCGACGTCGGGTGGCGGCCGAGCGAGGAGGCAACATCCGACGGCGGCAGAAGAGGAGACGTCGGGCGGCAGCCGGTGAGGAGGCAGCGGCCGGTGAGGAGGCGGCGGTCGGGGAGGAGGCCGGCGTGGGGCAATAGTTGGGGAGCAGCAAATAGCGGGTGGTAGCGGCGGCGGAGTACGCATCGGGCGGCGGAGGAGTCGAGCGGAGCAGAGGAGTCGAGCGGCGGCGGGCGAGGATGGAAGGGGACGGGAGACGTGGATAAGATAGGGTTCAAGTTGGGCTGGAGTAGTTGTTGGGCTGCTTTGATGGGCCTTTCAGTCTAATTGTAGGCCCATTCAGCTTATGTTTTTCCTTTTCTTATAGAGTATATATGTATGCATATACCGTATGTGTGCTGCCTTAAAAACGCCTAGGCTTCGCCGCCTACTCCCTAGGCGGAGGGTCAGCACCTTCTTGAACATGGCTCATGTGTAATGTTCAATATGCTTGCATCAATATAATGTTAACGTGATAGGAGTCTCCTCTTTAGGTAAACATTCAATTATCAAGCATTTTTTATTATAAGCTTTGATTGATGTCTAAAAAATGATTTTGGAAATGACAGTAGTAACATGTGCCATTGGGGACAGACCGACCCAACTTAGTGCCGTTATCAATATTGTTTACCTATAATCAGTTGTAACTTGTAAGACAATTCTCCTCTTACTGAGATTGGCAAAGCATTGGGCATGTTGTTTCTTCGCTAGCTAGCTGCATTGATGCTTTGTTTATTGTTGTGGCCTCCCTTTGTGGATGCAGAAGTAATGGTTATTGCTGATTATCTGTGTAGGTGGTTGGTGGAAACGGCATTAAAGAGCAGAGAGTTGTAAGTGGATCAATGGAAGTGCTGAAACCGTGTTGGGCAGTTGCTACATCGGGTGTGCCAGTGCGGGAGCAACTTTTTAATGTGTCTATCTGCCATTACAACCATTTGAATCTGTTCCATCATGGTGACTTTTCGAGAAGTTTTGGGAGGACATTTGACACGACTGGTTTAGAGGTTGCAACTCCTATCCTGGTCCCGACAGATGATGGTCATAAACACAGGAGAGGAAGCCATGGTGATATCGTCTTTTTGACAAGCCGTGGAGAGGTTAGTGTTTTCATGTTTTCCCCTGACTTTTTTCATGTTGATGCAACCTTGAGCCTTAACAGTAACAAGTATTTGTGATTGTAGGTGACTTCCTACTCTCCTGGGCTGCTTGGCCATGACGCGGTATGGAGATGGCAAGTATCATCAGGGGCAACATGGTCCAACCTCCCATCTCCGTCGGGTATGATGGAGAACATAGTGGTGCCTACGCTGAAGGCTTTCTCCCTGCGTGCGTATAACCCGAAAGTGGTGATAATTGCTGGCGGGGATCAGGAAGCCGTGGTGCTGTCTCCTTCTGGAGGCATATTGGCGATCATTGAGCTTCCGGCGCCTCCCACTCATGCCCTGATCATGGAGGATTTCTCAGGTGATGGTCTGACTGACTTGGTTGTGATAACATCGGGCGGAGTGTATGGATTTGTGCAGACAAGGCAGCCTGGGGCTCTTTTCTTCAGCACGCTTGTGGGGTGCCTGATAGTTGTAATCGGGGTGATATTTGTGTCTCTGCACCTCAACTCGTACGGCAGCGGTAAACCGAGGGCTTCTTCCTCGTCAGCGGAATACAGATGATTTAGTCATGTAGAGAAAAATGTTGCCTATATTTGATAGAAGCATTATATAGACTGTTGGGGGGTATGCGTGGTGTGAACCTGCACCGCACCGAATGGAATGGATTGGATTCATGTTGCTGTGTGTACGATGATAGTAGAGAATATCTTTTGTTTTCCAGAACTATTCCGATATACAGTATGGTACTAGTGGCAGTAGCTCTGCTTTGTTAGGATTGATTTTCTTTGTAATCATGCATCGTCATGAGCGGAAGGTGGGAGCAGACAGGAGACTCCGGGGGACGCCCGGTCGCTCTCTCCCCGAGAGCGACACGGGCGGAACCCGCCCTGCCGCCGCTCCCCCAGCCCCTCTCCCGCCTCTGCTGCCCCGCCGCCGCTCAAGCCGCCGCGCGGCCGCGAGGACGGTGGCGGCGGGGCTCCTCTCCCCCTCTCTTCTTCTCTCTGCTCCTCTTCGCTGGTTCCTGCAGGCGGGTGCATGGCGTCCGGCGCCGGGATGCGGCCCCCTCCAGCGCGGTCGCCGTGGTGGCGATGGCCGGCGCCGGCGGCTCCCTCCTGCTCAGTTGCCGTGGCGGCAATGGCAGGCGCCGGCGGCTCCTGTCGTGGGGCGGCCCTAGATCTGGTCTCGTCCGGCGGCCAGCCGGCCGGCTTCGGGGTGGCCTCGGGCCCGGCGTGGCTCGGGGCGCGGGTCGCCTCAAGGCGCTTCACCGGCGTGGTGGCCCTCCCCGCTGGTGTTCCGGCGGCGGCTAGGGGCGGGCGGCCGCCTCGCGCGGCTGGCAGGGTCTCCGGCCGCCGCGGTGTTGGGGGCGCCATGGAGGCTTTGCCTCTCGGCGGCTCCCTTGCCAGGGCCAGCCTTGCTGTGGAGGGTGTGGAGGAGCACTTGCCTACGGCTTCATCTTGGCCGGTGCGCCGCCTCCGATTTTCGAGTCGCCGACGAAGCAGTCTCCTTAGCGCCCTCAAGTCCCCGCCGCTAGGTTCATGCTTTCTATCTCACTCCGCTTAGCACGGTGCCGTCCAATTGAGGGGACGACAGGAGTTTTGGGGCCAATCGAGGGCTCCAAACCTCCCCGAGGAGTCGGGTGCTGCTAATCGGGTGCATATGGAATATAGTGGCGAGCTTCGACGGCTGCGATGGTGGGCGGTGGATGAAAGCGAGTGGGATTGGTACTGGTGCTCTCGGCTCGTCGAGGCGGAGATCCTCAAGCGTAAGCTTCGATCCGGTTGCCGGGTTGGGCAACGACGTTTGCATTTCCCTCCTGAGGGCGTTGTCTGCAGGATCTCGTTCGGCGGCGGCTCGTGGAAGCTCTCCACGGTGAAAACCAAACGCTGGCGCCGTCGCGCCTTTGCCTTCATGAAGGCGTTGTTTGGAGGTCTTCCTGTAGCCGTTGGTGGTGGAGTATTAGGCGCCGCGAAGGTCGGGTCCTATTGGTGTTGTAATGGTTTTCTTGGCCCTTTAGTTTGTTCGCCGCGAGTAGTTTATACCTATCTCTGTCGCGTGGCCTAGAGGGTTAGGTTTTGGATCGGGGCTGCTCCTCTAGCGGCTTGTGCTTTATTGTAAACTGGTAATCCCAGTATTTCCTTTATGCTTTATATATAAAGCTGGCTTCGGCCTTTGGAGGTCATGAGCGGAAGGTCAGGTGGGTACCGGACGTTTGAAGAGTTAGTTGAACACAGATCAGTACAGTACTCTTCAAAAAATAGTTGAACAGACGAGTAGGCCAGGCGGGTATCAACCCAACTGTATGAAGCAACACATGAATGCATTCTATCACATTCCATTTCATAAAGCAGGGCTGTGTCCCCATTTGTCATTCAAAACTCTGTTTGGATGACAAGTGGGGCCTTTAACCTTTTCTCTTTTTTTTTCCTAGTGAAATAGAGAGAGAATTGGAATGCCATTCTTTGCCTCCGTGCATTGTGCCATTGTCTTTGTCTGCCCGTCCGCTGCTTTCTTTAATCCGTTCCGTCCCGTGTGCCATTGACGGAGGAGGGTTTATTCCGTTCCGTCCCGTCCCGTGTGGCATTGACGAAGGGGTTGCCGTTGCAGACTCGCAGGCCGGCAGAGAGGCGAACGCCAATGAATTCAGACATACTCCTACTCTACTATTTATTATATAGATAAATTCAAGGACGGACGGCTTCCAATTCAATTCCATTCCATCGCATTCCATTCCATGGCGATGGCCGCGGTGGCCTTGCTGCTGCTGGGCTTCCTCCTCCGAGGCCTCCTCACCCTGGCCATCGCCGAGGGGGCTGCGCTCCCTCTGGGCCATCCGCACCCTCACGCGCCGCGGCACCTCGCCGCCGGACACACCCTCCCGTCCAACCGCCTCCTCTTCCTCATCCTCTCGGGGAGCTAAACCGACAGGTACTAACTCTTCGCTGGTCTGTATTTCACTCAATTCAATCCATAATTGAGCGAGCGAGCGGGCGAGCAAGCAAGCCAGCAGGCAATTCATATCAATTATGTGTTTCAGGGTTTTCTTTGGATGCTAGAGCAAGAAAAGATACCCAAAGTCAGCATCAATCGCCAACCAAACCAGCATGGGATCAAGGAGAAAAAGAATATCGTGGAGGTTTTCCCTGTAAAAATGTTGTCTCAACTTGAAATAGGATAACGATTACCACAAACAAACGAAAAGTGCTACAGTACGCTACAGTCCGATGTGATATTTTCGTCAAATTTTTCCTTTACTTTTTCGCCAAAGAAGGCATCTATAAAGGCTTCTCCAGAGAGCAAAACAAATCCGGTGCCATCTAAACATGATATAAAACCACCCACCATTACACCTAGCTCTTCTGTGTGTTTCAACAGCCAGCTATCCGATTCCCCCCATGCAAATGTGGAAGAAAAGCTTGCAAACGACGGTACACTTTGTTGGAACCTCCTATTCTCTCGGTTGTTTTTTGATGCTAAAATGAATGATGAGGTCAACAAGGCCATCAAAGCACGCATTCAGGTCAGATAATACTGACATTTTCAGGTGCATTTATCCTTTGTCCTTGTTTTTTTGTGATTGATTCTTGTCTGTTGGTCAGCGAGTATTGTGAAACACCAGAACTCCATCCTACATTGGTGAAATTACTGTTACCGACCTCAGTCTTGGAAAGCTTCCACCATATCTGCACAGAATGGAAGTCCTCCCACAGGATTTGAACGAGCTGTGGGCTTTTGAGGTTGATTTTGAATATTCTAGTTAGGGTTGAAAACAGTCGGGATAAATCCCGTACCGTCCCGATCCGATTTCTACATTTGATCCGATCGAATTCGTATTTTTGGACAAAAATAAAAACGGTACAGAAACAGTTAAGACTATATCCTGATCGTTTTCGTTTATCCCATATTTCATCGGGATATCCCGTATTTGCAAATATGGTACATCCCGTTTTTTCAATATAACCCAGAGAAGTGATCTAGTCCAAAGAAATTGTGCTTGTGTACTGTTATTTATTAAGTTATGCACTTAATACTTATTTAGATTTATTACTAATTTTCTATGATGTATCTGTATACGTGTATTGGTATCAATATGTCATTGTGATCGATTTGGTCCCACGGGGCAGCGTTCCCGTTTTTCTTTCCGTACTCGATCGTTTTCGAATACGTGACCACTCGAATTCGTTCGTTTTCGTTATCGTTTCCGACAAGTTCGTTCTCGTTTTCGTATTAAAATGTGAAAGTTCGTATTAAAATGTGAAAGTGAAAACGATATGGGGTTCATCCCGACCGTATTCGACCGCTTTCAACCCTAATTCTAGTGGTATGATACTGCATATTGAAACAAGACTTGAGGTTCGGGAGCCACAGGGTGTGTTTAGTTGTAAAAAGGAGTGGGTAAAATTTGGTCGAAAAGTCACATCGAACACTGTAGCACTTTTCGTTTGTTTGTGGTCCTACCATGACCTAACTAGGCTCAAAAGATTCGTCTCCTCGTGTACATCAAAACTATGTTCTTAGTTTTTTATTTACCCACGTTTAGTGTTCCATGTACGAGGAGAGAGATTTGATGTGATAGAGTGAAGTTTAGAAAACGAATTTTGGGCTTTTTGGTGGAACTAAACAGGGCCACAGTTGGAAAATGACATAACGAGGACTAGTCGATTTGAGTTCAGATGTCCTTGATACTATTGAGCAATATTGGCAAGCAATTCAGGTCTTCTGAAGCTTTGGATTCTGCAGTGGAGGATAATGATGAAGCAGGTTTGTGCCATTTCTACTTTGATGCGTGTCCTTTGTCTGCTTGTTTGTTATTGGATTCGGCAACTTCTATGTGCGTAAATGATTAAAGCAATAGTACTTGATGTGAGAACTCTGTCACTAAGCTATTCTGAGGCGATTGATGACCTTTTAAGGTTGTGGCAGATGCATTAAGGAAGTCGAAGAGCACGGGATGGACATCGACATATATGTCAAGGGCTGTGTTTAGTCTCCGAGGGGAACGTGAAGTTTGGTGAAAATGTCACATCGGGCACTGTAGCGCACTGTAGCACTTTTTGTTTGTTTGTGATAATCGTTGTTCTATCATGATCTAACTAGGCTCAAAAAATTCGTCTCGTCGTGTACATCAAAACCATGTACTTAGTTTTTTTATTTACCCTTGTTTAGTGTTTCATGCATGAGGAGAGAGATTTAACGTGATAGGTAAATAGTGAAGTTTGGAGAGAGAAATTTTACCTTTTCAAGGGAACTAAACAGGGCAAGATGGAAAAGTATCTTGCGTTCAAAAACGTTGGCTCAACTTGAAGGCCACTCACTTACCTTGTCTGCACCAGTGTTGCTGTTTCTGCATCAAATCTACCCTCGCGTAAATGGTCAGTACAAAACCTAGCTTAGTTCTTACCAGGCTCCCACCAGTAATACCTTTCTTCTCTTATGATAAATTATGTGTCTCAGAATAGCCAAATTTGTTTTATCAAGCAATCAGAGTATGTAGTTAGTTGTTCCTACCAAGTGACGGTTGAAGTTTTTGGTTAATTGGTTTGAGAGCTGATGCTAGGATATGATGATTCACATGCGTATACAGTTTGACTATAACCTCCATCAGTATTTTCTTCCAGGGTCAAGAGGTACCCGGATCTGGGGGGAGCGGGGCGGGATGGCTCGGGCGGGCCGGCGACCGAGCCCCGTCCTGGGCGGCGGCGGCCCGGCGGCCACGGCTCGCCTGGGCCTGCGGGCCCCTCGCAGCGCTGTTGAGCGCACGGGCGCGGTGGCCTAGCGGCGCCGGGTAGTGCTCGCAATGTCTGAGCTTGCGGCGGCGGTCTGAGCGCACGGCGACAGCAGCAGTGGCTTTGGGCGGTGTTGGGGCTGGCTCCGGCTTCTCTCCGATGGTGGCGGCGTTGGGGAGGCGTCGGCCCTAGCACTGGCTCCTTCCTGCGGCTTCTCCATGGTTGGAGGTACTGTCTCCATTTTTGCGTCGTCGACGAATCTATCTCCTTAGCGTCGTCAAGTTTCCGCCGTTGGGTTCATGCTTTCGATCTCACTTTGTGAAGCACGATGTCGTCTCATTGAGAGGACGATAGAAGATTTGGGGACAATTGAGGTCCCCAAACCTTCCCGAGATTTGGGGTCCGCCGTCCTGTGGTGGTGTTAAGATCGGAGCGTGGGCGATTGTTGCCTTTAGCTTGTCGAGGGCTTCCTGCGCCTCGGTGGTCCAGGAAAAACGCTCGTGCTTCTTCAGGAGTCGGTACAAAGGCAAGCCTTTCTCGCCGAGGCGCGAGATGAAGCGGCTCAGGGCTGCTAGGCAACCCAGGACCCTTTGTACCCCCTTTAGGTCTCGGATCGGTCCCATCCGTTCGAGGGCCGAGACTTTCTCAAGGTTGGGTTCTATCCCTCGCTGGGAGACAATGAAGCCCAAGAGCATGTCGCGCGGCACCCCCGAAGACGCACTTTTCCGGGTTCAATTTGACCCCGTTCGCTCGCAGGCAATCGAATGCAGTGCGTAGATCGTTTACCAGGTCATCTGCCTTCCTGGATTTTACAACGATATCGTCTACGTATGCCTCTACGGTCCGCCCGATGTGGTCTCTGAAAACGTGCTGCATACATTGTTGGTATGTAGCCCCAACGTTTCGAAGACCAAATGGCATAGTGACGTAACAAAACATACCAAATGGCGTGATGAAAGAAGTTGCGAGCTGGTCAGACTCTTTCATCTTGATTTCATGATAACCGGAATAAGCATCAAGGAAACATAAAAGCTCGCATCCCGCAGTAGATACTGGAGGTGAATTGTCACCAAGAGTATTGACAAGGTTGCTTGGTCTTACTAGCAGAGTAAGTAGTTGTTGACTAGTGTATGAGTGGTTCCTAGACTAGCCAGTGGCCTTTTCGGTCTAGTCGTAGCCGTGAAGTGGTGACGGCCCTTTCGGTCTTCGTAGTCCATCACTTTCGTCTTGGCCTGTAGGATCCCCCAGTTTGGAGTTGGTGGCACCCCTTCTCATCCCTTTCTACGTGTCATATGTTCCATTGTCCCGATGCTAAGACATTAGAGCTAACCCAAACCTTCTAGTACTGGCTCTTTAGCCACTGTATCTCTAAGCCCGAGTGACATAGACAGATAAAGTACCCAAGAGTCCTCTATCTCTTCTCGTTGTCCTCCCAGCTATCTATTCCTTCTCTCTCTTATCTGAGCCTCCCTTGAGCTGTGTGTCACGGTATATCCACTCCTATCCAATACCATTATCCCCCATCTTGTCTAGTCGTGTTCCCTTCTCTGATAGTCTTGAATATCTGTTTACTAGTACTGTTGCCAAAGCTTCCCTACGGAAATATAAATTACGATACCTCGGGATACTCCCAGGTGAAGTGCTACAATGGTGATTCTGTGCGCTTGCAGAATATTTATATATTTTACTAAGCCATAAAGAAAACCACTGAAACACTCCTTACCCCAGTACCGGGATTCTCAATCCTGATATTGGATCGTAAGAAGTGCCAACAAGCATTTCTGGCGCCGTTGCCGGGGAAGCAATTGGCTAGATACTTTCAAACTTTTATCTCGAGCTATCTTAGTTGAGTACCGCTACTTAAGCGGGTTTATTCTTGTTCTGTTTCATTGGTCTTGTGGAGCAGAGCAGTGCATGACTGGTTTCCAACTATCGTCAAACTATCAAGAAAATCCGGAGTCTCTTGTGAGGAAAGTGCGACCCCGTGTTATACCTCCTTAGAAGCAACTCCTTCCGACGAGCCCAGTCCTTCCCGTCGTTGACACGGCTTCATCAAGTATGGCAAGCAAGACGATCCGCGAGTTCTCTGCTCTATTGAGCGAGAACGTGCGTGTCGGACCAGCTCCGCCAGTCGGAGATGGCAACTTCGAGCTCAAGCCAGCCCTCATCAACATAGTTCAGGCTAGCCCGTTCTGCGGCAAGCCACATGAAGATGCCAATGCTCATCTCTAGCATTTCCTGGAGATTTGCAACACCTTCACCGTACGCGGGGTAAGCATCGATGCCATTCGCCTTCGTTTATTCCTGTTCTCATTATTAGGCAAGGCAAAATAATGGTTTTATGCTAACCGCGATGCCATAAACACTTGGGATAAATGCACTAGCGCATTCTTGCTAAAATTCTTTCCGGTTGGGAAAACGCCCTTGGCCAGCCTGCAGAATGTCCACCTTTTGTCTCTCCCTCTCCCTCCATACAAGGCAAAAGCAAGAGAAAGGCCAGAGGTCAAACTCCAATTGTAGATGATGAAGTTAGAAGAAGCTCAAGGTTCAGGAGGGATGAAAGGTCAACTCATATTCAGTTGGATAATGAGCCAAGAAAGAAAAAAGGGGACTCCAAAAAATCTGTTTCTATCTCCACTGTGGAAGACCTCAAGACAACCATTGTTAGTAGAAGCCTGGATGAAGACATGCTGGGGGCAGAGATTGATCCCATTGCTACAGACCTGCTGATTGACCTGGGTACATCATTCTGTGGTGTTCCTCTTATGGAGTTGAACACAGCCACAATGCAGCCTGAAAAGAAGGACTAATTAAATGGGGATCCAAGAAAATTTAGCCTTCTGTTGGTGGTGTACTTCTGGTCCAATGTTTGCTTATCCTATGTATCCCCATAATGTTGTTTTTGCTATTTTATATGATGGTGGTTGTACCCCATACATTGTCTCTATAACTCTATCAAGTTTTTAATGAGTAGTAGATCTTGGAACGTATTGTGTTGGAATGTTCGTGGTGTAAACGATAAGGACAAATGGGATTCCATTAGAAACAAGATAGATGAGAGTAATGCCAACATTTTCTGTTTACAAGAATCCAAGAAGGACTCTTTTGATCTGCAATTCATTAGAAAATTTGCTCCTAAGAAGTTTGATAAATTTGATTACTGTTCCTCTGAAGGGGCCTCAGGAGGAATTCTGGTCTGTTGTGTTTCCAAATTCTTCTCTATCACTACTCTTGAGAAACAGTCCTTTGCTATTAAATTGTCAGTCACCTCCACCCACAATCTTGAAAACTGGACTCTTGTTGTTGTCTATGGTCCCTGTCGACAACCTGCCCGTGACACTTTTGTTAATTGGCTCTACAATCTATCTATTGAGGATGATGATCTATGGTTGCTCATGGGGGACTTCAATTTCTATACATACTCTGAAAATAGAAATAGGCCAGGAGGTAACTTCAATGACTCTATTGTATTTAACAACATCATCAGTCATTTAGGTCTCATAGAGCTCCCGATCAAAGGAAGAAGCTATACCTGGAGCAACATGCAGGCAGTGCCTCTCCTAGAGTAGATAGATTGGTTCTTTACATCAGTAGCTTGGACAACTACTTACCCTCTCTCACTGGTGCTTCCACTGGCTAGAATTACTTCAGACCATCTTCCCTGCAAGGTTCAGATAGGTACCTCCATTCCCAAGGCAAATGTCTTTCGATTTGAAAATTATTGGTTCAATCACCCTGAATGTATGGAGCAAATCAGATATGTTTGGAACATTCCTGTACAATCCACCAATATTGCACAGATCATCAGTGGGAAATTTAAACTCCTTAGAAGAGTTCTGAAAAATTGGGCCAAAGGATTTTCTAATCTCTCCAAACTCATCTCCAACTGCAACATGACCATTGCCTTCCTGGACAGATCAGAAGAAATAATCAGGACCCACATCAGGAATTTGCTTGCCAGTGCGCCTACTGCCTTGGGGTCTATTGTCTGGAGTGTGGTGGCTTGCTGTTGCTCCACCATTGATGTTGTTGCGAGCTGTTTCCAGAAGGGTTAGGACATGCCTCAGCTATGGAGTGTCGGGCATAGCTTTAACTATTTCTGCAGCGATAGAGAGGTTCGCTGGACGTCCTGTAGGACAGGCTGATCGCCAACCATCTGGAAATCACGGTCAAGGTTGCGCGTAGTAGTAGCCCGCATCGCCGCGTTCATGCGCCGTTGCCTGCGCTTCACGTTCCTTTATCGCCTTGACGTCCTCTGCTGATCGGTCTCTCCGTTTACTGTGTTCTCTTCATCAAAGATGTCCCCAATGAGCTCTCGGTCATACTGGCCGCCCTTTCCATCTACACCCGCCATGCAGACTTGTCTGCTGGGGTCAGGACAACTCGACAGTAGTAGAGTTGGGGCGCTATCGAAGTTGTCTCCCGCTTCACCAGTAGAGGGGGTGAGCGAAGCAGTCTTGCCGTCTTGGTAGGGTAGTTCTTCCAAGATTACGGCAGTCTGTCTCGACTCGTTGTCGCGACAGGTGTTAGCAGGGACTATGCCAGGCCAGTGAACAAGAAGTCCTCCTGGTGAATTGGTCACAACGAGTCCCGACGACAGACAAACGAGTGGCTCTTCAAGGTTGAAACTGGTCTTGTAATATGCGCTTCAAGTTAAGCGCGCAATGTTGTCTGGGGTGTTGCTCAGCCGGACCGTGAAATCGTCTCTGTTGTCGTCCTTTGATGGCCCAAGGGCCGGCTCAGATTCCTTGCAACGAGTCACAATCTGGCCTGGCATCTTCGGTGCAGGGTTGTCCTGCTTTGCGGTGTACATCTGTTGATATACAGCCGCGGCATTGGAGAGTCCGAACGGGAGTTGAGCTGGGGGGTTGTCCGATGGCGTAGCTGGCTCTGAGTTCCCGACTCCTTCCATGATTGAAAGAGAGTTGTACCCAGATTCAACTTGAAGAAACCTGATCGGAGTCCGAGTCGATGTTGAAGTCAAACTTGTAGTCGATGTCGAAATCGAACCTGTAGTCGAGGTTGAAGTCGAAGAACTCGTCGAGAGTTGATTCTCGACGAGATCGCGGGGCGGCTCCAGTGGATCCGCCGTCGTCGAGTACGGGCCTGGTCGATCCGCTAGGAACGACTCGAAGCCACCATTGCCCTTGCCGCCGCTTACTCTGAAAGTTGATCCCATCGCGCCTAATGGTGAGCTTCGTCGAGCGAGCCCTGCGGTGGGCGCCAAGTGTCAACGAATTATATCGAGCACGTCTCCTTGGGGGTACCCCAGAGAGTAGATTTGTGGGTCTCGCCGAGTTCTAGGAACGATAGTACACGAACAACACAAAGAATTAGATAGGTTCGGGCCGCGAGTAGCGTAATACCCTACGTCTTGTGTGCTTGATTGTATTGCACGCGTGGTTGTATCTTTTGAGGGGGTCCCTGCTCCGCCTTATATAGTCCGGGGAGCAGAGTTACAAGCCGGTTACATGATCCTAGTCGTATACAACTCGGAGTACTACATCAGGGTACTTTAGGGAGTCTCCTTCTATAGTATACGACTAGTCTACCTAATCAACTACGCCATCTTGCACCATAGCCGACTAGTTTAAGGTAGTCAGATCAAACATTCCCTATCGAGTAGTTTAATCCCTTACATGAATGGCCCTAGGGATCCTAGTCCCACACACACCCACACTAGACTACAACTACTTACTCCGCTAGCAGAAGCAAGCAATCTTGTCAATACCCCAGTGACAATTCACCACAAGTACTAAGCAGAAACGAAGAACCGGCCAAGGCAAAGACTTGAATCTAGACTGTGAGAACTAAGATCACAGTAACTATAGTCTAAACAAAGATACTTGCAACTAAACTAAAGTAGAAGCAAGATATGAATAACTCAAATGATAAGACAAAGATAACTATATTGATAACTCAAGGTCTTACAGAAAGAAAAGGAAAAGATACAAGTGCTAATACCAGAGCTTCTGAAGACGACTCCGGAACCTCCGAGGCACAGCTCGACTCGACTCTAACTCCCAACTAAACTATCCTAACTCTACTAGAACAACGTGGAAATGAGCTCCTTGGCTTTGGTGTGTGTGATACAAGTGAAGTGACCCTCTATTTAGAGCTGTCCCAAGGCGGTTTGAGGCTGGGTAACCGTCAAGGCAACCAGAGGCGGTTAGGGGCTGGCTCGGCCGAGTGCCCCGGGTTCGGCCGAACATATCAGTTCGGCGAAGCCCGTTGGATGCACCGCCTTCATCTGGACGCCTGGGATTGGTTCTGGGAGTCGGTTGGCTGCTGGGCGTGGTTCGGCCGAAGGCCAGGCTTCGGCCGAACTGGGCCTGAGGCCCAGGCCTGCCCCCCGGCACCGCCTCTGGTCCTAGACCCCCCTGGGCTGCCCTCTAGTGCTGGTCTTCATGTTGTGTGGGCCTAGGATGACGTGGCACGCGGATGAGGTGGCGGTCGTCCATGTGTCATGTGTCGTCATTCGCTTGGTCATCGTTGACGTGGACGACTCTCGATGGCATGTACGTCTAAGGGGGGTAGCCGGCCGAATCGGTCATTTTCGACCCCTATAACACGTATTTCCTGTAGTTGTACCTGTACAAGTAGAACTCACCAAAACTCATGAAACTTTATTAAAAATAAAACCTAAGTACATGGAATGTGACATATATCCTCTTTTATTTCCGAGTATTGGTGGTCGAAAACGTGCCATAACGACCGCCCTAGCAACAAGATTTTGATAAAGCTCATCAAGAAGAAGATAGAAGATCATCCTCAAAGATGGCATGAGGTATTATCTGAGGCTTTATGGGCTCATCGTATTTTTAGACATGGTGCTACTAAAGTTACTCCTTTTGAGCTTGTGTATGGTCAAGAGGCCGTTTTACCCGTTGAGGTGAATCTTGGCGCATATAGACTTGCAAAGCAAAATAATCTTGATGTCGATACGTACTTTGCTTTGATGATGGATAATATTGATGAAGTGACTGACAAGCGTTTGGAAGTTTTAGAAGAAATTGAGAAAGACAAAAGGAGAGTGGCTGGAGCATACAACAAGAAGGTAAAAGCCAAATCTTTTCAGGTAGGTGATATGATTTGGAAAACAATCTTGCCCATTGGATCAAAAAACAGTAAGTTTGGCAAATGGTCTCCAAGTTGGGAGGGTCCTTTCAAAGTTGTAAGAGTTTGTTCAGGAAATTCGTATATGGTGGAAACCTTGCAAGGACAGCAGCTACCTAGAGCTCTCAATGGAAGATATTTGAAGAAATTTTATCCAAGTGTTTGGCAAAATGCTTGATAGCATATGGCCGATTTATGTAAAAATCGCCCTTAGAATATTTTAGTGCATGAAATTTACTAAAAAACAGGAGAGCATATGTTCACACCCAAAATGGGCAGCAACCTATCAGGCTGGGCGAAACCAGTCAGACCGGTTTTGGTGGTCGGTAAGACCGGTTTGCCTGTAGCCGATCTAGCAAAGGCCACAACCCGTCTGACCGGTTTGCCTATCCGGTCGAACTGGTTTATCCCGAGCTGGAGTAGAATTAGGAGTCCTAGTCGTTTTCAAAGTTGTAAGAGGATTTCTTGCGGGGCAAGACCTCCCCACCCTATAAATATAAATGGTCGTGGCCGATTGAGACCTATCATCCAATCAATCAAATACTTTTTCTACTTTTATCTTGAAACCCTAGCTTTTTCCAACCCCTTTGCTTTCATTGTTTGTCTCTACGACATTCAAGGAGGTTCTGAGTGGCCTGACCGATATCAGAGCAACCCTAGGCACGCCATCTCCGGCGGGGTCCCGAGGTGGTGTTTCTAGGTTTTCCCGAAGCCCCCGACGAATCCGGTCGGACCGGATCCCTAAATCGGTCAGACCGGGTTGGGCTAAGGTTGCGTCGAGTTCACGTTTCGTTTGCTGCGCAACCTAGCGCGTGCGTTGGCCGGAAAAAGCGTCAACGGAGACTTTTTCATCAAATGGAGATGATTGGAAGAGTAGGTGGTGATGACTGATGATTGTCGTCGTCGTCGTCGTGCATGACAAACAGTTGTATGATTTTGACACCTTTTGACGCCTTTTATGTCAATGGCAAGCAGCGAAATTATGCTATAGCAAAACCACCGGCCAAGCTCCTTTTGTCAATGGGCAGTTTGACAAAGAGTGCACCTACGACCTAGATGTATGCACGATCGATTTGGACACTTCATTTTCTTTTCTATATGCCGCTGCCTGCTCTACTCTTCAACTTCAACCAACCAATCGCGATCGAGAGCAAGCTAACAAGCAGCATCGTTGTACTTTTTCTTCATGGAATGGAACCATGGCACGCATGCATGCAGTTGACAAATCTGATCATGTAAAAGCGTTCCCGTGATGAACGTATTGTTTCCCGTGAATTTTTTTCAACAAGTCACATGGCAATAATAATCTCCGTCCACCGGCGGGCGACTGGAATAGTTGGTTAGTGAATGGAAATGGATACTGGGCCAGAACCCACAAACCAAACTAATAAGCCCAGAAGCAAAGAAAACAGGGGCATTTCCGTCAAAAACAAAACCCTCACACCCACTATACACTGCCTCGCCTCCTTCCCCTCCCCATCACCCGCCGCCATCTCCCAGTGTCCCCCTCCCCTCCTCGAAGGAAAGGAAGGCGCCGCCGCGCTCGTCGCCGCGCCGGAGGACGTCCGAGGGAAAGCAAGGCGCCGCCGCCGCGCTCTTCGCCAAGTCGCCGGCGCCGCGCCCGTGGACTGTCGCGGCTCCTCTTCGCCTACACCGAGCCCAAGTCGAGCCGCCTCAGCTCGTCCTGCGCCTCCTTGAACGCCCACAAGCCCTCGGTGAGCGCAGCGCATCCTTCCCCATCCTTCTTGTTGCGGTCCGGCGCAGGTTTGCCGCGCCGACGAACCCTCCGTAGTTTCGGCGTCGCCGTCCTATCTGTGCGCCGGCCTTCGTGCCAAGCTTTTTCGCACGCCGGCAGCACAAGCACGCGCGCAGCCTTGCCATGGCTCGAACGCGCCGTTCAGTCGTTCTGCCGAAAACCCTGCGCGCAACCCAAACTGGCCACACGGAGACCCCGTTTTTGCATGCTGGTCATGTAGATGTGATACATTAATCTCCCATATAATTAGATGTAAATAGTTTTTTTCAGGAACAGAAAATGAATGCAGTTCTTGATCGTTTTCGAAGTATGGCCTCGGTTGTCCTTGTCAGCGATGATGCAGATCCAGAAAATGCATACTGTACTGGTTGTGTGATGGTTAGATCTAAAGCCATCCCTGGTGCGGGTAACAGGACCTTAATCATCACCTCGTCCGGATTTGTTCAGGGATGAGAGGGCAATTTGAGTGTTCTTTTTTGGAAAGCGATAGGGCGGCGGTTCAGTGCTACTGTTCTTGGGACACACGAGGCATTTGCTGTCCTATCTGTCAAGTTCTATACTCACTGTGAAGCTATTGACTTGGTTGAGGATGATCTGGTTTTAGATAACTCACGATGTTTCCTTAGTGTCCCTCTAGACCATAACTCAACCCAATTTGTCTTCGGCTATGCTACTTGTGATTCACTTGAATCTTATGAAGTTACAACTCGTTCCGACTTCGATGGACTACTTTACAGTCACCTGCGAGTACCTTGGAAAGACTGGCACCCAGAACAGACTAACAGGTGCTCCGGTGTTTGTTGGGGACGGTCCGGCCTATGGAAGAGCAAGAGGGATCATTCTGCAAGACCTTCGGAATACAGAAGGAAGTAATGACGGCCGTCGGTTCAAGGTTGCCCTCACTGCTAGTCATCTGCGCAGAGTTTGGGAGGCTCTTGACCCAACCCCAGGGAAAGCCAATCCTCTGGATCACTATGAGGGCCGCCACCCTGTGTATGATATCTGGACCGCATCACAGCCGGGCCCAGGTCAGAGGGGGGCGAAGAGGAAGAGGGGGAACAAGAGCCACAGGTAGAAGAGTTAGACCAAGAGAAGAGGGGGAGGGAAGTTGACCAAGATCCAGATGTCTTTAATGCTCATGTATCCCGTTGTTAAAGCTGTCTTTAATGCTCGGATTGACTTAATTTATTAATGTAACATTTGCTATGATGGTATACTTCTGGGACACTTTGTCTATCAATGTTTACTTAACTCTTGCAACCTCATGATTCCTCGTTTGTGATAATGTCTGACTCTGTGTTTTTTATTCCTCGTGGCTGCAGTGTACTGCCGCGCTTTGTAACCTCCGAACCAGTTGAGCGAACAAACTGCTTATAATGTGAGAATCGTTTTATTCTCCGCCCGTTTCCTCATTGTGGGATGGGAAAGTGCGGCTCCTCGTGAGAAAGAACGCACAGTTCAGCCGAGAGCCTTTGAAGCAGCAGCTAGCAGTCTGCCTCAATCATTGCTGGCCGTGAAATTTTCGAAGCACCGATTTTATTCCGACTCCTGAACTTACACACGCACATCTGCTTATAATGCTTTAAGTGTAATCCATAATCGTGCACTGCTAAGAAAAACTGTGCATGACAAAACTATACACGGGATTTTATTCCTTAATCTAAAAAATATGTAAAGACTCATGAGCCTCAGCCTTGATGTCGTTGAGCCAAGTGCAAGCAAACACCAAGGCTGCAGCCAAGAAGCAGTGTGTGAGCTGTGGAGGGTGGTTGTGCGTGCGCTGTAAGGTGGCATGGCATCAAGGGATGGGCTGCCATGAGTACAAGGTGAGGCGGCGCGCCGCTAGTCTTGGAGAGGATGCCATGTTGGAGAAGCTTGCCAAGCAGCGGCTGTGGCAGCAATGTGGGAGATGCAAGCACATGATTGAACTCGCCGGAGGCTGCTACCACATGAGATGCAGGTGCGGCTATGAATTCTGCTACGGTTGCGGCCTGCCGAATGCAAGCTGCTCCTGCTCTTGTCACTTTATCAGTCTATTTCAAACCACCAAAACAGCTATGGATCATCGTATGTAGGTATTTGAATTCATAAATCTGTGAAAATCACAATCACAGCACTACATGCTTCTTCTCAGAACAACTACCATCCACGTCCAGTAACCAAGTGCCCCATTCTATCCCAGCATGTTGAAGTCTGCTTTATTTCTTATTCACTCAGTTCCCGTGAGTCACAGAAATGTTGGTATGAAAGCTCCTCAGTAATATGGTTATTTCTGTACTAATCACTATCAGTATCAAGTTCCAGTATATGGTATTTGCAGTATCCACCTGGCACATGTTGTTCTGCAACTCATGATAGCTTCCCTGATCATCATACTCCTCATCCAGACAAGCTGCACTTTCTGGTTCACCAATGTTACGGCATCCGGACAAAATCAGGTGTAGCATTTTCCTTCGCACATTGTATATAGGATTAGGCTCAATCAGGCAGCCTTTACTGTAACTCTCCCTCAGAATGACTGTCTGTGCGCTTCCATTTGTCGAGATGTAGAAAAATTCCTGGGTACTTAAGAAGAAGCTCCTGCAGGTTTACTTCCATAGCAAAAACTCATCTAAAGTGCGACAGTCTCTCAAGTGGTATCATCTTTTCTACTGCAAGACTTAAAAGTTCATGAAGAATACCAACAATACGTTTCTCAAGCCGCTCGACATTGTGGATCGGATGCAGAGCATCCCTCTCATAAGGTTTGGTGTAGGGAATTCTTGAGCTTTTCCCTAAAACCTTTCTCAATCTTAAATCCAGTAGGGAAGTTGATTGGAAAAGCGTATTTTGTCTCTGATTCAGTTAGCCATTTTTCAGTGTACTCTTTCTTCCTCCATTCTTCAATCTTAGCTACAGCTAATCCGTCATCCCTAGAGACAAGTGACAGAGTATCAGGGGATTCAAGATACAAATCATGTTGATGCTTTGGTAGTATGGAAGATCTGTAGTCGTCGGGCAGCCCAAGTTACCTTCTTACTAGCCATAATGCGTGCATATTCAGCATATTCAGTGTTCCATTCGTGGAGAGCATGAGAAGTTTCTTCAGGTGCTGCACTGTGTCGACTTCATTCTCCCTGATCACAGCATCTTCCTCTGCAATAAAGTCAGCCATCTTTTGTATGATCTTGCAGCAATGGTTCTCTTTACAGGGTGCATGTAAATCTGGAAAATGTGGGGATATTTCTTGAGGAAAGCGCCGATCTCAATGTTCAACCCGACCTCATGTCTCCACTTTGAAAGAAGTTGGAGAGATGCATATCCATTCCTCTGCTGGGATATCAACTCACGTACAGCCAAGGCATGCCTCAAGTTCCTCAGTTGAACCATTAGCTTGTCGAGCCTATGGTCCCTTGTTCTGCACTCCAGACGGGTTCTTGCTGAATGCACTGGCTTTTTCCACCTCCGCTGCACACCGCAGTTAAAGGGACCATACTGAAATGCCCCACTCCCACCCAATATTCCAAGCCGCACAGAGAGAGCATGCAGGTTTCCTGGACTGAATGTGATTGATGCCATTTTCTTGTATTAGAACTCCCAGTCCTTAGAATATATGAAGCTGCATCAAGATTTACAAGTGCATCTGTAGGGCAACGACAACCTGCCAAAGTTCAAAACATCTTCAGTTTTGCAGTGCATGTCATTGGCAGGAGCTCACAGGCGCAGAGGAGGGTTATGCATATGGTTTCAAAAAAAAAAAAAGAAATTGGGAACTGACTCCATGCAGTATAGCAACACATAAACCTGAAATTACCTTGCTAGGTATTTCATCGAACATGATATGCTCGTAACCAGAGGCCTGATGGATGAAGCCAGCTCCAGGCTGCGGTAAGCCTCGTGAGAGGTTGGTGACGCAGTGGCGCTCGCTTTGCTGTGAAAATTCCACAAAAAAAAAGTTCCCTGTGAAAATTGAGGCTTACCTTCGGTCCACTACGAGATGTACTGTCAAATGTGCTCTTCATGTTAAACAGAGTCTTAGAATCAGTATATACCTAGAAAAAGAAACATTATTGAAACTCAAGAGAAGGAAAATTGACCTTGACAATGAATCATTAAACATAACCACATGAATCAAGACAGAAAAAATGAGACAAATAGATTTAGTAAAAAGAACTTTACATGGAAGTCATACAAATCAGCAGGATGATCAAGTGGTCTAGATGAACCATCACAGTTTGAAATCATTTGAATATCTGGATAGGCCTGCCTTATAGCATTGTAGAACTTGAGGTAATTACCTGTTCAACAGAAATAGAGAAACTGGGAATAATGTTTGACTTCATTTTCTTTCCTAGTAAAGGGACATTGGGTAGCCCTTGTGCACAAGACTACACAGGATGCAATAAAGATGTAGTTGGAAATTTTACGCTGGTAAATTTTTTTCCCAGTCTTCATTTCCAATTGCAACATATTTCACAGGGAATGGTTCAGGGGTGCCCCATTGCAGCCCTAACAGAGCCCCATGTTGAATCTGCACTCCCCTTTGCAAATTCTAGACTGTCCAATACATCCTGTAGAAAAACAAACAATTACATAGCAATTATGCTACAATCATGAGTATAAAAACTACCTAAGTCTAGAGGAGATATACAGCATCTTATTGAGTTAGCCACTATTCATATAAAAGGAAGAAGTTAGTTCATGGGCAGTCTTTTAAATGCAAATGTACAACTCAAGCCAAGCAACATCTCTGCGTTTGAACTGCCTGAATAAAAAAGGAAATGGCCAAGGCCATCACAATATCTTTTTCAGCACTCAAATAATAAGAGAGTAACTTCAGAATTATTCAACGCGAGTCGTATGTAGTTCTCATGGTGATCTGAGAAATAAAATTTTCATATTGAGATATGCTTTCTTGCTCACAGAAAAAAAGATGCTATTATTCTGATATGCAATAGTAATTTGCACCCATTGCTAAGAAAGCACAGTGCATTAAAAAAATTGAAGACTCGTACATCTCTAACAAAAAAATGTTTAGTCTGCTAGAGAAATTGTTAGATATATGGAGTTGTATATGGTCTTGTATTGTATTACTTGTACTCCAAGCCGTATCCGGCCTATATAATGAAAGGGTGTGTGGTGTTTGTCCAATATTCTACATGGTATAGAGCCTAACCCTAGGCCTGCCTTTTCTCCCCTCCCCCCAACTCGAGTACTGTTCACCCATGATATGCAATAGTAATTTGCACCCATGAACAGTACCCGCAACCCTAACCCTAGCGCGCGCAGCCTCTTCCCTGGCTGTGCGCCCCTCCCCTCCTCCTCCGCTGCCCTACCACACCACCGACGCCTCCGTCTCTGTGGCCGCGTCCCTGCCTTGCGCCCGCCTCCCTGGCCGCCGCATCGCCTCACAGATTGAATCTGTGAATGTCCTGCGTCACCCACGCGGACTCCTCCGACGATGACAGCGACTCCGCTTCCTCCGTCGGCCTCTCCCTCCTGTTCGGCGGCTGTTCCTCCGGCGACGATCTCGACGATGCCATGGCCGCCAACTACGCCTCCATCAACATCCAGACACATGTTCCCCTCAAGCTGGAGCTTCGCTCTCCCAACTACACGAAGTGGAGCACATTCTTCGAGTCGCTGTGTGGGAAGTTCGGCCTTCTTTCACACATCGACGGCACGCCTCCTCCCGATCCACGCACCGACGAGTGGAGTAGGGCTGATTTCTGCATCCGTAGCTGGCTGTATGGCTCAGTTGCAGATGCGGTCCTCGACTTCACCATGGCTCCTAATCAGACTGCCCATGCTCTATGGGTGGCCATTGCTGCACACTTCCAGGCGAACCAGGCTCCTCGCGCCATCTTTCTAAGTCATGCCTTCCACACCATGACTCAGGGAGACCATTCGGTCGAAGACTATGGGAACGAGATGAAGAAGGCTGCTGATGCCCTCCGTGATGTTGGACAGGCTGTGTCGGGACCTACTCTCCTCTTCAATCTGCTCCACGGCGTCAACCCCAAGTTCAGCACCGCCGCTGACATGATTGCTGCCACCCCCGACATGAACTTCACCATCGCTCTTGATCAGCTCAAGTTGAAGGAGCTGCGCCTGGAGAACGAAGCGAAGGTCGAGGCCACCAACGCTCTTGTTGCCTCCGCTTCTTCTTCTGGCTGCAGCGGCTCCGACTGCCATTCCTCGGCGCCTCCGAAGCCTCAACAGCCCCTGCCGCCTCAGCAGCGGCTCCAACGGCGGTTAGCGGCGCCGCAAGAACAACGACAGGCGAAACAACAGTGGCGGACAGCAGCCTCGCGCCTCCTTCCCTGCTGGCCCGTGGATTTGCATTAATCCGCAGGCTCTTTAGGGGGCGCAGGGCTTTGGCGGCGGCGGCAGCGGGCAGTGGCGTGACGGACAGGGCCTCCTTAGCCCTGGTCCGCAAGCCAATACCGCCTTCGGCTCCTTCCCTCAGGCGTTGTAGGGTCGAGATGGCGGACTAGAGGGGGGGTGAATAGTGGTTTAACACGCGTTAGTGGTTTAGATCTTATACCGTGGTTTGCCTAAGCTTAAGGGTGATAGCGATCTAGTTTGCTCTTCTTGTAGACATGGTAAGATGCATGCAGGTTCACATCCTCCTCTTACTATGGTGACGACAAATGCACCAGGACAGCTCCTACACCTTGACACAGTTGGACCTTCACGTATTCAATCTTTTGGAGGTAAATGGTACGTGCTTGTTATTGTTGATGATTACTCCAGATATTCTTGGGTTTTCTTTATGGCATCTAAAGATGAGGCTTTTGGTCATTTTAGAAGTCTTGTTCTTAGATTATCTATTGATCTTTCAGGAGCTCTTAGAGCAATTAGAAGTGATAATGGAACCGAGTTTAAAAATTCTTCTTTTGATCACTTTTGTACTGAACAAGGTTTTGAGCATCAATTTTCATCACCGTACCACAACAGAATGGTGTAGTTGAAAGAAAAAATAGAACCTTGGTTGAGATGGCTAGGACTATGCTAGATGAATTTTCTACTCCTAGAAAGTTTTGGGTTGAAGCTATATCTACTGCATGTTATGTTTCAAATCGTGTGTTTTTTAGATCAAAGCTTGGTAAAACTCCTTATGAGCTGCGGTTTGAACATAGGCCAAATGTTTCTCACTTCCGAGTATTTGGGTGCAAATGCTTTGTGTTGAAATCTGGAAATTTAGATAAATTTGAAGCTAGATCAGTTGATGGAATTTTTCTTGGAGCTCATTCACGGGCCTATCGTGTTCTTGTTTTGGAGACTAACAAAATAATAGAAACCTATGAAGTTACCTTTGATGAGGCTAGTCCAGGCACTAGTCCACGTGTTGTAGGTACAGGTGCAGATGTACAGGGGGAGAGCATTTTCCTTGATGAAGATGATGAGGATGACGAAGATGAAGTGTCGTTTCCTCCCAGACAATCGGTCGTAGCACCTCTAGCTCCTACTACTACATCACCTACGACTGAGCATCCACAAGCTTCAGCATCATCTGTACATGTTGAAAATCAAGGCGAAGTTGATGTTTCTGAAGCTACAGCACCTTTGCACATACAGAGAAATCATCTACCTCAACAAATGATTGGAAATCTACATGAGAGAGTCACACGGTCCAGGTTTAATGATTCTAACTCACATGCTCATTCTGCTTTTGTTGCTTCTTTTGAACCCAAAGATGTATCACACGCATTAACTAACGAATCTTGGATCAATGCCATGCATGAAGAATTAGAGAATTTTGAACGTAACAAGGTTTGGAAACTTGTTTCACCACCTCCTGATCACTCTATAATTGGAACCAAATGGGTTTTTAAAAACAAACAAAATGAGGATGGTGTTGTTGTTAGGAACAAAGCACGATTGGTTGCTCAAGGTTTTACACAAATAGAAGGTTTAGATTTTGATGAAACTTTTGCTCCTGTTGCTAGATTGGAAGCAATTAGAATTTTGTTAGCCTTTGCTGCATCTAAAGGTTTTAGACTTTATCAAATGGATGTAAAAAGTGCTTTTCTAAATGGTTTTATTGATGAGGAAGTTTATGTTAAGCAACCACCGGGTTTTGAAAATCCTAAGTTTCCAGATCATGTTTATAAGTTGTCAAAAGCTTTGTATGGTTTAAAACAAGCTCCTAGAGTATGGTATGATAGGTTGAAAAACTTTATATTACAGAAGGGGTTTTCCATGGGAAAGGTTGACAAAACTCTTTTCGTTCTTAAGCAAGGCAATGATCAATTATTCGTTCAGATTTATGTGGATGATATTATCTTTGGTTGTTCCTCTCATGCTTTAGTGTCCCAGTTTTCAGAAAGTATGAGCAAAGAATTTGAGATGAGCATGATGGGAGAATTGTCATACTTTTTGGGACTACTACGTCAAAGTATATTTGTACAGAGGGTATATTTGTACATCAAAGTAAGTACACCAAAGATCTTCTACGTCGCTTCGGAATGGAAAATTGCAAACCTATTATGACACCAATGGGAGCTACATCAACACTTGACCCTGATGAGGATGGTGAGCCAGTTGATCAAAAAGAGTACAGGAGCATGATTGGTTCACTTTTGTATCTCACTGCTTCGAGACCGGATATACAATTTGCTGTGTGTTTATGTGCTCGATTTCAAGCTTCACCACGGGCTTCACATCAGCAAGCAGTCAAAAGGATTCTCAGGTATATTCATGGCACCAAAGATTTTGGCATATGGCTTTCTGCTTCCTCATGCATTAGCTTAAGAGCATTTTCTGATGTTGATTTTGGAGGTTGTAGAATTGATAGAAAAAGTACTTCCGGTGCATGTTTTTTCTTGGGTGATTCACTTATTGCCTGGTCATCTAGAAAACAATCCTCTGTTGCACAATCAACTGCTGAATCTGAATATGTGGCTGCTGCTAGTTGTTGTTCTCAAATTCTTTGGATAGTAGCTACACTTAAAGATCATGGGGTTTCTTTAGATCATGTTCCACTTTTCTGTGACAACACTAGTGCTATTTGTATTGCTAAGAACCTTGTGCAACATTCTAGAACTAAACATATTGATATTATATTTCACTTCCTTAGAGACCATGTTGAAAAAGGAAATGTGGTACTTCACCATGTGGATACTGAACATCAATTGGCAGATATTTTTACAAAACCTTTGGATTCTTCTCATTTTTCTTATCTTCGGGGAGAGCTTGGTGTCATTCACCCAATTGGATTGGCTTGAAAGGGAATTTGAGATTTTTGTAACATAATGTTTTTTTCTTCCTTTAGTGTGTTATTATCTTGAAGACAAAACAAAAAATCAAAAAACAGTTAAAAACAATGAGCATTATATTTTGTTCATATATGACAGTTGAAGCCATGTTTATGCTACAAGGTAACTGTACCTTTATATCTATGCATATATGGTGTAGTTTTTGTCATGGTTATTTAAATGGAATGAAAACTTGAATTAAATCTTGCCATGGTTGTTCTTTCTCAACTACTTCGATCTTGTTTTTAAAAGGTGCTAATTTTTTTTATTTTGCCAAGTTGTATATGACAGCAAAAAAAATATATGAGAAAGATCAAGGAAATATGCATTGTCACACTTCTTCTTTACGAGACCGCTTATCATTGCACTTTGATATGAACTTGGAAGAAGTTGTGTATGACTGAAACCTTGTTTTTAAGCTTCTGATTGTCAATGACATAGGCTTGACTAGGTTGAAAAGTAAAGCTGATGGTGCATATAATTCCTTGCAATTTATTTTGTTGCCATCAATAAGTAAATCGGCTTTCAAGCATCAATGAAGTGAAATAAAAAATCAATGTTTTCAAGTATTGAAGTATTTGAGAAAGGGAGATCGTGTCATGTCATAAATTGCTAATTGCACTTGATTCTAGATCTGCTGAAATTGTATTGTATATGTATAGGTGTGAGAGTGCAACTATTTTCTAGCATGGCTTGGACGAATATTTGCCATATATATCAATGATTTATGATGCTCATTCTAAAAATAAGAAATCTGAAAATCATAAAATATTTTTTTATTCTCTTTTGTGTTCTTGATGAATCCATTGTCAAAGGGGGAGAATTTTTCACACTGCACACACATTGCATATTCTTCTTCTTCTTCTTTGTTTCTCTCAGGGGGAGATTTTTTTTGTTGTTTGAAGAAAGGGGGAGAATTTTGGATATTTTCTTATGATCTTTTTCATTTTGAAAAAACTCTTGTGAAAGAAAATGCCAATGTTCAATGTTTATTGATGTTGCCAATGTTTTCATCAAGGGGGAGATTGTGAGATCATGTGTGATGAAAAATTGGTTTATATTGAAATTGGCATGGCAAAGTTATAATTTGCATAATGGCATAGGTGATGTGCATGCGCGTAGTAGCGTATTTGGATGTGCTCATTGTAGCATGTCATTTAGATGTAACATGCTCGTGTGAGTATGTTGCATGGACTGATCTTGAGTCAAGTCGTGGACTTGTGCTCGCATACAGTTGCGTGTTTGTTCATGTGCAGGTGTTGCTTGAGGCGGAACGTTGTCGGTGACGGACTGGAACTAGGTTCAGGAGGAACTGAGGTTTCGGGACTAAGTTCAAGGAGGAACTAAGGTCCTATTGGTCAAGGATGTCACGCGGGATGTTCGGGCTAGAGAACGGTGCATGTGAAGATTTGTTGATACGTGAGCGTGTGGCTCAGTGTCGATGGATGTGTTGATCGAACTGCGACTGCTAGCGGGTGATCTTTGGCACATATATGGATATGCATGTGTGCGTGTAGCACAACAGCTAGCATGCATGGTTACATGGGGCACAAGCTAGCAGGCTGCTAGCAGGAAGCGTGAAGGCACGTACAGCATGCAGGTGCATGCATGCAGTGCGGGATATGTCCTCGAGTTGGATACTGTTTTGGTTCTGGCCAGGTGGGCCAGGCATTGACCGATTAGTAAAAGAAGTGGGCCCAGGCTGCTGGTGTTTGCATCTGCATGTTGGCAAATAAAAGGACGGGGGCCGGTTGGTTTTAGTTCTGGATTTTTTGCAACGACGGCAGACGGCAGCGTGCGGCTTTTGTTTTCTTCAGAGAGAAAAAAGAACCCATCTAGGGTTTTAGAATTTGGTGAAGATATTTGTATGGATGCTTGTGTAGGCATCTTGTGAACACATCTTTGCAATAAAGATCAAGCTTTCGCAATTGTTGTGTTGGTAGTAATCTTATTTCCCATCTTGCTCATTGTTTGCATATGCGATCTTGAGGTTTTGGTTTTAGATTGATTCTTTGTTCAACTTATTCAGATTTGTTTTGATCAATCCAAAACCGTGCTAGAGCATCTCATTATTGATCCGAGCAGTTTTATTGATTTGTCCCTTATATATTTTGCTTGATCGCGAAATTAGGGTTTAATCAATTCTCGTCACCATCTGATATAGTCTGCTTGTTTATTTTATATCTCGAGTTCTAGACATCCGATTAACGTGATTCCAATTGAGTTAGTTTCATAATTTGATAATCTACCTTCTGGAAAAAAATCACTATTTTAGGAGCTACTGTCTAGAAACGACACATGTGTTAGTGAACCTTTCAGAATCTGTTTTTGAGGGTGAAAATCTCCGCTGTTTTTGAGGAGTTGTAATTGTCTATATTCATGCTTTTTAGTCAAAATTGGCAGCAGACGAGGGAAACCGGTCAGACCGGTTTGCCGAACCGGTCAGACCGGTTTGGAGTTGTAATTCGAGTAGGTTTAGGATTCCGAGTTTCGTCCCATATTGTAACCGACTTGAACAGGGGTACGACTTCCCTGGCTTATATATATGAAGGCTAAGGCCGATTGAGAGTTATTCCAATCGAATCAATCAATATTTTGTCCTTTACTTTTATCTCTCAAACCCTACACTTTTCTAAACCCTAATTGCTATTCTTTGCTCGTCTCCGCGACATACAAAGGCGTTCTAAGTGGCCTGGCGACCCTAGAGCAACCCTAGATTTCTTGAGCTCCGACGGGGTCCCTCCCGAGCCCGAGTTTCTAGGTCTTCACGAGCTCCAGCCTGAAAGCGGTCAGACCGGTTTCAGGAACCGGTCAGACCGGTTTGCCCGTGAAGCGTCCTCCCCGAAAGAGTGGACTTAATGTGATACAAATACCAGTCCTAGGATGCTGGTTCACATTATTACAATAGTTGGTTCAGTACATAAACAACATTACGGGTGACGGTGGGACTGCAGGGCCACCACAAACAGGACTAAAGCTAGACTCCAGATAAAAACGTTGACAACAAAGAGGTCTTCATCAGAGTGGAAACACATGCGGCTTCAAGCGGGTGACCCTAACACACAGGAAAAGGTTGGGTGCAGAACGAACCCCCTAAACAACGTCCTCAGGCACAAAGTCCGGATCTGCCTCTGTAACAGAATAAGCAAGGGTGAGTACATACGTACTCAGCAAGCACAAACACATCCATGGAAAGGAAATATAATAGAAGCATGCCAAGGAATATAATCAAGGACAGGTTCATGGTTTATTTTGCAGCAAAGCTAATTTTACACATGCAAGATTTATTTTACAAAGGTTTTCACAAACAATTCTTTTAGTTGTATCAATAAACATAATTGTCTTTCTCACAAGATCTATATGCTACCAGATTCCCCATCTGTCATAGCCTATGCCAACATCTTTTATCAACTTAACATTCCTCAAACACGTTCTTACACCAAAACAGTGGACTAGTGAAGTGACCAAGCCATAACTCGCCCATTACCGTGGACACGACTATCCGGATAGGTTTTAACTCTGCAGAGGTGTACACAACCACAAGTAGGCTACCACAACGTGAACACCTTAGTGCCAGTGCAGCTCCTTCAAAGCCCTTACCCACCATAGCTAAGCTGACAAGTTACCACAGACACGACCAGGGGGTCAGTAACCTACCAACGAGGCTCTACCCTGGGGCATACTTCACATAGACCGTACCCCCGGCTCCATGGCCCACTGTTGCTCACCAGCACACCACATAACCAACAGCTTAACTAGTGGGATTTATGCTAGGCCGTTGCCACATACAACGGTCGAGTGGAGGTACAATAAAATGGGTTAGGCTAGATGACACATCAACATCATCCCAAAACTGTGACAGGATAGACAACTCCCACCATGCCCAACCACACAGGTTCGAGCTCACCTCGGCATCCCACACAAGGAACACCGTATGTCTCATCCCACACGGGTACTCTTTTTATTCACCAAAAACCATCTCTTTTATTTTAAAGCACGCACGCGATTGCTTTTGTAAACACCAAGTGATTGTAATGGAGAGTATATCGGTAAACCAGTCCTAAGCATTTCCAGCAGTGACTAACATTTAAACAGAGCAATGTCATATTCAAACATTAATCTAGGTTGTCAAGGAAACAATCATAGCAATCAAGGAATGGCTATCCAACCGGGTTTAGCAGTAAAACATGCACACTTTCTAACACATGCCATAGGTTGTGTTTATAAAAACTAGGACAGAAATATGCATCAAAGGATGGGATTGCACTTGCCGTTCTCCCAACCCTCGGGGGATTCCTGCTCGGGGTCTTGGTCTCCAAGCTCCTGCTCGTAACCTTGCTCCTCCTCGAGTCCTCCCTCGTTCACAGCAGCGTCTATGGTACACACAAACAAGCACACCATAAATAAAGGAAACAATATTTTTGCTGAGCTCCGAAATAATGAACAGAGAGTGGATAGAAAACGATGGAAGAAAGGTTATTTCTGCAGTTGGACTGGATGGCTTAGCCGGAAATGTACTGGTAAATTTTGTGGTGGAGTTTGGGGTCAAACGGAGTTAATTTGGCGCATGAAATGACGGTTCAAAGAGGTTTAGGGGTTGTTTTAGTTGAAAAGGACCTAACCGTAAATGTTAGAAAGGACGGGGGCTTATGGCGAAACAGACAGAGAGAGAGAGAGAACAGTTATTTGGATGGTGGGTTAGAAATAGAGAAAGTGTAGGGGGTTATGCGCAAAGTGGTCGGCTTCTTCCCCTCGAAACAGAGCAGCGAGCAGGGGAGGGGATTGGCGGCGGCGGCGCTGGGCTCGCCGGCGCTGTGGGCGGCGATGGCAGAGATTGGACAGGGGAGAAGGGAGAGGGCGGTGAGAGGGGTCCACCCATGGTCTTACCTTGGGCGGGGATGGCCGGTGGTGAGCTGCCCACGGGGGCCAGGAGCGGCGGCGGCAATGGTAGTGGGTGGTGGCGCTGCGGCGGCGGTGGAGGTGAGCTGAGGGGCTTGTGAGCGGGAGGTGGTGGTGAGGAAGCTGACCGACCTACTTATAGGCGTGGAGAGGGGCTGGGGAAGTGGGCTGACGAGAGGGGCCCTGGGCGGCGGTGGAGGCCGGCGGGCGGCAGCGCTGCGGCGAGGTCGGTGCCCAGCGGTGGCGTGTCCGTGCGGATGGACGGTGGCGTGCGAGCAGGCGGCCAGCAGCACTGCGGCAGTGAGCGGAGCTGTGGCGAGGCGGTGGTGAGTGCGGCACGACAGCAGTGATGGCCGGCGCAGGCGCTGCAGCGGCGCGGTGACGGGAGATGGCGTGCGCGAGGGCGGGGCTGCCCAGCGGTGCTGCTGGTGCGGCAGTGGCGGTGAAGCCGTGGTCGGCGCAGCCGGTCAGGGGGAAGTGGGGCTGGTGGTGGCGTGCTGTGTAGGTGAGAGGTCGGCGGCGAGCAGCAGGATGGCCGGCGGCGAGCAGAGCAGAGGGGTGAGCAGAAGGTGGGGCCGGCCGGGGAACGGGGTGGTCGGCGATGAGCAGAGCAGGGCGCTTGGCGCCAGGGGAGAACAGGGGAAGGGAAAAAAAGAAAGAAAGGAGAAAGAGGAGGGGAAAAAGAAAAGGGGAAAAGAGAGGGGAGAGACGGCGGGATTCGCGGCGGAAAGACAACGGGCGGTCGACGGTGGTCGGCCAGAGACGGTCGGGCCCGGCGGTCGACCCGAGAGCGGGCGACGCGGGATGGGATGGAAAAGAGGGGGCGGTGATAACAAGGCTGGAGAGGTTTTTTTGGTGGAAGCAGGAGCTCGGTGGTAAAAGGGGTTTTGAAAACATTTTTACCGGGTGTTTTACTTCGTGATTTACTGGAGAGGAAAACACGGGTGTTACAAACCTACCCCACTTAAAAGGAATCTCGTCCTCGAGATTCGGTTGGCTCCTAAAAAGGTGGGGGAACTCTTTCTTCAAGGCGTCTTCTCATTCCCAAGTGGCTTCTTTTATACCGTGTCTGCTCCACTGTACTCTGCATATCCGTACTTCAGAGCTTCTGGTCCTTTTGGTGACGGTGTCCAAAATTTTGACCGGTACCTCTTGATACCGCAGATCTGTCTGCAGGTCTATCTCTTCCTCCGGTATATGTTCCTCTTCAGGTACTCTCAGGCATTTTCTCAACTGTGAGACATGGAAAACTGGGTGTATGTCCGACATTGCTTCGGGTAGCTCTAGCCGGTAGGCTACTTTTCCAACTTTCTTCAGTACCGGGTACGGTCCAACGTACCGAGGGGCTAACTTCCCATAGACTTGAAATCTACGGGTTCCCCGGATAGGTGAAACTTTGAGATAAACAAAATCTCCTGGATTAAACTCTAATTCCCGTCTTTTCTTATCTGCGTAGCTCTTCTGCCTGGATTGAGCTGCTTTCAACTTCTTTCTGATTTCGGCTACTTTCTCTTATGAGAGCGGGTCCTACTAGGGTACGCTCTCCCACTTCTGACCACATCAGAGGGGTTCTGCATTTTTTTCCATAGAGAGCTTCAAATGGTGACATGCCTAGGCTTGCCTGATAACCATTATTGTAGGAAAACTCTGCATAGGGTAAACTCTGTTCCCAATCTTTACCATAGGTAAGGACACATGCTCTCAGCATATCTTCCATAATCTGATTCACTCTTTCTGTCTGGCCATCGGTCTGTGGGTGATACGCGGAGCTAAAATCCAACTTGGTGCCCATAGCTTTATGCAAGCTTTTCCAGAATCTCGAGGTGAACTGGGTCCCTCGATCCGAAATGATTCTGCTGGGCACTCCATGCAACTTGACTATATTCTCTACATAAATCTTGGCTAGCTTCTCTCCGCCATAATTAGTCCGTACAGGTAGGAAGTGCGCGACTTTAGTGAGTCTGGGCAAACCTACTACGAAATCCATTCCGATCTCATCCCATTTCCATACTGGGATAGGTAGAGGTTGTAATAATCCTGCCGGTTTCTGGTGTTTGGCCTTAATCCTTTGACAGGTATCACAATGAGCGACAAACTGGGCTATGTCTGCTTTCATTCCCTTCCACCAATAATTCTGCTTCAAGTCCAAGTACATTTTGGTGGATCTCGGGTGAATGGAATATGGCGAGTTGTGAGCCTCCTCCATGATTATCTGCCTAAAGTCTCCTTCCTTAGGCACACAAATCCTATCCTTATACCACAGGGTTCCTTTACTGTCGACTCTGAAGTCTGGTGCCTTATTCTCTCCGGTGTGCTTGCAGATTTTTACCAAATCCTTGTCTGTTCCTTGAGCTTTTCTGATCCTATCCTCCAGAGTGGATTGGATAGTTAGCTGGTGGCTAGCGTTCCGAGGAACGATGTGCACATTTAATCGTACCATCTCTTCTTGCAGGTGGGCATTCCTGGGTTTATAGGGTTTTCGACTCAGGGCATCTGCCACTACATTAGCCTTGCCAGGGTGGTAATGGATTTCCACATTATAATCCGTAACCAACTCTAACCACCTTCTCTGTCTAAGGTTCAGATCTGGTTGGGTGAAGATATACTTCAAGCTCTTGTGATCTGTGTATATCTCACACTTATTTCCAATCAGGTAGTGTCTCTAGATTTTAAGTGCATGCACCACGGCTGCAAACTCCAGGTCATGGGTAGGGTAATTCTTCTCATGAGTCCTAAGCTGTCGGGAGGCATATGCTACAACCTTCCCATCTTGCATGAGAACACACCCTAATCCTTGGCGGGACGCGTCGCAATAAACGACAAAATCCCGGTGAATATCCGGTAGGGTTAAGACTGGAGCAGCGGTCAGCCTTTTCTTCAACTCCTGAAAGTTCTTTTCACATGACTCGGTCCAAATAAATTTCTTCTCTTTCTTGAGCAGTTCTGTCATAGGTCTAGCTATCTTGGAGAATCCTTCAATAAACCTCCGGTAATATCCGGCTAAACCAAGAAAGCTTCTGATCTCACTCACATTGGTTGGTTGTTGCCAGTTTGAGACTGTTTCTACCTTCTTAGGGTCTACTGCTACTCCTTCTGCGGTCAAAACGTGACCAAGGAAGGCTACTTTTTCCAACCAGAACTCACACTTGCTAAATTTGGCATAAAGTTGGTGTGCCCTCAACTTTTCCAAAACTACCCGCAGGTGCTGTTCATGTTCTTCAGCGCTCTTGGAGTAGATCAGTATGTCATCAATAAAGACGACGACAAACTTATCTAGCTCATCCATAAACACCTTGTTCATGAGGTTCATGAAGTAAGCAGGTGCATTAGTGAGCCCAAACGGCATCACCGTGAACTCATACTACCCGTAACGGGTGACAAATGCGGTCTTTGAAATATCACTTCCTTTAATCTTCAGCTGATGATACCCTGTTCTTAGGTCAATCTTGGAGAAGTACTTGGCTCCTTTTAACTGATCAAAGAGGTCATCAATTCTAGGGAGTGGGTATTTATTCTTGATGGTGACATCATTTAATGCACGATAGTCGATGCACAACCTCATACTCCCATCCTTCTTTCTGACAAAGAGTACTGGTGCTCCCCATGGGGATGAGCTGGGTCTAATAAATCCCATCTGCTGTAACTCCTCTAGTTGCTTCTTCAACTCTGCTAACTCTGAGGCTGCCATCCTATAGGGTCTTTTGTCTATAGGAGAGGTTCCAAGAACAAGCTCAATGGCGAACTCTATGTCCCTATCTGGTGGCATTCCTGGTAACACTTCAGGGAAAACATCAGGGTACTCATTGACTACTGGGACTGTCTCTATGGTTCTTGCCTCCATACTAAAGATCATAGGATCTGGTCCACTTCCCTTGGTGTGGCAAGTCACTTGTGTTCCCTCTGGGTTGGTTAGATGTACTATCTTGTCAGCACAACCTATGATATCGTTGTGTTTGCTTAACCGGTCCATTCCAAGGAACACATTGATTCCCTGGGACTCTAGTACTACTAGGTCTGCTAGGAACTCTACCCCACTTAAAAGAATCCGTACCCGTGAACAGCCTAATTGGCATTTAATATCGCCTCCTGGTGTTCGGGTTAACAGGGGTGTCTTTAGTAGTACTGTAGGTATCTTATGCTTTTCCACAAAACTTGATGATATGAAAGAATGCGATGCTCCGGAATCAAATAGTATTGTTGCCAAAACTGAACTGACTAGGAACTCACCGAGTACAACGCCTTGTGCTCCTTGAGCCTCCTGCGCGTCGATGTGGTTGACGCGGGCTTGTCCATACGACGGCTGGTTGTTGTTGTTGTTGGTGGTGGTGTTGCCGGTGTTGGTGCTGCGGACGGGCACCCGGTTGGCTCCAGACACTGGTGGCTTGGGCCCATTCACTGAGTTGGAGTAGACTGATATAGCAGGCTTGCTCTTGGGATATGGGCAATCTGCGATGAAATGTCCGGTCTTGCGGCAGTTGAAGCAGGCTCTTGCATTGATGTTGCTGGCCGTGACTTGACTGACCTTGCTCTGTGGGGGCTTCATGGTGTTCTGGCTCTTGTACTGGTTATTGGGAGCCTGGGAGCCTATAGCCTGAGACTGGGTCCTATACTGCATAGGAGCCTGAGGCCTAGGTGCAGCATAACCGGAACTCCTGGCCTTCTGTGAGCGGTCCTGCTGACGGTTCCTACTCTCCAGAAACTTGCGCTTGTTCTCTTGCCTTGCTTCCATCCTGGCCTTCTCTGTCATAATGGCCTTGTTCATTAGCATGTTGAAATCTGGGAAATTGTGGGAGACTAGCAGGGCTCGAAGGTCTGGGTGCAGCCCTTTGATGAACATGTCCTGCCTCTTCTCATCGGTCTTCACTTCATCTGGTGCATAGCGGGACAGTTCAGTGAACTCGTGGGTGTATTCCTCCACAGACTTGTTTCCTTGCTTCAGTGCACGGAACTCATCTGCCTTGCGCTTCATGGTGGCAGTGGGGATGTGGTAGCATCGGAACTCTTCTTCAAACTCCTTCCAGGTGATTGCTGACTCGTCTGGGGAAGCTGCGCAGTAGGTCTCCCACCAAGCTAAAGCAGTTCCAGTGAGTTGCTGGGTGGCTAAAAGGACCTTGTCGTGGTCTCCACATCCAAATGGCTCAAGCTTTCTCTTAATAACCCTCAACCAGTCATCTTCTTCCAAGGGGTTGCTGGATCCTCCAAACGTGGGTGGTCTGGTTCTCAGAAAGTTGGTTAGCTTGTCACACGTATTTGGTCTACGGGTTACCTCTGGTCGGTGGCTGGCATTCCACACATTCTGCATGAACTGAGTATGGTGGTACAGTGCTTGTGCTAGGTTGAAATCAGGTGGAAGTGGGGGTACAACAAACGGTCCTTCATTCCGGTTTTCCCCGTTTCCCTGATTGACTTCTTGATCTGTCGGTTGGTTTTCCCCGTTGTGGTCTTGCTGGCTCCCTTCCGGGTTCTCTGGGTTTTCCCTTCTTGCACTTGGTTGGCCTCCTCCAGCAGGAGGAACGCGTCTCTGAGAGGCGCTAGCACGAGTGTTCACCATCTGCAGGTTGAGCAAGGCCTTCGTGAGATTGGATTAAGGTGATGTTTAAGTTGTTTAGATCGCATTTTCGAAATGGCAGAAACAACTCCTGCCGAAGCACACAAGTTACACACAAGCATACAAGCTAACAACCAAACACACAAGGTTTCATTCAAACAACTGGGGGGTACAAACTTGAGGGTCCAGACAAGACACACACTACAAGGCGGGGTACAAGACTCGATGAGGAAGACACTACTAGGAAAGCAAGGGTTCTCCTAACTTCGGACCATGGCGGCTTCATTCCCATGCGACCACTTGACACGGGATCTACTCGCGGGGCGAGTCTTCTTCCGGGGCGGAGTGTTCTTCTGGTGGTGCAAGTCGTGCACGTTCAGCCTCGGTCAAGGTTGCATTCTCCTGGGGTGGCTCAGCAGGTCCTTCTCCTTCAGCTGCAGCTAGGGTCACAGGGTTCCCGGGCAGGACTTGTGGGTTCCCAACAAGCTCTCCCCATGCCATGACTGGGGTTCCAAGTAGGACATGAGATTCTCCAATGGCCCGAACAGGCGTTCCACTTCTGGTCCAGTCTTGGATGCGCAGGTCCCGAGCTTGCCTGAGGCTCTCCTGGGCAATGGCTTCGCTATTGACAGCGGTAGCGGCTCTTGCTTCGGCTTGGGTCACGCGGACTTGGTGCATCCGCACTGCAAACTCAGCTTGCTCAGCCCGGGTGATTTGTTCATTCAGCAAGTTGGCTTGCTCGTCGAAGAGCTGATCTAGGGAGTTGAGGTAGGTGACCACTTGATACAAGGGGTCTTCTTCTTGACGGCGCCACTCCAGGTTCCTTATGCGGGCCTGCCAGACAGGGGTCCTGACAATTGGAGGGAACAACCTCATCGGTGTGTGGAACAGATGCTCCTCAAAGATTCCGCACATGTAGCGGAGGGCTTTCCTGGCGGCCAAGGGGTAGGTGTCTTGGTGCCTGAATCCTGTGGCGGTCACACGCCACGACTCGATTGGGTGGTGATCGCTCTTGGCGACGACAATGGTCACCCGGCATCGCGGGGTCCCATGGTACTCATACTCCCGGCTGTAGTACCTCGGGCGCTCAGGCACCCCAAGGCGCTCCAGGGCGGGGATCAACAGGCTAAGGAAGCCAGGTGCTGGTTGGCAAATCCCTTGGGTCCATCCTTCCTCAGCCATCTGAAACCATAGATAGAGTAAACAAGATTGCACAGATGTAGGATAAACAGGTGATCTTTATTGCATAACATGGTGGGTACAAAGATCAAGGATACAACGATGCTAAGATGACAGATCTAACTGGATACAAGAGACTCTACTCATGGTGGTCCTAGACTAGGTGCTCTACTCTAACCTAAGGACTCTCACTCAACATGATGCGACGCTTCTTCAGAGGGAGCTGATACTCTGGCACTTCATCTTCAGTCTGTGTGCCTGCGTCCATGTGGGTCATCTCTGGTTCTCCTTCCATTAGCCCAGCCTCTCTCCTGTGGGCTTCAATCTCCTTTATTATTGGGGCATAGGTTTTCCATTTGGTCTTAAGAGCGACGAGAGAACTCTTGGCTCGTCCAGCTCTTATCCTTTGTACTTCCATCTTGTGCTCTGCCTTTTCTAACTCTGCTTCTGCCTTCTCTAACTCTGCTTCCGCCTTCTCTGCCCTGCGGATCTGGTGCCTCAGCTGTCCCGAGGTCTCCCGGTACAGCCTGTCCAAGCCCGTGAGGTAAATGGACAAGTGTGACACAGTGTCCTCCATATCCTCATCTCTCCCAAGGCTCCTCATCTGGGCAATCCACTCGCGTCCTCCACTCTCTAGGGGTGGGGCAAATCCCATTGCTGTTCCCACGAGGTACTGCTTGTAGAGCACACGAAGGCACATCAGGGCTTTTCTTGCGGCTTTGCGGTAGGCATTGGGGCGGTCGTAGCCGGTGGCGTAAACAAACCAAGGTGCCACCTCTTTGTAGAGTGAGCTCTTCTCCACGAAAATGAACATCCGGCACCGACGGGTACCATTGGTGGTGAACTCCCGGCAGTAGTACTCGGGGGTCTCTGTGACTCCAACATGTTCCAGACTGAGCAGCAGCAACTTGGGGAGGCCAGGTTCTGCGGGGCAAACTCCTTCGCTCCACCCATCGTCAGCCAGCTGGGCCATCTGGAACAAGTCAAAAAGCCGTCGGTGAGTACTTGGGTGGAGAAAATAGTTTAGATAAGAGCAACCTAGTAAGAAAAGGCTAGAAAGGGTCTTGATCCTAGGGGTTACGTCCTACGGCCAACCTATCGGCTCTGATACCACCTGAAGCGTCCTCCCCGAAAGAGTGGACTTAATGTGATACAAATACCAGTCCCAGGATGCTGGTTCACATTATTACAACAGTTGGTTCAGTACATAAACAACATTACGGGTGACGGTGGCACTGCAGGGCCACCACAAACAGGACTAAAGCTAGACTCCAGATAAAAACGTTGACAACAAAGAGGTCTTCATCAGAGTGGAAACACATGCGGCTTCAAGCAGGTGACCCTAACACACAGGCAAAGGTTGGGTGTAGAACGAACCCCCTAAACAACGTCCTCAGGCACAAAGTCCGGATCTGCCTCTGTAACAGAATAAGCAAGGGTGAGTACATACGTACTCAGCAAGCACAAACACATCCATGGAAAGGAAATATAACAGAAGCATGCCAAGGAATATAATCAAGGACAAGTTCATGGTTTATTTTGCAGCAAAGCTAATTTTACACATGCAAGGTTTATTTTACAAAGGTTTTCACAAACAATTCTTTTAGTTGTATCAATAAACATAATTGTCTTTCTCACAAGATCTCTATGCTACCAGATTCCCCATCTGTCATAGCCTATGCCAACATCTTTTATCAACTTAACATTCCTCAAACACGTTCTTACACCAAAACAGTGGACTAGTGAAGTGACCAATCCATAACTCGCCCATTACCGTGGACACGGCTATCCGGATAGGTTTTAACTCTGCAGAGGTGTACACAACCACAAGTAGGCTACCACAACGTGAACACCTTAGTGCTAGTGCAGCTCCTTCAAAGCCCTTACCCACCATAGCTAAGCTGACAAGTTACCACAGACACGACCAGGGGGTCAGTAACCTACCAACGAGGCTCTACCCTGGGGCATACTTCACATAGACCGTACCCCCGGCTCCATGGCCCACTGTTGCTCACCAGCACACCACATAACCAACAGCTTAACTAGTGGGATTTATGCTAGGCCGTTGCCACATACAATGGTCGAGTGGAGGTACAATAAAATGGGTTAGGCTAGATGACACATCAACATCATCCCAAAACTGTGACAGGATAGACAACTCCCACCATGCCCAACCACACAGATTCGAGCTCACCTCGGCATCCCACACAAGGAACACCGTATGTCTCATCCCACACGGGTACTCTTCTTATTCACCAAAAACCATCTCTTTTATTTTAAAGCACGCACGCGATTGCTTTTGTAAACACCAAGTGATTGTAATGGTGAGTATATCAGTAAACCAGTCCTAAGCATTTCCAGCAGTGACTAACATTTAAACAGAGCAATGTCATATTCAAACATTAATCTAGGTTGTCAAGGAAACAGTCATAGCAATCAAGGAATGGCTATCCAACGGGGTTTAGCAGTAAAACATGCACGCTTTCTAACACAGGCCATAGGTTGTGTTTATAAAAACTAGGACAGAAATATGCATCAAAGGATGGGATTGCACTTGCCGTTCTCCCAACCCTCGGGGGATTCCTGCCCGGGGTCTTGGTCTCTAAGCTCCTGCTCGTAACCTTGCTCCTCCTCGAGTCCTCCCTCGTTCACAGCAGCATCTATGGTACACACAAACAAGCACACCATAAATAAAGGAAACAATATTTTTGCTGAGTTCCGAAAGAATGAACAGAGAGTGGATAGAAAACGATGGAGGAAAGGTCATTTCTGCAGTTGGACTGGATGGCTTAGCCGGAAATGTACTGGTAAATTTTGTGGTGGAGTTTGGGGTCAAACGGAGTTAATTTGGCACATGAAATGACGGTTCAAAGAGGTTTAGGGGTTGTTTTAGTTGAAAAGGACCTAACCGTAAATGTTAGAAAGGACAGGGGCTTATGGCGAAACAGACAGAGAGAGAGAGAACAGTTATTTGGACGGCGGGTTAGAAATAGAGAAAGTGTAGGGGGTTATGCGCAAAGTGGCTGGCTTCTTCCCCTCGAAACAGAGCAGCGAGCAGGGGAGGGGATTGGCGGCGGCGGCGCTGGGCTCGCCGGCGCTGTGGGCGGCGATGGCGGAGATTGGACAGGGGAGAAGGGAGAGGGCGGTGAGAGGGGTCCACCCATGGTCTTACCTTGGGCGGGGATGGCCGGTGGTGAGCTGCCCACGGGGGCCAGGAGCGGCGGCGGCAATGGCAGTGGGTGGTGGCGCTGCGGCGGCGGTGGAGGTGAGCTGAGGGGCTTGTGAGCGGGAGGTGGTGGTGAGGAAGCTGACCGGCCTACTTATAGGCGTGGAGAGGGGTTGGGGAGGTGGGCCGACGAGAGGGGCCCTGGGCGGCGGTGGAGGCCGGCGGGCGGAGTTATGGCGGCCGGAAATCGCGTCCGTGATTGGTACGGCGGCGAGGGCGGCCCGGTACCGTGCGGTGGCGTGCGTACTTGGGTGCACAGGGGGCGCGGCTGTGCTTGACGACGAAAGGCGCGGCGACGGGACAGCAGCGGGCCGGGCGGCGCTGTGGCGGACCGAGGCGTGGCGCGGTGGTCGGCACGGTAAGGCGGTGGTCGGCGGAGCGGCGGCTCGTGGGGTGGCGCGGGTGGCAGCGAGTGCGGCAGTGACGCGGCGTCGCAGCGGCGGTGCTCGATGGTCGACACGGCAAGGCAGTGGTCGGTGGCAGCGGCAGCGCTGCGGCGAGGTCGGTGCCCAGCGGTGGCGTGTCCGTGCGGATGGACGGTGGCGTGCGAGCAGGCGGCCAGCGGCACTGCGGCAGTGAGCGGAGCTATGGCGAGGCGGTGGTGAGTGCGGCTCGGCAGCGGTGATGGCCGGCGCAGGCGCTGCAGCGGCGCAGTGACGGGAGATGGCGTGCGCGAGGGCAGGGCTGCCCAGTGGTGCTGCTGGTGCAGCAGTGGCGGTGGAGCCGTGGTCGGCGCAACTGGTCAGGGGGAAGTGGGGCCGGTGGTGGCGTGTTGTGTAGGTGAGAGGTCGGCGGCGAGCAACGGGATGGCCGGCGGCGAGCAGAGCAGAGGGGTGAGCAGAAGGTGGGGCCGGCCGGGGAACGGGGTGGTCGGCGACGAGCCAGAGCAGGGCGCTTGGCGCCAGGGGAGAACAGGGGAAGGGAAAAAAAGAAAGAAAGGAGAAAGAGGAGGGGAAAAAGAAAAGAGGAAAAGAGAGGGGAGAGACGGCGGGATTCGCGGCGGAAAGACGACGGGCGGTCGACGGTGGTCAGCCAGAGACGGTCGGGCCTGGCGGTCGACCCGAGAGCGGGTGACGCGGGATGGGACGGAAAAGAGGGGGCGGTGATAACAAGGCGGGAGAGGTTTTTTGACGGAAGCGGGAGCTCGGTGGTAAAAGGGGTTTTGAAAACATTTTTACCGGGTGTTTTACTTCATGATTTACTGGAGAGGAAAACACGGGTGTTACAGCCCGGGGAGTTCGGGTGTTGGCCGTGGTGATCTCGAGTGTGTTGCCGCGTTTTCGTGTCAACACTTATGTACGCGTGGCTTCTGTTAGCAAGTATGCATGCCTGTTAGCCGCACTTTTTTTAGGGAGCAATATACGTCTGCATTTGTATCTCAAGAGTAAAAAACAAAAATCTGTTCAATTGACAAGATGAGTACTCTTTTTCCAAGTATCACGAATATTTTTCAAAAATCAGGAGTATTGTGCGATTGAGAAGCGAGTATTTTTTCCAAGGTGAAAGAGTAATTCAACTGAGTAGAGTAGCATTTATTTTCCAAATGTTAGGAGTATCCTTCAAGTACTAGGAGTATTTTCAACTGACTAGCATAATAATTTTCAAATATCAGGAGTATTGTGCAATTGAGCCGTATTTTTTTTCCAAGGTGAAAGAGTAATTCAACTGAGTAGAGAAGTATTTATTTTCCAAATATCACGAGTATTTTCAACTGATTAGTGTAAATCTTAGTATCACAAGAGAGATTGGTTTGCACATTGCATTACAAATCAAAAACATCAAACACCTACACACTAAACTAGCTATTTGTCTAAACTGCTACTGTTTGTTCCACATTGCAGTAATATTTCAATCCATTGGATCAAATGGGTATGTACTATATGTACTAGTTTATCCTGCGAGTAGCAGATGAGATCAGAACTGATTAGCCATTGATTTCTCCTTCACGGCAGTCTAGAATCAGAGCAGAGGAGATCAACTACCTGCTTCCATCCACATAAGAATTCAGAAAATCAGTTTTCAGCAATTGGACAAACGGGAATGTGCTCCTGCTGCTATCTGCCGTCCAGTGATTTGTTATATCGCTGATTCGCTGCCGACGTCCTGCAACAAGCATCAAAGTCGCGCCGCTGGTATTAACTATCCACAAGAATATAATACTCTAGATTGTGAAAAATACTACTTAAAAATGAACAAAAATAGTATTAACATGACATGAAAACAAGAAGTAACAATTTGTAAACGAATGAGTAATTACTGCATACTGTAAATATACTAAATGCTCCCAAGATGAAGATGAACGTGCTTGCCATGGTGCACCAGGAACCCCTCCTCCCTGCCACATGGAACAAATAATTAGAAACTGGAATTCGTCGATATTCAATATCAAGTTGTTGACACAAAGATGCGACAACACACTCGAGATTGCAGCACGGCCGTCACCACGGCCAACACCCGGCCTCCCTCGGGAAAACCGGCCAGACCGGTTCCTAGAACCGGTCAGACCGCTTTCTGGCAGGAGGTCGTGAAGACCTAGAAACCCGAGCTCAGGAGGGACCCCGTCGGAGCTCAAGCAATCTAGGGTTGCTCTAGGGTCGGCAGGCCACCTAGAACGCCTTAGTACGTCGCAGAGACGAGCAAAGGACAGCAATTAGGGTTTGGAAAAGATTAGGGTTTGGGAGACAAAAGTAAAGGACAAATAATTGTTGATTCGATTGGAATTACTCTCAATTGGCCTTAGCCTTCATATATATAGGCCAAGGAAGTCATACCCCTGTCCAAGTCGGTTACAATATGGGATAAAACTCGGAATCCTAAACCTACTCGAATTACAGAACCAAACCGGTCTGACCGGTTCGGCAAACCGGTCAGACCGGTTTCCCTCGGTGGCTGCCAAATGTGACTATCAACACATGCCCCCCTGTCTTTTTAGTGAGCTTGCAAACTAAAGAGCATGAAATAGACAATTACAACTCAGTAGCCAAAATTTATACTAAGGGCGATATCAAAAATCTATCGGCCATTTAATCTTCATGCATCTTGCCACACGCTTGGGTAATATTTCTTCAAATATCTTCCGTTGATAGCTTTAGGCAAACGATCCTCTTGCAATGTCTCCAGCATATAAGAATTCCCAAAGACAACTTTGACAACTCTATACGGTCCTTCCCAACTTGGCGACCTTTTACCGAACTTGTTGCTCTTCGTTCCAATAGGCAAAATTGTCTTCCAAACAAGTTCTCCAATCTGAAAATATTTCCCTCGCACCTTCTTGTTGTAAGCTCTAGCAACCCGAAGCTTATCTTTCTCAATCTCCTTCAAAGCCTTTAATCTCTTGTCGGTGACTTCATCAATATTATCCATCATTAAATCTTGATAATCAATGGCATCAAGGTCATTTTGTTTAGCCAATCTATAGGCGTCCAGATTCACCTCAACAGGTAAAACGGCCTCTTGACCATACACAAGCTCAAAAGGAGTAACCTTAGTAGCACCATGTCTAGATATATGATGAGCCCATAATGCTTCGGATAATACTTCATGCCATCTCTTAGGATTTTCTTCTATCTTTTTCTTGATTAATTTGATCAAAATATTATTACTTGACTCGGCTTGACCATTAGCCTGAGCATAATATGGAGATGAATTGAGCAACTTTATTCTATAGGATTCGGCAAAATCACGCACTTCTTTGGACATAAACGAAGTACCTTGATCCGTAGTTAAAGTTTGAGGAATACCGAATCTATGAATAATATTCTGTGTAATAAACTCAATTACCTCTTTATGTGTCATATTCTTCAAGGGAATCGATTCGGTCCACTTAGTAAAATAATCCGTAGCAACCAACACAAAACGATGTCCTTTTGATGATGGAGGATTAATTTGTCCAATAAAATCCAACCCCCAACCTCGGAACGGCCATGGCTTGATAATAGGATGCATCAATGCAGCGGGAACCAATTGTAAATCACCAAATTTTTGACATTCTTCACACCCTTTATAATACTTGAAACAATCCGCCATCATGGTAGGCCAATAGAAACCGGCTCGTCTAAGTAACCACTTCATCTTGGGAGCCGATTGATGTGTGCCACAAATACCTTCATGAACCTCTCCCATAGCAACTTTGGCCTGATCCGAGTTCAAACACTTTAAAAGCAAATCTTCGGCGGTCCGACGATAAAGTTCATTGTTAAGCAATATGTATTTAAATGATATTCGCCGAATATTTCTTTCTGCACCACGACCAGGATCTCTTAAATAAGTAATAATAGGTACTCTCCAGTCCTGATCCTCATCCTTGGAATTATTAGCATCATCCAAGGCGTTTTGCCGCCGTCAGCAGACGAAGCGGTCAGACCGGTTTCCAAACCGGTCAGACCGGTTCTGGCGGTCAGACCGGTTTGTGAAACCGGTTGGACCGGTTCGTCCAGAACCTGAACCTCGGCTTTTGATTGCATCAGTTTTTTAAGATAGAAATATTTCTTTGCAACAATATAACCAGATGCTTTCTGAGCCAGAGTATTAGCCTTGCCATTTTCTTCTCTTAGAATATGTTTGATTGTAAATTCATCAAAAGAAGCTATGATATCAAGGCATCTATCAAGATATGCATTTAACAAACCATTGTAGCATTGGCATACCTTGGACACTTGCTGCCCCACCAGGAGTGAATCACCAAAAGCCTCAACATGCTTGATCCCCATGTCTTGCAAAAATTCCAAGCCAAATAGAAGAGCTTCATATTCAACTTGATTATTGGTACGCTTTTCCTCTAATCGATTTGAAAACTCAAAAACAACACCACTTGGAGAAACCAAAACAGCACCAATTCCTTGTCCATCATTACAAACCGATCCATCAAAGTATAATTTTCATGGTGTGCAAGCAACACAGCCGACGTCGAAATCACAAGTATCACCAATCCGATGTTCAACAATAAAATCAGCTCCAATTTGGCCTCTCATAGATTTTAAAGGTTCACAAACCAAATCATACACCACTAAAGCATAAGCCCATTTACCGATTCTACCACTTAAAATCGGTTTCTGCAACATATGTTTGATAACATCGGTTTGACATAACACGATGCAAGCACTAGATAATAAATAATGCCTCAACTGAGTACAAGCATTACATAATGACAAACATAACTTTTCAATGAAAGTATACATTGTTTCTGCATCAATGAGCCATCGGCTTATATAAGTAATCACATACTCCTTAGCATCGATCTCTTGGGTCAAAATATCTCCAATAACTCTATCTTTAGCTGCCACATAAAGTCTGAACGGTACCCCTCTCTTAGGCGCCCTAAGCACCGGCGGTGAAGACAAATATTCTTTGATCTTCTCAAAAGCTTCTTGTTGTTTTACCCCCCAAGTAAAATCTGCTTCATCTTTTAACCGAAGAATAGGAGTAAAAGCATCAACTTTTCCAGACAAGTTAATTATAAACCTTCTCAAGAAATTCACCTTGCCTAGAAACTTTTGCAAATCCTTTTTGCAAGTAGGAGCTTCGACCTTCTTCATCGCTTCAATTCTCTTGGGATCAACTTCTATGCCATTGTCATGAATAATAAACCCAAGAAACTTCCCAGCCGAAACACCAAAAGCACATTTGAGTGGATTCATCTTCAAACCATACCGCCGCATCCTCTCAAGAGCAAGTTTTAAATCGGCTAAATGAGAATCCAAGTCATCCGATTTAACTACAATATCATCAATGTATACTTCCACAATCACACCAAGTAAATCATGAAAGATTAAATTCATAGCCCTTTGATAAGTCGCGCCGGCATTCTTCAATCCAAAAGTCATAACCACCCACTCAAATAAACCAATAAATCCCGGACATTGAAAAGCCGTTTTGTGCATATCCTCTTCGGCCATAAATATTTGATTATATCCGGCATTACCATCAAGAAAACTAACAACACGATGTCCAGACGCTTCATTAATCAAAACATCGGCTATAGGCATAGGATATGAATCTTTCGGAGTAGCTTTATTAAGATCTCTAAAATCAATACAAACTCTAAGTTTTCCCGAATCTTTCCTTTCAACGGGAACAATATTAGAAATCCACTCCGCATAACGACAAGTCCGAATAAAACCAGCATCTAGTAAATGCTCAACTAAATCACGACTCAAACCGGGCATCTCACGGTATTCCCAAGCAAAACAATCGACATATTCTTTCAACAACTTTATTAATTCGGCTTTATATTCAGGCGATAAATTTTTGTTTACAAAAGTTGGCCTAGGAATAGTACCATCACCAATATTTATTTTTTCTAAAGGGTCGGATGATGTAAAACCTTGACCCAGCTTATCCATATCTCCAATATCTTCAATGGCTTCAAATGTACCTCCAGATTTTTCTCGAAAATGATCAATTCTCACTTGAAGCCACTGTCCAGACGTAAACCGGTCTGATCGGTTTCCAGAAGCGGTCTGGCCGGTTTGACTCGGTTGACGCTGTTCACGCCTAAACCGGTCTGACCGGTTTCCAGAAGCGGTGTGACCGGTTTGTCTCTGTTGATTCGTTTGCTCCATTAATTACAGCAAGTAATTCAACCGATTCTCCATCGGCTTTAATGCAGCAGGAACGAAACTATCTTTGGTGCAACTAATCAGCTCATAGTCGGTCAAATCCATGCCCGACAAACACTTGATATTATCATTTGCACTAATAGAATCGGAATCGGCCATTGCAACAAAAGAAGTGTCACCATGTACAACCTCAACTTCGTCGCCGATCCACTGAATAAGGTATTGATGCAAGGTAGATGGTACACATTGATTTGCATGAATCCAATCACGTCCAAGAATTAGACTGAAGTTACCTTGCACCTCCGAGACGAAGAAAGTCGTAGCAACGGTCTTGCTCCCAATGGTCAACTCCATAGAAGCCACACCCTTGGCGCCAATAGGATCACCGCCACCAACTCCACTGACCGTCATGTTTGTCTTGATCAATTCTTCGTCTTTCCCGCCAATCTTCTTGTAGAGAGAATAGGGCATAAGGTTCACAATAGCCCCACCATCAACCAACATCCGTGAGATTAGCTTCCCATTGATATGTCCTCGCATGTATAGAGCCTTCAGATGATTTTCTGACTCTTGTGGCTTCTGAAATACAGCATCGCGAGGCCCAAGCTGAAGATGAGACACCTCCTCCTCCGGTACCACAAAGTAATCTGATGATAAATAGACAACATTAACATTCATGTTGCCATGTTCCGGAGAAGCTTCAAAGTCAACCATCTCTTCATCTTCAACCACTGGAGGAATTTCTGAAGTAGCACCTCCATCCGTAACGGGAACAGAATTAATTATTGTTTCTGGCTCCAAACCGGTCTGACCGGTTCCAGAAACCGGTCTAACCGCTTCCGCAGCAGACTGCCCCAAACCGGTCTGACCGGATTCTGAAACCGGTCTGACCGGTTGTGCTGCTGATTGCACAACTAATTTGACTTGCCAAATTTTTCTCTGAGGAATCATTGGCTTATACATGTTGAACTGTTCATCCCTCAGCTTCTCTGCTTCTTGTTCCCTTTTCTCTTTGTTTCGCAAGCGCTGCAACTTTCTCTTCTGTGTATGAGTTAACCCAGAAGGACACCATCTTGGTTGAAACACTTTCTTCACAGTCTTGCTACTCCCAGCTTCATGATTATTAGCCATGACAGGTTTTTTAACAGTCGAATCTCCAATGACTATCGGCTTTTTGTTCAATTCTTGCATAGCCACCGGAACTTCACCAATTGTAACAAACATATCACTTTTGGCTTGTTTTGGGTCTTCTGTAGGCTTCACTTCCTCCTTCTTCTCCTTGATACGGTATTCTTGCTGAGGAGGAGCATATTGCTTCTGTTCAGACCGAAACTGGTCTGACTGGTTTGAAACCGGTCTGACCGCTTTGCTAGCTGGCGTCGGACTTGATCGGTATGAGCCCAATCGGTCATGCACTGGAATTCTAGAATCATTGCCCATGTAATCTTGAGGTGGTTGTGGCATAGGAAAGCACTGCATCCACATTCCTTGGTCCCATGTTGGATATGGAGAATTTGACGCCGGAGGTACCCATGGCATGGTAGCATACATCTTCTGTGGTGGATACACAGTAACAACGTCACCACGGCGCCTATTACTCTCTGAATTACCATCCCCACGCATTGGTGACCTTGGTCTCTTTTTTATCGGCCGATCAACTAGAGCGGCCTTTGTGTACTTGTTCAAGAGCTGATTGAAGGTAGGTCCCTGTTTTAAAAATGTCCCTCTGACCTTAGGCTCATTCAATTTACAAGTACCCACTTCCGGGCGCCTAGGCTTGAAAGTTCTAGGTCGGTCCTAGGGCAAACTGGTCTGACCGGTTTGGGAAACCGGTCTGACCGGTTTCGCCTAATCAGCGGACCGATTCTCTGTTTGTGAAATCTCTTGCCCCCCGGTCCTTGATGTGTTAATTGTAATCTTCAGAGACTCTTTCCCATCCAGAGTCTTTCCAAGCATCACTTTTCTGACCGGAATTGGATCATCAACTTTTTCCGGCCTTGGCTCTCCAACTACCACATTCTTCCCCTTAGCTCCTTCGGCTTGTTCCGGCCGAATCAGCACTTTGGTATTCAAATCAAGGGTATGAACAGGGAAGGGAGCCTTGTCAACTTGCAATTCAGCTAATACCAATCGACCTTCATTAATAGCCGATTGTACCTGTCGTCGGAAAGCATTGCAATCATTAGTAGCATGCGAAAAAGAATTATGCCACTTACAATATGCATGATTTTTCAATTGCTCGGCTGGTGGAATTGCATGAGAAAGTTTAATGAAACCATTCTTAAGCAATTCATCGAAAACACGATCACACTTGGCAACATCAAAAGTAAACTTAATTTCTTCTCGCCGATTCTTCTGAACCGGCTTCAACGAAGGACAAGAACAAGGCTTAGCTTTTGAAGGCCAAACAAATTCAGCAGCATAAACTTATTTATCCTCATCATCCGAGCTATCAGAATCATTATCAACAACATGAACATTGGAACGATGAGGTCTAACATTTTATTTTGTATGTTTTAGCTTTAACTCAAGACTCATGACCTTCATTTGCAAGTGATTAACAGGGAGAAAATCAAAACCTTCCAATTTCTCTTTCAAATAAGATCGCAAGCCCGCAAAAGCTAAATCAGCTAAATCTTTTTCAGAAACTGTCAAATTAAAACATATGTTCTTTGTATCTTGGAATCTTCTGAAATAATTCATAGCCGATTCCTCTCGGCTTTGTCTAATAGATGTTAAATCAGTTAATTTAGCCTCATTTTCTCCGCTAAAGAAGTGATCATGAAATTTACGCTCCAATTGAGTCCAACTTTGAATAGAATTAGGAGCAAGCGAAGAAAACCAAGAGAAAGCAGTTCCAGTCAATGTTAATGAAAACAAGCGAACACGCAATGGCTCATAAAAAGCTGCTTCCCCTAATTGCAAAATATATTGACTAACATGCTCCCAAGTAGTACGATTATCTTCACCATTGAATTTAACAAACTCAGGAACACGCCAACCATTAGGATATGTAACTAGATCAAATTCAGGAGGATACGGTTTTTGATATAAACGTGAGCTACTCATATCAATCCCAAGCTTTGTTCTAATTGTATTAGCCAGATCCTCTCTAAACTTAGAGAAATCGGCTTGGTAATTACTGTTGGTTGTATTTTGAGTATAACGAGGTGTATTATACAACATTGTTTGAGAGACATTCGGAATCGGTCCATCAGGAGCACCGGATCCCGAAGGTGCACTACCCACAACAGTAGTACGAGGAGTTGTAAAAACAGGTCCAGAAGCAACTGAATTGGGTAAAATCATTGAATTCGTTGCACCCATACCTGAAGACCCGGTTTGACCCAAATTGGGTAAACCGGTCTGACCGGCTTGGAAAAGCGGTCTGACCGGTTCGTTAACCGAACTGGGATGAGGTGGCTGCCCTGGATAGAAATTCGCCGGCATACCCAAATTTGGATCTATAAAATTTCTAGGTTCACCAGACGAGCTAGGATCTGTTTTAGATAAAGATTCATGTTCTTCTATACTATTTTTACCTTTTTTAAGCGAATCAATATCACTAACCATATTAGTAAATAACTCACTAGCAACAATTTGAGTAGCGTTCAATTTCTCATCCATCATGCGAGTTATTTGTTGCATTAAATCAGAAGATTCACCAGTTACCTTAGGAAGCTCCTCAACTTGATCGTTAGCCAACTTAAAAGCTGGCATGACGAACTCTTCAACTCTCTTGACGAAGCCTCCACGATCCTTCTTGAAGCCCATCAAGAATTGCGCCTTGAAGTGCTCTTCAGTAATCAGGTACCGCTTCCGCTCCTCGTCCATGAGCTCTTCCATCATTGCAGTGATGATGTTGTTCTTGTCGACTTCACAGGTGGAACCCGACATCTTTGAGGTAGATTAGATCGGTCCAAAAAGTATGTTGACACAAAGATGTGACAACACACTCGAGATTGCAGTACGGCTGTCACCACGGTCAACACCCGGCCTCCCTCGGGCAAACCGGTCAGACCGCTTTCTGGCAGGAGGTCGTGAAGACCTAGAAACCCGAACTCAGGAGGGACCCTGTCAGAGCTCAAGCAATCTAGGGTTGCTCTAGGGTCGGCAGGCCACCTAGAATGCCTTAGTACGTCGCGGAGACGAGCAAAGGACAGCAATTAGGGTTTGGAAAAGATTAGGGTTTGGGAGACAAAAGTAAAGGACAAATAATTGTTGATTCAATTGGAATTACTCTCAATCGGCCTTAGCCTTAATATATATAGGCCGGGGAAGTCGTACCCCTGTCCAAGTCGGTTACAATATGGGATAAAACTCGGAATCCTAAACCTACTCGAATTACAGAACCAAACCGGTCTGACCGGTTCGGCAAACCGGTCAGACCGGTTTCCCTCGGCGGCTGCCAAATGTGACTATCAACAGAAGCAAATTGATTTCAGATCGGTACTGGACTATTCATTCAGCCTGCCTCACAGCCTGCTTACAAAAATGTTCACGGATGCTTTTAGCCAACAAAGCAGTGACAATGATGGTGGGCAAAACACAATTCTGATGGTGGGCAAAACACAATTTAATGTACTGGAACTTGCCTCGCCAACATCAACCTGTTGTTTCCCCAGGTTGCCCATCCCCTTCCCTTCAGCAACTAGGAGAAACTGCAGAAACGATGATTCAGCAGAAACGATGATTCAGCTAGCGCACAAATTCAGCCTACAAAGACAGACTCAGAAATCAAAGCCGTTAAGATATAAAAACCTTATCAAGATCCTCTTTTCTAGATTTTTTGGAAAGATCAGCTTTAGTTCCTGTGATGGGCAAGGACTTTGCAGCAAGTTGTATACAACTGCACACAAGATATATTGGAGAGCTGTTAGATGACTATACCAAAAGAAATTCATAGGAGGGAGGGGTAAGCAGTAGGTGAGTGAAGGATTACAACCTTGGCAAAGCACCGACTTTTGCAGCTTTCTTTAAGTTACCTCGTCTGTTTTTTCCTTGCTTTCCTACCCGCTTCTTTTGCTTTCTTCCTGTGAAAGTATCAACAAGATTTAAGATACATGCACGTCTGGAAAAAGAATCATTAATAATAAGAAAATGTTTGTCAGATTTAGGTCCTAAACTTGTAAAGCATTGCGTATGAAAAGTGCTGCAAAATTTGCTGGACAGAGTCAACTGACTTATAGCAGATGAATATGATAGCTGCAATACTGGATCAGGGAGAGACTAGTTAGCACAACAGTCAACAGGATTGTTGGCAAAAAGTTAATGAAGACAAATTACTAACCATTGGGGATTGTGCGAGCAAGGAACTCGACTTTCCATCCCATAAAGTAACTGTACTGAAGCCGGCCAGTATCATCAAAAGCTAACTTATCATCATTATCAGATTCAATATCTTCAGGACGGCACCAGCGTGGCTTGGGCACAGGCCACCTACAGTGTTTCAACGAAATAATTCATATATCCAAAACTTAACTTCAGCCTAATAAATAGCAACATGGATTGGAATACCAACCTGTTAACCTTATTTTTGACATCTCGAGGCATTTTCCAGAAACAGGCACTAGAGGCGTTGCCAATATGGCCACCAGATTCACTGTCAGATTATACTTCAGCAAGCTTCTTAAAATACTCCAAAAAAGAACAATACTAAAATACTGACATGAACTATGTTAATACCTTCTTGTGTCAAAGGATGCTAGAATCTTGCAGATCTCTACACATAACATGTAAGGAGTTCCTATTCTGGTGTCATAGAAGTTCATGCCAATAACATTGGCATCAAGATTAACAAGAGGGCCTCCAATCCCAGCCTAGCAAGTTCACATAAGTTGTGACTTCTACTCAAAACATTGCTAGCTAATTCATTCCAAGGCAACTATATCTTTATTCAGAAACACGAAGCAATATCTTGTTTTTCCAATTTCAAGCATTGACAATTGATTAATCCAATATTATCTAGGTTTTATAGAACGATACCGCTAGATTCATATTACAAAGTACTTTAACATGAATATATTTTAATTGTAAGCAAAATAATGACAGGAATTTACAGTCAAATTACACCTAATAAAAAACAGAGTTATGAAAATAAAAGATGGCAATACCTTAGTGATTTTACATGTGGAACGTGCGAGGAACTCACAGTCAAGTGTGCCCGACCAAGGAACTAGACAACCACTAGCAGCCATTAAGATGCCCCCAACTTGCTTGGGACAAACGGCTATGTTGTCGTTGTTGTATTTGAAGCTACGCCCTACAGCAACTACATCATCAATTGACTGTGAATCAAAGCTCATCTCTAATGGACGACGAGCACAGTACTTGACACTGACTAGAGCAATGTTGTAATGTAGATTACAATGCTCTAGCTTCCCTTGTTTGCATCCATTCTTAAGCAACACATCAATCTGCAAATAATACAGTGATCAGACTTAAACAGCACCTTAAAAGCACATCAGACACAAATTAATGAACACCAACCCTCAAGTTATCAACAATCTTGTTCCCATCACCAGGATCTCTAACCAAGCTCGCGGATGTCAAAATCATCGTAGATCCATTCCGTTTAATAAAAAAACCAGAGCATGCGAAAATCCTTTTCCCTCCTGCATGCCATGATTCTGGTTACCAGCTTTTCGTAATCGAAACAGAGATGATTTAGTAAATGTCACATCGCTGTACACTCACCATTGAATGAAGCCAGTGCGACAACATTACGATCTATGATATCAGCTCTTTTGCCAAATTTACTCCAGACACCTTTACCGTGTAAGTCGCCAAAACGTTGTTCAAAAGAATTAACCAAGATCATGCCAGCTGGATAAATACATTGTAGAATAAGTTGTTAGTGGTACATTTTAGAGCTGTAAAAGATCAGCAAATTTTAGAAGCACAGACTCACCTCCTGACATGGAGGATGGTAAAATTGGATAACCCATGGAATCTAAATCTAACTGTTCCTGGTTGAGAAAATCTCCATGTACTGGTGCAACAAGGTCAAGTGATTACCACTAACATACTATACACAAAGTAAATTCACTCTGCGCATAACGATAGCATGTAACATTAGTTATATCATGATAACAGCCTGAGCAACAATTAGCATTAGAAGTCAGCATGCATTACACATAGTTTATGTACGTTAGTGAATGCTAAACTTGGACAGCTTCTAAATAGGCAACAAACTGCAACAATTTGCATAGTAATACAATGTTAAGCAGTTTTGATGAGTGTCTTTGTGCTCACCTTCTGGATGTCCGTCAGATTTCTCACCTATGGGTCTTGCTTCAGGCCTGCAGAACATAAGAATGAGTAGTTGACTTACTAATCAAAAAGTAGAATGATAAATGGTGCCAAAAACTATGTGGGTATAGGCAAGGAACAAGACAGAGAAACGAGAAGTCGTGTGGATTATTGCATACACATGTTGTTTGCCACGCAAAAGGGCTTACATTACAAGTTCTTCTAGGAGAAGAGCTAAGGTCTAGAATAGAGTATCAACGGCATGCATTACATAGACATACCTGTAAACCTTCATTTTTTTTGACTGTGCAAGATCAATCTTCTTTTTCACGAATGTCAAGAGAGTTGTGCCCCATGGTAGAAAAATGGCTCTTCTATTGGTCAGAAAAAGGTTCATGCCAACCATATTCCCATCAACAGAAAGAAGCGGCCCACCTTCCCAAGGCTAATAAACAAAACAAGCAACACGGTTTACATTTGAACAAATTGAAGTTGTACAGAACAAAAGTTAAATTCAAAAGAAATCATTTTTGTTGGCTCCATGCATAACAGAAATAGAATGAAATGCTCGTATCATATCATGCAAGTGTACCGCTGGGATTTTAGAAGAAAGATCTTTATCATCCTCAGATACCCTTGAATCACCATTCAATTCTACAATCTTGGCCACTATATTGCCACAGGTGTCACGCCCTACAGCTAATACCTCACCATGGGGCAGACTTTCCAGTGCACTTTGGAAAGGTCCAACCTGAATATCACGGACAGCAGCATGGACTTCGACAACAGCAAAGCCATTATCAAAATCACATTGAGATATATACCCATTATACAGTTCGGTGCCATCAAGGCGCACTTGAATCTAAAAAATGACAAAGCAAGAAATGAGCACACAATGATCAGAAGTTAACAGATTAGTAAAGGATGACTGTCAGCACCAACCTTTAAGTCAATATGGTCTTTGGTCCTAGCACTAAGAGCTCTAGACAGAGTTGCAGTAGTCAAAAACTTTGTGATAAACTGGTGTTCCATAGCTATGCCTGAGCATGAAAATAAGATATTGTCTCCTACAAAAGATCGCAAGTTAAATCATTTATAACTGGTGTCATTTCAATACATACTTGTTAGAAAACTGAGAAGACCAAGCGTGTATAATCACCATTGAACAAAATAATGGAAGCAACACTTTTAGACAAATATGATTTATGCTCATCACTGAGTCCAGTCCAAACATCTTGCTTAGAGTCCGAAAGGTCACCTAGTTTAAGAAAATAAAACATTAAGGCAGCTGTGAATAATCATATAAACTGTGAAAACGCCAGGGTGTAGCAGAAAAGATAGACCTGAGATCCACTCATTCTTGAAGGTATAACTGTTCTTATGAAAGCTTCTAGGCAGATCACCCCCGCCCCTCTTAGTTTTCTGCATACTTCTCAAGACTGAAGCAGAACTTTCTATTAGAAATAGAAACAAACGGGCAAAATGTGGGGGTCATAAGCAATGGAGCAACAATATAAAACTATAACCAAGCAACTAATCAGGAATGCGAACAATGGCATTATGTCCGGGTTGCCTGAAACACCAAGGCAGCCAAAAAGCATAATTTCTTAGCAGTAGCAGAGCCTGCATCTAAATTGCGCATGTCCAACAAGTAGATAGATTAATTGTTCATAAATCATAGGTGTCACTGTACATGTCTTATGAAGTCTACAAAAACCGTGTGTGACATGATGTTCTGCCACTGTTAGCTCAACTATCAGCTATACTGCTATAGCATGGAGTGCTGACATGATAAGGACAGTGCAATGGTACACGCCTATTCCTTGGGTATAAAAGCACCAAAGAAGCAGTCAAGCTCTTTATATTTAAAAAAAAAAGGAACACTATGGAAGTAATCTGAAACTGCACAATATTCCATGTTATTCGTTAAGATAACTCTGGTGGATGATATTTTTTTTCAGAATTCCATGTGCTGCTCGTTGATTAGAAATCGTAATAGATTCTTTTAAGGGGGTTTCTAAAGAAGACGAAGACGAAGAGTACACGACCAAGAAAAAGAACACCACTACAGCCTCATACCACAAGAGGTTGGGCACAAAACTGGATTTCGGCGTTCGTCTGATCCACCTCAAGAAATCAGATCTAGGGTTTAAGGTGCCTGAAGTCACACGAGAGGAAGGGAAGGTGATGCAGTACCTGGTTCCGGCCTTAGAAGGCGCGAAGCAGGGCGGCGCGGCAATCCTCCTTGCGAGATCGCCCGGCCGTCGCTGGCCGAGAGAGAGAGAGAGACAGAGAGAGGAGGAGGAGGAGGAGGCGGCGGCGGCGGCGGCGGTGGTTGGCGAGTTGAGACGCATTCAGATGAATTAATTTGCAGTGCGGCTAGGGTTAGGTGGGCCAAGGTGCATCAAGGGTTGGAGTGGCCTATACGCATCTTAAAGAGTCTGTAAACAGGGCGTGGCTCACATGGCCCATTGGCCTTTCCAGGTTCGAGAAAATTGGAATTCTGACACTCTCAAAGGTGGGTTTCGCCCGTTTGCCATCCCACAAAATGACTTCAAGAATGCCCTTATAAAACCGTGGCCACACGCTACAATGCCTTATCGGACTATTATGCCGCTTTCTTCAACCTCCCGCCGCTGCCCTGCTCCTTCCTCTCTCTTCTGCTCGACGCGCCGCGCCGCCGTGCTCGCCCGCCGCGCTCGCCCGACGCGCAGCGCCGCCGGCCGCCGTGCTCACCCGCCGCGCTCGCCCGACGCGCCGCGCCGCCGGCCGCCGTGCTCGCCCGCCGCGCTCGCCCGACGTGCAGCGCCGCCGGCCGCTGTGCTCGTCCGCCGCGCTCGTCCGACGCGCAGCGCCGCCGGCCGCCGTGCTCCCCCGCCGCGCTTGCCACGCGCGCCGCGGCATCGAGCCGCCGGCCGCCGCGCTCGCCCGACGAGCCGCGCCGCCGCTCGCCACGCACGCCGCCGCGCCGCCCGGCTCTCCCGCCGCCCGACGCGCCGTGGCGAGGGCCGGTGGTGGAGGGGAGGGGGCGGCGCCGATGGTGGAAGGGAGGGGTGGGGACGGCGCGGGAAGGAGTTGCCTGGGAGGCTGCGCGGCGCCGATTGGGGAGGGGAGCAGAAGAGAGAGAGGGGAAGAGGAAGAAGGAGCAGGGCGGCGGGAGGTAGAAGAAGGAGAAGGGTATAATAGTCACATAAAGCATTATAGCGTGCGGTCATAGTTTCATAATGACATTCTAGCGAAGCCATTTTGTGGGATGACAAACGGGCGAAACCCACCTTTGAGAGTGGCGGAATTCCAATTTTCTCTCCAGGTTCCGTCCTTGGAACGCAGCAGCTGTATATCGATGTGCATCACAACTAAGGCCTGTTTAGGTTATAGTTTCAAAAACAACTCCCAAATTTTACTATACAAAAAGAAAATCACATCAAAATATCATTATATGCATGCAGTACTAAATGTAGATGAAATTAAAAACTAATTGCATAGTTTTGTTGTACTCTGCGAGAACCTAATTAATCATTTTTTGGATAATTTTTCACATATACAAACGAAATGCTACAGTGATGTATTTATTACCACTGGCGCACGCAGTCCCGAATTGGTACATCCCGAATCGGGAACTAAACAAGGCCTAAGACCGTCTCCAGCAGAAAAGCATTCGCATGTGCAAAAGCACTGTCGGGGACGGCTATAAGGGATCCCCTAACTAAGGGGATAATCACCCTATCAAAACGCAAATCAACTACCAGGCCTCCGCAAACCAAGGAGCGCAAGGCCCACGGCCCACTACGGTCCAACAAACCCGCGCACAGCCCACCATGGAGGGCACCAACGCGCGCGCTCCACCTCCGCCTCGCTTGAAGGGTCCCGGCCCCCCTCGAGCGAATATTGTGCAAACTCCGTCTCGTTCGAGGGTCTCGCCCCCCTCGAGCCGGCGCAGTACAAATCCCGCCTCGCTCGAGGTCCCACCTCAGCCAAAGGCGCGCGCCCGACAGGCGCATTCAATGCACTGCTCTGCGGGACGCCAGGGTCAAAAGACGCATCCGGGTCAGATAATAGACATTTTCAGGAGCATTTATCCTTTGTCCTTGTTTTTTTTTGTTATTGATTCTTGTCTATTGGTCAGAGAGCATTGTCAAACACCAGGACTCCATCCTACATTGGTGAAATTACGGTTACTGACCTCAGTCTTGGAAAGCTTCCACCATATTTACACAGAATGGAAGTCCTCCCACTGGATTTGAACGAGCTGTGGGCTTTTGAAGTCAGACTTTGAATATTCTAGTGGTATGACACCTGAGGTTCGGGAGCCACAGTTGGAAAATGACATAGGCTTTGTTTAGTTTCCCATCAAATCACCAAACTTCCTAAAATTCTCTTTCCAAACTTCACTATTCACCTATCACATCAAATCTCTCTCTCCAAACTTCACTATTCACCTATCACATCAAATCTCTCTCCTCGTGCATGAAACACTAAACGTGGGTAAATAAAAAAAACTAATTACATGGTTTTGATGTACACGACGAGACTAATCTTTTGAGCCTAGTTAGATCATGGTAGGACAATGTTTACCACAAACAAACGAAAAGTGCTACAGTGCGCTACAGTGTCGGATGTGACATTTTCACCAAACTTTCCCTACCTCTTTTTGGAACTAAACACACCCATAATGAGGACTAGTCTTGAAGACTATTCTCATGGGGATTTGAGTTCAGATGTCCTTGATACTATTGAGCAATATGGCAAGCAATTCAGGTCTTCTGAAGCTTTGGATTATGCGGTGGAGGATAAGGCTGCTCGCACTGGTCTCGTTAAATCGAGCCGGTACCGGGCCACGTCGGAGAGATGCCGCTCGGGATGGCGGTTCGACGCCTGCAGCGGGGGACGGTACCCGGAGCGGCACGCGGTAAACGCTGCGGCGAGACGGGGAAGCGAGAGAGAGAAAAGCGTGCGGTAAACACTGTGCACGGGCCAGCCTCCGGCCGGCCGTTGCTCCCCGCGCGAGCCGCGTAGGCCGTGCTCGCCGCCCGCCGTCCTTCGCGCCACTGACCTCCTCTGTCGCCGTGGGGCCCGCGCCGAAGCTATGGCCGCTCGAGCCCGCCCCCTCGCCGGCCGAGCTCGAGGCCGCCACCGCTAGAGAGCTCAAGGACGCCGCCATCGGAGAGAGGGGAGAGAGGGGCCGGCGGCGTGGACGGAGGGGAAGAAGACGTGGACGTGGAGCGCGCGCTGGCCGTCGTCGCCGCACGCAAGCCCCCGCCCCGTCGTGCCTCCACTCGAGCGCGCCTCCGCTTGGCCGCCGCGCCGCCCGCCTCCGCCGGCCACGGCGCTCGCCCCAAGCGCCGGAGGAGCTCTGCCCGCCTCCGCGTCGCCTCGCCGGCCTCCACCGCGGCCTCCATGACGTCGCCCGGCCGCCGCCGCGCGTGAGCCGCCTGCGCCCGCACGTGCACCACCCGTCCCCGCAGCCACCGCGCTCCTCGAAGTCGTCGTCCGCGGTGGCCGTCTTGGGGGTGGACCGCGCGGGGGAGGCGGCGCCGTCGACGAGGACGGGAAGGGGCGGGGCCGAAGAAGCCCGCTGGCCGCCGCCCTCGACTCGCGCGCCGACGCGGGAGGAACCGCCGCCGCAGGTGGAAGCGCGCCGCCGCCGCCCGGCCTTGCGTCCTCCGCGCCTGCGGCGGCGGAGGGTGCGACTCGGGAGGGCGGTGCGGGGAGAGGGCGGAGGGGCGGTGCGGGAGGTGGCGGCGGGGAGAGAGCTGTGGGGGCGGAGGCAGGAGAGAGAGGAGAGGGGGCCGGCGCCGGTGAGGTGAGAGAGATGGGGAAGAGGAGAGAGAGGAGGTTAAAAAATCTTATTTGGTGGGTCGCGCATCATGGTAGCGGTATAGAGAATGAGATAGAGGGTGAACGAGTGCAGAAACAAGTGATAGAGAGAAGAATCTCGATGAATAGGACAGAATATTCTTATTTAGAGGGTAGAGTAAAGGGTGATCAGGACGAGCAGCCTTACGATGAAGCAGGTTCGTGAAAATTCTACTTCGATGCGTGTCCTTTGTCTTGTCTGCTTGTTTGTTATTGGAATCGGCAACTTCTATGTGCGTAAATGATCAAATCGATAGTACGTGATGTGAGAACTCTGTCACTTATCTCTTTTGAGGCTGTGGCAGATGCATTAAGGAAGTCGAAAAGCACGGGATGGACCAACATGCTACCTCCGTCCGAGCATGACCGTCGTTTTTGTTTCTCGAGAAACATTTTTGACCGAATATATAAAAATATATTAGATAATACTTATGATACATAATACATATCATTAGATACATAATACATATCATTAGATAGATATCTGAATCTATTTTTTAATAAATTTATTTGAAAATTAAAATGTTACACGTATTTTCTATAAATCAAATTTAAGATGTTTCTCGGAAACCGAAAACGATGGTCCTTTTCGGACGGAGGGAGTATATGTTAAGGTGGAAAGATATCTTGCATTCAATAGCGGACCAGGTCTCGCAGGTTAGTCATTGAAAAGAGCATCTAGTCTGGACATTTTTCATATATTCGCAGGTTAGTCATTGAAAAGAGCATATAGTCTGGACATTTTTCATATATTTCTATTCATTCCGTACCCAAGCCAGCCGGCGCGAGCCCGACGCTGCCCCTCCCCACCCCCGCGAAAAGCCCCCGCGCCAGGGCAGGCTCCCTCCTGTTTTTTCTCCGGTTTTTTTTCTTTCGGCGGTTGGGTTAGGTTTTTTTTGTTCGGTTTTTTCTTTCTTTCAGCGGTTGGGAAAGGTTGGCGATTTTTTTTTCGATTTTGTTCGTATTTTATTTCTGGAGCTGGGAAAAGGTCGGATTTTAGTTTACTTTTTCAGAAATTTTACAGTTAGAGTATAAGAATTTTGTGACTAGCTGTTCATCTCAGCTTTTTATCAGAAAATTAAGCTAGTAATTTAGAATTTTGAATAAAGAGATTTTTTATTAAACATTCACCCATTCATCTTAAAGTGACAAGAAAATCTGGGTAGTAAATCACTAATTTACATGCTAAATCTATATAACCTATATAATTGGTACCCACTAAAGATTTCTCTCATCTCTCATGAAGCCACATCATCACCTCCCACTAAGATGCACTAAAAACCCACTAAGATATATTAATTGATATTTCTCTCATGTGCACATCATCTTGAATTGTCAAACGTGAATTTAAATCTGAAAATTAGATGATGGAAATTTATAAAGTTTGAAATTGGCTGATGGGAAACTAAAATGATTTTTACCTCACTTGCATAGTTAGTAATGAAAAAAATTATGGCCTCTACTAGCTTGGTAGCATAAAAGTTTATGGTTTTCATCAAGAGATAGCTCATATGGCTCTCAGGGTAATTTCTACAAGTGCACTATTTTTACGAGCAACTAAACAACCACAATGATTCATTGTTTATCGCAGCAACGCGCGGGGAATCACCTAGTCTTATACACCATTTGTTGGTAACGAATAATGAATACAAGATCAACATCATTTTCAGTAAACACTCGACATGAGCACATGGAACTTTCGCAAGAAGATGGCCTTGGCGCTCAACAGGCTCCACAGGCTGTGTTTGGCAGGAGGCAGCAGAGATCGGGGGATTCACGTCGCATTGTTGCCATCCTGCTCGTCACCTCCAGCTTGTTAGTCAGAATGGGCTCGGGAGCAGGGCCTATCCCGTCATCCCTAAGCAGACAGCAACTCACAAAGTCAGGAATTGAAAAAGAAGCCAATTAAATTGCTGTAGCATTAAAGTGATACTTCACATACATTGCCTGATGCCCAAAGCCTCGCTGCTCCTGTTGCTTACCTGCATGAGCTGAGTATTGAAGGTGTGCCCTACTACTGCCACTGGAAGATCTGCAGAGTAAAGATGGAGAGTAGTGTGGTGCACATAACAGAACAAATTGAGCAGACTCTGGCTGTAGCAGCTACTGACTGAACCTGTGTAGATTTTGGAACAAACCGAGCTCCTGCAGTAATTCAATTGGCAAGCACCGGGGAAAATAACTGCAGAAGTCTGCTGTTAGCGCTGAAGATCAGTGAGGAATGCAGAAAAAATCCAACCAAAGAACTACAAACTGCTAAGCTGAATCGGACAAAATCTCCTAAAATGAAGAGGGTAAAGCAATCCAGCTCAAGGCAAAAAGCATCTGATAATTCTACACTACTATAGGACAAATATAACACAATTCTACATTTGAGATTTCATTGGAGCATTGCAGTTGGACTAGCCGATGTATACAAGAAAACATAAGTGCACATCTAGGTTGCACCACTTGCAGCATCACAGAACATCGAGTTTTGATCAATTAACTGACCCAGAGAAATAGAGGTTTGAATCAGTCACTATACAAAAAATTAAAGAATACCAACTGAATAGATTTGAAAATCACCTTGTGGCTGACAAATGATACCTGGAGTTGCCGTGGCCCAGGCGCTGCTTGCATGGTGTCCCATGATGACACCTACAGCCCCATGGTTTTCAGTCATCGACTCATCGCCTCTGCTGACATGTTTGCCTCTAGCAGTCACTCAGTGCTTCAGCCGACACAGTGTTAGTAGGGCACCAGGAACACCAGTGAACAGCGCGGTTAGGATGTGCAGTGCCGCAACAGACATCAAGGACAAATGGCGAAAAAACTGCCAAGAAACTATGCCACTAAAATTCCAAGCAAGAACTCTGCGAAGAAACTAGAATTCTAAACAAGTTTGTAACCCACACAACTCATGAGCCATTAGTTGTATAAGTTACGCTCATCATAAGTCTCTTCATGGTGTGCAGATGAAAATCAGGCATAAAATCTCTCACCACCGGCCAAACATGCATAAATTCATTGTCATATTTTCACACAATGAGTTCTGTAACTGGTTGCAGATTTTTCACATGAAATTTTTTTGAATCAGGAAGCTGTGATTTTTATGCAAAAAAAAAAGAAGACAATTTCTATGCAATCCCGTTCATGTGAAACAAAACAAATAACTACCGTGATTTGAACCATTTATGGCAATAAAATTATACACGCAGCATAGACATATCTATGCTCGAACACACATGTATATGATCAACCAACCAATTGGGCAAATATATTCAATATCAATGAGAGGAACAATAAAAATTTGAAGATACAGGTATATTCAGTGCGAGTAAAAATACACAGTATGAGCAGCTTCTACTAATAAAAGGGAAAAGCTAATGTCAACAGATCTGCTGGATGCATGTACATATCTACGATCAGATTGATCATTGCTTCTCGGTAGTCCTGAACAGTGCAAATATTTTTAGTGCAATTAGGTCTAAATTTAAGATTTAACATTCACCTACAGCTGACGGAATAGTATACCAACACTCGTAAATGCTAGTTAGATTGAGTTGATTAGTTTTCCTAAAAAAATTCAGTAGCAGCTTAAAACATCAGTTGGCCAGTAGCACTTTGCTATTTCATTGACCCTGTTTTTACAATTTGGTGGAACTACAATACGAAAAGGTGAAACATAGCAGCCATCTAGCCAATCAACTATCTCTAGTGCTGCTAACCAGTTCATATATTGCAAACCATAGAAAGGTCAAGCCTTATCAGTATATGCAGGTTAAAGACAACCTATACACATAGCAGAAGACAAGATTCATTATTTGGTAATACTCATTTCAGTCATGAAAGCTTGGGGTTTGTCCAACAGCAGAAATCAGGGAGATCTCGACATTTCATATTAACATTTAAAGAAACTATATGTCTGCCTCCCGAAGCATATCTTCCAATTAGCACTACTAATTGGGAATTACATAAAGCAATTAACAATCCTGAATATTTATGAGAGGCGCATTATAGTCATATTTACCGTGGAAGCCTGAAGCCGAGGCATCTGTACCCGCCACCATATCCAGCTGGAAAGGCGCGTGCACAACCTAGAACAACGAACTCATCGCTATTTGAGCATACAAGGAGCAACCTCGGGTATGATCAATAATTGACTGCTCCCTTCTCTCTTCGTCTACAAAAAGAAAAAACAGATCAAGTTAAGGTATGAGCTGCCGCATTTTTCTACAAAGAATGGTACAAAAACATGAGCATGCCAAAAACATGATCACCCACATGCCTCATAAATATTGGCTGACTAATGCTCAAAAACATGCAGAAATCACATCCTATGGTAGGAAGGGCCTACTTTCAGCATGCACATGGCACATCAAAACATGAAAGGATATGTTTCTTGTCATTATACCATACAAAATTAAGTTTAATGCATGCTTTGTCAGCATCTTGGTGTGATGAAACAAGGCAAAATTAATATAGAAAAGGAATACTAGATAACACTGATGGTCAAGGTAGAAACCTGAATTCATGAAAAATGGATCAAAGTGTCAATAACTATAGTTGAATCAGGCACCTAGCACCAAAATAATTATAGTTGAATCAGGCAGCTCGCACCAAATTTGAATTGGCAAATCTGATTAGTATCTCTCGGGTGAATACATATCGGGGGCAGTAAAAAGTGATGGCACTAGCTCTAATAGTTCTTTAAGGGTGCTATGGGTCATGCTAATGTTAAGGAGGAGGGAAATTTTGTTCGCGCGCAGGAGAACAAATTAGAAGAGAAAAAAATGTTCAGGTGCAGGAAAACAAAAGAGAAGCGTCCCTAGAGCTTGCAAACTAACAAGTTATTCTAATATACAAGCATATTCCACTGATTCAGCTATATCGTCGTACAAATTATAACTACATTGTTCTAACAGATAGTCATTGTTATGCATTAGATGGCGGCATCTGGAATGCGAACGCCTGTGGTGGAGGCCCTCGACAGGGAACTCCATTCTGCCTGTAACAAAGGATGGGCCTAAAATCAATTAATCCGATGCAAGATCGAAACAATTAACAGATCGAGTGTTCCACCTGATGGATGAGCGTCACAAGGAGAGGCGTGCGCGCGGCTGGGGTAGTAAAGGATTTTACAGCTCCAGAGGGAGGGAGGTGCGCCGGGGTGGCCGCAGGCCCCTCGCCGCATGAGACCGGATGGGGTGCCGCACCTCGCCGCAGGAGAACCCATCCGGCAGGAGGGCGGGCAGGGTGCACCTCGCCGCCATCGCCGACTGACCGAGCAGGAGGGCGGTAGGGGGCCACCTCGTCTCCGGCGCCGTCGCCATCTCACTGAGCAGGAGGGCGCAGGGGAGGCGGGGAGTGGAAAGGAGAAAGCAGGGAGAAGCGGGTAGGGGGAGCGGCAGGCACCTGCCTTCCTCCTCGCGCTCGTCGGAGCGTCGGGATGCCGGGGGCCGCAAGAGCAGGAGGCGAGGAGGTCCGGGAGGACGGAACGGCGGCGATGGGCGGCGGTGAGGCGTTGGACTGGGATTGGTTTCTCCCTCATTCAGCAATGGAAAAAACCAACAGGACTTGCTTCTGTTTGAAATGTGGCCAGATGGAAGTTCTGACTTGTACTGTGCTTCGTTTTCCTTGCAAAAAAGGTGCCATTATCATTGGCAATTAAAATTTCATGTGTTCGTGGGACAATGCGCATACATATAAAGCCTCCTCCGAGTGATCGGATTTGGTATGGGTTTACGTCCATGCCAGAGATAGATTGGGAGTTGGAAACATCAGTCGGAGACAGGAAGATCACCAACAGCCGCATAGCCTCACTTATCAGCAACAGAATCAAGGTGTTTTTCACTTACTTTCCATGAGCCATGACTAACCTGTTATTTGCGGGCAAATTGGTGTGGCTAAACCTGGAAGATTTGGTTGGTGTCCTACATACATACAGGCTTCGCTTCATCAGAGCTTGGTGCTGCCCAACTGTGAAAGTATTCCGATATCATGGATGATATCAGATACGGATGACTGGGTGCCTCGCAAAACTGCACCTTTTATGTGGCTCAACCGTGAGCCACCCACTGAGACTAGTGCAAGGCCCCCTGCAGGCACGACTAGAGAGCTGCCCAGGGAAGCTTCAGTGTCGAATGCCATTGCGAAGAGCAAGTCGAGTCCACCTGCTTCTTCGACAAGAAGCAAGAATGAATCGCCCAAGAAGACAAAGGTATGCGTTGATGGGCTAGAGCAAGCAGAAGCATCAACGAGCTGCCAGTCCTGGCTGGTTTCAGCAAGTAGAGCTCCTCCTCCCCTGCAGTCTGGTGAGGGTGATCAGCTGAGGACGCCACTGCTGAGCAGCAGCAGAGATGACAGAGCAGTGGTGGTGGAGGAGGCCAGGAATCATGTGAAGAGGAAGCATGGCGGTAGGCGTGCTCGGGTGATAGATCTGGGGAGGAGGATGGGAGGCAAGCTGGAGGAGAAGGGCAAGCATATCGTTGGGAAGATGAGGGAGAATGCGAGGAGCAACAGCCTGCTCCTGCCAGACTTGGAGCGGGCAACCGCCCCTTCTCCTGCTCCTGGTTCTTCCTCATAGTTAGCCAGTTAGGAAGGATGTTGAGAGCTGAGACTAGTGTAACTCACCAAAAATGAGAATTCCTCATTTTATAGTGCCTGGCAACAGCTCCTACAAAGTGAATTGATATGGGAGATTGTTTGCCATTTGTTGCTTATTGCCATTTATATAGATTGGCGTAGTTTTCACAAGCAAATCATTTGATAGTTGGTTTGTTGCGCCATGAGTTGCTTATTGCCATTTGTATTCGTTTGCAAAAAATAAGTTTTCCAAGAGCAAGAAGGTAAAGGATTCGCTCTGCTCAACACAGCTTCGTAATCACCACACTAGTTTGGTCAGGTCTACACAAAACAGGACACAGCTACTACAGCCCAGGTTTTCAAGTAGCATTGGACAAATTTCGCTCTAGTTTTACATATTAGCTTTCCTACCTCAAAACAAGGCCTAGCCAGACACCACGTCTCAATCTCGTAAGGGCTAATTCACTTCAGTTCATTCCCACCGGTAGACACACGAAGCACCCAAGTATATCATACACACCAAGAGTTCTGCTTCAGCATCAAAGACCAACCAGTATGTTTTCTATGAGCCGCCGGTCACTGATTCAGGCTGGTCAATCTTGAGCCTCCTCCAGGGCTTCTTGCTCCCTCTGTTGCTCCACTGCAAAGCCCGTGTAGTTAAACATCAATATGTGTAAATGCCCAGCCAAGCAAGCAAACAAAAAAAATAAACACAACAAGCTCAACGGAAAAATGAAGGAAATACTCTGCCAATTAACTAATATTCGAACACTCACATGCAATCTCAGCCAATGCTTTCTGTGTGCGCTTCTCCAGTTTGTCAATTCTCTTCTGCACATCACGCTTCAGATCCCAATTTGGATTCTTTGGGGCTATGTTTCCAAAAGGGTTCTGCATGCACAACATATGTGGATTGATTAATTCACAATAACCTCATCAAAAGTACAAACAAGAGATCTTGAATTTGGGAATACCAAGATAGTACCTCCATTTCCTTTGGTTCTGCAGTTTCGGCACTGATTGGATCTTCAAACTTAGGAAGAGATACTGGAGCCAGCTTACCACCACGGAGTTGTTCATCATGAGGGAGGTAGTTTCTGAACTTCATGGCAGGAAGCTCACTGCATCAAAAAGAACACACACTTGTAAAAAAAAAGTATCTCACTCGGCACTACGAAAAACTTGAATCTGCCAAGACTGCTAATTCAAAGATGGAGGTTCTCTTACATTCACATACAAGGAATTCACTGAGTGGCTTAGAATTATCATATATCACAACACAATTCTTCAGTGAAACAGAAGAGGCACAATCCAAGTTGAAGAAAAAAGTAGGCTTACCCATCATCTTCAACCTCCTCAATGGAGTCAATATTCTCCTTAGAAGCCTCATCAGGTGCATCCTGTGGACCTGGTAATGCAGGCTGTTCTATATGTTCTTCTGTGGCGCCATTGGCCCCGTTTCTGATAAAATCAACAAGCATAAGAACCAGCATTTAGTAGCACACACTGAATATATCATAGATAGCATTTGCATTTTATGTCCATACTCCATGATACCCACTGAAGTCTAAATCAGATCATCAAGACCCAGTAATATATCCACTTGGAAACCACCTTTCCACTTGTTCAAACAGAAGCAGTGTCCGGTATCAATAAAACCATTCAAGTTCAACCCAATCTTTTCCTTTTTTTTTAAAGAAAGAAAACAAATAAAGAAATCAAACCCAGTCGATACTAGGAAGACCCGGAGTCACCAACCTAAAGTGAAATAAGTTGCTGGCCTACCAATCATTGCAAACTCAACATAATGTTCTGTGAAACATAGTCATCATTTTTCAGTAGCATTGTAATAGATGGACATAGAAACAGCATGTGCAAAGAAATTACTCTAGACTCTAGAGCATTAAATTTATGTCTTAGTGGTTCATTAAGAATTTGGTTATCTGGAACTGTTTTCTGAAGATTCAACACAATTCAGAAATCACACTGCCTTTAGAGTCTTCAGTTTAAATACACTAAAAATATATGGAGAAGGGATATAAGACAAGACCACTGAGTTAAGGGTACAAGATGGTATAACATTTGTTGCAGCAGCATAATTGATTGGATCAAGGCCTTGCGACTTTGCGAGCACCACTGAGTTGTGGCAAAAAAGGAGAAGAATCCCAGCAAGCTCAGAATTATATATGCGTAATGTGGGTGCCAAGCCGCACAAATTCCAAATGCTAAGCAAAGGGGCTTTATTTTTTCCTTATGGATCAATAGGCTATACTACCACAAGAATGGATTACTCAAGAATTAACAGTGCAAATGTCCTATATGGACGGAGTGTGGCCCTAAGGTTTGTGAGAGTGGCTACGCACAACTTCACTACAAGCAGCTAACAGAGATTGTAGCTAATCATTTGAAAATCTAGCTGCCGCTGCAATAGTTGCGTAGTGAGATAGGGTAGGGGATGGGAAGGGAGAGATGGTACTGCTGTTCTCCGTCGGGGGCGGGGGTGGATAGGAGCTCCTTGGCGGCGCGGAGGGCACGGAGGCGCTCGCGGCGGGCGGCAGCGTCCTCCTCGGCGCCCATAGCTTAACGCTAGCAGCCGGGCAGCGGGAGAGGAGGGGATGCGCGCGGGGCAGTTCCGTGGCGTGGCTAGGGTTTCCAAGGTTTCGTTCGTTCTTCTCTCCCGCGACCGCGACCGCGAGAGGAAGGAGAAGAAAGAGGAAGAGGGCTTTTGCTTGAATGGGCCTTTGTTTGGGCTTGTAAAAGGGCTCTGTTTGTAGGAGGATGATACTCCGGTTGAGGCTCAAAATAAATAAATAAATAAATAATAATAATAATGCTCCGGTTGGTAGTGGCACTACCCCTGCTTCCTCGTCCTGGTGCGATCTCTGCATCCACCACGCCCTCGCGCCGCCGCGCTCTCCTCCTCTCCTCCTCCTCCTCCTTCGAGGGCTGTCGCGGCGGCCCTTCCCTTGCTCACTCTTACGCCTCCGCCCCCGCGATGGCGCCGCCGCCGGTGGCGAAGAAGGTGCCGCGTGAGCTCGTCCACCACGGCGACGTCCGCGTCGACAACTACTACTGGCTCCGCGACGACTCCAGATCCGACCCCGACGTGCTCGCGCACCTCAGCGCCGAGAACGGCTACACCGCCGCCGTCATGTCCGGTCAGTGGGCTGCAATTATTGTTCCTTCTACTGCTGCAATTGTCCGTTTCATTCTTCTAATTTGTCGCTTACTGTATGTTTTTTGCGAGTTACAACATCAGTCTGTCTGTGCTGTTGTTATTGCGGGGAGTGTAATTGATATCGTCCCTTCAGACTGCTGGATTAATTGATTGTCTACCAGATGTTAGAATTGGGAGCAAGACGTCACTTCGTAATCATTGCGCTATTGTAGCATTTCGTTTGTATTTGTGAAAAATTATCCAAAAATTGATTAATTAGGCTCAAAATGTTTGTCTCGCAGAGTACAACAAAACTATGCAATTAGTTTTTGATTTCATCTACATTTAATACTCCATGCATGTTATGACATTTTGATGTGACGAGAAATCTTCTTTTTGCATAGTGTATTTGGGAGTTGCTTTTTAAAACTAAACAGGGCCCTAGTGTCGTGCTGTAGATAGATAACAGTAGCAAGCAGTTCAAGCTATCTGTAGTACTGTTGTTGTCAGGACTCTGTCCCTTTTATTTCATTTCACTCCTCGAATGCTTACCCTGGTAAAACTCCATCACTTGTAGATGTCAAGCAACTCGAGGATGAAATTTATGCCGAAATCAGAGGAAGAATTAAGGAAGATGATATAGATGCACCTCTTCGCAAAGGGCAGTACTACTACTACGAAAGGACATTGACCGGCAAGGAGTACGCGCAACACTGTAGGCGTCTCGTACCAACTGATGCTCCAATTACAGTCCACGATGTCATGCCCACAGGACCTGATGCTCCAGATGAGCATATTATTCTGGATGAGAATGTCAAGGCTGAGGGCCATGATTACTACAGCATTGGGGCTTTCAAGGTAAACTTTTAGTTTGACCTCTCTACCAGTTTGTCTCTGCTCACACGTGCCCCGTGGATGTTTCTTGTCTTGTGTCTAATATGATTTAACTGTTTGTTTCAGGTCAGTCCCAACAATAAGCTAGTTGCTTATGCAGAAGACACTAAGGGCGATGAAATTTACACGGTCTATGTCATTGATGCGGAGACTGGAGAATATGTTGGGCAATCACTTAAAGGAATTACTTCTGACATTGAGTGGGCTGGTGATGATCACCTTGTTTACATTACAATGGATAGCATTCTTCGGCCAGATAAAGTATGTCATTCATTCCTCCTAACTCCTGGCTGCATGCCACGCCTCTTGCCTTACGGGTTCAGTCCAAACTTCTGGTGACCTTTTTTTAGATTGTTTAGTTATCATTGCTGTGCCTGTGGATGTTATGTTAATTATATTGCAGTACCCAGGCTTTAGTGCTAGCATCAATTGGGACATAATTTTTGTAGTGTGTGTGATTATTGTATTTATCTTACCTTCCCTATGGGCCTATGCAGGTATGGCTACATAAGTTAGGGTCTGATCAGTCAAGTGATGCTTGTCTTTATCATGAGATAGATGACACATTTTCTCTTGGCCTTCAAGCCTCTGAAAGCAAGGCATATTTATTTGTTGAGTCTGGAAGCAAAAATACTAGCTTCATATTTTACCTGGACACGTCCAAACATAACAAGGAACTTGCAGTTTTGACGCCTCGTGTGTATGGCGTCGATACAACAGCTAGTCATCGTGGGAAACATTTCTTTATTAAGAGGCGAAGTGATGAATTCTACAATTCTGAATTGGTTGCTTGCCCATTGGATAATGTATCTGAGACCACTGTACTGCTACCACATAGAGAAAGGTACTTACCTGTTATACGAGTTTCAGTAATCATTGTTAGGGTTGATTTATAATGTACCCAGTATCACACTTTTTGGGCAAATACTCTAAACAAACTGCTCTGATATTACATTTGTTACCCTTCTCTTGATGTGGAATGATTTGTTGCATATCCGTTTAATATCACGAGTCTCAATATTCATCTAGGATATCTTCTCTTCTTCTTCTTTTGTCGAGGATCCAAAGGGGAACTGCATGTCTTTGCATTAAGTAGAAAAAAAAATAAAGAGTTTATGACAGAGTGCCATGGACTATGAATATTGGAATCCTGGGGAGGATACTTTGTAGTTGCAACATAGACTTTTTCCTCTGAAAGTTCCTTGATAAGCTAAAAAGGCAGGGGAAAATATGTGCTCTTGTAGTGGCATTGCTTGTTATTGATTGCTATGTGTCGCCAGCTAGAGCATGGGACTTCCAAACTTGTGGGTTCCAACCAGTTACTTTTTGTTTGTCATTCTGTATTTCCAATTTTTCTTGCTTCAGTTGTAAGATAAAGAAGGATCGAGAGCAAAGCAATTTGCATTTAGTTTGACTTTATCATATCAAGTTTAGCTATGGGTTATGGTTCAGTTTTAGGAATGTTAGATCTTTGATAGGATTGCTGTCAATGATTTAGATTTAGTTACCACTCCTTCATCTGTTTTGTTATTTAGAGTTAGTTTCTATTAAGTGTAAGAGACTTGATGCTCTGGCAATGATATACGAACTTTCATTTAAACTGCAGCTGATAGAAAATTTGATGAAGCTCCTAGTTAGGTGGTTCATCTTTCACTTTACATGTTTGCAAATTTAATTGATTACTCTTTGCTCTTCTTATCGGTGGTTGCATTATTTCCTAGAGCTTCATTGCCCATTGACAACAAAAGTACATAAGATGTCACAATTGCATCAATACTGAAACTCCCTTCAGTGTGAAAATACAGGACTTCCAGCTCTTTCACAACCATATTGCTGTATATGAGCGTGAGAATGGCCTACCCAAAGTAACCGTATATCAGCTACCTGCTATTGGAAAGCCAATCAGACAACTTCAGGGAGGTCGAACAATAGATTTTATCGATCCAACATATGCTGTGGATCCTGAGGAATCACAGTTTCATTCCTCTGTTCTTCGATTTCATTATAGCTCAATGAGGACCCCGCCCTCTGTTTATGATTATGATATGGATTCAGGGGTATCTGTGCTGAAGAAGATTAAACCTGTAAGCTATCAGTTGCATTTTTTTTTTTGAATTCTGATTCGTGTTGGTATCTTTTTGTTTACTTTTGCTCCATTGTGATTTGATATTCTAAATGTTCGTAGGTTTTAGGTGGATTTGATACATCAAATTATGTAACAGAAAGGAAATGGGCTACTGCTGCAGATGGCACTCAGATCCCCATGTCCATTCTATACAGAAAAGATCTTGTGAAGCTTGATGGCTCAGACCCTATGTTGCTATATGGTTATGGCTCCTACGAGGTATGCATCCTTGGGTCATCTTGGGATGCAAATGACTCATTTGGAATGTTTATGTATTTCTTGTTTATATATACAACATGTACTGAGTACAGACTGTATTTACTTATTTGCCGATGCAGCATCATATATTCATTTGCTGTTATTCATTGTTTTTTCGAAGTGATAACCGTTCTTGAGCATTCAGTTATTTTAGTGTTTCCTTGCTGAATGATATACTTAATAATTTGATACCATATATGTGAGGACCAGCAATTAAGCAAAATGGAATCAGAATTCTGATCTGTGCATCAATGTCTAGCAAGTAGCAGCTAATAAAATGTGGCAACTTGCATTGAGACTATCAGCTGATTCTAGGTTTCAGCAATAAGTAGAACATACTGGTATTGGGTTAACTATGCCCTTATTTTCTTATTTTGTCCTGGTTGCAGATTTGCATTGATCCGAGTTTCAGAGGATCAAGATTCTCTCTGGTAGATAGGGGTTTTATATATGTCATAGCTCACATTCGTGGTGGTGGTGAAATGGGCCGGAAGTGGTACGAGGATGGGAAGCTTTTGAAGAAGAAGAACACTTTTACTGATTTCATTGATTGTGCTGAGCACTTGATAAAGAACAAATACTGTGCCAAGGAAAAGCTTTGCATCAATGGGAGAAGTGCAGGTGGCCTACTGATGGGCGCTGTCCTAAATATGAGGCCTGACTTATTCAGGGCTGCTGTTGCTGGAGTCCCTTTTGTTGATGTTGTCACAACTATGCTTGATCCTACTATCCCACTGACAACAGCTGAATGGGAGGTATCCCTTTCTTCTTCAGTTCAGATGCCTTTTATCCGTTTAGTCCATTCCCTAACACTCCCATCACATGTGGTTACCATATAATCAAACAATACCAATTGATATCCATCCAAACGTTAAAGCAATGCACAACGGCTGGGCCACAGTCCATACGGCCACTAGATACTTAGGCAAAGATGATTATGTTAGGCTTGAGCAAGTCTCAGCGCTAGGATACGATGATTCCTTGTTATAATAGCTACTATAGATTCCTTTGTAATCTGAACAATTTTAGTTCTTGAATATATATATATATATATATATATATATATATATATATATTTTGTAAAAAGATCAATTATGCTTTGTGTTTGTGAATAGGAACAGAATAGTTGGCACTTGCATGATAGGGATGTTTTTGAAGTCGTGCCATGGCAGTTGCAATTAGCATGTTTTATTGAAGCTGTACACTTGTCCACTGTCATAATTATCTACCTGGTTCTGTACTTCTGAATTCATGTTTGTCATCCTTGGTTCAGGAGTGGGGTGATCCAAGAAAAGAAGAATACTACTACTATATGAAATCATATTCTCCTGTTGACAATGTAAGTGGTGATGTTTATGTCTCCCTTGGTGTATTTACTAATGAAATGAAGCTATGATGATGTTTATCTGTGCGGTGTTTTTGTTTGTTCATGTTACAGGTGACAGCACAAGAGTATCCGAACATTCTTGTCACAGCTGGCTTAAATGGTAGGTGATCCTTTGATTTGCATTGCAAGTTGGTAGGTAGCTGACTCGTTGCATTGGTGATAACGAATCAGATCCTCGCGTGCTGTACTCTGAACCTGCGAAGTACGTGGCGAAGCTGAGGGAGCTGAAGACGGACGGCAATCTTCTGTTGTTCAAGTGTGAACTGGGGGCTGGACACTTCTCCAAGTCGGGAAGGTAAAGCAGTTGTTTTGTTTGTTGGTTTTTCTAGCTCTAGCATACATATAATCATTGCATTATAGTAGATGGAGTGAAGTAAAGAGTAAAATGTTTCTTTTTTTTTTGTTGTTGTTGTTGTGATTGCAGGTTTGAGAAACTACAGGAAGATGCGTTCACTTATGCATTTATCCTCAAGGCACTGGGCATGACTCCAAAGCTGGCTTCATTGTGAATGTGATGTATGATGAAAGCGGAGGGGGATTCCTTCAGCTCAGCTCAGCTCATATGATTCGATTGGGTGTTACTGCTGGTTGTTAAGCAGCAGACAGCGCTGCTCTCCCTGGTGTTGTGAGGATATTTCATTTTCTTTTCTTTGGTACAACAAGTAGTAGAGCAGTCCGGTTACTGAATTGGGGTGTTCTTTTATAACATGTGTGGTTGGGCCCTGGGCGGCCCAAGAATGAAAAGGGGTAGTGACTAGTGAGCGATATCTCTTGCACTACGTTTGGATGTTGGTATTGAGGCTTAGAATTAGGAATTGGATTTGGGTGGCCTCAAATTCAGCTGTTTGGCAGACCTTGGTATTGGCAATGGAATTGGGCTCCAATGCCATGGAGAATTTGGCCAGCCCACACGAGCCCGCAAACAATTCTGAGGCCCTCGGCTCCGTATTGAGCTGAATCGTGACGCAACTCCCTCCGCTCGCTCTTTCTTCCCCGCGACTTTTGCTCGCTCTGCCCGCGAAAAAAAACAGAAGCCGCGCCGCCGGCGCTCGAAGGGGAGCAGACAGGAGGCGACCTTGTGGGACACGGCGGCGCCGCAGGTACCTTCCTCTCGCCCTCCTTGTTCTCTCGCATCTCCGGCCATCCTCCTCCCTCGCCCCTCCCTGCCAGCTAACCTTTCCCCAAAATCTTCTCGTGTCCGGCGGCTCGAGGGAACCTTCGCCGTCTCCGGTGAGATGTGGGCGTCCTTCTCCGTCGAGCTCCTCCCATAACATGCACCACTGCTTGCCGCTCCCCTTTCTCCTTCTCTTCACGGAAAAGAGCCCCCACGGGCTTCCTCCGTCTTCCTGCTCGCGCCCCTCTGATGCGCCGGAGCTGGAGGCGAAGACCGCGGGGCGAGCGAGGATCTGCGCCGCCCTCCGCGGCGAGCCCCGCGCCGCCCCTCCCCTGCCTCCTCTGCGACGAGCTGCGCCCCCCTCCGTCGTTGAGTTGCGTCCCAGGCGAAGAGAGTGGCCTTCTCCGGCGAGGTGTTGGTGGCTCGGGCGAGCGCCGCCGCCAGCGTTGCTGAGGTGGAGGCGAACAAGATGGACAGAATCAAATGCCACAGATGGACATCCAAACATGAATTGGTATTCGTCAGCCTTTTTGATTCCATCTAGAAATTTCATCTACATCCAAACAATGACATTGATACTGTAACCTAATGCCAATACCAGACTGATTTGGTATTGAAGTTAATTCAATGCCAAGGCTTTCAATATCAACATCCAAATGGAGCCTTCGCCTCTTGGGGCAGCCAAAGAAAAAAAAAGTGAAATACGTAGTTGTTGATTTGGTTGGCGTTGGCAGAATGGAAATGTTGTTGTCAGGAAGGCCCAGAAACCAGCAACCCCATCCCGCATGGCGGCGGTCAGGTCATGTCTCTCTCCCTCGTGGAGAGGTGGACTGGGGGTTCCGCTGCTGACGCTGACGCCTTTCTTTTTTCACGGCGGAACGTGAATTTGGATGAAAATGTCACGTCAAAAACTGTAGCATATTGTAGCACTTTTCGTTTTTTGGTAATCATGGTCCTACCATGATCTAACTAGGCTCAAAAGATTTGTCTCGTCGTGTACATTAAAACCATGTACTTAGTTTTTTTATTTACCTACATTTAATGCTCTATGCATGAGGAGAGAGATTTGACGTGATAGTGAATAGTAAAGTTTAGAGAGAGAGTTTGAGGAAGTTTTGGATTTGAAGGGAAGTGAACACCGCCCTTGCTGCGTGTCAGCGTGTAGTATGTGCTGGCTGCCGACATACATCCACCGCGGCCGACGTCTCGTCATATGTCAGTTGTCAGACACAAAATCGTCGCTCACCGTTGCTTGGCCAGGCCAACAAAGAAACGCATTTCCTTCATTTCGACGCAGCATTGACCTAGCCTGCCTTATATTTTGGCATCGTCCTTGGGCTATTCCCGCGAGATAACATCCGTGCATTTGAACAAATAAAATATATGAAAAGCATAAGAGAGAAACACGCAAAGAAAAACTCATTATTCATTAAGAGCAACTTTAACCTAACTTTTATTTTTATCCCCTACTTCACTTGGACGAGAGTCTCCCATCCATTTTCTCTTTTCTATTTCATAATCATCTCCAACAAACATATCATACTTACACTCCTATATCCCATTCTTTTATATTTTATTCATTTAAAGTGGACGCGTTGCTTCTGTGTCGCGAGAATGGGTGGCGATTGTTGAGGAGTGAGATGAGAGGTCGGATAGGGGCTCTCAAATTTAGAAGGCTAATGAATAGGAGGTCTCCCAAAGTTAGAAACAAGATAGGAGGTCGGGTGGAGCTATTTTTTGCCTTCTCTCCCAAGAGTAGAGGATAGATGAGAGATGAATTGGAGTTGCTCCAAGAGAGAAACACGTAGGACGAAAGGGTCTTTGATCTAAAAATAAAAAAGAGTATAAATAAAATGGAGGAGCATTGTTACACAAAAATAGGCCTAGGAAGAGTTGAGATGGTTGGCAGTCTGCAGGTGTGCAGCAGCAACGTAAGACCTCCTTTAACGGCTGACTCTTAAGCCAGCTCATAGATTTTTCTATTCAAGCTACAGTGCCAAACAATGCAATTTTGAAGAGTTAGTCGCCTCGCTCGGGTTCCAAGACCGCTCCCTCACTACCAAAACACTATACATGGAACCCCGACGAATCTTATGTAGCTATGAGCTATCACTCTCTCCAACCTTTGGTGGAGGCCTAGGGCCACCTTCAATGGCTAGCTCTTACGTTAGCTCATAAATTTTTTAATCCGTGAACAGTGTGAAAAGTTAAGAGCTGGCTCTTATTTAAGAGACAGTCTCGCTCTTATTTAAGAGACAGTCTCATACACGTGTTTCAAGATTACGTGAGGATAACGTATGGAGTCATTTATGTTATGAGCTACTTCCTCCGGTTCCATATTAGAAGTCGTTTTGGACAAGGTTTGAGTCAAACATTGGGAATATAAATCATGAATAATATTTAACTCATTGAGTTTGAAAATGTAAAAATTATATAAATAGATTGGTCTTAAAAACTTTCATAAAAATATACATATATAACTTTTCAAGAAATATTTTTATAGAAAAGAGAAGTCAAAGTTGCGCTTTGGTGACCGTGTCGTTGTCATAAACGACTTCTAATAAAGAACCGGAGGGAGTAGATGCTAAGAGCTATATCATTAAAGGAATTGTTTCTTAGAGTGCTTAGAGCTGACGTGCTGGCCAGGCCTAAGCAGTGCCTGCAAAGTCGATGAGAAGAGGGGGTGACATGGTAATATGACATGACATGACATCAGCAGGGAGAAAGAGAGCCGAGCCAGAGCATAGCACCAACACGGCAACACCGCAACACGCACGCGGCTCTCCTCCCTCCCGTCTCGTCTCCTCTCCCCGACCCGACCCGTCTCCTTTCTCGGCGTCGTCTTCTCCTTCCCTGACTCCTCCCACCCCGGCCAGATCTATTCATTCGCCCGCCACCCCCTCCCTTCCTCCCTCCCTCCCTCGGTGATTCTTCTGTCGCCGTTGGGGAAGTGGACGTGGAGGTGGACTCCTCCCCCGCCCCCCAACCCCAATTCGGGATCCCCTCCCTATGCTCCACCTTCGATTCGATTGGTAAGAAACCCTAACCTACCGATTTCTCGATTGCTCGTCCTTCCTTTTCAACCCATCTTCAATTTCCGATTGCTTCCTTTGTTTGTTGCCGATGGATGGATGGATGGATAGATTGATTTTGTTTGTTTGCTTGCTTGCTTGCGGTGCCTGCTCCCTTACATACACCTACCTGCCTCCTCGAGGTTTATCTTTTCTGCCCTACGATTATAATTTCCCATTCCTTGGGGCCATACTTTTTTTTTGAAATACTAGCAGTAGCACTGCCATATCATACAAGGCTTGGGGCCAGCATACCGATTCACCAGTGCAGTCAGGGACACGTTCCCAATCTCATTTCATTACTTCAAATACACCAATAAACAATCCGCTGCTTAAGATAAGATCCATGCAAAATTAGGCCAAACTTTTGTTTCAACTCTTGTTTGCCCTGCAAATAACACTCAATTGCTGCTACTTTCTGTCGCAGACCAAAACCTCGACGTGTTCAAAAATCTAGCACCGCTGGGGAGTTCTATGACGCCCGCAGAGCACCACATCATGTGCGCTTTTTTAAATTATTAATTACTGCATGTTGATGATTACAACATTTAGCTCGCTTTTATGAATCGCTGCGGTTCATTTCATACCAACAATGGGTTTACTAATGCCGGTCACAGTGGTTATGCTGCATCCAACCATAGTAGTACATGTCCTGTTAACATGAATGGATTGTTTACTCAGCGTGTCTTGTTTTATGCTACTCCACGCCATGGATGCTTAGAGCTTGAGATTGCTCTGACCCGCCAACTTACTGTCCCCCAAACTTGCCATAGACAAATAACTTTACCTATAAACTTATGTGTTAAGCTGCTTGTTTCTGCCCCTGATGAAAATGAAACCAATCGGTTCTTCATTGGCCTATCGACCATAAAATAGCCACACAAATATAAAGTAGATATCAGTCTGCCCCTGGTACTCTCTATTGACTGAATTATTTTGCTCCTTTTAGGAATTTTTGTCAACTGAATGAATCTTGGTGAGCCAAATTAGATTCGGTCCAAGGGTGAAGTAGCAGAGCAGCGATTCAAGGCACGATGCTTGAGGATTTCTTCACTCTTACCGAGATGAAGGATGGCATTTCAACTACAGCAAGAATCGCAGAGCTGGTATCTGAGATACAGAAGCTGAAAAACACCGCTGAGATTAACACAGCCGACATAATAAGGCAGTGTTCTACGGCAGCAAACACGCTAGCATCCACAAAAAATGAAGTGTGTCTTCAACATTTCGTTCAGCTCAATGGTGTTGCCTTTCTCAACCATTGGCTTCAGGATGCTCAAAATTGCAGTGGGGATGTCAGCAATTCAGCTGAGGATCTAATAGCTGCAATATTAACTGCGTTGGACTGCCTTCCAATCAATATTGAGCAGTCAACTTCTTGTGGAGTTATGTCTACTGTTAACCACCTACTTGCTCATGGAAATACCGTGATCAGCCAAAAGGCGAGAGCACTCTGTCAGAAGTGGAGTGGTGCACCAAAATATGGTACAAATGGAGAACATTGTGATACAGATGAGGCATGTGAGACTGAACAGAAATCCCCAGAAGCTAGCCTCAAGACAGAAATCGATAAACTGAGTGTAGCGAACGAAGTTGGAGATCCTGTTCATGAATCAAAACCTGAGGTGACAACTTGCTCAGATGCACCTTTGTCGGATCCTTCTCTGACCAACGATAATACAGATGCAACAAAGCAACCACCAGGGCTAACATCACCAAATTCGTTAAGTGGAAACGCAACATTAGGAGATGTGAAGAACTCGGTACCGTCCCCTAAATCTGAATGTCATATGGGTTTAGAAGATGGACAGTCCATGACAAAGGAAACTTCTGCTTCCAATGATGTTGATTTGCCCGCTGGTGGCATACTCCGATCAAACTCTATCAATGCGAAGAGTGGTAATGGGCACGATGCACCGTCGGATGCGACTCCAGCGGTCATGTCTGTAGAGCTTAATAAACCTGACAAACTTTTTGTTAGTAGCAAAATGGATTTGGGGTTGGGGGATAATATTGCTCCAACTAGCTCAAGGGTCAAGGAATCCAAGCCATTTGCAGCAGGTAGATTACACTTGGAGAAGGATACAGCAGATACTTTGAACCATCTTGCCGCTGTATCCCGTGATTTGCAAGATTTGTCTGAGGAAAGTACAGGCAAAGAAGATGGACCTACATCATCATCTAGTACAGATGATATGAGCATGGGCAATGAATATATATTGAAGAGATGTATGAAGAGCTTTGGGGATTCCTCGAAGGCAACAGACACAAAATCGACTGCATCGAAAGGGGGGAAATCAACACGACTAGACTATGATGACACAGATGCACTAGAAGTAGCGCGTCTGGTTGCTATTGAGGTGGAGCGGGAAGTCATTGATTACAGAGGACCCTTTTGTGGTTCTCCTGATATTAATTCCAGGAATGCTGATAGTCCTGACTTGGAAGCACGGCGGCAGCCTGTACCCGTTGTTGATGGATTGAATGACAATAAATCTTCCAGTACAGGTGCTGATTCAGGAAGTTCCTCATCTCTTAAGGAGGATGGATCAGGCATTACAGACGGCAGTGGTCCATTGAGTAGAAAACAAACGCGAAGTGTGGAACTGGGGAACTTAGACCTCAATGAAAATCAATGTGCCGAGGAAACTGACTGTAACCCCAAGTCCATCCTTAGTAATTCTGTCAATTTGTCGATGCCTATAGCCGTGGCTGCTTCAAGAGGCTCATCTGTGTTTCCAGCTCGTCTCCACTTTGAAGGTGAACTCGGGTGGAAAGGCTCTGCTGCAACCAGTGCCTTTCGACCAGCTTCACCTCGGCGTACTCCTGATGCAGAGAAGTCGCTCTCAGCATCTTCACATAAAACAAGCAATGTGTTGTTTGATTTGAATGTAGCTGACAGTGATAGTGCTACTTCTGGTGAGCCACTCTCAGCAGCAATACTGCCAGCTTCTTCTGACCTAGCTTCCAAGGGTGCTTCTACAGCAGTTGGCGTGAGCAGAGGACTGAAACTTGACCTTAATTTCTCATGTGGCGATGAGGAAGACGCTATCACTGCAAGCAATGTACCACCATTGTGGAACCGCCAACAATTCAATGGAAACTGGAGTCAACCTTCTTCCTCTTCATCTTCGAGGCAACCTGCAGTCAGAAACTTCGACTTGAATGACAACATGTCAATCACTGATGGTTCTGCACGAGGAATAGATGGGTCTTCTGTCAAGACTCCTGCAAGGGATATGTCGGACCATTCTGCCGTGACAATTATGGGTAAGAGGATAATTGTTGGGCAGAAAGAACATGGGCAACAATACCAGCAGCATAACTTTCTGGGACCAAGTGTGGAATCAAAAGTTCCAGCAAGGTCTATTCAGCCTTTTGCACACACTTCTGATTATAGTGGTGTCAGTTATCCATCTCAACCAGCTATGCCTCCTTTCCCCCCAGCTTTCTTTGCCCCAGGGGGTGTTCCGTACATGGTTGATGCAAAGGGTGCACCAGTGATACCACCGCTGTCAGGCTTAAGCCTTGGCATTTCTCATCCATCTTTCACCACAAGAGCAACCCCACCTTCATCTAATGAATTGGGTTACTATCATCCTAGCATGGATTTCAATTACGGGCTGTCATCTGAAGGTGCACGTAAGGAAGCAGGAAGTTACTGGCCTATGCCCTACCAGGGTCAGACCATCTTTATGGATGAACGCACAAGGAATTTGTCACAGGTTGGCAGTTCTGGGCTGGTGCTGAAGCGAAAGGAACCAGAGTCAGGTTGGGATATGTACTCGCGCCGTTGAGCATGAAGGTCTGTTGCATCTGTAATCGATTTTGTCTTGTTTTCTAAATGGTTTGTTCAAGGTTCCGTTTATGGCGGCAGCTTGGACATTGTATTCTAGGGTATTTCGTTGGCACCAGAAAATGGGTCCAGCTTTATTAGGTCTGAAGACATACACAGAGAACTGAATAAGAGGTGAGCTACAGGTAGATTTGAGGACGTTGACATGGCATGGACATCGTTAGCTGCTGGAAAACCACCTTCTATAGATCTGGTTCTTTGTGAACGTATTAGCTTGTTTTAGTTGACATGGTATAGCCATATTGCTCTCCGCGGGAAGCTGAAATTATGTAAATCACCGTATAACTCATAATAGATGAAATGCTCCTCTTTCTTTTTAACGTCCTTTTTCCAGGATTGGTGCAAGTTGTATGATCAATTGTTGTATATATATCATCATTTTTACGAGCTTTGTACCGTGCTGGTTGTTATCTTTGGTTGATACTTGATGTTGTGGTTGGCGAGTGGCTTAGTGGGCATTTCTGTTTGTTTGGAGGTCTACTGGGTTTTGTGGCTGCCTTGGATGATGCCAGCCTGACCAGGATATGTATTAGGAGGGCTCAAGGTTGCAACCAAACGTATTGCTGCCCTCGTCTTTCAACACAAGGGCACATGATTTAGAGTATTAGTACCAACTACTAACCGTGTACTTGTATCATAGACATGGTTAACCGAACTAAAAACTAGCTATATAAAAGAGTGACCGACATTCTTCCAAAACTGCTGCAGCAGCAGCAAGAAAACATAACATAACAGTAACATCAATCATGAAATTGCCCATGGCCTCATGCCTGCCTGACGCTACTTGGGCAAGCCAGCAGCAGCCTGACCTGGACAGTTTGCTTCTACTCTTGTGATTTGGCAGCTCAAGCGATGAGTCAGTCCTCTCTTGTTGCTCTTCGTTTCTTTGCACAAGTAGCGCCGTCTCCATCGCGCCTGCAACTGCATGTGAATACAGCACCGAATGAATTGCTCTTGAGAGTTACTACAGTGGTCTAAACAGAAATTATTACTAGACATCTACTAGTAAGAAACAGTAAGGGATCTAACCCATCCTGCAGAATCTGCTTTCGTTTCTTGTGGATACCATTTGGCATTGGGATCACATCTTCATCTTGGCTGGGCCTGAGCACCTCATCATCATCATCAGGGTCAGGATCATTTAGCAAGGCAAGGCTCTCCGACATGCTTGCATTATTATTAACCCAGGAGGTTTGTCTTAGTCGCTCTTTGGATTCTTGCAGCAAAACAAACGCTGCAAAGCATGCAAGATCCAGAATTTATTTATGTCGGCCCGGATAACAGCAAGTAGAAATGAGTGAGATGAAACCGCAAAGAAAGTGTACCGAGAGCACGCAGCGCGCGGAGATGGAAGACTCTGTCGGCGAGGTCAGGGTGGCCGGCGTTGGAGGCACGCGTCACGGCCAGCTCCTTGAGCCCCATCAACAAACCCTAGATACCATCAGAGAAAATAGATAGATTGGGCAGCCTAGCATCAGAGAAGAGAAGGAAAAGAAAAAGATGGGCGCGGTGGCTTACGAGCTCCGGCTCGGAGAGGGTTTGAAGCCACCGCGTGTCTGCTGCATCTCGCCGCGTCTTGCTCTCTGCCCCGGCGGCGCCAGGAATTGACTTCGACCGGACGGCGGTGGCGGCGGGTTGCCGTGGCGGTGGCGCCATGAGGGAACAGAGAGAGGGAGGAAAGGAGAGACTGCCCTGCCCAGATGGGCTATTTCCTTGGGTGGGGAGGGAACTCGACCGCACGATTTCTCTGCAACGGCCCTCTTTCTCTCTATTTCTTTTCCTTTTTCGGGGTGTACAAAGCTTTCCACGATTCAAAGATTTTATCTTAATTGCTCAATTCTTTGATTATATAAGAATTAGTAGCCCAAGAAAGAATCCATAGACTATAATTTTAATTATATTTATATTTCAAAATATTCTTCATATGATTTCATCATCGAATGGAGGACAATTGATTTTGCTACATCCTATTGATTTTGTAACAAACATGGGGTGAAGCAGAGCTGATTCATCATAGCGAACCACACCATAAACAGACAACGCTCATCCACCAATGCATATATTTGTTCAGAATGCAAGTCAGTTTGAGAGTCGGTCCAAACAAAGAATTGACTTTCACTTTCTTTTTTGTTATCACCTCAACGTTTTTACAATTGTGCGCCTAAAGTCAGCCCCAAAAGGGATGAATAAAAAAACATGTCAGAAATTCCTCGTATAACCGACCAGTGTATGTCCCTGGTGCATTAAATCAAGACAAAAGAAGAAAAAAGCAACCCATTGTTTTGTGTTTTGCCTCAACATGATAGTCATGATGAACATGGCTCTTCCTTGCCATAGTTGGTAAGGACACACTCCTCCAAGAAGTTGCTCAGTTGAGAGGTATACAGCACAGGATTGCTCCGGTAGTGGTCCACATGGGGCGACGACACAAAGTCGCAGGCCCTCACCTCGCGCCCGGCTCTTCGCTGCCCCTCGATGAATGACTCCACCGATTTTGCCGGGATCACCCTGTCGGCAGAGCTGTATATATACAGTTGGGGGCACTTTGGTTGCTTCGATGACAAAAGCTCCATGACATCAGATAACCTCCTGTTAAAAAGGATCTTGATGAGTTCAATTGTAGTGCAGTTGCTACCATTTATAGATACTCTACCAATTTAAACAAATGTTAGTATTATGTATGTGCTAAGTAAACCAGTCTATGATCATTGGCATCTTGTTACTTGAGAACCACGCACTTCTACACTTTACTCTGATGCAATGTCAACAACCACAAAGATAACGTCATGGTATAGCGCACCATGATGTGACTGTGCCGCCACAATCAGCAATTCAATTATTTAGTTATTGTGAGGTGAGCAATCACAAATGCCCTTGTCTTCAGTTGAGGACTACTCAATTAAAAAGGGCTTGTAGATAAGACCAAAACCCAAATGATTTGATGCATACGTGGACAACATGCATACCTGTTGATCTTTGGATAATTCAGAACAACGTCAAAAAAGGTCTCCAATGCTGACAGTAGAACTGCCTCTGTTGCTGCAGGTTTTGGCTCCATGTTAGATTCCACAACTAGGACATCAGACCTTGCATCTTTTGATCCTAGTCCTTTTGTGGTGACACTACGTTTTTTCATGAGGGCAGCTGAGAAGCCTGAGGCCCAAACCTGAGTTCAGAAAACAATGCAAAACAGAAGTTATTATTTACAGTTTACAACAAATAATGATGCCAGGAACAGATGACTTGTTTTTTGATTCAGACGTGAATAATGTGGATGATAATTTTTGAGTAACAGCTCAAGAACCACCAAGTCAAATCAACTGAAAGCCAATGATGAGCTGAAATGTGTCTAGCTAAAATTTGTACCTGAGGATCAGGTGCAGCAACAGGTGCAGAGTCTACTACACAAGCTTTAATTTTCTCCACTGCCGAAGCATCCTGACGTTGCAAGTTCTCCAGAATTACGCCATAGCTGCAACATTGAGAAAATGCAGAAATTAAGCATCAAAACAAGATTAGAGCTTATTCTCGATGAAGGAAAACCAGGAGTGTACCATACCAAAGCCATCCAGTATTACTGAAGGTGTGGAAAATAATCTTCTTCCCGCTCTCCTCCCTGACCCAGCCAGCAAGATGTTCGGATAGCATCTCTACATTCTTCTCAGCCTTGCCTCCGAGGTTATAACTGAGGATGTCAGACATTGGGAGGGTGAAAGTGACAGCATGGAAGCCCCTGGAGGTGTACCAATCGGCATATCTCTTGAGATGCTTCTGCCTTGAGCCCAGCCACCCAAGTAGAACCACCACAGTCTGAGACTTGTCTGGGAAGTCGGCAGAGACCCTGGGGTCCGGCAGATGCCAGCGGTACAGCACATCGGACGATGAGGAAGGAATTGCAGGCATCATGTCATCTTGTTCCGAGGTCTTGGAAAATTTTGCATACTGGTATACAGTCTGGATGACCGGCAAAGACGCGAATGGAGCTTTCAACGGATGCAAACTCTGAAGATTGCGTGGCAATAGCTGCATGCCAGACAGGGCAGAGGCTGAAGGCGGTGCTGGAGCATCTGTACTGGTGGGTGGAAGGGGCAGCAGCACATCCGTGTTTGTTGCATCAGAAAGCTTGTGGTGGGACAACTTGTCGGGCAGCTCGAGGGAGGAGATGGCGGCGAAGGCCGCGACGGCCATGGCCGAGAGGGGGCGGTGGAGGGGTCCTGAGAAGGAAGCCATCATGGGTTGTGGATCTTCTCAGCAGCAAGGAGATTCTTGTAATATGCCAAGGAGGAAACTTGTGCACGTTATTTATCTGTCTGCACCTTTTGCCCTGCTTCACAGGAAGGAAAACAAGGATGACTTAGCTGTCTGTCTGTCCTAACACGCGGTTTGCATAAATTGAATAGTTTTTTTTTCTTTTCTGTTTGGAAGAAAAAGCAAGAAACATGTGAAGCCAGCGGGGACTTGGAAGAGGTCTGGCTGCCACGTTTATTTGTGTGTGCAGCAATTGACCAAAGAAGAGGACCAGACACAGCAACCAGGCAGGCAGGCAGCCTTTTGTCATGGTCAAAATTAATGCAAGATAAAAGAAAAGAAAATGCTGCGGTAAGAGGAAGGAGGTTTGGGATTGGGATTTACCAGGTGTGGTGGGTGGCGGTGAGGTAAAATTAGTATGGAGTTGGACACGGGCTGGCTGCCAAAAAGAGAGGATTTGACAGCCGAGCCCCGGTGATTGGAGCAACTCCAAGTGTTGTCTGCTTCCTTAATCCTGAAAAAACATAATAGCATTATTTTTAACATGCAGCAAGTCAGAGGAAAATAAAATAAATGCATAGTATATGGAGATGGCAATTTAGCGATTTTTTTTTAAGGAGAGACGGTGGGAAAGGGCGAAAGAGATTGGGGACGGTGGTTGTTGACAGCGATTGAGGTGGAGAGGGAAGGGAAGGACTCCCCGCTTTGGTCGCCAACATTGGCGGAAAGCAAGCAAGGCTTTGGTGAGGGAAGGGATTTGGAACTTGTATGTTCCAGGAAGTCAGGAAGCCCTTGCCAATTGTTTTGTTGAATTGCTGGACAACTAAACTAAAAAGAATCGCGTGAATGAATAATTGTTTTGTTGAATCGCTGGAAAACAAAAAAAAAGAAATCTTGTGAATGAAGAAGGAGCGAACGAATCAAATTGCGCGTGAGGTGGCGGCGGGAGGGGGTCCAATCTTGGGGAACGATCCGATTCGACCGACTGACTCATGGTGCTCGCTAGAGGAGGAGGAGGAGGAGGAGGAGGGGATACATACCAGGTTGGGGCGTTGGGCAGGCAGGCAGGAGGGCAGGGAGGAACAAGACCCTGCCTGCTGTGCCCCTGTGCCTGTGCCTGTGCCGAGGAGAGGAGACTCAGGAGGGGAGGCAATAGATATAGGGTGGGATGGGAGGGCTACTAGGTACGGGAGGAGAGGAGAGCAATCTGCCAATCTTGTAGGGAAGCAGCGAGAAGATGCCGGCACGCATCCGGCAGGCGGCGGCGGCGGCGGAGGGGCGGTGACTCCGGCGCCCACCCACCCACCGTCTGGGGACGAAAGAGCATGGGCATGTGGGGCCCGCCCGGCAGTCAGCACCCCTTCCTTCCCCGTGACCTGACCTGGGCCGGGCTGGGCTCCGAGCATATTGGCTCTTCCTTGTTGGTAATATCCCCCGGATATTCCCTCCTCCTTGCACCTTGCTTGCAAGGAACAAGAACAAGGGATAATCAAGGCCACTCAAAAAAGGTACAAGCCCGTGTAAAAAAAAAAGGTACAAGCCAATGCAATGCATGCAACAGATAGAATAGAATCAATTTATCACAATACCATATCTCTCGTCTCTTCCATCAATCACCTGCTGTGTGTTTACTGGTTACCTCTCATGGATTCCCTGATACCACAGCAACCAACACGTTAAATTCTATACCAAGCCAAAATCCAATGCCCGCATAACAAACATACAGAGAATTCAGTAAACAAAACAATGCCTTGTATTTCAACCTACACAAAACAGCATCCATCTGTCAAAAAGGTTTACTACCTCTCACGAGTGCGTGCGTTCATTGGCTACATTTTATGGATCGGTGGTCTCCACACCTGGCTTGTTACAAGGAAGGCCACTACGTAAAAAACAAAGCAACGCAATAGAATAGAATACAGGCAGACAATCGATTCATCTCTATCGCAACATGGCATCATGCGTGAGTGCAATCGAATCTGACTAATTCTGCTCAATCACCATCAAATCAAATAGACTGACGCTGCTGTAGCAACGACACCCAAGGTGCGGCAACAGAATAAAACGCACTCACAATTCAGATTAGCCAACTATACTGCAGCCCATGTATGCTCATTCATTCATCAGTTCAAAGCATCTCACAATGTCCTTCATCAGCTGAAAAAAAGAAGACCGTATGTAGCCCTCCCGTGCAAATGTGTCAGGTGCCAGCATTGACCGTCCATTAATAAATACCAGTTACATTGCAACAATGGCTGTGTTTAGTTCCCGAAAAGGGAATGTAAAGTTTGGTGAAAATGTCGCATCAGACACTGTAGCTCACTGTAGCATTTTTTATTTGTGGTAATCGTTGTCCTACCATGACCTAACTAGACTCAAAAGATTCGTCTCGTTGTGTACATCAAAATCATGTACTTAATTTTTTATTTATCCACGTTTAGTATTTCATAAATGGGGAGAGAGATTTTATGTGATAAGTGAATAGTGAAGTTTGGAGAGAATTTTGGCTTTTCAAGGGAACTAAACAGGGCCATCTCATTCTCCTAAAACAGTGATCCTATCCTATCAAACATCTATGCCTCCGTGCAAATATTATGCTATGAGTGTTCCTATTACAAACAAGTTAAAAAACAACATAACACCGTCCTTACTAAATATATATGGTCCATTTCGCAAACTCAAGCCTCTGTCTTATAAATGGTACCCCAGGCTATCCACTATTTATCAGTCATCAGATACAGCAGAGGTATGCAGTCTTCTGTCCTTCCCAGTTCCCAATCAGACCCCTCCTTTTCAAACGCACATCTATTCTGCATTCTTCACCGATTGCTAACCCATCACTCGGCCCAGTCCTCGTCGCTATCATCCACCACGTCATTATTATCCTGTACCAATTATGATTACGTGGGTAAGGATGGAAGGCTCAAGCTCAAAAAAAATCAGAAATATGTGTGGTGAAACGAATATGGGTCCACAAGGTTTCTTATAAGTTATCAAACTGAGGGACTGGTGTGGGCTAACAGTTCACCTGGGAGGAACATGACAGCTCTTCAATCTCATCTTCCTCCACCTGTAACAGAAAATGAGAAGGCCAAATGTCCTCAATCTCGCAAATAGGCATTTAGAAGACCAAACAATGAGCAATACTCGAATCAAGATCCCTTATGCAGTTATGCTCTACTAATTGATATTAGGCCTTTCATTTCGTCTACTAAGGGTAACCAACATTGAAATTCCATAAAATATTTTTTAGATAATGGATTAATAAGAATCCGGCCTTGACCAAGAGGCTACGGCCATCGTTTGAAATTCCATAAAATATACCTTTGGTGTTTGCTTTCTCCTACTTCCGCTGCCTGCATTCAGCAAACACAAGGGTCAATGTCCTCTAAATAAATGAAGATGAAAGTTTATATCTAACAATACCCCTAGAATTCTTCGAATTGTACTGGGACATATCTTCCCCACCAACACTAAGAACAACCTTTGAATGCTTACACCGAATGGTAGAAAACTAAAGCCAGCAGTAGATTGCTGCTATGGAAGATGCATGCCACAACAGTGTATTTACCTTTCTTGATCCCTGCTGGCTGCTTTGCCATTGGACTTGCTCGTGGCTTCTTAGCAGCAGGACCTAAAGAAAATTGGCAATTGCAAATTCAAAAATGTTTTTTTTTGGTAATACATCATCTGCCAAGGAACATTGAAAGGTGGTAATACAAAGAAACCTTTTGTTGCAGGGGATCCTTTAGGGCTTCTTGTAGATCTCTGAAATAGTAATCAAGTTGTGATGATAAGTTAAATTTGTCAATATCAAGTATATAAAACAGATAACGATTAACACATCCTAGTCAAACACTGTGTTGCTTCAAATGCAATTGGGAGTTAGTCTAAAGCTAAAGGGCATAGTTGTCTGCTAGGGATAGTGAGGGATGACGGATATATTTAGTGCGCATCTTCTTAGCTTTTGTATCTACCTGGGTCTAATGGATATCAAGTCTTTTCCATGACCTGTACAGTCAAAATGAAAGGAAAAGCACATGGCGCATTACTGATTTTAACAGCGGAGATCTAGTTGGCTTCACACTCTCACCTTTTTCTCTTCTGCCTTTTTGAACATGCTAGACAGAGTAGCCTGAACAAGAGGCTCCTTCTTGCTAGAGAGGGGCCTTGCTGAAGAATCTGCAGGTTTGATGTCTTCGCTTTGGCTTTCATTCTTAACACCTGGGCTCTCCATCTCCTTCACCATACATAGAAAGCAAAATAAGCCAAAGAGTCACACAATGACATTCATAAATTTGAACCTATCGGAAAAGCAAATTTCAAGTGCTACCTTCTCATTTGAGTCCTCAGGTACCTCAATCTCATTATCGTTGTCTGATGAATCACCTCCAGAAGATAAGTCTGTGTACCTATAGAGATAGTAAGAAGGAATTTCTTAATAACTTCACAGGCCAATGAACAGGTTTGAAGTTGTTAGCAGCTAGGGCAACTAGAGTTAGCACAGCATTTGGGCATCCAAGAAACCAGTCAAGCATAGCGAGAGGGCCTCACTTTTTCAAGGCTTTCCCTGCATTTCTTGTGGACTGTCTAACTGAAGGTGCTTCCGTTTTAGTCTGTGTGCTATTCTCATCCTTATGATCTGAATCCTCAGAAGCATCACCATCACCATCAGACTCAAATTTTGGGGAACGGGGCTCTGTGATTTCCTTTGCAGCTTTACTTGCAATTGCTTCATCGATGGCAGCACCTGCTCCACCCCTGAAATCACAGTCTGCTGCTGCGCCATCCTATCAGTTGGAAACGAAGAAGAATATGACACGCACACGGAGAACAGGAAATAGAGAAGAAACAAATGGGGTTGCAGAGAGTACAAACATTTTGGAATTCTTTTGGAAACTCAAGTTTCAGTTCTTGTGGATTATCTTCCTTTGTCCCGACCCACCAGGCTTCAGAAAACACAATCTGCCAAGAGACAACATCAGAAGTAATAAGCTACTGTGCACAGGTCGCAATTCCTGAACATGAAGGGGTAAGTTCAAGAGAGAAAGAAGCAAAACCTTTCTGTTGCAGGTAGGACATCCTAACTCACTAATATTTGTTCCGTGGTGCAAATGTAATTGTCAGTGAGTGAGTGGTGCCGTTTTATGGCGCCTGGTGTGGTCTTTCTAGACCGTTGTACTTTACTTCTACAGTTCTACCTTAATGAAATGACGGGCAGTTCTCCTGCGTGGTTCGAGAATAAAAAAGACATCCTAACTCTGAAAGCTAAGCCGACAGATCTGCATAGCCGATGGGATTTTTCAGTGGTTTAATGCAAAATTGACAGTATAGTTAATAATTGCAATTGTGCCTGATGATGAGCGCACATAAGTGGAAGTGAATGATGATAATACTGACCATGCTCTCGAAGACGTCCTCGCAGACGACGCCCTTGGCCGATCTGGTCATCTGCAGCGTGAGGTACTTGTTCTTTGGGTAGACGTGCGTCCCGAAGAGCTTCATCCTTCCCTGCAAGCAAGTAGGCCAAGGAGCATCAGACATTTGCAATCGCGAGCAACTGGAAAGGTAGAACCTTGGCGCTCAGGCAGGCAGGGTACCTGGGGGAATTCGAGGTAGAGCACGGGGTTCTTGGTTCCCAGGTCGGCGAGCTCCCCGAGTCGGCCTCCCGAGGCGGCGGCAGGCGCGAGGAGGCCAGGGAAGGAGAAGAGGAAGCGGCTCTTCCGCTGGCCTCCGCGGCGCACGATGTCGCGGCCCTGCAGGCGCGCGACGGCAGGCGACGGCGCGAGCGGCGTCCGCGGCGCCGGCGGGTCGGCGCGCTGGATGAGGCCGTTGGAGAAGGCGAGCGAGCGGAGGCGGCGGCGCTCGTCGGCTTCGGCGTCGGGCGGCGCGGAGGCCTTCTTGACCATGGTGGTAGGGTTTTGCCTTGCGCGGGGTTTGGAAAAGGTTTGATCGGAAAGATTTGGATCTTTTTGGTTGGGAGGAGAGCGGCAGGAGGAATTGGTGTGGTGCTGGTGTGGGAGACGACGACCCACTGACCCCAGGAAAGCGAAAGCGGATTGGTCCCGTAACCGCCTTCGACGCTGCTACAACGTACACTACTGTAGTGATGACAAGTGAGATACTACAGCAATCAATCAGGGTCAGGGTGCACAACACACCCAAAAATGGGCCAAGATGCATGCAACCTCAATCAACCTAACGTGTGCATCTCTCTATCTATAAAAAACACATGATGAGTGCATACAAACACATTCCATGTTCATCTCAGGTTGCAGATGAGTGAACGTTACAGATCGAACAGAGGAAGAAAAAAGGAGTTTGCTTATATTTCAGATTATACTCTTTTTTACATCTCAGACAGATTGCACTGCACGGTACGGCGCTCTGAATAAAAGCCAGGAGCTCGCGCCCCGGTGCCAAATTACAAACCATATCCATCCTAGTAGTAATTACACACACCATCTCTCTCTCAGACACTACGTAATTAAGACGAGTAATTAAGCTGTTGATTGATTGATGGTCATCCTCAATCAACAAAGAAAAGAAAAGAAACCAAAATCATCAGAGGGCAAGTCGGAGGAGGGCGGCGAAAGGCGACGACGAAGTGCTCCGGGGGGCGTAGTCCATGTCGTCGTCGGTCTCCTCGGCGATGGGGTCGAGGCTGAGCGCGGCGGCGCGGCGCAGGAGCTGGCGCTGCCGGCGCACCACGTCCACCGTCTCCGGAGGTGCGGGCTCGTCCCTCCTCAGCGACACGGAGCGGGCGGCGGCGACGATCCTAGCGGCGGCCATGGCTAGCTCTCTCCCTCCCTCACTCTCGATCTTGTCCGGGCAGGCTGAATCCCCTCTCTACTCTGCAAGTCCGATGAATTGAATCCTCCACTGGCTTGCTCCGAATCTTGCACGCGCTGCCTGCCACTGTTTATATAGACTAGGACGAGAGGAGACTGTGACACTGACCTTGACTGGAAGGAGAGGAGGAGGAAAACCGCGAGTGAGTTGGGGAAGTTCCGGAACTGCCGTGGAAACTTCCACATAGGAGGGAAGGATCACACAACCTTCGCTTGTCATTTTAGCATCGCCATGTTTGGAGTTGGGCCCTTGCCTTTCCATTGTTTTTTTTCCATTGCTTTTTTTGAACTTTTTTTCATTCATTGCGGGTAAAAAGGCAACTAATAACTGATTTATAATGTGGGAAAAGGCAATTGGATGTGGTTTCCCTCTCTCAGGTCAGCGGGTTTCACACGCTAGCTACTTACTACTATTGTACAGGTATAAGGTAGGTAGCATTGTATCTTCTTTTCAGTTTCAGTTTTAGGTGACCAAGGAAATTTCCGGTTGAGGTCGTATCACATCCAATCCAATAGATATTGTGATTCGGTAAAGTATATCTGATGACAAAACATCTAAAGGGTCATTGTCACATGGAAATGCTGGATATGTAAGGAGTGTTTCTAAGTTGGAATGACTACACACGTGGCACCGTGTCTATTATATATCGTCCAAACGTGGCACGTGTAGTGTATGTGCTTTCCATCTCCACGCCATCTGGCTGGTTCATTGGGTTGCCTGCCTCGTCTTTTCCGCGGTGTTTAGTTCCTGGAAAGTGAAGTTGGGTGAAAATATCACGTCGAACACTGTAGCGCACTGTAGCACTTTTCGTTTGTTTGTGGTAATCATTGTCCTACCATGACCTAACTAGGCTTACAAGATTCATCTCGTCGTGTATATCAAAACCATGTACTTAGTTTTTTTATTTAGCTACATTTAATGCCCCATGCATGAGGAGAGAGATTTGATGTGATAGTGAATAGTGAAGTTTAGAGAGATAAAGTTTGGGGGAAGTTTTGGAAGTGAACACCGCCCTTGTTTTTCTTCTGTTGCAAAAATAAAAATTGCAAGCGTTACACGGCATCGCAACGCACGCTACCCATTCATAAGTGAAGAAAACGTGTTTGTACGTCCTCGCTACCTGCCTCTGCCTGGGCACATTCGTACCTCTGCGCTGTGAATCTGGCCGATGGATGATAAACTTTTTTTTCTAGGCAGCCTAGTGAATTAGAGCACTTGACGTTCGGACAGGAAAACCCAAGTTACTTTCACCCAGTTTTAGTTTGTCGTTCTTTCCCCTAACATCATCAATCAACTAAATATAACGTTATACTGTAAACGAGAAGCTTCTTTTCTCTCTCTCTCATTTGTATGTATCCTAGGACTGATAGATGGCGGCGATCGATATATGTAGCGTGTATTTGGCTGGTTTGGATCATTTATTTAGTTTGTGGGTGGACAAACCGACTGAACGAAGCTGCAAATCGAATTGTGGACAAACATTTCCTTGGTTGATTGTATGCTGTGAATTGGAGGAGCTAGTGCATCATTATGCATGCTACAACTGTAGTACGGAGTAATTCACAAGCTGACTTATATAATACTTAATCGATTTTTCAAAATAATAAATACTTAATCACCAGCAGTGGCGGCGACTGGCTTGCGATCAGGCAGGTCCGTGCCGGCGAGGAATTGATCAGGCAGGTCTGATCCATCAACACACCATGTATGTAGGGTGCGTTATCTTTTATAAAATGAATATACATCTGTGCTAGCAATGCTACAGGACAAGGTACAAGAAAATTGAGGGGGTATCGATCATGCTACAGCCATCGCTTCCAATGGCACTGACGATCCAGTAAGAATATGCGCTGCTCTACACTTTTATACCCAACCATCCTCCGGAAACGAGCACTGGCACGGCAGATACGCTCAGCCAAGTCACCTCCTCTTCCAATAATTCTTGAACCACTAGTCATGGCACGGTTCGTGAAAGTTGGATAGCAACCATGGCACGGTTCGTAATGCTGACTTTCAAGTTCAGTCCAAGGCAGTTTTCGTCCTCCGAGCCGAGACCGGTTTTGGCAGGCCATCAAGTAACGGCCGGGTGAAGGACTCATGGTTGAAGGTCCATTTTGAGCTAGACCACATAGAGACCCCGTTTCCTGCATCTGCAAAGTTGGGTGCGCTTGGTGACTTCCTCACAGATTTCAACCCGCTAAGATTAAGAAACGACATGTTAATCTTCTGGCTAGAATCTGAGCTGCCTGTATCCGTGTTTAGACGGATACTAGAAATTGGCCGTGGCAACAAACTCTTGATTGCCTTAATTGGATCTGCTAGAAAATCATCCTGGGTATCGTTTGTGTTAGATTCTGCATCCACTTTCTGCCGTCGCCGCACAGAAGCATCTTGCTTGCTCTTGTTCCCATTGGCACCGTTCACTGATGAAAAGCTGTTAACTGGCTCTTCATACTCCCAGCTTCTGTCAGTACCTGTTGTGCCAGGAGCTGCAGTATAACTGAGCAATGTTTCGCTGAGGTTACTCTGTAAGCCACCCTTATGGTACACAGACATTTCAGTGCTGCAATCCATGGTATTTAATTTCTGAGATGATAAGCCATAGTATCTCTGCAAGGTACTCATTGCAGGTGACGCCCCCTGCTGATCAGAGTTCGATGAGTCTAGTGAATCAGTGATTTCTCTGCTTTGCTGATGGTTTGGAGCCCATGCTCTGTGGAAACCACAGGAAATTAAGTTCAAAATGCACACATGTATGATGTATCACTTCAACAACTAAAGAATAACAGGGAGATGCCATGAATAAAGACTTTTCACATTTGTGTGTGTTTTTCCCCCCGCATATGGATATCTATTTTATGTATTACCCACTTACAAAATGGTCAAAATGCACTTGCAGTTTATGATGGGGCAGCGATTAAGCAATGGCAGATAAACCACGAGTAGTTTAGGTAAGTGACTCAATCTTATATTTTAACAGTTCAACAGTTCAATGCCATCGCTGAGGTCTAATGAAAACATAGATCGTGCTTTCTCCCCCAACAAATTCAAACTAAAAAAAAGGAAGGTTAAATAACACTGGAAGCACGTGACACAAAACGAATACGAAACACAAGCAACATGCATTATGGGATATCTACCTTTTCACTCTTTGACCAGAACTGTTCAATCTCACAGATGGTGGCATGGGCCTTCCTGGTAGAGGAATGAGCAACGTTTTGAGTGCAAACATCTGTCTGTCACTGACCAAACTATTTGCCCTCTTAATGTCTGATATCTACAAGGAAAAGACATGGATATGAATTCAGCAACTCAAAGGGACATAATGTTTTACGTAGATGAAGGAAATAAGGCCTGTATATATAAACAAACACAAGACATATCACTTCAATTAAGCAATGTGCCAGAAATCTGGAGAAGCAAATACTTGATGTCACTATTACCACCAACTCTCTGTAAGTCTCAAAGCCGTGCATCACATCACATGATTTTATCACCCATGAATGAAGTAGTATGTGAAGTACAGAAAGTATGGGTAAAAAAGTTTGGATCTTTTAAGTTCATCGGTTCTCACAGATGAAGCTGTATATTGTGTATATGTGTAGAAACTCATTTCAAATTTGCCAAGGGTGAAGACACATAGTCAGAAACCACCATTCTTTTGCTTTTCAAGTTTGTGACGCGCCCCAGAAATAGAGATGTATTCAGGAATAGTCCTTTGTGTTTAGCAAGAATAAATGACAAAAAGATGAAGTTTTGGCCAACAACACCACCTCTGGCTCTCTGCCATGTTCCTCTTCCATTTCGTAGGGAGGGACATCCCAAGATAGAAGCTTTACCCACTACAACCAACCAAAGCGGCAAAGCCGTGAGGGAGGGGAGGTTATTGACTATTACCTCGACGCCGTACTTGATGGCGATGCCGGCGAGCGTGTCCATCCTGGAGACCTCGTGCTCCAGGCAGTGGTGGTCGGGCGGCGGCGGCGGCGGGGATGAGGGAGGCGTCCTCTCCGGCGAGAGCACGGCGGCGCGGAGGGCATCGTAGTCGTCGGAGAGAGGATGAGAGATGCCCATGGCGACGAAAAGCAACTCCGGCAGAGGCTCCGAAATCGCGCGCGAGAGGGGTCGATAGGCAGATAGATCCCGGCGAGCAGAACGCGACTCCGGGATTGAATCGAACGCGTCTGGCAGATGCCAAGGTTGCTGCGGGGCGGTCGGTGGAAAAGCGATGTCTGCTTTTCTTTTTGCCTCTGGCTCTGCCTGCCAGAATGGAATGGAAGAAAGGAAGGAGGGAAGGCAAGCAAAGCTACCAAAGGCTGGCTAATTCTTCTGTTCTTATTAAAAAGACGAGCTCGAGCTTAGTCGGTCAGATTCTTCCAATAATCCCCTTCATTTGATCCTACTTTACGCGGTTCTTAGCAGCAACAGCCACGTGGTTGTGGTGGTACACACTATACATACTCGTCGTCACGTTCGTTTGGCTGGTGGCTGACGCTGATTTTTGCTGACAGAAAAACACTGCTGGCTGGTTGGTGGCTGGCGCTGGTTTTCGCTGAGAGAAAAATACTATTAACTCTGGTTGGTGGCTGGCGCTGGTTTTCGCTGAGAGAAAAATACTATTAACTCGCCGGAAACAATCCAAACGAACGGGGCGACAGTCTGAGTTTCTTTCACACTCTTGGAGTAGTATTTATTTATATATAATGGGCGCATCAAGAATTGCACACGTACAGTATATAGTGGACCGAGGAAATGCAGAATGTGTTATTATACCATATGAGAACTGTTTTTGCTTTTAGAAACAAGGCACTAGATAAATTTATTATACAAGCTAAAAAGAAAGGACACGATCGCTTTCTTCCACTTTGGAAGTGCATGCGTCTATATCCACTCCTGTGGACATAAACTGGTGGTGTATATTTTCCGGTTCGGCAGTCGGCAGACCTCTTGCCGCTCTTTCTTTCTTTTTTGCAAAAGAAAAGAAAAGGGAAAGAAAACAGACTGGTGGCGCAACTGCGCTTTGCTGCGCGCCTAACCACAAATAAGGCAGAGGCAGAGGCAGGCATCATCTTTGACCAACTGCACTATATTATACCCCTGTATACGAGAAGTCGAGAATGAGACGACTCGCTCTTACCTTGACCAAGGCTGCCTTATGATTCCTTCTCAGAGCTCGTGATGCGGTCAAACTTGGCTCCCTCCATCACATGCATGGCTAGTTGCCTTTCTAACAACACATCTGCAGTTTGTTAGAATAATAATAAGGCAAAATAAAAGCAACAGAAACATTTGGTTATATATATGCAGTTAAAGTTAGCCACCATGGCATATGAGCTTCTGGGAATGTTCATCCCTTTGTATATTACTATGGTTATAGCCTTATTATATACGCGTGCAATAATAAAGTGACATTACATGTAAATATATATATGTTTTTTTTCTAAACTGGACTACCTCACTACTTTTGTTATAAAAACTAGGGTATATGTAGTCTCCATCCCTATCCTCCTTCCCATTTAGTTTGTTTCTTACATGCCGAATAAATAAAAAAAATGCATTTAAGCACGGTGACTACCTTTCAGCCATCACATGCTGATTACCCTTTTCTAATGCAAACCGCTGCCTACATATACTTTGTTTAGGAGGTCTTATCAATTTCAGGGAAATATAATTCAGGCACAGTCCCCTGCAAACAAAATTTCAGTCCAAAACCCATATAATTAATATTTCTTCTACTGGGTTGGATTTTGGTACTCTGCCACTATCTCCACTGAAACTGAAAATGACGCATTTTCTTCAGTTGTTAGGTGCAGATGCAGACAATTGTCAGACTTATGCTGTTCCAGATCTACCAAACTATTCTTCATCAGTTTCCTGCCTAATCATCAGCCATATCAATAGTTTTTTTTAGAAAAAAGGTATGCTGTAGCTAATTATGTGGATTAGTGATATGATAACTCCTGAGCTAGCCAAAGAACTCAAAGAGCTTGATACTACGTGCATCATTCAAAGCTTATGTACGAGCTTTTGACTTGCATGCATGTAAAGAGCATTGAGTATTGCCCTCTTTAATTCGTGTCAAATAAAGTTTGTTTGCCTAGAACAAGCCTGCAGCCACCTGTAATCTGGTGTGATTTTTTAAGGCACAAAGCACTAGCATGGCACAAGTTACCATTGAGAACCCATACACAGTTGGCCGTTTGACTGTCTCCACGATTTCTTCACGTATACTTAATTCCAAAATAAAAAAATGAAGAAAGAAATTCGACTGAAATTATGTTTACACCAAAAGCAATTGGCGTTGGTGTTAGACATGCAGTTTGTGAAGCCAAAATGTACTCTGACCTGTAAACAGAGAGCCTTAACTTTTTTTAAGTGCCAGAGACTTACTGCCAACGTACAGCATATACAAGAGATATAGGAGTCAACGGTTGCTTGTCCTAGTTAATTTAGTAGTAGCACAACATGATTAGGTGCCTATATCAAGTGTAAACCAAAAGAAAAGGGTGCATCTGATATGTGTTAGGTTGCTCCTTACGTTATGTATCAGACAACCTCAAAGTGATTACTCAACAAACCTTTTCTTTTTAATTTCCAAGCTACCTCAAAGCAACCTTTGTTTTGCCATTACAATTCGTAAATGGTATTTGGTAGGCAAAAAATAAAGAGTGCAAAAAGACATACCTGAAACCCATACCGGTTTGCATTTCTTTTTTTAACCAGTACAATACAAATGATCAGACATGTACTTTGCTTAACCAGAATACCAGACAGGATAAACAGACCGCCACACACATAGGAAAGTTAGAGGCGAATAGCAGCCTTTATTAGGAGATTGACAATGATATGCATGGCCGACAGCACAACTAGCTGTACTGCAAAATCAGAAGTGTCAGCATGTATAGTAGTATGGTCCATTTCTAAGAAACGGGATAATCCTCAACACATTGCATCTCATTTTTGCAGAGTTCACTTCCAGCTAAAAATAACAAAAACTGTGTGCCCCAGATAACATGGCATCCAATCTCCTTACAAGGTTCAAAGAGCGAGATGCCGAAGAAGCAACCTGACTTTTCATTCCTTGCAAAGGCATTTGCACTGTGATGAAAATTTGAATTAAAATCTATAAACTAAATCCCTGTATTATTTGTGAATTACCCTTAAAAACTCTGCTAATTGGTCAACGCCCAAAAGCAGAACAATTTCAAGAGGAAATAAACCATGACAGGAGAGTAGAACTAGACCTCATTTCCCCTGTGTTCTCCTAATCCAATCCAAAACGTGAGAGCAGTCATCATCCCCAAGAAACAACCTGTTCTCTGAGCGATAGGTTTTGAGATCACGACTTTTGAGCATGCAACTTTCCCTTTTCATTTCAAGTGATTCAGGAACCACCCTTGCACCACACTCATGGTAAGCATTACAAATAAATTGAACAACTGCCTCCAAGGGTTGTGAAGCATCGACCCACTGATAAATTCTCTCATTGCGGAACCAGGTAATCTGCCGCTTTGCGAAGTTCCTAGATGTGCTCTGAAACTTGGTAAGAAACTCGAGGAATTCTTGTGGGGTACTTTTGCCTCTGTTTTGCCTACAGTGCAGCAAGTACTCCATGGCTTGCTTGTAACCGATGGCACGAGTTGCATTGTTAATACGTGGGTGCAAACCGATATCAAGCAGCCATGAGGCTTCTGAAAGTAAGCCTCCTGTGTCAGCAAGCATTTCTTCACACCTGAAATCAATGGATCGGTACAGTGCAATGCGTGGACTTGTAAGGAAAATACAGAAGAAGTCATAATCTAGCTTCCTGGCTTCACAGTTTCCATTAGAGGACTCAGTTAGCTCGGTGCCATGCTTTTGACGAAATGAATCGTATGGTAAGGCGAAGGCAGACGGAGGAGAACCTGATGACCTGATAATCTCAAGACTGCGACTTAATCTATTCCAGTTATTCACAGATAAGTCCCGAGCTTTGGGATCACCAGCCTGGACCACTAGCTCTACTGCTTCCTCCCACTGGCCGCTCTCCCGAAAATTGGCGAGCTCAGACCACACAGCTGAAGTGGTGTCCATGGATGATTGTGGAACATTTGGCTTGCCATAGATGTACCAGCGTAAGTAGAGCCCAGTCCCTCCTGCAACAATGGGCACACGGCCTCTGTCAAGAACATCTTGTGTTGCTATTCGGGCATCGCGGAAGAATGCTCCGGCTGAGTAATCATCGGATGCCTCCAATATGTCGATCAAGTGATGTGGCACCATGTTCATCTCCTCTGCAGATGGTTTGGCAGAACCAATATCAAGGCCACGGTACATTTGCACGGAGTCGGCGCCAATGATCTCTCCTCCGAGCCTCCTGGCCACCTCCAATGCAAGCCTGCTCTTTCCAGCACCAGTAGGACCTGAGATCACAATGACCGTATTCTTCTTCTTTCGAGTTGGTGGTAGAGAGGCAGTCGTCGTGGCAATCTTGTTTGCAGGGAGGAAAGATGAGGGCAACTTGTGCTGTGAACATATTACGGGCCAGCTTGTGGAGATGGCACGCCGTGAAGCCACGAGCTGTGGCTTCATTTTAAAGCACATTATCGAAGAAGAGTTGCTGGCAAAGATGTAGAGAGAAATTTCAGCCTACATTGTTAAAGGTTTAGTTTGGGTATGCACCACAATTTTTTCATGAGACAGCCAATTCAATTCAGCATATATGTATGCAATTGACAAAGGTAGACTACAGGTAAGGTATAATGAAAAGTTTGGGATACTAATTTACGGAAGAAACTATATATATATATATATATATATATATATATATATATATATATATATATATATATTCTGATTAAGAGAGAAGCAGAGCCACATAGAGAGTTTGCTAGGCATTTCATCAAACACCTGGAACGCGAGGCGATGCAAAATGGACACTAAAGGGCGGGCTTTGTAGAAGTAGAATGGTGTGAACAGTCAGGGCAAAGCTACACAGGGTGTTGGGGCGAATGATTGTTTGTGGTGGCGGAGGGGAGGCGGCGAGCTCCAATCGTCCAACAACAACTAGTACAACAAGGCTGCTGCTGTGACAGCACAACAAGGAGCAAAATGGAAAAGCAGTTGGGCGCCCGCCATATTTTACCTTATAATAGCTTCCAGCAACCCTAGTCGGACTCTCACCGGCGCCGGCCTCGCCCTCGCCGCCGTTACCAATCGCCTCCGCCTCCGGCTGGCTGCCTTGCCAGCCAGGGAATTGTCCTTGTCCGTCCGTTATCGCCTCCACTGGGAAAAATAAAAAGGCCCAGCCCAGTCGGCCGCATGCATGCATGCTTGCTTAGTTGCTTGTTTGAAGGAAAAAGAAAAAAAAAAGAAGACGATGGAGACGCGGGGTATCGATCCCCGTACCTCTCGCATGCTAAGCGAGCGCTCTAACATCTGAACTACATCCCCTCAGGCTACTTGTACTCGTCATACTTCATCTCCATCCAAGGAATATCCCCGCCTAGTCATCGAAATTTTCCAGTACAGTTTCAATTTCTCCGCACTCGTCATTCTTTATATCACATACTCTATGCCAACTATACTGTATTTTAATCCCCGTCCCAACTACCATCTCTCCTCCCTCTCCCCACCCGCCGGCCATTTTCCCTGCCTCCGCCTCCCCCTCTACCTACCCTCGCACTCGCCTCCCCTCCCCCATTCCCTCCGCCGCCGCTCCCTCTCCATGTGCGGCAGCAGGCAGCCGTAGGTGCGAGTAGCGGCGCACGGCGGCAGCGAGCCCTCCCGGCGCAGATCCGGGCGAGGAGGCTGGTCGACCACGGGGACGTCAGCGGCTCGGGTGGCCAGCGACGGCGACTGGCGGTGTTTTCCGTCCCCCTCCCAGTACCCCGCTGCAGAGAAAAACACGGTATGTGTAAACGGGAGGATGGCTTACCGCACGCCACTGCGGTCATGTCTTTGTTTCTATTAGCTTCTCTATTATCATTACTATGGAGAAGGTCTTGCGGGCCCTGGCTGCAGCAAGGGCAAGGATAAGAGGCCGGGGCGCGCAGCCACAAAGGAAGCGGAGACGCAGACACCAGAGCCCGCCTCGCCGCGGCCACGTCTCGGCATCCATGGCCACCAGCTCCACCGCCACCGCCTCCCTGCACCTCCTCCGCCCCACCTCCCGCCGCCGACGGGGCCTCCTTGTCCCGAGGGCCGTCCACGACTCCGTCGACCGCCGCCGTTTCATTGCCCACACTGCCGCCGCGGCTGCCGTCGCCCCTCTCGTCTTGCCCCCGTGGACTTGGACTCCTGCGGCCCGAGCGGACGGCGCGCCGGCGCTCTCCGAGTGGGAGCGCGTCTACCTGCCAATCGACCCCGGCGTCGTACTCCTCGACATCGCCTTCGTCCCCGACGACCCCTCCCACGGTACCTACCCTACCTCCTGTTCATAGCCTAGATGAAGGAGTATACCACAATGCACACGCACTGCTGCTGCAACTCTTTCAGCACAGCACATATTTATCACACGAGCACAGCACATTCTTATTGTCTTTGTCCCATGCATCGCCATCCCAAGTTAATTCGTGCTAAACATAACAATGGGCTTGTGCCTCTGTAAATTTCAGAGCACACTTTCAAGTTTAATAAGGTTAACAAGGAGACATCATTTCTGAATCGACATGCATGCTAATTAATTAGTATATATATTGTTCTCTAGCAAGTCAAGACTCCAAGTCACATACACATTCCCTAATGAAATATGAAGTAAGAACAAGACTGACACAGCGCGCGAAATCTCATTCCATTCCATCAGGTTTTCTCCTTGGGACAAGGCAGACAATATTGGAGACAAAAGATGGTGGAAACACCTGGTTGCCTCGCTCCATCCCTTCTGCTGAGGACGAAGATTTCAACTACAGGTTCAACTCTGTAAGCTTCAAGGGCAAAGAAGGTTGGATTATCGGCAAGCCTGCTATTCTCTTGCACACTTCAGATGCTGGGGAGAGCTGGGAAAGAATTCCTTTGAGTGCCCAGCTCCCAGGGAACATGGTATTTTCTGTTTTCACATAAACATCACGGACACCAGACCATCCCAAAAGGTAGGAAAACAAATCCTTAACATGCTACATATATAATTGTTGTGACACGCCAGGTTTACATAAAAGCTACGGGGGAGCAGAGCGCAGAGATGGTTACCGACGAGGGGGCAATCTATGTTACATCCAATCGCGGCTACAACTGGAAGGCTGCCGTGCAAGAGACTGTTTCGGCTACTCTCAACAGGTACAAACGTGTAACACAAATTTGTACTCCATAGATTCCTAAACATGCTAGTAGAATCCTCTTAGAGATGCTGATCTAGTTTGACGAAGCACATCCTTGGCAAGCGCTGCGTGTTGTTGAAAATTATCCATAATAGTGCATCAAATGAAATAAATGAAGTCCCATCTTGATTAGCCTATTCAAGAAGCAGTGAAACGTTATGAAACACATCATACTAACCGGAGAAAATATTGTGTTGTCATTTGGGCTTTTCTTTTCTTTCCTTTTATTTTCTGTGATGGGTGCCTAGGTGATGGATCAGACCATGACATTGTTCCCTCCATTTTTTTCGTCCTTCTGTTTGTGATGCAGAACAGTTTCAAGTGGCATTAGTGGTGCAAGTTACTACACTGGGACTTTCAACACGGTGAACAGGTCACCTGATGGACGCTATGTGGCTGTATCCAGCAGAGGGAACTTCTATTTGACATGGGAGCCTGGGCAGGTCTGTTGATATATACTTTGTTCTGTTGTAGCTTGTAGGTGGGTTCTGACTTATACATCTGCACATATATGCAGCCATTTTGGCAACCACACAACAGGGCAGTGGCACGGAGGATTCAGAACATGGGGTGGAGAGCAGACGGTGGGCTTTGGCTGCTGGTGCGAGGTGGTGGACTCTTCCTCAGCAAAGGAAGTGGGGTAGGAATCATGCGTACTAGTGCCTGAAGAATTTTTGTATCTTGTCATCGCTTGCAAAATGGGGGAGCAAGTAGCCTTTGATTTTTAGCATGTCTTGGCTAGAAACAATCACCAACACTTGGGTTGTTGTCTACTTGTCTGGAGATAGATGGTCGCAGCCCACGTAACAATAATCGGTTTCCATGTGTAGATAGCTGAAGACTTTGAGGAGGTGCAAGTGCAGAGCCGGGGATTTGGGATTCTTGACGTCGGTTATCGCTCACAGGTAATCCATTAATACAAGGCAAACTGCAATTAGCAGCTGGCAGCCAGAATGCACGATCGATGGGACTGAAAAATGTGACGGTTATGTGATCCAATTCCAATCCAATGCATGTAACTGCAGGATGAGGCGTGGGCTGCTGGTGGGAGCGGCGTCTTACTCAAGACCACAAACGGAGGGAAGAGCTGGGTGCGCGACAAGGCTGCTGACAACATTGCCGCCAACCTCTACTCCGTAAAGTAAGCAGCAAATAAAGCACTATGCTATGGATCGACTCGACATATATATCTATCTGCGAGTGCTGGATGCGATCTTTTGATGAATAGCTCGTTTCTATGAAATTTACATTGTCATCCTGATGGTGTTTGCGTTGTTGCCCCGTTTGGCGCAGATTCCTCGATGACAACAAAGGCTTTGTGCTCGGCAACGACGGCGTCTTGCTTCGATATCTTGGCTGAAATGGATCAGCTGACAAAATTGAGCTTCTCGATCGTATGTAGCCTTTTTGTATTGTAAGTAACGTAATGTTATACAGTATGTGAAGAGATATATACACTTATACAACATGTAACGGCATTTGCTACTGCTGCAGTTGATTGTGTTTGCATTCTCGCTCGCGCAAAAGAGTGTAATTACAGATGTGTTTGTCGATCACTTTGCACTACAATGCATGAAACAGTATCTCTTTTCGTAATTTTCTGTATTCCAAAAGAGGTTTAGGAAACAGAGAAGCCTGGACAGTTGGCTATATAGCCCCTAGATTCCGAGTGTCTGCCATTAACGAAACAGTTTTTTCCCCTAATAATAGTTGTGTATTGTGTAGAGCTGGTTTCTTGCATTTGAAACAATTATATTCTATCTTTTTCCTTTAATCCATACGAAAATACGGAGTATTCGGTAAAAACCATCAATTATCGGGAACATTACCGATTGTTTAATCTAGTTGTTTTCTTTCTTCTTTAGTTGTGTTTGAGGCCGGAGTGGTGTTGTTGTTCTCGCTTTTCTTTTGGTTTGGTTTAGCAAAATTCTTGTCGTCTGTTCAAAGAAAATTTCCAGTTTTACACCAATTACATGTGGGTCCCAGCCCCAAACACGTGGTGGATCAGCACTGCCCATGCCATGTGCTATGCGTACCACGCGTCCGCCCACGGATAATCTTGTGTACCTACTCCATCTTATCTTTTTCTATCTTACCGTGTTTCTTTGGGGTTGGAGAAATTTCTCCAGCCCTTTGATCAATACTTTAGGTATTAAATCAAGTCAGTTTACAAAATTATCTTGACAGCATTGCACTATTTCGCGAGACCTATTTAATGAGGTCTTTGACCGCAAGATTAGAGGATGGTTACTGTAGCAAATTATAGTCATTAGATTCGTCGCGCAAAGTTACACCCATCCCTGAAAGGATTTTAAAAATAGACTTCGTTTAGTACTCCATGTATACCAGATTTCCATGCGAGATTTTTCTCACGGCGTGCACGTGCCCACACGGTCTGTCAGTCTTCTCTCCTCTCGTGTGGATTGCACACAACACAACTGGTGCTGTTCGTATTTCTACTGTTCGATAGTAATTGTATTGTTTCTTTTAGATAGAAAAAATGCTATTTTTATTCTCCGAGAGGCCGAGGAACGAGCAGGATACGTACCTCGTGCCACCATTTTATATGCTAGGTGCACCTACAGGCTACAGCTCCTTTACTCAGGTTTTTTTTTTGTGAAAGACGATGCTCATTTACCCACTTTCTTGGCGCTCTATGTCCGGAATAAGTGATTTCCTTTTTCCCGACGATTCATTGTTCTCAGGAGGTCATGTACTCGTACCTAGCTTACGATGAACGTCAGACCTTTACGCAGAACAGTTTATAGGTCCCCTAAAAGCAAACATACACATACAATACCATTGTATTATACATTTATACTAATACTAGTAGCTTGTCAAAAGTTTGAAGATATTGATTCATATAACCTCTCCGTAACAATCCTATGTATGTATGTGGACGAAATTTAGGATTTTTCGATTGTACCTTGAACGTACATTGTATTTTGGATAAGCTAAGAATTTATACTTTTACCAAAAAAAAGATATGTTGATTTATGTAAAAGATTCTTCGGTAGGCACCCGCAAATCCTTTTTGCGGAAATGGAAAGAGAAAAGTGCATAGCCTAATAGGATGGGGGCAGGAGAAATCTCGGGAATTAATTGTGCTAGGCGTCCCCTCGCCAAGGGTGGTAACCAACCTCAACCAAGCCACAAACAACCCACACGAGGCAATCAGTCATCCCCAAAATCCAAATAAACGGCACCCTTTGCATTTGCTTTCTCTCTCTCTCGTCTCGGGAATCAAAAAGTCCCATCGATCGATCGCTCCTCCGCATCCCACCCACTCCCCTCCTCCTCGTCCTCCTGCCGCTCTTTCGAATCCCTACTTGGAGTTGTAGTGGTGCCTTCCAGCCGGACTGGGTTTCGATTCGATCGATCGAGTGGGAGGATTAATCGGCGCCGGCGCCGGAGCCGGAGAAGAGGGAAAGGCCATTTCTTCTTCGGTTCCTCTCCCCATGCACTGAGTAAGCAAGCACGCCGACGAATACTTCATCATCACTCTAAACTCTTAAGCCAAGCGTGCTCCTTTCTGTGTTTTTTGCGCCCCCCGTGCGCGCTGTTTTTAGCGCCGGCTTTTTTCGGCCCTCCCATTTTCGTCCCGCGTTTCGCTGGCCGCTTTGCCGCAGATTCATCATCCCTCTCATTTCTCCTCCTTTCTGTTGCCAAGAATTTTCTTCACAAAAAAATTAAATCTTTAATATCCGCTGTCAGATTATTGCATCCTAATGCTCTAGGGATTTCCGCGCGCCTCCACATTTTTTGTCCCCTTCCGTTTCGATTCCGCAACCGTTCGCTTCCGGTGATCGCCATGCATCCATGAGGTCCTTCTCACCTCTCTTCCCCCCTTTACCAACCCTCCTTCTCGATTCTTTCTTTTTTTTTTCTTTTGCATGCGGTGCTTCAGGTTATCCGCAATCTTGGTGATATACGGCCGCCACACTGTTAAAATTTCTCTACCTTCCTTATTTTCTGCTTAGTACTTACGACGACCTAAGCTCGGCTCAGAAGCCCCCACAAGTTTCCTCCGAGTTTGATTTCTTGTGGTCAGTTAGGCCTACCAGATTAGTGGAAAATTTCTTCGCTTGAATTCTGATTGGACTCTAGCACGTAGTCACTATGGGCAAAACTCCATAGGCGTCCATATTAGTGTCATCTCACGAAGGGCTATGAGTTCTGATTGGACTCTAGTACCTAGCTTCATGCTCCAACTTATTGCTTTATTAGAGATTGAAGTAACGGATTCAGCATTGTCATGAGGGTCTTGTATGCTTCCACTTAAGATGCTATGTTGTCATGTAGCCTTATAGGGCAATTTATTCCCAAAAGTCAAATTTAACATGGTATATTAGTTCCTGTAAATGTAATTCAACTTTGAGAATGATCATCTGCTATCACCACCTGTCATATGTGACACGCGGTTGGTTGAAACTTTCAAAACAGAAACAGCATTCTAAAGGAACGCCAATTTCATGTTGTTCATGTGCTCTAGTTTGATTACTTGTCATTGTCTGCACTTCACTAATTACATGTGCCAAACCCACCCACAAACTTAATAACCTACCCTAGACCTAGAGCGTCACAGTTTTTTTTGAACTTATTTATTTCCTAATTGCCGTTCTTTTGCTTATTTACGATTGTGTGGTCGCTCCACGGCTCCACCTGATCAAGGGATTGAAAGCTTGCTTTGTTACCTCCGTAAATCTGGTTGATCAGGACCGAGAAAAATCTTTATGATACTACTGGTATGCTAGATCATCTCAATATAAGTGTATGGTATTAAATCCTCATGTTATCACAGGTTCTCTGAGAAATGCCGTGTGCTCTTGAAGTAATTGACACAAGGGTACAGAGCACATCACATATTCAGTGCAACAGATCGTTCAACCGAAATATTGCCAGCAACTTTTCAAAGGTCCATATTATGCATGCATTATATACATGTTCTCTTGTTCTTTCATGGCATAGATTACCTTGCTTCATTTACACTTATGTGGCATTTTATCTTTTTAGCAGGGCCATCTGATACATAAACCTGTTTCTGTTCGTCCAGAGAACAGGTAATTGACTGTTGTTGCTCGCTTTCATTAGCAATTGCCACTGATGGACTTGACTAAGTGTATCTAGTATTCTTGTCTGCTGCTGATGTGCATGCTGTTTAACAAGAAAATTATAAATGAACTGAATAACTGTGGAGGTTAAATCTTGGTTAGCCATGAAGTTTCTTGTGCTTGGTTGCATATCTGAAAATGGAGGAAGGACTAGTAAACAGCTGTACTAATTTTTTTGCCACTGAAACATCCAATTTAGTGTCACCTGGTCTTCTCTGGATCCCTGTTATTTTGTTACCTTATATAAATGTGTGACATCATTGTTTATTATGATGCATTTTCATAATACAATGTCACCTGGCACTCAGCCCGCATAGCCAAACACCTCCGTCTCATCTGTTCTTCCAAATTTGCTTAATTACTCGGTTTTTGTGGTATTGCAGGAACACTGCATTATCAATACTTCCGCTTGGGCATGATTCAGATTGGAAACCAGCACCAATTTTGTCTGACATTCAAGAGGTCAACAAAGTAATCTCTCTGACGTCAGCAGATCAGGGTACAGAGGGCCTTGAATTATTATCTGCACAGCGAAGAATACCGTGTTGCTCAGGCCAGCCAAATGAAAGGAACATGCATGATCAGGCTGATCCTTCTAAACCAGTTTCCAATGGAAACCCATATGGAAGAAGCACCTCAAGTCAATCTCGGCAACGGAAAAGCATCTGCAATTTATCGATAGCAGTTCCGCCCTGCCACGTGGTTGCAAAGAAGTTCTCCCAGCCTGTCACTACTACTCTGAGATCTGGTTCTGATATTTCGCATGATGGTGACAAGCCTCTGAAAAGGAGTTCTAGAAAGAAAGGAAACAGGAAACGGAAAGAATATGGGCGAATGACCCGTAAAAAGCTGAATTTTGCATCAGAAATCACTTTTGAAGAGAATACTTATGGTGCTTCTCCTGTGGAGGTACTTCCGCCCAATCTACTGGTTGATAGGTTGTCAGAGATCACGCCCTGTGCTAGCTCGGTGGTTAAAGAAGCCCATTTGGGTGATGAGAAGAACAATGACTATGTGAGCTGTGATACTTTGTTGAATTTATCTACATTGGGAACTGATGAGATGGATGGTTCTGAATGTGCTGGTTCATCTAATGATGCTGCAGGAGGGAGATTAAACTGCAGTTGTGTTCCTTACTTGAATGATGAATCAAATACAACTGATTCTTCAGAATTTGATGGATCCACTTTCACAGAACATGGCATGGGAGAAGAAAGCAAAAGCTACCAGATGTTACCATGTGCCTGTGTTTATAACCCCGATTGTGCAACCGCGAATTCCTTCTTGAGCAAGTGGAACAATGGCAACAGTGGAAACTACAGAGTCAATGTTGAGGCTAGGTTAACTATGAAAGATGAAAATAGCCATGGTCATTCTCAACTGGCGGCTACCACTGGGCTGAATGATTCGAGGAAGTGCCAGTTGATAGGGTCACATCTTAGTGCTACTCATGCTGAAGATACCATTGATCCCTTAGAGGGCAGATCTTCTTCCTCTAAGGATGTTACTGATAGTTGTAATCATACTGAAAGAGTTCAGTGCAGCAGTGAGGGCTGCAGCAGTAATCCCTCTCTTCAAATTAGTTCTGGGAGGAGCAGAAGATCAAGAAAAACACCGAGCTACAGTGATTTGACCGCGTCTAACAGAGTAATGAGTGCTAATAGGCACAAGAATAATGGAAAAGATAGTTTAGCTGTGTGGCAGAAAGTAGAAAGAAACGACAAGATCATATCTAAAGCTGGGCATTCGAATAATTCATCTATTCAGGATAAGAGTGCACACGAGGACAGTAACAAGGGTGTACATGAAGATCCAACAAGAAATCGGGCAAAACATAAATATAATAGGAAAGTATGCAAGCAGGAGTCCCCAAATGGGACAGTTGAACTGGAGTCTACCAAAGAAGAAGATGCATTGGACTCATGCCAAACATTTTCGAGACCCATCTACAAGAACCAAATGCCCTTACTACGGCAGCAAAGAAGCTCTTCTTCAAAACAAAGTTCACAGCCATCAAAAAACTACTATGCTCCTAGGAACAATATCCCCAAAATGCCAAAGGATTCCCTGCAGCAAGAAGAATTGACTAGATTGCAGCATGACAATAACACCAGTGATAAATCAGCCTTGAATTCTTGTTCAGCTGATGAAGCTGTCCTAACTGGAGTTGGTAGCAACCATCCAACCAAGGGAAATGAGAGATCACAATCTGGTATTGATATAGCTACATCAGCATCTTGCAACTTGGCATCAGATTTGATGCTGCAAGCTGCTTCTAATGATGCCCACATATCAGATCCCCACTGTTTATGTCCTGAAGACAAGGATGTATACACCAGTTGGAGCTCCAAGAGCTTGTGCACAGATCCTTGCACTGCAGAAACCGAGGAAGCTCGATGTGTGAAGCTAACAACAGAGAATAATTCTCAAGAATCCTGTAAGTGGTATTCTGCTACTGGACACTTGTCACAGAAATGGGTTCCTGTTGGAAAGAAAGATTCATCTAATGTGATCCATTTAGGTGTCTCAGAGGCTTCTGTTGTTGAAGATACACCAGCTAATGGTATTTCTGATTCAGTTGATCCTGTATCAACTAATGGTGAAGACAGAAAATTAGCTAGTGAAATGACTTCTAAAGTGAACTCATCTGAACATGATGATTTAAAATGCCAATCATATAATGGAATTGAGACTGATTACACGAAGATGAAAGAAGCCATCAGTTATGTGCACACGGCACAGCAACGAGCAGAAGACATCCAACTTCTCATCGGTAGGCCTCTTGCAGATTTTGAACAATTCGTTTACTATGCTTCTCCAGTTGTGCACTGCAAGCCTTGCTCTGCTGGCTGTAAATCTTACTTGCAAGAATGTGCGAGGAATGGTTTATGTTTCCATCAGACTCCAGACATCACTCTAAGGAGTGTCTGGCAGTGGTATGAAGAACCTGGCTGCTATGGTTTGGAAGTAAAGGCACAGGATTTCCGTAGATCAAAAGGCTTGTGGAAAAGTCATTGCCAGTTTACTACATATTTCGTACCATATCTATCTGCTGTTCAACTTTTCAGACAGACTAAAAGAACAAGTGGTGGAAGCATTGTTAGGGAAACAACTGATAGGGATATGGCATGTGAAACATCTCAGTGTCAGAACCTGCCCCCTATCTTTGCAAAGCTTATGCCACGACAATCTAATCCAAAAAACAGATCATCTACTTTGCATACTGAAGATGACCATCAGTCGGCAAATGGCGAGCTCATATTTGAGTTTTTTGAATCTGAGCAACCGTACTCGCGGCGACAGTTATTTGACAAGTGAGTTGAATTAGTAATGCTATTCTTAGCCATTTGCCTTGTGGCCATGGTGGTAATCTTGTTTATTATAAATATTTCTGTTTGTTTTACTATCTTCCTTGTTATGGTATATGATTTTCGACTTGTGGTTCATTCTTGTACACTGAACACTAGAAATTTGTAAAATGTTCTTATAGAAGACTCCCTGCACTCCCTGCTAGGGTAACTGAGCTGATTGCTGGTGTGAGAACTGTGAATTGCCAAACATTTGGAGGCCCAAAGAGTTTGGAGTTGAGCCTGCATGATCTCCATCCAGCCTCTTGGTCTGTTGCATGCTCTCTAATTTTATTGGTGTGTTCCATTGACATGTTGCTTGTATGTAGATGTGTAAAACTCTTCTTGAATTTCAGGTATTGTGTTGCATGGTATCCCATATACTGTATACCAGATGGTAAATTGCAGGCTGCATTCTTGACATATCATTCTCTTGGGCACTGGATTGGTCGGAATAGCTCAGCAGACGAGGCTGTTGTTTTGCCTGTCATAGGCCTGCAGTCCTACAATGACAAGGTAAAGGACTAACATATTTCATGGTACATGGTTGTAAATTGAATCCAAGCTTGATGTTTCTGCCTGCTGAGCTTAATTCTGTTTGATTCGTGTCGTAAACATCCTTCTCACCGTAGGCATCTTGAAAATGGTTGAGGCTTTGAGAGACTTACCTGTACTGTACCAACTTGGTGGCATTTCCCAGCAGACCAAGATCCTATCTTTTGGCAGAAGACAGGCTGAACATTTTGAACCTTTAGAAAGACTAAATTTTCCCAATTTGGTGCTCATAAAGGTTCACCTAGTGCGTGCATGGAAGCTAAAAGCACTCTGGGCTTAGTAGAGCGGCTGCTCTTTTGTGATCCGATGAAATGTTGGGTTGCAGTAACAAAAGTAGTCGGGGGTCGAAACTCTCTTACATTTGACTCGTCCTCTCTGGTATTGCAGGCAGAACGGTGGTTTGAGATGAGCAAATCCGATTCTGAAGATGGCGAACCAGCAGAGTGGCAGTGCAGTGAAGCATCCCAGGTTCTGAAGCAGAGGTCACGCAGTCTGAATGAAGCTGCAGCGGTGATGTCCAGGGCGAACGTGGTGAAGAGTGGGCAGATGAGCAGAAACAGGCACCCAGACTACGAGTTCTTCCTCTCCCGGTACCGGTAGATTGATGTTCGAGTGATATCATGGTTCTAAGTGGTAGGAAGTGCAGGTTTTGCGTGCTGTAACCTATACATACTCTATATCGCAAAATGTGTGTATTAGTCATCATCTGTGGAAGGAAGGAGATGGCAGACTGACAGTGGGAAAGTCAGTTTGTGAGATTTAGGCTGATCATCACTGTACATAGTGCAACCGATCCATCATTCTGTAAGATAAGATTACAAGTAGTTGTCGTCTAGTGTTGTTGAATGTTTGACTACCTTGGGCTGCAAGCGGTGATACGAAGCAAAATGCTGAATGCATATGATGAACTTGTTGCTTATTTATTGTTTGAACGTGAACATGATGGGAGCATACATAGAGGAAATTGACATGAACATGGTGTCCGTCCATGCGGATGGGTGGCTATGGGCACTTGAGCTTGCCGGTGTGTGGGTTAACCATGGTGTCATAGCAGGGGCAGAAGTGGCGAGTGTCCTGGCCGGTGCCCGGCGGCACGCAGCTGCAGCGGTGGCAGCAGACATTGCACATCTTGTTGCACATCTCATTCTTCCAGTTGTTGCCGCAACGCATCAGGCACATCGACGGGCAGTCTGCAATGCATGCAAGATTTTTCTTTTATTATATGTATATGTATGTATATCATCAGAGCATCCATCGAGAACACAACATTGATGGTTATAAGTGACTTACTGATGCTTTCTTGTACACAGGAGGAGATAAATTAAGGAATTGGCTGCATATGCTTACCTATCTTTGGAGGAGCCTGGAGTAGGGATCTGGTGTTCACCATCATCCTTGGCTGCTGCTGCTGCTGCATCATCACCACCTGATGCTTTGCATTGCATTGTTTTGCATGATACATAAGTCAGATCTAATGCTTTTGCGTGCGTGCGTGCGTGCGTGTGTAAGTGGATCCATGAATGCAGAGCCTAGGTCATACTAACTTACCTGCAGCGGCTGTGGATCATCATCATCAGCAGCAGCAGCAGCAGCTTCGTCGACGGCCACCGAGAGGAAGAAGAAGAAGAGAACGAGGAGGATCTGCTGCTGGTTCTTCATGCTGCTTCTATCTGCTTGTTGGACTGGCTACGAATTAGTAAGGGTTTAGGCTAAATTTAAAGAGGGGGAGAGGGAAGGCAGGGTGGCTGTGAACTTTTGATCTTGTGAGGTGTGGGAATGGAAGCAAAGAAAACATCCAGAGCTTCTCTAGGTGGCAGATGCAATGCACTGATCTAGCTACCAGCACCATTTGTTTACCACTAGCTTCTTTTTCGCCTCTTTATTCCTTTGTGAAAAATAAGAGATAAAGAATGCCAGTACATGTGCATTGGTTGCTCAAGCATGGGTGCAGTAACACTTATATATAGTACTACCAACTGGAGTCAGTGAGCAAAGGCCAAGGAGACAGCTATGGATGTATGCACGTGATGTTTTGAATGGGAATCAAAATTGAACAAGGCAGACATGCACTGCCCCGCCTATTATATACAGCAATGCAGTTACGGAGCAAAGCAATTCTATGTGCCCACCAACGGGCTCTGTCCCGAGCGTGTCTCCAGTGAAAGTGAAACTAACTGAAACCAGCCATACCACCGTCACTCTAGTATTTTGCAAAACACATTCCATCTATGTCACCAGCTCGCATTCCATGGTGCATTAACAATTAGACAGGCTCAAAATCCCCAATTAAGTTCAGCAATTCAATTCCATAAGAAACGATAACCAGATAGTCACTACATAGATAGTACCAGCGAACAGCAACGACTGACCAACACAGACACACTACACAATCAAGTTATTATTCTAAGCAAGCAGAACGGAGACCAACATCTCAGTTCCAATCCCCATCAGGTAAGTAAACAAAACACAACTTCTGCTGCTGCCGACATCTAAATCACCAAACGCTGCAAGCTTATCACCAGCTATGAGGACTAGGCCTCGTCCGCGTAGGCCGGCTCCAGGATGGCAGCCTCCGCCTCCTGCACCTCCTTCTCGGTCTTCCGCCCCTTCTTTGATTTGTAGTACACGCTCATGAACGTCCCCACAGCTCCGTACTTGTGCCTGCAGTGCTCGTAGTGGGACGCATCGAACATCCTCCAGAAGTCCTTCTCGTTCAGCTCAGACACCGCGTACTGCGGCTGGTAGCTGTGGTTCTCGATCAGCCACTGCTCCAGCCGGTGCACTGCCTCCGTGCCGTTGAACTCCTCACCCCTTAGGACAGCACCAGGGGCATAGTACACGCCCACGTCTGTGAACATCTGCGCGTAGCTTGTGTCGCCCTGCCTGTGCTGGTGCTCAAACCCAGGCTCAGGGTACACCATCGTCTTCACGGGCAGCTTGTACAGACGGTGTGGGCACAGCCACAGTGGATATACCTGCCAATACCCAATATATATAGGGAGAAGAGACATGCTTAGTATTGTTTATTTGGTGACTCAACATTCACTTCAGAAAACAAATAAATAGCACAGTGTGCTACGCAACAATAATAAGTAGCCAGTAACAATGACACAATAGTAACAAGATACCACGCACCTCCATCTCGTGGTGAACAAACTCAAGGGCTTCTCCAACCTTGTACAGCGGCACCAGCATGTCCTGGATCACATGGTTGTCATGGTAGTAGTTCCTGATAGCCTCACCCTGGGTCGCCTTCAGCAGAGACACCTTCGGCGGCATCAGCCAACCCAGCAGGAACCTGAACCAGAACTGGTCACCGAACGGCAAGATCAGCTTCCCCTCCCAGTACAGGCACCGGGTGTGGCGGTGGTAGTACTCTCTTGTCGGGATATACTCCACAAATTCGCCCCTCTTCAGCGCTGTCTGAGCATGCTGGTAGAACCAAGGCTTAAACCACCACCCAACGTTGTTGATCTTGTTGCCCTTCTTCTTCGCCTCTTCTTTCGAGGCATAAACACCAGTCATCATCACACCTTCGCTGGCTGTGTACACCATTCCTTCAACAAAGTCAGGGACCTTTGCAGGGTCACCGTCTCTTGGCGCAAAAGAATCAGCGTAGGCCTGCGCAATTTCCTTCAGATTCCCTTTGACTGGAATGTATGTGAGCTTCATGTATTCCTTGATGGGAATGAGCTTGATCTCAGCAGAGACGAGGAACCCAAGTGTTCCCTGAGACCAGGGAATGCCATAGAAAAGGTCAGAGTACTCGTTATCCTTGGTGGCCCTAACGACCCGGCCATCTGCAAGGACAACTTCCATTGCAACAACTGTGTCGGAGAAAAGCCCATAGAGGTGAGAGCTCCCCTCAATACCATAGCCATTGATCAGCCCACCAACAGTGAGGTCATCGAGCTCAGCGACGACTGCAAGAGCAAGGTTCATAGGGCAGGTAGCTCTGGTGATCTGACCCATGTTCACTAGGGGCTCAACCTTGGCAACCATCCTCTCTTTGTCAATCTCGAGGATGTTCCTGAAGGCAGAGAGGTCAACCTCAAAATGCCTGGCGCGCTTGTAGTCCACATTGCGCATGCCAACAGCAATCCAGGGCTTCCTGGCTGTGCAAACAAGACCATCCTTCTTTGGGTTCCTCTGCTTGAGCCGCTTGACAACCTTTTGCACGTTCTCATCGTGTTGCTTCTGGCGCTTCTTCTCAGACTTCATGGCAGACCACATGTCGCCCAGATAGATATTGAAGTAGATCAGAGCTGAAATGGGAAGGACCACGAAGATAACAAGGATCCATCGGAACTGCACCAAGTAGTCCACCAAAACCTTCTTCCTCTTGCGGCGCACCAATGGTTCATGCACGTCCGCCATGGATGAAGGATGATTCTGAAAAGAACACAATTGAACAAGAAAACAGCTGAGTTAGTTGAAAAGTGGCATTAACCGGTAACAGCAAACCAAACATATAAGGGAAGACCGGAAGAGCTTCTACACTAGCTGTAGGAAACAACTGAAGCAAGCAGATTGTTTTTTTTTTATCATAGCAAGCACATTGTTATCTCAACCGCAAAGACATCTGTAATGATAAGGCTAAAATTACCATGTAGCATTTCAGCATCTAACATTTCAGGAAACAAGTAAAAACGATGGAGTAAATACACCATGAGGTCCAGAACAAGAACCTACCGCAGGGCAGGGCATTCACACTGCAGGTGTATTTTTTTTTTACAGCCAGCCAATAGTTTTGTGACAGTCAGTATTTCTATGATTTCGAAGTAATTTCCAAGACCAACACCTTGCATTATTACTAAAACAGAAACAAAATCGAGACCAACAAGTTTACTCTGCCAAGTGGCATTCACTTGATGCCACATGCATATGGTCGCTATTTCAAGGAATCAGCACATGGTCGCTATTTCAAGGAATCAGCACATGGTATGGGATAAGTTGAATAGATGGTGCAGATGGCATCCAATAGTAGATGAAAGAAAGCTTCATAAGACTTTTCTAAAAACAGGATGGGCCTCCCTCGGCAGTATACATATTTAGATAAGGCAATCTGGATCCCAGGAAAATAGGGAATGTGTTTTGCTATCTATCTTTAAACCTAGAACCCCACAAGACCAACGTCTTCGTTTTGCCCTCTAATAAAGCTGGATCATTGTACACTTAAACTAAATAAATCTGAAAAGGGGCATCTGGGCAAAGTAGCAAGCAGATTGGAATGGTTTTGGGCACAGAGCTGATGCATGCACGCATCAATGCCCAGACGAAACCACAATGCTTGAACGCAACCCATGCATAGAGTAGATCTGTGTGATGCAGGAAGGCATGCAATGGAGTTGACATGGAGAAGAAAGGCTCGATGCGCCTAAGTCAGATCCAGCAATAATTGATGGTCCCAGCCGAATTAAAAATTGACAAGAACCTAGCGAAAGTGGCAATCTTTTTATTTGATTAAAAACACATCAGGGGAATGCAGGTACCCCGACTTGGGGGCTCCCCTGACTAAAATAACAGAAAAAAAAGCCTGATTTTTTTCCCTGGCTTTGCGCAAAAAAGGAGGTAACTTTGCTCTCTCTCTCTCTCTCATGGATGCACGGTCTGCAACTGTGAAGTGCCCGCAGCAGTGCAGGTGGATATGCAAAATTTCCCCCCACTTTACAGCTTGTATGTACTGTACGTGAAAGGAGGATTTGCATACCACGCTGTTATCAGGGATAGGAGTGAGCGACACAGGGAAGACGCATGTAGCTGATAGACGAGTGATGGAGAAACTCACTCAGATCTATGTACGAAATGAATCGGATGCAGGTTGCTGTAAGTGAGGGGGAGATGTTATGATCTTACCAGACAGGCAGGCAGGCTCCGATTCCTTCCGATCTGGTGGAAGGGGAAGGGGATCCGATCCTCTCCCCTCCTCCGCGCTGCCGCTGCTGCAGTCGAGTCTGCAGATGGGAGAGAGTGGTGGTGGGGGGGGTTTTAAAGCCCTACTAGGCTCCTCATCCGCCCGCAGAGAGCAAGAAAATGGTGATGAGTGGGGTTTATGCTTGCTGCTGGTACTTTTCAGTTTAGCCCCTGGAGATGATCGTATTTGTCCGTCGAGTGAGTGACAGCTCGCTCATAGCAATGGCGTGGCGCGTGGTGGAAGGGAACGGAAACGACGGGAGCAAAGCGTGGCGGAAGAGGACAAAAACCGCTCGCTCTCCATGCTTGCTTGCTTGTCGTGGGCTCCTCTCCTGGCAGTATTTTTTGTTTGGCATGGCAGGCGAGTAGAATTCTTTTTAATATATTGTAAAAAATAATATGAAAAATAGTGGAACGGCCATTTGTCCTGGGTGCATGTACTACTGTAGATGGAGTAGAGTACCAAGGCAAATATGGCAATGGCGAGTACATTTCACGGGGTACGGCACAGACAGCATGCATATGACCATGGACGGACGTTGGTGAGCAAACAGGCTGGGTCCCATTCCACCTACCCCACAAGGAATCTGGACCCACATGTCAATGTGATGGATACACGTGCATGCAGTGCCTGTGCTGTGCTGTGCTGTGCATGAGAGAGAGAGAGAGAGAGAGAGATCCGATCTGAATGAGAGGTGGAGATGCCTGATCCGATCTGGTGAATGCATGCATGCTTTGTTTGGCTGGCCCTCCCTCAGCTGCTGCCTGCATGCCGCATCCATCTTGTTTATGTTTTTTTTAAGAATGATGCACCCATCCATCTCGATCGGCTACTCTATCTATCGTCATTATAAGTATATATATAGCTTTGTATATACTGGAGTACACAGACAAGGTTAGTTGTTGTACATAGACGTACCATAGCATCGATCAATCAATTCATACAGTATAAATTTTTGATGAAAATGAAATGAATTGGTTGATCAAATCAAATAGCATATACACCGGCCTAGTGACCGACCTACCTACCACGCATCACGTGCATAGCATAGTAGAGATAGCGACGTGCATCGGATCTGATCACGATCAACGCAGCATTTGCTACATGTGCAGACAAGAAATTAAAACGCTATGTGTGTGTAAGACTATATGCATTTGCACTAAAAGGCCAACAGAGGGCATTTGGTCTAGTGGTATGATTCTCGCTTAGGGTGCGAGAGGTCCCGAGTTCAATTCTCGGAATGCCCCTCCTTTTGATGCTATTCTTTTTTTTTGTTTTACTTGTCATCATCTCGTCGATCTGAGGGCCCAGGCCCAACGTGACCACGGCCCAGTTAGCCCCACGCTAGTTGGACCATCATCCAAACCCTAGCCCTAGCCACCTTCCTCTCTTGGATTGGATTGGATTGGATCCCGCCAAAAGCCAGAACCAAGCGCGCCATTTCCCTCCCAATTCCCTCTCCACTCCACAGGGAAGTCAAGGGATCCTCCTCCTCCTCCTCGGCTCCCCCATCGATCGATCTCCCCACCCACCCACCCATCTCCGGAAGGAAGGAAGAAAGAAAGACCATGGCTGCGGCGGCGCCCACCGGCTGCTTCAAGTGCGGCCGCCCAGGCCACTGGTCCCGCGACTGCCCCTCCGCACCCGCCAACCCCTCTGCCGGTGGCGACGCACCCGCCAACCCCCCGTCCCGCTTCGCCGCCTCCTCCTACCCCAGCGCCAAGCCCACAAGGCCTCCAGCCACCGCGGCGGCCGACGGGGACACGCCGCCGCAGCCGCAGGACAAGAGGAAGAAGAAGAAGGAGAGGGCCACGCGCCCCAAGCTCACCCCCGACCTGCTCCTCTCCGACGACGGCGTCGGATTCGTCCTCCGATACTTCCCCAAGGCCTTCAAGCCCCGCGCACGACCAGGCCACGAGGTACCCCCTACCATTTCTCTCTCCATCCATCCATCCTAGTACCAACCAATTCGTTTCTTCGCTGAATCCTTTGACATCCTATTAATTAATTAATCTCAATATTTGTTATTATTAATAACCGTGTCAGGTGGACGACCTTGGCAATCTCATCAAGCTCTACACGGACTGGCACTCGCGCTTCATCCCTTACTACTCCTTTGAACAGTTCGTGCGCAAACTTGAGAAAGTCGGGGCCGGCAACCGTGTTAGGGTATACATACCTATTCCTTCCCTCTCATCCTCCTATATATTCCTCCATAATTACAAACATACAAGAGAGAATCACCACCAATCCAAGTGGCATTGTCAAAATCGTTGCTAATCGTTGCTATTCTCAAAATCGTATACATACCTATTTGTTGTTACGCAATTATATATAAATATGAATGATGAATTTGGAGGACTGACTGTCTCAAGAACACACAGTGAAAATTCATACCTTACCAGCACTACACTGAAATGGACATCTCATCATGTTTGAGGGCAACACCTTAAACGAGAAGATGCTTCTTACCCTGCCATGACTTGAGACAGATGCATTCCCGTTGATCTTTCCGTGAGGGATAAATATTTCTATCCTTGTTGTGGAGCAGCTTGCTTGTGGTGAATATGCCATTGACCTTTTATTCATTTATTAATTAAAAAAAAGAATCTTTTCAACTGTAAAATCTCTTCTTGCAATTGTAAAATCTGTTGATTGCTAAGCTTTGAAACCAAGCGATTTCAGCTCTCACATCATTAATTTGTTGTTCGTTACAAAAAAAAGAAAAGAAAAGAAAAAGAAAACACTAGTTTATAAATCCATATACTCCTCTGCTAACAAGCAGAAGGGCCATCCTCACCAGGAACATGACATTTTCTTTCTCCTTCAATCTTGCCATAACCTTGTTATTTCTGACCTGCCTGTTTACATGTTCCTTAGAGATGCATTTCTGAGCTGAGGGACAGGGTTGCCAGAGGGGGAGATCCTACTCTGCTGCACGAGGCACCAGTTGAACAAGTCACCCCAGCAGGTGAACCTGGTACGACCTCTTTGTTTTGTTAACAGCGTGCATGGCATAGGGTGGATGGTTGGAGTCTGAGTGATAAACGGTCGGTAGATGGTGCTTATTAGTGAGTGGCTTGTCAATCATCTCTGTTCTCCAATACAGAGACTCTGATTCCGTCCTCTGTGAACTTTGAATTTCAGCAAAATAATGGTTGATGTGATACTGACAAAAAGACAGCGTACACTAGAACCGCATTTTCCTTGAATGTTTGCTCCTGTGACTGTTGCAGATGGAACTGCATCTGAAGACCCGTTTTTAGGGACTCAAGATAATCATGTCACCGACCCAGTGCACGAAGATTCAACAGATCCACCGATGGAAAGCAATGAGGTGGATCTCATGCAAGAAGATTTGCTCAATGAAATCTACGAAAAAGCAGCTGAGGTAAGTATTTTGGTGGAAGCCCCTAATTTTTTGCAAGGGATCCGTTCATTCATGACAAGCCATAAACTACTATACAATCCCAGCTACTCTTGCCTGAATGTTGGCTACACGCTTGACCTGGCTAAACTGCTGTTGATGTCACAACAGGAACCACAAATCCCAGCTGGAGAAGGATCCAACAAAGAGGCTCAAGAGCCCTCGGTTCTAAAAGAAGCTAGCTCGCATGATGACCAAGCAAGCAAGGCGCAGAAGCAGCAGGACGAAGCAGGCAGCACCAAGCGGGCAAAAATTGAGCTGACCGAGGAGCAGAGGGCGCGCATGGAGGCCAACAGGCTCAAGGCCTTGGAGAGAGCGGCAGCCCGGGCTCGTGCCTCACAGTCGCAGCCCACCTAGATCTCCAGGACGCTGAGTTGTTGTCTATAGTTGGTTCTTGGTTAAGACATCGTGCTGTGGTGTCAGACAATGCTGGAAGATGATCTAGTTAGTATACTGGTGTCCGATTGAACTTGGTGTGCTCTAGTCTCTTTGAGAACAGGAGAGGATACTAAGATTGGGCGTTTGTTTAACTTGAACTGGGTATGCAATGTTCTTGTACTTGAAAGCTTCATGTCTCCTATTTGTTCTCCTTGAGCTGAGCACGATGTGCACAATGTGTCTGGTCCACCTAGGGCGTTTGCTGAACTTAGCTGGGTGCCTGGGTATGCGATGTCCTTGTTACTTGAAAGCGTCATGGGTCACACGCAACACGACGTGTGTCTGGTCGGCCTATCTATCTTTGTAGCATATTAATATATTATGTTATTAGGATTAAGTGGAATTACATCAAATTTATGCTCAATAGTTAGATTATTAGCTCATGTATCCGACCATATGATTGTCAAGATTGACTTGGCATTCGAGTTTCCTAGGTAAGTGGACTGAACAAATATTTGTGAAATGAAGATTATAGCAAATAGCGCCAAAGCCATGCTCCAATGATAATTGTAATATCTCCATCATGAATAATGTTAGTCTAGTAATCGCTAGGGCTTTAGAAAAAATATGCTTTGTTTTTTTATCAGGACTTTCCCGATAACAAAGATTATGGATGACGGCTAGGGGCTAATAACCTACATGTAGGTATATAGCCTCGCTAATTAGTGTGGAAATGAATGTGTGTGTTGATATTATCCTTGCACGATTCTATTTTTCACACGAGTAGTTTTTCATGGTGGAACAAAAACGTAGCGACATGATTCTATTTCGTACACAATTCAATTTCTCAAAGTGAAAAAAATCCGATAAATTATATAACATGCTACGTCTTAATAGGGGGTTGTGTTGGATTGGATGGGTGCCCAAACATTTTCAGTCAATTTTGGAGTTGCAATCTGCCATCCGTTTGCTTTAGCCTAGCATTTAAGATTTATCCGTGTCAAAATGAATCAAGCGTCTGTCTATTTTATCAGTGGTAGATGATGTGTCTGTCAACGGCTAGATGTCTATGATGACTTTATTAATCTCGACGTCTGTTGAGCTATTATGTTCGTCGATGATAGAGTTAGTATTATTGCTGAGAAAAAAAAACGTCTAAAAAAAGGACTACTCTATGTGAATGGATTGATTCCTATACTACTGCACTGCGTGGTGTGGACGTGGCGCTGGTGGTATGTACGTTTTTCTTTGCCTAATAATCTAAATAAATATAAATATATACTAATATAAGCATTTTTCGATTTTTGTGTATCACATTTGACCACCCGTCTTATTCAAAATTTTTATGAATATATTATTTATTTTGCTATGACTTGTTTTATCATTAAGTATACTTCAAGTGTGACTTATTTGTTTTATATTTTTATAAATTTTTTTGAATAAGACGGATGGTCAAACGTGATATCTGAAAGTCAACGAATGCTTATATTTCGGGACGGATGGAGTACGTAATGCTACCTAGGACGCACACGCACGGCACGCATCCAGAGAGGCCTTTGAGCTTGCTGCTGTCCACATCCTCTGGCCTCTGCCGCTGCCGGATCGCCGGATCGGAATCGCGGAGCTCATCCTCCATCCATCCCCACCCCCACCCCCACCCGCCGCGGAGGCGCAGGCGCAGGCTCAGCTACTCTTCACCCCTGTCGAGCAGATCCAATCGGAGGAGGAAGAAGAGGCGGTGGTGTTCTTCCTCTACTGGTGAGTGATCCTGGCTGACTTGGGATGTATTTATTGCCTTCCCCTTCCATTCCTTCGCTGTAAAGACTTGATTTTGTTCTCAAATCAAATCAGATCCAAGGTTTCCATTAAGTTCGTTTACTTGTGTCGCGCGGGAGGTGCCATATGCCCTCCAATCCGATTCCATTCCTCTTCTCGCTCCTCAGCGCGTCTCAGACCAATCATCTCTCATTTCGATTTGTCTTCCACAAGTTCATCCGTGCCCCGTGGTCACTAGGATGCCCTCTCCTTGGTGTCTCACTGGATTCGAAGCTCTAACCACAACACTTGGCTCAAGCTCCAAAATTGGTAGCCTCCCGATGCTAGTCTATCAGGAACCGTACTGTAATACTTCCCTGCAATTCTAGATGGATTACTATGCGTTCGAAAAAAATGCCTTTGTGCAAGGTGCCCACTTTAGATTAGGGATGAAATCGGTCGGAAACGATCGAAAATTTCCATTATCATTTCCTAACCATATTTTTTTACTCGGAAACGAAAACGGAAACGATAAGTTCGGAAACGATAGCGATAACGGAACAATCGGTATATCGGAAACGAAAACGTCGAAAACCTCAAATCGAAAACTTTATAGACCAATTTCAACAACCAACATTACTACATATTTATATCATTTATGCATGTACATCAAAAGATAAAAAATAATGGAGCTATATAGGGTGGGGATTCATTTTCATTTGCGACAAAGAAAATTTTAGGCGAAGTTGAAGGGGTAGCTGTGCATTTTGAGCCTCAATGATTTAACTGGGCCAAATTCGGAATTCCATCGGAAAATTTTCGATTAATTCGGTCGATAGAGCTATTCGGCGGTATAAATCTAGTATTGTTTCCATATCGTTTTCCGACGTGTATCGTTTCCGTTTCATCGGAACGGAAAAATCTCGGAAACGAAGCTCGGTCGATCGGGAATTTCCGTAATCGTTTTCATCCCTACCTTAGATGACGCATCAGCCATAGTGAGGTGACTTTCACCGCTTGTTGTTTTTAGTAAAAATAGCTGCTTCCAAGCTCGTGCAGGACTTCACAAATATATTAATATCACCATAAATAATTTCGGATTCACAAGTCATGACCAAACATTTAGTTATATTTCGGACCTGTAACATATGCTCAACCGTTTCAGAGCTTTGAGCCTTTTGTGTTGAGGCACACAACTTCCTTTTCTGTTTCATTTCCTTTTTTTTTGCCTAGAGCTGCATGTATTTAACTCCATGTAAATGTGAGGCAGAGGTACATACAGAGCGTCCGTGGTAGTGGCTTCATGCCTGTATTACATATAGAGTACTCTTACATATGTGATGAAAGGACAACTTCATATTAGAAGACTTGTTTAAGTTTTTGTTAAGAAACATTTCCTTCTGTCAAATAGGTAGACATGTTTGGGTCTGTCCAGTTTGGTGATTTGTGTTTTTCAGGGAAGACTGGAACTTGTGTTTCTTGCCATTGCAGCAATAAAAAAATTGGTTCTGCTCCATAGCAGTTCAATAGTTAAATGACAGAAATTTCTTGATGTTCACTAAGTGGAATCTTTTCATTACCTTCTTCTAGGAATCTATATATGATTACTGTTAATAATTCTGGATATCATCTTTGCATCTTCAAGCTCTATAGATGGATTACCTTCTTCTTTGTAGAGTATATCATTATTCTTATGCAAGGAATAGCTTGCTTCTGTTGATTTCATCTGAGTCATTGTTTTTATTTTCTTCTCTTCTGATGACAAGCAGGACTGAAGCTAATATGGCTGCCTTGCCATTGGCCACCGCTGAAGTATGCGATGCTAATCCTCATTTGATTATGAATGGCGAGCTTCGTGCTCTCCATCCCATCTTCCAAATCTACGGAAGGCGCCAAATTTTTGCTGGTCCTGTTGTTACACTGAAGGTCTATGAGGACAATGTCCTGATCCGTGAGTTCCTCGAGGAGAAAGGCCAGGGCAGGGTCCTTGTAGTTGATGGTGGTGGGAGCATGCGCTGTGCAATTCTTGGTGGCAACCCTGTCCAGCAGGCACAGAACAACGGGTGGGCCGGCATTGTGGTGAACGGCTGCATCAGGGATGTTGATGAGATCAACGGCTGCGACATTGGTGTTCGAGCTCTCAACTCCCACCCAATGAAGGCAAACAAGAAGGGCATGGGTGAGAAGCATGTCCCAGTGACCATCGCAGGAACTAGGATTTGCGATGGTGAGTGGCTCTATGCCGACACGGATGGCATTCTTGTCTCGAGGACAGAATTGACCGTGTAGACGCATTCCCTCTTTGTACTACGTGTGTATAAGAATTGGGCACATAAAACCACGGCTACTCCTGAGCTTGTTACAAATTGGATCACACGTTTGCCAAGAATAATCGGATGTTACAAATTGTCGTTGATCATGGAATGGTGAAGTTTATTCTACATGATTTAAATTAGATTCCCTTGTCCTTGGTATACTTCTGAAAGAATTACTGTGCCTTTGTGCAGGCATGTATAACAGATTCCAATGTATGACAAACAAAACGGCATATGCATACCATATTTTACACAATCTAGCAATTCAGTTTTTCTACTTGTTTTTTAGAGAGGATTTATACTCTGGAGTAGCCCGTGATCTTCTTGTCTCTAAACTGTGAAGCACTGAAGCATGCTCTCCAGTCTCCCTCCACTCGGTCACTCCACCACTCCGTAGGAAGGATTCGTTCGATGCAGCGGAATGGGCCAACACAACAGCCGAATTGTGAGTCACAATTGGGCCGGCCCAACATAGAGGTATTCCTTCCTGTCGTCTTCCTCACCGTGCCTGACGGACGCCATGGCTGCCTCTGCCTGTCTGCTCCTCTCATTGCTCGCCGGGGTTGAGAGAGAGATCCCAGTGGGTGTGGGGTCTCACTGCACCGCTCTCCCCCCTCTTGCTCTGCGTGCGCGATGCGGGGCCACGGATACGACGCAGGCGCCGGCGCTGGCTTCCTCGGCGACGACGTCGACCCGGAGGCCATCACCGACGATGATGACGCCCGCCGGGAGGACAGCCTCGTCGCTGCAGACTCCAGCTCCGTGGTACCCACTTCTCTTATCTCGCTCCCCTAACAACTAGTCCAGTGCCGACGGGTATTTTTACTACGGAGTATGCCGTTCTTTTCCCCCTTTTTTGGGTAGCGCGATTAGTATGGTGCGATTCAGCCATTTGGGGGAGGCAAGCGCGATCTGCTTGGGCATTCTTTTCTTTAGCGCGATTAGTATCCTGCGAGTTACCCGATCTACCTGTGAAAAATCGCTACTTTTCATAGCTGAAATATGCTCAACTTTCATGGAAAGAGGGAGAAAGTAGAGTTTGCAATTGTCCTCCTTTTCATAGTATTTACTAGCTAAAACCATGGGATGACTGCTGTTTTCTCTGCTTGGATAGTGTGCTAGTATCATTTATTTATATTTACTGGTTAAATATCAAGTAGTAACTGCTGTTTTCTCTGCTAGGATTGCATGCATGGATCATACAGTAGCTCTTTGAGCCTCCATGGTGTCAGAGTTGACGATGAACAATCAGCTCTTGATAACTGCAGCAGACCCTCTAGTCCTTTTGATATCCTGACTCCTCAAGGTAGCGCCATGTGAATGTCACTCCGTTTTTTGTACCAATTTTCACCCTCCCTCCCACACTTTTTTTTTCTTAAACATCGTTTCCCCCTTGGTTGCAGATGTTCTTCCTATTGAGATGGCAAGGTCTAGGTTCTTAGACATTGTTGTTGATTATTTTATAAGTGAGCATGTTATTGAGATGGTGGAGTGCTCTGGCTCGGACTGTAGCCTGGTGGAGGATAAATCAAGCAAAAGAAAGCAACCAGGGGTTCGATATGAGGGTGACCCTAGGCTTGCTTTGCCATTGATGTATATAGCAAACTTGTATGAAACTTTGGTGAACGATGTCAATGTGCGTCTTGCATCATTGATTGGGTTCCGTGAGAAAACTATAGGGCTAGCTCTTGAAGCTTCTGGTGGCTTGTACAGGAAACTGACTCAAAGGTTCCCGAAGAAAGGTATGCTGGCTCATCATAAATTTTTACTCCATACCACACCATCTGATATTATGCTCTTAAGTTTGATTCAATGTGTAGGCCCTTGCAGCTTCAAGAGGAGGGAGTTAGCAACTTCTCATGCAACCCGGACAAAGTTTCCTGAACTTGTGGTACAAGAAGAAAAGCGAGTTCGTTTTGTTGTAATTAACGGATTGGCAATCATAGAAAGGCCGGACAGTATGAGAATGGAGGATGCAGAATGGTAGGACTTCTAATTTACACCATGTTAGCTGGTTAGTTTCCTTTACTGCTAGCAAGGTTGGCTTAGTGTCTGGGGATAATATATGGAAATTTCCTGTATTTATATTTATCATTGCTGCAATGCTTGTCTTTTTGTTATTCAATTCGTTGTAGTGGTCGGTTCAAGTAAACATAATCTTTCTAGTGTCTGCAGTTTTTCTCTCGCAAAATTGCGTTTTTCTTGGACCACTTAATAGCCCTTTTGAACAGCGATGGGCCATTTGTATCTTCGGACTTCGGATGGAACAAAAAAATTGCCCATAAATGTCAAAAGACAAATTTTGGATAGTTCTATATTGCATTAAGCTATTTGCCTCTACAGGGGAAGAGGATTAAATATGGCATTCTATAGAATTTATTGCTTGTTAAATGCCATTCATTGAAATTAGGCTGGCATGGCATCTTCACTCATAGTTGTAAGCTTTCAATTTGGAATGAACTTCAAATAAGAAATTCAAAACTTTGGCAATAAAACGAAACCCTAGGTTCATTGAATACAATAACAAATTCCTCGGAAAAAATCTGTTTATTTTCTTGTACCATTGCTTGTTCTTTTGTTTGCGCAAAAGCCTCTGATATGCTGTCACGACTATGTTCTCTTTTTACCTTATTATCCCAAAACGCGAAGGTTCAAACGATTGACTGGTCGAAGTGAAGTTGCTATTTGTTCAAGAGATTATAAATTCTATTCACCCCGCCATAAGTTCAGGCGCTCTCCGCAGGCAGCATTTGACATCCCTGAGACAAGTGTAAGTTGAATACTGGCCTTCTGAGAATGCAAAATTGCAGCCAAAATGATTAACTTACTTTTTATAATATTATTAATCCCTTGTAATTTGTTTAGGCTTTGGCAGAGGATGGGAACTCTCCGTTGGTTTGTTCTTCAGGATTCCGCTCACCAAATGAGGCAAGTCTATGTTTCTACTACACTCATGGCAATAGCAAGTAGCAACATGCGTTTATAAATGATTTTTCCTGCCGCCCTCGTGGTTCCTCAGTTCTTATTAGCTTTTATTTTTGTTGTGGCGTCATCAAGTAAATTCTTATAGATTGTCAGTAATTGGTGGTTTGTTCTTGTTTATCTACCAATCCAGCTGAATTCACTGGCTAATACATAGCTTGCTGTACTCCAGATACACAATCAGCATCAGTCAACATCTAAGAGACATATCGAACAGCTAGAAAATCAACCTTATTTACACCTTTTCCATCAAGCGGAGGATGAAACCATTCAGCAAGTTCAACACTGTACCCAGTTCCCTCCCATTCATCAATGTACGAGCACTCCACATCTATCAGATAACCCCCAACACCAGCAGCAGGCTTATTTATCTCAGCATATATCTTGCTTGCAAGTCGGACAAGGTCATCTTGGAGGACGCATGCATATTATTGTGAGTAACCTTCTTCATTAAGTATTGGCAACAGTTGCATGGTCCACCACTTATCAATTTCTTTGTTTTTTTTAATAATGATGATTTGCGCTTGAACTTCAATTTTGCTCACAAAGAGTCATGTTGGCTTGGGCATGGAAATCAATCCTGAATGCACCTATTATGGCTGAAGCACTGAACAATCGATTAGCAATTGAACATAAGTTCTACTGTCCGCAATCATCATTTTGCTGCATCCCGTTGTTTTTGTAGGAGTTCCATTCCGTCAGATTCATAGTTTACTTGCTGTTCTATCTAATGCTACCTTATTTTATCCATTGCCTTGATGGCATCTTTTCAATTTCAGCCAACCAGCCCTGCCAAGTTCTGTGATGAGTGTGGTTCCCCATATTTAAGGGCTACATCGAAATTCTGCTCAGAGTGTGGCACCAAGAGGCTAGGGATGTGACTGCCTTGTTCAATGTGTATATAGATCTGTTGTTGTAGTGCTGTACTCTATTTTGATGAAGGTAGTGCATCTTTGAAGTTTTGTTCTGTGGAAAGCCTATCTTTGAGATGACTCAAGGGACACTAAGCACCACTAGTCCTTGCATTGTTCTAGCATCAGTAGTTTTTATCTTTACTTGAGCTCCAAGGCCATGTTTTGTCATTATTCTTTTGAAGAGTTTTACTATCTTACGGTTAATTTTGCATCTTGTAGTTCCACTTTATCTTGATTTTTGATGGTTTTTTCTGCGTAAGGTCTGGGTTCAGTTCAGCAACCTGTTGCTTGTCAGATCCTTGATTTCCGTCTTAAGATGCTCGATGATTTTGCATTCTCCTTAACTTTGCGTTCTCCAGTTGGATGTAAATTTGTTATCATCAGGCCGGCCTCCGTGCTAAAAAAAAGAGAGGAAGTGGACGTCATTTTCCTATCTCTCTGATCGCCACAAAGTCCTTTTTGTTGTTCATTTTTACTTGTAGATAGAAAAAACTAAGGTTTCTTTCTGGAAATCAAAACGATTCGCTGTTTTTTTTTGGCAGAAGAACTTAAATTTGCCTTGTTTAAGATCAGTGGATTGTTTGCTTTGCCACCTTTTAATCTTAATAACTAGAACTATCTCTGGTTAAGTATCAGTATGTAGATAGTTGATGACACGAGCTTCTCTGGACTGCTAGAAAAAAGGACAGCAAACCGGCAGTAGTCTTGTTGGAGACGAACCCAATGGAGACTTTTGGAGAGTCGTGTCGTGTGCAACTAACTGACAGAGGAATGTTGATGGCGATGTTGTGTGGACTAATGGACCTGCAGCTGTTTCTTTTTTAAAAAAGAAAAAAATTGCTAGTTAATATGGATCGTGCTCCGCAATAAGAGAGATAAACTAGCGCAGTGTTGACGCACACATCGACAAACACAGGTCGGCAGATTCTTCAACCTGCATTACCCATTTGGCCAAGTATTAAGACTTTGAACCGTTGCGGCTATCGAATTTCGGTTCTTGCTCTTGTTTGCAGTTGAGTACTGTTTGAAGCTGGTCACGGATGGAAACACAGCTTCAGTTATCCCACAATGGATATGGATTGTTCGGTTAATCCATTTCCCATCAAATTCTAGTTTAGATGAGATTGCAAGCCTGGAGTACATGAATTCAGGGTCCCATGACCATCCTTCTATGCACATCATATTACTATACATGTGTTACTGCAATAAATTTTGGTCAAGATCCTTTGGGTATGGACGTATGCCATAAATATGTGAATACCCGGGTGATTGAATTAAAGTTTGTACATATAATTAGTCAATTTGCACCTTTAGTTATCGAGATTCCTTGTCGCCATTGAATTGATTCCAAAATTTGGTGGTGGAGCCCATGGCCCATGCCATTCATGGAAGACATGGTGCTGTCCTCTGCACTCTTCTGGTTGTTGTATAATGCCGTGCCAGATCATTACCAATTTATTAGTATATATCTCTTCTTTCTTCTCTGCTGATGGCCGGGGGCTGAGGCCTACCACTTTCTGTCGCTGAAAAGTTCCTCCGTATTATTGTTTGCAGCTACGTCCCTCTTGGGGCTCAGTATGAATAACAGGAATTCAGCAGGGGCCTAGGTGTGAAGAAGCTCTCTCTGACTAAAAATGGGCACTGTCGTTGCAAAACTAGTAAATGGGGTTGGCGTCGGCCGAGATGAGCTGCTGCTGATTCTGATCAGGAGGAGGAGGGGGTTGATTTGGTTCCTGATTGTCTTGGTCCCTCTCCTCCTCCTCCCCAAACATACCATCATATTTCCACCTAGCAGGCCGGCATCAGGTTTTATTAGTCAGGAAGAGGATCATCATATCATCCAATTCCAATCCATTAGCCGAGCTGCTTGATTTGTTTTATTTAAAAAAAAGAAAAGAAAAAGAGCTGCTTGATTTGATCTCATCAAAGCAAAGCTGAGCCATTCCTGACAGCGAGCGAGCGACAGATCCAAGACAAAAGGCTTTTGGCGCTTCCTCCTTCCTTCCTTGGTCGTTGCATTTGGGCAGGGGGAGAGGAGGAGAGGAGGGCAGGGGAAGGAAGGTGGTGGCCGGCCACCTTTAGGCCCTATCGCCTTCCTCTTCCTTCTCCTGCTTCTGCTTGCCCCCAACCACCTTCTTCTTTCTCCAGCTACAGGTATGCATGCCCGCCAATCGATCCCAATTATTTTCTGTTCCTTTTTCGGCTCTATGCTGATCTCTTAGCAATCTGATGGTGTGATTCTTCAATTTCTTTTTCTTGCCTCTTTGGTTTCATCAAAATCAATAATTTTGCTTTGCCTTCCATGAATAGATTTCTAGGATTTGTTTCCATCCAGCGTACGTTATCTGTCGGTGCATCTTCCAAAGAGGAGGAAAGGGAATTTCTTTGTTGTTTTTTTTTGCAAAATCAACCAACATCCCCAATCAATAATTAAGAAATTCCATGAAAAATTGCAGAGACGTTTCTTCTTTGGCGATGGCCGCAGTGCCTCTGCGCCCGTGCTTATCTGAAAAATTGCAACCTTTTCTTGTTCATTCAAGGGCTGCTCCATGGCGATGGTGCTCGACTCCTTCGTCAAGCGATGCACGGCGTCACTCCAAGACTTCGCCGGCCAGGACGCCTGCGCCGCCCTCGGCATCGGGGACGACGTCAGGTCCCTCCTGGCCACGCTCTCTCGCATCGACGCCATCGTCACCCACGAGGAGCGGAGGCGCCTCCTCAGCGCCAAGGTTGACGCGTGGGTGGCGCTGGTCAAGGATGCCATGTACGACATCGACGACGTCCTCGATGTCTGCGAAATCGAGGGCGCAAAGATCCTCGACGACGACCGTCCACCCACACCCAAGGTCCGATGCTTCTGCTTCAAGCCTGCTGGCCCCCGAAAGTTCCGCCATGAAATAGGATTCTCGATTAGGGACATTGATCTCAGGCTCAGGGAAGTCGAGGAGGAAATGCCCAGGCTTCCTGCTGGATCACTGCACTCCGATGCAAGAAGGGATTGGTTCAGTCATAATAGCGTCTGCAGCAACTGCTATGAGGCAGTTAAGCCACAAGCAGTAGGACCACAGGTCCAGAAGGCTGTGGGTGCCCTTGTGCCAAGGATGCTTAGAGAGGGCAAGAAGAAGGTGGATGTCTTCGCCATTGTTGGTGCCGTGGGGATCGGCAAGACAACGCTTGCTAGGGAGATCTACAATGATAGCAGGATGACAGAAAATTTCCCCATTTGTGTGTGGGTCAAGATGTCCAAGGATTTATCAGAGGTAGCTTTCTTGAAGAAGATCATCACCGGTGCCGGTGCCAATGTCGGGGATACAGAGAACAGGGAGGAGCTACTCGGCCTCCTCAGTTCCGCTCTTTCAAAGAGATTTCTGATTGTCCTGGATGACCTGGACAGCCCAAGCATATGGGACAGTCTGCTCAAAGACCCATTGGGAGATGGTGTGGCCAGAGGAAGAATACTGATCACAACTCAGAATGAGGAAGTGGCAACAAGCATGAAGGCAACTGTCCACCGTGTTGACAAAATGGACACTCAGAATGCATGGGCATTATTGTGCAAACAAGTTGATCCGGAACACAATTCAGAGGAGCTTGCAGCATTGAAGGATATCGGGATTAAGATTGCAGAGATATGTGGGGGCCATCCTCTAGCAATCAAGGTCATTGCAGGTGTCCTGAGGTCAAGAGGCAACAACAAGGTTGAGTGGGAGATGGTCCTGAATAATGATTCTTGGTCCATGCCCCCCCTCCTTCCAGAAGTACCACAAGCTCTGTATGTGAGTTACGTTGATCTGCCTTCTGAACTGAAGGAGTGTTTCCTCCGTTGCTCCCTGTATCCAGAAGAATGCCCCATTCAGCGCTTTGACCTTGTTAGACATTGGATTGCTGAAGGCATTGTAAATGCCAGAGGTGGCAAGTTGCTCGAAGAATCAGCTGAAGAGTATTTTCTAGAATTAATAAGGAGAAACTTGTTACAGCCTGATCCTGACAATGTTGAACGGTACTGGATAACGCATGATCTTCTCCGCTCGCTAGCCCGATTTTTGATAGCAGACGAGAGTATCTTAATTTACGGCCAGCAGAAATTGAGCACCTCATTGTCAAAGCCCCGGCATCTCACGTTGTGTAACATGGAAAACAGCTTGGAGGATCCAATTTCACTGAAGCAGCAGATGAGCATAAGGTCACTGATGCTCTTCAAAAGCCCAAATGTGAGAACCATAGATCCGCTTATCGAGTCAACTCCATTCTTGCGTGTATTAGATTTGAGCAAGACAGCAGTAGAAGCCCTACCAAAATCCATTGGCAACTTGGTACACTTGAGGTACCTCAATCTTGATGGAACTCAGGTCAGAGATATACCTTCTTCCATTGGATTTCTCATAAACTTGCAGACGTTGAGCCTTCAAGGTTGCCAAAGATTACAGAGACTTCCTTGGTCCATCAGGGCATTGCTAGAGCTTAGATGCTTTCGTCTCGAGGGAACTTCCCTAAGCTATGTACCAAAGGGTGTTGGTGAATTGAAGCATCTCAATTATCTGTCTGGTCTAATAATTGGTCATGACAACAATGGACGTGAAGGTTGTGACTTAGATGACCTCAAATCTTTGTCAGAATTAAGGCACCTTCACATAGAGAGTGTGGATAGGGCTACTTCAGGTGCTACTGCCCTTGCAAACAAGCCATTCCTGAAGGATCTATACCTTTCTGAGCAAGCACCTGCAGTAGAAGAACAGCAACAGGAAGAACAGGAGAGCCAAGAGAACAAAGATGAAACAGAGAAAGAAGAGAACAAAGAACAGGGAGTACGCAATGGCCAAAGAAGTGGAGAGGAATCGGCCAAAGCCAGTGAAAAGATATGGAATGAGCTTACCCCACCCAAGAGCATCGAGAAGCTAGTAATCAAGAACTACAAAGGTGTAAGGTTCCCAAGTTGGATAAAAGGTCCCAAGCTAGGAACCTCCTTCCCCAGCCTTGTGCTTTTGGATCTTGAAAACTGCATGTCATGCACTAAACTGCCTTCACTAGGCCTCCTAGACCAGCTCAAGTCCCTAAAAATCTCAAATGCAGACTCAATTGTCACCATTGGTTCGGAATTCCTGGGCACGACTGTACTTTCACCAGCCACTTCATTCCCCAAGCTTGAGGTTTTGAAGCTCAGAAACATGAAGAGACTGGAAGAGTGGTCATTAACTGTGGAAGAGAGCCAGGTACTGTTTCCTTCTCTGAAGTCACTGCACATACAGACCTGTCCTAAACTGAAAGCTCTACCAGAAGGCCTAAAGCACGTAGCGCTGTGTGAACTTCATGTGGAGGGTGCATATAGCCTTACAGAAATCAAGGACCTGCCAAAACTGTCTGATGAGCTCCATCTCAAAGATAACAAGGCGCTTCAGAGGATTTCCAACCTGCCCATGCTTCGTTCCCTCATTATTGATGACTGCTCAAAGCTGAAGCATGTTGCAGGCCTTGATGCGCTACAGCACCTCAGACTCGTGTTTCCACCTTCTACCGAGACATTTTATTTTGAAGAGCTAATCATCTTCTGGAGCATTGCCTTCCCACGGTGGCTGGAGCTACTGATTCAAAAGTGCAAAGGCCTGCGGCGGTTTGAGTTGCAGTGCAGCCTTTCGTTACTCAGGAGCTGCCTGGACGGTGGCAAGAACTGGCACATCGTGCAGCAAATCCCTGAGGTGCGCATCATAAGCTGTGATGGCAAGAGGTACATTCAGTACAACAAAAGCCGTCGCATCTATGAAACGAATGCCCAATCTGAAGAATGAAGCCATTCTGAAATCTTTGCAGGGTATGTTCCTTGCACCATCTCATTCTATATTATTTTTTTAGGTTAAATCTCATTCTATGTTATGGTTATAGCAGAAGCTCATATATGTATTTTTTTTTTGTTCCCCTCTCCTGCAGACGCTTTTTTGTTTTGGTACAGCCACACGTTCCAGTTGTCCTAGTTGATTGTTCCGGGAGTTTGTGTTTATATTGAGAGCTTGTATCCTGATCACGGTTGATCAAGGAGTTTTCATTTCTTTTGTGAGCCTTTTGTTTTTACCAGTCTTCGGATATATGTACTGGAAATGGAATGATGGTTTTGGGAGCCCTGAGGAAAAGTATGGTTCCCTCTTTGTTTGGCGAATCAATCCGCAGATGCTCACGTTCTCTTTACCTCTGAATATGGGTATCCTTCACTTAGCCAGGACTCAATATGTGTAGTTCTTTTCTGTTTCCTGGTTATGGTGGTCTGTATAAATTGTAAGCACTGGGTTTGATGTATTTTGACTTTGAGTGCAAAGTGTTGGCGGTCAAGTACAAGGCCCTTTTTCCTGGCTCGAAAAGGTAGCTTTGGTTTTACAGTTAACTAGTCACCATAAATGCTGGCAGAATTTACGATCGACAAGCTTTGTTCTACATTTTGTGAGCTATTATATCACAGCAAATAGACCTTTACGTACTTGATATATCTGGAAGCTACAGACTACAGTGACAAATCAGACGCAAAACTCCTGTGTCTATAATCAGCAAAAAGTTGCAGCATGTCAGCTGCGACAAGCGATAAGCATGCCAAAATGTCATAAAAATAAAAATGTGTAGTTCAGGTCAGGTTCAATTGAAATCCACCAAGCCTCATGTTGTCAGGAAGCCTGTTATTGGAAATCTGGGATTAAATGCAAAACATAAACCTTGAGACCATGCGCCGCTTGTTTTCAGGATGAGTAGTACGTTGTTGTCATATGCAAGTTATCCAAATCCAACCCCAGAAGCCTCATGTACTAACTGCTTGTAACTTGAAAAGAAAAATAAACAAGTCCTTTCTTTCCCTTTATGGTCTCTTATAAACTCATGGAAGGGAGAATGTATTATGGTATAAAAACAATCTAAGGGATCTTGCAATGATACGGCGTTGGTGTTCATGCCTTTCTTGCCTTGCATGTTTCTTCAGCATAACTTCCCCCAAGCAAATCAAATGTGCTTTCTCCCCTGCGCGCCACCTCCCAATTCCAGCTGGCGTCCACAAAAAGAAAACCTTGTCAAGAGACTAATGTTTTATGCTCTCTTCTATAAATTGCTACCATCAACACCCAGCCAGTCACAGCAGCTTCCCAGCATTCTTCTTCATCCATAGCCTCCTTCTCCCCCTTGTTTTTTTCTTCCCAAGCCACCATGATGGCCTCCAAGCTCAGTTTCAAGAGGACGGACAGCATTGCAGAAAGCATGCCCGATGCGCTAAGACAAAGCCGATACCAGATGAAGAGATGTTTCCAGAGGTAACCCGATTTAGAAGAAGCCATTATTAATCTGCAATTCTTCCTGAGGATTGCGATTCTAAAATTTTCATTCTTTGTATAACAATGCCGTTTCAGGTATGTGTCCAAGGGAAAGAGGCTCTTGAAGAACCAGCAGCTCATAGATGAACTGGAGAAATCACTTGATGACAAAGTCGAGAAGGAAAAGCTCGTCGAAGGCTTCCTCGGTTACATTATTTGTTCGACACAGGTGAATTCATCTCGCTTTAAAATGTGTGCTGCTCTTCTTCAGCGAAGACGTTAAGTTTGATGGATTGGTCTTGTATAATGTATTAACTGACTCGTATAACTCTCATCTCTGCAGGAAGCAGTGGTGCTACCACCCTACGTCGCGTTTGCTGTCAGGATGAATCCTGGCATTTGGGAGTATGTCAAAGTTCATTCTGACGATCTGTCGGTCGAAGGAATCACACCGTCTGAATACCTCAAGTTCAAGGAGACATTATATGACGAGAACTGGTATGCATTCTTCACCAACCTAATACGAGTACTAGGAGCTAGCGTTACATTGATCACGAATGTATGTATTGACGCCAACTGAAACTGTATGTCTTCTTATCTGAACGTTCAGGGCCAAGGATGACAACTCACTGGAAATCGATTTCGGTGCTCTTGACCTCTCAACGCCGCATCTGACCCTGCCATCATCCATAGGAAACGGGCTCCAGTTTGTCTCCAAATTTATGTCTTCAAAGCTGGGCGACAAGCCTGAAACTAGCATGAAGCCGTTGCTGGACTATTTGCTTTCACTAAACTACCGTGGGGAGGTAAGGAGATCTGACCACCTCTTCGTGGTGCATACATATATTGTCACAAGTTCGAAACTAAGCAACCAATTAAACTTAACCGTACCCTGATTCTTCTCGCAAAAAAAAAACGGTACCCTGATTGCCTGATGAACATGCAGAAGCTGATGGTTAACGATACCATCGACACAGTGAACAAGCTTCAGACAGCGCTGCTACTTGCTGAAGTATTTGTCAGCGGGCTGCCAAGATACACGCCATTCCCCAAGTTCGAGCAAAGGTGATAGATTGCTATCAAGAAGATTATAAAAAGATGTTTGTGCGAATACTAGATATATGCATTGTTCCTATGGTTTCTCAACACAACAATGGTGTTTCAGGTTTCAAGAGTGGGGATTGGAGAAAGGATGGGGTGACACTGCAGAAAGGTGCAAAGAGACACTGAATTGCCTCTCTGAAGTGCTACAAGCACCGGACCCTATCAACATGGAGAAGTTCTTCAGCAGAGTTCCGTCCATATTCAACATAGTCGTCTTCTCCATTCACGGTTACTTTGGCCAAGAGAAGGTTCTTGGCTTGCCAGATACCGGCGGCCAGGTGGTCTACATCCTGGACCAAGTCAGGGCCCTTGAAGAGGAATTGCTGCAAAGAATCAAGCAGCAGGGTTTGAACGTGACACCAAAGATTCTTGTGGTAAAGTTCATTATTACATCATGATCCTTATCTGCTCACTTTATTTTAAAATATGGAGTATATCAAGATGTCCTATCCTAACGGCTGATAATGTTCTTGCAGCTAACAAGACTGATACCAGATGCCAAGGGTACAAAATGCAACGTGGAGCTGGAGCCAGTTGAAAACACAAAACATTGCAGCATACTTCGCGTGCCATTCAAGACTGAAGACGGCAAGGATTTGCGCCAGTGGGTGTCCCGGTTTGACATCTACCCTTACCTAGAGAGATATGCCCAGGTTTGCAAGCTCTCAGGGTTCTTACACCTATGTTGGGTATAATATTTGAGTAAGTACTCCGCTAACCACAACAATTTTAGGATTCTTGTGCCAAAATTCTTGACATTATGGAGGGCAAGCCAGACCTGATCATCGGCAACTACACTGATGGCAACTTGGTGGCGTCCCTCATGTCCAGCAAGCTTGGGGTCACTCAGGTGAGAAAATGAGTCATCAATTACAGTCTTGCAAGGTTACTTCTACCACTCAGGTGAGAAATTGGTATGACACAGAAAATGATCTTACTGACAGGGGACAATAGCACACGCTCTGGAGAAGACAAAATATGAAGATTCAGATGTCAAGTGGAGAGATCTGGACCAGAAGTACCACTTCTCCTGCCAATTCACTGCTGACATGATTGCCATGAACACCAGTGACTTTATCATCACCAGCACGTACCAAGAAATCGCTGGAAGGTCAGTATAATAGCAGTATCTAACTGTATCATCAGAACTGACAACTAGTTAATCCTAGAAGCCTGAAACATGAACATATGATGCAGCAAAGAGAAGCCTGGCCAATATGAGCACCACTACGCGTTCACAATGCCCGGGCTTTGCCGCTATGCCACGGGCATCAATGTCTTTGATCCAAAGTTCAACATCGCTGCACCCGGTGCTGACCAGTCCATCTACTTCCCCTTCACACAGAAGCAGAAGCGGCTAACAGATTTACACCCAGAGATTGAGGAGTTGCTCTACAGCAAGCAGGACACCGGTGAACACATGTAAGTTTATTTTTCCCCCAAAATGCACAAAATCTCTTCTATAGGACATATTTTCTGATTGCTGTGCTGCCGTCAAATTCAGAGGGTACCTGGCAGACAAAAACAAGCCAATCATCTTCTCAATGGCAAGGCTGGACAAGGTGAAGAACATCACTGGACTAGTGGAGTGGTATGGCCAGAACAAGAAGCTGAGGGACTTGGTAAACCTTGTTGTGGTCGCTGGCCTGCTGGACGCATCGCAGTCCAAGGACCGGGAAGAGATAGAAGAGATCAACAGAATGCACAACCTGATCGACAAGTACCAGCTGAAAGGGCAGATCCGCTGGATCAAGGCACAGACTGACCGTGTCCGCAACGGTGAGCTGTACCGTTGCATTGCAGACACCAAGGGTGCATTCGTTCAGGTACAAAAGCAACAACTTCATTCTGTGTTGTTTAGGGGATCATGAGCAAAATACATTTCCTCCTCTGAAAGTTGCAGACAGTGAAACTCAACTCTAACCTTATATATGTAATAATATAATGTCTACTGTGGTTTCAGCCTGCCCTTTACGAAGCATTCGGGCTGACAGTGATTGAGGCGATGAACTGCGGCTTGACAACCTTTGCAACAAATCAGGGAGGACCGGCAGAGATCATTGTGGATGGTGTCTCCGGTTTCCACATAAACCCCATGAACGGCAGGGAGGCAAGCAACAAGATTGCAGATTTCTTCCAAAAGTGCAAGGAAGACCCAAGCTACTGGAACAAGGTGTCCACTACTGGGCTTCAGCGCATCTACGAATGGTACGTAGGTGGCATACCATCACATATGACTGACCTTACTATCTCTTGGATGCATCCGACGTGGAAAAAAAACACACTAAATATGTGTTATGCATGATTGCAGCTACACATGGAAGATTTATGCAACTAAAGTCCTGAACATGGGTTCAACGTATGGCTTCTGGAAGACTCTGAACAAGGAAGAAAGGGTTGCCAAGCAGCGCTACCTGCAGATGTTCTACAATCTTCAGTTCAGGAATCTGGTGAGTTTTAGAATTAATCTGCTTATCTGATGCCACGATTCAATCATCAACACTGTGGTAATAATAGGAGGAAATTTCTGATGAATGAAGTTATGATCCGTGCAGGCAAAGACCGTGCCAAGAGTATTCGAACATCCTCCGCAAACCCCAGCAAGTGCAGGGCCTAGTACTCTGACAGTAGTAAGACCGAAAGAAAGGCAAGTGTGCCCACTCTTAAGAAATTTACTGAAGAAAGACCGGGGAAGCAACTGACTGACCCATTTGTTGTTTCAAAAATCCAAATTTGGATGCTGCAGAAAGCCACAGACTAGGATTCAGAGGTGAGGCTTCTCTCCAGCTTGCACGGACTTTACTGCAAACCTATACCAATAATATGATGAGTGTCACTTACTAATTGTTGGTTGCTGGCCCCTTTTTTTCTCAGGATCATGACCAGCTTGATGGGGCAGAAGTCTAAAACTTCTGACTAGAACGCATTCAGCCATGTGATGGTATGTGATACCCTAAAGCCAAGATGCTCGTGGCTCATATTCCATTGATACCGGACCAGAGTGTAAGTGATTGGTGTGTATACATGTGTGGTTTTCATTGTGTTGATTGGAGAGATGAACGATGTAAAGATATTCAAAGTGTATATGGTTACAATTGATAATAATATATATGACAAGGAAAACTAGCAGCGTCACCGAACGTTGAATGATTCAATGGCTAAGAAAAGCAGCCATGACGAGCAGATTTTGATGTACAACAACGAATACTAAGATACATACACTCATATATGACAATGAAACCAAAGTAGGTAACATTATTCAAGCAGGAGGAACTAGTTAAGCGGCCACAAATCAGTTAACGGTGATCCAAATCACTAGTAAAAAATCAAGTCACGCAGGAAGCTGCTAGACCTCTTTGAATACAGGTCTACCATCTTGAATGGTTTGTGACCCACACTAACAAACTAACCATGACCATGCAATGATGCAAGGCGTTTGCCAGCAGGTGACGATGCATCTTTGGAACCCCAGCCAGATAGCAAGCAAAACTTTGAAAATCCAAATACAAATTTTGAAATACATAGCAGCCAAGAAAATGCTGAAAATGCAAACAACGGCGATATGATATGATCCAGATTGAACATAATAGAGGTTCATAATAACATATGGGATATCTCCGGTACAAGCAGGGCCTAGGGCAATCTGCGGCCGACCTTTCATCAAACAGCTCAAGTTTCAGGCATCGGAAATGTACTGAAACACTACACCAAATCAAACTAAATGATACGACTAGCATCCACCTGACGACATGCTATATAGGTAGCATACACACGACTAGCAACAGTAGCAAGCAGATTATTACTGACCAAACAAGCCCAACACCTAGCAACTCGAGTTCAGGCAGCCTGAAGGCTGCTTATCTTATTGAGGAGTAGGCACGCCATGCAATCATATCAAAGCAGCGCTACTGCTTTCATAGCTTGTAGAGACTGCAGGCAGGCTCCACCATATCAGCAGTAGAACATGACGTTCTTGACGCTGTCCTTGAGCGCAGGGAGGGGCCTGACGGCTCCCCCGGTGGCCGCGCGGGTGCTGCGAGACGTTGACGAGCCGGACGGCGCTCCGCCTCCACGGGCACCACTCGCCAACGACCCGCTATCTGAACTGTCAGGCTCCATGTAGAACCGGGCGCGGAAGGCAGCCAGATGAGCGTAGTACGCTGGTGGGACTGCATTTTGGTTTGTGGGTCATTTGATTAATAAGTCATCTATTAATCGATGCGTAGCTTTGACAGATAGATCAATTCAACTTTCTTTCTTTCAGGAAAAAAAACGACTTACCAATAGATACAGAGCGGGTGCACCTCGCATAACTGCGAAAGCAATTCAAAAAGTTAGTTCACTGTCCAAGGCACTACAACTCTTTAAGCAGCAGCAGCAGCTGGGACACAGTTGACATCTAGATAAACTAGCAGATAAGACTGGCCAAGCTTACGTGTAGCAGAGGTTGTTGGTAAGGGTCTGCAATGCATCAGCTGTGAAGTTGTTCTCATCCCACAGGACATGGTAGTGAGCAGGACGGCTTGTGCCCTTGATGCCAGCGTGGCTGCACAGGAAGAAATCAAACTCCGTAGGGTGGCAGATCTTCGAGTCCACAACAGTACCTGCAAATTTGATTTACCAAAGAATTGCTCTAGTTAGATTAGGCCAATCGCGGTCCAGCGATGCTAGCATTTCTAGAACCAAATAGTTGTTCAAACAATTCATACTTACCAGGAAGTATGTTTCCACTCCTGTCAACTGAATTCTGATCATTGTGGTTGTGTGCAAACAACCTTGTATGGTGCCGTTTCTGGACCACGATAAAAGTCACCTGTGGCTGGTAATTTGCTTCCAGCGATGCACATGCCTACAGAAGATACAAAACTTCAATTAGTAAATCACAACAGCCAGACTCTTGCTATCTCTCTTGTCTCCCTCAAAAAAAAGGAAAACTGAAAAAAAAGCTACCTTTCGGATTGCATCCAGCTCATGCAGTAGAACTTGGTAAAACTGCCCTTCACTCACACCATCCCTGCCAAAGGTAACCACATTAGTTCACCATGAATTTCACTAGCTAGCCAGTTACAGCAGGTTTTTGCCTCAAAACATGAGTGCAAAGTTTCTGTAAGAGCTCACACCTGTAGAATAGTATGCGCTGAGGCTTTTGACCAGTTGATTTTTTGAAGGAAATAAGAAGCTCCCTGCGAAAATGTGGATCTCAGCATGTATTACTTGCACTCTAGATAAAAAAAAAGACAGATAAAAGGAGGGAGACGGGGGCATTGGTGGAATACCTGATCATGCCACCACAGATGGTTCCTCTCTGAGGATCATGTGTCACCTTATACAGATCCTCTATTAGCTCTTGCCTGTGAGATTGAGCAGAAACTAAACCGGCATACTTTGTCACCTCAGGCCAATCTTGGGAGGCCACAACCTGCATGGTTATAAAAAAAACTGCAGGTTAGTATTGGAATAATCAGTCACAAAGCATACACATGTTTAGTAGCTCAACTTACAGCAGCAATGGAAGGGCTGCTATCTTCACCGGGATGAGGATGGGTTACATCCGCACCAAATATGATAGTAGGCCTGTCAGTCACCAAAGGAATGCGTCTTGACACTGCATCAACCAGTACGGTGTTCCTTCCTCCAACCTTTGGAAGCAAAATTGTGTTGGGTTCAACAACTGAAAAAGAAATGCAACACAAACAAAAGCAGAGTCAACAGAAAACCAACCTTCACATTTATCTTCAGAGCAAGATTTGCCAGTATCTGTTTGTTCATCTTGAAAACTTGCTTCGCACAGCAGCACTGCGAAACCAGCCCAAGGTCTATTTCGCAGATACGCTTCAAATCACCTGATACCAACAGAGAGCATTGACATCAATCATATGCACAACACAATAAGAATTTAGTGGCGCACAGAGTAAGTTTATATACCATAAAGAGAACCGTTGTTATCCGGAAGTATTCCTATAAGCAAATCAAGTTCCTTGCGCTGTGGTCCGAGCATGTTCATTGCATCATGGAACCTGGCTTTAAGAGCTCGCTCCACTTGATCAGGATGTGCATACATAGGTGGAAGAATAGGCTCCAAAGCAAAGTCCTACAGCCACCTTATATCGTTACTTTTACAAACCAGTAGATGAAGTGTATAGTAGCTATTTCAGCAAGCGTTTGACGGATACTTGCCATTCCTGAGGCCTGGCACATGCGAGCAAGTTCACGACAGAATCCGCTAGCAACACTCTGTTGCACATTTCGAGCAAAATTGACACAGATCCAGCTCCTGACTCTACCACCATTTACCATTTTCTATATAATGAAAAACGAAGATAAGTAGTAAATCTTGAGGCAAGGTACATATTTTTTTATTAGTGAAGTATAGAACTAGTACTAATAATTAGGGGAAAAAATCAGTGGAACTAATACAGTGGCATGAAGAACTAGTGCTAACAATTAGGGGAAAAAACAGTGGAATTAATACAGTGGCATGAGTGATTGAACAATATTTCAACACAGACGAAAATCAAAGAGAAATACAGTAGCTGGAAAATTAACTACCCGCCATTTTTGTCATTCAAGAAATGTAATTATTTGAACATGAATGCTCAATACAACTTTACTCATTTGATTTACTGCATTGTGAAGCTAAATGTGAGAGGGGCAAGTGGACAGCACCATAAATATTGCTCAGGTTTTAGAACAGCTTCTGCATACCATTTCCTCATAAAAAAATATATAACCAATATAACTCTTTAGTTCTAAAAAATATTTAATACCTTGTTCATCATATTCCACTGCCCAACTCTTGGCAAGCAATCCTTCTCTCTGCCAGTCTCGTTATACTTGAGCTACAGTCATAGAAATAAACCAGAAGAGGTTGGAAATGTTACAGCGAATTATGAGGTGCATTAATCATCCACTTTGTTATGACACCCACAGACACTACAGAAAGCTACAGAAAGGTGATGAGAGCAATAAAAGGTACTTCAAAGGTCAATGCATCAATATGATTGGGTTTCAACCTACCCGAGGAGCAGGTAAAATCCGTGCCTCAACTGAAGCCAAACGCTCACTGATCTTAATGCCAAACTCTTGAGCATAAGGATCCTCATCGTAAGAGTTATGATTCACCATCTGTGGGCACACAAAAATACATTTTATTTTGCATAAGCATGTGAGGTTGCAAACGAAAGGATAGCTCCAACTCCAAAATAATTGATGGGGGGGGGGGGGGGGGGGTGGTTCACTACCTGAATTATGTCACGCTCCCGATCATGTGGCCGCTGACATGTCTCCTCTAAAAGGGCTCTTATCTGACTCTGATTTAATCTCTTGGAGTACCTCTGTCCCTCCACTATTTTGCAGACCTGAGTTAACTCAGATTTTTAAGCAGACATTAGAACCGCTTGTTTTTGTACCAAAAGTTACACAGAGATCAAAACCATGGTGTCGCTTTGCTACTGAAGAGAAAGAGGAGCAGCTTCAGCCACTAAACTTACCTCCATTGGAAGGTAATTTGGACGCTGCTGATTGCCAACCTGCAGACAGGGCAGGCATGTATGCTGAACGGCAAAGCCATATGTCTCTTGAAAATATTGTACAACAGACTTTACTGTGCCCCCTTGATCAACAGGGAAACTGCAGCAAAAATAAAAGTATTTTTAGGAAATAAGAATGTTATCCTGGGATTTTTTTGTCTCTGAACAAATGACCCAGAGGGGTAAAGAATGTAAACACATCAGTGCATGAAGAAACAAGGGATGACATTACGTTAGCTCCCGAGTTGTCTGAGATGTTAAACCAGCTATTCGATACTTCCGCCGCATGTTACCACGGTGGGTAACTTCCACCTTCACTCCTCTTAAGGCCTTCTTGATCTGAAAATTGTACACAATGACACATAAAATTGATTGTTGCGATAGTACATAAAGTGACACATAGAAAACAAAAGTTGGCAGCTCAGATATACGACAATAAAACCATAGAGGCAAATACTAAGAACTGGTAAGCAGGATTATATGCAACAAATAATAGTCTGTTTCCAAGAAGCAATGTGCTAGACATTTGTTTTTCGAGGAAATTAGCACTTCTTCATTACAGAAAGAAAGGTACCAAATTCCATTTGACAATTAGTTCTTTCCTAGTCGACTGATAGAATGTAACACAAAATGTTAGCTAAGCATACCTTGACACGTTCAGCGTCTGAGAGGGGCCTCGAGCGGACATCAGTATTTAAAAGCTGTGCAACAAAATCTATCACAGGTAATGGCTCAAAGAAAGCAGTAGCCGACATATCTGAAAAGGCAGAAAAAGTGGAAATTTAAATTGAATAAGAAGCATTCAGGAATCTGCTAATTTAGCCACACACAAAATGGCATTGAATCGAAAAGGTTCAAGATAACAGAACATTGTCTTTGAATCTGAAAGAAAGATCAACTTTAAAACATGGTATTGATATGATGCCATCATGCATGGCTCGGATTATGCTGTGCTCAAAGTTATACAAGAACCTTAAATTATGACTGATATTGCCTGCTATTTAAAATGCATTGTCAAATCACAATCTTATTTGAGGGAATATGACTAGTGGATATGGCCTTTTTATCAGAAAGAAAAAATGATAGTGCTTATCAGTTTATGATTTAGCAGCTATGATGTCCTCACGATTCATGACATGATAAATTAGTCATAAGCAGAATATCAGAATATATTAATGGCCGAACCGCAAACATTGGAGCTAATAGGAGCTTGTTCACAGATTTAAACTTTTGCTCGGCATCACTCAAGTTTAACCATGAATGGGAGGGAGGGAGGGAGGGAGGGAGGGAGGGAGCGAGAGCGAGAGGTGTTTACCGATGTTCAGTGACAATCCCATCTGTGTAGGACGAATGCTCTGGTAAAATCCGCGCCAGCTTTCTATTCCCTCACCAAGGGATCGCCTCCTCCCCAGGTCAGGAGAGAAAAAAGATCGACCAAATGGTGCATATCTGTGAAACAAAGGAATGGAAAGCATCATTGTGCTATTCTCACTAATTTATCATATTAACTAAAACCTAGAGTTTAATTTAATCACCTTGCTGTTGGCAGCTCCCGCAGGACAATATCAAGAACTTGCAAAGCCTCTTGAGGAGCCTCTGCCTGCCTTCCAGCAATAAATTGCTCAAGACGGCGGAGATCAGCTCTTGCAGCAAATTTGATAACTACCTTGTAAGTTTTTTGACGCCTAGATCAAAGAAACGACAATAAGAAATGTCAAACAAACATGATTTTCCCTAGGACGAGAAAACATGGCAACACGAATGGCTCAAATGATACCTCTCGACACCAGAACCATCATCTTCCTCAAGTAGAGTGATGTGAAATTCTTTTGAAGTGAATGGCAATGGGCCAGCTGTGTATAAGCTCTTTCTACCATCATAGGCTGGAAGCCGCCCTCCTAGGTATGACATCTTGTGCAGCTTCACCAACTCTTCCATCACAGAGCGGCTCCGAATTCGTGATGTAACATCCGGGGTGATTGAAACCTGATAGGATACACCGCCATGATTAGGGGGGGAAATCAGGGTTAAGAACATTTAGGTTATGTTATCAAGATTCAAGAGAATGTTGAAAGGGATAGACTGACGCACATCATACTGATGAAGATCCTTGACAGGTAGTTCAGCAAAGAAGTGATTTGCCTTCACCAAACACCTGGTGCCAATACTTCCATTTCCTGGGCGGTGAGGAAACTTATATGAATTGTGCGACACTGGAAATGCTTGCACAATCTCTTGGCCCGTGCTTGATTCATCCTGTACGGACAAATCATTCAGCTGATCTGTCACTTCCGCAGCAGAAGCGCACGATGACAGCTCTGGAGAGCCTGCTTCTGGTGAGGAGATGTTATCTGGTTCATGTGAAGTTTCCATTGCTTGGCGCAGCTCGGGAGCTATGGCGGATGGGCCGGACCCACGTCCACCTGTACCACCACCATAGTTTTGTGGTGGCTGCACTTCTCTGTAAGCCTGACCATGGCCCAAATCCCCTGCAGCAGGGCCAGCAGGCCGCCACTGCTGTGATGTCATTGCTCCTCGAGGTTGAGATGCAGCACCTTGTCCATGCTGGTAGTAGCCAGCTCCACGACCACCTTGTGGGAATTGTTGATGGTAGGAGCCACCACGTCCACGAAAACCTCTTCCATGACCTCTCCCACCACCACCAGGCTCAGCAGCCTGTGAGCCCTCGCCAAACCCAGGCATTCTTTGTCTCCACGATCCCATGCTGGGAGCAGTGAAACAGTGAGGCTAACAAACTGGTGAACTGCTAGGGGAGTAAAACCCAGTTATTAGAATTTGACCGTAACTGTTAAAATTACACATGATTACAAAGGTAACTTAAGAATTCTCAGACAATCTAGCATGAACTGAACTGTAGAGATTTAGTTTTGGGTATTAAGTATTAACAAAAGCAAGCTAAGGAGGTTCATATTAAATATTAAAAAAAATATACTACAACAAAGGGAGGCTCTTAGTGAGACATTTTTACGTATTTGCACTGCCTGTAAGAATCTAGCTTTAGCTTAGATAGCATAAGAGAATCTATAGTTGCTGTCAGTTTTCAAAAAAAAAAAAGAATCTATAGTTGCTGAGCTACCATAAACAGTTCAATGAACCTCGACAAGAAAGGATTTGTCTTGCAAGGACTAGGTCACGCAAAACTAAATAAAATAACTTCATGAGCATACTAAACTATTTAAAGCAATATGAGAAAATAATAGTAAACTTAGGCATGAGAAGACTTGAAAGGAAAAACGTAACACTGGGCAGACATGGAAACATCCTTCTGTTCTAGGAATTGGAAATGGCTACAGAACAAACAAGGCGCACTGATCAAGAAGCCAGCTTTAGTAGTACAAAATGCATGCTAAATTAACCAAACGGGAAAAAATCAGACAAGATAGGGCCTTCACACCCAAAGACTGTACTCATATCTTCCTTGCATTAACAAAAATGCAAAACTTTTCCACAAATTGATGCCAAGAAGGTATGGAGGATAGAAAGGAATCAAGAGGAACCGAAATGTTGTAAGCTAAAGGCCGCAGCTTTTGCCCCCAGAAGAAAATAGGACCGCAAATCCGCAATTACACGGGAAGATTTGCAAGGAAAGAAAAAGGTAATGCAAATGTAGAGAAGGCTAATTTATGCACGCAGCCATGGAACCGAAACCATAAGACACGATGAGAAACAAGAAAAGAAGGGGGGCAAGAGGACAACAGAAGCACACGCATTGGTGTAGTCAAGACCTGCTGGTGTATATATCAACAGCAAAACACATGGGGAACACACGCAGGAATCCAGATTCAAAGCCCAAGAACACATGATTGATTCTCCAGGGGAAAAAGGACTGACAGAGCCGCGTAGAGGAAAGTAACTGAAAGGCAAGGGCAAGGAACAGATGCAAGCATCGGGGAGAGGAAGAAGCAGGAAGACGAACCCCTCAAGCTCACCTTGGGCAGTTGGGCGGATGGAGAAGAAGGTTGCAACAAGAGCAACCCCTGCCGCCGGCCTCCTCCCTCCCTGTTCTACTAGTGTTCTTTCTTTCTTTCTTTTCAGTGGATCGGAGTTGGAGCAGTGTGTGTGGGTGGGTGATTGATTGATACGGAGAGAGAGAGGAGGGGAAAACGCCGAGGGGAGCTATTTAAGCTGCTGTAGCAGTAGCATCAGGGAGTGCAATGCAGTGCACATAAGTTTCTTGTGTGGTCCTCGCAATCGTAAAGCATTGCAAATCTCTTCTCTTCTTGTGTTTCTTTCTTCTTGTTTGGTTGGTTGGCTGACTCTGCCTGCCTGGAGGAGTATTATGTTGGTTGCTGGGATATGATATGTAGGGTATTTATTTTACAGTTTTACAAAAGGCAATTGATTCTTCACAAATGCGTGCAGGGCGGTGTTTAGTTTGGAAAAAGGAGTGTGAAGTTTGGTGAAAATGTCACATCGTGCACTGTAGCACTTTTCGTTTGTTTATGGTAATCGTTGTCCTACCATGACCTAACTAGGCTCAAAAGATTCGTCTCGTCGTGTACATCAAAACCATGTACTTAGTTTTTTTATTTATCCACTTTTAGTGTTTCATGCATGAGGAGAGAGATTTGATGTGATAGATGAATAGTGAAGTTTAGAGAAAGAATTTTTCCCTTTTCAAGGGAACTAAACAGGGCCCAGGTCTTATGTATGCAAAAGTCTCTGCCAAAATCACAGAAATATCAGCATTGGGGATATAAGAAAAAAATAGCTGTAAAATCAAGATTACTTGCCTTCTCAATTTCATTCTTCTCTAGCCCCATAATCTCATCCAATTTTTGTTGAAGAAGATTTGAAAAAATTGGTGTAAATTTTATTCAGAATGTTTAACCCCACCCTATGCCCTCCATGGACAGTTGGACACTGTCAGCTCCAAAAGGCAGCCAAAGCAAGTCCAAGTCTGACTGTCTGACTCTGACTGGACCGGACCGACCGGTTCATGACAGAACCGGAGACCAAGGCCGCGTTCAGATGCCGAATCCGCAACCCCGATTCAGGCCTGCAGTGGACTGGCCGGTCTGACGCGCGTCAGGCCGGCCACTGTAGCGTTTCGTTTGCATGTGCGAAAAATTGTCTAAAAATTGATTAATTAGGCTTAAAATGTTCGTCTCGCAGAGTACAACAAAACTGTGTAATTAGTTTTTGATTTCATCTACATTTAATACTCCATACATGTTATGACATTTTGATGTGATGGGAAATCTTCTTTTTGCATAGTAAATTTGGGAGGTGAATTTGGGATCTAAACAAGGCCCAAGGCTCCACTCCTGTCTCCAATTATTAGCTAGACCGGCAGGCAGGCTCCCCACTCCCCATCCTTGCTTGTCCTCTAGTAGTGGACTGGATCAACAGTGGTTCAGTACTGTTCCTTACTGGAAGTGGGCCCATCAAGCACAAAGCCACAGAGGGAGAGCATGCCATTGCCATTGCCACGCCTTTTTTTTTGATACTTGCCATTGCCACACCTTGGTCTGGAATGGTCACTACTCTACCCCAGTCAGAGTAAGCTCTGAGCTCTGTTCATTTGCTCTGCAGCTGTGACTATGTATGATGACTAGGAACCCACTAGCACTAGCAGCAGGACGGAAGAAGGACAACGACTATGCTTCAACAGATAGGCCATGTTTAGGATTCAAAAAAGCAACTCTCAAATTCACTATGCAAAAAGAAGATTCATCATCACATCAAAATGTCATAACATGCATGGAGTATTAAATATAGATGAATTAAAAACTAATTGCACAGTTTTGTTGTATTCTGCGAGACGAACATTTTGAGCCTAATTAATCAATTTTTGGACAATTTTTCATACATACAAATGAAATGCTACAGTGACGCAATGATTACGAAGGGACATTCAACTCCCAAATTTTGATGTCCAAATTTTGGAACTAAACAAGGCCATAGTGTAGCTGCCAAATGAAACATGCACATGATAATACATTGTGATCTCTTCCACATCTCCCAGCGTGTGCGGCAATCTATGTCTTGATTCTATGCAACAAAATCTCCAATCACAGACTAAACAAGCCGCATAGGATTACTGTAGAGGCAGTCGCTAGCACAACAACAGATTATATTGGCAATGCAATGCAGCTCGATAAGATCAAGAATCGATGTTACCTCAGGGTCGTGGTCGCTCAGCATTCAAGATCCACGACAGGACCCCCGGAAATGCAGCAGATGAGCTGAGCCTAAACAAGATAACACACGACTCTGCACTGTAATCTCCCTCCAATCAATGCGGTGAGATCCTCCTCGCCTCGCAGTCAATCATCCTGGTAAATAAAGGAATGATGAATGCAATTGCTCGCTCGCATAAAGATAGAGAGATGCGCAAAGTACAGGGTGGTGCAGTGCAGATCACGGGCGAGGAGGAAGATGGAGCCATGACAGACAGACTAGTACTGACCGAGTAGGCGCCGCACCTCCCACCAATTTCATGCCGTCCTTCGGTTGCACACTTGCACCCACACCTCTGCTGCTCCATCTATCCATTTGCTATTTTGGCCATTTGCATGCGTGGAGAAAAAGACGAACCAAGAGATTATATTGCATCATAGCAGATTGCATGCCATCAGCATGCCTCCTCCTATGACTCAACAATTCTGACTGCAGAACCAAAAGGAAATAAAATATCTAACAAGTACTCTGAATTTTACCCGTCAGATAGTTAACCGTACAGCATCAACTCTAACAGCTCTGAATTTCAGTTGAGAGGGCAACAAGCTGCACTGCAACCATCCTGGCAGAATAGGATGGCAGCCTTTGTATTAAAACAGAAGCTCGACTGCTTTTCAGTTTTTCAGAACACCTTTGTGCTTGGGTCTTTGGCACTCAAATTCATGATTCACCAGGCATGGGCTTACAAAAAAAAGGTCCTGTCTTATTGTCTCATTCTTCTTCTATCAGTTAACGTTTAGGTTACACAAGATGTAGTCAAATCAACTCAAGCTTATTTAATACTAGTAATCTTCTCTAAAAAGATTGGTATTGGAGCATAGCAAGCCCTATACAAATCTGGTTATGGGGGTCCTTTTTGTTTTGTTATCTCCCATGGCATGTCAGTCAAAACCATTATTACATCAAAAGTTTTTCTTGAAAGATATATTGCATTAAAATACTTAAAAGTAGGGAAAATTTGCTACAGGACACGCGAAATGACGCTCATTTGCTGAGACACACCGTTGACCGGCTAATAGGCTGAGACACGCTGCAGTTTTGTACCAATTTGCTGGAACACACCGCTTCGATTAAAATAATATTTTTTGGCTGGGAAGGAGAGATAACGGTGAGGAAATGTCATTTTTGCCCTTGGTCCCACTTGCCATTTCTTTCTTCTTCCTCCATGCCGTCCAACGCCACCATGGCCTCCTCTTCCCCATCTCCCCCGGCCCTCGCCTCCGGCCGCCGCGTGCCGCCCCGTGCTGGACGCCCGACGAGACCCTCGGCCTCGCGCGGGCCTACACGGCGCGCCGCCTCGCCGTCGGCCTGGAGCACCTGACCTCCGTCGACTGGCCGCCGCCAGCCACTCGCGCCTCCTCCGGTCGCTCACCCCGTGCACCTCTTCCCCACCGCGGGCTGCGAGTGGCGACTCCAGTGCGGCGGGCTGCCGTCCTCCTTCCCTCCGTCCATGTCGCCAGCCCCTCTCTCCGGGCGGGGGCGGCAGCGGTGGCGGCGGGCCACCCTCTCCCCTCCCCCGCTCCTGCCACGCGGGGGCGGTCTCTAGCTTGGGTCGGACAGGGGTGGGGGCAGCGGGTGGCTGGACCGGCGGCGGCGGCTTCGACTGCCCAGTGCCCCACTGCGGCGAACCTTGGAACACACAAGCGAGCTGCGCGGGCGGGCGAGCGAGCTGGCGGGTGTGACGTGCCGCTCGGCAGGGGAGGCGGGGGATGCTGGCGCCGGCGGATGGATGGACTACCGGATTGGGTCGGCGGAGGTGGCTTGGAACGGGGAGAGGAGAAGAGAAGGAAGAAATATATGACAAGTGGGACCAAGGGCAAAAATGACATTTCCTTACCGTTATCTCTCCTTCCTAGCCAAAAAATCGTATTTTAATCGAAGCGGTGTGTTCTAGCAAATTGGCATAAAACTGCAGTGTGTCTCAGCCTATTAGGCGGTCAACGGTGTGTCTCAGCAAATGAGTGCCATTTCGCGTGTCCTGTAGCAAATTTTTCCTTAAAAGTAACACAGCCATACCTATGAAGCCAAAAGGACTTTTACTATCAGCCTTTTGTGCAGCTTTTGAACAAATTTCTACAAAGCCATAAAGTCAGAATCAGATCACTAGAGTCTACATGTTTTGTGTAGCACGTGATGAGCAGATGAATTCATGGACCACGCCACATATGCAAGCATATCTGCTTACCTCGTAATCAGATATCCTATCAGGAGCCAAGAAAAATCCAGATTATTGATCCTGCAAAACCAGATGAAGTAACTCGCCCCAAGAAGTATCACTGTATCAGTAATACAGAAAGAGAAGAAAAAAGGAAATATGGAGAAGAAATATTTAGCCATGCATGATTGGACCTATCTGTGATATCCTGGTCATCGCCACACGACACGAGATCAAAACTTTTGATGCATCATATCTGCAGGTTGCAGCAATGCAGCCACAACAAAGACAGGATCCAACTGATCAAACTTGATTGCACATTTGAGTTGGAGCAGCTTCTGTTTCCATTCTCGTAACTCCTATTACTGATTCGTTCTTGATATCCTTGTCTTCCTCAATTAAAATCTGAATGTTATACTTTAAAAAATCAAAGGCTGAATACAGCCAAGGGTCGTCTAGATGAATGCTGACGAATTGATCATCATGTTCTAGAATGTTATCTGTAGTTGATGCACTATCTTAAGCAATCGACAGCATAAACCATGATTTCAAAGGATCAAGATGAAGGGAAGAAAAAGCACCGGCAATTTGGTAGTGAACAGAGTGCTAATTTAGCTGGCACAAGCTATTCGTGTAATTTAAATTCATATTGTCTTTGTTAATATTCCATCAAGGAAGAAGGAAGAAGAAAAGACACAGATACAGAACATGATTGGGGATGGCCCAAGCCACTGGCTACGGTGATGGGCCTCCTGGGCCGCACTTGCCCAATTAGCCAATTGAAACCATTTCTTGTCTTCTGGACGGAAAGCTGTTGCTTTTAGCAACACTTTAACCTACTCCCTCCGTCCCGTAAAAAATGCAATCCTCACTTTTTGAAAAGTCAAACCATTTCAAGTTTGACTGAATTTATATAAAAAATTACTAACATTTATGATACAAAATAAGTATCATTAGATTAATCACAGATTATATTTTCATACTAAATCGATTTGAAGACATAAATATTAGTACTATTTTGTATAAACTTGGTCAAAGTTGAAATGGTTTGATTTCTCGGAAAGTGAGGATTGCATTCTTTACGGGACGGAGGGAGTATGTCGCTCTTCTCCCTCTAGTAGTGTGCATGTGATGAGAAGGGAGGGTCGATCCGTCAAAAAAAAAAGAGAGAGAAGGGAGGGTAGAGCAAAGAGCTTACTGTTGAGCACCTGTCGCCGACATTTTGAGGGACCAAAACAAAGACACATGAGGTGCGCCTATGCAAGGGAACTGGTTTGATTCATCAAATGCAGAAATGATATTATTTTTCCCTGCCTGTATTAGTCAGATATACAAATAGGAACAGCCATCGTACATAGTGCAATTAAGCAAGCAATTAAGTCAATATATAGCAAATAAAGCTAATCAGCAAAAGCAGGAGGACTGTGTAGTCTACATCGCACACTCACATGCATTGTAAGTACTTGAATTGATCCGGAGTCTTAACGGTCTAGTCTACCCGGGGGTCAAAGCCAAACCAAAAATCCCAATCGTCCACGTTTTTTCTGTTTGCGGGAACCATTTGTCTGTTTCTTTTATATCTTTCTTTCTCCACCACACACCCACCAAGTGAGGAGACGCACCCACTTTGTGTTGCTGTACGTGCTCCTACCAAACTTCCAACTAACCACACACACACAGTAAATATTAGGCACCAGATTAAAAAAAGTCAAAACATGCCATGCATGAATGAGAAATGTTCATATATATGCTGTTACAGGGACAAGCAATTTCAACTTGCATGCATATCAGATCGAACAGCATCATCGATCTAGGTGTAGGTAATATATGTAACCTAATTAAGCTTGCTCAGTTAATAATTGACCACAAAAGGAAGCAGCTGTAACAGTCAGAAAACGACCCAACAAACGTGCAGACCAGAACAAAAATATACTGTACGTATACAGTAGAAGCAGAGCGGTAAAAGGAAAAGCATGGAGCAGAGCATTGTTGGGCGAGTTACCTGAAACAAAGCTGCTATTCGAGAGGCGCAGGCACTGATAGCCAGGAATTGCATGCCATGTCAGCGAGTGGGGGACCACCAGCTCTCCTTGCCACGTCGGACAGGGTGAATCCGGAGCTTTCCAGGTGTCACCACTCAGCGGCCTCGGAGGTAGGCAGACACAGGGACAGGGCTGGCATGTGATAAGCTTATCTATCCATTGCCGACTGGCTGGCCCTTGTCGTCTCCACGTCTCCCTTTGATGATTTCTTTCTTCCCTGCCTCCTGAGTCCTGATGCCTCCTCCAGACTCCAGACCTGCATACAACTACACACACAAGCAGACCAAGCACTTTTACATCACACAAGGGTGAGGGGGACACATATGCAGCAGCAGGCATAGTTGCTAGATATGATGTCAATCAAATGCATGCCTCTTACAGCAGGGTTACTGCTCCCTACTTTGATTGCACATTCATGGAGCATATGCCAAGCAAGCAGTGAAATGAAGAAGTCCCGGTACTAGCTGAAACAAAAGGAGAGAGAGCAAAGCGATAAAAGGTGAGTGGCCTAAGCTGTTTCCTTCTGGTTGGTCTCCGGTATATTCCACACCTTTTTGCCAGCTAACTGAAGAAGCTTGTGTGTATGCAGGTTGCAGGCACACACGGCAAACCACTGGCCGATAGTGCTGCTGCCACCCACACCCACAGCGTGCGTCTCGTTCTCGTCTGTCTTCCTTTTTCCCCTTGCTTCCCTGCAGTCATCCCAGAGAGAGATTGAGAGAGAATTGAATTGAATTGTATGTGCATATACCTTGGTGGTGGTCTTTCAGTTGCAGGAGCGAGGAGCCTTTCGTCTTGGAGTAGATAGCTAGATAGATAACAAATACTGTATATGGCCATCATCCTTGTCCGAGCAGCGTCGCCGGGGCTTGGCCTCTCCGACGCCGCCGGCGGCGGCGGCCATGGGAGCCTCCAGTACAGTTCCGGCTCCCTGCTCAAGAGTACAAGGAGTCTGCCGAGGGCACGCCGCTGGATGCTGTGCTCGCTGAGGTACGCGTGCCTTGGCCTCGAGCCAGGGGACACTGCAGCAGCAGCAGGCCGGGCCTCCGCCGTGTACTCCAGCCTGGCCGTCAACCCGCCGGCGGGAGAGGCCGTCGTCTCCTCAGAGCAGAAGGTCTACGACGTCGTGCTCAAGCAGGCGGCATTGCTCAAGCGCCAGCTGCGCACGCAGACGCCGTCCGTCCTTGGCGCCAGGCCCCAGGACCTCGACATGCCGCGAAACGGCCTCAAGGAGGCCTATGATCGCTGTGGCGAGATCTGCGAGGAGTATGCCAAGACCTTTTACCTCGGTATGCAAGTCTAAATAACAAAGTATAGGAATTAATCTTCCTCTCTTCCATAGTTCCATTCCATCATCTCTTGCTTGATACATGTGTCTTCTTTTCATGGCAGGAACTATGTTGATGACAGAGGAGCGACGCCGCGCCATATGGGCCATCTATGGTACATACATGTCTTCACTGTTCCATCGCTTCCTTCAATTCCCTAGTAGTGGAGTATGTATCAATCGGTAAATTTCAGCTGCAAACTGGGGTGGCCGGTACTGGCATGCAGTTAATCTCTCTAATCAATATCATCAGATCAGATACACCTAAATCTGCATGCGCCTTGTGCTAATGTAGTAGTAAATAAAAGTTACTTTATTAAACAGCAAATTCTTTCCAAGAACCTCAATGAAAATTGGCACACTTTTGAAGTAGTGGTGCCAAGTGTGGACTACTAGCCCTCAGTGGGAATTAATATTGAAAAGGAAGCAACGTTGACTTCCATTCCATGGAGTGTACTGTATTTGTGCTTCTACATTGTCAATGATGAATAAAGCCTAATGTACTTTCCATGGCAGTACCTACGGAAGCACTAAAATAGGCTTTCGGTAGGCTAAAATGCTACTAAACGGCTTCATGGAATACTTTAAGACCATGTGGAAAGTCATGATTCAAACTACCTTAATTAGGAATATCAATCTCAAGTATTGGCAATTTTAAATGACCTGCTTCAGGTATGACTTGGGAAATCTGATGGTTAGTGTTTCTGCAGTGTGGTGTAGGAGGACAGATGAGCTTGTAGATGGGCCAAACGCCAACTATATTACACCAACAGCTTTGGACCGGTGGGAGAAGAGACTTGAGGATCTATTCGCGGGACGCCCTTATGATATGCTTGATGCTGCTCTTTCTGATACCATCTCAAGGTTCCCCATAGACATTCAGGTAGTAGCTGGTGTATCTGCAGTTCTGCATATCGCCATATCATCTAGTTGATGAAACTGATATGCCACTGCTATACTACAGCTGTTGCTATTCCTAACTAGCATTAGATTCTCTAGGCCTCACAGTTTTAGTGCGAGATGATTGGACATACTAAGTTGACAAGAACAAAAACCATCCAAAATTTTCAGCCTTTAGTCTCTGATGATATTATTGTTAAGTTCAATGAACCTAGCGCATATTGTAGTGGGCTTGTCCAGGTAAAATAAAAGGACAAGGAGAGTCGTTGGGTCAAAGCTATTTACCTAAAGGGTGGAATTGTAGGATCTTTTAGAATGAACTATTTCGTCCCAGCTAAACTTGATGTAGAGGCAATCATTCGGATTTAATTATATGGCCTTGGTAATGTGAATTAACCGCTGTCACCGTTTAAGAAACAAAAGTTAGTGGTCTGACCAACACAAGAAGAAATATAAGAATCTGGATCATGATTTAGAAGGAAAAGGTTCAGAAGAAAGTCCAAGTGTTACTTAGTGGTTTGACAAACTATGTTGTCTATGTACATATATACCAAAATTGTAACACCGCTAACCCTTATGCAATCCACATTTTTGCCAGCCCTTCAGGGACATGATTGAAGGGATGCGGAGCGACCTTAGAAAGGCGAGGTATAAGAACTTTGACGAGCTCTACATGTACTGCTACTATGTTGCTGGAACTGTGGGATTGATGAGTGTGCCTGTGATGGGCATCGCACCTGAGTCTAAGGCAACAACTGAAAGCGTGTACAGTGCTGCCTTGGCTCTCGGAATTGCGAACCAACTCACAAATATACTCCGGGATGTAGGAGAGGAGTAAGTAACTATTTCCTCACAGGTTCTTCCTAGAAGGAGGCGTGAGCATGTAAAAATAGCATGGTTCTAAACATTTACACTGTTTTTTTAGTGCTAGGAGAGGAAGGGTATATTTACCACAAGATGAACTGGCACAGGCAGGGCTCTCTGATGAGGACATCTTCAAGGGTGTCGTCACAAACAGATGGAGAAATTTCATGAAGCAGCAGATCAAGAGGGCCAGGATGTTTTTTGAGGAGGCAGAGAGAGGGGTGACTGAGCTCTCACAGGCTAGCAGATGGCCGGTAAGTTGTTTATGACTTGTCACTGAACAGCAGAACACCATTTTTGCATTATTTCTTCTTCATTAGCATAGTGAAACAAACAAACGTGTGGTTTCCTTGTTCCATTGCAGGTATGGGCCTCCCTACTGTTGTACCGGCAAATCCTGGATGAGATTGAAGCAAACGACTATAACAACTTCACAAAGAGGGCCTATGTCGGTAAAGGGAAGAAATTGCTAGCGCTTCCTGTTGCATATGGGAAGTCGCTACTTCTGCCATGTTCAATGAGAAATAACCAGGCCTAGCCGCCAGAAAAGACAAGACAAGACGATCAGGTTAGGCTAGATAGAAATAGGGCAATGTGATAACATGAGGAGGCCTACTGGAGCTAGACAAGCTGGTGAAACTGGTGGAGTTATTGTTGAGGTGTGTCATATGAAATGTTTGGGGGCAGGGCAGGCACAGATAAAACGCCTGCAACCAAACCAACTAGAATCCCCTAGATGGAGGGGATATGGAACGCTTCATGTATATCCTTCCTCTTTTAGGAGCATAATATGTCTCTGAACTCTGAAGGAAAGAAACAACATGTATACTGTTTTCTTTGTTATCCCAGATTTGGGGAAAAGAAACAATGATGTTCTGTAAATGGCAATGCTAAATGTTGTTGTAGGAAGATTATAAGTCTATATATATTTTATACACAACAAATCAGTTGACAAAGAGAAGCCATTGTGGATAGTTGTGGGATCGAAATTTAGTGATCGGTTCCCCAATGTCACGAGAGACATTTTAGATGCTTGAGTGTTATCAGAGTAGTATGCAATCAGGGGATCCTCACCAGTGCATGTAATCTAGGAGGGGCCATGACTGAATGATTACTAATGTGAAAGTGGGATTTGTTCTCGATCTCTCTAGTGTCAGACAGGATCACAGGAATCCGTCGATCGACCGCGAGGGAGCGGGCAGCAAATTGAAGGTAGGGAGGGGGATAGGAAACGGACCTCGATTCGATCGCGCCCGGACCCCTGGAGGATCAGGATCACCGCAGCTGCAGCCGCCTCCCTGTATGGAAGGAATTCCTTGGTGGAGGGCGGGCTGCCGGACTCGGACCGCGAGCGACGGCGCGGAGTGATCGCCGGCAAGTCCCGCCGCCGCCGCCCGTGGCCGAGCACGACATGGGCCTTGGTGGGCTATCCAATAGTTGGGCTGGGCTTAGGACTGAAATGGTTTGCAGGCCTGCTGCTGCTTTCTTTCTTTCTTTTTTGCATGCAAGTACTTGGGCTAGCCTGTGAGGCTGTGGGCCTGTTTGGAACAGCTAACTTTAGCTTATGGCCAAAATAAGCTGGAACTAGACGCCAAACGGCACGCTTTTTTGCAGCTTTTTTTTGCCACGCTTCTCCCCACCGCCCCCATTTATACTAAAACGCAGAAGCTGGTTCAGACCCGTTTCTCAAATAAGCGATATCTCCATATTTATACAGCTTATCTGAGAAGCGCTTCTCCATACCGCGGTTCCAAACAGGGCCAAAATAACACCTTTTTTTTAGAACAATAACACCGTCGTACATTAATCGATGTACGTCGAAGCGGATACATGCATGTTGATGGATTTGTTTTTGTGGTCCGATCCCTGCTCCCTGAATCCGGGAGGCTGAAGGAACGCTTTACCAAGTTTAGAGCAGCAGCAGCAGCACTCTTCTCGGATCCGATCCGATCTGCATGCATCTATCGTCCTGTCCGTCGCCTCCTCAAACTCCTCCTTTCCTGGATCGGATCCATACCATACATACAGAAATCGTCCGTCACATGCCTCTCGATCGTCTTAATTGGTAACCAGATTCATTGCCACCGCACGCCCCCCGTCGTCCCAGCCATCGATCGAATCGAAGAAGAAGAAGAGGTCGATCTAGATCAAGCTAGGCCTACATACAGCCGCCGGCCGGCCATGCAAGGTGCTGGGGCGGTGCTGGTGGCCGTCGCGGCGGCCATGGGCAACCTGCTGCAGGGTGTGGACAACGCCACCATCGCCGGCGCCGTCCTCTACATCAAGCGCGAGTTCCACCTGGAGGCGCACCCCGCCATCGAGGGCCTCGTCGTCGCCACCTCCCTCATCGGCGCCACCATCATCACCACCTTCTCCGGCCCCGTCTCCGACACCGTCGGCCGCCGCCCCATGCTCATCGCCTCCTCCCTCCTCTACTTCGCCGGCGGCCTCATCATGCTCTGGTCCCCCAACGTGCTCGTCCTCCTCCTCGCCCGCCTCGTCGACGGCTTCGGCGTCGGCCTCGCCGTCACGCTCGTCCCCGTCTACATCTCCGAGACGGCGCCGCCGGAGATCCGCGGCCTGCTCAACACGCTGCCGCAGTTCACCGGCTCCTTCGGCATGTTCTTCTCCTACTGCATGATCTTCTACATGACGCTGGCGCCGGCGCCCAGCTGGCGCTTTATGCTCGGCGTCCTCTCCGCGCCCTCGCTCGCCTACCTGGCGCTCACCGTGCTCTACCTGCCGGAGTCGCCGCGGTGGCTGGTCAGCAAGGGCAGGATGAAGGAGGCCAGGGCCATCCTGCAGATGCTGCGCGGCCGCGAGGACGTCTCCGGCGAGATGGCGCTCCTCGTCGAGGGCCTCGGCAGCGGCGGCGACACCGTCATCGAGGAGTACGTGCTCGGCCCGGCGGCGGCGGCGGCGGATCAGGACGCCGACCACGACCCCAGCAGCGCCAGGGCCGACCAGCAGGTGACGCTCTACGGGCCGGAGCAGGGCCTGTCGTGGGTGGCGCAGCAGGTGCCCGGCGGCCGGAGCAGCGTGCTCGGCAGCGCCGTCGAGCTCGCCGCCTCGCGCCAGGGCAGCATGTACGAGCAGATCAAGGACCCCGTCGTCACCCTGCTGGGGAGCGTGCACGAGAAGATGATGCCCGCCGGCGAGTCCGGCGGCAGCGCCCGGGGCAGCACCCTCTTCCCCAACCTCGGCAGCATGCTCAGCGTGGCGGAGCGGCCCGGCGACTGGGACGAGGAGAACGTCCCGCCCACCGACGACCTCGACGAGGACGACGAGGAGGAGTACCTCTCCGACGAGGAGGCCCCCGCCACCGGCGGCGGCGGAGGAGCCCTGCAGGCGCCGCTGCTGTCGCGGCAGAGCACCGACGTGGAGAGCTGCAGCAAGAGTAAGCCGCAGGCGGACGGGATGCAGAGGTACAGCAGCATGACGGGCGGCGGCGAGACGGCGAGCACCATGGGCATCGGCGGCGGGTGGCAGCTGGCGTGGAAGTGGACGGAGAAGGTGGGCCCCGACGGCGTCAAGCGCGGCGGCGTCAAGAGGATGTACCTGCACGAGGACGGCGGCGGCGGCGACTCGGGGCAGCCCGGCGAGTACGTGCACGCGGCGGCGCTGGTCAGCCGCTCCATGCTCTACACCAAGGACGTCATGATCGGCCAGAGCACCACCCCCGCCTTCGAGAACCCGCCGGAGACGGTCGCCAGCAAGGCCGCCGCCGCCCCCGGCTGGCGCGAGCTCCTCGAGCCCGGCGTGCGCCGCGCGCTCTTCTGCGGCGTCATGATCCAGATCCTGCAGCAGGTACGGATCGTATCAATTGATTATATATATATATATATATATATGTTATATATACAAATATATAACATTCTGAATCGTTTGCATAGTTCTCGGGCATCAATGGCGTTCTGTACTACACGCCCCAGATCCTGGACCAGGCCGGCGTGAGCGTCCTTCTGGCGAGCCTGGGCCTGAGCGCCGACTCGACCTCCATCCTCATCAGCGGCCTGACAACGCTGCTGATGCTGCCGAGCATCGGCCTGGCGATGCGGCTGATGGACGTGTCCGGGCGCCGCAGCCTGCTGCTGTGGACGATCCCGGTGCTGATCGCGTCGCTGGTGGTGCTGATCGTGGCCAACATTGTGCCCATGGCGACGACGGTGCACGCGGCGCTCTCCACGGGCAGCGTGATCGTCTACTTCTGCTGCTTCGTCATGGGCTTCGGCCCCATCCCCAACATCCTCTGCGCCGAGATCTTCCCCACCAGGGTGCGGGGGCTCTGCATCGCCATCTGCTCCCTCACCTTCTGGCTCGGCGACATCGCCGTCACCTACTCGCTGCCCGTCATGCTCAGCTCCGTCGGCCTCGCCGGCGTCTTCGGCTTCTACGCCGTCGTCTGCTGCCTCGCGCTCGTCTTCGTCTACATGAAGGTGCCCGAGACCAAGGGCTTCCCGCTCGAGGTCATCATCGAGTTCTTCAACATCGGAGCAAAAGCACAGCCGGCCGAGGCAGCAGATGAGCAGCTTCAGGACAACCACCCGCACCACGCCAACTAGCTTGCTAATGCTACTACCTTCATCCATCGATTGATCGATCCATCAGGTAGGCGGGGATTAATTCGATCAAACGATCGTGTGATGATGATATATTCAGTTTTGTATAATTTCGATCCAACTCCATCCGATCACTGCGTACGTAGGAAACCATAAGTAACAACTAGCTTCGTTCTTCCCAAAATTTTGGAGCTGAGAGTCAATTAGTTTCTTCTTCTTTTTCTTTTTGGCCCAGAGGTGTGGCCTAGGACCGATGATTAGTAATGTTGATATGGTCTGTTACCATTCCGTTCTTTTTGTTAAATAATAATGCTAACTCATGTCACCATCTATGGATTGAGCCTCTCTTTTTTTCAGTTTTCTTTGTATGCTATTTTGTTTAGTGGCTTACTGGCTGTACTATGTGATTTATCAAATTATTGATGATTTTCTGCAAATAAACGGGTGATGATGGCCGGGCCAAACACCGCGCAGTTTGGAATTGTATAGGATGGTAGAAATGGAGTACATTATTGGTAAGGGAACTTGCATTGATCAATTCACCTGTCTTAATCCTAGCATCAGTGTCAGTCAATCTGGTTCGGGCAATCGATCAGTTTATTTGGAGCCGGGCTGGGAATCAAGCCAAACCGACGGTGCCCAACAAGGCTACGACAATCATATAGCTGACCTGGTTGATATACTTTTGCTGAAATGGAGGGAAAGGAAACGAAATGGCCTGGGGCATCGATTCCTATGTGGCAAAGAAAGAAAGCTTGCCTGCTTGCTGCTGCTTTCAACGTCAGGCGCAAGATGTAGTAGAAAAACAAAAGACAGAGATTCCCATTCTTCAGAGCAGCTTGGTGCATGCATGGCTCAACATTGTTGACGAGATGCTTTGTTAATTTTGTGACTTACTTAAGGAAGGAAGGATGCCGTTCCAGTGTTGTCCGAGGTGGATGGTTTTCTTAGTTAACGGTGACCAATACTTATGTTTCTTGTCTTTAGCAAGGTGTGACGAATTATCAAATTTCAAAGGATTTTGTGCTGAAAGCATGAGACATGAAAACATCTTTATTTTTTACAAGCTAATTTTGACGACAACGTTACAGGTAGTATTAATGGATTTTTCGGTTCCATTAAAATTTTGGCACGAACATTATATTAACCTAGACCTCATGTTTCTCGCTTTCCTAATGGTCACAGATTTTACAGAGATGTTAGAGAAATTTTCAAATTTTAGTGGATTACGTGCTGAAAGCAGAGGTGTTAGAGAATTTTCTATTTCAGTGAATTAGTGTGGGCGATCGCTCATACTTCTTGGCCTCTCTTTCTACAGAATATATCGATGGATTTCTCAGTTCCAAAAATGATCCTAAGGTGTGACAAGTTCGAAACATTTGACTGTACGTACATATTGTTGCTTGTTAGCCAGTCAGGCATGTCTGTCCATTTTGACACCATCCTATCCTAGATGGCATGGCATGCAGCGGTTGTTGCTTGTGCGGGGAGAATAAGAATCGAGCAAAGCAGAAGCAAGGTGCATTGCAATTTGCGTTACATCCGCGCGCGGCGGCCGAAAAGCTAGCTAGCTGATGTGCACAGTACTTGCGGTGTTATTCCTTGCTTGGTAGCTGGAGTATCAACTGCTTTCTGTCTTTGTTTCTATCTCTCTCACTCTCTCTTTCAGTAGTTGTTGAGTCCTTGACTGAAGAAAGAAAGTAGTAGTACTTCCTCTTAATGAAATACGTGTCAAGTCACCTTCGCGAAAAAAAAAGAAAGTAGTAGTAGGTTATTCTCATCAATACCGAAGTATAATTCGATCTCAGTCAGAGTGTCGATGATTGCTCTTTCTCCATTGATTTGATGGATTTACATGGAGCTAGCAGTACACAAATTTGGATTCCCTAATCAATCATCAGTTCCTACTAGTAGTAAGTACAGTACTTTACATGTATATCTTCCTACGTACTTACTGTAAGTGCTAGGCAGAAGAGGCAGGTAGCACGGCAGAGTCAGAGAATGGCTTGACGGCGGCGGTGGCGGTCAAGGCAGGAAGGTGTCACGTTGTGCATCCCCACCACCACCGGGCGGGAGCGGCGGCGACGGCAGCACGTGGCCACACCTCCCGCACGCGCCGGGTGCGACGACCGGCGGCGACGACGATGGTGGCGCGGCGGCGATAATAATGGCGGCGCGGCATGAGGGGCAGTTGGCGCGCGTCCGCAGCCAGGCGTCGACGCACGCGACATGGAAGGCGTGGCCGCAGCGCGGGAGGACGCGCAGCGCGTCGCCGTCGGCGAAGTCGGCGAGGCAGATGGCGCAGTCGGAGGCGGAGGAGCACGGCGGCGAGACGGCGGCGGCGAAGGGGACGGTGGGGAGCGCGTCGATGGCCTTCTTCTTGAGGCCCTTTGGGGGAGGAGGAGCCTGCTGGTGGTGGTCGTCGTCGTCGTTGCGGTTGCTGCGGCTGCGGCGGAGGCGGCATGCGCAGCGGGAGACGAGGGCGAGGCCGAGGACGCAGACGAGCGCGCAGAGGAAGGAGGCCAGGATCACCACCATGTCCGAGTCCACCGGCGCCACCTGCTGATCCGCCGCAGCAGGTGGCGGCGGCTGTTGGGCTTGGGCATCCTGCTGCTGGTGCTGGGCCTCGGCGTGGAGGAGGCTCGCCGGAGCGCGCATGGTGCCTCTCTCTGTTACTGCTGTTCTGCAGTGCAGTGCTGAGGAAGAGGGGTCGGGGGGAGAGAAAGGCGAAGCCGCGAAGGGAATTGAATTCGTTCCTTGCTTGTTGGCATGCTCGCTCACTTTTTATAGAAGAGGCAGATCGAGCTAGACCCTACCCTACCCGCCACTACTGTCTACTACACTCATCCATCATCTTTTCTTTTACTGTACGTGATTGTGTGTGTGTTTCAAAAACAAAAACAAAAACAAAAAACAGTCGGCGTTGCTTGTCATTGTACTGCTAGATACTGCCGCTTGTATATATCGAATTTTTAGGTTAATTGCCTTCATTAAGGATCCACAGCCTGTGGAGATGTCATTTTTCTACTGAAGCTAGTTACGATGATATACAGTACTCCTATCTATGTTGCACTTTCTTCCCCGGCCTGTTCCATATAGGGCTGTCTAGTTCCCAAAAATTCTCAAAAAGTTACTCCCAAATACACTATACAAAAAGAAGATTCTCTATCATAACATACATGGAGTACTAAATGTAGATGAAATCAAAAACTAATTGCACGGTTTTGTTGTACTCTGCGAGATGAACATTTTGAGCCTAGTTAATCAATTTTTGGAAAAAATTTTGCACATACAAACGAAATGTTATAGCAGCGTAATGATTATGAAGTGACATCTTACTCCCAAATTCAACCTCCCAATTCTAACATCTAAACACCACCATAATTGGTCTGCATGCATGCAGCATTAAATAATTTCCATCAGCCACTACTACCTTGCCTTGTCCTGCTGGAAAGATCGAGTAAACAAGTTCCCACATAGCACAGCACACAGCAGGCAGAGGATGATCATGCAGCTTGTATGCAGCGTACGTGCATGATATGATCATGAATTATTCCTGTGAGATTATACTCGGAACACCAGTCTGAAATCTCTCTGTAACACACAAACATCAATAAATTGTTTCTACAAATAAACGAAACAACAAGGATGCCTCATGAGTGAACTGTCTAAAATAAATCCAATAGCATGCAGCAAAATTACTGTATATATAGTTGCATTGTGAGGACTATATTTACGCTTCCTACCTATAATAGTTATATAATTTATTTAATATTTGTTTGCACCCGTAACCGCGTGCAAAGACCAAACCACCAGCCAGAGCCAGGCCAGCTTTATTGACTCTGAAACTGAAATCTGAATGCATATCATGCATGGAGACGACGACCGAGAATACATCATGTAAACTCTCTCCAGTTTATCTTACGTGTTCATACATGATATGAGAATCCCGTTGCATCCATGTCCATCCATCCCAAACCTGCCTGCCTGCCTGCCTGCATGTTGAAGAAAGAAAGTACCGTAGAACTGGTGGTAGGCTAGCTGAATATTCCATTCCTCTCGCTTCATGCTTGCTTTATTAATAATATATAAAAGATTTTTCTCTGAGCAGTTGCCAAATTAAAAAGTGGACCACGCGCCGCTCTCTTACTATACACTTGTCACTTTTTATTTCAAAAAATACGCGCAGCACTTTTTTCCTTGGCCAGTTGCAGCTTCGATCCTCAGCTCCGTGTCACTATAGTAGCATGCTCCCACCGGCCTTTTTGACCAACGCTTTTGCTCCTCTTCAATTCCTGCTTTTCATACTACCCTACACATCGATCATATCGGATAAGCTTGCTTGGCGTGAACACTGTATGTCTTTTCACTTGTTTCTCTTTTCTTCTCTACGGGTCGGGTCGATCGATGCTAATTAACTATAGAGATTATATATATGTATACATCTACGGCGCGGCAGCTTATCATACGTTTTTTTTCTGTTCTACCATCCGCTTTAATGAATGAATGAATCTATCTAATTTGGAATCAAAGTAAACAGTTGCGGCTGGCTGGCGTGGAAAAAACAGCTTTGGTCGTTCAATCATGCATGCTTGCCGTGGTTTTGACTTGCAACCCACTGACTGACTGGTACGGTGGCTTGCAGGTCGATGACAGACTGATTAATTGACAGCGCCGGCCAATCCCGGCCCTGCTCCATCCACAGTACGTCCCACCACGCGATCCTCCTCCCTCAGTATAACTGCTGTGTGTATGTATGTTTCCATTTAATTTAGTAATAGAATCTATATACTCTCGCTTCTTTTCACATTATAGCTACATTTAAACTTTCTAAATTGAATACTTTTAATGTTAACTATAAATAACAAAATAATCATATATAGATGCTAAGATGAAAAATTCTATTAGTACATTTATTACGATAACAACTAGTATAAAATGAAATACTATTTGAAATAATTTATTTTTAGAAAATATTATTGATCAAGGATTTTTATTAAAAAACTAAACGTTGCTATGTTCTCAGAGAGAGTATATATATATCATCGATAAATATATGCTGAAATAAAGACGGGCGCCACTACCAGAATAGTTCATATCTGCACCGGGTGGGAAGGCCCTTTAGCACCGGGTTTCCCACCCGATGCAACTAAACCGAGGCTAAAGGGTAAGCCCTTTAGCACCGGGTGGAAAAACTGGTGCTAAAGGGTCCCTTTAGCACCGGTTGCAGCAAGCAACAGGTGCTAAAGGGCCTGCCACCGCAGCGGGGCTGGCAGGGCCTTTAGCACCGGTTGTTGTCTACGCCCGGTGCTAAAGGCCCTGGGTTTTTTTTTTGCCTTTTTCAGTAGCCATGCATGCACGTGTATATACGTATATATATATTCTAATACGTGTATTCTAATGTGTATTCGGCCGACTCTATATTCATATTAGCTAGCTAGGCACTGTAATCATATATATAGAAGACATATATATTATAAAATATATATCAGACTCGAGTTATATATTTAAACTGTATTTACAACTTAAGACGTTGCATGACTTGTTGAACTATCCGGCACGTCCTCCACTAAGACATGGAATTCTCCTCGGGGATTGACGACCTCGTCCCAGATCCATCCGACGAGCTGTTCTGAAATTGCGTCGATTCTTTCTTGCTCTAGGCTCTCTTCCTTCAGCCTCAACATCTATAATTTACAAATAATTGAAAGATATTTAATCCACCGAGTTGGAGACAATAATTGTGCATTTAATAATAATGGAAATGTGTTTATTATTACGTACCATAATATCATGCTGAGTAGTCTTTTTATGTGCCCAATTCCACATGAAATCGTAAACATAGTATGCACATAAATTATTTCCCTTTCCCTGTTTGGCACACTGTCGACCAAAAGAAATTAAGTAAAATTCATATAATATATTAGCCGAGGCATACATATGCAAATTACTTGCTTACCGGAAAGCCAGTCTTCCATGTCAGTTTTTCATGTTCAATACCGGGGTGGTCTTTACGAAATTGAACCCACGCCCTGCGAACAAAAAAACTGAGTTAAGTGATTGCGGGGGAAGGGCTGAATTAATCAGGGGAAATATACATCACCTTGTGATCGTGTCAATGATGTTCTGTAATTTATATGTTGGAGTGTTCAACGAATCAAAGACGTTGACGACACCCCGGTCAGGACACACTATGATTAGGAGCCAGTGGAATCTGTATACATGTATACATTAAAATGAGAAATGAAATATCCCATAGACACTATAAGTAGAAGCGTGTATATGTACTCACTCGATGTTGAACGGTATTAGTATGGAGTCGCAATAATGTTGTTTCTTAAGATACTTGTATAGGTTCTGATATGTTTCCTCAGGATTTACAATTATCATTTCTTCACTTATTCTTCTCGGATCCACGAAACCAACGTCATATATTCCTTCTCTCTGACATTTTTGAATCTCCATTCTGCATATGTTAAGCAATAAATAAAGGCCGCGTCAGCATAGATTGGAATTATTGTTTTCAAACTGTGAATCGTAAACAAGAACAAAGTACTTACAGTGTCCAACAGGTGATCAAATCCACGTCCATGGCGTCGCGGTGGTACAGCTCATATATATCCTGAAACATCAGCCAGACACAATCGTCGTCACCATTGTAGAAATCCTGGTCCTTCACGGCTACTTTGATCATGCGCCTTTTTCTTCTTGATTCTTCCAAGTACCACTGATGGAATCGGCGCATCTTTATCTGTAGCTTGCACTCCATTTCAGGAGGGACCAAAGGCTCGCCAAGCCTAAACGGCCACTTTAACGTTGTGCTTACAGGGACATCTTCTATCCCTAGGACTTGCTCTCTGGATAGTCTTGTCTCGGCTATTACTCGTTGCACGTTAATCTCGTCCGGAGATGGCAATGGACCCAAGGAACACTGAGGTTGCTCGCTGAGCTGAGGAACAGGTTTGGATGGGCCCGCCTCCTTATCTGCTGCCTTCCGCTTCCGGCGAGATTTCATTAATGAGCGGTCATAGTCTGTTACTATTACTTCCTTCTGTTGACCCTTGGTCAAATTACCGAGGAATGACTTGACGACACTGGGGTCAAGCTTTGGCTCCGGCTCCGGTTTTTTCCTCCACTCGGCCATTTGCCTCTTTGTGTCTGCTTTCACCCAGGCTTCGAGCTCTTCTGGAGTCTTCTCAGCCGTTGTTTTCTCTGGTGCGGGCTTCTCTTTGGGTTTCCGCACCTTCCTCCCTGGTGGAGTGGGGGCGGAGGCTTTAGTGCGGCGCTGCCTCTTCGGCGGAGGGGGCGGAGACCTCCGCGACGGACTTGCATCAGGAGCTCCCGGAGAATCGTCATCATCCGGTGGATCTCTTGGAGACGGGGGAGGGGTCGGAGGCTTGTTGGTGGCCGCAGGTGTACCGGTTATGACGACGTCTGCCTTGCTCCAAAGAATGATGCAGTGAGAACACTGACCGAGTTTTGTTTCTCCGTCACCTCCGGGGATGTCAAGTTCCAAGTCTTCCCACTTGGCAACGACTCGCTCCACCTCAACCGGTACGTAACCATGTGGAATGTCATTGCAATGCAAGTTTTGCCCTTCTTCAACACGCTTGGTCATACCGTATGCGACCTGATAATTTAGTAGTCATAGAGAAAGTTAGTAAATGAATGATATTTACGGTGAAATAATGTATTGAGTACGAACTAAAGTCGCATACGTACCACCACAGCTAAGTTCTTCTGCATGACGACAAGCTCGCACGCGGTCCGTTGAGTTATTTCATCCACGGGGTAACGGACCGGTTCGACGGCATGTGTGGAAGCGTGATTGCTTTGATGTTGTTGTGGAGGGCTAATAAGGGCCGCATCATTAGGGTCTTGGAGAGGTGCATGCTCTGTGGAACCGGTCCCGCACGCGGCTTGTTGGAGAGGTGCATGCTCTGTGGAACCGGTCCCGCCTGTGGCTTGTTGTATCTGCAGCCATGCTACCTTCATCCGCTGCTCCATCTCTGACTCCATTTCCTGGATCCTTGAGCCCTGGGCGGCAACCGTTTTCTCTAGGTCCCTCACCCTCTGCTCATATTCGGCCTTCTTCCTCGAACGACTCCTATAGGTGGCGGCGTCCTCTTTGAAACCTTTCTTCCATGAGGTGGTTGTGCCTACGCCGCGCGTCCGTCCAGGATGCTCCTTGTTCCCTAAGGCATAGGTTAGCTCATCTCTGTCTCTATCGGGAACAAATTCTCCCCTCTCAGATACCCTAAGGATCTCGAGGAGACGCTGAGCTAGTTCTCGCAGGTCCTCGGGAAAAACTAAGGAGCCGTCGATTGGGCTTAGGGTGCCTCCATGACCATAGTACCAATGCTTGGACCGTGTGGGCCAGTCATGTGTCGCTGGAGTGATGCCTCTAGCATATAGATCTTCTTCCATCTTCTCCCATTTAGCGATGCTTCCCTTATAACCTCTCGAACCCATCTTATGGGAGTACTTCTTATTTGAGGCGTTGCCAGCGTTTCTAGCGCTAGCCGTTGCCCCCTCTTCGGAGGTTTTGTACTCCAGGAATGCTTCCCAATCGTCAGCCTTGATCTTCTTATACTTCTCAGGATCCGGGGCCTCTCCGGTTTTGAGAAAATGTGAGTACAACTTCTTCTTGAAATCCTGAAATAGAACTGCCATCTTCTTCATTGTCCAATCCCTCAGTTCCGCTTCATGAGTGCTAGGCCAGTCGAATATTCCCTTTAATTCCCTCCATAGCATCTCCTTCTCTGTATTGGGGAGAACGTACTCATCAGACGGGTCCGTGGACTTCCATTTTCTGATGCTAATGGGCACATTGTCCCGTACAATTACCCCGCACTGAGATACAAATTTCTTGGCCACTTTTGGGGGCTCAACTGGCTCCCCGTCATCCTCCACTCTAGTGATGTGAAACTTGACATCCTTCAGCTTCTTCGTGGTCGATCATTTTGATTTCTTAGCTCCACTTGTATAAGCAGAGGCGGCCTACACAAATTACATATATACGATACATAGTTATGTTAGATATAGAGATGATATAGATAATTGACATATACGTACAGTACAAATTTATATATGTTATATATACACACCTGACTAGACGAGGGCTCATTACCGGCCCCTGCAACAGTGCTGCCCTGGACACGTTCGCCCTGGACATTGCCGGCCCCTTCAACATTTTCGGCCCTCGCAACATTGTCGTCGTCCCTTCCAATGGCCCTCAACTCTTCATCCTTGCTCATCGGTTGGGTTACAATATCAAAAAGTTGATTCGTGTTGACGCAAAATCCGCACCTCACGCCAAGCACACAGCAAGCCGAATTAGCTAGCTTCACACGTGACCCGGGCTTTTGAATCCGGAAGCGTGCCAGTCAGTTTGCCTGAAAACTAACAAAGGGACAAAAAAGTTTAGATCAAAACCTGGAACGTGCCGGGTGAGACCAGACAGTTCCATATTTGCGGCATTGAAGCCAATCTCGAGAGACATATAGCTACGGACAAGCTATCTGTCGTTACTCAGAATATCATTCGGCAATCGGTAGAAGCATGTAAGAATCACACTGCCGAACGTACAACATCAGCATGACGTAAGATCAGTAGAAGCATGTAAACTATCTGTCGGCAGTTAAAGCCTCATTCGGCAATCGGCAAGGCACGCAGGGAGCGCACTGCCGAATGCGTGACGTAAGCATGACGAAAAATCGGCTTTCAACCGAATGAACATTGTAACGCATACTCATAGCCGATTAATGAGAAACAAAGCATAATAAATAAATAAAAGGGCGAAAGCATGACCATAAATCCGCAGTAAACAAGAATGCATAGGCCGAAAGCAGCACCCGTCAAGCATGGCAACAAACAAGTTAATCCACCGCATGATACAACTCGTTTGAGGCCACACCACCAATCAGGTTAGATCAATCCACCGCATGATACAATCTAATCGTGAAAGGCTAAAAGCATTAATTGTTCACTGCAAACCCACGAACACGTTCACTCGTGAGAGCACTGCCGAATGCGGCTGCTTAGCCGAATCGGGGTCCGCGGCGAAGGAACAAACTTAATCGATAAAGATAAATCTATCAGGTCGAATCAAATTCTAATCCACCGGATGATTAGCTCTAAGACGACCCAAAAACCTGCATCTACCGCATGATACCCGGTTCTGTCAAGATCTACACGATACCAACAAGTTCGAACCCGCGACACGTAGCAACCTAGATCGGTTTCGGACTCGGCTATGAGGGGATAAGTCATCGCATCGTGAAGTAGAGCCGATTCTAGCCGACCTAGATTGGGCAAAGGAGTGTTGCATGAATTAAGCACAGAGTAAAAACGAAGCAACACGGGGTAACTTAATGAATCTGTTAGATCTTGCCGAAATCTAACAGAGCCGATAACGTGGTCCATACTAGATCTTAGCCCACCGCATGGCTCATGACCTAACAGAGGAACCTTCTTGAGACCACAACTTAAATCCACCGGATGATACTAAGCATGGTAACAAGACTACTTGCATCAAAGCTTAAATCCACCGCATGATACTAAGCATGATACAAGGTTGCCGGTACTTACGGAGGTCGACGGATCGATGACTCCTCTCGAAGAACTCGACGACTCGACTAAAGGACTCGATGTTGGCACGGGGCCGGTTTGTTGTATGATTGATTCGATTCTCCTCTTTACAGCTGCCATGGGTTTATATTTATACCCAGGTCTTGATACAACCCCTAGTCGGACACGACTACAATACTTGTTTCTAAAAATAAATGACGAATCTTTGTGCCCATATTGCGTTCCTTGTTCGAACCGGCCTTTTCCTTATGTTTTTTCCACGTCATCACGCCTTCCCGAATGCTACCGCTTTTGCCTGCGGAACTATGCCTCTGCCGAATGATGACGCGTTCCCGACCGCAGAGCGTTATTGCCGAATACTTCAGAGAAAGCCCCTCAGCCGAATGGTATCCTTCCACCAAATCCGGCCCACACGTCAGCCTCTTCCTGGTGCTAAATTTTGGTGTCAACACATGCCCCTTCAATTTCGGGATAAAAGATAATTTTATCTCGGAATTGACCAGAAGCACTCAACATTCCCAAGTTAGCTCTGCTCGGCACCCGCTTCTCCTGGTGAATCTTCAGAGTTCTCATCCGGATCCGAACCCTAAGTCATCAACTTTCAGGATTCAATTTTCAAATGGCGAATCAAGATTTTACTCTCCGGGTAAGCTTCAATCCCCTCAAGCACATTCGGCATTCTTCTTTCGATTTGCATCTTAAATTTCTTCTCATCTCCTTCCACTCTTGATAGGCCCTGGCTGCCGAAATCCTTATCCCTGTTGAGGAAAAAGCTCCATCCTATTTCCTCGGCCCTGTAGGGGATTCAGACCCTTCCGAAATCATTGCGGCCGAATTTCAGAGGATTCCTTTCAAGATTTCGCTGACAAAACCTCATGAGTGGCAAGACGCCTTCAAGAACTGGCCCTTGCCCCCAATTGCCGGCTGGAGAAATTGGTATAAAAGGATGTCTGATGATAAAAGCCCCCAAACACAGAACTGGGACCATCTGTGTATTTCTCATTGTCTGGAGCTGTCATTAGCCGAAACACCAAAGAATGAGAACTTCCTGATTGCAGCTTGCCACTTTTGGTCCAATGGCACAAATACCTTTCTTTTTGGTCATGGCCCAATGTCTCCTACTTTGGCCGATGTCTACATGATGACCGGCCTGAATGTTACAGGAACTGTACACCCATATGACCATAAAGGTTCCTCCAAGCAGACAGGAGTAAAAACAGGGGTTGGATATAAGAGATACATTCAGAACCATATGTCTGATGGCCCTCTGACTGATGTCGAATACAGGGCCTTCCTGAATATGTGGCTATGCAGATCAGTCTTTTGTGGCAAAGCCAATGAGCCAACCTTGAATCACATCGTGATGGCTGAAGAGCTGGCTGCTGGAAAAGTCATCCCACTTGGGAAATACCTCCTGGGAAGCGTCTATCATATGCTCAATCAAACCACCCACCTGATGCATACTAGTAAGAAAATCCCCTGTGTAAATGGTCCCTGTTGGTTTGTCCAAATGTGGCTGCAGTTATACATGCATCAAATCGTTGCTATTGACCTCAACAGCCGAGACTTCCCTTCAATCAATTACAAAGAAGGAGAAGCCCGGAGAACCAAAGGTTGTCAAACCTATGGAGAAGCTGCTTCCACTGTATCTATCAACAAGAACATCGGTGAACTGTTTGAGCTCTTCTTCAGAGGCTTTGCTCATCCTCTTTGGTTCCCATATTTGGATAATGACAATCTTACTCTCCCTTGCGAATTCAGCTTTGAGACTGGATGCACTGATGTACAATCTGTAGCAATTTTCAATGCCTTCATCCAGCCCTGCATCCTGCCAGCCGAATTCTGTGGAGGGAGGCTGGTTCAAAGCACTTATGAATATTATCAGCCAAACATGATGGCTAGACAGTTGGGATGTGGCCAAGTGCCCCCTAGGCTATTCCTCCATGAATTCCTCAGGCCTAGGGAGATTGTCAAGGATTCCACAGAGACAAGAAGGATTTTTACTTATAAATGCTGTGGAACTATTTATGCACCTGATCCTTTTGTGCCAATAATATCTGCCCATCCTTCCTTCACTCTCTGGTGGCAAGAATTCCATGATCATATCTTCAACATGCCAATCCATCCCTTCTGCCTTGAGTTAATGCCTGATTATCAGCCAACTGCAGAGGTAATATGCTTATTCTTTCATCTGTCTTAATAACATTAACCCCAATCGATTCTGACTCTATTATTTTGCAGGACATAACACCTGCCCCTCTTGCCAGGGTAATTTTATACAAAACTGCAGGCCCAATCTCTGCTTTGGGGCACCAATCTCCTACCTTGGCTCAGCTGATGGCTAGACAAGCTTCTTCAGATCCAATACTTACTAGACCATCATCTGTCAAGAGGAAAACCCTTTCTTTAACTGCCCCCTCAGTTGTAAAGAAGAAAAGAACAAGCAGCAAAATAATTGCACAGGTCAAATTTCTCCTTCCTCGAGTAAAAATGCTAATTTCATTCTGCTCATTTCTGTTCCTTTATGATTTCAGGCCAAATCACAGCAATTGGCCATTAGCACAGGACCTGCCGATGCTTCAGTGATTAGTAAAATTTCTCACCATCTTGTCCTTTAAAATCCTTTTTCATCGGCACTAACTTTCTTTCAGTCACAGAGCAAGCTTCAATGGATCCAATTTCGGAGAGCTCCTCTTTTCATCAAGAACCAGCTTCAGCTCTACCTGATATACCTCAGCCAGAAGCCTCATCTCCACCAAAGAACCTTCCAAGCTCTCCTCAGCATGACATACAAGAACCTTTGCCTGAGCTTGAGCTGCCCTCTCTCTCCATCCAAGAGGTCAGGAATGAGGTAGAGATAATTACCCAGTCTTCCCAGTCCTTTATTCAATGGATCATCAATAATTCGGCAGAATCTCTTTTCAGGAGAAAACCACTTCTTCATCCAGCTATTCATTTGCTGTGGATGATCTAGTTGCCGAACAAGGAGAAGAAACTTCTTCTGGTCAAGCTTTATCAGAGGAGAACCAAGCAAAACTGAAGGAAATCCTCTCTTTTCTGCATAAGGACACTCGAGATCAAGTTACCAATGCTGATCTTTTAAGAGACTTGCTTGAATCATTTGATCAAGATCTTCCTGCCGATATCAAGACTTCTTTAGATCCAATTTCCAGATTGGATGATCATTTTATCGCAGTGAAGCAAGCTCTGAAGAATCAATCTGCTCAACCAGCCTTGGAGCAAAGGAGAACTTTGGCCAAGCAATCTGTAAAAGACCTGCATACTCAAGCTCAGAACAGCAAGGAATTACTGACCAAATTGGAATCTGAACTTGAAATGAAGAAGGTCAGAAAAGCTGCACTTGAAGCCGAATTGAGAGATCTATCGGCCGAAATTGAAGCTGATGAGAAGAAGATAGTTGAGCTTCCCAAATTAACAGAGAAGATGCGAAAGGAAGCTTCAGCAGCTCTGAACGAAGAAAAACAACTCAAGGCAAAGCTTGCTGCTCTGGCTAAAACCCAAGAAGCTGACAAAAATCTTTTGGAGACCATTAATAGAATGATATCTGATGCTAAAGATGTAATCTCCAAGTACTTGGGTGTGTAATTGTATCGAACATTTAATTAGCCGAATGTCTTACCAACTTTGTAGTTTCACCAATCTTTGCTTTCTTCCTCGCTTTATTGTAAACAACACATTCGGCAAAGCTTAGTAGTAACATCGTCAGACCCGAAAAACGACCTAACACAACACAGCCGAATCCAATTCAGTAGAACCGAACCCGATTCGGCATGAATCCCAAACGACACGGCAACTGCTCGGTTCGTGGGGCTTTCTACCTTCCGAAATTTTGGGATGCATGCCACGATCTCCGACCACGATCTCCTCTGCGGGTTCTATAAACAAACACCCAGGTAACCCACAGTTTTCGCCAAGTTCTTCGTCTTCCAAGTTCTTGCCGGCCCAAGTCATTCTTTTCCCCATCCATAGTAACTCTGAGGAACTTCCAATGGCCGACAACAACAGGAGGCGCCCGGCCGCCGATGAGGCCGAAGGAAGCCGTGCCGGCGCTCGCCGCGGGTGATTGGCTGCTTACTTCTCTCCGTTCTTCTCGAGATTTCCTTTCTCTTTCTTGACGAATCTCTTTGTTCTTTCAGGGTAATCCAATGGATTGCCGGCGCTGGTGCGCCAGTTGCGGCTCCAGCCGCTGCTCCTGCGGCGTCCAGCTCTTCGAGTTCGTCCAATCGGACTCTCTCATCGGACGATTCCCGCTACTCAGACGGCGATGCTCGCCGATTCAAGGCGGAGCGCGACGACTCTCGTCGCGAACTGGAGGTCATTTCCAAGTGAGCCGGGATTGCAGACCTCGAATGGCAGGCCGAGCGCAAGCAACTGCTCGAAGTCATCGATGGTAATTTCCATAACTTGTTCAATCCTAATCCCATCTTTAGTCATTACTGATCTACCTCCATTTTGTAATCTTGCAGAACGCGATGACGAGCTCAATCGGCTGAAGGCGCTGGTGGATGAGCTGGCGAACAAAGTGAACGCCCAAGGAGACATACCCGAGGTTCGCCTTGGCGCGGTGGCAGGCCGCGTCGACGAGGTGGCTCTCTATGGCGTTCGCCTAGGCGTCGCTGTGGGTCTCGTTGCCATGTCGACACACACCGGCACTGACTATTCCAGGATGCCGGTTGGTTTCGCCAACAGCAACCCAGAAGATATCGATGACATCGACGCCTCCATTGATCGTCTTGATGGCCATGGTGCTGCCATTGCCGATTCCATTCATCCCCAGTCTGTTTTAAACAGGCTCTTCCAGTAGTTTGTACTAGGGATTTATGGAATTTCGGCAATAAAACTTATCTTTTGTGACCTTGCATGAACTCCTGATGTAATATATTTTGTGCTAAGGGCAATACATTCAGTACTGGCCATTTTTCTTTTTCTGTCAACATTTGTTCTGAAGACGGCTCCTTCCCGAATGCCGGCTATTTCCATTGTGTCTTAATCAACGATCAATCTCAACGCTAGGATAGTATTTCTTCAAATATCTTCCGTTTATAGCAGCAGTGAATTCTTCTCCTAGCAAAGTTTTCAGGATATATGCATTTCCAGGCACGCATCTGATCACTCTGAAAGGACCTTCCCAGTTTGGAGACCACTTACCGAATGCACTGTATTTAGTCCCAATCGGCAATATTGCTTTCCAAACCAAATCTCCTTCTGCAAATTGCTTGACTTTCACCTTCTTGTTGTAATACTTAGCAACTCGCATTTTATTTTTTTCAACATTTTCCAAGGCCCTGAGACGAATCATATGCAAATCTTCTAATTCGTCCATCATTAAATCTTTATAATCTTTAGAACTTAAATCCTTTTGCAACTTTATTCTCCTTGAGTCTAATTGTATCTCCCATGGCAAAATAGCATGATGCCCATACACCAACTCATAAGGAGACGTCTGTGTAGCCCCATGTGGAGCCATTCGGTAAGCCCATAAAGCCTCATTGAGTACCGAATGCCACTTTCTCGGCTTCTGATCAATCTTCTTCTGTATAATTTTAATCATAATCTTGTTAGAAGCCTCTGCCTGACCATTAGCTTGGGCATAATAAGGAGAAGAATTTAACAATTTGATGCCCATACTCTCAGCAAAATCTCTGAACTCTGAAGATGTAAATTGAGTCCCTTGATCTGTGGTGATTGTTTGAGGAATCCCAAATCTGTAAATGATATGTTCTTTAACAAATTCAACCATATTCTCCGATGTCACCTTCTTTAACGGAATTGCCTCAACCCACTTGGTAAAATAATCGGTTGCCAAAAGCACAAACTTATGCCCCTTGCTAGATGGAGGATTTATTTGGCCAATCAAATCTATTCCCCATCCTCTGAATGGCCATGGCTTGACAATAGAATTCAGAACTGATGCTGGAACTCTCTGAATGTTTCCAAATCTCTGGCAATCTTGGCATCCCTTATAATATCCAAAGCAGTCTTCTAGCATTGTAGGCCAATAGTACCCAGATCTTCTAATAACCCATTTCATTCGGTAGGCCGATTGATGTGCTCCACACAACCCATCATGTACTTCACTCATCAGCCTTTTTGCTTCTTCATGATTTAAGCAATGTAACAGCACCCCATCCAAGGATTTATAATATAAATTATCATCAAGAAGAACAAACTTTAAAGCTTTATACCTGAGCTTTCTAGAAACCTTTCGGGATGGATTCTCCAGATAATCGGCAATCTCTTTTCTCCAATCATCTTCTGCCAGATTATTCCCGAAAGCATGTACATCATTAGCAAAAACTTCTCGAAGCTCTTTATAACCCGAAGCACCTTGAGCTAATCTGTTTGCCTCTTCATTGTCTCTCCTAGGAATATGCTGCAGAATTACTGACTGAAATTCCTTTAAGATCTGCTTGCATTCTTCATAGTAATTCCTTAAGACATCGTTTCTGCACTCATACTCGCCATTTAGTTGCCTTATGACTAATTCTGAATCTCCAAAAATTTCAACTGCAATGGCCTTTGCTTCTCTCAAGTATTGAAGTCCTCTGAGCAACGCTTCATACTCAGCTTGATTATTAGTGACAGTAGGTTGAATAGGAATAGCAAATTCAAATACCTCTCCTCTTGGTGAAATTAACAAAATACCTACTCCACCACCTCTGTCACATGAAGAGCCATCGAAGAATAATACCCAAGGAGCAATTTCAAGCGAATTAACTGATAAATCGCGATGCTCAGTAATGAAATCAGCAATAATCTGTCCTTTAACAGCCTTTGCCGATTCAAACCTTAACTCAAATTCAGACAAAGCTAAAATCCATTTGCCAATCCTTCCGTTCAAAATTGGCATAGACAACATGTGTTTTATCACATCAAACTTTGAATACACAATGCATTCGGCATGTAGTAAGTAGTGCCGAAATTTTGTACAGGAGTAGTAAACACATAAACAGAGCTTCTCAGTAGCCGAATACCTCGTTTCGGGATGAAGCAACTTTCGGCTAAGGTATGCAACTACCCTTTCCTTTCCCTCGAATTCTTGTATGAGGGCCGATCCAATAGTTTGGGCATCGGCCGCCACGTACAACTTAAAAGGCTTGTTTAGCTGTGGAGGTACCAATACTGGTGGTTTTTTCATGTATTCCTTGATCTCATCGAAAGCCTTTTGTTGTTCGTCGCCCCATACAAACTTCTGATCCTTCTTGACCTTTAACAGTGAAGAGAAAGGCAACGTCTTTTGTGATAAGTTTGATATGAATCTTCTTACGAAATTGATCTTACCAAGCAGTGATTGCAATTCCTTAAGATTAGTTGGAGGAACAACTTCATCAATGGCTTTCATACTTTTCCTGCCAACTCCTATTCCTCCTTCATGCACCAGAAACCCCAGGAATTCTCCTGCCGAAACTCCAAAAGCACATTTATTTGGGTTCATTTTGAGCCCATGTTTCCTAGTGCATTCTAGAGTTTTCCTTATGTCGGCCAAATGTGCTTCATGATCCAATGACTTAATTACGATATCATCGATATATATCTCCACAATCTTGCCGATCAACTCATGAAAAATATAATTCATAGCTCTCTGATAAGTTGCACCAGCATTCTTCAAACCAAACGTCATGACAACCCATTCAAACAACCCTATATGTCCTGGACATCTGAAAGCCGTTTTCGCTATATCTTCCAATGCCATAAAAATTTGATTGTACCCTGCGTTACCATCCATGAAACTAATCACTTTATGTCCAGCAGCAGCATCAACCAAGGAGTCAGCAACAGGCATTGGATATCCATCCATGGGTGTAGCTCTGTTCAGATCTCTAAAGTCTATGCAAACTCTCATCTTCCCATTTTTCTTGTACACAGGAACAATATTAGAGATCCATTCTGCATATCTGCACGGCCGAATAAAATTTGCTGCTATTAATCTTTCCACTTCCATCTTCACATCGGCCAACACTTCATCTTTGTAGATTTTCCGGGGTGGTTGCTTGTAAGGTTTATAACCAGGCTTGATCGGCAATCGATGCTCAACAATGGAACGATCTAAACCAGGCATCTCCGAATAATCCCAAGCAAAGCAATCTTTGTATTCTTTTAACAACTCAATCAACTTCTCCCTGAAAACCGAATTCAAGCTAGCACTGATGAATATCGGCCTTGGTTTGTCACCGTCTCCAATGTCTACTTCTTCTAATTTATCAGCCGACACAAATCCATATCCTAGCTTCCCGTCAGTTCCATCGATTGGATTATCCATTAAAAATTGCTAAAAGAGCCGACTGCTTTGATCGGCTGTTGATCACTGCTGACTGGCTCAACAGGACCTTCTCCCCAGTCCTTACCTGAGAAGCAATCTATGCCTTGATATTCCCAGAAGGCCGGTTCCACATTAGCCACGCTAATCGAATCATCTGCTGGGACAATTTCCACTTCATCATCTATCCACTGAATAAGCTGTTGATGCATAGTAGATGGAATACAGCAATTCGTATGAATCCAATCCCTTCCAAGTAGCAAGCTGTATGCCCCTTTGCCTTCAATAACAAAGAAGGTTGTAAGCAAAATCTTGGACCCAATCATCAGATCTACATGTACACATCCTTTGGTGTCCGAAGGATTTCCAGCAAAATCATTCAACACTATGCTTGTTGGCGTTAAATCTCCAGGGCTCATGCCAAGTTTCCTGAATGTGTTGTATGGCATCACATTAACAGCAGCTCCACCATCAACAAACATCTTCGTTAGTGGCTTCCCGTTGACATATCCTCTTAAGTACAGTGGCTTCATGTGCCGATTCTGGACTGGCTTCTCAAAAATAGCTTGTTTATTCAATACCAATTGTGCCATTAACCCATATTGCTCGGCTTCATCAACTTCTGACAATATCTCTTCCTGTACAATTTGATTAGCTGGAGCCATGAATTCATTCGGCAAGAAACATACCATGCACGTAGGAGCCGAATGACCCGATTCGTCAGGCCTGTCTTTTGGACGCCATATCGATTTCATCCTGGTTCCTGCTTGCTTCAATTCTTGATTCCTCAGGCGTTGGACTCTTCTCTTCTGGCTCCTTCTTAAACCAGGTGGACACCACTGTCCTTTCTGCCAAACATACTCACGATCTTCTCCCTCATGATCAACCCATCTATAATCAGCATGTCTTTTCATTGGTTGATCATCATTCTTATATATTTTTAGACGCCGATCATCACTAGGATGTACCCTTCCAATTCTTTCGTGGACGGATCGGCGAATGGCAACATTTTGCCTATGTTCGACATACCCATTATTGCACTCAGGACAGTTATTCCACGTAGGCAGCTTTAAACCCTCGTTCCAACAGTGTCTGAAGAAAACACAATCCCAATGTGCACGTTCTTGTTCTCGGACATATTCTTCTTGTTCTTCCTCAAACCTTTCTTCTTCGCGCCTTCTTTTCTCCTCCTCGTATTCACGTCTCTGGTAATGCTCTTTTTCTTGCTGACGCTGCCACTTATTGAGGAGAATACGCGATGTGACTCTGGGTTTAGAAGAATTCCCAATTTCAAATTGGCTATTCGGGAAGCGAGGTCTCTCCTCGCGAATCTGTTCGATCGTGATTTGCCGATTAGGATCTACTGAGCCACTCTGCTTCGCTTTCTTTGACGTCAGGACTCTCATTTTTTCTTTTTCTCCAGATTCGGTAGTACTCACCATATTGATTGAGAACCCAACCATGTTCTGAGGAAACGGGTTACTGTCCAACTTCATCTTATTGTCGAATTTCAAATGCCCTTCTTGGATAGCTTTCTGAATCCTCACTCTAAAAACCCTGCATTCATTGATGGAATGAGAATTTCTATCATGGAATCCACAGTACCTCTTATCTTTCACTCCATCAGGCCGAAGCATAGAATGCCCCTCTGGTAGCTTGATTCGGCCTTCCTTTACAAGATAATCAAATAATTTATCTGCCTTAGTTACATCAAAATCATAGGTACCCTTATTCTGTTTAATCCATCTATGATTCACCATGACTGGTTCTTTACTCCACACTATCTCTGTTGCGGCTATCTCCTCGCTATCTTCATACTCATCTTCTTGATCTGCTCTTTCAAGGAATTGGTTATAGATGTCAGCTACATCATTATTTTTAGCAAATCTGGCATCTTTCTTGAAACCATATGCCTGGTTACTCATCAAGGCCAATCTGTGTGACAACTGGCCCAGATCATCAAATTCCATCCCGAATAGCTTCTCCCGAATGGCAGGCAGCATGCCAGCTACAGCCATACCAGCCAGCTGGTCATCAGGTATGTTCAGAGAAAAGCACATGCTCTTTGTTTCCCTAAATCTCCTGAGGAACTCCGTAGGTGTTTCATTATTCCTCTGCCTCAAGCTGGTCAGATCAACCAACTTTTTCTCGGTACTGCCAATGTAGTAATGAGCATGGAATTTCTGCTCCAGGTCTTTCCAAGTACAAATCGACTGAGCAGGCAAAGAAGCAAACCATGTAAAAGCTGGACCTGTTAATGACAAAGGAAAGTATCTGATTCTAAAGGCCTCATCTGCCGAAGCTTCTCCAAGCTGCATCAAATATCGAGTTATATGTTCCACAGTACTTGTATCATCTTGTCCTGAGAATTTAGTAAACTCTGTAGGCACCTTGACTCTATTCGGCAATGATACCCTTTGGTACCATTCTGGGAAAGGAGACGAGTACATGTACCCCTGATTTTTAGGCTTCAGACCGAATTGATTTTGCAATACATCGGTCATTTTTTGCACCATGAGGTCAATACTGGTATCTTGATTCCCTGGTCTTCCAGCAAGCATGCCTGCAGTACCAACATACCCAGGATTCGGGAGGGCGTCGATAGCATTGTAATCCATAAACTCTGAATATCCGTTTCCATACATGTCCCTTTGCAGCCTATTGTTCAAGGGAGATATCTTGTAAGCAGAAGCAGGCGGATTCCCTGTGGTGCCGAATGCCATATCACCGTATGTGCGAGTTTTCGGCAGTGCAGGCTGAGGATCTTGCCGAATCGGTTGTCCATTTGTATCTTTAGTACCAGAACCTCCAGTTTCATCAGCATTCCCTTTACCATGTGGCCTCTGAGCTTGTGCTTGAACATTGAAGTATGTCGGACCACCCAATTGCCCATGTATCTGCTCGAAGGGTTTATCCACATGCTGACCAAAAATGCTTACCATTATATGCCAAAAACTGTTCAAGAACGCAGCATTGTGATTGGTCATTGCTTCCCCCAAAGCTTTGTATAACAAGCCCGAGAATCTCTCCCTCTCTTCTTCTTCAGTAAAATCAGACTGCCCAGGAAGGAGAACTCTTGGCAAGTCGGACTTGAGAAACGGTGCACCACTCCTGTTCTTGGCGAAAGACAGTAAACATTTGTTAATGAATTGGTCAGCAGCAGCCTTTACCATCTGTTGATGCTCTTCAGACAATTCTTCCAAAGTAACGTCCATGATGTCGCTCAACTCAGGCATCTTGAAAACTTGTGTGCGTCCCACCGGGCGTGCCAAAAAGTGTGTTGACGCAAAATCCGCACCTCACGCAAAGCACACAGCAAGCCGAATTAGCTAGCTTCACACGTGACCCGGGCTTTTGAATCCGGAAGCGTGCCAGTCAGTTTGCCTGAAAACTAACAAAGGGACAAAAAAGTTTAGATCAAAACCTGGAACGTGCCGGGTGAGACCAGACAGTTCCATATTTGCGGCATTGAAGCCAATCTCGAGAGACATATAGCTACGGACAAGCTATCTGTCGTTACTCAGAATATCATTCGGCAATCGGTAGAAGCATGTAAGAATCACACTGCCGAACGTACAACATCAGCATGACGTAAGATCAGTAGAAGCATGTAAACTATCTGTCGGCAGTTAAAGCCTCATTCGGCAATCGGCAAGGCACGCAGGGAGCGCACTGCCGAATGCGTGACGTAAGCATGACGAAAAATCGGCTTTCAATCGAATGAACATTGTAACGCATACTCATAGCCGATTAATGAGAAACAAAGCATAATAAATAAATAAAAGGGCGAAAGCATGACCATAAATCCGCAGTAAACAAGAATGCATAGGCCGAAAGCAGCACCCGTCAAGCATGGCAACAAACAAGTTAATCCACCGCATGATACAACTCGTTTGAGGCCACACCACCAATCAGGTTAGATCAATCCACCGCATGATACAATCTAATCGTGAAAGGCTAAAAGCATTAATTGTTCACTGCAAACCCACGAACACGTTCACTCGTGAGAGCACTGCCGAATGCGGCTGCTTAGCCGAATCGGGGTCCGCGGCGAAGGAACAAACTTAATCGATAAAGATAAATCTATCAGGTCGAATCGAATTCTAATCCACCGGATGATTAGCTCTAAGACGACCCAAAAACCTGCATCTACCGCATGATACCCGGTTCTGTCAAGATCTACACGATACCAACAAGTTCGAACCCGCGACACGTAGCAACCTAGATCGGTTTCGGACTCGGCTATGAGGGGATAAGTCATCGCATCGTGAAGTAGAGCCGATTCTAGCCGACCTAGATTGGGCAAAGGAGTGTTGCATGAATTAAGCACAGAGTAAAAACGAAGCAACACGGGGTAACTTAATGAATCTGTTAGATCTTGCCGAAATCTAACAGAGCCGATAACGTGGTCCATACTAGATCTTAGCCCACCGCATGGCTCATGACCTAACAGAGGAACCTTCTTGAGACCACAACTTAAATCCACCGGATGATACTAAGCATGGTAACAAGACTACTTGCATCAAAGCTTAAATCCACCGCATGATACTAAGCATGATACAAGGTTGCCGGTACTTATGTCACACCCGGCCCAGTCTGTATGGCCCGGTAGTGGCCCATTAGTGCGGGATGCACATGTTTAGTGCCACATTGCTAGTTGAGCAAGGGTGGAGGCAACTTATAAGCCTTTGTCTTCCAGCCATAGCACCTTCGGGTTAACCCTTTTACACGAAGCGAGGACGAAAGTGTAAGCAGGGTGCTATGTGTACGCGTGCACGCCCCTCGGAAGGGCTGTGCGGTGCGGCTTTGGAGGGCGGGGTGTTACAGGTGGTATCAGAGCCGACCCTCGCGGTTGCGCGTACGGGCGCAGTGTGCGGGCATAGGGTGCATGGCGCGTATGGCCCGGGTAGGGCATACGGCATGGACTATGGCGCCGGCACTGGACGTACGGTCGTGCGCCAAGGGGGAACGTTCCTGGACATTTGCCCGTGTGGGTGAGTTGCGCCGACGAGGACCCTCGCGGTTGCGCGTACGGGCGCAGTGTGCGGGCATAGGGCGCATGGCGCGTATGGCCCGGGTAGGGCATACGGCATGGACTATGGCGCCGGCACTGGACGTACGGTCGTGCGCCGACGAGGACGTCGGGTTCTTTGAGGGGGGGTGTATGTCACACCCGGCCTAGTCTGTATGGCCCGGTAGTGGCCCATTAGTGCGGGATGCACATGTTTAGTGCCACATTGCTAGTTGAGCAAGGGTGGAGGCAACTTATAAGCCTTTGTCTTCCAGCCATAGCACCTTCGGGTTAACCCTTTTACACGAAGCGAGGACGAAAGTGTAAGCAGGGTGCTATGTGTACGCGTGCACGCCCCTCGGAAGGGCTGTGCGGTGCGGCTTTGGAGGGCGGGGTGTTACAACTTACGGAGGTCGACGGATCGATGACTCCTCTCGAAGAACTCAACGACTCGACTAAAGGACTCGATGTTGGCACGGGGCCGGTTTGTTGTATGATTGATTCGATTCTCCTCTTTACAGCTGCCATGGGTTTATATTTATACCCAGGTCTTGATACAACCCCTAGTCGGACACGACTACAATACTTGTTTCTAAAAATAAATGACGAATCTTTGTGCCCATATTGCGTTCCTTGTTCGAACCGGCCTTTTCCTTATGTTTTTTCCACGTCATCACGCCTTCCCGAATGCTACCGCTTTTGCCTGCGGAACTATGCCTCTGCCGAATGATGACGCGTTCCCGACCGCAGAGCGTTATTGCCGAATACTTCAGAGAAAGCCCCTCAGCCGAATGGTATCCTTCCACCAAATCCGGCCCACACGTCAGCCTCTTCCTGGTGCTAAATTTTGGTGTCAACAATTCGCTAAGAACGTGTCGTTGTCCTCTTGCATGGGTGGGACAGGCTTGTTGTTGTCCGCCATCTATAGAATTAAAAATAATTGATAAGCAATATATACAAAGCATACATATTCCCAATATTTCTAACATTTTCGCTAAAGGGGTCGGTGCGCGAAAAACGGATTCGCTAAGGGGTTCGAGGTCTAGGGTTGGGGTTTCGGGGTTTAGTGTTAGGGTATCGGGGGTATGAGGTCTAGGGTTGGGGTTTCGGGGGTTCGGGGTCTAGGGTTGGGGGTTCGGGGTCTAGGGTCGGGGTTCTGGGGTTTCGGGGTCTAGGGTCGGGGTTTCGGGGTTTAGGGTTAGGGGTTCGGGGGTTCGGGGTCTAGGGTTGGGGTTTCGGGGGTTCGGGGTACAGGGTCGGGGTTTCGGGGTCTAGGGTCGGGGTTTCGGGGTCTAGGGTCGGGGTTCCGGGGTTTTGGGTTAGGGTTTCGGGGGTTCGGGGTCTAGGGTTGGGGTTTCGGGGGTTCGGGGTATAGGGTTGGGGTTTCGGGGTCTAGGGTCGGGGTTCCGGGGTTTCGGGGTCTAGGGTCGGGGTTTCGGGGTTTAGGGTTAGGGTTTCGGGGGTTCGGGGTCTAGGGTTGGGGTTTCGGGGTTTAGTGTTAGGGTTTCGGGGTTTCAGGGTCTAGGGTTGGGGTTTCGGGGTTTATTGTTAGAGTTTCGGGGTTTCGGGGTCTAGGGTCGGGGTTTCGGGGTTTAGTGTTAGGGTTTCGGGGTTTCGGGGTCGGGTCAGGGTTTCGAGGGTTTAGTGTTAGGGTTTCGGGGGTTCGGTACGACGCGAAGGGGTTTGCGAAGGGTTCGGGTTCAATATACATTTCAATGTAAATATGCAATGCATTTCCAATATACATTTCAAACATATAACATTTCCAATATACATTTCAATGTAAATATCTCCAATACACATTTCAACATGCATATACATTTCCAATAAATAAACATGAATATACATTTACATTTTCAACATATAAATATTTGCAATTTACATTTGCAACATTTTTCAATACATATGAAGCATGTATATTTCTAATAGAATTGCAATATAGAACATTTCCAATATATCATTTTTATTTCCAATATAATGCATTTCCAATAAATTAATTTCTAATATTTTCAATACATATGAAGCATATATATTTCTAATATTTCCAATACAATGCATTTCCAATGTATGTGGTTAGCGAACGCGTTCGGTCAAGCGCATTTGGTTAGCGAACACGTTCGCTAACCAAATACGCATGGCCAAACACGTTCGCTAACCAAATGTGCATGGTCGAACGTTGCATGGTTGAACGTGTTCGGCCATGCAAGGGTACCTGCACACACACAAACAGACACGGCACGAAGGCCGGCTCACACGTACACAACCACGCACGGCACGAAGGCCGGCATCACAGGGGCCTCACCGCGACGGTGGACGACGGCAGCGGCGGGCCGGAGGCGGCGACGGGCCGGCGGCGACAACGAAGGGCGGCGCGACCGGGGACGATGGCGGCGCGGCGAAGACGGCGAGGGCGCGGGTGGCGGCGCGGGGACGTCGGCGGGGACGACGGCGACGAAGAGCGGCGGCGCGGCCGGCCGGGGACGTCGGGCGGCGCGGGGACGACGGGCGCAAGCGCGGGGACGAAGGGCGGCGGCGCGGGCGCCGGCGCAGGGTCGTCGTGCGGCGGCGCGGGGACGACGGCGAGGGCGGAGGGCGCCGGCGTGGGCGAGGGCACCGGCGGCGGCGCGGGGAGCAGGGGCGGCGCGGGGAGGACAGGCGGCGGCGCGGGGAGGATGGACGAGGCCGAGGGCGACGGGCGGCGGGCGCGGCGACGACGGCGGCGGGGGCGAGGCGGGGAGGAGGGCCGGCGGATGGGGAAGACGAAGTGCTGGGGCGGCGGCGGGGGCGGGGGCGCCTATATAGGTCCCCCGTCTTTAGCACCGGGTGTAGCCACGACCCGGTGCTAAAGGGGCCTTTAGCACCGGGTCTATACAGCACCCGGTGCTAAAGTCCACCCTTTAGCACCGGGTCTTGTACACCCGGTGCTAAAGGACCTTAACTGGCGCCAAACGAAAAATGGGGGCCTTTAGCACCGGATTGTAGATCAACCCGGTGCTAAAGGCCCCCATTTTTCATTTGGCGCCAGTTTCCAAACCGGTCTTCAGCACCGGTGGCTACTATTTGGCATTTTTTTTCATTTCTATTTATCATATTCTTTTCTACCTATTACATATGATAAATATAGTTTTTAATATATAGCTATTAATACTTGTTTTAATTCAGTTATTAATGCTATACCTATTAAAAATATATATTAAATAAGAAAATCATAGAAATTAATATAAAATCAATATAAAATGCAAGAATTAATAACAAATCCTACAAAATTAATATAAAATCTTATAAATTAATAGAAAATAAATATAAAATGCTAAAATTAATGACAAATCCTACAAAATTAATAGAAAATCTTATAAATTAATAGAAAATAAATATAAAATGCTAGAATTAATGAAAAATCCTACAAAATTAATAGAAAATCTTAGAAATTAATATAAAATCAATAGAAAATCTCATTACAGCATAGTTGGAACATAGTGCAATGAAATTACATGGCATCATCGTTTACTCGGACACTAATAAACTTCCTTTTTACAAAAGTTCCTTGATTGTGATCACGCCGTAGATACGGTGTCTCCTCCGCTGCTAACAGGATGCTTGGGTCATCAACCACTGAGAATGGAGGCAGGCCATCGAGCATATCATAATCTTCATCCGTCTTGTCCTCAACTCCTACGATTTTTCTCTTTCCAGGAAGGACTATATGACGCTTTGGCTCGTCTTGTGATGGGTCCAATTGCTTACCCCCACCTTTCTTATCCGCCCCTTTCTTCGGTCTGCTAGCCATGTCCTTCACATAAAAAACTTGTGTGACAGCTTTGGCCAGGACGAACGGTTCTTCTAGAAAGCCAATCTTGTTTAGGTCCACTAACGTCATTCCATAGTCATCAACTTTAACACCTCCTCCAGTCAGCTTCACCCATTGGCACGTGGGATCTTCAAAGGTCCGTACTCTAGTTCCCATATCTCCTCTATGACTCCATAGTATGAGTTCGTATTGCCATTGGTGTCTGTCGCGACGATCCGGACACCACTGTTTTGGTTGGTGCTTTTCCTGTCCTGGGCTCTTGTGTAAAATGTATACCCATTGATGTCGTATCCTTGGAATGTCAAGATCGTGCTCGATGGACCCCTAGCTACAAAAGCTAGCTGCTCATCAATGCCCTCGACACCCATAAGACGTTTTCGCAACCAAGCGGTGAAATCCCTATTGTGCAAACGCTGAATGAAGGCCGCAAACTTTGTTGAGTTTTCGTCCCAGAGAATCTGCATGTGCTCCTCGATGTACGGAGCAACTAAGGATGATTGTTGCAAAACTGTGAGGTGCGCTTTTCGAAATGTATCAACGTCCTTGATCACCATCGATCTTCTCCCTAGTGTGCCCTTACCACCAAGTCTACCCTCGTGATGTGATTCGGGCACACCAATCGGCATAAGATCGTCGACAAAGTCAACACATAATTCAATGACCTCCTCTGTTTCGTATCCCTTAGCAATGCATCCTTCTGGACGAGAACGATTACGGACATACTTCTTTAGGACAGCGAAGAACCTCTCAAAAGGGAACATGTTGTGTAGAAATACTGGCCCCAGTATACGAATCTCTTTGACGAGGTGAACCAATAGATGTGTCATGATATTGAAGAAGGATGGTGGAAATATCATCTCAAAGCTGACAAGACATTGCACCACGTCATTCTGTAGCTGATCTAAATGGTCTGGATTGATCACCTTCTGAGAAATTGCATTGAGGAATGCACATAGCTTCACAATGGCTTTCCGCACGTTAACTGGTAGCACACCCCTCAGTATGACGGGAAACAGCTGTGTCATCAACACATGGCAGTCGTGAGACTTCAGGTTTGTGAACTTCTTCTCTTTCATATTTATTATTCCCTTAATATTGGAGGAGTAGCCAGACGGAACCTTGATGCCGTTCAAGCATTCAAACATGTTTGCCTTCTCTTCTTTGCTGAGAGTGAAGCTGGCAGGACGCAAGTACTGGCGTCCTTTGTCTCTCTTTTCTGGACGTAGATCAGTCTGTTGGTTCAATCGTTGCAGGTCCTGACGTGCTTCCAGTGTATCTTTTGGCTTCCCATAAGAACCCAAGAAGCTTATCAAGTTCACGCACAGATTCTTCGTCAGATGCATCACATCAATCGCGTTACGGACCTCTAAAAATTGCCAATAAGGTAGCTCCCAAAAGATAGACTTCTTCTTCCACATCGCGGCACGACCATCCTCGCCCGTCGGAGCAGCCTGGCTTCCGTCTCCCTTGCCAAACACCACGTGTAGGTCCTTGACCATATCAAATAGCTCTTCTCCACTCCGGTGTCTCGGCTTTGTACGGTGGTCAGCATACCCGCCAAAATGCGCACATTTCTTTCGTAGCTCGTGCTTCGTTGGAAGGAATCGACGATGACCCATGTACACAACCTTACGACAATGTTTCAAATACATGCTTTCAGTTTCCTCTAAACAGTGAGTGCATGCTTTATATCCTTTGTTTGATTGTCCTGATAGGTTACTTAGTGCAGGCCAGTCGTTGATGCTTATGAAAAGCAGTGCTCGAAGGTCAAACTGCTCCTACTTGTCCTCATCCCACATGCTAACACCTTCAACCTTCCACAGCTGTAAAAGTTCATCAACCAATGGTCTTAGGTACACATCAATGTCGTTGTCAGGTTGCTTTGGGCCTTCGATGAGCACTGGCATCATAATGAACTTCCGCTTCATGCAGAGCCAGGGGGGTAGGTTGTAGATACAAACAGTCACGGGCCAAGTGCTATGACTACTGCTCATTTCACCAAAAAGGTTCATGCCATCGGTACTTAAACCAAGCCTAACATTCCTCGCATCAGCATCAAACTCTGGGAATGCTCTGTCGATGTTCCTCCACTGGGATCCATCGGCGGGGTGTCTCAACATACCATCCTGCTTACGTTCTTCTTTGTGCCGGTGCATCAGTTTGGCATGGTCCTTGTTCCTGAACAAACGCTTCAGACGGGGTATCAGAGGGAAATACCACATCACCTTCGCAGGGATTTTTTTTCTTAGAACGCTCCCCCAACCTCACCAGGGTCGTCCCGCCTGATCTTGTATCGTGCGCAGGTGCAAACCGGACAATGATCCAAGTGTTCGTACTGTCCGCGATAGAGGATACAGTCATTAGGACACGCATGTATCTTCTGCACCTCCAAACCGAGAGGGCAAACAACACGTTTTGCTTGATACGTCGTCGATGGCAATTCGTTACCCTCTGGCAGAATCTTCTTCACGAGTTTCAGTAGCTCCTCGAAACCCTTATCAGTAACGCCATTTGCTGCCTTCCACTGCAGAAGTTCAAGTGTGCTACCCAACTTCTTAAGCCCCTCTTTGCAATCTGGGTACAGGTCAGTCTTGTGGTCCTGCAACATGCGTTGTATCGTTTTCAAATCCTTATCATTGCCGCAGTCTTTCTCAGCATCACGCAGCATTTGCCCGAGTCCATCAGTAGGGTCATTTTCCTGAGCAACATCTTCCTCATCGGCATCACCCATCGCAGCATCTGCAAAGGAACCGTAGTATTGAGCCAATACCGGAATGTCGTCATCGGCCCCGTCTTCTTCATCTTCATCCATTAGAATTCCTCTTTCACTGTGCTTCGTCCACACAGAATAATTCCTCATGAAACAGTGCCTCATCAAATGCACCTGAAGAACTCCTCTTTTTTGGTGCGATTGCATATTTTCACAATTGGTGCATGGGCAGAACATCCTTCCCTCTGGCGTCCTGTTAGCCTCGGCGGCATCGAGAAACGCCCTGAGGCCATCACGGAACTCCTGAGCGTGGTTGTCCCCGTACATCCATTGTCTATTCATCTGCATTATTAACCAATAACAAATATGTAATATATTATGAAGTTAATACAAATTTAATATATAAATAAATACAAATTTTAGTATATATTCCATTATAGAAACACATTTCAAAAACTACATTACTATATTCATTAAATAATAAATATAAGTGTAATAATATATATATTCCATGTAATTACTATATTTATTTTCTAAAAACAAATATACCTTTTATTAAATTAATAAATAAATATTCCAACTTTAACAAATAACTAATAAATAAAATACATAAGCCTTATAACTATTCACAAGACATACAAAACAAAATACTAACTAGCTTGCCTTCTCTCTCCATTTAAAACACAACATGAACACTCTCTCTCCACCATGAACTCAAGCTCTCTCCTCTCTCTCCTCCATGAACACAAGCTCTCTCTCTAGCTAGCTATACTTTGATCCACAAATCCCTCTATTTCTAAATCATAGAAGGATTACAAGCTAAAGAAAATATTAGAGAATGAAAAAGTGTACCTTGTAGTGCTCCTTAGATGAGTGAAATCTTCACAAATTTTGAAAAAAATTTGGGCAGCACCTCCCCTCCCACGGCCGAGCAGCATGAACACAGCGCCTAAGTGTTCAGCTGGCTCGGCCGGGGGAGGAAGAAGGTGCTATATACAAAAGACATTAGCACCGGGTCGTGGCAAGACCCGGTGCTAATGTGCTCCAATTAGCACCGGTTGCAGCCAGCAACCGGTGCTAAATGGCCTCGGGCACATTAGCACCGGTTGTTGGCTGCAACCGGTGCTAAAGGGGGAGCATTAGCACCGGGTCTCGCCACGACCCGGTGCTAATGTGTCCGCCCTGACACGCCGCAGCGCCGCCCCCGCTCCTAGCCGTTGGACCCGGTGCTGAAGCCCCATCAGCACCGGGTCCAAAAATAGCCGAGGCGGAGGGGGCGGGCGGATGTTGATGTTTCTGGTAGTGCGCTGAATCTTGCTTTGGCGTGGATTCAGATTGCGTTGCCAGGTGTAGAATAGCCTATCATTTCTGCTAGCTTTGCGATGGCTACCAAAGGAATGGATGGAGATTGATCATAGATATTTGTAGATATTTTCCTCTACATCTAAGATGGATGCATGATCATCAGATCGACGAGGGAACTGATCCAAGGGACTGGATCACATGCAACAAGCCAAGCAAACCAAACCTAGTGCCGGCCAGCAACTGCCAACTGCCAAACTGATCGACTTGCACTGAGTGCTTCATCCAAAGACCCAAGCAAGTCTCTACTCGATCTCTCAAATAGATATGTGATCGATCTGTCTGGTGCATGGACCTTTACATTTGTTTGCAGATGCGTGAACGACCGTACAGCAAGATATGCATATAGCATAGCGGATGATGCCCTAGCTTATCCTCAACGTAACTTTTTCGTCAGAAAAGTTGCAACAGAAATAGGGGACCAAAAAAAAAGTCCGATCCTGTCCTAGACAGCAACATGCATGTGTCCAGCCGATAATCATATCCCACGGTTTTCGTCGACACTGCCGGAGGGGGAGCTCCTGGTTTTCTGTTTTGGCCCATAGGATCTACAGTGTCAATTCATTGAGGATTTTTGTGTTCGCACAAAATAATAAAGGTAAAGGGTTTCCTAAAAAAAATAAAGCTAAAAGGGGTGGAGGCAACAGAGCTATCGTTCTCCTCGTGCACATGATCGGAACAGAGCTAGGGAGTAGAGAGGAGCTGGAGGCAACAACATCTGACATACAATGTGATGTGTTACATTGACGGACTCGCTGAAGAGCACGCACATTGACGAAAAGAGGAACGAGTAGAGATAGATGCGATCATCGTCATCGTCAGCGAAGCGACCTTAGCGCGCTGCTTGCATTGTTTGTTTAATTTGGCACCTGATGATCTTAGCCCACTTGAGGAACTAGGCCTTTTGTTTGCATGGCAGTGTGGGCCTCTGTGGAGTTGTGCCATCATTTTGGGCCTGGTGATCAATTGCAACCGCCCGGAGTCTGCCTCAATTCGCTCGGGGCCCATTCATTGGCCTGTCGTGCCGTGACCATTCTTGTCCTGCCGTGGAGCTATCTAAGATTCTAAGCTACGAGTACACGTCTACACCTACATATAGTACGTACTATGCAGGAGGATGGTTGGTGTGGTTTGGCGCCAAGTGATAAAGGATCGGATCCGTATATCGGAGGCACATGCATGCAGGCACACAAAAGCCTCTACTGTACGTACTGTAGTCTGTAGGTAGGACGATAAGACAAGGCCCGTCCTTAGCATTCCATCCTTGTTGTTGGTCCCATGCATGCAGTGGTCAGCATTGTGCATTACCGACGTGTCTAAAGTGATCGAGGCCGGAGGCCTTTGGCCTTTCCTTCTTCTTTTTTCGATCGCCCCGGCCTCCGTCGTCCGTCTTAGATCTCGATCCATCTCGGTCTTTAGCTAAAAAAGCTGCCCGTAATATATGTTTGTGTAGGCAGTGATCGGTTCTTTGGTTTAGCCCAAGCCTAGGCTAGTGCAAGCCTTTTTACACTACCAGAAAAATAGACATCGGCACCGGTTGGGAAGCCCGTTTAGCACGGGCGGGCTTCCAACCGATGCTACTATTCCGAGGCTAAAGGGTGACATCACCGGGTCAAATAACCGGTAGTGGGGGCACTAGCTAATAACCGGTACTGAAGGTGGGGGCACTAGCTAAATTTTTTTTTCATATTTGCGTGTTGCAGGATTCGAACTCGAGACCTCTTGGCTCGCGCGCACCCACCCAACCATCTCACCTACGCATCGCACGTGATAGGATAGAAGATGCGCTTCTTTTAAAGTAGCATGTGACACCCCCATTAGCACCGGGTCGTAACACCACCCGGTGCTAAAGAAGGAGGGGGACCCTTTAGCACCGGGTCGTAACACCAACCGGTGCTAAAAGACCAACCGGTGCTAAAGGGTCCCGGGGGCACCCTAATTTTACGTCCGGTGCTAATATTGCATTAGCACAGGTTCTTGGATGCGCCGAGGCATATGAGGGGGGCAGATGATGGATTTTCTTTATTTGTTGCTTTATTTGTTTACTTTTTACCGAAAGGTGTAGTGAAAGCAGCAATATGCACCCAACATATATATACTTTTGTACGTACTCCGGTCGGGTGCCTAAACTTGTTTAGCATCGATCGATCGTGGTCATTCATTCCTTGTCAATACTGCCCGGCCGCCATGCTATGTCAAGAGAGAGAACACCATCTAGCTTGTCTTGTCTCTGGTTATTTTGATTATCTGTTTGTTTTGCAACCTACGGCCGCGCATCGACACGACTGCTAGAAATCACGACGCTGCCACCACCAACTACTACTAGTGGCCTCGATCGAGAGAGAGTGGCAAAACCCAGGCCTTGAGATCAAAGTTTGAAAACCCACCTTTCCGTTGCTGCGCTCACCTCTCTCCCCCCACCTTTCCGCAAGCTCTGCTCCACTCCACTCGCCGCCAAATCTAGGGTTTGCTTCGGTGGGGTTCCCCTTCCTCCTTACCCCAAGGGCAAGGGCAAGGGCAAGCTCCTCCCGAGCCGCCGCCGTGCTGGCTGCTCTCTCCATTCCGCTGATTTAGATTCGATTTGATTTGATTTCTGGTCTTGTCTTGTGCTGCAGCAGAAACAGAGAGAGAGATAGATCCCACGCAGCCAGGGCCAGCTCATCTGAGCACCGCGCCACCCGGGAGCCGGGATGGCGGCGCCGGGGAGGAGGGCCGACATGTCCTCGTCCTCGCCATCGCCTTCCCCCGCCGGACCGGGGGGAGCCTCCGCCGGGAGGCGCCTCCTCCGCACGCAGACCGTAGGCAACCTCGGCGAGTCCATCTTCGACAGCGAGGTCGTGCCGTCCTCGCTCGTCGAGATCGCGCCCATCCTCCGTGTCGCCAACGAGGTCGAGGCAACCAACCCACGAGTAGCATACCTGTGTGAGTAGTAGGAGCAGATGCCTTCCTCCTACCTTCGTTGATCCCGTCTCCATCCATGCGACCAAACTCACTGCTCTCCCCTGCAGGCCGCTTCTACGCTTTCGAGAAGGCTCACCGCCTCGACCCCACTTCAAGTGGCCGTGGTGTTCGTCAGTTTAAGACTGCACTTCTTCAGAGGCTTGAGAGGGTGCTGCTACTGCCCTCCCTACCTAGAAAAATGCAATCCACTTTACATTCATCTCGCACACCACTACTTCATTTTTACTTTACCATCCAATCTTCTGTAGGAGAACGATCCCACTTTGAAGGGAAGGGTGCACCAGAGCGATGCCAGAGAGATGCAGCGTTTCTACCGTGAATACTACAAGAAATACATCCAAGCACTCCAAAATGCCGCTGATAAGGCCGACCGGTCAGCCAACTCCCTCCCTCCCTCCCTCCCTCTACTGTTAATAATGCCCTGCTCTTCCTTCCCTCACACCCTCTCTTCTCTTTCCTACTTTCTTCAGTGCCCTGCTCACCAAAGCATACCAAACGGCCGCTGTCTTGTTTGAGGTCTTGAAAGCTGTTAACGTCTCGCAGTCCGTTGAAGTTGATCAAGCGGTACACACTCTCGCTGCTTTGCTTTCTTTTCTCTCTGTTGCTCACTCATCATATGTACTGCCATACAACTTTAACATGCATCCTTTCCGTCCTTGTAACTCCTACACAGATTTTGGATACACACAACAAAGTTGAAGAGAAGACAAAGCTCTATGTCCCTTACAATATTCTCCCTCTTGACCCCGAGAGTACCGGTCAAGCTATCATGCGTTACCCAGAGGTTTTCATCCATCTTTTTCCTCATTGCAAAAAAAGAAAAGAAAAGAAACCCTATACTATCTTATAGTTGGACTACACTTTTATCCAGCAAACTATCTCTGATTTTCCCTATTCCTCATAACTATGATGTAGATTCAAGCAGCTGTTTATGCCCTCCGAAATATTCGAGGCCTGCCATGGCCAAAGGACCATGAGAAGAAGCCTGATGAGAAGAACACCGGTAAAGATCTTCTTGACTGGCTCCAGGCAATGTTTGGGTTTCAGGTAATTGATCAATAGGGACAACTATTTCTGCTTCCGTCTGCATTGCTTTGAAAATATGCTCCATCTAACTGCAGCACTCTCTTTCAGAAAGATAATGTGTCCAATCAAAGGGAACATCTGATACTGTTACTTGCAAATGTGCACATAAGGAAAATACCAAAAGCAGATCAACATCCAAAGGTACAGATCTACCTTTTTTTCATTTCAATCTTTTGGGAGCAATAAAAAGACCTTTTTTTTATTTTTTTTTGCATACTTATAATGTGATGATGTTCTATTTTTAAGTTGGATGACCAAGCCCTGGATGCTGTAATGAAGAAGCTGTTCAAGAATTATAAGAAGTGGTGCAAGTACCTTGGCCGCAAAAGCAGTCTATGGTAGGCTCAGAGCAATTATGAATAGTATATGAGTCACTTGAACTGATTTTCTTATAGCTATGGTTTCATTGCATTCCTTTGTTTTTTATATATTTTATTTAAAATTGTTGACCATCCCGACATTTCATCAGTAAAGTTGCTCACACTTGAAAGGGATACGACATCTCTTGCTGCTTCTCTAAAAGTTTAGCTAATTGATCTCCAGGTTGCCAACTATCCAACAGGAAGTACAACAGCGTAAGCTTCTTTATATGGGTCTCTTCCTGCTGATTTGGGGTGAGGCGGCTAATTTGAGATTCATGCCAGAATGTCTTTGTTACATCTACCATCATGTAAGATCAGCTTGTGTTCTTTTTCCTATATTCACTTTCGTACATATTATTCTTCAGCTGGAAAAAACAGCAACAATAAACCTAGCTGTATGTATTAAACATGTAATGTATTGGGGTACACATTGGGGAATGGTTGTGTGCTGGTATGGAGCCTTGTTTATAAGTTTTAGTTCTGACGATGCCATCCTGATAAAGGCTCCTTTGCATCTTAATAGATGGCTTTTGAACTCTATGGCATGTTGGCGGGAAATGTGAGCCCAATGACTGGTGAAAATGTTAAACCAGCGTACGGCGGTGATGAAGAAGCCTTCTTGATGAAAGTTGTGACTCCAATATACAAAGTTATAGAGAAGGTATAACATTTGCAGCTTTAGTTTTTAAATTAAATGCCGTCATTCATTCAATTCTTTTATTGACAGGAAGCAGAAAGGAGCAAGACTATAAAATCAAAACACTCACATTGGAGAAACTATGATGATCTGAATGAGTACTTCTGGTAAGGGATGATTGAACTGAGTTGGTATTAACAATTGTGCTCCAGATTTTAAACAAAGCTGAGTCATTCCTATATTGCTTGTCAGGTCAGTAGATTGTTTCCGGCTTGGATGGCCTATGAGAGCTGATGCTGATTTTTTTAAAACTCCCAAAGATGCCTATCCTAATCATCTCAATGGAGTAGGTTCTTGTTCATATTAATTTTACTACTTCTATCTGGCCAATGTGCAACTCATGAGCCTTTACAATATTCATTCTCACATTGAACTTGACAATATAATTTACCAGTGAGGCGTTGCATGCTATTTTTTTTGGTAGATATGGTCATTTTATCTATATGTTTATTGTGATATGTGATATTACATCAGCAAGATTTGATCTACTTTCTTTGGCACGGCTCTTGTATGTCGTATTGCTTAGCTTGCAATAAAGGTCCATGAATTTTGTTGTGTCTATTGTTTCCTCTGACATAAAACAAGCAAAAATGGAGTTTGGACTACTACCAATCCTATTTTTACCCCACTTTTCTTGGCTGTGATCCAGGAGAACACTTCTGTCGGTAGCGTTCATTGGATGGGAAAGGTTAATTTTGTGGAGATACGTTCATTTTGGCACATATTCCGTAGTTTTGACAGAATGTGGATCTTCTTGATACTATCCTTACAGGTTAGTTGCTCTTTCTTTCCATCTCCCAGTTTGCTAAGCACTTTCACTCTTACAGTTCTTTCCATCTCTCAGTTTGCTAACATTGTCATCCCTTCAGTTTCCTATATTTCTGATGGTGTTTGGTTTTAATATAGGCCATGATTATACTTGCTTGGAATGGTGGCACACCAAGTGATATCTTTGATGCAGGAGTGTTTAAGCAGGTTTTGAGCATATTTATTACTGCTGCAGTTTTGAAGTTGGGTCAAGGTATTTGGTCTCTACTCCATTATGCCATAGGTTGTTTGCTAGGGTGCCAGTATTTTGTAGCTGGCAAAAGCAAATGGCAGGTTGCGAAAACACAGTGAAGTAGAATAGCTTCAGGATCAGCCAACCAAATATGAGTAACATGATACTGAAGAAACATGACCCTTCAGTATACTGCTGAATATGATACTGCCATTTACTTCAAATTAGTACTCCTTCCTCAGTTTCTTGACTGATGAATTTGTAACATGATACTGAAGGGTCATATTTAACTGCTGAAGCACCTTATTCTTCACTTAACATGTATATCTCTTACATTCAGATTGTGTTTCATAAATTTAAATCAATCTGCAACGTGTTTAACAGCTATCCTGGATATTGTATTTGGCTGGAAAGCGAGAAGAAGCATGTCATTTGCAGTGAAGCTGCGATATGTCTTGAAGTTAATATCAGCTGCTGCCTGGGTTGTGATTTTACCTGTAACTTATGCATATACCTGGGAGAATCCTACTGGTCTTGCAAGGACAATAAAAAGCTGGCTCGGTAATGGTCAGAATCAGCCATCACTGTACATTTTGGCTGTCGTGATATATTTGGCTCCAAACGTGCTTGCCTCCATGCTATTTCTTTTCCCATTTCTGAGAAGGTTCCTAGAAAGTTCAAATGTTAAGGTCATAACATTCATGATGTGGTGGTCTCAGGTAGCTCTCACCCTCCCATTTCTCCTGTTATTTAGATGGTTAAGGTTGTCGGTTTCGTTTTCCGATGAGATTTTATGTTTATTTATCTGCAGCCACGATTATTTGTTGGCAGAGGAATGCATGAAGGCGCGTTCTCCCTTTTCAAGTATGTTAACATATTAGATCATTTTCGCATTTTCTTCTTTCAGTGCCTTTTCAAGTTACTGAGCATTGCTGTCCTGTAGGTATACCATGTTCTGGGTTATTCTTTTAGCTATGAAGTTGACAGTAAGCTTCTATATTGAGGTAAAGATTTGTTTCTTCCATCTTGTTTATTGTACCTTTATCTGTAGATTCTTCATTTTGGTATCCTTGAGTACGAAGTTTGTGCCATCATTTTGGAAATGATTATGAGGATACCAGAGTGTCACATCAACATCATGTTTGTTGCAATTGTGGTTTTGGTGTTGATGTGTGAGTAGGTGATTGTTCACCTTTCTGCGAAAGCTTTTGGTTTTGCCTGAACTTTGGTGTACGGAACTCGATATGTATTTCTTCAGTCATACAGTAACATTCCAAACAGAAGACATTCCTTTGTCATGGATGTATAAATTCTAACACATCATTGAGCAACAACACCTTGTTTGTACATGTCAAAAGCTAGAAGAGAGCTTGCTAAATGGTTCAATTATTATTAGTTGTTTGCGTATTTGATAAGGACTGAGCCTCGTCGGTACTAAGCTATCTACTCCTGCTGGCCATTAACTTTGTCTGTCTTGTTGTAGATCAAACCTCTGGTACAGCCAACCAAAGATATAATGAGAGAGCCGATCAGGACATTCCAGTGGCATGAGTTTTTCCCTCATGGTATTTATCCTGAAACTTCCTATGTTACATTATGGATTTATTTTTGTGTTCTTATTTATGTTTAATTTGTAGGAAGTAACAACATTGGTGTTGTTATTGCACTTTGGGCTCCAATAATTCTGGTGTGTCTCGACTCCTCTCATCCCATTTAAAAAGAACTCATTTAACCAATGTGTTGAGCCTTGTCAGTTAAATTATCCAGGTATATTTCATGGACACACAAATTTGGTATGCACTTTTCTCTACATTGATTGGTGGTATCTACGGGGCTTATCGTCGTCTTGGTGAGGTTAGTAAAATACTTACATATCTTGCTTCATTGATCAATACCCTTCATTGTTTTCTGAAAAAGACTTTGTGCCCCCTAATGTTATGGGTCATTATTCATCATGAGGGACTTATGATAGACTCCTTGGTCCACAAAATCAGATAAGGACACTAGGAATGTTGAGATCTCGCTTTGAATCTTTGCCTCTGGCCTTCAATGATCGCTTGATCCCTTCTGATGCAAACAAAAGTAAAGGTCTCCGCGCTGCTTTCTCCAGGAAACCCAAGGTATTCATTTCTAGTGTGAAACTTGGCTTTCTGAATAGATTATTAGCATATCTCTGTTGAACAAACAATATTTAACTGATACACTTTGTTTTTTAGGCTTCTGGTGATGAAAAAGAGGAAGAGAAAAGAGCTGCAAGATTTGCTCAAATGTGGAACCTAATTATCACAAGTTTCCGTGAAGAAGATCTCATAGATAACAGGGAGATGGATTTACTACTTGTTCCATATTGTAAAGATCGTGAATTGAATATATTCCAGTGGCCACCTTTCCTACTTGCTAGCAAGGTATACACTTCTGATCACTCTGTAATTTCTATACTTAATATGTTTGTGGATTCAGGTGTTAATTGTTTATTTACTGTATATTAGATTCCAATAGCGTTGGATATGGCGGCAGACAGTGGTGGAAAAGACCGTGATCTGACAAAGAGAATGTCATCAGACCCATATTTTTCCTTTGCTATCAGAGAATGCTATGCTTCCTTTAAAAACGTCATCAGTACTCTGGTGTTTGGACAGCGTGAGAAAATGTATGTTGTATCTTATCGGGATTGTTGTTTGTTAAGGAAATAGGAACTCAATTGCATAATCCAGGGACCACACATGTAGATCACATTATAGCTCCTAGTTTGGACTGAATGCAACATAGCACCAAACCTAATCTAATCCACATTTTACATGTCTTGTTAATGGCCTATGACATCTGCTTAGCTAAATTCCCTTTTGGCGCTTGTTTCAGTGTCTTAAAAGAGATTTTCGATGTCGTGGATAAGCACATAGCAGAGGGAACCCTGATAAGGGATCTGAATATGAGGAGCCTTCCTGCACTGAGCAAGAAGTTTATTGACTTACTTGAGTTACTGGTATAAGACCTGCTGTCATTGTTTTAGGTTGTGTTCACAAATGATAGCTTCTCACTGCATCTATCTCTTTGTGTTACAGCAAAATAATAAAGAAGACGACTTGGGTCAAGTTGTCATTTTGTTTCAAGATATGCTTGAAGTGGTCACAAGGGATATAATGGAGGACGAGCAGCTTGGCGGGTGAGATTAGTTTCTGCTGTAATCCACGATACTCTTGTTCATATAGAATTGCTTCTTAGTTGCATCCGTATTTTTTAGCAACAGCCATTGTATTGTTGTCACACAGATCTGCTTGCTTTCTTGCTGTTAACTGTCGTTACCTGAAAGCTGTAGTTTTTTAGGGCTTGGCTAGTATTTGCTGACTGCCGCAAGTAGTCTGACAAAGCTCTATTGTTAATCTAGTTTAGTTTCAGACTTTAAGTTCTACTTCAACGTACAACTTATTTATATATCTGTTGCCATGATATCTGGTTATTTTCGAAATTGATTGCCTGATCTCGTGACATTTTGTGGTTGCTCGTTCTTCCAGAATGTTGGAATCCATACATGGCGCACATAATAGACGACCTGATGGAATTACACCACTAGATCAGCAAGATCAGTTGTTTGCTAAAGCTATTAGGTTCCCCATGGAGGAATCAAATGCATGGACTGAAAAGGTTTGATTTCCAGCCCTATATTTTTTGGATAATAGAGATTCTTGCATCATGATTATATCCTTCATGTTTTTATAATGAAAAATACTATCTATGTTCCAGATAAAGAGGCTTCACCTTCTGCTAACTGTGAAGGAGTCTGCTATGGATGTCCCTACAAACCTTGATGCTAGAAGGCGAATTTCGTTCTTTGCAAATTCTCTCTTTATGGAGATGCCAAATGCTCCTAAAGTGCGGAATATGTTACCGTTCTCGTACGTTTTCACTGCTGTTTTTTTTCTTTTTAAACATTGATCATACTATTATTTTCTTGCTCTGTAGTTATTCTGCTGTCAATGTCATATATGACTACTGTGATTGCTTCATAATTATCTGATGGTTTTGGAGTGTTCATTGTCAATATCATATATTGATTGCCGTGATTCTTCATACCTATCTAAAATGATTTTTTTTTGCTGTGTTTTGTTTGAACTGTAATATCCTTAGTTATTTTTTCTTGTGCGTTATATTTTCTGCAACAATTTCTATTCTGCAGTGTGTTGACTCCTTATTACAAGGAAGATGTTCTGTTCTCCTCACAAAATCTAGAAGAACCAAATGAGGATGGAGTTTCCATCCTTTTCTACCTACAGAAGATTTACCCAGGTTATTTCCTCCTTCTACAGTATACCATTTTACTTGTATTGATGTTGATGCATATTCTTTTGGTTTTGTTCTCTGATGTCCTTTGAGAAACTGACACCGCAACATTGCATGTGTTGACCTTGTTGAAGATGAATGGAAAAATTTCCTTGAAAGAGTGGGCCGAAAGACTGAAGAGGAGCTCCGTGAGGATGAAGGATTGGAAGACGAGCTTCGTCTTTGGGCATCATATAGAGGACAAACATTGACAAGAACTGGTACGTTATATCTCTTATTATGTGGCCCATTTGACCATTTGAATAGTTTCTTTTAAGAAGCATTTTAAACATGTATTATTTAATTTATTTCTACTGTTGTTACTGTTGTCCACACAGTAAGAGGGATGATGTATTACCGAAAAGCTTTGGAGCTTCAGGCTTTCCTTGATATGGCCCAAGATGATGGTATCACTATCGGCTCAGTCTATGCTGCTGTTCTGAATGAGTAACTTCTGACATATGCTATCTTCTCTTCCTTGTTCATTAGATCTTATGCAGGGTTACAAAGCAACTGAACTGATGTCTGAGGACTCACAATTGATGACACAATGCAAGGCCATAGCTGATATGAAGTTCACGTATGTTGTCTCATGCCAGCAATATGGAATCCAGAAACGGTCTGGTGAAGCTTGTGCACATGACATTTTGAGGCTTATGACAACGTGAGTTTCATTGAAAAATTCTCGATAAATGCTATTCTAGGAGTAGGATGTGGATATTATATGCTCATAAATGAAAAGAAGATTGGTATTGCAGTGGTTTTACTTTTGCATGCATTCAGTATGTTTATTGATCTAGAACAATGGTACTGCCTTCAGTTTGATAGAGAGTTGCTTAATTCACTACAATCAAATAAATACAGGCAAAACTTTGCAGGGTATGCTCTAGTTGTTCAGGGTATGCAACTCAATGGTGTAAAACTCATAGTTCATATGTTATATGATGGTACTGAAATAACAGGAATGGCATTTTGACAGATATCCATCACTGCGGGTTGCCTATATCGATGAAGTTGAAGCGCCTAGTCAAGATAGGAACAAGAAGGTTGAAAAGGTTTACTACTCGGCATTGGTGAAGGCTTCTGTTACAAAACCTAATGAGCCTGGTCAGAGCCTTGATCAGGTAACAAAAAAAAATGCCTTGTTACTTTAGTGTTCCTTGGGTGAAATTTGCTCAGGTTTTATCTTGCTTGATACTTTACTCTGGCCCGCCTCGTCCCAAAGTCATGTAGCCCAGAAGAAGTTTGGTGATGTGTAAGCACAGATGTTAGGATTGTTCTACGTTCAAATCTTGAAAACTTCGACATCTTTTGCATGAAATGTCCAATTTAAAGTGACCTTTTCTTCTTTGGAAGCAATGGTTTCTCACAGCCTTTGTGTTCCAAGATGCATTGCACTTATTTGCCACCTATATCTGCACTGTAGGTTATCTACAAGATAAAACTTCCAGGTAATGCTATTCTAGGTGAAGGAAAGCCAGAAAATCAGAACCACGCAATCATATTCACTCGAGGCGAGTGTCTCCAAACTATAGATATGAATCAGGTACAGCTTTGTGCACTTTTAAGGTTTTAGGAAGATTTTTTTTTTTGTATATTTGTTCATTTGCTTTTGTCGAGTTGTCATGGCAGGAACACTATATGGAGGAGGCTTTGAAGATGAGGAATCTTCTGCAAGAGTTTGAGGAGAAACACGATGGTGTGAGATATCCATCAATACTTGGTGTAAGAGAACACATATTTACTGGCAGGTAATTTTCCATGTTTTACTTTTCTGAAGTGTGATTAAAGTATGCACCTACATGGCTATGTGATTGATTTTTTGCTAATTTTTTGCAGTGTTTCATCCCTTGCGTGGTTCATGTCAAATCAGGAGACTAGTTTTGTGACTATTGGACAACGTGTGCTTGCCAATCCGCTGAGGTATTCACCCGAGATCAATTGTACATTCACTCTATGACATTGTGCTGTCTATTGATTCTAATTTTGTTAGTATCTGAGTTATTGAATCGTCTGTCTATTTATTTTTTCCCCCAAGGTTACTACTACTGGGCAGTAGCTTTATTCTAAAAGATTTTTCTCTGACATTCTTTTCCTTCAAATCTCTTTGTCCAGGGTTCGATTTCACTATGGCCATCCTGATATCTTCGATCGTCTTTTCCACCTTACACGAGGTGGCGTGAGTAAAGCATCCAAAATTATCAATCTTAGCGAGGATATATTTGCAGGTACTAACCTGTTGCTATTGCTGCTCGACTTAGTAAATCTTGAACTGTTCTGGTTATGTTGTGGCCTCTTATGTTGCTTTATGACACAGGATTCAATTCCACACTGCGTGAAGGCAATGTTACTCATCATGAATACATGCAAGTTGGCAAGGGAAGGGATGTGGGTCTTAATCAAATATCTCTATTTGAGGCAAAGATAGCAAATGGTAATGGTGAACAGACGTTGAGCCGGGACATCTATCGGCTGGGTCATCGCTTTGATTTCTTCAGAATGCTGTCTTGTTACTATACAACAATTGGTTTCTACTTCAGTACAATGGTATTTTGCTGCCCCAAACTTGTCACTTTTATAGCCATTCATTGATCGACCCTTAACCTTTTTAGTATTTCTGTTTGAACTTAGATTACAGTGTGGACCGTATATGTTTTCCTCTATGGGCGGTTATATCTTGTCCTCAGTGGACTTGATGAAGCACTGGCTACTGGAAGGAGGTTTGTGCACAATGCGCCTCTTCAGGTTGCTCTTGCATCAGAGTCTTTTGTGCAGCTTGGATTTTTGATGGCACTACCCATGATGATGGAAATTGGTCTGGAGAGAGGATTCAGAACAGCATTGAGTGACTTTGTACTAATGCAACTTCAGTTGGCATCTGTATTCTTCACATTTTCACTTGGGACCAAAACTCATTACTATGGAAGGACGTTACTCCATGGAGGAGCTGAATACAGAGCCACTGGGCGTGGATTTGTGGTGTTCCATGCCAAATTTGCTGACAACTATCGGCTTTATTCCCGAAGCCATTTTGTCAAGGGCATCGAGCTGATGATTTTGCTAGTTGTGTATGAAATATTTGGGCAGTCATATAGAGGGGCTATAACATACCTCTTCATTACCATCTCCATGTGGTTCATGGTGGGCACTTGGCTCTTTGCACCATTCTTGTTCAATCCTTCTGGATTTGAGTGGCAGAAGATTGTGGATGACTGGACTGATTGGCACAAGTGGATCAGCAATCGTGGTGGTATTGGTGTAGCTCCAGAGAAAAGCTGGGAGTCATGGTGGGACAAAGAGCAGGAGCCTCTTCGGCACTCTGGGAAGCGTGGTACTATTGTCGAGATACTGCTTGCATTGCGTTTCTTCATCTACCAATATGGACTTGTGTATCATTTGAATATAACAAAGAAGATAACGAAGGATACCCACAGTGTGCTGGTAATTTACTTATCTTATTTGGCAAGTTAAGGTGGTTTCATTTTGTGCTGAGGCAGTGTTTCTAACTAATGCTCTTTTTTTGCAGGTCTATTGCTTCTCATGGGTTGTCATTTTTGTTATCTTGCTTGTTATGAAGGTAATATTCAATATTAATGTTTATTCTTTAACTCTGCTAATCCCTACTGTTTTATATAATTTAGCAGTTTGGTTGTCTAGAATTAACTCGCTTAGCTCTTGAAATGCTGGAATCATAATAGAATTAACTCGCTTAGCTCTTGAAATGCTGGAATCATAATAGAATGCTTTATTTTGATCAGAACTGTCTATGGTTTAGCCGATCTTTCTCTATCTGGAGCACTCAGTTATTGTGTTTTTCTTTTCCAGACTGTATCAGTGGGCAGGAGGAGGTTCAGTGCAGAGTTCCAGCTTGTGTTCCGTTTGATCAAGGGTCTCATATTTATAACATTTACGGCCATTGTGATAATCTTGATAGCAATCCCTGGCATGACGGTTCTGGACATCTTTGTCTGCATCCTTGCTTTCATGCCAACCGGATGGGGTTTGCTCCTGGTTAGTGCCTGAACTTTTTTTTTTACCTTGCTGCCATCACTTTTGTATTCCATGCCTAATTTATTTACCTATTTACTCTTGTTTTGCAGATTGCCCAAGCTATCAGGCCTGTGATTCAAAAGATCGGGTTGTGGGGATCCATCAAGGCTCTTGCCAGGGGCTACGAGATCCTGATGGGGCTTCTGCTGTTCACACCCATCGCCTTCCTTGCTTGGTTCCCATTTGTGTCGGAATTCCAGACCAGGATGCTGTTCAACCAGGCCTTCAGCAGAGGTCTGCAGATCTCCCGTATCCTTGGAGGGCACAAGAAGACCCGGAACAAGGAGTAGAGAAAAGAGATGCAAGGTTAACCCGGCCGTCGAATTGCTATCAAGGTTGTGCTCCCCAAAATTTTGGTTCTAGCTCTGATGATGGTGTTTAATCCGATTCAGAGAATTGGGTGGTGCGGGGAGTATGGTGCAGTAGGATCAGCAGAAGTGTTGATTGTATCTATCTGTAGGATCAGCAGAAGTGTTGCACCTAGAATTAGTAGTATGTAAAGCTGTATCGCTGCTAAGCAAGGTGCCTGAAGCAAAACTGGTTGTAGATCTCTTCAGTGTTCTGGGATTAAACATGAGGGATTTCGATGGCGACCATGATTTGGGATGCTATCTAAGCAGATATTGACCGTCTACATGGGGGGTAGACTTGGGAGAAGTGAAAATAGTTGATTCATGCGTTATGCTCTGTGCTCCATGTCGGTTGTAGCGTGCACTCTAGTAGAGTATATATCTGGGAAGGGAGGAGGTTGGAAGCAAAACTGGTTGTTTGCTTGCCTGTGATTGATGGCTGACCAGGTGACCCTTAACAACAAAAAGGAGCGGACCTTCATAATAAAATAGATTTTAGGTGAACCCAGGGTTCTAGCCCATTCCCATTCGATAAAGGTCTTCAACGCCGCCCAATTATTTACCCTCCCTAATTCCTGAATTTGACCTTGACACAGTAGCACGCTCGTTGGCGGCTACCTAACCTGCATGGTATGGAGTGGCATGGAAGCGTCTGGAAACGAGTAGTCCTACAGCTACAGTTAGGACTAGGACAGGTGTAGTGCATGCGCAACAGACAGGGTCAGATTATGGGGGAAAATAGCAATAATTAATATTTAAGAATATGAAAAAAGAACACATGACGCAGGGATTGAATTTCACGATGCACCCCGTATACATCATGTGGCTCTGATTTTGTTCCCAGCGGCATCTCTGATTATGTATTATATTATAATATACTGGTGGCAGGGAGTAAGTCAGATCCAGGACAGAGTATCACTTTTGTGGTGGAGGTGCCTTGTGAGATCTGCACATTGCCTGGCATACGCGTATCCATGCGGCCACTATTCTATCTAGTATATAATGAGTATTTATCCACTTACCAAGTATTCCCTTTCCCTCTGTCCTCTAAAAAAACTACTACGAGTAGTACGTATTTGCTAATAATATTTTACAGTGCCTCTGCCTCATTGGTCTAGTACCTGTCAGCTCGCCTGATCAGGTAACTGATTGAGATAAAAATTGCTTGCCGTTCACTTGGCTGGGATTAATTGTTGTTTGGTATAGAGACAAATCATTCATTCATGGAATTGACACAAGATTAGAAGGTACTGTAGCTTTGGTTGGATTGGCTACCGTACAAGCAACCAAAGCAAAGCAATTCAGACATGGCACCAACCCAAACTGGCATGCACTAAACTACTAGTATTGTATATTTTCCAATTCAGACGGAGATCTTTTGTGCAATTTTTAGTGGGGACACGTGGAGGCGATGAGGTGGCGGAAAAGGGCGTGGAAAAGTCAGCCCCCACTGTTGTAGTTGTAGTGTTGTGCTGTGCTGTGTCACCCACTCACATTCACGCCGGCGCTTCTGACTCCACCAGATCCGCATCATGTGGACATGAGGGCGTCGGCAGCAGCAGCCCCACCCTACCTATACTGTTATTTTATGCACAGGAGCTACATCATGTGGTACCTGATATTTGCACACTACCGCTTCCTTTTCGTTTTCTTTTATTTGCTTCTCTTTCCTCTAAGAAGCTTGATGGTAGTAACCACCAGCTAACCCTTGACTTACACTAACATGACTCGTCACTTTACTTGCTGAAAATGGTCTAATAGTCTCGGTTGTCCTCTTGCTAAATTAGGGGATCCATCTTATTTACACATTGACTGATTTTCGTCATGTTCGCTTGGTTTATCAGCCATCAGTAAGCAGTATTTTTCTCTCAGCAAAAACCAGCGCCAATCACCATCTACCAACCAGTCAGCAGTGTTTTTCTCTCAGGCCAGTCTCAATAGAAGTTTCATGGACACAATTACCTAGAGTGACACATCATCTAAAAGTGTTTGAAATTAGGATGAAACACCTCCCTCTCAATGCATAGTTTCATCAATTGTTATTTTCTAGGTCACATGCAAGACACAAACTGTCTAGATAAATGTGTACATGGAGTTTCATCACCATGAAACTCATTTCACCTCTCTCTTCATTAATACAGTGTCACATCGTCAAAAATGCTGACATGACAGTCAATTTATTGTTCATGAAACTCCCACTGAGACTGGCCTTAGTAAAAACAGCACCAGCCACAAAATAATAGGCTCACACTCAATTAGTATACCAACTTTGTTAGCTATGAATGAGATTTAAATGGACAATAATTTAAATATATCTATAATCCTTTCAGAGTATGCTCATGTTAATTGGTCACTTTTAACCTCCCAATAATACTGCTGAGCGCCTGAGCTACATGATGTCCGATTTAGAGAATTATCAAGTTATATTTGTTGTGGTAGAATTTTGCTGCCTTACCACCTGATATATATCGGAAATAAAGTAAGACCATCCTCGGCCATCATTTCTACTTCTATAGATCACATAAATGCATCTACGGAGTAATGTATAAAACACTCTTTTCCTAGTCACGCATACGTGTCCCTCTAAAATCCTCCTATGGGCCCTATTATTAACTATCCAATGGTTGTCCACAACTTAGCATGGCCCCACCGCATTAAAGCTTGTATGTGGACCACAAGCTCCATGTACACTGGTTTTTCAGCTTCTTGTTGGCAGGACTGATTTTTTTTTGTGCAATGCGTTTTGCAACCTGTCAAGCTTGTATCCACTAGTAATAATTATTACGATTTGTTGGCAAAATACCTGATATAGCTGAAAGCAACAGTAGCCGCGGGAGAGATATATTCTTGTAGTAGCTATCGTCATGGATAAAACAGACCGAATGCTAGCCGCTGGTATATGCATGAATGAAAAGGAGGTATGCTTTGCTAAGATGGCTCGGAGTAAATTAGTGATAGTTTAATAGAGGATTATATATTAAGCTAAAGGTAGCACATCACCCTAGGCAAGGGCTAAACATGGGTTAGCTGAATTAATTGTTAAAGAACGGACAGCTAGTGTTGCTAAAACTTGTGGTCAGGGATGCTTTGGCAGCTCTGCCTAATTTAACGCCGGCCTCAAGGTGGACGTTGCGTACCACGAGATCTTTCTCGACCTGGAGCTGGCCCACACCATTTGGTTGGGTGTGAGGCTGAACACGTGTCGAGAGATGGCGTGACGTGGCCGGGAAAAAGCGCAGCCCAGCCAGAAGAGAGAGATACTTGTGGCCACGCTTTCACGCTTTGCTTGGCCTCCCGGCGACTCTCTTTTCTCTTCTCCTCTTGGCATCCTGGCCCTGACCCTGCCATATGGATATTTCTTCTTCTTTTTTGATGGATAGAAATCGTTCAACAGCTAGCAGCAATTTAACTGCACTGCAGAAAATTGCAAGCACGACATGTTACCTACCCTATCAACCTGTTTGATGGATTACATACAAGAAAAAAAGAAAAGGAAATAAAGTTTGTTCCCCTGGAGGCCTGGATTAATCCCCTGTGCTACAAAGCAAACAAATTTGTGTAAAAACCTCTCTTCTATTCACCACAAGCATATAGATGCATATCTGTAGGCTGCCAGGAGTGCGTGTAACTTCTTGAACATTACGTACTGTCCATTGGTTCGGGATAAATGAATAGATAAAAAAAGGCGCGCTCAAATTTCTTGTGGCCACCACTTCACGGCTCAGGCGTGGCTGGACAGTAAACGGAGAAAGGGAAAGGCCACTACAAACTTTCCTTTTGTTCTCTACACAATTTTTCTTTTTCTCTCTGGTAGGGCTAAGTTTATCCAAATGAAATATCAGCCTCTCCTGTGTTGAGCGGTTGCAGATATTTGCAAGGTTAGGTTTTTCTCTGTTCCTTCGGATTTCGACATGTGCAAAACACCAAAGCCATGGAGTGTCCTATTCTCGATGAGCGAGATGAACTAGCCCACCCCATGCATGCAAATTCTGAAATTGTTGATTTTTTACAACAAAATCCCGGGAATTATTTTTTTCTGACCCGACGAACTTGGAATAACACACACTATTAGTAGCAGTGTTGGTTGGTACCAAAAATCAGATAAGATGAGCACCGGGAATGGGCCCTCCCTCCAAAAGGAATAACACACACTATTACAGCGAGCGAGAGCCCCCACGTCGCCCTTCTTCCAGGGGCGGCTCGGGCGGAACCCGAGTCCACGCCGCCGCCGCCGCCCCCTCCTCAACCCCCATCCGCACCTCGCCGCCGCCAGAGCAGGGCTCCGGAAGTCCGCGTGCCTGCGGGGACGGCGGCGGCGGGGCGGTTTCGGCGCGTCGAGCCTCCCCACGCGCAGATCTGGGAGGAAGCGGGGGAGGCTTGGCGAGATCCGGCGCGGATCCGTGGCCCGGCGTCGCCGGCGGTGAAGGCCGACGGGCGGTGCGGCGGAGACGCGCGGGTCGGCGGCGGCCTGTCGCTCGTGCGTCGGGTGCGGCTGTTGACGGTGGGCCGGTTGGCGGCGGGCGGACGCGCGGGCGAGCGGCGGCGGCCAGGGTCAGGCGCGAGCGCGGCGTTGGCGCGCCGGCGGCTGTGGCGTGCGTCCGGCGGCGGCTGGACCTCCTCTCCCTCTACGACGCGGCGTCCGGCGGGGCGGCGTACCCCGGCGGCGAGGCCCTGGCAGATCTGGGCCGCCTTCGGGCTCCGGTGGATCTGCGGCGGGGCCACCGCCGGCCCCGGCGCGCCGGCCGGGGTTGCTGTGGTGGGAGGGGCTGCCCGGGAGTCCTTCATGGCCGTGAGTACCGCATCCTGTCTTCGCGTCGCCGACGAAGCTGTCCCCGGAGCGCCGTCAAGTCACCACCGCTGGATTCATGTCTTCTAGCCCACTCTGCGAGGCACGGTGCCATTCCGTGAGGGGACGACAGAAGCTTTGGGACGGTCCTAAATCTTTCCGAAGGGTCGGGTGTTGTCGTGCAGGTGCATATGGGATCCAATGGTGAGCTTCGGCGGCTGCGATGGTGGACGATGGATGGAAGCGAGTGGAACGGTACAGGTGCTTTCGGCTCGTCGGGCGGTGACCCGCAAGCGTAAGCTTCAACTCGATTGTCGGGTTGGGCAACGGCGTATTGCACTCCCTCTTGAGGGCGTTGTCTGCAGGGTCTCGTGCGACGACGGTTCGTGGAAGCTCTCCATGGTGAAAACCAAACGTTGGCGCCGTGCGCTTTTGCCTTCCTGAAGGCGTTGTTTGGAGCTCTTCTCGTAGCCGGTGGTGTTGGAGTCTTAGGCTCCACAGATGGTCGGGTTTGACACATGTTGCTTTGCTTCTTGGCCCTTTAGGTTGGTCGTTTAGAGTAGTGTTTTCTATCTCTGGCGAGAGGCCTAGAGAGTCCTTTTATGGATCCGTTGGATTCTGCCGTCTTGTGGCATGTGCTCTATTGTAAACCGGTAATCCCAGTATTCTTTGGGGATGCTTTATATATAAACCTGGCTTCGGCCGTTCCTGGCAAAAGGAAAAATAAAAATCCAGGGAGGAGAGAGGCGTGCCCCCTGCACGTGGGCCCCACCTCCAACGGGGGCTCCCCAGCCACTAGATCCCTGGCCTTCTGGAAATTTCCAGCCCTGACAAGCGGGCCCCACGTCCGACGTGGCCCGCCTCCCTCCCCTTCCTCGCCCCCAAAAATCTCTCGCCGCTCCCTTCTCGCTCCTTCCTCTCGCCATTTGCAGACTTCCCTTCCTCTCCAGGAATCTCAGCCTCGCCTCCGCCGCTTCTTCCTCCCCTCCCTCCGGCCTCGCCCGTGCTCCTTGCGCTTGCTGGCTCGCCGGATTCTCCCAGCGGCTGATATTTCCATTTCTTCCCCTTCCTTTTCCTGTTGAGTTCTAAGGGCTCGCCGAGAAGCGATTTTTTTGGTGTCTCCTGGGCGATCCCACTCACAAAGGCGGGAGATTTCCTCGGCTTCGACCTCCGCTTTCTGTTGTCGCCGACGCCGGTGCCGGCTGCTTCTGTCCTGGGCGCTCCGAGGGTACGAGGACGCCAAGGGGAACCGGAGATTTCAGCTCTGGGACCGTGTCATGGCGTCCATGGCGCAGCTGGAGGTAAAGATCTCCTCTTTTCCTTTTTTTTTTCCCCACCTTGATGCTTGCCTGTCGATGTTGGAAGCTTCCCCTATGTTTCAATTTCATTTTTCAAGCAATAGTGTTTTTTTTCGTGTCGATTGAGTTTAAGTTTGTTACCTTTTTTGTAAATGTTCGCATGTGGATTATTGGTTCAAAAAATTGCTTTGTAGTGGGGGATATTTTATTCTTAAAGAATCGTGCTGTTTCTAGATGCTTCTTCTTTGGGTTTCGGTCGCACGCAAATCATTGTATCCGGAGGCCGTAGACGGTTCCAGAACAAGATGGGCAATAGTAGCATCCAATCATCCATAATTAAAGATATCTGGCACACCGGTAGAGCCACAATGTCAAATTCGGGAAAAAAAATTGACCTTTACCATTCTGGTAGTTTGTTGTACTCGTTAGTTTTTTGTTTTTTTTACTATATGATAATAACTACTCCATCCTTTAATCTTAGCCATTGAATCATTAAAAGCCAATAAGCAATGTTTAGTTTAAGCAGTTCCCACCCGGCATATTATTATTAGGAAGATCAAATCTGGTCACTTTTTGCACGGTCAAAATGTAACTTGATGTTCTAAAGCTCTAATATCCAATAGCAACACGTTTTAGCTGAAGAGCTAATCTTCGTTCCTGGTGTTGCCTCCAGGAAAAGGATGGATTGGACTCATCTGGGTTGCCAATTGACAAAAGGCTCTCTTTGGATGCTGTCAAATCTCCCCTGATGGAAGATGCAACCCAACCCAAGGAGGGGATGGATGGGTACCCTGTCAAGGTACCCATTTCTTGTCCTACTTCTGATTTCCAAATGGAAATGCCAATCGGTTCTTTCAGTGTGTATGTGTGCACTATCATACTGCACTGTCACCATGCCTAATGATCACCCGCTGGATTCAAATAGGTTAGGAAGCCTTACACGATCACAAAGCAGCGGGAGAAGTGGACGGAAGAAGAGCATGAGAAGTTCCTGGAGGCACTGAAGCTTTATGGACGGTCTTGGCGCCAGATACAAGGTGCGTGCAGACTTTACATGTGACCTTACGTTAGGGAACATTGATGATTGGTTTTCTGATTTGTCCAAACTTTGTTTAGAACACATTGGCACAAAGACTGCTGTCCAGATTCGGAGCCATGCTCAGAAGTTTTTCTCAAAGGTGCTTAACCTCCTGATAGTTGTCATCAATTTAGCTGTTATTACTACATGGACAGTAGTATATTGTTACATTACATGCGGCTGTACACTGAGATTAACGGCTAACAGTATCAATGATTTGCTTACTGTGCAGGTGGTACGCGAACCTGGAGCAAGTAATGCAATCGAGATCCCACCCCCTAGGCCAAAGAGAAAACCACTACATCCATACCCTCGCAAGTGTGCGGATTCCATCACTGTGGCAAATCCTGCAATGTCCCAACCAAAGCTTACCCCTATTTCACCGTCATCTGGTTCTGACCAAGAAAATGGTTCGCCTGTGTCTGTGCTATCTACAATGCATTCGGATACCTTTGGATCATCAGTATCAAATCCCTCCCCTGCGTCATCGGATGATGGGAATAATGTCCCTGCGATGGTGAATGGAGAGGAAAATTTATTGGCTCAACAAATCGAGGATGATCAGTCCCCTCAGGTAAACAAACATTGATTGTATGGATCGTCTTTTCAAATGGGTTGACTTAATGAATGAGCATGTAGATAAAGCTCACCTGGTTGGATATGTTTCAATTTCAGGAAGTAAAGCTGGACAACAGTGACGGCGACTTATCTGAAGAGGATTCGTCAGGAGTAGTGCAAGAAACAAGTTTGAAGTTGTTTGGGAAGACAGTTATCATCCCAGAGCCAAAGAGTGTTTGTTCCTCAGATGGGGGACGAGGAGATGGTGAGAAAAGCTCTCAATCTTCTAAGCAAGAAATGCTGCAAGCATCCTCGATTGGAGGGGTCTCAGCATACCCTGGCCATAATGGATGGCTTCTTCCATACCATTCCTTCCCATTTCACATGGGTGAGTCCGGGGATGCTAGGACTTCCCCTCTCCATGTATGGTGGCCTTACTATGGTTTCCCGGTCGGCCATCCAAGAGGATTTGGTGCGGGGCTGCATGGTGAAGGTACTTGTGAGAGTGATAGTGGCAAGAGCCCTTCGGTGGAATCTAGTTCAGACTGCATGGGCAATGTTGAGACAAGGGCCCCTACAAACTGCACAATTGTCAAGGAGTCACTTGGGTCAATTCAGGTGCCGGAGTCAGCTCTAAGTTTCGAGCTGAAACCGAGCGCGAATTCGGCCTTTGTAAGAGTGAAGCCGGGCAGCAGCAGAGGCCAATCTGCAAGGGGATTTGTGCCATATAAAAGATGTAAAGTCGAATAACACAAGGAGACTTTTCTCTACAGCTAATTTAACTGAGATTAATTCTGAACAGTAGAGAGCAGTTGCGCACGCACCTTGTTGCAGTGTGCGCAGCGCACCATTTTTTTTGACTTGCAGAGAGGCCGAGACTGGCTGTGTATGTGTATCATTGTTTCCTGCATGCAGCTTAATGTAAGATGCTGCAAGCAGCTGGTAGACTGAAGAAAAGTTTTGCAGGGATGCCAATCTCTGGCCTGTTATGTTGTTGTATAAGGAAACCAGATTTTATTTGTTAAACTCTTGTTCAAAGTTAATTGCTAATGGAAATGGATATGACAATGCTATGCTTGGATAAGTTACACCGTGTGCTGTAAGATTACTTTCATATTCTTTCGCAAAAAGAAAAAAAAGATTTATTTTAATATAGAACAGTCGGGGCTAGTGGTGGTAATGCAAAGCAAACTTCGGCTGAAGGAATTAATCAGGCCACACCGATTCTGAGTTTTGATAATTCAGGATAAATGAAGATGGCAGTTGCAGTCTAGGCACAAGGGAGGATTACTGATTACTGAATGCCCCCATACCCAGTTCATTGTGATTTCTTGATCCATCACTCGATCGATCACTGACGCAGTCAATGCTTGCTACCAGCGATGGTCCATGGCCGCCTAGCAGGGTTGTAGAGGTAGACACGAGGAAGATTCATATACCTCTGCCCCTTGTCTGCCATCTGAGCGAGTATTTTGGCATTGATCATGGTTGTTTCTCCTTTTGGCTCAAAAGTTTGGAGGATTTTCGTACCGGTGCTTGGGTTGTGGTTCTGCTCTAGTGGTACTGTCAAAGCCTTAAAACTAATTTGCCTTTGGAAACTCTCTCATCCATGGAGATGGAGGGGCCCGAAGCAAACCTGATCACCGGTGTCGGAGAATACGCCGGTGAGCATCCGACGGAGGCAGAGCGGGCGTGTTTGGTTTCGGAAGTTGGAAGAATGGGGCTCAGTTTCTATGGGACAGAGTGAGTTATCATTATCATCGCCATGCCAACCTCGACTGAATGATCGATCTCTGCATGTATATATACCATGGATGATCCCTTCCATCTAACATCACACTAATTAATCTTTGATAGACGACAATTCTCTCAATCTCTGCGTTGATTAGCTAGCTATATGGCGGAAGGCACATGCCCCGTTTGAGTCAGAACTCACTAGAACCGAGATATACTAAAACATCAACACACCCAAAAAAGCCCTAAAATGAGTATCAGGAACTATATCTCTTTCTTAATATAGTTCCTCCTCTCCCCCACGACCTGATCTCGTCCGATGCGCATGCGCCAGAAAACCTTGTTTCTCTAGTTGTTCCTAAAATTTGTGTTTCAGACAGCACCAGACGGAACGCTTGTGAGAACTTCAGTTTTTTAGATAACGGAAAGGATAGTTGTGGTGATGGCATAGGGTGATCCCGCACCAGTTTTGCAGGTTTCTAGAACACATTGCCCAACTTGAATATTGCGACGCGACTCACCACTCACCAGACATGACCATATGAATGCATCAGCTTATTTGAAGTGCAGGCCTGGTAAGCACGGGTGTTAATGGATATATTGAGGGGAACCCTCCACGGAATGTTGAAATACTAGTGAACAAACTGATTCCTAACTTGCTGGCTTTCATGAGAACAAAACTTCTTGCTGAACCGACTTAATTGCCTCACAATATAGTAACACATAACCAGTTTCTGACTTCTCAGCCAAAGTGTATGTACAGAGCTCTGAAATTTTTGAAGAAACTGAAGAAAGGCTACATGATGGAAGAAGAAAACACTCGCAGAGTTCTTCAACCCAACGGGTTGACTCGCATCTTGTAGACGTACTTGTACAATACAATGTATAAAGAATGTTTATAAGCAGCACCATCCCTCCAAACACATGTTCCCAGCCTAGGTACAAAATTAAACACAAAGCAAACACACAAGCAAGCCCCGACCCATCCCCTTCCCGTCCAAGGTGTGGAGCAGAGGCCCATGCAAAAAAAATGTCTTGCCCTTGTACGTGTATGTATATCTGCAGTAAGGTGCACAAGCACATGACCTCTATAATACAATACCTGTCAAAATGCGCTCCACGTATCTGTCCCATGTTTTGTCGGGCTGTTCGACGTCTCTGTCGATTTAAACGGCCCAGTTCCAAAGGGGTCGTCATCGTCAAATGAGTAGCCCCGGTTGTTGTAGTCACTGCTCTTCATGGAATCAAACCTCGCGAATGTATCCGTTCTGTCATGGTCACTGCTGCTGTTCATTGAATCGTACCTCATGAAGCTGTTGCCCCCGCCTTGATCTGAAGTGCTGCGGAAAGAATCAAACCTCGCAAAGGCATCATTACCGCCATTATCGGCATTGCTACGGAAGGAATCAAATCTTGAGAAGCTGTCTTGCTGTCCAAAGGAATTGTTGTCGTGCATGCCAAAGGAGCTGTACTGAGACATTGTGTCAAATGAATCATCCCCTGCTTCGCTGTACCTTGGCGTGAAGCTTGAGTTGTACATTGGTGTACTCGGAACTGAAGAATCAAAGAATCCCTTTTGCTCTTTGCCATACACACTGCCAGCAGTGGGAGATTCTGCTCTGCTTGGGCCAGAATCAAACAGTGATCTCTGCATTGGGGTGCTTGGAAAAGAGTCGAAGAATGGTTTCTGCATGGGTGTACTCGGAACAGAATCAAATACTGATCTCTGCATCGGCGTACTCGGAACAGAATCAAATACTGATTTCTGCACCGGTGTGCCAGGGACGGAATCAAAGAGCGACTTTTGCATTGGTGTGCTTGGGACAGAATAATCAAAGACTGAGTTTTGCATTGGTGTGCTAGGGACAGAATAATCAAAGACGGATTTCTGAACTGGTGTGCCTGGGATGGAATCGAAGAAAGGTTTCTCCATTGGAGTACCCGGAACAGAATCAAAAGATGGTTTCTGTTCATTGACAAACAAACTACCAGATGAGGAACCTCCAGTCCTTATCGGTGGAAGACCTTGTGGTCCAAAGAAGAGATCTGAATCACCATTATCACCATCCTGAGAAACAGACCACAGAGGTAAGAACTAGATACTGCAGTATATCTACAACATCATACGATGACAGAAAGTGTGAACAGAATCCAACCTTATGACCAAAGTTCCACAGGGAGTCATTATCAATGCCATGATCAAACGATGGGGCAAATGAATGTCCATCGTAAGTTTTCTCTCCATGTGCAGAGAAGTCCGTTGCTCCACGATTACTGTAAAATTTACCCGTGTGATAAGACGATAAATTACATTAAATAACAATAGATTGATTAAATACTATACAGTTGAGAGGTATCAATCATTTCAGCACAAAAAGTGTCATTCAAGCTTCCTTCCAACAAAAGATGGTGTCACTGCTATGTTTCCAGCATGCAAGAAGCATGTTTCACCTAGAAAATTCATGAACAAAATTTCCTATACGGCTATACCAGTTAGGTTAACAACATATTGAGTAATCAAAGCACTAGCAGAAGCTTGGCCAATAGGGTAGGTCAATGGTCTAAATAGTTTAAGAAATTTGCCAAGATGCCTAGACCCAGTAATATTTATTCAACAAGAAAATTAGCAACGAACGTCTGTATTCAGAATAGGCAAGGTATTTGCAAACAAGTTAAAGGTTATTTTCCTCTAGCAAGAGACATGCATACTTTATAAAAATGACAAACAGAAAATATACCTGATGCTCTCAGTAGCACGTGGTGAGACGTCATTTGTTCCAGATTCCTTTTTATCAGGTTCAGTAGAACCATCGACTCTGCTCTTGACAGGACTAACTGGAGGACTTTTTGCTGACTCTGCTTTGCTATGGGATGGTGTTGCCTCAGATTCGACTGCCTGCTCCACAGCAGCAGCAGCAGATTTATCACCCTTGCTGTCTTCTTTCTCTGGTAATGCCCCATTTGTAGACACTTTGGCATCTTCAACAGTAGGCTGACTCTTTGGTACAATGGGAGGCTCCACTTCAACTGTTAGTTCCTTTATTATGGAGAACCCTGGAGAAATGCAAGTGGAGTAACATAGTTCAAAATACAAATATTTAACAAAAAGTCAAAAGTCAATAATGGAGATTCTGACAGAATCAAGATTCAAGGCATACCTTCATCACCAAATCTGTCCCATTCTTCATCCCATGTAGCTGATGTCTCTTGTATTCCAGGTTGCCAACCTAAAATTGAAAATAAAAGCAAAGAGCAGGATCCCTGTTAGAAATTGGGATCAGATTAAGCCCTAAATAAATTATTTTTTGCAATGAATAGTGCATTTTCCATTGTTATGATACACATTAAAATAATCTAACATTCATTCTGCATTACTTCATACCTGACAAACAGAAAATTTGTGTAAAATGTTTCGTTAAACAAGAGGTGCAACCGAACAAGTCAATACTGGATAGAAGTCAATAAACAAACAGGATACTAGCAAGTACCAAAAGGAAGTTCCACCAATGTAGTGGGCTTAGCTCTCAACCCATATCTCTTGCACTGTTCATTCAATGATTTCACAAGATCCTCAAGGTCGGACTGTATCTTATCAGCTCGCTCCTATAAACAGAGGAAAAAGATGATCAGGAAACAGATGTATGGCATAACCAAGGAAATATATTAGATGAACAAAAATACAAACCTGAAGCTTTTCATCACTTTCATCCCCTTTTTGCAGCTTAACTATGGCATTATAAATTTCGAGCTTCTTCTCCTGCAAACATAAGGGGCAAAACAATATGCTCACAGCCGGATCTCAAGGATGATGTCCACAGTTTTCTAAATAACTTCGTAAAATCACAAGTATACCTGGATCTCACGGAAAGTGGCCTCGTCCATTGTTAGCTTTGATGCCACATCTCCAACCTTCTTGCATCTCTCATCATATTTTGCTGCGAGGGATTGAACCTGCACACAGAATTGATAACTGTGAGATTTATGTAAAACATCACTAGAACAAAGAATGTCCAATCTTACACATCCTCGTTCAAGGGACTTCATAGGGTATTATAATCAAATCGTAGCAAAATATATAATGCCCAAAACTGTCCTTCTGGCTCCTTCTAGTAAAGTTATGATATGATTCCACAGGTTTAAAATTTACTGAAAGATGAACTTCTTGAGACCGAGGACTTGTAGCTATTTCGGGAGCATGTAACAATAGGAAGCTTGAACAAAAGTTCTTCTTGACATATCACCACACAAAACAATGTAACAGCATAGTTTAATGAAATGAGGGCTAAGATTTTCATCAATCTTTTATGCTTCAGACAGTGCACTTCAGAAATCGTAAACCAATTTCCCAAAAAGGGTAGGAAATAGAACCGCAGAGATCATTTCTTAATCAAGGTTATAGAGAAAATTACCTCACGTTTATCAGCAGACATACTTTCCGAGACTTCATTAAACCTGTTCTCACACCTACTTTTGTAAAGAATCTAGGACAATACAATGAAAATTAAGTCAGACAAGAATACAATAAAAGAGCACACGAATATTTTATACTATGCAGTATCGTTCAGCACTTCATATATATGTTATATCCCCTTTGTCCGTGGATCTTATTGGGTTTCATATATGGCCTATACCCCCAACTTATTTGGGACAAAAAGTTCTTTTTTAGGTTGCTGATGATATGCCAACTTAGCACAAGATGGTTATGAAGCTACTGTGGGTAACAAGTGAAACATGAAAGTGGAGGTTGAACAAAAATGCGAGCACGGTAATTGAAACTAGTGCAGTAGAATTTGAATCAAAATACATGTTTGTATTTACAGAAAGGCATGTTTCTAGAGAATACTTACAAGCTCCTGCATCTTGGTGCGATAAAACTCAGTCTTCTCTCTAGAATCCTGGATTTCCTTTTCCAGTTCTTGGACCTTCAGAGAAGATTTGAAATATGTTACGATGATATATCAGGATAACCTAAACGAGTACAATGGTATGAAGTCGCAATCATGAGTTTTGCCAACCAAAATAGTTTATCTAGAGATCAGACGCCACTGCCACTTCAATTACCATAGGAAATATGATTGGAACATCTGAAATAATGTTCTGATCATTAATTTGTGTACCAAAGAATTTTATCTTGGTTATATTTTCACGTTTTTAGACATTTTATATGCATGGTCATGATGTATCCTAGAATTAGAAACCATGTGATGCTTGAGCTGTTTGAAATAACTCTATTGCCATACTGGCACTACAGGAATACTAGGTACACGCGCTTGCGCTCTGGTTTAGCAATGATTTTCTTGTCATCTGTGGATAGGAACTAACAAACAAGATGGGTTCTGGAAAAATCACTAAAAATATATTTGTGTTTTCTTTTGTTTTCTCGAATCTTAAAACATGAAGGCTCTTGAAATAAGAAGGCAAAGGGATATACTTTCTTATCAGCGTCTGAAGCTTCCTTAAACTTTGCATCCAGTGTGGCTTGTTCGTCCTTGCTCAGCTGGCCAACTAAATGTTCCTCCAAGACAGGGATTTTTGGCTTTTGTTGCTCTGCCTTGACGGTATCATCGGCATCTAAAGAAAGGGGCCTTCGAGATGGTGGCTTCATGGATGAGGGAAGCATCCCATGATGTGGTCCTTGCATTCCTCGACTTGCAAATCCTTCAAAAGTGTTCAGTAAAAACAGCATCATTGGCTATGTACTTCCTTAGAAGTCAGTGAAAGAAAAATCAACAGAGCAGTTTCTTTTGGATAAATACCTGTACTTGCTTGAGAAGCTGCACCACTAGGGTTTCCTGCAAACTGGCCAGTAGAAGGTAGTGAGGTGCCCTCGGCCCAAATACCATCCGGTAGTACACCAGGAAGAGGACGATGCTCTCGGTGCCTCTCCATTAAGTACACAGCAATACAAAATTCCTTGAAAGACAGCATCCCATCCTTATCCTGGTCAGACAAATCCCACACCTTCCTTAGGACATCTGTAGGTGGAGGAGATTTTTAGAAACTTTATATGAATAGGAACTCAATTTCAGAGACAATTTGTACATCAGAAGTAATTCACAGTAGAAAAAATAAGATAGTAAACAAAGAACTCTTCAGTGCACCTTTGAAATTGCCACATTTTTAACACAATAAGTTCTAAAGTGAAGTAAGGAATATCATAGCAATGTGGGAATGCAATGGGACACTAGATTACCATGATTATGATGCTAATCCAAGTAGAAAACATGGCTCCAATGACATGAAGAAGCAATATGTGGATTCGATGTGCAGCTAGTAAATGAAAAATAGCTGAGCAACAATATATACATTCATGCAAGAGATACATTGATAATAACTAGCACACGGTATGGAGGAGACTACAGATAACGAGACAATACTCGGACATCTCAAGATAGCAAATTCATGTTTTTTTCTGCAGGTTATACTGTGCATACAGTTGCCAACAAGCTATCTACCTGGCTTACTGAAGATGTAACTAGTACAATCATCAGCACAAGGAAATAAGGCTATGAACTACAGGATCTAGAAAGAGAAGAGTATATACAAAGGGAGATGTGATGTACCTCTTGGCAGCCTCCAACTTAAAAATAGATTCCTTGCCTCTTCACCAGTGATCTTCCCATCACGATCCCTGTCTACCTTGATAAATACAATCATATATTTCCTGACATCCACTTGAGTGATTTTCGGCCATGGGGCCTGAGACTGGTTTGGGTTTGAAGGAATCTGTCCACCATGAATATTTGCACTCACTGGTCCCGGAGTGCTTGGCATAGCATTAAATTGTTGTTGCCTAGGAGCTGGCTGACTGTGTGGCAATTGGCTATTTTGAGAAGGAAGGGTCGATATACCCTGCACAGGACCAGACTGCATTGGCTTAGGAGGGTGATGAGGTCCAGCAGCTGAGGCAGGAGCTGTAGAACTGGGAAGATTATTTGGAACGTTGGGGGGGAAAGATGAGGCCTGTTTCACTTGTGGAGTTGCAGAGAAAGGGTCAACACCAAAAGTTGAGTTAGACGGCAATCCATTACCCAAGGATACCAATGCCTTGGAGTCGCTAACTGATGGTTGTGAGGGCATCATGTTTGTTGAATTTGCGTTGGCAGGCGTCGGAGTACCCGGCGTATGAGAGTTGTAGCCTGGTAGAGGAGTTGAATTCTGTACTGGAATTCCTGCACTAGTAAGGCTGGCCTGCGGAGGAATACCTCTGGTTGGAGCTTGTGAAGTTGCACCCAACGGACTTGCACTTCTCTTACCACTAAACCAATCAGTAGCTAGATTTGTCGTGGTTGAATTAGTATGGTTTACTCCACCCGTACCACCTCCCACGGGTGGCCTTGAAGCGATTCCCTGAGCAGGGGGCACATTGTTTGCATTTGGTGGCTGTGGCGGCCTGACTTGTTGATTTGATGATGCACCAGGAAGCCCTTGTGGTCCTCTTGTAGCAGGATTCTGTTGAACTTGAGTGCCATTCGAGGGGCTAGCTACACTATTTGTCTGAGGAGCAGCTGTAGAAATATTGATCTGAGGAGCAGGAATCTTAGCAGCAGCTGGACCAAATAATGCTGACCTAACAATATCGGGTGTCAATTCTCGGCCACTCTGAGCTACAGTGACAAGTTTAAGCGAATTGTAGAAGTCTTCACGGGCAAGGAAACCAGTCCGATTTTTATCAGAATACATCCAGATCTGAAGCAGAGAAGAGGAATGCAAAGACATTAGTAAAAGTAAATAAGAATTGTAATGTGCAGTTGAGTAGTGTGTAGATTTCTAATAACAACGACATTCCAGTAGATTTCAAATGATTGGAGAGTAGATTTTATATAGCAGAAGCGCAGTTGTGTGTGCTTCGAAATAACAGGCGCACGGCTATTTCTTCCAACTAACACTCGAAATGTTTACAGCAAAAGGTCGGTAAGTTTTGGAATGGGAAAGCAGTACTCCTCTAGATGTTCATGTTTAACTTCATCCAGAATCCAAATTTCAACAGTACAAAGGAACACTAGGGTAGTCTTGCACGCGACTAGGAGCATAACAAGTTGATGCCACTCAAGTGGAAAGCCCCAATCCGTGACAGTCGTGTATACCTGCTAGTTGCTAGTGAGAAGAGCATTATAGAACTTTGAGCTTAAATTGGTGAGCTCGCCGTGCTATAGGGATAGAAGGAGCAATTTGGGCGAGCTAGAGCAGGTAATCACGAAGCTGGATCGAGGCATGTGTAGGGGCCATCCAAGAATTAGAAACATGAATGAAGCAAGCACTGAAAAAAAAGCAACTAAAGTTGATCTGCTTGGTCGGTGGGAAAGGACATCTACAATGAGCAAAGCAGAGCACAGTAGAGCGGGGCTCCGAATCTGGGAGCCCACCAGAGGTCGGAATTCCGAGCGACGCAGCTGGCCTAGAGCAAGCAAAGCACCCCCCGCAATTGGAGCCTGCCGCAGGGTGGCTCGCTCGAGTGTCACAGATCGCCGAGGCACAACACAAGGCGCGGCACGCGGCGCGGAATTGGTGGGCGGGGCGGCGGTGAGGAAGGGAGATCTGAGGTTTACCTGCGCTAGGACGGGCTGCGGGAGGCCGGAGCCCTTGAAGAAGGCGACGGCCTCCTGGCCGCTGATCCGGCCGTCGCGGTCCAGATCCGCGGCGCGGAAGTAGGCGTCGAAGGCCGCCTCCATCGCCCTCGGCGGAGGGCGGGGGCGGCGGCGGGGCTCTCCTCTCTGGGGTGGGGCGGGAGGGTGTCGCCGGCGGCGAGGGGCCCCGGCCGGCGAGATCGGGAGGAGTAGGCGGGTGTGCGGCGGGTGGGTATATTGTCGTGTGTTGGTCTCGTCGGGACGGACGGAGATGAGTTGCATTTCGCTGGACGACCAGGGGCTTTTCTGTAAATAAACTAGCCGTGCAAACAAAAACACGTTGTATCGTTTTCTCTCTCTTTTTTTTAAACTGGTGCAAACAAAATGGGTTTGATTCATCGGGGGTTTAAGATTTCGAACTATAGTTAAACTTGTGGATAAATGTACCTAGTAGTGGTTATTTTAAAATAAATATATTTTATTATACTGGCGGAGATAGACTAACAAGTAAAGGGCTTTTCCCCTCTCTTTTTCGTTGTCGTCTCTCTATTTTCTTCTTCATCTCCTTGTTCCATGGTAAAAAATGATACGTGCTATTGAAATAAGGTCATCGTAATACAAGTGTGGGTCGACTCAAAACTGCTTATACAACTCACTAAATGCGGATACAAACACAGTGTTATGGAGTATTTGCCATCTCTTATACTTGCTTACCGTTTAGAATGTCCACACCAGATGCTTGCTTAAGTTATAGTGGATACAGAATAAGAGAGCAAGCTAATTTCAATCTTCACGGTAGTGAAACAGCAGAAAACACCGACCCACTATTATTACATGTTAATTTGTAATAGTTTGTTATCATTTCTCTTGAAAGAAGCTTGATCGAGACTCAAAAATTTTATATTATGCACCTATAGACTTGTGAAAGCACATATAGTAAGCCTAAAAGGAAGAAGAAGAAATTGTTTGAAATGTTAAATTCTCGGAACAATGCAGTAAATATACTCGGATAAAGTAGAAGGCTCAAGAGAAGTAGCATATTAATAACACTACATCCATGTAACCGTGCATGCTAACTTATTCGGTTATTAGTTATTGTGTGTTACAAGCCTGCAACCGACATGTAGCTATTGTAATGTGTAACATATATTTATTAATTGATGAAACCTCAAGGCACGAAGGGCTGTTGAGAGCTGAAGGGAGATGCCCAACAGCTCAACAACACGTGCTCAGCTAGTCAGCTCAAAACAAAAATATCGAAATGGTTTTAGAAACAAACCAACAAGATCGAAATGATGTGCGTATATATACTGCTTACCGCGGAAGTATTTGATTTAAATTCCTCATGATCTTATGGTTCCCTTGTTATTTTCACTCGGCTAGTGATTATACGCCAGCAATATAGTTACATAGTAGGTTTTTATTACAGAAGATGTTTCCTTTTTTTCCCTGAGACTCTAAGAGAGAGAGAGAGAGGATTTCAAAAAAAAAACAAGTGTTATCTTATTGGGCGATCGACCACATTTGTCATGGATGACGGGGTAGCTCGTGCATCTTGTTCAATTTCAGCGTAGCTAGCACTACGGCATCAGTACATGTTAGAAAGTAGAAAAGCTTAGGTTCATGCCACGTGTCCTAGTTAACTCTAGGGGGGTCCACCGGTCAGTCACTTAGCAGACAAAGTGGCAATTAAAGTGCATTATTGCAAATTCTTTGTCGTATCATAAACATATTAAATTTTATAAATATATCATACAAGTAGTACAAAAGTTACGATAAATTGATGTAGTAACCAGAAAGACTACAAATTTTTTTAGACCGGATGGAGCAACCAACCAACTCCGAGAGGGTGTTTGGTACACCATTACATCATCCACATGGATTTTGGAGAAAAGCAAGCAAGCTAATATAAGCTGCCAGCCTGGCATGTTTAGTCGATTGATAAAAGCCATTGCAAAAAATGGCTAGACTCCTCCAGATGCAGATCTGAATGTGTCCAGTCCTCACCTCAATTATATAAACACCACCCTGATTCACTGATTGCCCACCAAACTCTGACTATTTTCTGTAGAAAACCCGTCTTTACCTTCAAACTTCTTTACACGGCTACTTGCTTTCGGGCAGAGTTTCACTGTTTCAGCCCAGTACCAGTAGCTAAGCCGGTTATGTGCCACGCCATCAGGACGGGGCAGATGATGTGCCAAGTTACTGCAACTCTGTAAAGACCGCGCATCTTTCTTTTTACTAGTAGAGTGCCCGCGTGTGTCGCGCGTGTAATAAAAAATAAAAAATATAGTAAACAAGAATTAATTTGAGGATGAGCTTAAGTCAATTTCTGACAAATTAACTTGTAACTTGGTATAGAGTAAACTAAGGTCAAAATGATTTAAGCTTATCTTTTTTGTGTAATATCTTCTTTTTAACCAATGATGAAATTAATGTCGATGTTTGAAGGCCTTCAATTGTCTTGAAGAACCTTGGTGAGTGGTGACCAACTGAAGATCTACTTTCATAGTTTCACTGGCCAAGAAAACCACATCGCACTAATTTTCTAATGATTCCATGTAAATACAGTAACTTCGATAAAATTAATCGATCTACCGTAGTTTCGTGGCGAAGATGTACGCTTTGTTCTCGTCACCGTTGAGGATGGCCACCCTGTACGTCGTCGTCGTGTCGGCCGCGCTACCCAGGAAGCTGTTGTCTATAGGAGCCAGAGCACGACGTAGGCACGCTCCTACAATTTTATAATAAAAACATGTGAGCTCTCAAATTTCTGATTCAAACATGCATGAACGAATTGTATGGTGCAATTCTCGTTCTTTTCAGCGACATAACTTCATCCATCTCAAAAGGATCCACTCATGTAAAGCGATGAGCTCATCGGCGCCAACGTCGCGGTCGCTCGTGGCGTCGGCACGCACCTCTTGTGCGATCCTGTCCTGGATGACCTCGTTCCTGCATAGCACGTAGAGGAACCAGGCCAGGGTCCCGCGGTGGTGCTGCGGCCGGCGATCACGAATTGCAGTATGATATCCCGGAGGTACTTGTTGTCGAAGCAGCCGGGATCTTGCTCCTGCTCCAGCAGAACATACTCCAATCCAAGCATGTAATCGGAAAGCCGAGCTAATTAAAAAATTTACCTAGAGATCTTTTCCTTGAGTTCTTCATAGATGATGATTTGATTTTGTGTCACATCTGTGTTATCCATTAGATAGTGAAGAAAAGAACAATGAATACCCTGAGCTCGTCCCCAACAATGCCGACGAGATTCACTCCTGTCCAGCTGCCGCTGTCCTCGACGAACCTGAACGTTGTTCCGTGGTGAAAGAATAATTTACATGGGAAAACAAGAAGTCGGCCGGCGGCCACAATTAACAAACCTGAACGTTGATCCCTGTTCGTGGTGAAAGAATAATTTACGTTGGGAAAACAAGAAGTCGCCGGCTCGGCCACAATTAACATATATACGTGAGTGCCCGCCCTTAATACGTGTAGCGAGGAAGCGTAATATAACCCTGCATGATTCTGTTTCCATGCCGAACCGTGCACATCTAAATCCTGAAATTATTGTAGTCCTTTAGACTATTTGATTGGTGGGTACATGGGTGGGTAAAGGAATTTTATGGTGAGAAAAGTAATGCTCAAAACGGCAAAAACTCGCTAGAAACATCGTTTTTTAAAAGAAGTTGGCTAACGCACGGCCGGCCGTGCCATAAGCCATCGGCACAGCCTCACAATTTTAGGTAATAATTAACCGATGTCCAGTTCTACCTTGTCCGTTCCGGTAAAAAAGTTACACATCATATTCTAACCTACTAGCGACTCAATGATGATGGACGTACTTACATTATAAAATGCCAATCGGCAATATTTAACGTACATGAGAAAATTTGGATGTGGACCCATACAACTTAACTTTTAGCATTCTATATGCTGGTAATCCATCTCAATAGATACAAATAAACAACTTTGTGTAACCTCATAGGCAACATTTTCAAATTTTGCGAGCAAATTAGAACATGGACAAGAGCATTTTGAACCATAAACGATCTGCCATCTCAATATACACAAAACAAAGTATTCATGCCAGATCCTCCAGTACCAAACGTATGGATTGGTTGCATCATCATCTTCATGTGAGCCCGCTCTAGTAACAAGCAAGAAGTAAATCTAAAGAAAAATGAGCATATCTTCAGAACATATGTGAGCCAGAAGTGCATAAATTATCAGTACTTTTTTTCTGCGGTTTTCAATTCAGAACTGCAAAAAAGGAGCAATAATCAGAGAGCATATTAGTACTTGTGCAGCACCGTTGATAGTTGTTCATGATCTAGAAGTTACAAGGACAAGCAATCAAAAAGGAATTACGAAATGCCCAATGAAAAATTGCCTAACGAAATGCCTAGTCTACAGCCATATTATTGTTTATCTCGTCCATTTTCTTAGAAATGCGTAACCTACCTATTTTGTCCCAATGGTTTTTAATTCTAGAAATCATTTCAGCCAAAAAAATATGTGAAACTTACCTACTGAAGTTACATTGTCTTGTTAAAGTAAAAAATTGCCTAAAGACTTGCATTATTTTGCCTGATGAAAGTTGTAAAATTGCCTATTAAATTACATTGCTATGTCAATGGTCACATATAATGTTTTGTAGGTGACCTACTACTGAAATCGAAGCATTACAGACTAATAACAAGGAGTGATGTGATATAATATGTTATCACAATCTTAATAATGTCTAATATCTAATACTTCTTTCACTATTTCAAACAAGAAAATATGACTAACCAAAATCGGCTAGATCCCCTGAATGGCTGTGCTTAATCAACTACACTACCTTATTGCTGATCCTAAAAAATTCCTATCACTTAACTTTAAACAATGATATGGCACATCAATGGAGAAAATCAATAAGATTAACTATGATATGCAGGAAAGCTTTTTTGAAGAATAGCATAGCAGTAGCTGCAACAGATCGAATCCATGGATTTTATTAATCATACCTGAGCAACTATTAAAATCTATTGATTATGTTAACCTAAACAACATAGGAACTAAATGCTTCTAAGGAACAGTAACATGACAAACTAATATGCCTAACCAATAACGGTACTTTTCCTAACTAATAACAATACTTTGCTTATCTAAGTACAGTAAGTTGCCTAACCCAGAATACCAAAGTGTGTAAACCAATAATCCTTTGCCTATCTAGGATTTCATATATTGATATATTCATATAGTAGTAAATTATCATCTGAATGGCATGCTGAATCTTTTTGCCTAATCCAATACAGCTACCAGTTACTCAACACAGTGCACGGATCTCATTATACTGTTTGTATGCTGAATTTTCATATATGCTGGATTTTGTTCATTTTCTTGCTGCAGTATGCTGAATTCATACATTAAAAGTTGCCAACCTCATTATATTGTTTTGTCTAGTGAAGAAACAAAAACTGTCTATTTAATTTCATTGTTATGCTTAAAAATGAACTCACTTTATCCTGTTGTTTTTCTCCCCTGTTATTTGCATACTGCAGCAAGAAAATGAATTCAAAATACACTGAAAAAAGATAACAATTCTTACTACTACAAGACCATGTTGTTGGAGATGCAACATCTTACTACTGCAAGCTAAGTATTCAAGTTTTAGGCTACAATTCGAAGTATTCAAGTTTATTATTTACCCTTGTTTACAAGATAACAATTAGAGCAAACGATATATGCTATAGACCAAGGTATGTAGCAGATCTACAGTTTTTTATCCGAAATGATTTCTATGGTCTATAGTTTTTTCTCCCAGAGCTAGGGATCACAGCACAAAAAAAAGGATTAACACAGAAACACATATCTGCATGATTTTACATGTTCTTGTTGTGTACTCCTAATATGGCTGCACACGAAAGCTTTACTTCGCCCTAAACATTTACTTGGACCGCTTCAGTTTGCTCCTCTACTTACTGTTCACCTCTTCCTTGCACACACACAAAAGTTCGATAGGCAAAAATTTAGTTAAAAAAATTGTAGGAGATGCAGGAGAGGGGGGTGTCAGCTGCTAGACAATGCATGTTTGGATTTGATGTAGGTTACATAAAAGTTGCCAAATGGGAGCTATAAAAAATACTTACTGCAGTGCATTATTTTGCTCAACAATGTGAAAAAAGAATTTTCTATTGAATTCATATAATAAAAGTTGCCTACCCCATTGTACAGTTTTGCCTAGTGAATAAACAAAAACTACCTATTTAGTTTTGCACCACTGAACTTCACCACCAGCATCACACGGGCACAATCAGAAGAACGTTGAGCAGCGAAATAACAAAAGTCAACTACGAGTATTACATCGACATTGTTCTACCAAATATCCCACATCAAATTCCTAAGCTGACCACACCTCACACAGTGATCACTTGAGCTTGTAATCGGAGATGATAGTGAACTACGACTATAGATCAACCTTGTTCTGTCAAATATCCTACATTAAATTCCTAATCCGACCATTCCTTGCATAGTTTAAATCACTTAAGCTTGTAATCGAAATGGTAGAACTCCTGCAATACCTATTCAATGTGGTAACAGGGAAGAGCTAAAATGTGATTATAGCAGGAAGGCTATGGGTGCTTTTTGACCGAGAAGAGGAATCACTTGCAATCGGGGAGTGGGAGGTTAGAGGATGGTGCTGTGGGTTCCACACGTGAAACCATAGCCAGCAGCAGATTTCATTCCCAATCCAAACCGTAGAATAGGGACCAAATCAAATTGGGGAAATTAGAGAGATGGGGAAGAGAGAGAGATGTACCCTTGACATCTAATAAATATTCTTAGTATATATATGGTTAATTGGGCATACATTAATCCAAATTTGCTAATATAGACGCATAGCAGGCATAAACTTTGCAATTCAGAACATCATTTTGTAAGCATATATTGGGAACTCCTACTTGTATGAAAATAGCAAGCATATTATTTCTTCTAACTAATAAAACTACTTTGTCAATCAAAGAACACAAACTTTCCTAACTAATAACATTACTTTGCCTAACTAATAACATTACTTTGCCCAACTGAAAATTGTAATTTGCCTAACAAAGAATAACACTATGCCTAACTGAGAACACTACTCACACATTCCTATGAAAAATTCAGATTTCATTTGAGAGAGTAAATAATTTTAAGAGCATCATTCACTAGTACTTCCTAAAGAACAGCGCCCTTGAAAATGCCACAGAAAAATTCATGCTTAGTACAATAAAGAAACATTATTGATCTTCTTCATTGATTCAATAAAATGAAAATCTTTCTGTGTGCGTTCTTACTAATTTGCCAAAGCAAACCAGACAGTTCAATTAGTAAAAGAGCAAGCCAGAGTAAAAAAAACAGCAGGATTATCAGTCAACCATCACCAAGACACAAACCGAGCAGCAAATGCTAAGCTACTACTAAGGTACTAAGCAACATTTACCACTCATCAACAAAGGAACAGAAGTTGCATGCAATATCTATAATCCTACATAACAATGATTGTGCAGAAACTAGACAAAATGATAATAACAGATCTACCTCTGCATTTTTTATCTGGAACCATGGAATCAGATCTTACCTCAATATGTGATGCTCCTTGAACCAAATCCATCCTCGACTTTAGCTCCCCCATCAACATACAGGGGACACGTCATGCGAGAAACACACAGGAATCCTCTCGTCAGAAATCCCCATATATGTGGAAACGAAAAAAAACAACATAAATGTGTCTCACCATCGTCGAATCCGCTCCTCCTCTGCTCTGCTGGAATATCAAGACCCCGGTTACTTCCTTCGCTCCCCAAACCCTAGGTTGAATCAACTGAATAAAAATTCCCCAAATCAGTTCATTCTTCGTGAGGAAATGCAGGGGAACTCGAATCCGAAAAGCCTCTGCCGCTGGAATATCAGGGCCCGGTTACTCCCTTCGCTCGCCAAACCCTATGTTGAATCAACTGAAGAAAAATCCCCCAAATCAGTTCGTTCTTCGTGAAGGAGATGCAGGGGAACTCGAATCCAAAAAGCGAAGATGGCTGGGACTAACCGTGCTTGCTTGCAGCGCCGCTCTGACCTTCGATTTGCACTTCCTTCTCAGGGGGCCGACAGGATTCAGCAGGTTGTGGTGGTGTGTGGAGGGAATCGCCTGGAAGGCGCAAGAGAGAGAGGAACCCTAGAGAGAGAGGGAGGGAGGGGAAGGAAATGAAAGATGCAGGCGTGGGGCGGGGGGGGGGGGACAGGAATGGGAACGAGTGGACGACGCTAGAAAATTTCTCCATGTGTCTGACAGCTGGGTCCCTCATAGCATTCAAGCGGTAACGTGTGCTCGTATCGCAGACGGGCGCGTGGATAGAGCCGGCCGTTCCAGTCGATAAACGGACGGCCGGCTGTATAGAAGTCTTTACCTTTTTAAAAACTTTCCACGTCGTTTCCACCGTTGTACCTGACACGTGGGTCCTTTATGAGAGGTGGGTAGGATTTTTTTGGGTGAGAAGTGTTTTCAAAAGTACTGGATCCTTATAGTATAGATAGATAGATAGATAGATTCCTCGTATGGATAAAAGGGGCTGGAGGATTATTGAACGTGAAATTAGTTCATTTCTCCCGCAATCACCTCAGATTTACCTGCTAGCACCCCGAGAAATGTGGCGGGAGTAGGATTCGAACCTGGCTGATCCGCTCCTCACTATACCAGTACACTTTTTATGTACTACCTCCGTTTTTAAATGTAGATCATTTTAACTTTATCGAATGATTTACATCCGTTTTTAAATATAGATCATTTTAACTTTATCGAATGATTTACATTTTGGAAGGGGTAGCACGACAAATGTCGATTTCAAATGATTTGTATCCAAACTACGGAGTAAGCCCTTACCGTTACAGTTACTACTGTAAACTTTCATGTGCGACAAATGCCGATGCATACGTCTCCGTTGAATGCCCAAAGGCCAATATGCATATGGATGTATGGGTAAGTACGATGGCAATATACACATGCTTCTCTTAAAACCAACTTGAATAATGCACAACACATGCAGGGCTAAGGATTTTGATTGGACAAGCCCATCGGTCAGTCAAACACTTCACGCAGCCACGACTTTTAGGTCAGCCGACCAAACCCTTCTGTCTCAACTCTCAAGAACAGAATGAGCAGCAAGCAAGGAATGTATAGCATCATCATCTGTGGTCTGCGGAGGGAGCAGTTTGTCGTCCAAAAGTAACAGAGCTGGATGATCATTTTTCAGTGGTGATGCCAATCATCCTCTAAATTCAACTGCAATGCCCATGCATCGTGATTGGTGATACTAGCAGCTTCTCAGCATGTAGTGTTTTCAAAACAACAAAATGAAAAGAACATCAGAAAATCGTTAAGCATTCAGAAAATAACACCAGCAGCTGAAAGTTTATTCACAACTTAGGACCAAAGTTAGGAAAGCAGTCAATTCAGGGAAAGGGGTCACAGTTTTTTTTAACCAAATTACTTCATTTGGATGCGCATTAAGATCATAGCTGATGAAGTTCCGAATGTAAGACGCAGTGAAGATAGGCACACGCATTAACCATGGAAGTCTTATTAGTTACTACATTCCTTTGATAATATATAACCTATAATTCTGCCATAATAGCAAAGCGAGGTTTCACCTAATAGTTTCAAACAAATACATGGACCTCTCGCCTGTTGTCACAATCTTCTACATTTTAAGAACTAAACAGATTTGCACCACAATCACAAGGGAGCAAAGGAATCATTTACACAGAGAAGGTGGCAACTACTACAAGCTCAGTATCTGAAGACCATTGGTTACACCGTGCCATTTATTAGAATGATGGTATGCATAACAGGTACAACTAATTGGGTTTGTCACACTCCCTATTACTAGTGACATCAAATGGGAAGAGCAGAACAGAAACAATTCAGTAGAAATACCTGTCACTTATATACCATAAAACAAGCATATTTGTATAAAAAATCAAAGCAAAGGCGAGATCTACTGAGAGAGATTTACCTCCTCTCCCTCTTGGTCCGAATAACCACTTCAACATACAAAAATCTCACAACAAGCATAGCTAAGACAAGCATCTGCCGACTATACGCTATGGTACCTCACTAATCAGCTTTCACTGAAGCTGAGGTTTCGGCTGCTGTAGGAGAGGAACACACGTTGTGCAGCACCTTGCTGTCGGAGGAACAGTGTGACGTTTTCAACTTCTTGAACTTCCATAGAGATGTAATCTTCGTAGGCGCGACACCGTCAGGTGGGGCCTTTGCATCTGCTGGACTCCCATGCTTTTCAGCTCCATTTCCATTCGACTTTGATTCGTCCTGTCCTATAGGCTGTATTTGTACAGAGGGTTCTATCCCTTTGGGCTCGTCTGTTTCCTTATTGTTATTTTCGTTCAGACGCAGTTCCTTCCTCTTGGTCTTCACTTTGCGACTAGCGCTTAAGTTTCCAACCCCAACTCCATTCTCAGCAACATCGCCGCTGCTCTTTGCGGCGTTCCTAGATGGGCCATCACCAGGACCCTCATGCTTCAACAATGGAACAGTTGTCTCGCTAGTTTTCCCCTCGGAGCATCCATTTGGTAAGCCGGCGGCAGCCTCCTCGATTGGCAATGACACATGAGCTGAAGAACCATTGCAAGCATCACCACCACCCTCACCGCTACCTTCACCGGGGGCAGCTCCATCTTTGCCATCACCCGAGGTGCCGCGAGGCCTCTTGGGTGGTCCAGTGTGAGAGATCCTCGGCGAGCCATTCATGGCGCGGTGCAAATTGCGTGCCATCTCTTCGTCAGACTGCTTGCGCCTCCTAGGCTTGGGGGCATCCCCCAGGGTTCCATTGGGCCTGTACAACATCTTGACCTGTACATGCTTCTTCCTGGACTTGACCTTGAACTGGAGGCCATTCCTGGACGAGCCGGTCCTGGAGAAGGAATCGAGGAACTCCATAGCAGCCCGCGCAGCGGCCCTAGCCTTGGCGGCCACGGCGGCCTTCTCAGCTGCAGCGGCGCGGGCGGCCACGGCCGCATCGGCAGCGGCTTCCGCGGCGGCCCTCGCCGCCTCGATCATTTCCTCGGGCGAGGAGGCCGAGGCGTTGGCGGCGAGCGCCATCTCGCGGAGGCGGGCGGCGAGATCGCCGGAGGCGAGCGGGGACGGGAGGGGCTCAGCGGCGTCGCAGGCGGTGGCCGCCGTCCTGAGCCCGGCGAGCAGCCGCTTCCGCGGCGGCAGGTGGGTGTTCAGATCCGACGACGGCTCCATCGGTAGATCACAATTCAAGCCATGTCGCCCGCCGAGGCGAGGCAAGATCGAGCGCGGGGGCAGCGGCGGAACCAGCTAAATCTGCGCGCCCATCCCGAACAAGGCACGGTCCTAGCAGCAGGCAAATAAAAACGGTTCCTTTAGCATCAGAAATCTGCGGCGGGGGGGGGGGGGGGGGGGGGGGTACCTGGCGGGAGCGGGCTGGACAGAGATCGGCGGGGAATTGGCGTGGATTTATGTGGAGAGAGGAGGCCTGGCCGGCGTTGCGTTGTCTCCGAGGATGGGAGGAGGAGGAAGAAGAAGAGGCGACGAGGGGATGGATCCCAAAACCCAACAAGTCCAGCAAGAGGAGGGAGGAACAGATCAGGCTTGAGAGCCACAGTTTTATTATGCCCCCAAATTTTCACCAATTTTTCACCTTTATAGCGGAATGGAAATGTACCACCACACCAAAACCAAAGAAGCATCGCTGCTCCAGTCTTCCGACACACAAAATAGAAAAAAGACGCCCGCCCGCCCGCCCTAATTTTCATGGAAACTGTCTCCTTTGTGTTACTAGTAGAGTGCGCGCCTCGTCGCGCGTGTATTAGAAAACATAACCGTGACGCAGCGTACGTCATCGACAGCGTCACGGATCCGGCGCCAACCTTGGCCTCAACCACCTCAGTGCCCACGTTCTAGACCCTCGCCGTGAGCTCATCCACCTCCTCGTCCGTGCACGTCGCCGCATTGCGCCACGCCTTGGACAACAGCGGTAGGACAGTGCTCCCAGCCATGTGGACGCCGACGACCGGCGCATTTCCTCGCCGCGACAAACGCGTTGGCGTGGACCACGTCAAGGGTCGTGACGCCGAACAGCTTGCGAGCATCATACGCGCCCTTTGTCTTCTTGAAGTCGTGCATCAGCTCGGCCGAGACCTGCACGAGCTGCTTCGCTATCCTGCAGCCGACAAGAGGCCGACGCTCACGTCGTCTTCCTTTCCAACCCATGCCGCGAAGATGAAGAGGGCAACCTTCTCGTATAGTTGTACCTCATGTTCATGTGATCATGTCGGTGAAAGGCAGGACGGGAACAGGAAAGGCTAGATAAGGGACCTAGAGGTGAGTCGGGGCTGGGTATACAAGGCGGGTAATGATTTCGATGGGTGAAAAAATCTGAGGGAAAACGAAAGAAACTATTTAAAAGTGTATTTATTGATTTGATGTCGCAGAACCATGAACGCATTTTTCACACGAAAACGACATGTGGATCCTCTGCGAGGGATGAGTCTTAAAATATTAGATAGGGATTGGTTTCAATTACAGTGAATTCTAAATGCACGTGCGATACGCACAATGTTAAAACATTATAACCAACAATTTTATTTTGTAGATAAAAAATTTAGTAATCAATAATTTTCAAGATTTGATCCTTTAACGCAATAGATCAATGCTACGGGGGGAGTACCAGTGATAGAAGTGATTGTGTGTCGTTGGAAGCCCAGGCTAAGATCGCTACAAATAACCACTAATTTAATATTTCATAGTTCAATAATATAAAGTTTTGATCCATTAGAAGTATTAGAATTAATGTAGCCACAAATTGAGATCACATCTGCATGCATTGGTGCCATAGAAGCATGAAAGTGGAAGCATCTATGCCGACAAGAGGAGCGGCTAAAGATGATGGCTGGGCGATTCATCTTGTGTGCCAAGGCTATTCACAACATCGGCCAAAAAGAAGATGGCGGCATGCAACGTCTGAATTAAGAACCCATGGCCTCTCGATCTACTCCATCATGACCGGGCATGAAATTAAAAGTATCCACGTTCCTAAGCCGGTGCTTCCGCCTCTCGGCTGTTGCTCGCTCGCATCTTCTTTGTTCGACGTGTTCCCATTGAATCTGAGACGGTGAAGACGGCGAGGTTCTTGACCTATTTAGAGAAGAGACCAGCCTGCTTGGTGAGCGCTTCCTAATCACGAAGGTTGAAGGGAATCTTTCTTGTTTTTTTTCCATGTAAAGGGTTCCTTGATGTTTATTTCGTAGTTTTGTAGGCCCGCATGTTGCGGCAGGGGTTCCAAAAGGAATCGATGAATCGACTTGCCGCTCAGGGACTCCCTGCCGTATCCGTGTAATAATTAGTGGTATCTTGGGTGGGTAAAGAAATTTTATGGTGAGAAAAGTAATGCCCAAAACGGCAAAAACTCGCTAGAAACATCGTTTTTAAAAAACTTTCCACGTCGTTTCCACCGTTGGACCTGACATGTGGGTCCTCTGTGAGGGGTGGGTAGGTTTTTTTTGGGTAAAAGTGTTTTCAAAAGTACTGGATCCTTATAGTATATATAGATAGATAGATTCCAAATTTGAGCCATAGATTAAACAACTTACCATGTTCAAAAACCAATTCATATTGAAACTATAGATTTTATGATCTTTTTATTTGTGGTTAACTTGTGATTATTTGTCCACCTATAACATTTTGTGATGTAAAAATGACGTCATTATTATCTTGTCTGGGCTTTGAATTATAGTTTTTAAAGTGGTAAGGCCTCGACGATGTGAGGCGACATGCCAAATATATATGCAAGGGACTAGACCGCCAAGGCGCTTAAGGCGCGATGCGATGTATCGCCTAACATACATATATATATCTTGCCAAGAACCAGTGGGTCTGATTGCCTAAAGATGATAAAAAGACTCATCAGATCAGCTTAACCTAAGTCATCCCAACTCTCCGGCCTTATTCCTTGGTTCTTAGCCTTCCCACCTTATTCACTCCCTCTCCACCACGGCTCCCTCATTCACCTGGTGCCCGCGCCGTTGTTCAACCGCCTCTACCTCCTCCTCCTTCGACGCGTACCTCAATCAGTCAATCGCCTACCTCTACCTCCTCTACATCCTTATGTCGTTTGTGCCGCAACCGGCTGCGGACGTGGCTGACGCCCTAGCCTCTCTCCCGCTCTATTATGTGGAGGGACCTCAGAGAAAAAGGGGGTCTATGGCCACCGGATATAGAAATATGTTGGGGCTAGAGGGAAGACTGGGGATAACAACGGTTTGTAGTTGATGGCAATGAGACCGGTGAGCAAGGGTTACATTGCAGATGCGGAAAGTCTACTGGCGTCGAATGGAGCTCGTAAGTGATTGTGAAGAAATAAGTTAGGAAGAAAAGAGGGGAAATGTTGACATGTGGGCCTAATTTAACCTTTTTTTATTTGCCATGTAGCATCTGGATTTATTACAGGATTTAACCGTATGCGGTGTCACCGTCGACATCGAGACGTCTGTGGTGACTTTATCAATCTCGAGATCTACCGGCTCAGTCTTTCGGAGGTGCTCATAGAGATAGGGTTACATGCGTAAATTTATAAGGGTGAGCGTGCGTGCGTGTTTTATGAGCGTTTGCGTCTAAATTTCTTTTAAAAAAACGGGTTCAAATGGAGTGTTGAAGGTAAAATACATGGTTCTTGTACGGCGTACTAGTTTATTAATGGATGGCTTAAGCATGGTATTTCGAGTTGAAAGGGGAATCTCATAATGAATGAGGCGTTAGTTGAGGGAGATGAGAGGTACTAGTTAGTAGGATTTTCTTTTTTCATTTTTTTTTCATTTTTCGATCATACGATCTCCTGCATCCAATGCGGATATTGACCTACATGGCTTTAGTCCATTTCTGGGCTATATATTGCAGGCTGGCATGAGAGCGTGACCGTGTGAGTGTGAGAGGAGGAAGCCGATGATGACCACAGGGACCGTCCGACCAGGATTCTCAGCAGGAAAAAAAAAATGAAAGTTCGATTACAAAGACGAGGCGACACGAGTGCCAACCCCGACATGGCCAGCAAAATTAATTTTACAATGTTACAATTTCCCTTTTTTCCGGATCAATGTTACAATTTCTCGATCGTGTTAAACATAACTGTTTGTAACTGCTACGTAGTAGACTAGTAGGGAATAATTGCTGCTAATACTATTTGAACTTACATCTTTCAGCCAATTTAGAAGGGGAACATGTACAAGTAATTCGCTCATTAAACAGTTCTGGAGGTAAAGGGTAAACACAGAAACAATGAAAACAATGAAAACATACACCATAGCAAAAGTGGTGAGTTTGTTTCAACAAGAAATGCAACTTCCAGATTGGTGATGCTCATATTATTCTCATCAAGCTGAAGCTCTCTGCAGCTCAAGTCGATCGCTTATTGATGTAAGCATCTGCTGGGTTTTGTCAGATGAAAACCTGTATCAAAAGGTCTTCAATCAGTTCATCGAAGATGGCACGTTCAATCTTCCTCCCAACGACATAAACATCCTCGTACAGAACCTCATCCCACACAGATTTCCGGATTTCATATGCCACCATGCTATCTATTGTCTGCATTTCCTGCATCTGGGGGTTCCTCAGTCTTTGCACCTGAAATTTTGGAGAAATAAAGCTACGGTTAAAACAAAAAATCAGCATGATGCTACTGTAGATCATGTCAATTGTTTTGTCAAGATCACTGACCTGCTGCCACACATCATCTACCAGCCTCCTCCCTCGAGACACACCAGTACTGTCAAGGACCCATTGCCGCAGAGAAGAACTGGCGCCTTTCGCACCCTGCACCAGGCTCTGCAATGCTTCGTTGGCAAGGTCGAACAGCATCCTGTGATCAGTTGCATTTCCTCCATTGTCGCTGCACATGCCGATGCCATCATCATCGCAATACTTGCCGCGGTAGTAGTAGATGTCCTCTACCTCCTCAAAGATGTCGTCGCAGATGGGTCTCGCCATCGAGTCCACCCTTCCATTATTGGCCTTGTTGTCCAATGACCCATCGTTGTATAAGCCAGCGGCAACAAGGACCTCTCTGATGTAGGCCTTGTCATGGCTGCATAATGTTTCAATAGTAATGTCTGTCCTGTATGATAATTCACTAGCAGGCGCCTCAAGTTCTGACGGACATTTTGGGCTCACTTCTGCAAAAGAAGATTACTAGGTTCAAAAGTTATCAACAGAACGAAATGTGGCATAACTGTTTGCGGTTTTACAGCCTTGTCACACGTTACGTACCTGGCAATGTGCAGTTCAAGTCGCTGAAGAAATGGCGGCAACTGTGGCCTACAACCTCCAGAGGGGACACTGGGCTAGGAGGCAACTCGGTGAGATTAGCCTAACAGCAAAGCAAAAGCAACAGAATTCCAATCAGTCCATGCATTTACTCTGGTAGAAAAACAGTCACAATTCGTAACTGATTTTGATGCTGAAATTTAGTCCTACTTGCCTGTCCAACTTTGAACAGGTTGAAGGTTTCTGGAGGAGACGAAGTTGCTGGTCCGCCGATCGCTGCCATCTGAGGGTGGAGCTCTCCAAGTCCAAGAGACGTCATCTTGGACCAATGCCTCTTCCTTCTGAACAAAAGATTGCTTCTCAGGCTGAAGCTGTGCCTCAGGCTTGAGACCGTCCCCTTGATGAAGCCGAAAGCAGATGATGTGTTCTTGCTTGTGATCGCAGCAGCAGCACCTTCAGAAGCTAGGTCGTCTGAAGCTTCTTGTGTTGTCCTTGTGCTCCTCACACTTCCACTGCCATCCCCAAACAGCCTACCCAGGGAGAGGGAGAAGCCTGACTCCGGTGCTGAGAATGATCGGAACAGTGCCCGTGCTGACGACACGATCCCATCACTGTCCTTCATCAGGCATTCACTTCTGAAACTTTGGTCGCCAAAGCCATTGCCTGACGGAGATACACCTGACAGCGACCTGACCATTTCTCTGCCTGTGATCGAGCACGAGCTCGCTGACTCCTCATCGTCTTTCTTCGGTGAAACGGTTTCGGCTATTGATGTGACACTCTTGACCCTGTGAGCAATAAGCATGTTCCTCGTGACGATCCTGACATGCTCCGGAGATGCCTGTTTTGGGGTAGCTTCCTTGCGCTTGCGGTCGCTTCTGAAACCTCGGAAGGACTCTGACCGGAAAAATCTTTTACCATGGTCCTTAGTGACAGCCGGATGTTTGATATACTGTGCATCGGCATGCTTTGGCTCACCATTTCCCCAAGTTATTGTGTTGAGCTCACTCCTAGCATTTGAACGCAGCTCTTTCTGAAGCGTCTCCTTCACCTCCTGAAGAAACCTGCTCATGTTGCCATCTCTCTTCACCTTTGGCAAACCAAACAGATGTCGTTGACCATCGGCGTGTATATCAGAAGTAGGCTTGAGGAGCACGATCGGTGTCGTCGGTGACGGCAACTTTTCATCAGATGAGATGTGGCCATGTCCATCATCCTTGACATTGCCTGCCTCAAAAACTAAAAACTTTTCAGATGCTGCACAGGGACTTGATGCAATCAGTACTGTAATGGCCTTCTCTTCAGGCTTTGGCTCATCAGCTGCAACTGCAAGAGCCGTATTACAGCTACCTGCACTCGCCAAACCACCTTCTTTCACCGCATTCTTGACTGAATGTGAATGCTGATTGCTGCTTGCGAAACCATATCTTGCCATCTTCTCCTTGCGCAGGTTGTCCCGTGCGATCATCTGAATGCGCCTGCCGTCCAAGTCCAATGGCTGTGCCCGTAACGCTGCATTAGCAGGTGATTTATTGGATGCCTGCCATGCCTGGAAATCGTGCTTGATCTTCTGAAGCAGGTCCTCCTGTGGATGACGACGCTGACGCGAGCGTGATGATCTTCTTCCGTTTCGGCTGCGGTATGAGTATGACAGCAGACTGCACTTGGCTTGCCTGAAAGGTTCAGAAGACCGAGGCGAGATGGTCGTCGTCGGTGGTTTGAGGCTGCTGCTGCTGGATCTGGATGGTTGCGCTTGGATGATGCCGGCGGTGGTGGCGGCGACGGCTGCAGGCTTGGGTGGCGGCGGCGGCGGGATGGCGTCGATGCCCATGAGACGAGCAATCACATTGGGCGGCTCGATTTGTATCTCTGTGTAGGTCGCCTTGTCTGCACTGCGGACTCTGCTGTTAGGAAGATTATTGCTCCGTCGCCTGGTTGGCTTATTATTGTGACTCATCTGCAAATTGTCATTAGAAAAAAAAACACTGTAAGGACGGACTACTTGTTATCTTTATCTTTGAAGCAGAGTGCTACTACTAGCCTGATTAATGAGAACATGTACTGGGAAAATAGTAGAATGCGTAAGCCGTCCTTGCATTGCTGGAACATGTTTGCAAAAGATGTCTCTTTTATTGTCGTTTTTTGTGGGACCTGAGGATAGATGTCTGAATTCCCACAGGTTGCATAGCCAGACCGGACGGTTTGTATGAGAATGAGATAGATAAGCGAAATGGCGGAGCAGCAAAGGAGTCACAAGCACAGGGAGGCTGCTACTCTGAATCTCTGATGTTGCAAAATGAGCCGCATATAGAAAGACAAGGGAAGATAACATAGCCCCATCCCCATGTATGTATAGAATCGATCAATGATCGTACGCGTACCTGAACATGCAGAATTAGAAGAGGAACAAGCGGTTGAGAGAGATCGAATGGAATGGAAGAAGACGGCAGAAAAAGAAGAGGTTGAGGTTCCTTTGCCTGCTTGTGCTGCTCTGCTCGTAGGAATGGCAATAGGAGACAGCTGAATGAAATTGTTGGCATCACGTTGAAGCGAGAGAGAAGAAGAAGGGGAAAAAACAGGAAATTGATGACTTTAGTCGTGCGCACGTTGGAACTCAAACTTACATGGTGCTCCAGCACGTCAGAGAATCCACGCCGTGGGCAATGGCGCCAACAGCCAACGTCCCCCTGCCGTGCTCTGTTGGGGCGCAAAAAAAAGACAAAAATATAAAAAATAGCCCCCGGCGAGGATCGAACTCGCGACCTTTCGCTTACGAAGCGAACGCACTACCACTATGCTACGGAGGCCGGGTTTGATGTTGAGTTTAGCAATAAGTATTTCTAGTTTTGGTTTGGTTAACAACACTTGGTTGTGTATATGCAGACATGAAAAGGAGTCGGTACCAGGTTACTGCTAGCATGGCGAACGATGAGGTCCGTGCATCATTTTGGTTTGATAAAAGAAAAAGGGAGCAGCAGGATGCCTGGATGACCTATCTAGGAGGCAGGCCATGGCTGTCAATCATATATGTATCAATGTGTATAGACCGAAACAACACAACCGAACCACCAAGTCTATCCGAGCAGAGCAGGGTAGTGCCAATGCTATCATGCCAACTGACCGTAATGCTGCCTATACCCCTAGTCCACACTGCATATTCTCCTCCTTGGATTCCATGTCACTTACTTAAGGCTAACACATATTGAGCGTGCATGTTGATGACAAAGTTGTCCTATACAAAAAAAAACTTAATTGTTTTAATTTTTTTTAATAAAAGTATATAAAGTTGTTAAAGAACATGATAAATTATCCCCTATAATAATCTAATAAACTCAAAATGATAGTATATTCAACTCCAAATAATACTCTACCGTCACAAATTAACTCCACAAGGAGGCTTCTGGAAATGAGAGTCTGTCTCCATCACTAGCACGTAGGACAATGTAGCCAAGAAAACATTGAAATATTCATCTCCAATACTATCAATTAATTCTCTTAATATATTGCCACTTCACAAAATTTGTCAATTTGCCGAATATTCGGTTGTCACAGATACGAGTCAATTGAATCTATCATAAACTAGAACTATCTGATCGACTGCCAACTTGGCATGGATATGATACATATGCACGGTGATGCCAATTTAGGGTGTGTTTAGTTCTAAAAAGATGGAGGGAAAGTTTGGCGAAAATGTCACATCGGACACTGTAGCGTACTGTAGCACTTTTCGTTTGTTTGTGGTAAACATTGTCCTACCATGACCAACTAGGCTCAAAAGATTCGTCTCGTCGTGTACATCAAAACTATGTAATTAATTTTTTTATTTACCTACATTTAATACTCCATGTACGAGGAGAGAGATTTGATGTGATAGGTGGATAGTAAAGTTTGGAGAGAGAATTTTTGTAAGTTTGATGATGTGATGGGGAACTAAACAGGGCCTTAATCAAACATGAACTACAAAAGAAGGCATGGAAATCTGCAATGCAGTGCCGTCGCCATCGCATTGGTTTGCACATGGAAATCTGCAATGCAGTGCCGTAACCCCTCCATCTCAACGTGTGCTCCAATTTTTTTGGAAAGAGAAGCAGGAGCCCTGCTATTTTATATAAGGAGGGAGAGCAGACAAGGTTCTTACAGGTTCAATATTACAAAGCTTAGGAAAAACTCGAAACACTGAAACAGAAATAACATGAGAAAATACTATGCGCCTCCAGGCGGCAGGGCCTGGTCGCAACAAGCTAACTCTCTTAGCTTAATCTCCTCCTTAATTAGCACAAAAACTCTTGCTGGTGTCTCGGTCTTGTGATAAAAAATCCTCCTATTACGCTCCTTCTAGAGATTCCAAGCCGTGTAGATCATCAGTGCAGCCACCTTTCGTTTGTTATCTTGAGTTGCTCTTCTCATCATCGAGTTCCACCATTGCTCGAGGGAGATATCTATTGCCGGTATTGCAACCAAACCTGCTGACCCTGAACCATACTTCCCGGGCAAAGACACAATGAAGACAAAGGTGCTCCGCCGTTTCCTCAATCTGACCACGTAGCGAGCACATCGGATTGCAAGGTCAGTTACTGGTTTGCAATTTATCCGCTATTAGGATCTTCCTTTGTAATATAAGCCAAGCAAAAAATCTATTCTTCCCCTCAGTTTTAACCTTTCAAATAGCATTGCAATTTAGGGAGCAGAAGGACCCCTTGAATTGAATATTATATGCGGACTTGGAGGTATAAGCACCATCCGCAGTACACTTCCAAACGATCTCATCTTCGTTATCTGTCAATTGCACATTTCATATCAGCATCCACAACTCAATGAGTTTAGCCAATTCATCATCATTTGTCATCCTCCAATGACCTCGAGTCCAGTTGTCACTGGCCAAATCTTCAGCTACAGTCTGTCTTTTGCGCCACAATTGGTGAATGAAAAATATAAACTTCATTTGACTCAATTGGAAGGGTAGAATTAAGTGTTGTTTTTTTAAGTACAAATGAAACTATCTGCCATCTATTTTTTTAATGTCACTTTGCTAAATTTCTTTGTCATTAGATTAGTGTACGACGTATGTTTGGCAATTGGATCATGGTACTGATGCTAACTTGAAGAAAAAATTACTTGCAAGGGCATCAGCGATATGTTGGAGCGTTTTGACTAGTTGAAATGATATTGTGTTTGACAAAACTTCTACTAAAATTTATTTGTCTGTACTATTTAAAGGATCCCATTGGTTTTGGTTTTAGGTACAACTAGCAAGAACGCATGTGCGGTACGCACGTTTATTGATGACATGTAGGTACTAAAACAATATCACTTCACTTTAGTGCAAAGCGCTTTTAAAAATACTTTATATTCGCTCTCTCATGTATGAAGAGCTTCAGGTATTCTCAAAACTCATGATAGTTGGCATTTATTTATATGGAGAAAACTCTCTAATTTATTGTCTTTTAGCAATACGGGATAATTGTGTATAGACGTGCGTACAAATGTGGGTATATTTAGGTGGACCATTTTTTGGGTGAAAAAAGTTTTGGGTTTAGAGGGGAAAATCAACATAGGAATGTCCCTCCCCCCTCTTTTTTAACCATTCATCGACCAATTTTCCCGACAGGTGGGTCCTATGTGAGGTGGGTGTGGGTTTTTTGTTGGTGAGAAGTGTTTTCAAATCTAATTCTCTTTATAGTATAGATTGTAACCATCTAGTAAGGACAAATAGTTAATGCAAGCTTGTATGCTCGAGCTTAGAGACGATGGCCATAGAAATTTTCACTAATTATGAATGCAACCATCTAGTAATAAGATTGCTTACTACTCCCTTGCCATCTAAACCGCTGTTGACTTTTTTTGTGTGTGAGTCAGACGTAGGTGCTGCAAACTTTTTAATAAGTAGTTCTAGCTTTTCTGAAGTGAAGGCCGGAACCTTATGTCTATTATCTAAAAATAAATCTATATAAACCGAACGGACTTGTCTCAGGATTGATGAATGATGAGTCACCTCCTGACTCGACCGTTGTAGGCATGCTACTGTCAATTATCAACAGGAGAGGTAGGACACCACGGCTGGGTGGGCAAACCCGGGCCCACCTAACAGATGCAGAAGTTTACCCCCAACGGACATATGAGTATTGAATTGAGCTGAGTACACATGGTCCCACAAGCCAAACTTCAAATCCCCATCCTTGCCGCTGTTCCTGAGGCTTTTGCCCCTCCATTTACTACTCTACGATGCATTTTACCAATATTGCTTGTAAACTAGTATTCCTCTGACCAGACGGAAGCGCAAACTAGTATTTGCACCGAAAGCTACACATGCATTTTCTGATTCCACAAATGGACTAGGCTGACCCACATATCACAGCCATGCTTATTCACATGAGGGGAGCTATACTGCGAGAACAAACCAACCATAGAAAGCGCCAGGGATTCCTGCATTTCCAAAGAGGGTAAAGATATATACACTGAACAACCAACAAACTCGGCTGCATGTCAACAAAAGATTCCATTCCATTCCATTCTTTCACAAAAGATTCAAAATGAAGGGCCAACCCATCTTGTTGTCTTCTGTCATCTACATGAATGCATCGCTGAAACAGCAATTGGACATCAACTTTGCACCAGAATGGAAGCAAGCAGGTGAGCTCATGCAAAGCATCTATCATGGTGGTGGTGGGTAATGGTATCAAGCACATCGGCATGCCAAAGCAAGCAGCAACACCGAGACAGTATTAGCAACCAAACGAAGATATGCAAGACAACAAGGATTACTTGATCTAACATTACCCAAACTGATATTATCACAATGTTAGCCGATGACAATGGAAACAGTAATCTAGGTACAAGCGGGCATTGGCAGTGGCCACACCACACAATCACCCACCAGTGGCGCCAACAAGGAGCGCTATCCGTTATAGGACAAGAAAAGTAAAACATCACGATGTGAAACTGAATAATTCTAGTAGATTCGGATAGGCTCCCGCCACGGCCTTTGCATCGCGCTGCTCCATTTGTTGTTCAATGGGGCATCGTCTAGGCGAGCTCACTCGTCATCGTCTTCATCCTGCAGACACAGCATGACGCAAAGGTTTTTAGCCTCTCCACACAGGGGCTTGTTCATCCCATCTCGACAGGGCTTGGTTACTAGTTCAGTGCTTCTACTTTGATTCACAGCAAAGTCTACCCAAGAGAGTTTACTAGTGAGATCATTTTTCAGTGTAAATAGTATCTAAAGCAAATTATCGTCAAATTCTAGATGACCAAGTGAACGCCAGGTTATAAGCTTGCTAGGCAACATCAAAGGCAGAAGTATACCTCCTCACTACCCTCGTCGTCATCCTCATCGTTTACCTCAGACTTAGACTTGTCAGACTCCTCTTCGTCTTCCTCCTCTTCCTCCTTAGCAGGAGCCTTCTTGGCAGCAGTGCTCTGAACAAACCAGAGCATGATTAGTACCGAATAATAATAATAGATGGGCGCCAGGAACAAACAATAGGAGTGAAGCAATGGAATCTGGATTTATACCTCGCCCTTGTTGTAGGCAGCAATGGCCTTGTTGTACTCAAGCTTGAGCTTATTGGCCTTGGCTACATAAGGAGCCTTGTCCTGCAGTTAACGCAAAGGCATGCTCGGGTTAAAGTCAAACCTAACCACAACGACTAGTAGTACATGGTGAATGTTAATGTGCAGATGAAGCTTACCGCATCGGTCAGGGATTTCCACCTGTCACCGGCAGCTTTCCCCACCTGATGAAAGGTAAAAAAAAAAGTTACACCAGGACAGTAAAATAATTAATCACGAGGTCAAAGCAGCTATTATCTTGCATGATGGCATAAAGGTACGTGCTGTAAAGGAGTTGGTATTTTTAACCTACCGCAGCAACGGACTTGTTCTTGGGGTTCTTCTCCTTGAACTCCTTGCGGAATTCCTCCCTGACCCAAAAATAGATCAAATCAGCACCAAAGAAAAAAAACTTTTATAATAAAAAATAACAAACGAGGAGGGGATCCGGTCGGGTGGCCGCCTTACATGAAGACGAAGAAGGCGCTAGGTGCCCTCTTGGGCTTGTTGGGGTCCTTGCCGGCCTTCCCCTTCCTGCCCTTGGCGGCGGGCTTCTCCGCTCCCTTGCTCTTAACCGCCAACCTAAAACCGAGGGCGAAAAAAAAAGTCAAAACAACGCCGCAACGCACATAAATCAAACAGATCTGCGTGAAGAACATCGAAGAAGACGAGAGCAGCGGCGTGATTTCTTACTTGGCATCGGCCTTAGCGGCGCCCTTGGATTTAGCCCCCTTCATGGCTGATTCCTGCGGAGACACCGACGGAAGCGGTCAGATCCGCGCGAGGCGGGGCGAATCCCGCTTGGAATCGGGCCGAACGGCGACGAATCGAGGGCGGGGCGAGGCGGCTCACCTGGACGGGAGGCGACGCGACGAGAGGGCAAGCCTGGCCTGGCCTGGCCTAGGGAAGGAAGGAGGGGAAAGGGAGGGAGGAGACAGAGAGAGGCGGGCAGGGCGGGCAGGGGATAAGAAGGAGCCCGCGCCCCCCGAGGGCATATCTGCGATTCCGCCTCGCCTCCGGGGGCCCGCACCCAACTCCTAATTTGAATTTTCCCACCGTGCCCGGACTTTCCTCACCCGGGCCTCCTCAATGACGCGTGGGGCCGGAAGCTATTAGGGCCCGCCTGTCATCCTCAGCACCGCAGGGACGATTAGGGCTACGGGCGCCCGCGTACAAGTGGTGGAGGGGGTATTCGCGGTTTACGGAGACGCCGGGGGGTTTTCCGAGAAAGTAAGCTGCGGCGGCAGGGGCTTGGGCGGGATTTTGGAAAATTTCGGCCAGCCCCTCCCCCCGCCGCGGATGCGCATGCATGACAGGCGGGGCCGGGATCCGTGGGCCCACATGGCGGTGACCCGGAGCGAGATATTTTCGCAGCCACGTCACCGATCCGCGAGAGGGCGCGTGGTTGGCTGGGGCGGGGAGCCGTTGCTTCGGTGCGCGCTTGTGCTTCTGGCTGTGCTTTCTGCGTCGCAAACCCTGGCCTGGTTTGCGGTTTTGGAGCCTCCCTTTTTGCGAGTCTGATTTTTGCTCAAACGCTCCGGGGGATTAAAACGACTCACATCTCGCGCCATCCTCTCCCATTCCTCCGATCTGCGATTAGCAGCATTAGCCCGTGTGTTTTCACGTTGATTGATCTTTGCACTCTGTTAGTTATACCGTGCATCATCATACTATGAATGGATTCATTTTACAAAACAGACAACGGTGTATGTCGTCTGCGCATTGTATTGTATTGTATCGCTTTTGATCCAGGAGTGCTGCTGAGTATGGATGAGCAGGTATTCCTTTCACCTGCGATACAATACAAAAGGTGTTTTACTCACAACTGCGAAAAAGAAAACGACTTTACGTGTAGTTTGCAACAGACAGATGTTGTGGCACTATGTAAAAGAAAAAAAAAAGGTTCAGTCTTGATGCTGATGGCAATAGTATAGCTGGTACATGTACAGAAGAGGCAAAGTTTTTAGCATACGAAGTGAAAGAGGAATGTTGGCATGAACCGGGGAGAGGGAACACGCATGGCATGCTAGGCTACACCGTATTTGCCAAAACTGGATATACAAGGACCTTGGAAAAGTCACCATGATGCTGACCAATCTAAAAGAGTAATGTTGTGGTGCTTGTATATATCACGGAAGGAGCGACTTTACCATAAGGAGACCATGAGTACCATTACGAAGACGATGACTAATCTAAAACAACCTTATTCGGCACAAGAAAATAGCCAAAAAATAAAAATAATCCACCAAACTACTCCATGCGTTTAAGCTACTTTGGGCCCATAAACGACCCGGCCTAGAACGTGGTGGTGGCTTTGCGGCCATCAATCAGGTCTTATCACTTTGTTGCAGGCTAAAACTGGGCTATGGGCTGCCTCATCCTGTTACTAAAGAGTTGACGATAAACGGCCCAACTAGCCCATGATACCCCTTGGTAGCAGCAGAGAATGGCGACCGGGATTCAGGCTTCGGGACGCCGCCGCCATCCCTGGGCGCAACGACGCCTGGCCACAGCCCGCTGCCGCGCGCCGCCCTCCGCCAAGCCCACCTGGAGATGGCTGGAGCTCACGCCGGCTAGGAGGAGGAGGCCCGCATCAAACGAGAGGAAAGAGATTGGTCTGGAGTGGGAAGTTGGCCGCCGTGGAGGACAAGAGGCGGGACGCGAACGCGATTGGGCCACCGTCGTCGTCGTCAGGACGCCATCATCAGTAAGCTTCCTTCTATCTCGATGACCTTAGCATGGATGATAGCTTACAAATTAATATCAGCATCTATCAATTTGAGATTCAGTGAAAGTTAATTTATTCGATTTAGTGATGGACAGATGGGATTATCTTCTCTTCTTAATGTTGGGTAACAGAACATCGATCGTTGCGATGGAATATCAATTTGAGTAATTTAAAATGCCATGGATTGGTGCAGTCCTATGAATGTCGCTTCGAATGATTCAAAATGCAAAGTGTGTTTCATGTTATGTGTATGCTAATCCCTGGTTGGGAATGACACTATGTGCATTTGAAATGTTGGATTTATTAGGCGACATGCTAATTTCTGTTTCATATTATGTGGATTCCAAATTGTTGTTACAGTGTCGATTTGTGAGGCTACAATGGCCACCAAATGCTAAGTCAATCAGTTTTTTTGGCTTCCAAGGAACAGGAAGCGTCGGATTGAAAGTTACAACGTGACTTCAAGAAGCAAAGTTACTCAATCCGTGTCCGGCGGCACCTTCCTTGTGGCGGTGGCCAGCAAGCAGCAAGCGCGGCAACCGGAGGAGGAGGGCGGCTAGGTGAGCACTGAGCAAGGGGGGCTGGAGCCTAGGTTGGTCTCCACTACGCTCCGCCCCTGCTTCCGGCTGCGCGGCCCGTCCTGCCTTGGTCCTTGGCGGCGACGGCGTCACTCTAGGCGTCGGCTGTTGCCGCCGATCTCGGTGAGCGGCGGCTGCGAGCTTCCCGCGTCCAGGGGGAGCCAACGGACTAGCAGCTCCTCACGTAGGTACAGGCACAGCGCAAGCCTGCGAACTCCACTCATCCGGCTTCCAGGTGAACCATCTCCCCCCTTTCTCATGTTTAGCTGGATTGGTTGATTAATTCCATAGCGAGATAGATTTGCATTGGGACCTGGACCTCCCAATTCAATTTCCACCCTGGCTGCTTAAACTGGACCCCAACTTGATTTGATTCCACAAGCTTGCAATGTAAAATTGAAATGCCAATAGCCTGCCCTCTTACTCTTGCATTGCATGCTATGAAATGAACTCAAGTCTCATGCTGTGTCGTCAGCTTATGGATTTGCCAGGTCCAAAATGGAAGAAGGGCAAGGACGGCAAGGACTATGCAGCTCTCGCAGCAGCCAATCCCATGTCCAGCATAGTTGCTGAGCTCCAGGCTTCATTCAGGGACTCACAAGCTGTGGCGATTTTATCAGGGGATGGCAGGGACGCGATTCTTGCAGTGGAGCCACACCAAGCTGCGCTTCTTAACCGCGCCGCCTTTGGACGGGCTGTGGAAAATGCAGGAGAGGAGAGGCAATGGTTCCAGCTGGGCCCCGAGGAGGTGTTCTTCTTTTGCCACGCCCTCAAGTGCATCACAGTTGAAATGGAGAACAAGGAGCATATGAGCGAAGGGGAGCTGTGGGATCTCTTGACATCCACCTCAGAATCATTCCCAAAGATGTACAAGGCGTATGGACACCTTAGATTCAAGAATTGGGTTGTGAGGTCGGGATTGCAGTACGGTGCAGATTTTGTAGCTTACCGTCACCATCCAGCACTTGTTCTTTCGGAGTTTGCAGTAATTGTAGTTCCAGAAGGCAAAGCGTTTGGTACTAGATGTGGCCGCGTGCAGGTGTGGTCTGATCTACTCTGCGCGCTTCGGGCTTCTGGCAGTGTGGCCAAGACATTACTTGTTCTCACCATCAGCACCAAGAGCTGTGGGCTAAGTTCCTCGGATTGTTTGGAACAGCTGATTGTTCATGAGAGGACGGTTACAAGATGGATACCGCAGCAGTATGAGAAACCGTGCAAACAAGAAGCCAACAGGGATCGACAGATACAAAAACCGTGCAGAAAAGAACAACAACAGCATACAAGAGAGGGTGTAGTATTTAGTTATTGGGGTGTAATACTAAGCTTTACAGTTCTTTCTAGCTTACTTGTCTACAAGCTCAAATTTTAATGGAAGAGCTTACAGCTTTGTATTTTTAAATGTATACTGATGTTGGTGAACATGAATTTTCCATCTTATTGCGATACTGTGATGCTACTTTGTGATTCTCATCCAGGTTTCTAGATTTCTTGGATAATACCATAGCCTCACAGCAAACTGCACAAGAATATTTCTATTGTTGCTTCTTGCTAAACCTTTTTAGGTCTTCAAGACTGCTATGGACTGGCATTTTTTCACTCTAGACGACTATGACCGGCACAAGTGGAGCATATTGAACAAACAAGGTACACAAGATGCATTTAGTTGTGCATAGTTTTTTGAAATGTTGTTGAAGCATTCTATAATGTCAGTAGCTTAAATATGTATGATTACCTTACAGTTTAGATATATTTTCGAGAAAAGTGAGTTAATTAGAGATTAACCTTTAGTACAACAAAAATCAGCATACAGTAGCTTGGCTAGAATTTCTGGAGTAAACATGACCAAGAAAATTGATTTCCAACATGGAGTTTGTAAATTATATATTTTGTATACATAAATACAACCTTTTGATTGACAATTTTTTCAAGTTACAAATCTGCTTACAGTAAATAGTTTAATTCCCATCATTTGGGGGGTCTTAGATAACCATGAAGGTTTCTAGGGAAGAATGACATTCACAATTGCATCTGTTTCATCTCTCTATTTATTTGAGGCTCCCATCTTTTCGTGTGCCATGACTACTCTATCTGGTAATTCACTGTGTGGTCCTTCCATATACCACTCTCAAGGTACTTCTCGTACAAGCTAGCTTCACCATCATAGTTCACCGATAAAACTGCTGTGCTTCGTGTCCCGTAGAGCCCCTTCATCATCGAAACAGAATTATTATGAAATAATTTTCATAAGCTCATTTCTGAAGTATTAAAGTAATCTTATGTAAACAAATATTTATGAGTGCTAAATTTTTTTCTCAACTAGTTGAATGCTGAATTGAACAACTTGAATCATGTCGGGATTTTTTTTTCTCACTTGGTCAGTTTGCACCTCGATGAAAATGGAGCTCAGACCATGCTCCCAGTTGGGATCACAACCAGTATTTGGCAGTCTATCTTTGTCAGCCTTTGTGGTGTCAGTCATTAGCCTCTCAACTATATCCTTCACTTCAACATCATCATCACCATGCTTCATAAGAAGCTCCCTGAAATTTTTACCAAGGCGAATTGCCTACAAGTGCATACACAACAATGAAAAAAAAATCCCTTTAGATACCAACACATTGTCTTCATGAATGACAGTCTAAAATCTTGGTAGGATGAATGGTCCCTAAGAGACAGAGTAGCTTGCAATAATGCATTATCATCTTATCTTACTTCTTGCACATGCTGTGCTATAAATGAGTTAAATGCAATGTTGTTTGGTACTTTAGATGGTTCAGCTGTAGCTTTCTCACACTTCTCTCCCAGGTACTTTAGATGGTTCAGCTGTAGCTTTCTCACACTTCTCTCCCAGCTCAATGTTTGCTTTGTGACCCATAATAGTTTCAGTGCTCTAAAAACGAAATCATTAAAATGACACCTCATACATTTAGCATTTCTAGTGCACCAGTATATCCTGCCAGCTATGTCAAATAAGAGCATTCTATGCATTTTTGCTTGCAAGGCATTATGAGAGATTTATTTATCTACAATTTGTCACTTGAACATGAAATAGCTGTGCTTACCTTCTGCCAAGGGCTATCAAGCCTTGCATTGGACAGCACATGGAGTCCTGGTGAGACAAGTTGAATTGTTGCAGGCTGCCCCTTAGGCCGGTTTGACACATATACCATAATATTTGTGGTTAGATCAGCTAGTATAAGGTTGAAGCCATTGTATTCGTCAGCTTCTTCTGCCACTTCAGTTGCAACTTCAAGTGGGCTCTTGTTGCTCTGCAAGGTACATACATACTGCATTAGTGCATTATGCTTGCTCGTCTTATAATATTACGTCGAAGATAATTTCATGATGATAAATCAGATTTTGTTCTTCCAATACATGCTATAATTCACAGTTGTAATAGAATGAACCACTTAATTCTTTTCAAAGATATAATTGTGGTTTCTGTTGGGAGTGAGGTATGCATATACGTTCTTATGTGCACTGTCTACTGGCTACACCAATCACTGTCAGAACAAAGGAATAGTCATACAGTGACTGAATCAGCTGCTAAGGGTCGACCGTGATGAAAATATAAGGAATAATGGGAAACACCAACTTGGATCATACTCGAAATGAATATATCTTTCTCTGCATCACCTACATCAACTCAGCCGTGCGATGTAGACTTCGATCAACTTGAATGATCTAGAGAAAGCTTTTGATATGTGTTGCTATATACCTGCAGATATCTGAGGGGCAGATCTCCCCTAGTTCGTGCGCCGGGCATGGCATCTGGCTCAAGCACATTGGTCAGGAATGCGAGCCTGCCATCCTTGGTGCATCCCATCCATGTTCCTCCACCAAGCACATCCCTGCCTCCAAGAATCTTCTTTGAGCCTTCTCCCCACCATCCTACTGCCTTTGTAGGCCTGCATTAGTTTGCCAAGAACAACAGAGAAGCTCTGAACACTGAACACCCAACATTGTTGTTTTGCAGTGGGTAACCTTTATATAGATTTCTCTAACAGCATTTCGATCATGAGAACTGATTGAACAATATTAGCATGCATGTCAGGTATGTTGGCATCGCATATGACTTGTGGTTCATGTAAGTTTTGCCAATGAGTATGTAACTCAGGAGGGGGGAAAGGCTACTCAATTTCAAACCAGAACCTCGATCTGTTACTTCCAGATTGGGCACCACAAGGATCAATAAAACCAAATAAGATTATGTACCTGTTGTGAAACTCATCTCTGTTGAGCAGGAGGAGGAGTTGGTGCACAGGGTGAGCCTGCCAAATCCATGCAGCTATGCACATGGCTTCAGGTGGTTTCAACTCCTTCGTTGGTTGTAAGGAACTTGCTTGTTTCACTACTAGCTTTCGTGTTTAGCTGATGGTTCTCCTTGCGCATGCCTTTGTATTTATAGGGAGAAGGTTGGAAGGAGAGGGAAAGCACAAGGAGCCCACAGAGTCTTCGCATTATTGGCTGCAACCAGGTGCTCGGCAGTCTGTCATTCTTCTATCAGATCTCCACTTGTTCAGTTACCAGGTTATATTACTTCGCATGTGAGTTCCTGATTAGGGCCCCCCTTCTGTACCACTGATGTCTTCTATATCTGGCGAATTATTTAGTACTTCACCTCATAATAGCTTTCCATCATTTGTGAGAGATTTGGAACAGGCTCTCGTAGTGTTGAGTGTTGACACTGGTTATATGGCTTGGTTCGTGCTCAGCAGTGCAAATTTCGTGCTTATTTTCCTGAGTTACTGTTAACCGTAGTGCATGTGTAAAAAACCAGCACCAGAGTAACTGTCAGGTTGATGAGATCCTAGCAGCACTCCCACCCGAAAACAGGCAGCCGCACTGCCACAGACCCACAGTCTCCTTTCCTATGTTCTGACTGGAGTGTTGTTGCTTTTGCAGGCCCTGGGAACTCATCCATGTCAACGAAACCAGGGGCGTGCTGGATTGGGATAAACAAAAGGGGTAAACAACGACCTGAACTTTCGAAGCAATATATGACCCCTGTTTCTGTGTATTGATTGATCAAAAGGCCATGCCAGTACTGGATCCATCAATCCGTTTCCCGTGGGTAGTTGGCTGCGGTGGCTTGCACGTGTCAACCTCGAAGATTAGCATGCTCTGTCCTGCACGGCGGTTTTCAGGCACGAGTCATCTGCTCTATCCTTTTCCAGGTACCATCTTTTTCCGATACATATTTGTTCTTTTCTGCTCATGTTTATCCTGTCCTAGGATAGATGTGCCACCAATTTATAAAATCTGAGTCGTGTGCAGGTTTGTTCTCTTTAGAGATGATAGTCACACGGTTTTCTGTTGATAACATAGATGCCGCCGTTGTTTATGTAGAATTATATTAAATATCTTGTTGGTCCGTCATCACGATAATGACGCATATCAGGCCATACACTGTTTGAAAAGGTTACAGTGCATAGTTCCTCTTAAGAGTCTCCGTGAGTTAGATGCCGTAGCAGCTCAAGCTCTTAAAGATTATTTGTTACCATTATGTTTAACTAGACTTGATGGCCAACAGCAAAGTCTGTGATATCATGTGAAACTTTATACAAAGTCAGGATATTTGGTTTCTTTGGACCTTTTCATGAGTCGCTGGTGTGGTCCTGCATTTGGTAAGTGACAAGGACGATCGATTTGGTTAAGTTGGTGACTCCATCTCACTTATTTGGTTTAGATTGGGAATAGTCGTGTGGCACTTGGTGGTTAGATATTTTTAGTGTACTTCTCATATAGTGGCTGTCCATCATTTCTCTTGCCCAACTTTTGGATAAGAGAAGATGCTATTAAACTACAATTCTAGTAAGTTAGGATACGAGTGTCTGTTCTGCATTTTTTTCTGGGTACATACTAGACAGTGCCAGAAATTAGTAGCAACTTAGCTTGGTGGTTATGCAGTCTTTAGAATGAAGCTTCTCCTTGAACAAAAAAAATAAGGATGGACGTTGCTAAAGCATTTATTGTGGGCCAGAAAAATTAGAAGGACAATAACACAAGTGCTCATAGGTTGGGGATCACCGCAACCAACCATGTCGGCACCCAATTACTACGCTTGTCACCATTCATGCCCTATGATGCACGCTACCGCTTTGGCGATAGCCAACAAGAGCATTTCTTGCCAACTAGCCATGTACCTTGAGTGATTGCGACCATAATAATGCATGGTCTTAACAATAGTACATGCATCGTCTCTTGTACGTATTCTGTACTCCGTGTTCTGATGAATGAAATTGCCGCGAATTAATGACATTCCATGGGAACCGATCGCTCAATTTTGCCATGTTTTTAAAGGCCACGAAAAAGTGGGCGAGATTTACGACCGGAAGCACTGTGCAGTATTTGTTCTCTATACACTTTGACGTCATGAGACTCATGACTTCTTTATCTAAAAAATGAGACTCATGACTTGCACAAAAGGGACAAATGGACATTGTCCTCTGGAGATTACAGAAGCATTGTGATACAATCGCACTCTCGTGCGTATATTAATTTTTGATTGCCTTCATGAGCAGCACCTCGAACACATCGACGTGCTCTAAAATCGCTGAACGCCCTGGCTGAAGATGGCCGCCGGGAGACAAGGGATCTGACGCCTCGAAGACCAGCAGCATCCCTGACTCACCAGACGACGGCACAACCCGAAGGGGAAGAAAACCACCAAAGACCAACCCGATTCCTCAACGAGCTGGTAGATATACCTCCCAAGGTTTCCGCCGATCGAGGAAGACGAGGGAAACCGCCGGAGATGTCGGTGGATTCACCACCTCTCCACCGTCGCATGCTTGAGCAACAGCAACACACGGAGACGAACCCTAACACTAGCTTACCTAATCCAAACCTAGTAGAGTAGGAACGGCCACCAGATCCATAGGTTCCCACCTCCTCCGACGCCAACGAGGTCGCCGGAGACGGCGAGAACCCGGCGCCGGAAAGGAAGTCGCCCTTTTTTTTCTGTAGAAAGGGGGAAGAAGATTCAGATACGGGAATCTGGGATTAAGATGAAATCATCGTGTCTGCATTCATATTAATAGGCCTTTTTGCAACCATCGTATTCGGCCCATGACTTTTGCAAGAAATGGACCTTTCTTACGCGGGCCTCTTTTATTTTCCCTTAAGCTGGGCCCAGCCATGGTCCATCAGCCAACTGAATAACTAATTTCTTTGTAGTGACCTAGTGGGCTTCATCAAAATAAACTAGTATCTTTTCTGAAGTCATCATTACTAAAGAAAAGTTATATTTCCTCCACGCACACCTGACTAACGTACGTGGACACCCGCCGCCGGAACTTGGCCCAGGCCTGGTACTTGTAGTGGTTGACCCGGGCCTGCCTCGCCCGCTCCCACCTCATCCCGGGCCGGAGCTCGAAGTGGTGGAGCGACGGGCCCACCGCGTCCAGCCGGACCAGCGACTTGTGCCGCTCCTCGGCCCGCCGCCGGCACGTGTAGCCCTGCGTCACCCCCTCCTCGAGGTGCTCGGTCCGGCCCGAGGGCCCTGCAGCCCAGCGTCACCCCCTCCTCGGGGTGCTCGGTCCGGCCCGAGGGCCCTGCAGCCCAGCGTCACCTGGCCCACGTCCGGCCCGACGCCGGCCACGACGGAGCGGAGCATGGACTTGGTGGGCCTGGCTGTTGACTGGGCCGCCCAGGCCCAGGCCATCCAGTCGCAGGCGCCGCGGTGCGCGGCGGCGGCGTAGGAGAAGCCGGCCTCCTGGGTCTTGGGCCACGGCCACGGGTAGGTGGTGATGTCGAAGCCGCCGGCTTCCTGGGTGGTGAGGCGGCGGACCTCGCCGGCCAGGTCGTCCTGGCTGCCGTTGTCGTAGAGGAAGAAGCGGTCAACGCCGACGGCGCCGTGGTAGACGACCCACTCCCGGAGGAACTTGGCCACGTCGCGGACCATGGTGCACGCGCACATCACCGACTTGGTCGTCTTGTCCTCCGGCGGCGGATGAGCAGGGGCGGTGTAGGTGGCCACGGAGGGGATGGCGGGGCGGCCGCTGCAGCATCGGCGGCGATCGGATTCGTCGTTGAATCCAACGCGACGAGACGAGTTCGTTGCGCAAGGATTCCTTTTCGAATTCGCCTCATGTTTTGAAACAGGTTGGTAGTAGGAAACAGGAACGCCGTTTTCAATCTTTATGCCAACTTTTTGGTCAATAATGAACGAAATACATACGTCTATGTCAAAGAATACGTACGTGGACAAATAGAGACAAGTTATCATTAACAGTAAAGTAATTAATTGATAGGCTGGTGGAGTCGAGGGGAATCTTCATCATTACTCCGTATATTATATTATTCTCTTTTGTGTGCATGCATATGCCTGTCGTGCTTTGGCTTGCCTGCCGGGGATCGAGTAAAAGAACAAGCAAATCCTCCCCGGTGCATGCATTATGAAGAACAAGTTGTGTTTATTTCGATGGGCGCGGCGGCGCAAGCTGGGCTGCAGCAGCAGCAGCAGCAGCAGCAGCCTGGTCCCTGTCTGCATTTCGTATCCTTGCTTTGAAGTCGCTGAACTCCCTCCAGGCCCTCTCCCTGACCTTCCCTTGGCCTCCCGTCTCCGGGTTGCCCTGCCTCCCCAGCGTGGGCACCGCCCGGTGCGCCACGAACTGCGCGTCGACGACCCCCATCTCCCGCTCGGGCTCCCCCACGCACCTCCAGAAGTTGAGGTCGAGCCCCCAGCCGTGCACCAGGTCGTTCTGGATCATGTGCCACGCGCACGCCCACGCGCTCCTCGAGAACACCGGCGCCATCACCTCCACGAACCCGCTGCACGGCGGCCGGTGCACGTCGCCGGAGCAGTTCCCGGCGGTGCTCCGGTGGACCTCCTCGCTGCTGTTCCGGCGGGCGATGGTGACGTCGTAGGTCTTCTTGCCGCGGGTGACGTCGAGCCCGGGCTGCGAGATCTCGAGGCCGTGCGCGGCGACGATGCGGACGTACTCGTCGGCGTCGAAGGCGTCGACGGCGAGGTCCTCGTCCCAGAGGAAGACGTAGTCGTAGGGCGCCACCACGCTGGGGTGCAGGAAGCGCTTGGCGTACCACCACTTGGCCTGCTTCCGGGCGCTCACGTGGACGGCGTCCTTGGACCACGCCGGGAACTCCTCGTCCCACTCCGTCGTGCGCCCGTCGTAGTGGAAAAGCATCACGTCGAAATCGTTTCTCTTCAAGAACTACATATATACTCCATATATAGCTAGTCATATTATCGATCAATTCAGAGATTGGTAACAGATGGATGAATGAACAATTCAGGCCCATGGATCGAGCATGTATAATTCAGGCCGGTATGTACCTTGTGGACGGTGGCGTTGACATTGGCTTTCTCGCTGTAGCCTACGGTGAGGGTGAGGAGGTTCTTGCGCACGGGCGTGTCCTGCCGCGGGTCGCCCCACAGCCGCCGCAGGTGAAGATCAGACTCTGAAACTAGGATCTTGGGCGGGAGCCGCCTCTCGGCTGCTGCGGCCGACAAACAAGTGGCGTTTGCTGGCCTCACGGGAGCCGCCGCCGTATTGTTACTAGTACTACTGATGAATCTGGCTAGCATGCTGGTTGCAGTACTGAAGAAGAAGGTGGAGTTGGCGCCACCACCACTCCCATGGAGCATGTAGCACGGAAGCTGCATATATGTATGTTATCGAGATAAATCAATGCAAAGGTCCATTACATGCATACTCCGTGCTACTACCTAAAATGAAGAGGCCGGTAATAATATTACGTACGTACCTGCGGTGCTATCTGTACGGGAAAGGAAACACCGATGAAGAACCCGAATGCCGCCGCCGACAACGCCGTCAGGATGGGATTTAATCTCACCATCCTCGCTCCCTCCCTCCGCTCCAGTAATTCACTACGTACTCCGGCCAATTAAGGATCCACCCCAACTAAAGTTTAGCCAGCTAATACACCAGGAACGTCTAGTTATTGCAACCCTGTGCTTTAGCTGCGCACCATGTAGTATGTACTTAGCTTGTTGTTGCTGGTCGGATCTCTATCTCTTCTCTCTATATACATACACTCGTACTGCCGGCCACCACACACACGGTCGTATGTGGCCTATGAGAGTACGTTGTATATAAATGACTAATTGTGGTTCTAAAGGAGGAGGAATGGTGCTGAATGAAGTAGCAAGGAATTGAAGTAGTACAAGTAGAAAGATTCTCATAAAACACGCTGATCGACTACACACTGCTAGTATTAGTAACTTGTAGAGAGGGAAAAGATGCATGATGTGCCTTATACTTGCAGTCAAAGTTATTTCCGGAGCTGACTCCTACACTAATAGCATCGCCGGATTCGTGCTCCATCTCCCTGACAAAAGCAAAGCTGCTACATCGATCTTTAAGTTGTTCTGACATATATATGTATGTATATGTAGTCGTCGACATGCATGGTTTACTATGTATGAAGTAGTAGCAGTACCGCTTTAGTTGAATTTGCGGGTATATGAAGCTTGCAAGTGAAAAGAATCGCGTGCACTTGTGAATGAACAGCTCGATCTAGCTATTATTAGCAGCAGCGCATCTTTGTAGCTGAGAACGTGAGGCTTAGTAAGTTTAATCATTTTTTTTCTCTTTGGCCATGCACTGTGTACTAGAATAGGTGATCTTACTATTACTAATTATAGGCTTCTTCTGAGGCCTCCACGTTAATCCCCATGAGAGATGTGACATAAAAAAAGATAAGCCATAAAATTAAATTCTCAAAAAAAATCATAAACACCCCTCCCCTTTCTACTGTAATGACAGCAAAATTTTACAATATATTAATATACTCACAATTTTTTGGGAGACGAAGTTTGAGTGTTCGACAGGCAGTGTGTTGTAGGCTGAAAAACACTTTTATGCCATTGTAGTAACCAATAATGTATTTTGAACTTAGACTATATATTTTTAATAAAATTCAAAAATAATATCTCAAACAAGAAGTGAAACAAGGACTAAAATTCCAACTTAATTAACATATTGTGGCGGCATTTTTTTTTACAATTTGCAACAATTAAGATTGAAATTGAAAAGCCAAAACCTAGATTAATGAAGTAATGAAATTAAAAATGGGATACGACAAGAGTTGACATAGATCAAGCTAAGATTTTAACTACTCATGCATGCCATGTCAAATAAACATGATGCAAATAGGAAAAACCATTGACGAGGATGGAAAACATAAAGAGCAATTATAGCCATAGTCTATCACAACCCGGATAAAAGTTATATATAGTATCTAAATGGTATTGTAAGAGAGAGATAAAAGATAAGTAATTTTGATTAGCTGCAAGCCCCAAATTTATTTGTAAATATGTAATTTTTATGCATCTTTACAATATCCATATCTTCTAAAATTGTTGGCCAGTGCAGGAACACGGGTCGATGGATTAAAAGTTAGCAGAGAATCAAGATTTTCTGCCTTTGTTTGTTCCAAGACAGGCCTAAGAGAAGAGTTGGGTATTCATATCGAGGTTTATTAGTGGTAGTGGCTAGCCGGTGACAACGGCGTACTATTAATCATAATATTACCTTTATCATCTCAGAAGTCACTTCGACGCTATATATATGTTTTATTTTTACCTATACGAGATAATCAATATATATTTGACGCTACAATATATATATATATGACGAGTTTTATTTACCAACGCTTGTAGCTACCATCATCATCAATATACCATTGTGTGTATGTTCACATACTCATTTATCAGTTTGAGTATGTCCGTATACTAATTCTAAGATACTCCAAAGCGAGTCGCACGAAAAAATTCAGAAGCAACCATATTTTTAAAATTTATTATGATAATACCACTATACTAATATATAGAAATTAGTATGTCCACATACTCAAAGTACCCTTACATACTCAACCTACATACCATCTAGATAGTCTAGTATCATCATATACTACATGTACGTACTCTTTGTTGGGTCATACACGTCTTTTAACATGAGATACACAGGTGATGGTAGCTACCAGCGATGGTAGAAAGAAATTTTCATATATATATATATATATATATATATATATATATATATATATATATATATATATATATATTAGCGGCTCGATAATGAGCATACGAGACGAGGTTATATTACTATACTGAAGCAATTCACAGATTGACTCTGCCTTGTTTAGTTTCAAATTTAGGAGGCCAAATTTGGGAGAAAAGAGTCACTTCGTAATCATTGCGTCATTGTAGCATTTCGTTTGTACGTGTGAAAAATTGTCCAAAAAATGATTAATTAGTCTTAAAATGTTCGTCTCGTAGAGTACAACAAAACTGTGCAATTATTTTTTGTTTTCATCTGCATTTAGTACTCCATGCATGTTACGATATTTTGACGCGATGAGAATTTTTTTTCATAGTGAATTTGGGAGTTGTTTTTGGATGTAAACAATGCCTGTCTTTTTTGTTAAAGAGGCACAAATTGACTGTTGGTGCAGTACTAGTAGCGTGTACCAGTGGGAAGATCAACATCAGATTCAAGAGAGCTAGCTGTCCGAAAAGTGAGAAGTCAGGCAACAAGTCGACGGCGTAACTGGATCCACAAGCGAGCTGAGAGATGCATGCAGTCACACAACAAGAAATGAAAAATGAATAGATGACGTGAGAGATGAGCTTGTCCTAGTCCACTGGAAACGGTTGGTGGGTTGACCCCGTTGCGTTGACTGGGAGCCCACCCGTACAGTCCCTCTCACAAGTCCACATGGGCAGAGGGTGGATTTACACCTTCCATACCTGTTTATTTATATGAAATTTCATTAGTATATGCCGTAAAACAATATTGAAATAAAAAATATTGACTATATATATAGGATACTAGACGGTGTTCTGGAACAAAGAAATTGTATCCTATAGCTAGAAAAATATTTCAGTGTCAACTAATTCATAAAGTCAGAATGTGTCCTGTAACCATTTTTCCCTTATATTAACAAAATGAAAATAATTAACTTCATTCTGACACTATAGCACGCGTTTAATCCCAGGCTTCCTGTGCCAATCCGATGGCTAAGATTGGGTCACCCATAGAAAATGTTGCTGACCTTTGTGCTTATTATATTTGACTAGAAAAAATGCCCGGGACATCATATGTTTCTAAATCATCATTTATTTGGTTTTAATTCCTTGATTTTGCGTCTAATGGACGATGACGCTTTTGAGCACATACAGCCTCGCAAGCTTGCCTCCCGTCAACATCTGACAAATCTCTACCGTTGGTACAATTACATGCACATGTCCACATAGCTCCATCTTCCGTGACACGTCATGCCGTGATTCTCTGAAACCGATGCTTACTCACACTACTACCCGCGTTATACAGCATTGATTCACATGCTAGTCAAGAGCCGCGTGCATAAAGTGTTATGGTTTCCTGATTAGATGGTGTCCACATACAACTAAAATGTAATGGTTTGACTGACCTTTTTCTCGTTCTCTAAGGAATTTGTACTGTGTTTTCTAGAATGGACCGAGAGAATAGGTCCATCATACCATATCAGTAATGAATTAATTTTTGAAATTGTATGTTGCGTCAATTAACATAACGTGTTTGTGTCACATTCGATATATATAGGACACCTACTTGATGTGCTACATATGAATATGCACCTCAAGCATGCATTCCGGTGTAGCGTTCAAGTACTTTGAGCTCCTTATGGATAAGAAATTACGCAAATTAGGCGGTTTGACATGCATAGATGCATCATGCGTATATCTTCGTTTGTTGCCTATGGCTATTGCTACAAACTGTATATTTATGTATCAATTCATGATGACAGAATAATATTGTTTTTTCATTCCAATCTTGTCATGATGATGGAATCACATAGGAGCTTAGAGATGGATTGTTAGCTAGCATCTACAGAGCACACATGTCACAAAGAACATGTCAGCCATATCGTTCACGTCGTCGTCGTCTTCCATTTTTTACAAAGTTCAATCAAAGTCTTCTTCCTGCTGAACAATAATCTCCGTAACTTATCAGTGAAAAAAAATGAGGCGGATAAGGATTTATTTGTGGTGGAGCAGGACGGGCAGCAAGTACCCCACGCTAGCGGGCAAGCAGCCTTTCCGTTCGCTTTGCAACCCGCACGCACGCCAGCAGCTTGCAGCTCGCTCTCGCTTAGCCCCATTTTCTGGCCTGCTCTAGCTCAGTTACGTCGTCGATCTTTCCGCACTGGATGCAGCTCGCGGGCGCAGGAGGTGCACCCCGAGATTCACCCAGCCATATATTCACCGGTTCTCACCCGTGCCAGAGGACCTGCAGGCCCTAAGCTTTTTCGTTGGCACCGGAGGACCTCGCACTTGCCCCTCGCCGTCCTGAACTCCTGACCCTTGGCCGCGCTCGCGTGCAGCTGGCCACGTTCGCACAACCCATAACCCTCCTCTTGGGTCTCGACGGCATGCGCGAGGATGCCCGCAAAGTCACACCCAACGTCGAGGAGGCGACAAATTCGCAGCGCGGCAGCGTCCTTGCGTCGGCCGTGGAGGCTCCAACTTCTTGCGTCCGGTTTGTCCCTGCCCGGTGGTTCGATTGCATAGAGGGAGGAGAGACATAGACGTCGTGCCATGAATCGATCCGTTTCCGATTTGATTCTGGCAGCACTGCACCACCGACCGGGGCCACCTGTCTTAGACGGAGACAACAGGGATTCTTTTTGTAAATCTTACCATGGACAGCTATAGAGATTGCGGCTTAAATTTTATAGATGTGATGGGTTTTTTCATAAAATTATGACGTACCGCAGAATCAATGGTTTCCTAGGTACCGTGGAAGCAATCCTTACTTTATAATTAGATAGAGATAAACGAAACTAACTATATCAAGAGTAGCATACTACTGTACATTTAGCAGCCCTACCTACCTAATAAGGATCCAAACATTGTCCGTGCCTCTCTGTCGACCTACGGCCAACATACATAGGGCCATAGCCCTCCAATACTTCGATAATCTTACGAGCCTTTTCCAAAGAAAGGCCAAGACAGTATAACATTAACATAGATGCATAATTTGATATTTTTTTATAAAATAAATATAGACATAGATGGTCATACACATCTATAAATACTTATTTATACCACTAAATACATATACACGCGTACCTTTATATAAATCCTAGGAGAGATTGTCGGTAATTTAGACTAGTTGGTGGATTAAATCTTAAGATTAAGGGATTTTTGCGTTTATACCCCTATTCTGAAGTCCAATGTTGATTTTACCCTTATTTTTTCAACTCTGCGATTTTACCCCTACTTTTTCAAAACGAAGCATCCGTTTGCCCCTATTTTTAACACTGTTAGATGGACGGTTGTTAAAAAGATAAAATAAATATACAAAACTTTTACAGCGATGTTAAATGACTTAACTACCCTTACCTTATCCTATCTGTCTCGTACCTCCACGGCTCAACAGAAGACCGCGCTCTCCCTTGCACTTTGGTTGGCGGTGGCGCATGCAGGACGGCCGCGGGCCAGTGCGGGCGCGCGCGAGGCGGCCGCAACCCCAGCGTGGTGGCTGGTGGGCATGGGTTGCGCAGCCATGGCTCATGCGCGTGCGAGGCGGCCGCAGCGGGGCATGGGCGTCGAGGCCGCGGCCGGACGCAGCAGCAAGCACACGCGACGACTGGCGACGTGGCCATGGGCGGCGGAGAACGGCGAGTCCGTAGGCGGACGCGGCAGCGAGGCCGCATGCGGACGCTGCGGGAGGCGCGCACGACGACCAGCGGCGTGGCCATCGGCGGCGCCGGCGGGCGGCGAGGCCGTGGGCGGAGGCCGCGGCAGGCGCGCGGAGCGACCGACGACGCGACCATTGGCGGCAGCAGACGGCGAGACTGCGGGCGGACGCGGCGGCGACCGGCGGCGCGACCATCAGTAGCGGCGAGCGGACGCAGCTGCTGACTTGTGCGGCGAACGGTGGGCGGACGCAGCGGCCGTCACGCGCGGCGAGGGCGAGGCCACGGGCGAGCGCGGTGATGAGCTAACGGCCGCAGCCACAGGTGGGAGCAGCGACGGGCGGGCGGGCGTGGGCGTGGACGAGCTCAGCGGCGTGCGCCCCGGGCGCGCTCCGCGTGGATGTAGGCGGAGGCAAACTCCCATGGGCAAACTAGTCCTTTCATAGTAAATTTGACACCGTTAAGTGCTCTTCACAGAATAGGGGTAAATTCTTGCTTCGTCTCGAAAAAGCAGGGACAAAATCGCACAGTTAAAAAAACAAGGGTAAAATCACCATTAGACTTCAAAACAGGGGCAGAAACGCAAAAGCCCCTAAGATTAATGAGGTGTGACGTTCAAAACATGTCGCCTAAGCTGGCAACAAAATCGGCAAGTCCTGAGTTTTCATGCCTAGGGCAGATCGAAATTGAGTTTTCATTCGTGTAATGGACAAAGAATTTAAGAAATAATTTTGTAAATAACATATCAAATAATATTAACATTTTAAAAAATAAGAAGGAGCCCTACCTATCTTAGAGTTTAACTACTCTATGTCGTTCAGATAAACAACAACATCAATAAATAGCGAACATATACATTCTATCTATATAAGTTTGCAAACCTTAATGTTAGATATCATCTACACCAAGTTTATTAGTATAGCACTTGCGCTTGCGTGCGATCAGCTAGGTCAGGGGATCTAATCTGGCGGGTTTAGAAAAGTGTCCGAGGCGGCGGCGGACCCGATCATGGTGATGGTCGTCAGATGGAAAACTAGACAATGAGAGCACCGCCAGCCAGAGTGGTGGAGATCCCCAATCGACAGTCCCGATGGTGGTGCGCACGTTGTGTGTGATGTATCGTGTAGTGTGTCAGTGTGTGTACTCGAGAAGAAGACATACACACAGTGGACGACACAAGCATGGACTCACCCGTCAATCTAGTAGTATATATATTTTATTTAATGTGCGCGTGCGCTTTTACTTTGTGTTTGGCAGAACACGAAGAAAATGGATTTTGCGCTTTCAGTGGTTTGCAGTTAGCGAGAGTAGTCGTGAATAATAACAACTTCCTCCTCCCTTCCATTCCACTGCAGTTGCGGTTGCGCTACTCGGTTCCCTCCCCATCTTCCTCCCCTCCTCCCTCCCCCCTTGCTTCTGCTGCAGTTGCAAAATCTTAGAGGTATATACAGGAGGAGGAGGAGCACAGCAGAGGAGAGGAGTCCGTCGGCGGAAGGGGAGGGCGCCCCTCCTGCAGTCTCTCTCTGTCTCTCCCCATGGGGAACTGCGCCAGCGCCTTCGATTCCTTCGTCCAGCGCAGCAGGTCGTCGCGGTCTGCTTCTCCTGGTGAGTGCCAACCACCAACAAGCGCGCGCCATTTCCGTCCCTTTTCTTTCTCTGTGAAAAATCCAATCTTTGGCCTCTCCTTTCCTCACTGAAATGCAACCGGTGATTCTGTTCAATTGTCGGGTGAAACCAGTTATTCTGTGACCCGGACCCTTGCAACTTCAGTTCCGGATTTAGAATAATCATAACCTCTTTTACTCTCCCCTCAGTAGTGTGTTGCTAATTCCATCATGGGGATGAGACCTGTTCGATTCATATGCTTTCAAACAGAAACTTTACATGTCTTGCATATTCGTATTATAGGGTAAAATTGTCTTATCTACTCAAACTTACTATACCACCCTGGCGGGTCCTCTTCTTGTTTTCACAAATTCCTGTTGTACAAACCTTGGAATAATCATGCTATTCAAGTGTACAGCGCACTTTTCGTTTTCAATATACTTGCTTGGCCGAATTGATGTATAAACTAAATTCTTGCTCTTCCAACTATTTTTGTTGGTTTCTGCCAATTCCGCCGACTTTTCTGTACAATAAAGCACCTCTTCTCTTTTTTTCCCTCCCCTTAAATACATTTTTCTCTGGATCCTTGAGAAACCTTTCACCACATACATGTTTTCATAAATCCAAAGAATATTACTTCTTTTTATCCGAATGGTAAAATTCGCTTTTGAACCTTGTATCCCAATCGCAGTGAACAAAAATAGCCTCTGATCGACTTCTAAATTATTTTTATGCTATATGGTAAATCAGTATGCATTTCAAACTTCTCTCCTTTTTTTTTCTATCGAGTTAACTCAAAGACCTCACATACCTATGGCACGTGCAGGAATGTCTGCATCGAGGAGGACTAATAGCTCTGCCACCACCGGGAAATTGTCAACACTGAGTACTAGCACCTTCATGCCATCCACAGTTAGTGGTGTTAGTGTCGACGATGATTATCCAGAGGGCCAGATTCTTGAGTCTCCAAATCTCAGAATATACACCTTTACGGAACTCAAGAGTGCCACCAAGAACTTCAGGCCTGAGACAGTGCTTGGGGAGGGTGGATTTGGAAAGGTTTACAAGGGATGGGTTGATGAGAAGACCTTGAACCCTACCAAGAGTAGCACTGGCATCGTGGTTGCCGTCAAGAAGCTCAATCCTGAGAGCGTGCAGGGAATGGAGCAGTGGCAGGTATGGCAATTGTCAAGTTCCAGTTTTGTTACACTATTACTTGCATGCTTTAGGACAAAAAAATTAATTGCAATTCTAAGGTGGCTTTGGGTTCAAGTATCAGGGAAACTAGGAAATGAATCAGTTAATGCTAACAAAATAGTTCAGTAGTCGATTAGAAATCATCAAATGAAAAACCAGTGGATTAGCTCATGCCATTAGAACGCAGAGAACTGCAGCCTTGCTGGCCTTTTCAATTTATTCCAATCTTTTACTGATTTTCTTACTCTATATGCGTTGCTAACTCATGAATCATTCTGTTTTTTTTTTGGAGAATGAACCTGAAATATCCCTGTTACTCTAGTCATTTTTCTTTGTAACAAGGACTTCAGTATTCTTCCATCGTTTACTGACAATCAGAATGCTCTAGTTGTTAGGCTTTAGTGCATGCTCCTGTACTCTCACTGATTATTTTGCACTTTATATTTCTGCTTGTAGTTTTATAGACAGAAAAGATTTCTAATTTAGCCCATGGCTTCCTACTCTCTGAAATATGGAGTATATTGTTATGCTTGTGTCTCTAGAATAATTTCTTGTTTCCATTGCAGTCCGAAGTCAATTTCCTTGGGAGGATTTCACATCCCAATCTTGTCAAACTCTTGGGCTATTGCATGGATGACAACGAACTACTACTTGTCTATGAGTTCATGGCAAAGGGGAGCTTGGAGAACCACCTGTTCCGAAGTGAGTATTTTAGCAGAAGATCTTTTCCTAATGACCATACAATCCAGAAACAATTCTCTTTCTGTCAATTTATTCCATACTCTTTATGCCAACTTGTCCTGCAGTAGCGCACTATGCACTGGTGCTTTATCTGCATCTACGACTCATTTTCATATTCCATAGTGCTATACAACTAACGAGCATTTTTGGAGGATGTCAGCGTCAACCAGACCTGCACAATATCTAGTTGCTTCAGCCTTCAATTATTCTTGTCGAGTCAACTTGGAAATTTAAGATGAAAAGTTGGCACCACATGTTTTTAACTTTTACTATTTCGGACCATCCAGGGATTTTTTTTAATGAAACATCCTATTTGCTAGTATATACTGAGTATTTACCATTGCCAGGAGGGGCGATTTATGAGCCACTGCCTTGGAGCCTCAGGCTGAAGATTCTCATCGGTGCAGCTCGTGGCCTTGCTTTTCTTCATTCATCAGAAAGGCAAATCATCTACAGGGACTTCAAGGCTTCTAACATCTTATTAGATTCGGTAAACACTCTTTCCAGAGCTACTGATAACCAGCTATTGTTACCTGAACAATACTCTAACCAGCCTACAACAATGTCATGTTCAGCATTTCAATGCAAAGCTCTCAGATTTCGGATTGGCCAAGCACGGTCCAGATGGTGAGGAGTCTCATGTGACAACAAGAGTCATGGGAACATATGGCTATGCAGCTCCAGAGTATGTCTCTACGGGTATGTCTATGAGGGTTTCGAAACCATTTTAACGATGTTCATAGTGCTAAATGTTAACTGATTGCATCTTTCATGAACTAGGCCATCTGTATGTAAAGAGTGATGTGTATGGCTATGGCGTTGTACTGCTGGAGATGATCTCTGGACTGAGGGCACTGGACCCAAGCCGTCAGAACGAGAAGGTGAACTTGGTGAATTGGGCAAGACCATTGCTGGCTGACCGGAGGAAGCTTAGCCAACTTATGGATCCTGGGCTGGAGGGGCAATACAATTCCAAAGGAGCTCTCCTCGCTGCTCAGCTGACCCTCAAGTGCCTGAACGGTGACCCGAAGAGCCGGCCATCCATGAAGGAAGTGGTGGAGACACTGGAGCAGATCGAGTCGATGAAGAGCAGGGTGAGGGAGCCCAGGAATGGCTCCTCGCTATCACGTCGTGGCCAGGGGCAGTCACCGAGGAGTGACAGCTCTAGGAAGAACTCCAGAGGCAGGTAGATACGTGATCACGAGGACACATAGGATAAAACTGATTCTGATGGGAGATTGTAAAGTTAGGCTACAATTTTTGTTGTCATGATGAAGTTTGCGCAGATCATGACGATCAGTGTAATAGTATAGTGATACACGTCCGATGACTTGGTAGCTGGCATATGCACAGATTCATCCATTTTCCCATTGAAGTCTTGTCTGAGTTGAATGGCATCATATTGCACTTATAATAGCTTCCAGTCATGGTCATTCACATCCTTTTTTCGTTAGTCATGGTTCTGTAGAACTGCTGAATTCCTATGGTCAAATGCGAACAAAAGCAAACACTCGAATCATTACCAGAAAGATTTTAGCAATCTTTTCTATTGGGAAAAAAATCTAGTTGCTGAAAATGTGGAGGCAGAAAGTGATGTTGGATTGTTGCTTTTCTCTTACAGATTGGTTCTGGCTGTAGCTAGTTTAAACTAATGTGATAGTCTAAAGCAATGTGGCACTCTTTTGAATTCTTTTCCGATGTTTCTAGTGGGATGTCCACTAACAAAGACAGTCTAGCAGAATGCCTTAAAAGAGGTTAACAAGCAATGACTTTTGGTGGTAATGGGGAATTTAGAAATGATTTCGAGGCACTTAAGGAGTTGATGCCCTAGGGTTTAGCCCTCCAATTCTGCATTCCCCACTGGGATGGTCAAAAGCTGTAGCTTGGTTGGAACTAAGCCTACCTGCATATGTCATCAGTCGGCAAAAGGAGTTGCGTTTCAAGTCCATCTATGCTAAGCAAAGCTCATTGGCTGCACATGTGGATTACGTATCTTGATTCCATGTTTAACAACGTTAGGCAAAGCCCTAAGTGAGTATTTGACCATTGGCTCACTTTTTGATCCTTGGTAAATATATTACTACCATGCCTACATCAGAATACACATGAGTTGCAAGAAAGAAAATTTATTATCCCATTATTCTCTTTAGAATCAATGTGAAGACTTCCGAGAACTATTTTTTGCACTTCAAACTTCCAACTGAAAAAAGAACCGACCGCCACGAGAAATTTGGTGAAACTTGACCAACATGTATGGAATTATTTGATTTTTTAATTGAGTTGAAGCTGGCCTGAGCATATATCTGGAGTGCATAACACTCCCTTGCAATTTAGTCGCAACGTTTTCTCAAACTTTGTAATATATCTATGTACTATAAGGATCCAAAACTTTCGAGAGTCGACGGGCCCATAAATCATTAAAACATTACTCCTCCTGCCAAAAGAGTTTGAATGGTCCGTGGGAAAAAACACGCGTTTACGTGGAATAGTCGAGTTTGTAACTAATACGATCTCCGGCCAATTATCTGTTATATATTTTTTAAACGTGCATGTGGCACGTGCGTTCTTACTAGTGCTGTAAAGATCTATAACTTTCAAGGGTCGTGTGGCCCATAAGCAACCACGGTACATATTTTTTTCATCCATTACAAACCAACACAACCATAACAGACAAGAAAAAAAATAGAAACTACCAGGACTCCTCGTTCAAAACCACGGCAGGCAAGAAACCCAGAAACAGAAACTACACGTTGATGGAGTTGATGTTGATACGTGTTGGGTGCATGCCGTGTGCTGCGTTTCGGCGGCAGCTAACTACGTACTAGCTCTTGCTTGGGCTGTCTTTTGTTTTGCCATCGGTTCGGTTCCTCCTTTTTGTACAGTACCTTACCTGCACACATGAGCCGACATCATATTTCTTCTAGGTTTGTTTTTCTCAATCTTAACTCTTCGGCCACTCACACTGTCCGGGCCGGAAGAACAACCCTGCTGGAACCCAGGATGGAGGCCAACCCGGAAGGGCGGTCTCCAGGGGAGTTCATTTGCTTTGCTGCGTGACACATCATGCATCAAATTAAATCGTTTTTAGTCAAAAATTAAATATGTTAAAGTAGGGTTGGGTGTTATGATTGAACCTGTTCTGGTGTTTTGAGCAAGATTCTGATCAATGTTACTTTTTTCTCTCTCTCTCTCTCGAGTGCAGCAATGTTACACCCTTGAATAAAATGCTGACTTTGTGCTTGGCAACGGGAACAACCGGCGCAACAAGCAGCAGAGCTTGGCCGGTGATACTATAATAATATGGATGGGATTGAATTCTGCACACGTACGCGGAACATACTGGAGCGCAAAATAAAATGTATTGTTATATGTACTACAAAAAATACACGTATCGCACGTACGTTTAATAAAAAATAAGATTGCATTACAGATACTTGATCAGAGACTGTGTTGGTTACAAACTCGACGATTACCGCAGAGAAGAAGGGGCCACATAGGGCCGCCGGTAGTGGAAAGAAGGCAATCACGTGGGGAGCAGACCGCCGGCTGTGAGGAAGCAGGGTCCGCCAGCCGTGAGGGAGCTGCGCGGCTTAGTGGTGGAGGACGACGAGGCTGGCCCGATTCGCCGACAGAGGAGGATGGGCGCCGGCTTCGCGCAGGAGAGGAAGGGGTGCACGAGGGAGACGATTCCGTCTAATTTAGAGGGGTTGGAGGTAAACTTGACAATTGGAATAATTTCAGTTTAATTAGGAGGACATCAAACCTTGTTAAAGACACCGGACAACACAATTTTAATCCCCTTTCCTAGCCTAAACCAGAGGCTGTCTCGAGATGTGTCAATCATGTAAAATTGTTAGGCATGTAAAAAAAACAATCTAAGAAGCACACCTCGTAGAAAATTCAGATGAGATACACGCCTCTAAATTTCTTGAACAGAGTTTACAGAAAAAATAGATATAAGTCGCACGAGTTGACACCTAGATACTGTGCATGCGAGGTGAAACAAGGCGGACGCCTTAGTCATATACTCCCTCCGTCCGTTTTTATCTGTCGTTTGCGGTTCCCGAGAAACAACTTTGACTGAATATAAAAAATATATATTAATATATAGTACATAATAAATATCATTAGATAGATATTTGAATCTAGTTTTTTAACAATTTTTTTAGAGATTAAAATATTGCACATATTTTTTACAAATCGAATCTAAATCGTGACACGGAAACCAACAACGATAGATAAAAAGGGACAGAGGAGTACATATTAGAGAAAATACAAAAAGGAAAAACATAGTATCTATGGGCCACAACTACAGCATCGATGTTAGCTCACCAGCCCAATTAGGCCCAATCAGGCCAACAGCCCATAAAACTGAGTGCCCCCTCGTCCCTCACGTAACCTAAGAGCATCTCCAGCACGTGACCTAAACTAAGTTGCTATACCTAAAAACTGCTTCGGGACCTAAAAACAGCCAAAAACATTGCTCCAGCAGAGGACCTATATGAGTTGCTATTTTAGGTACGGACCTAAAACCCACCTCCGGGATAAAAAAATACCAACCGAGCACAGGGGACCTAAAACTTAGACGCTCGTGCGGGAGTGCCAACCGCCAGCTCTGTAACATCTCCGCGTCGCGTGGGGAGGAGGCGTTGTCACACCCCCGCCGGCCATTGGGCTAGGCAACAGCCCCCCGCGCCGCCGTAGGGGAGGAGGAGAAGGCACGGGCAGCGACGTAGGCGGAGAGAGGTGTGGCGGCGGGCCGGATCTTATGAACCCCATGCAGGCATCGCCCCGCCGCGCCACACCGCGTCGCGCCAGGAGGAGATGAGGGGAAAAGGGACGCTGCATGGGGACTGCTGCAATGGCACGCCGGGCCGAGCGAACGGCGGGGAAGGCTGCGAGGGGGGCGGCGGGCTATCGAGGAACGGCTGGGCGCCAGGCGGCGGCCCCTGGGGTGCGCAGATCGCCGAGGCGGGCGGCACGGGGCCGTTCCCGGGAGGAGGGCCGTCGGCGAAGGGCGGGCCCGCCGCGGGAGACCTGCATGTTGGAGAAGGACGCAGCGAGCGATCCGGGCCCCGGGTTAGGGTTTTGTGGCGCGAATGGCGGCCTCGACGGCGACGAGGACGCCATGGATCAGGGGGCGGGCCGGGCCGGGAGATCGGGATCTGAGGAGGGAGGAGAGGAGGGGAGAGGATAAGATTGTTTATTTTGTATATTGAACCCTGGAAAAAATAATTCCTCTCAGATCAGTTCTATAAGTGTCGTTTTGTGCATTTTCTGTATGAGAAGGATGTTCATTTGAAGCAAAATCTGGTAGGGATGTAAAAGGGAATAGCCCCAAATGTGACAAAAAAAATACAAAGCTGAAGAGTGAACAAAGAAAGCATCCCTCCATGATTACGTCAAAATTCCAACATGGTCTCTGGTTAATTGTACAAACAAAATGGACAAATGTACATTTATATTTTGTGCTATGATATCCAGTGGCTATATATTGGTTCCTTCACTCTGCAAAGCTAGATTCTAAATACTAAATTTCTTTGAGGCCCTTTAGCTTCATGTTATGACCCCATCTTTGCATCAGACACTTCTTGTGAATACCAATATACCAAGCATGAAAACACCTTCCATATTTATCTTTCTTAAGATATAGTTGGTAAAGTTTATTTTGCTATATTATGTACTCTTGTAAGTTGTTGATTCCACTGTTAGTCAAGTAGTTTCTAGTTTCATCACGTCAGAAAAGCTAGTCACTCCAATAAAGGATTGGTTGCTTTCAAGGTGTACAAAATAAATATTCATTCATTCATTATTTAAAACTGTTCAGGAATTGACAGCAGACCCATCTTGATCATTTTTATTACTTCCTTCATCTATAAAATTGCATCTCTTTGACACATTGGTTAAACATGTCTGAAATACAGTAGGGCAGCATAAACATAGTTGTATTACTAGTCTATGATGTGCCTGTTAGTACCTTCAATTCTGAAGTTACATGCAAGGATATGGAACAGTCTTGTATCCAGTTTGGCTCTATATCTATTTCACAGCCAGGTGTGACAATGGCACCAAGCATACCTGTTATCAAGAAGATAGAGAAGGTGGTCGCTGAACATGCTGAGTCATCTATGAAAATATCAAAACCAAGGAATATTTTGTTTCATGGCGACATCAACAGGTATGCTTGGTGCCATTGTCACACCTGGCTGTGAAATAGATATAGAGCCAAACTGGATACAAGACTGTTCCATATCCTTGCATGTAACTTCAGAATTGAAGGTACTAACAGGCACATCATTAACTTTCCAATTTTATTCATAATAAACTATAAAGTTTACATGTTTTGCTATGCCAGCGCACTGAATTTTGTTTACCCTTTTTTATATTGCTTTTGAGCTTTGCTACAATGCATTTCATTTCAGGGATACAGTGACAAATGTAGATGTCAGTCCTGAGGAAATGAGAAGCATCATTGAAGTTATTGCCGACACGGGAAAATTCTGGTATCAAACTTTTCCTACACTGCTTAGTACTTATAGTTTTCGATGAATCACATGTTCTATTTAAGTTTAAAGTTTTAACATATTGTGAGTGACTCCATCTTTTCGAACAAGATATAATTTAGTTTTTTTTTCATTTAAACTGATGGTATATTTGGTTTTTGAGTAGAATCTACTGTAACAAGTTAATATGTAGCATTTGAAAGAAGTAAACCATTTGATTTCTAGCTTCAAGTGAACCAAGCATGTACTAGGTTAATTAGGCTCCTTGTGTTTGGTTTTACAAAGGCATAGTTACTGCATGCAGAACATTGAGATGAAATAATTGGAGTTGAACTTTTACACTTCTGATTAACTTCTTTTCAGGCATGACTGGAGTTTCCTCAAGAGTTTACTGTCTCTCCAATTGAAGCAGGTATGTGTATTGGGTATGTTGGATGCGGTGATTGTATTGTGCATATTTATATTATGTAAAGTGATATTCATGATGTGAAGGTTTTGGATGAATATTCTGAGGCTCAAATGGCAAGCCAAGATAATGGACAACAACAGATGCCTCTCTCAGGGGAGACATACTCAGAGCTTCTTAACCGACTTAGTGATGGTACAGTCTTTAATCTTTACAATTAGTTTGTGCTATCAAGTTCCAGCAAATATCTGGTTGATGTAAGGCATATGCAATTCTGAATATTTTTCAAGCTGGAATAGTCCTATTATCCTTGCCTTCTGCAAATATCAAATTCATATTGCAGTTATGCATCAGTATAGCTTATTATAATACTCTTTAACTCTTCCATGACATTGAAAGCTCGACACTGGATGCTAATCTAGATTGAGTGTTTTACGGATTGCTGGATCAAATATTCAATGAGCATTGTTGGAAAAAGTTACTGAAACTATTGGTTTTGCACATCTTGCATGCATTTCAGCTCATAATTGGAATAATGGTGCCTTTATATTTATATCATGTAACGACATTGTACTCCTCTTATCTTTTACTTCTGTTGAACACTGTTAAATTGAGTGCATCATTTGGTCGATGTGTATGTTTTGCTTGTTTTTATCGTTGCAATTTTCGAAAGGGTTTAGAACTTTAGATATATATTGAACCAACTAGGCACTTGGAAGCTGGTGGTAGGTTTCCATTGCTGCTCTTACAAGATCCTACTTGTGCATCAATTGGTTTATTTCTTACATATCAGGAGAGAAGCTACTTTTGTGGAATATTTGCAATAGCTATTCTTTGGACTATCTGCGTATATGTGATTATTTGTTGAATTATATTGCAGCCCTCTGGAGGTTTGAAGAGGGTCCTCCATTCACACTGCAAAGGCTTTGTGAGGTGAGACTTTCCCCTTTCAGTTTACTTCTAAAACTTGCCCTAATAATTTAACGTTAGTGATGCTATTATTCATAAAAGTAAACTCACTGTTTAATTTGTATCATGCATTCATCCTATTTTGAAGCAAAGGTCTCACTCTAATTTTTCATCAACAGATTTTGTTGAATCCAAAAGGAACGTATACAAAATTGTCAAAGCTTGCGTTGGCCTTGGAGAAGGTTTGTTAGCTAAGCTACACTACTGTTTATAGAATATCAGTACCATGTGGTTCCTAGCTATGCTATCATGTAACATGTGAGTTTGCCCTATTGATCTAAAGTGCAAGTTTTTGCACTTGTTGGTACCACCTGAAGTCAAAGTAACATACCTTTGCTAATGGATAATTTCTGACATTGAGTGTAACTTTATAACAAGTAGCTCGAGTTAGACATGTGCGTATACTGCAGATCTGCTGTAAGCAAGAAAGATGAAGCAGAGTTTCTGATGTCTAGGTGGACATTGAGTTGAGAGTTTATCTGCTAACAATCATGTTCATTCATTATGTTGTGTTCTGACATCCAAATGCTTTCAGCTTTTCATGATAGTCATTATTGATTTTGTTATTGGTTCTGAACCATTCGTTACCAATTCGTGCCTCTTGTTTGCAGAATCTCCTAGTCACAACTACAATAGCCAAGTGCACCGACCCATATCCAGCTGCTCATGGGCCACAAAGTTCGGATTGCACACAAATTACAGAAAATTCTGGGCCAGTTGATGAAGAGCCTGAGAGCACCCCTGAGCATACCACAGCAGTACCAAATGGAACAGAGCATGTAGCAGGAGATGGTGATGAAGAGATGGCCGATGCAGAGGCCGAGGAAGCATCTGGTAGCCGTGATGTAGAGATGCAGGAGGACAAGCCTGATGATCAGGTTGAAAATGTTAACTCCGATGCTAACCCTGGTGCTCCAGTTGACACTGAAGCAGTTAATGTCAGTGGACTCTTGTCCGAGCCGCAAAGCTGAGGTTGAGCTTGCATGAGAAGAAAGCAATTGAACCAAGTTCCAGTGCAGCTGCCTATTTAGCAATCCACCTATTGCTCTCCTGGGATTCTTTCACCTGGAGAACCAAAATGAAAGGTGGATTCAGAAGTTTACGGGGGTTAGCTTGACTGTACTTTGATGTGGGTTGTATTGGGCCTTGCATAAACAAGTAGATCTTGATCAGGCCCAAATCAGTTTACATAGCCATGGTACATTTTCACCAATTGTACCTTTGGTGCTATGAGGCGCCACCTAGTCCAGAAGTCTTTATTCGTTACTTCCGGTTCACTCCTTCGGGTTGCCAGTATATGATGTATCCATATTAGTTAAATGGATTTCTAGCTTTACTCATTGTACCTTCAATGTAGCGAACTTGTGATGCATCATAAGAAAGTGAAGTATCTGAACTCTCTTCACTCCCATTCCCGTACAAATATCTGTCATTCTGCCTAGTTCATCTCAAAAGAAAAATTCAGTGATTCAGTCAGAACCACATTATCATAAACTATAAACTCGGAGCAAAGTGCTGTAATTATCCTGAAGACATTACATGAGCGTGTGCTGCATCTGCTGCTGTTACCTTTGACGGTGCCCAGGAGCAGGAGGATGAAGAACGGCAAGAAGGACACGAAGCTCCAGAGCTTGCCGAGAAAGCCCACAGGGACCTGCATGGATCCCGGCCAATCCCCCTGCAGGCCAAGAGCTCGCACAGCCGCCGCCTCGCAGCTCCTGCAACCTTCTTCCGCTGCCCTGGGAGAAGATGCGACAAGCACAGCGAAGCCGGGAGCAAGTAAACGACAGGCAGAACAAGAGAAGAGAGAGGAAACAAGAGGTGGGACGTCTGGAGCTGGAGGTCGTTTGTCAACGAGGGATAATCGGAGGCGGTATGCTGTGGAAGCGCCGTGACTTGACGTGTGTTGGTTTGCATGGGCCACACGCTCCTGAAACCTGCCATAGTGCCATTTGCCATTTTCTATTGGTACCACAGCGTCGGCCGACCTTCCAGCGGTTGAGCCTTCCAATTCCAGAGTCCAGACCATCATTTTGGATCAAGATATATACGTTAGAGATTAGAGGGGGGCATCTTGGAGACGTCGTCATACTGTTCAGGTTGCTGACAGAGTAAGGTGGACAAAAACATGCCATCAGGAGCATTTGCCAAAATTCAGAAATGCAGGGTATATATTTCCAGGCACAAGAATCTTGGCACGAGTATGATGGATGGCAACATATTTCCAGGCTCAAATATGATGGATGGCAACATATGAACACCGTTTCAAATCCGACCAATAAATTCTGTTATAACGCATTTTTTAGTGACAGCTACATGATGCAGATATCCCAAAACATGATTTATTTCTAAAAGAAAGGAAAGTATTTAAACACACTAGCAAAAAAAGAAGAAGAAGAAGATAAGAGCATGCAAGATCAAACAACACCAGAAGTTAAGTATTTGTTAAAGCTCTCTAACCCATCAAATTTGAAGAAAGAAGCGGAAACAAACCAATCAAGCAAATTTTACAAGCAGGTTTTGCAGCACCATCACACTTCTTTTAAAAACCTCTCCAATCACCACAAAAAGGACAGATCCAAAATTACCACACAATTTAACACCCATACCCCGAGTTAAATGTCATAAAAGCAACAACAAACATTTTTCTGACATCATAGATAGGCCAAGAAAAAGTCATTTCTATTTTCCCTCGGTAGATGGATTCCGTTTAATCTCATAATTACAGTGAAACTATCCATTGTTACAACCTCTCTGTCAAAGGGTATTATATAGTTTGTCAGAGCCAAACATCAGAAACCACCCCACAAAGAGAAGAGAAATTCGGTGTTGGCAACAAGGCACTAACAGTCTAACAGGGAGGTTTAAATGAACAAGCCTACCAAAAATCAAGGCAAGGCATCATGTAAACTGTTTCCCCTCAGGTATCACAAATTCTTGTCTTTGTTTGTCCCATCCTCATCTCCACCTATCTACAGCTTCAGTCATTCTTTGTGTGCTCGGCATTGTCATTGTTCGTGCCAGTGCAGCAGCACCACGCTGAACCATTTGCAGTTGAATTTGCAACATCTGGGAAGAAGAGGTAGAACTTATGAGTTCTGTTGGATATAGATTCATGATATCAACGAAAGAAAGCCATACATTATGTTAAGCATGTCATTGGAAACGAAAGTGAAAGTAATAACAATTATCGTACATGCATGAATGCAACAACAGGCTGGTGTGCTAATTACCAGAGAAGCATTTGCAACCTGAAAAAAGAAAATGCAGATTATGTAATGAGGTAGCGATGCCGAAGACTAGCTGTTCAAAGATGCGGACTTACAGTCTATACCAAATGACGATCATAGATGCCAAACGTACCATAATTGTTAAACGAGATAGTAAAGGTACTCGCATGATATGTCCTATTTTATAGGAATCAATGATAACTAATTTGCTTATGATATATTACATATTTGCATATGGCCATGACAAGCAGATTGCGTGGATGGTAGATTTTTACCATCGTAATTTTACGAAAATCCCTAATAGTTATAAAAATCAACCCACGATACTCTAATACGTTGTAATTTTACGAAAACCCTTTAATATAATCGAGTTTGTAACCAGCACGGTTTCCGTATTTTTTTATTAAACGTGCTCGCGTGTGCGTTCTTTCTAGTTTTTTAAAATGATCTTAGAAAGAAAGGAAGGAAATAAGGGAGTTCATATCACACGAGGTGCCAAAAAAAAATATAGGGATGTCATGATATCATCCAATCGTTTGGCACGGAACGTAGCATTTCTAGGCCAGAAAACAGTAATCCCTACTAATGTTCCTTTCGTTCCTATTGTTGCCAGAAAATAACAAAACGAAACGGAAAATATGCATCATGCTTCCTGCTACATGCACCCAGCTCTCATCCCCCCAAATCCACTTTCTCCCCAAGAAAAAAGAACAAGAAAAAGAAAATTCACATCCCCACCACTCCACTCCCTGTTCATGGCGTCTTCCTCCTCCGCCGCCTCCTCGTCGGCGGCGCCAGCGTATCCCAGAACCTCACCCCCCCTGCGGCGGCGCCCGGGCCTCCTCGCCCTCCTCCTCGTCTTCCTCTGCTTCATCTCCTTCCAGGTTGGTCGGTGCCCATCCCATCGGCGCTCACCCCTCACTGTTCACTGCAACGACGGAATGTTAGGTTCGTGGCATGAACCAGCAGGGCTTCTTCCTTTCTCATTGTTCCTGCCGCTCCTTCCCCGCAGGTCGTGATCCATGTGCCCTCCGCTAGATCAGCGGTGTCCCAGTGGCTCTTCTCCGGTCACCAAGGGTAAGAACCATCGGCATGACTCATTATTATTTCTTTAGGATTAAAGGTTCTAACTTTGGTATCGTCTTGCGATTTTGGATTGCCAGCGAGCGCGCGCGTTCCGAGAACTGCCCTGGGTGTGGCAATTCACAGGTTACTTGTCTGAACTTGGATGCCCAAGATACTCAATCGAATTGTATTGCTTCACTTGCCAGGTTTTCTCAGTGTGCATCTTGAATGGTTGGCAGGATGCGGATAATGCTGACAAGACAATTGCATACACCGACCAGCACGGCCGGATCAAGCTGTTCAAAGTCACTGCCAGAGAGTTTGCGTCGTCCTCTATCTGGGAGAAACCTTGGTTGCCCAGAGACAGCCAGCCGGTAGCCAGAACAGTACGTGCTGAATAACAATGTGTTGTTTGTGTGGACAAGTTGCTAGGTTGTTCTTTATTATGCCTCTCATGGGTGGTTTCTTCTGCTGTAGCGCCACCAAGGGGCTGCTGAGGATCTTCTACTAGCCAATGGATCAGAGGCCACCAATCTTTCAAGTGCAGAAACTCTGGCAACTAAAGCCGCTGATCCAATCAAGCTAAAGCGACAGGTCAATTTCATTCGCTCATATGTAGTGGATATGAAATGCAGTACAATGGTTATCTATTTATGCTGTGAGGATTTTTGTTTGGTTTACTCTGCGATGTGTTAATTCTGCCCATCTGAGTGGATCCGGTGTACTGCTGTTGCTTCTGCAGGTATTTCGGCGTAGAAGAAAGGAGCAGAGGGTTCAGGAGTTGCTTCAGATGGATAATAAGGCTGAACTTGAGATGAGAAATGCAGCGATAAACGGCTCAAGGAACTTTGATAATAAAGTTAGAGGCAGCTACAACATATGGAGGCAGGAGTTCCGCTTTATTAATACAGATTCAACCCTAAGGCTCATGAAGGATCAGATAATAATGGCCAAGTTATATGCCACTATTGCACTCTCCCAGAAGGAATCAGATGTGTATGCCTTGCTCATGAAATGCATAAAAGAAAGCCAAACGGCTATCGGGGATGCACTTATTGATAGTGAACTCGATTCGAGGTACTTATTTTACTTCTGAAGATTAAGCAGTTTGACTCTTTTCCACTTTGGTATTAAAGGATAAGTTGCTTATAGCCACTCATTTCTGTAGTGCTTTAGAGAGAGCAAAAGCAATGGGGCATGTGCTGTCTTCGGCTAGAGATGTTCTGTACAGCTCGAGTGAAGTATCAAGAAAGTTGCGTGTTATGCTGCAGTCTACGGAACTAAATATCGATGCAGTGAAGAAACAGAATTCATTCCTGGTTCAGCATGCTGCAAAGACTGTTCCCATGCCTTTGCACTGCCTACATATGCAGCTGACAACCGATTATTATTTTCGTGAAGGTGTGACCAAGGAGCATTTTCATGATGCTGCTTTGAAGGAGGAAGAAAATAAAGCGAAGCTTGAGGATAGGTCACTCTATCACTATGCTATATTTTCTGATAATGTTCTTGCAGCCTCAGTAGTTGTCAGATCAACTGTGACAAATGCCAATGAACCAGAGAAGCATGTGTTCCACATTGTCACCGACAGACTTAATTTTGCAGCCATGAAGATGTGGTTCATTACTCATCCTCCCCAGCTGGCTATTGTTCATGTGGAGAACATAGACAATTTCAAGTGGCTCAATTCGTTGTACTGTTCTGTTCTGCGGCAACTTGAGTCAGCTCGCCTCAAAGAATATTACTTCAAAGCACATGATCCATCATCACTTTCTGATGGAAACGAGAATCTAAAGTACCGGAACCCCAAATATTTGTCTATGCTCAACCATTTAAGATTCTACATGCCCGAAATACACCCCAAGCTCGACAAGATACTGTTTCTCGATGATGATATTGTTGTACAGAAGGATTTGACGCCCCTATGGGATGTTGATCTTAAAGGAATGGTAAATGGTGCTGTTGAAACCTGCAAAGAGAGTTTTCATCGCTTTGACACTTATCTCAACTTCTCACACCCAAAGATATCAGAGAATTTTGATCCACGTGCTTGTGGGTGGGCGTTTGGAATGAACATGTTTGACCTGAAGGAGTGGAAGAAGCGAAATATCACTGGAATATACCATTATTGGCAGGATTTGGTAAGTATTGGAATAAGTAATTTGTTGTTCATTGTATTTTAAATCATATTTCCTCATCATGTATCTTCTGTCTATGACAACTATGCTATGGAAATACTTGTAATCAAATTTGTTGTTTTACTTACTAATAGAAGATATGTTGCAGAATGAGGACCGCAAGCTGTGGAAGCTGGGTACATTGCCTCCAGGTCTAATTACTTTCTACAACCTGACATACCCGTTGAATCGTACTTGGCATGTCTTGGGCCTGGGGTATGATCCAGCTGTTGACATTGCTGAGATTGAGAATGCAGCGGTAGTTCATTACAACGGGAATTACAAGCCCTGGCTTGACCTTGCCATTTCCAAGTACAGGCCATACTGGTCCAAGTATGTAGATCTTGACAATTCACATGTTCAGCATTGCTATGCAAGTAAACAATGACATGTAAATCTTGATCCAGTTTTATTTTTCCTTTCGGAGCATAAGTTATTCAGTAGGAGAGCGTTAGACAGAGTAGTGTGTCTAACATAGTTCAGCCTTGATAGTCTTGTGGTTCTTATGCATAGTAATATAGCTATTCATATATCAACTGGTGAAGGAGGTGATTCATACCCTGCAATAAAGTATGCATTCTTTTGTTCACTTTAGAATTTGATGTACCTTGAATGAATTGGAAAAAGAATAAACCTTCACTTCACTTCAATGAAGAAGTTCAACTGCTTACGTCCCGCGATATGTACACTATCTAGTTATCATGGAGTACTAATGCTTAAGAATGTTGAAAAAATATGTAAATCCTAGAACAAGAGGGCATTGTTATGGATGAGTTGACTAAAAGAGTAACAGTGAACAGATGCTGTTAGTCTCGCTGTAGATGGAACCCAAAATGGCATTGCTAATGGTATGATGCCTTTGTATACTGTACCATATTTTCCCTTTTTCCTAGAAAATTGGTTTCTGAGAAGCCATCTGTTCCTTCGAATATTTTATTGTATATACGACACCATTGGAAGATCGATCTCAGAGAACTGAGGGTAGCTGTTCTGTCTTCATCTCCGCCTTGGACCTTCCGTAAATATAACTAATGCAAGCCTTGAAAGCAAGACCAGGATAGCTCCTGTGTCCAGCGCATAAATAGTTGTGAGTTTACATTTTCATCATAGATACATTACTCCATTCATGCTTCCACTCTAATAAATGCTGTTAGTCCACCGCATAGACACTCATAACACGTTCCACTTTTTTTTGCGGATAATACCAATTTTGGTTTAATAGCACATCCTAATAAAGGGCGGCCATACTTGTTCAACTAATCCCTTTCAACTTGGATACCGTGAGGTGGAGCTTAGAAATTTTTTGAATAAGTAGGGGGAATTTGTAGATCCTCCAAACGTAGAACATGTTAGTAATATAACACGTATGTTGTAGGCACTGCTATTCTAAGAGACACTGGCATGGCTTTCTTATTAATTGTTCTTATTCATAACTTAAGAGAACACAAAAATACTGTCACAAATGATGAGTCATATAAATGGATCATACAATACTAGTTCATAAAATTTGCAGCACACTCGGAAACAACCAAAAACACTGTAAAAATCAATAAACAATTAGTAGTAACATAATAATCATTATACGGTGGTTACTCTTCAATCTTCATATGACCTGACAGACATCACCGAGTACTGAGGTAGATATTTTTGATATTATGCATTTTGATAGCAGCATCGCTTATTAATAACCGCTCTCTGGGTGATTGCTTTGAGCACAGCACACCAAGCTGGATGACAGCAGACAAACATTCCTTGGTTCTGGTTATATCTCTTATAGCATTTCTGGTGTTTGCTTCATCATACAGCCAGATTCTGGACTCTGCTACTTCCATGACCTTATCAGGAAGAGCAGCCTCAGCAAAGTAATGTAGTCTTAACCCATCTCTGAACATATCATCTGTTGGTCTCCTTCCTGTAAATATCTTTAAAGTAATGCCGAGACTGTACACATCACACCATAAGTTGCTACTGCAAGCCCTTTTCCATGTACTCCCTCCATCCCGTAAAGAATGCAATCCTCACTTTTTGAGAAGTCAAACCATTTCAAGTTTGACTGAAATTATATAAAAAGTTACTAACATTTATGATACAAAATAAGTATCATTAGATTAATCACAGATTATATTTTCATACTAAATTGATTTGAAGACATAAATATTAGTACTATTTTATATAAACTTGGTCAAAGTTGAAATGGTTTGACTTCTCGAAAAGTGAGGATTGCATTCTTTATGGGACGGAGGGAGTATTCTACAATGATTGAAACAGTTTGGAGCATAAACAGGTTTGTGCAAAACTTGGTTAACGAGTATACAACTAATTGCATCTGTAACTGTGTAAAGAAGATATAAGTGTATTGAAGTTACATGGGGCAACATATCCTATGGAGCCTCTTATTCCAGTGGTGCTATTTGAATTTAAAGAAATTGTGCTTGCAGCTTCACTTAGAATTCTAGGGATGCCAAAATCTCCAATACAAGCCCTTATGTCCTGAGTAAGAAGAATGTTGCTGGGCTTGAGATCACAGTGGATGATTGATGTCTGGCAACCATTGTGAAGGTAGTCTATAGCGCTGCAATGTCAATGGCAATAGCTAACCTCTGTTCCAAGGTGAGCGTCCAATTTCTGTGTTGTCCTTCAGGATCTGAGTGGATCCAGCTATCTAAGCTTCTGTTAGGCATGAACTCGAAGACTATTGCTGAAGTCTTGACCTTGGTGGTTGATGCTTGAACAGGATGTGATGATCTTTACGAGGCATCGGTGCCTCACATTCAGCCTCGAAACTTTTGTATGATCCTGGTTGCTGGAGATTAAATCCCTTGATAGCCATGACAAAAACGGTATCTTTCCTTACCCAGAAGATTGGCTTCTGATCGAGAACCCATCTGTTGCTTTGAATATTTCATTGCATGAAACCATTGGAAGATCAATATTGGTGATGGGAGGTGGCTGCTGCTCTGTTTCCATTGCAACCTGAGACCATTTGCAAAAAAATACAGCTAAAGCAAGCTCAGAGATTAAGACCAAGATTGCTCGTACTGTAGGCATTGCTATTCTAAGAGACATTGGTATGGCTCTTTTGTTCTTCCTTGCAGCAGAGTTTGGGCATCTTGGAAGATGAAGCTCTGGTATTCCACCACATAACTCTTTGTTTCGAAGAAAACCCCCTCTCTTGGTACTTCTCCCTGTAAATTGTTGAATGACAGATCGAGACGGAGAAGTGATGCTGGATTTCCTAGGAGTTCTGGGATTGCTCCTGATAGATTATTGTGGGCAAGGTACAGCATCTTCAAGTTGGTAAGACTGCCTAGCTCCCCTGGGATGCTGCCATTCAGCCTATTGCCTGTTAAGTTCAGTACAGCAAGCCCCTTTATATTCTTCAAAATTGGAGGGATGTTTCCTTATGAATTGTCATCCATTACGAGGATTTATTCTATGCAGTTGCTGATGATATTACCAGACAGTCAGTTTTCTGATAGAGCAAGCTGTCCAAAGATTTACCTGGTTGCCAACTTCAAAGAGGAAGAGGTCCCTCCAGCAAGTTGTCAGACAAAACCATAGACATTGAGATTGATGTCAAGTTCATAATCCCGTTTGGGATCAAGCCTGTGAGATGATTACTGGATAGATCCAGAGCTACGAGCATCCCTAGATTTCTGAAGCTTGATGGAATTGATCCCTCCAAGCTGAATAGATCATTGAGTTTCTGTATTGAATTAAGTTCAAAAGAGTTTCTGTATTGAAGACGGGATGTTTCAAGAGTAGTTGTTTACACCCAGATATAGCTTGATATTCGTGCGCGTGAGCTTGCCTATGCTTACTGGAATGGACCCAGTGAGTAAGTTCTCACCAAGAATGACCTGCTGAGGACCTACCAAATTTCCGATATCTGATGGGATAACACCAGCTATATTGTTCATGCGAATCCGCAGCAGTTGTAGGCTGGCAGGCAGATTGGCCACTGAACTTGGTAGTTTCCCTGCAAGCCTATTCCATCCGAGTGGTAATACTTGCAGTCTGCTGCAGTTTGTCAACGAAGTAAGGAATTTCCATTCTTGCTCATTGTTGGCCTGAAACTTCGTTCGCATCCAGAGCAAAATATTCAAGTTTTGGCAGTCTACCTACGCGGAAGGAACGACTCCACTGAACTCGTTACTAGCTATCTCAAAACTCTGGAGACCGGAGAGATTAGGCAGTGACATGTGAATAGCTCCAGTCAATCGGTTACCTGCATGCCCAAAGAGTTGCACTTTGAGAAGGCTTGTCCCGATTCCTTGGGGGATCGATCCCAGTCACCTTAGCTTCTACCGAGGATAACGACCCTTCCATCCACTCACCCTATCTAATACTGTAATGACATCTTTTTATACTCGTGCAACATTTTCACTTCACTCGTCAAACATTGTTTTTCACATATAAACATGATTCCCAGCTATGTTTATGATTTTTTTCCTCATTTCTTCAGGTGATTCCCTCTCAAACTTTTTTTAAATCGAGAAACAAATTCTCTTTTTTTAGATACGAAACAATTTGTTTAGATGCGGAACAAATCCTTGCCCTGTTCTGTGTCTACTCTAGAAATGGGAAGCCCTCGCCTGCGAGCATCCACACTTCTGAGCTGAGCAGCTTCTTGCGCCGCTCAATCTTCAGTCAGTCCTACCGATTCCAAGAGCCTCGAGGCAAAGATCAATTACAGATGTGAATCCAAATATCCCTATGAATCTATGATGGATTCGTTACTGTATTTCCACCAAATAGATGCTGAGCATCGCGCAACGCAAACACCAACACAACAACGCTAAACAACCACGACATGCAGCTATTATGAATCCACCACATTCTTCTTTATTGTACTGTATATGTGTTTCTTGCAAAGATGAAGCAGGGGGGATATAGGATAGGATAACCACCACGGGTTCGCATCTCAGCATACGCACTACTATCACATCGTACTCTTATTCAATGTTACAACCATTGCCAACATCACACACTTCATGTTGCATCCGACTCCAATTCACCTCGCCTGTGCTCGCTTTCGTCCTTGTCAATCTACATGTGCGGCTTCAGGTTGAGCCTAGACGCCAGCTTCTGACCAAGGGATGCGTCACACTGCAACACACACTAGGGTTCAGTACCAACCTCATGGCCTAAATGGTGAGCATTTTACCAAAAACCAATAGAAATGAATACCTGGGACCAGTAGGATATCCAGATGCTGCGATGCTCATGGGTAACACGAGGATCTGTGAGAGCGTCAACCACCCGCTGGATGAACCGGTCTTGCCTGTGTGTGTTTCCACACCAAAACACGTTAATTAGCCTAACAACAGCTTAAACCCTTTCCAAGCTTCTAAACCAATCAAACTCAGGTGTGAGGGCAAACCTGGCAGGGTCAAAGGATCGGTATCTCTCACCAGCCTGCTTGAAGTTGTTCTCCTTGTGGATAATGCACTGCAGATCCAACAGTACCAGATTAGAGATTAGCTCAAGGACGAGTTTTCGAGCAGCTATTCACACTCGTCATTCTAAAGTAGAACAAAGCTATGCTAAGCACCATATAGCCACCAGCCCACCACAGCCTATTCGAACACAACACCACAATTATAATTTAAGTATACACACCTTCTCACGGCAGCCTGTCAGAACACGGGGAGGGATAGGGACCTTCTCAGCATGACGGGCAGGGTCAAACCTCGAAGGGAAGTAGTTCACCTGAAAAAGCAAGGAAAAGAGATAAGTTCAAAGGAGATTTCACTTTCATTTATGTCAACAGTTAGAAATACTGCATAATGAAACACAGGAGGCAAAAACACTAAAGAACATAGTACCTCCTCATCCCTGTGCATGAAGTTCATGAAGCCATCAAAGTGGTTGTTGTGGTGAGCACATTTTGGTGCATTCACAGGAAGCATCAGATAGTTTGGACCAAGGCGGTGCCTCTGTGTGTCGGCATAAGAGAAAATTCTCGTCTGGAGCAGCTTATCATCAGAATAGTGGATTCCAGGGACGATGATTGCTGGGCAGAAAGCAATCTGTTCATTTTCCGCAAAGAAGTTATCAATGTTCTTGTTCAGGACCATCCGTCCAACAGGCTGCAGCGGGATGATATCCTCTGGCCAGGTCTTGGTGACATCGAGTGGGTCAAAATCAAACTTGTCCTCATGGTCAGGATCAATGGTTTGAATGTAAAGCTTCCATTCAGGGTAATTCCCAGCTGCAATAGAATCATATAGATCCTTTGTGGCATGGCTGTGGCAGGTGCCTCCAACAGTAACAGCTTCATCATCCAACAAGGACTTCACACCACAAGTAGGCTTCCAGTGGAACTTGACAAGGTGAGGCTTCCCATCCCTGTTGATCAAGGTGTATGTGTTCACACCAAAACCCTCCATGTGCCTATAGTTGAGTGGGATGCCAACATCATCGAAGAGGAAGGTGAACATGTGCAGGCTCTCTGGGTGGTGTGAGAAGAAATCTACTATTCTCCAGTTCTCCTGCAAATTGGTCTTTGGGTTTGGCTTGAAAGCATGAACCATGTCAGGGAATTTCATCCCATCTCGGATGAAAAACACAGGCATGTTGTTACCCACAAGGTCAAAGTTACCCTGAAAAAGGCATAATGGAAAGCCATTAAGTACCTATCCATTGGATATAAACAGGTCAAGATAAGGTGTCAGCAACTAAGTTAACGAACAGCATGAAAAATAGGTAAACAGTCAATTGCATAGGTCTACAAACACGAAAAGGGGGTAGCGCTAATCGGCCCTTCAAACAGTGGATGGTCGGATCTAAGATATCAGTTCATCTGGATAACAGTTCACGCATTACAGGAACTACGCACAATTCAAATCGTTATAACTCCAAAGAACTAGATACAATAGTTAAAAAATTGATATCACAATCTTTGAGAACGCATACGGCATATATTGACAGAAACATATTTGCCAGAAGAAAATGTCACAGAACTTGCAGTAGTTTTAAAAGAAGTTCGGACTCAGTTGCTCAAAGCATAACAACAAAGAAAACAGTTAAGATGGATATGCCTTTTTTCTGGGAACAGCATAAAAATAGGTCAGCAGCATGTACTCATAAAATAATCTCCACATGACAAGGTCAATAGTCAATTGCATAGGCCTACAAATGGGAAAAGGGGGTAGTGCTAATTGGCCCTTTAAACAATGGATGGCTGGATCTAAGATATCATTTCATCTGGATAACAGCTCATGCAAAGGATATTTACAGGGATTAAGAACAATTCAACTCGTAAAACTCCAATGCAATAGAGCAGTCATTAATGAATGCATACAGCATGTATTGCCAAAAAAAAAGGTCATATAGAACTTGCAGTAGTTTTAAAAGAACCTAATGTTGAAAACATAACAACAAATAGAACAGTTAAGGTGGATATGCCTTTTTTTTAATGGAAGCAAGTTAAATTTATCATCAGTACCTCTCTGGTGTAGAACTTGACTGCAAAACCACGTGGATCCCTCAAGGTCTCAGGGCTTCCACGCTCATGCACAACTGTGGAGAACCGAACAATAACAGGGGTCTGGACCCCAGGAGCCCGGAGAAAATCAGCACATGTAAGGTGAGAAATATCATGGGTTACTTCAAAGAAACCCTTGGCACTGGCTCCTCGTGCATGGACAACACGTTCAGGGATACGTTCCCTGTCGAACTGAGCAAGCTTTTCAATCAGATGGTAGTCCTCAAGGAGGATGGGTCCTGCCAAAGAAGAATACATCGTGTGAAGCCAAATAAGCAATGGTAGGTAATAATGCCAAAACACAAGTGCCGCAGATAGACAAAAAAAAAAAAGTTGTGATTTTCTTTGCTGGCCTCGCTGATAGGAACATATTGGTTATAATAGGTGCACATATACTCTGCAATAGTTGTGTTACTTTTTGTGACGATGACATTCAAAGAAGCAAACTTGAGTTCCAAGTTTTTCCCCCTAGAGTTGAAGGAATGCAACCTTTAGACTGGCAGGGCAGTAATCATAACTGAATCGAGTGCCTTATTTTATTTGTACAGGGCAGGTGAATAAAAAGTCCATGTGGAACAGAAAAAGAATCATTCACAGAGAACGAACGAATGAATAGTGAAAGTAGCATAAAGGTGCAAACTTTGGATGCACATATTACTGTAGAAAAACTTTGGATGCGCATACTGTAGAAATTAGTAAGGCACAATCGGGTTCCCCAGCCCGAGCAGGCGAGCACGGGTGCTTAGATGATAAGGAAAAACAAGCAGAAGGCCCCCAGGCTGCCTGGCACAGATCATGGCAGCGCGACCAACAAAATCGATGGAATTAATGCCGACAACAGACGCCAAGTGCAAAGTTCGTACGAGGGGGGGAAACAGGGGAAGGAAGGAAGCGAGAGGTAGAATTAATCACCTCGCTGTCCGACGGTGAGGGAGGAGTTGTTGTTCCAGACGGGGGCGCCGGAGTTGGTGGTCCAGAAGCTGGAGTTGTTCCCGCTGGACGGCCGGTGCTGCAAGAAACAAATCCGATCAGATGTGTGTGTGGGGGGCGCGCGCAGCGCATCAATCAACGTCAAGCCGCCATCAACGAAACGAAATCGTCGGAGGATCTAGGAGGGAGGGAAGGAAGACTCACCCTGTATGGATCCATGGCTGGGTGGACCCTGGCTGGAGTTGTGTTGCTTGCTTGGGGGGGCGGAAGGAGCAAATAGCAATGGTGGTTGGCGATAAGGACGAGGAGTCGGAGTGGTGGTGGCAACCAGAACCAGCCAGGTGGGAGCGGAGCGGAGGCCCGAGGAAGGAAGAAATAGTGGCAGCCTGCCGAGGAGAGGGAGAGAGAGATTGGATTGGAGAGGGTTTCGTGCTCCGCTCGCTCTCGATTCGCCCAGCCAGCCTCCCCGTCCACGTGGTCACCGGGCGGCGGATGGAGGCCCACTTGCAGTGACAGAGAGAGAGAGGCCGCCTTCTACACACTTAAGTTTGCTGTACGTGCTTGCTTACCACGAGCATTTTCTTTTTTTTGGAAAAACTTTCTTTTTCTCTTGAATTGAAAAGGAACGGCTCGGCATGTCACAGGGTCTGGGAATTGGGATGGATAGATAGAGTTTGTTACCATTCCAAGAAAAAAAAACAAGAACCGGCATGCACAATTATTTCGTACGTGTTTATGTGCAGATCGATGGTGCCCAGGCTCTGTTCCTGTAGCGTCTAGGCTAGGTAACTTATCCTGGACGCGATCCAAGCGGCAACGAGTATCGTCAAGTGGTAAACGGCATCTGCTATGAGACGCCTCCCTTCATACGACGTGGCACGACCGGATGATGGTGACGTGGACATGATGAGGGCCATGTATGGGGCATGGACTTTCGGTTGTGGATACGGCATCCGCTCTCTAGCTTACTGACAACCATCTGCGTCAGTGACGTAGTATTCTAGTATATCGTATTGTATTGTATGGGTTCGCGTCGCCCTCCACACGTACAGATCGATTAATGATAATAGGTTACATATAGAGAATCGATCGACTTTATCCGCTCCATCGCTCACCGTTGCGCATCATCAAGGACATTCACGTTTTCTACAAATAAAACAGAACAATCAGTCTAGAGTAGAGAGGTAGTGCGGTATTTCTGTGATCCGAAAAAAAAACAAACTGGATACTGATCCATTAAAATATTTCGAATATTTTCCTCTCCTGTTTATGTAACACAAACTCACTGCAATATCTGCATGTGCAAAATTTCTACAGGGTGAACAAACAACCGATGGTAATCTATACTATAAACATCCAAGGAAATTGAAACACTTTTTATCCAAAAGAAACCCACCCACCTCTCACACCGGACCCCTCCTCCTTCAAAAAATTTCCAGGGCGCCCGCTCCCTCCACCGGAAATAGGAAAGTGAAGAGAAATTTTTCCCTCCCTTTCCCTCCCTCGACGAAAAACTTTTGTTACCGCCCCCATTCATCGTACCCGCCGGACCCACCTCTGCTTTTTTCACCGTCAAAGAAACCTACCCGCCCGCGTAACCACCCCCGACCTGCGCCGCCAGGTGGGCCCTTGCCTCGCCCTTTTTTTCTGCTCGGCAGGTCACACATCTGCCCGATCCCTTTCCCATCTGCCTCCCTCCCTCCCAGTCTCCCACCCCGTAATGCCACCGCCGCGGCGCTCGCCCGTCCCCCCCCCCTTTCCCATCCGCTTCCCTCCCTCCCACCCCGCCGCCGCCACCGCTGCCAGAGGTGGAGGGGTCGCGGCTGTCCCTGAAGAGGACGATGTGGGCGGCGGTGGCGTGCTCGATGATCCTGGAGGCATCGACGGTGGCGTCGATGTGGTGGGCGGCGTCGTCGACGGGGAAGGGGGAGGAGGGGACTGGCTTTTCGGTGGCGGAGAGGGCGACGGCGAAGCGGGAGGCGGAGGCGGGGATGGAGTTGGTGACTTCTCTTGTGGCCCGAAGGTGCCAGAGGCGGGCGGTGGCGGGCGGCGGTGGGTGCTAAGGCGGAGGCGGCAGCGATGTCGGTGGAGGATGAGATGACGAGGAGGTCTTCGGGGGGTGGCTCCGCCGACGACTGCGGCGGTGGCGCCCTCGGCGCCGGTGGCCCTCTTCCCGCGGGGGACGAGGCCTGGTGTTCGGCAGCGACCCCGAGTCCAAGTGAGCAGCGTTCGGCGGCGACACCAAGATCAAGACGTTCGATGATGGCAACAAGCTCGGGCAGTGCAGTGGCAGGCCGGCCGCAGTCCACGGTAAACAATGACGTTCTTCTATTTTCTTGCCAAATGCATGTGATGTGTTCGACAAAATGGCTAAATCACAATATGATGATCACCGCTAGCCACCATGTACTAGATAATTTAACTGCACGTTGATGGATGAGTAAATGTGAATATTTGGACCATCTGATACTCGGATAACGCTGATGGTGCAGGATACACAGAAGCTTTTTAGTTTATGGTGACCATGCCCTACGCCTTGTGTAGTGCCCTTTCCTGATGCAGCTTGATTGTGGGAAGAAGCAGTGGTAGCCAGGGGCCAGATTGGACAGGGTTGACAGTAGGTAACCGGAATGCCAGGCGGGGTGGCATGGATGCCAGAAGTTTGTAGGTATCATGTTTATCCAATTGAAATGTTGACAGCACATGGTTTCATCATTGTATAACTTTTTTTTGTGCATGCTTATGTATCTAATATTATAGATATCTTGCAGGTTTTTATATTTTCTTTTTGACTGATAATCTTTCTTGTGAAATCCAATAAGCTGGCCTCCGTTTGATGGAAATTTACATATATCTATTGTATAAGAAAGCATTGCCTGTGAAAACTGACACATAATATTGAGGTAAAGAAGCAAGCAACAAATGGACTGCTAGGGAATTGCCTCCATAACAGGTCAGATGCAACAGTTGTCCTTTCTTCTGGTGTAATTTTGTTCCTTTTATTTTCAGCACCAGATCAAGAGTATATATCTGGAATTATGCATGCATTGTATATATGAAATTCTAAAAGTTCTGCTTCTGCATTATTGGTTTTTTTTCAGATTGCAGATTGACTATTTGTTGTTCCTTGATTGTATGCACCTGTGTCGTATTTGTTATTGGAACGATCATAGCTTATGTCTAAATAGGTCTTTGATGCCCCTGTTGACAAACCAATTCTTTGTTGTTATTAGTATTGGATCCATGTCGTTTCAGTCTGTCATCTACGATACATGTAAAGAAAATTTATGGCCCATCATGTAGAGAAAAAAATATGGCCTTTGAAACTGCATGCTGTTGATGCCTTATTGTATCATCTTGCAGATTTTAAGGTTTTGAACTATTTGGATTTTGGAAGGAGAATATGATGTCACATCACTTACCAGTAGAAAGGTAACTTTCTCACTGCATGGATAATTTCTACTATTTGCTGGGACAATAGATTGATATATGCTCATAATGCATATATGTATATGGTCAGTTAAATTTTAATTTTTTGCCTATATTGAATGGTGTGCTGCCACCTCTCTGTAATGTTTATTAGTCTTATGTTTTAATAGTCTTATGTTCCTGAGGTACCAACTATTCATTGAGAGATTGTAGGATCAAGTTTTTATTTCTTTTGAAAAAAACCCAGCCAATGCTTTTGATTTTTTTACTTGTGTTGTCTCAAAAACTGAATATAATAGTACACTTAGTTTGTTGCATATAGAGCTATAGGTTTCTGAACAAAAGAGGTGTACTGTTCTGAACATCTGGGTTGTTAATCTTGCCTAATCTTGCTAGCCATTTTTCACAACGGGCAGGTTATTAGGATTAGCCTAGAGTTGCCTTATGGTTCAATTTCTCGATCTTTGCCACTTAGCTCTAGCTATCGTTTTTGGGCTGTGTATGGTACTGTTCATTTTATTTGTGGAAAAGGGAAAATAGTAGTAGGAGACTAGGATCCATAATCTAGGTCACATATATCTTGTTTTTAAAATTTAGTATCATAATTCACATATATAATTTGTTCCAGCTGGAAATCTAGCTCAATACCTTTTGACTTGCAGCTATTTTGTTCCTGCCCAATTTTATTATTATTATTATTTGATTCTGATTGTTGTGAGGGGGATGAGATCGAGCTGCAAGTAATCTGTTGTTATTTTCACTGTTGTGCTTGCCATGTCCTGCAGGATGCAAACTAATCTCCTGCTCATAACCACTACCTCCATATGACAGGATTTGGTGCTACTCCGTTTCCCAGGCATGGCCGGCAGCGGTGGATGACGACGGCCTTGTCTCACAGCAGAAGTTTGCAGGCTCCGTCAAGGCGTGTTGCTGCTGATACGCGGCAGGAGGTCGCTGACCAGGTAGTGGCCACCGTTGGCGAGGCAGGAGGTCGCTGATGCGCGGCAGGAGGTCGCTGACCATGTCTTAGTTCATGTTGGTTTATGTATGTGTCGGGGACAAACCCAGTGGGTCCCCTAATCATCGGGGTAATCACCCTCAAAAAACGTTAACCACGAAAGGCCGAATCACCGGCAGCCCGGAAGGGCCACCAGGGCAACGCGGCCCGCCATGACCTACGGCCCAAATATAGCCGCCCGAGCTCGCCTGACAAGGGGACCCAGGTGGCGACCTCCGTCTCCGCCTCGCTCGAGGGTCGCGTGCCCCCTCAAGCAGGCGAACCAACTCCGCCTCGTTCGAGGGCACCCCTCTACTCAACGCGGCGCGCTCCGGCGCCCCGCCCGACAACGGCATTTAATGCCCGCCCCATCAGGCGGGCGCCAAAGTCAAAAGGCAATCTTTCCCCCACGCCGCGCCGCTGACACCACTGAGCTCGCTGTTCCACCTGCTCCGGTCACTATGCGTCCTCACCGACGCTGTGCGGACGTACGCGGCACTGCGCAAGGCCCTGTGCGGACTTGCAGGCGTCATTCCGCACCACTATTCCACCCGCTCCCGTCCTTTCCCCCCGGGGCAGCCCTCGAATGGGCATGAAGGACCCTCGAACGAATATATAAGCAGCGACCGAGTACAGGCTCCGATCAGGTGCGGCCCGGTGATGACGAACGCCGGGTCAAATCCACCAACTCTCGGCCATTCCCTGGTAAGCCGGGCACGCCGCGCACTGTGGTCGACAGCAACCACCATGCCGACCCCTGTGCTGCTAACTCCCGTCCTTCTTCACCTGCCACGCCCTCGAATCAACCAGCGACGGGCAGCCGGACACGGATTACGGCAACGACACCCCTCGAAACCACTCCAGGACAAGCACAGGGACGGCCACGACACCCGCAGAAGCCGGGACTCGCCATAAATCCCCTGCCAGGGTCAAGGACGATCGCACGCCCGACGCCGTGCTCTCCAGTGCGTACCCCTGTAGCACGCACTATACTTATGCTTGTAAACCCCTTCCCCCCTCTCTCCTTGATTATAAAAGGGGGGAAAGGGGGGAGGAGAGGGGGAGGAACGAACACACAGACACACAACGACCGCCTCCCACGATATCGGCACTCGCCTCAATCACACCCGTTTTTAGGGACTTGGAGACTCCTTCTCCTCTCCCGCCTCGCTTGTAGCCCCCCACTGCAAGCACTCCGGTGCAAGATAGTGCAGCGCCCCGAGCGCACTCTGCTGGACGTACGACATCATGGTCGGAACCAGGATAAACCCTTGTCTCATTGTGCTAGCTCTTGCATCAACCGTCAGGGGACGGGACACCGACCGATCGCGAAACCCTTGTCTCATTCTGTGTGGCGCTATGATTGCCCGACCGATCCCAGCACCGACAGTGGCGCGCCAGGTAGGGGGTTGCGCTGTGATCAACCTCGCCCGATCAGTTCCCTTGACGGCAGGCCACGCCAAGGCCATGTCGCCACGATCCGCCCCGGGGTTCCCCGGCCCGCTTCCGCGCGGGTACCGGATCATGTTTGGGAGCCTGGAGTTCGAAGCGACCGGTGAGGGCCTCCTCATGCGGCTCGCCTCCAGGGCACCCGGCATGATAACTATTACCCCGGCGCCGCCAACGCCACCCAACCTCAGGAGACGTCGAAGACTGCACGAGCTGCAGATTCGCGTGAAACGGCGCGTTGCCCCACGCGTCGTCCTCCCTGATTGGGAAGCACACCTGTGGCTCTGGCCCGCCGCCGCATTACAGGGGGGCGCACCCCCGCCAGCGGCTCCCGCGGAGGGAGCACGCCGGGAAAATATGGCCGGGTCGGCACCGTTCCCGCATGGAATGAGCAACACGGCCGCGAGTTACTCCGCGGCGATCAGCACCAACCTGAGCGTGCAAGAGGATCCACCGGGTCACCAGCTGGGTTCGATCCGCAGCCTCAACATTTCCTCGCCCGGCGGGTCCCAGCCCGAGTCGGACGACGGGGAAAGTGTGCACGGACAGGAGCACCAGGGCCTGGACCACTCCGGGCTACGCGACCGCGAAGGCCTTACCACCTTCCAGGCCATTGCGGACTTCTGCCTCACCTGTTCTGACGATTCCAGCGAAGGGGAATACGACCCCACGCGGGAATGCTTCGTCCTCGACGGCGAAGTAGAGTCCGTAGGAGAGGATGAAGAAACGCACGACGGGGCCAGGCACGACGAACCGCCACCAGCACCCGCCGAGCCATCGGGCGAAGCCGCACTCGCGCAGGCACAGCTCGCGCAGGTGCAAGAGCTGGAAGCCAGGCTCCAACAGGAGCGCCAGCAGGTACAGGAGCTGCGCGCAGCTCTGGAAGCCCGGCAGCCCGAGCGCGGCGAACGTGCGCGAGCTACCGGGCGTATCGCTCAGGCGCGCATCATGGGTGACGGCAACGATGCCAGCCCTGCCATGCCGCCGCGGGCAAGCCAGAAGCTCATCGCCGCAGTAACCCCGTCCGCCATCCAGTCCGCCAGCTCTTGGAACCGCGCCGCCGTCGTCACCCCGGCGATAGCGGCGCGCACCGCGGCCGCCACGTCGGGGAGCGGCGCGCACGCTCGCCTCGCGGGACGTGTAGGCGACCACGTTCCCGATGTATCGGTCCAGCGCGCCCTCCGACGGCTCCACCTGCTTCCGCCCGTCGAAGATCCACGCCATCCAGCAGCTGGGGTCGGCGTCGCACGTGCGCGCCCACCGCCACGAACCGCGACGCACGGCGCCCGCCGCCGCCTGCCGAGGACGCGGCCGCATGGAGCGCCGCGAGGTCGGCCGCGTCGATGCGGTACATCAGCCGCCTGATGGCCGCGGTCAGGACGGGGTTGATCAGGGCCTCCGGGACGAACCGCGCGAACTCGGCGTCCAGCGACGCGTTGTACCGTGGCGGCGACCGCGGCTTGAAGATGGACCGGTCGAACTGGGGCTCGCGGGAGAGGCCGCCGCCGCGGACCATCTCGACGAGCGCGCCCAACATGACGCTGAACGTCCGACCGTCGGCAAGGAGGTGTGTCGTGCCGATCGTGCTCACGTCCTCCTCCTGGAAGCGCTCGGGCCGGAACGCCTCGGGCTCGGCCCAGATGCACGGGTCGTGCGCGATGGCCCACATGTTCACCATCGCCGTCGTGCCCACTCCGGCGCCGCTCCCGCCGAGTCGCCGTCGAATAGTGCCAACGTCAGATTCCGGCTATCCTCCTCGCCGGACGGCGGCGCAGCGTCTTCGTCCAGGTTCAAGAAGTCGGCCATCATGTTATCGACCACGACGAGCGAACCATCAGGCTCAGCCGGCGGCGTCTTGTCGGCATTGCTGTCCTCTCGTGCAGCAGCCTGCTGCTCATCTCTGGGCACCGGCTCAATTTCTTCGATGTTATACTTCCTCACGGGGGTAGACGGCAACCTGAGCGGCTCCGCCGCGACGCCGCCGCCTGCCTGTCGCGGATGAACTCGTCCATCAGGGTTATTCTGCCTGACGCGCTGTACCTCGGGGATGTCGGACAGGCGGCACACGGCGGTGGCCCTGCACCACGCGTACAAGTCGTCGAGCTCGTCGACCAGCTTTGCGAGGCTGGTGAAGACGGAGTGGACGCGCACGCAGGCGGGGGTGTCCAGCTCGGCGAACCAATCCATGAGCAGGACCATCTCCTCCGTGAGCTCGCAGTACATCGCCGCGCTCTCCTTCACCAGCCGGTACAGCGTCGTCGTCACCGCTGGGTTCGTCCTCGCCTTCCCCGTCGGCCGGCAGTCGATGAACCGCTCCAGGATGCGCTTCAGCTGCTGCGCCTTCGCAATGAGATCCTCCGTATTCGTCTCGCTTGCCGCCGGCACGAGGTCCCAACCCTCGTGCACCTCGTCGGCGCCGCCGCCGTCGTTGCCGGTGCTCCAGTTTTCTGGGCTGGCCTCGGCTCCCTGGCGGCCTTGCGGCATCCGGCGCTTGAGCCAGTCGTCGAGGTACACGGCATGGGCGTGCACGAACGCGGCAAAGTCCCAGTCGCGGGAGCGTGCGCGGCGGCGGTCGCGGAACCGGGACATGTCGAGGGCGCGCCGGCCGCGGTGCGTGGCGAGGAATACCTTCTGCTGGAACGCGGGGTCCCCCTCGGCGAGCGGGTCGGGCTTTTGTCTTTCACGTGAGCTGAGTCAGCGACAGGGGCCCACTCGTGAGTATCAGACGTGGCAGGTGAAGGTCAAAACAAAATCAGGGAAGGAGGAAAAATGACCGGTTTTAATAGATGGAGGAGGTCACTTGCCCGGTTTCATAGATGGGGGCGCCAAACCAAACTTAAGTAACAGATGGGGAGGTAAGATGGACTTTTTCCTTTCTTTTTCTCCCTTTTCCCTCTACCCAGCCAGCCCACACATGCAACCAGGCTTAATTGTTAAGGCCGACCGACCGTACTGTGAAGGCCCAATAGAGGCCCAGGCGTGGATACAAAATATTCTTCAAACACTTGTGCACAGTCTAAAAAAAAAGACGACTTGTGCACATTACTGCACATCTAGTAAGAGACTACGAATATCAAAATGCACTAACAGATCGATGTAAACTGTCCCAAGGAGCAAATTAAGACAAGGAACAAGGGGCCTGCACAAAACAAGACGATATCGTCGAACCGTGTATGTGTGTGAGATGTTTTCCAGAGCTAATTATATATCAATTCGATGTTTTGCTGATGATGGGGCTTTTCATTTGTAGCAGATTTGCTGTGCTTCTACTTCCATCGGGACTATATATAATCCCTTTTCTCCACTATTATCTCATGTCACTGCAAAACGAAAACCCCTTTTGCAACGTGTATATGCGTTGCTAAACGACCAAATAAACGTTGCAAGCGTCTCTACCAACGCATTTATTAACTACCTTCATGTTCCCAATCAAACAATTTAAGTGTGAGCTGTCCTAGCAACGAAGCCCATTCTATCGTGACGGGGAACGGCAGGGAATTACCGTCAGGGATAGAATGACGGGAAATTTTAACTTTTTTTCTATCGTGCAGGGGCTTTTGCTGCTCGTGGCTGGCGTGGCCCGTTCCCGCCGAGCGTGCAACCAGAAAAAATGCGCGCGAGACGAGCGCGCCACTAAGTTTTCACCGCGGTTTGGGTTGAAACGAAAAATTGGCCGCGCGAATGGAAATGAGAAGTGCGGCATGCTAATTTCCTTGTGGGTTATACGTTTCTCACAGGATAAAACAGATTTTCCCTGTGGGTTATGCTCTCCTCACAGGATAAATCGGAATTTTCCTGTGGGTTTTGATATTTTTCTGTGTGTGTGTTCTATACGGTGGGGTAAGTCGCATTTCCCTGTGGGTACTTCAAAACCCACAGGGAAATTCCGATTTCCAGTAGTGGTTATTAAAGGAGAAATTTCTGAAGAAAGAGCCTATCCTTTGTCATTACTGGTAGGCTGCTCAATATCAGGAAAAAAAAAATAAATGGTATGCCACAAGTTTTTACTATATGTTTCATAGAAAGGGAACATATTGGATAAACATTTAGAAAGGGAACATATTGGATAAATGGTTGGTGATTTGCCGTGTGTTGTCGAACAATTGATTGGCATTGTATTGTTTTTTATTGATAATTTGCTTTGTCGTAACTGTCCTCCGCAAAATCTCTAAGTGTGACGTTTTTGTTTCCTTTGTCGTGGGGCTAACCGTCTTGCTGGAAATCTCTAAAGGTGACATTTCTGCCCAATAAGTCTAGTTTTGTCGGATAGTATGCTCGACATTCGAGCTATTAGTTGGGCAGCTAGGGTGCTGCTCAACCTTATTGCAAACAAGCACAATAGATTAATAAAGTAGGTTTTTGGCGTGTTCTATACGAAGATAGCATGCTTGGCGTTCGGAGCTATTGGTTGGGCAGCTAGGGTGTCTGCACAACCTCATTGCGCAAACAAGCACAATAGACTAATAAAGTAAGTTTTTGGCGTGTCTATATGCAAGCAAGTGCGTTTCTTGTTGTTTGACCAATCACATGATTTCCACGTTTATTATTAGGGTTTTATTTTTCTATCCCTGTTGGTTGCGCTGATTGGATATAATCTGATGGAGTAGTACATGGTGCAACGTGCGCTCGCCGCTTCAATTCCCTTCCCTTATGAGTTCCAGCTAGGCCTGCAGCAAGGGGTTGAGATATGGCGTCGGCGTCGAGGCAGGAACACAAGATCCCATCGCAGGAAGCACGAGTGACCACCAGGCCGGATGGATCTGCTTAGAGCTTGCGTATGGAGGAAAGGACTCGCTCGATATGTGCTGAATTAATGGCATCGCTTGCTGTTGATCGCATAGGAATTAGTAAAAATTAAAACTACCGTATGCGACAATTGACAAGTCACAGGTGGGTCTTACTATTATTTTGGATGATGTGCTAGAGCTACATATATTGATTATTCACTTTCTCCTAATAAAACTGATGAATTCCTTCCTCATAAAAAATGACAACGGTGGCACTAGTGCATCCATTTTACTTGTGCTAATTTTGATCACATATATAAATATATTAATGGGGTAATTGACACTAAAAGTCTTGTCCTACAAAAAAGAGAGAAGGCTTGTAAAAAATGGAGGAACAATTAGTTTTGAAAAAGTTCGACTAGGTGACCAGTGAACAGTAATTTTGTTGGGTTGTTCTCGAACAATTACTTGTTAATATGTTCTTTGTCATGGACTATAATTCATTTTTTCATGGTGTGTTAACCATCTTTCTCAAAATATCTAAATGTGATTGATGTTTCCTTTCGCTTTGTTATGGTGCTAACATCATGCTCGAAAAGCTCTAAATATGGCATTTGTGCTCAATAAGCCTCCTTGATAGCACATAGGACATATGGAGCTATTGGTGGGTAGCTTGGATGGCCACCCAACCTTGATGGAAACAAGCAATAAATCAATGAATTGAAGTAGGTTTTTTTGACGTATGCATGTATATTGCATGTTATTCAATCAATGTTAGGGTTTTCTCATCCTCTAGATTAGTTTCTATTTTACTTGCTGTTGATCAGATTATTTTAGGAGGTAAAACAGAAATGTTATCTGAGGCAAGCTCTTCCACATTATCTGTACTGCTGAAAAAGAAAAAACACTATTTAATGTATACGGTGTCTGCCTTACCAACATCATTGCCTCCTACATTATGAAGTTTAGCTTGGTCCATATATATAGGCAGCTTTCATTTGCCAAAAGTTTTTTTTTTAAAAAGATAAAAGCATCTATATGTGCAACACAGTGGCATTTTGTAGAGCCCGTGTAACTACAGGTACAAGCAAAAGCTTTATTGATGATTGATATATATATATAGCTTATTAAACATTGTTACTTTTGAATTTTTGATTCTCTCTTATCTTGCAGTCCTATATCTATGGACTGCAGATTCCAAAAGGAAAGAAAACACGATTCCGTGCAAAATTCTAGCTAGCTAAAAGTGAGTGCAATGAATTATCTAAATGGAAAAAAAGTGAAGTGTTAGCTGTCATATGGCAACTGCAAGAGCTCATCATAGATAAAGCAGACCAATTGAGAGGAGCTGTAGATTAAAGGTGGATGCTATGGAAAAAATGACCCACTAATTGGGAGAGGCTGAGGCGCTGAGCAGACCAATGAGAGCCTATATGATCGACACCGTATCACCTCGAGCCCCATACTCATGTATATATGTATGTAGTTGTCTTTTGTAGAAAGAGAACATATTGCATTGACCGGTGATTTTGTCGTGTTGTTGTCGAACAATCGATTGGTATTATATTGGTTTTCATGGACTTTTATTTGCTTTATTTGTCGTGTTGTTGTCGAACAATTGATTGGTATTATATTGGTTTTCATGGACTTTTATTTGCTTTATTTGTCATGGCGTTAACCTCCATTCTCAACGTCTCTAACGGTGACGTCCGTCTCCATTTGTTTTTTCATGTAACCATCATGCTCGAAATCTCTACTGTAGCATTTTGTGCTCGATCAATGATAAGTCTAGTTTTGTCGGGTAGTATGATGCAAGACACATATGGAGCTAATGCTGGAGCAGCTTGGATGGCCACCCAACCTCGCTGGAAACAAGCAATAGACGAAAAAGGTAGTTTTCTGTCGGGTTCTATATGCATATATATATATATATATGTATGTATGTATGTATGTATGTATTCCATGTTATCAATCACCCAAAGGTACCACCATGTATGATCACCTTTTACCTTAGCTTCTATTATACTTTCTCGGTTGCTGATCCTATATTTTGGGCAAAAGAAGAAAAAAAATGCAAGTGTCACTATATGTTACCTCTTGTAGTGATGAAAAGTAAAATAATATTGAACATACCTATAGTATCCGACTCTATTACCAATAATATTCCTGCCAAGTTAGGAGGTTAATTTATTAGCTTAGTACGTCGAGACGGGTCATATACAGTTTAGCACTCATTCTCCAGTAAAAAATAATAGATCGCGACACACACATATATATAAGTACAACACTGTCATGCTGCTAGTATTTTTTCCAAAAACTTCTTTTTTTTCCTGTTTTGATTTTGTATTATTTTTCTTGTTTTAGGAAGTGTGGTGATGATCCTCCTTGTTTCGATCTCATATATATATGCTGCTTTGATTTCCTTCTCAATATATAATCTTGATCTTGCAAAACATTAATTAATAAAGATTCCATGTCTCCAATATATGCAGGCTGGTCTCTGCTAAGCTAGCTCTGCATGCAAGAGAAGACAATCCTCTTATTTATTAAGGGGTTTAGATCTGATTTCCTAGAGTACAATGAAAAGATTCAGTCATGAAATGGAATTGGGGTTTCAAGTTGGATTTTTCAATGTCAAAGCTCATGTTTTTCCTGTTTCTATTTTTTTTAAAAAAATGTTGAAAACTATATGCTGGTTCTATTTAGAGGTTTTTCAAGCTCCTCTGGACCACTAACTATTTCTCAAGTAAGGCCTAGTTATTTATCAAATACTCTCATTTTGGTCTTGAAGCAAAGTGATAAAATGCTAGTACATACTGAGTAAACCCGCCTTCCACACTCCAAACCAACCAGCAACAACCTATAAATGTTAGGGATATGCTGACTTATTACAGTACATATGTGATGTCATACCTTTTTATTGCTTGTAGTCAACTTTCCTAACTACTGTAGTACAACTAAGCAATGCATGTCGTCGTTTTAACATGGTTATTAAATGCATACGGTTGAGCTGAAAAGGCTTTTAATTTCTTGTTCAATATTTACATAGCTTAGCGTAGATTATGTACTTTCTTTTTTTTCCTTCATCTTTAATTTGCTTGTGCATTTGTTAATTTGGATTCTTAACATGAAAAATATGAGTTCTCTACGTGCATATATTGGGCTGAAATAGCGTACGTGTAGATCGAAGAGGGTCCTGACATATGCATTTGACCTTAGCTATATGCAGGGAAACAACAACGCAGGCCACTTGCTAGGCCTGGGTTCCATGTCACTTATTAGGTGCTTTCGTCGATCTGTTCATATATATTGGATTTTAGCTTCCTATAATCTTTTATATATTTCTCTCCCTTTGGACTTTTTGTACGTGAGCCATTTTTAAAAAAAATATATATTATTATTTTTCTTCCCTTGGACTTTTGTTTCAGGCCGGTCGGGTAAGCGGCTACCTATAGTTCTTCCGGGAGTGTACTAGGTTACAGGTGTGCAAGCAACGAGGGATTTGCAGCTGGTTACCTTTACCTACTACGTATGGTTCATAGCTTAGATAAGCACATAATTCAGTTTTGATTCTCATCACATATCTCTTTGCATGCAGCCCGGCCATGTATATGATGGATTGCTATTCCTGAAAAAAGAACCAATATATTATATATAGTTCGGTGGAAAAGTGACTGACCCGGCTAGAACTGTGGTGAAGTTGCTTGCATTGTGAACTACCTAGCTAGGTGCAAACAAAACTCCAGTGTGAGTTGTCATGGCAACCAAGAGCTCAACCTTAAAAAGTTGCAGAAACGTCCTGGGAGGGGATCGGAAGAGATAGACGATACAGTACAGGGAAAATAAAGGTACGTCGTATATATCGTACATACTAATGTGGAGAGAAGAGTAAATAATAAATTAAAGTGCAACATTCCAAAGAGGAAGCTGGGAAGAAAGAAAGACCCACCGCCTGCACTGCACTCCATTGCATCTGCATTTGCATTGCTTGAGAGAGTTGAGAGACGACGACGGGTGGCCCGGCCCGGCCGCGCAGACCACGCGGCCGGAGACCCTATATATATAGATGCACAGGAGTACACTCCTCCATCCTGCTCCGTACCACCGCACTCGATCTAAGTGACACTGTCGTCTCGTCTGTTAGTTGTTGCACGCGCAGCCAAACACACTCTACTAGAGAGTAGATCGAGATCGATCGATCCGTCGATCGAGCTAGCTTGTTGTGTGTGTACTATGAACGGAGCTCAGGCGGTGTTCTTCTACGGCGTCGCCTACGGGCAGTTGCTCGCCGGGGGCTCCGGCGGCGGCGAGGAGCCAAACCGCCCCTGGCACCCCAAGTCATCGCACGAGGCCGACGCCGTCCCGCCGGCGCCCCGCCGCCTGCGCAAGAAGCCCAAGAAGCAGCAGCAGCAGGAGGGGGCTGCTGCTGCCGCGGCGGCGGCGGCGGCTTATCCGTGCCCCGTGTGCCACCGCCTGTTCGACGGCGTGAAGGCCCTCCACGGGCACCAGCGCAGCCACCCGGAGCGCGACTGGCGCGGCATGGAGCGCCCCCGCCCGCAGCAGCAGCCTCCCGTCGCCGCCGACGGCCGGCAGTACCGGTACGCCTGCGACCGCTGCCGGGCTCCGTTCGAGACGCGCCAGGCGCTGGGAGGCCACCGCGCCAGCCACAGCGGTAAGATGGGGTGCTTCTGGCTCTCCAGGCAGGACCAGGAGGAACCCGCCGCCGTCGACGTCGCGCCGCCGCCGCCGCCGCCGCCTGCTGCTCCTGCTGATGACGAGCCGCCGATCGTCTTCGCTTTTGACCTGAACGAGCTGCCGGTGCCGGAGGAGGAGGAGTAGGCCGGCGGCCGGCCCGGCCGTGGAGCAGCAGCTAGGGCTCGATCGGTCGATCGATCGACGACGACATATACTTAATCATCTGTGTCGTTCTCTGAATCGGATCGGACTGATTCCTAGCTAGATAGTAGTTCGTTCGGTTGCTGCCCTGCAAATAATTAGATCTGGGGCTTCAATCTGTTCGTATGAGTATGTAAGTTAAGCTGGATGGATTGATCGATCGATCGATCGATTTACTAAACAAGAATGGAAGCCGTTATATATGTATATTACATGTTGGTGTGTGGTGGGTGTTTCGATTATGAGATGATCTAGCTATCTGCCTAGAGGATGTCGATTATTCCCCAAGCTGATCGATAGATCAAGGACTTATCTCATGCGCACATCCTTCTCGATCTTAGCTTCATCTTGCAAAATCATTCAGAATCCAGCCGTTTAATTTGTAGTCCACGAACGATCTGCATCCAGCAGGCTGCGGGCTCTCTGCTAGCAGCTGCAAGAGATCCATATGCCCGGCCGTTCCTCTCTCATTTATGGCATGTTGCTACTCATGGATTAGCCAAATCTCCAAGTAATTATGTAGATCAAGGGAGTTTCTGACGGATTTCCTAAAGTATAAATGCAAAAAATCCATGATGCACAGAATTGGGATCTTGATCATCCTCGGATGCTCACAAATAATTAAAGTGGTATTTCCAACCAAGAGATCGAGATCGATGAGGTCCAAGCCGAACCCACGACTGCATTTCCCCTGCAGCCCTTAACTTAATTTCATGAGAAGGCCGGATGGTAGGAGTTATAGATGTTAGGGATATAGAACTGACGTTAGGAAGGTTGTACATACGTGATGTGTCACACTTTTTTGTTGCTTCCGGGGAGTCAAAGCAATTTGTATTCTTTCCTCACTAGAACTAAGCAACAATATATGATGATGTACAACACAGCAACATATGCATGCATGCATGTGTGTGCAAATTTGATTGGAAGAAACTTTTATGTTCAATGTTAACCCCTTAACACACTGCTAGTACTGTTAGTTAGTCGGTTTTTCTTACCAAGTATAAAATTTCTATATATGCATGCTACACACGCACAAGACGTAGAGGTCTAACATATATATATCCATTTGATTGACCTACTACACGCATGCACTGAAAACTGGTGCCCAAATTAAAGTGCGGAAAAGCCATGAACTACAGGCTTCCATTCGATCGGTAACGTGTTGTCGTCTGCTTATAGATGTACTGCTTTGTTAGGTCGCTGGTTTCTTTTCTTTTCTCTCAGTTAACTCGGAAACCTTAATTTTGGGTTTGGGCTAGTGTTCTGGCGCAAGGGACTTGCAGGTTAATAAGCTCCACGCCGTATTGATTCGATGGAAATCCGTTCTTGTTCTTGCAAAGAAAAAAGAGCAGTATGATCTGCGGCGTGCTGCAACAGCAAATTCTTAATTTTGTGTTGTTGTTGGAATTTTTTTTGTACGTGCTATCTAGCTCAACGGGTAAATCCAGCAGATCACGCATGTGCTTATCTGGTTATTTCAATATTTATTTTTTATTTTTTACGGAATTAAGCAACATTTGTCCATGCAGTACAATAATTAAATAATATATCTATATTAACAAGAGGGGATATTGAAATATTCAAAGATCATGAATATCACAATTCATTTATATTTGCCCAATTACTATACTATATATATTCCAGAGGATATTTTTGATCTATTTTCCAAATTTTTAGTATTTATTTAAACATCAGCGAATCAACTCTTTGGATTCAAATCCAACACGCTGTTTTCCATGGGTATGCACATATAAGTTTTCCTAGCCCTTTAATACAAAATAACAGGTCAGTACTCTTTTTTGGAGCGAGCACTCACATGTCAACCTGTCGAGCCTTTTCCGACGAGTTAAAGTATGGGATACACGAACATACATAGTTTTTTTTTAGACAAGATATATAAAACCTTGGTGCGTCCCATTTGGCTGATGATTATATATAGTTTCGTCATCTCGCTAGTGCTAAATTAACCATGTATAGCATGTTTATTGAAGAGATGAAGTGTCCACCTCCTCTTGTTAGATGATGTTAATAACCCAAACCCTTAATATAGCTAGTGGATTATATAGACAACCTAAATTCCTTGCCCCAGCCGCGATCCAACCTCCGCCTCAGTCTTGATCTTTAGGAGCATCTTCTATCGCGTGTATTCTTGGTAGAGAGGTTAACATTATGAGGTGCGATCCATGTACATGCATGCAGTAGGATGGCATTTATTTTAGTTTCTTCGTGCTAAGGATTTTTCTTTATTTTTGTAGATTGTTTTGCAATTTACGTTATTATAATGGCAAACTAGCAAGGTGGCCCGCGTAAACAACGCGGGTAGCTAGCTTTTTTTCTAATAATTTGGTGGTTTTTTACATGATAAAACATTTATCTGAATGTTTTTTCATTAACATTATTTTTCTATATGGCCCAAATTCTTTTTTACCATCATACTATGTGGCGCGAAACATGAATCCATGATAAAAGAAAACATCTCATATACAACACAATTTGTGGTATTTATTCAAAGTATTATAACTTGTATTGTCTTATTATATAAATTTATGTCGCGGAGTTTCACATATGGTGATAAATTATTTCTTATGTTTTACACCCGTGTATAGTTTTGTTATGGAAGTATACAAATAATTAGAACTACTATACATACCCTTAAATCTACTGCTCATTTTTTCCCAAGTTTCTGATCCCTACTTCTCCACACAATGGTGAAATAATAGTGGACGGTGAAATGTATCTTCCCCTCACAACAAAATCAATGTTAACTCCAAATTTGAATAGAAATTTCATATATTTTTGGTTGATGCTCAATATTTTTTTAAAATCGACCCTAACGTTCACTATTTTTTTGAAAGAAATACACAACAAATTTTCTACCCATTTATGGATGAGCATACAACACATCCTTACAATTTGGAGAAGAAAAATTGTTGTTGTCGTTGACTGCCCCTCGATGTGCAAGAATTATCAATTGTGGGATGTTTTTCTTTATTATATAGCAACTTCAGCACCTATTCACTTCACCCCAGGCACAAAGCTCCTCTATTACATCTCTATCTTCTCTCAGCTCTCTTTCTTGAATCTAAAACGTGCACAACATAGCGATAGTTAGAGTCGATGCCTCGGCAGTGGAAATAACTCTTAGTTTTTTACTTTCTTTGATAACGTGATACCACTGCTAATTAGATTATTTGATGGCATACCTATGTTATTACTATGCTATTTTTTTTGGTTTTTATAAGAGGAAAGAGTGGATAATTAGAAACCCAACTCTTGCGTAAACACATACTCTTATGTTATGATTATATGATTTTGTTTTTGTTTTTAAATATCGACTCTTTAATAATCAGATCGTTAGATCATCATAAAATCCAACAGCGTTATGTGTATATTTTTTTAATTACATCTTGACAAATGTGGTAGCTTATTTTATATAAATTTTGACAATGACACTAAGATAATAGATGCAAAAACTGTAGAATTGAAGATTGAGCAAATACTCTGTAAGATGTAAAATTTGACATTTTAATATGTTCGTTAATTGGACAATTAGAGACTACGAACTCGTACAGCTCGTCAAATTCATTCCGTTTGACAATTCATATGAGTTGTTTGGAGTTCAAATGATGAAGTTCTATTCCAGGGTAAACAAATTATGTACATAGTAACAGGGTTCAATTTTGACACTGAGTTCTCGTGTTATTTATTTTTCTTTGTCCATTTATTAATTCATATTCGGTCGACTCATTGGGTTGACGTGGACCGTTAGATCGTCATAAAATCCGACGATATATATTTTTCTCCTTTTTGGATTAGTGGAATAATATTGGTTTGAGCGCGGGTAATGCGTTTTATAATCTTCCACTTGCTTTGGTAAAGACACTGATTGTTGAGCGCGGCCATGGTGCTCAGTCTCGGCACCGATTCGCTCCCTTTGGATAGGGAGAATTGTTCTCTCCTACTATGCTCACAACATTGTTGAACGTCCTAAATCCGAGCACCTCTCATCAGGTAGCCGTGCAGATCGACGTGTTGTACTCCGCTCATTATTGAACATGATAGGGCACATGGGGCTTCAAACTGTCCGCACTCGTCGTACTCTATTTTCATCCTCTAAAAGAAATATACCGTCATAGTCATTGAGATTCTCCCCTCTATATCAATTCCTTCTACACCCGTTATTCTCTATATCTCATATTCTATACAAACTACCAACACGTGAGCCCACCCATCCCGTTTTCTTCTTTTCTTTCATCGACGCCACCACTTCCCTCACTCTATCTCCCCCTCTCTAGCGGCAGCGAGGGGTGCCGGTCTCCTCGGCCGGTAGCCTTCAGCCCCGACGGCCTCTGGCGGCATGCGGAGCGACCGGACCCGAACTATTAAGGCGTGCGGGTGGCTCCCGCGGTGGCAACGGCGGAGGACGGTCGCGCGGCGACGGCAAGGATTCCCGCGCCGGCCGTGGACGGCCGCGCGACAGCGGTGTAGGGCTCCTACGGCGGCCGCGCGGCGACGGTGGAGGCCTCATACGACGGCCACGGATGGTTGAACGGCGACGGTGGCGGATAGAATAATATAGACCTTTAGATCTTCATGAAATCTGATGATATATATTTTTGTCTTTTTGAATTAACGGAAGGCCGGCAGCCTTCAGCCCTGCCGGCCTCCGGCGGCACGCAGAGCGGCCGGACCCCGAACTCCGAATGTGTGCGGGTGGCTCCCGCGGCGGCAATGGCAGAGAACGGTCGCACGGCGACGGCGAGGATTCCCGCGGCGGCCACGGACGTCCGCGCAGAAGCGGTGGAGGGCTACTGCGGTGGCCGCGCGGTGATGGTGGAGACCTCATACGACGGCCACAGATGGCTGCACGGCGGCGGTGGCAGACGGAATAATATGGACCTTTTGATCTTCATGAAATCTGATGGTATATATTCTTCTCCTTTTGAATTAACGGAAGGCGGCACGGGGAGCTGCCGGACCCTAAACTCTGAAGGCGTGCGGGCGGCTCCCGCAACGGCGGCTGACGGTCGCGCGGCGACGGCGAGGACTCTTGTGGCGGCCACGGATGGCAGTACGACGACGGTGCAGGGCTCCCGCGGAGGACGCGGATGGCCGTGCGGCGACGGTGGAGGCCTCATACGACGGCGGCGGATGGCTTCCACGATGGCAACGGCCGCGGACGGTCGCGCGGCGACGATGAGGACTCCTGCGGCGGCCACGGACAACAGCGTGACGACGGTGGAGGGCTCCCGCAGAGGACGCGGATGGCCGCGCGGCGACGATGGAGGCCTGATACGGCGGCAAATGGCTGCACGGCGATCACGGCGGACGGAATAATATAGACCGTTAGATCTTCATGAAATCCGATGATATATATTCTTCTCTTTTTTAAATTAACGGAATAATATAGACTGTTAGATCTTCATAAAATCCGACGGCATATATTCTTCTCTTTTTTAGATTAATGAAATAATATAGACCGTTAGATCTTCATAAAATCCGACGGCATATATCCTTCTCTTTTTTAGATTAACGTGTGATTTTCTAGGCCCTCTCGGTGAATCTGGTGGCTCCTTTTGCTTCTATTGTAATAAGATAATAGATTTAGTGCTCGAAAAAATAAATGGCAAATTCAGGGGGCCAATGTAGTTGTCAAATGTGCAAGGGGAAGTGGAAATTGAACTTTGGGCCATGACTGGCGAACGATGAGCACGGTCAGAGGACTCAAGCCCTTATTTTTTGGCGAAAATCAGAGACTCAGACTCAGACTCACAGGCACGGACCCCTGTGCCGGTCGTCGTCACGTTCAGTGGATCTTTCAGAATTGTTCACCTTTATGCATCCATCAATCTAGTTGAACCGAATCCTCGAAGCTCTCAGGACTCCAACTGCTGTAATCTTGCAGGCTTTGTTCAGGAGAATGATTAGATGCTGGAGTTAAAAATCCATCCTGATCGACGCCTGTCTATACTTGATTAAAGCTTCTATATAGAAGTAGAACAGCCAATACATTTTGTACCCTTCCCATCAATCAAAGCTTCTATGTATTTACCATATAAGTTGAAGTTACAACAAAATTTCACTTACAAGAAATGAATTGCATCATGTTTCTCTCGGTTTTGTGGTGGATGAACTAACCTGCCTATACTTTGATTTAAAGTTACAGTACTACCGTCGCTTCCTTAGTACCATCTTCCTCCCATGATCTTATCTGACAAACATCACTGTACCGATGCTCTTTTCTTTTGCCATCTTTTTTTATGATTTAACTCAATTTACCTAATTTACATACAAGTTTTCGCCGAAATCATCATACTGCTTCCTTTTCACTTACCCTTTATGAGCACTTGCAAGAAAGTTGAATCAAAGAATTCGCTTTCCTCTGCGCTCTACTTGTACCTGTCTTTGCAATATCAGAAAGATGCTCATGCAGACCGAATCCAAGTGCGTGCACCATAAGGGAATTGTTATTCAGACCTAGCTCGAGTAGAACAGAAAGCGCACATTCCTTGTTCTTGGGAGTCCCTTCCTTTATGATCTGAACAAGTATCTCAACAAAAGACGTTGTCCCCACTTCATTACGACAATTAGGATGCGATGCCAGGAGGAGAAAAATGGATAGTGCTTCGTCAATCATATCGAGTTTCTTATCGCCAAGTATTTTCAGCAAAGCAGCCACAATTCCTGCTTCAATAGCTCTGAATTTGTTCGGATGGTTCAGTATCAGATTAAATATTGCTGTAGCAGCATCCTTCTTACCTCTTATTGTCCCATCCTTTAAAAGGTTCACCAAAGGAGCTATACCACCCAAAATCCCTATAGCTGCCTTGTTCTCATCTATCATTGACAAACTGAACAATGCTGCTGCTGAGTTCTCCTGACCTTCAACACTACCATTTTTAAGGACTTCGATGATTAAAGGTATAGCTCCTCCTTTCGCGATCAGAATTTTGCTGGTCTCATCAATCGACAAGTTCAACAATGCTGTCACAGTGTTCTCCTGAATCTTCTTATCTGGATATGACACCAGGCTAATGAGAGCTGGGAGCCCACCATTCTCAAGGATCAGTGCTCTATTCTCTGGGTTTTCTTTGGAAAGTGACCGAATCTTCTTGGCAGCCTTCCGCTGCACATCAAGATGAACCGACGACAGATCTTTGACCAGGGATGGAATGTCTTCTTTGCGCTCTTCCTGTTCAGCTACAGGCTCAGATTCTCCCATTTGAATCTCAACTTTATTTTTTTCACACCATTGCAGAATCAAGTTTTTCAGCGCAAAGTTTGGTGCTAGTGATAGATGAGCTAATGGTTGCTGAGTCTTTGGGCAGGTCCGTTGGCCAGCATCTAACCACTTCTGGATACTCCTCCTTTCATAAGTCTGCAAATCAGTTGAAATATACAGACTATGTATGTATGAGACAATAAGCTTGCTTTGCAATTAGGGAACATGAATGACATGGCAGGAAGCATACCCGCCCGCTTGCGATGATGACAGGGTCAGTCATGATCTCCAGTGATATTGGACAAAGGAAGTCATTTGGGATCATTAAAGATGGGCACTTCTCCAGATATTTTGGTATTGAGACGTCCCCGAGGATGTTCTTTTCATCGATGCCTGCAATCTCCTTGAACTTGTTGAGGAGTTCGATTATGTGCTTGGTGCTTTCTGGTTGCTGTCCATTCCTCTCGTTGATAAGCTTTTTAATGGCCATGGTCTCTGCTCTCAAATCTGCCAGACTTTGCAGCTCGAGTTTCTTGGCAAGCCTTTCCAATATAGCTCTATCTGCTTTCCCATCCTCCTTGTTCTGGAGTATCGTCATAAAATCCATGGAGAGCTCCATGTCCTGGGTATCTGATCTCTTCTTGCTTCTTTTCAATTGTGCATTTATGAGCTCAATCTAAAATCACCAAAGCAATTGCAGTCTCCATAAGATAAGAAAACATTTCACCAAAATGTTGACAGATAAAGAAAGGACTTTTGTCACCTGCTCCTTGACTTCATCAGAGATGCCTATCTCAGAGTAAGGCATCCCGTCCAATGCAAGGTTCATCTTCTCGTACACGGCCCGAAACCGGCCGGCCACAGCTTCGCTCTCCAAAGCCTGAAATTTTGGGGCAAGATTATGAATCAAAATCCAATCTTTTGATGAGCCCATGGTACATACAGACTACATACTACACACATGGCAGAGGAAAAACAACGGGAGATGGTGCGGTCTTGTTATAATTAATTAATTAATTACCAGGAAGATCTTGCTGCCGTCATGGCAGCATCGGAGTAGGCGGCGAGCGGCTTGGAATGCGCGGCCGAGGAGGGCGAGGCAGCGGTAGGCGTCATCGGTGAGGGGCGGCGCGGTCTCGCGGATCTCCTGGATGAGCGGGAGCACAAGCTGGAGCCAGCGAACAAGGCCGAAGCACTCCTTGCGCTGCGAGCGGCGGAACTCCTGGAAGGACCGCGCGGAGGCGACGGCGGCGAGGAGCTCCTCCACCAGGGCCTCGTCCGACAGCTGCCGCCCCGACGGCTCCGAGGGCTCCGCAGCCTCTGCGTTGGCCCTGGACGCCGGCCGCAGAAAGTTCAGCATGGGTCTTGGGTGAATGCGCTGAATGGATCCCCCAAGGGAATGGAGGATGGAGCAAGGAGGAGGAGGAAGAAGGCTTTTCGCGGGCTGACCTGAATTCCAGGGGAGGAGGGCTGCCATTCCCTTGCCAATAATCCCAGAAATAGCAAATGGCAGCCATGAATACATGCAGTGAACACAAAACAAACAAGCGAGCACATATCGTATCGAGCCATACTACTAGTCTTATTACAGATCTTCAAGTAGTGGCGTTCATCACATGCAACATTACAATTTTCCTTTCAGTTCATCACGGGCATTTTGTCAGGTATAATTAGGGAGACAGATGGTGCTCCGAATGTTTCAATTTCCTCCCTCGTTTTTTCGTGTTCGTATCCAAAAGTTGACCTGTGATAGCACAAGAAACAAACCGTTCAACATTATTCGTGCATGTTTTGTACATTTGTGAATTTGGATATGCGCGAAGGCAGTGTCAGGGAGGCGAGATGGGCATACAAAAATTAAAGCATGATGACTACCTTATAAAATAAACGAGATGACGACGACGCAAGTGCGCCTTTCTCACTGCGGCAGTACGTGACCAAATACCCTAATTTATCTAATTGAGACAAGCTATGATTTTCTTTCCTTGTCATATTTCTGAATTGTTGAAACTGTATGCATTTTTATTGACATTGGTCGAATTAACATATACTTGTAAGAGACACCTTGGCATTATATTGCTTTCACAGCTATAAACGGTAATTTGTGGGAAAAATGATGACCGGGTCTAAATTTAGGAGCAACTCAAATAAAATATGTAATGTATTAGTGTACCAAGGGAGTGCTCGTTGTTTGCATACCACTCAAATGAAAAGTGATATAAGTCTATAATAAACTATGATTAACACTAACAATGATTCATTTGTCTATAACAAAATTCGCATGAGAAATTTGAACCTTATGTTTATGTCTTGGAGAGTTGGCCGATTCCTACTTTTAGAGAAAAGCCTTCAAGCGTTTCCATAACTTTCTCTTGGGGATTCTTGAAAAAAAAAACTTGGGGAAATATGAGGCTCGTTATTATGCCCCATTCCTAAGGTTCATGTTCAATATTTATTTGCCAAATTCCTAGTTCTTAAAGTGGGCCTGCAAAGTTTTAGAAAAAAAAAGAAATGATACAGATGGAAACTTTTAATCTAGGGGCAACAAAAAGTTGTAAAACAGCCGCATCCAACCATTTCATGATTAGCTACCTGAATCTAAAGATATGCTTAATTTCCTTGGCATGTATTCATTAACTCATTGGCCACAAAAACTGAATTGGTTTTCGAATTCTGAAAACCAAATCTCCTAATTCATCTGATTCACACTAGCTCAGCTTTTCTTTTGTTGCCATATTTCTGATCACGAGGAAGATGACGCAAAGTAAAGGCTAATGAGGATTGAGGAATCTGTTGTGTACCCCTTGCACGTTTTTTTTTTTGACATGCCCTTGCACGTTATTGGACGTTGGTTTCCCATTCTCCTCTTGAGAGTAGTGAACAAAAAGGTTCTCCCGATTGGGCAGAGCATAACGGTAGACATGGACTGCACAAAGTGGGTCCCACAGGTGAAAATGATTAGCACTCTGGCAGGATGAGAAGCAAGCAAGGTAGAGGTACTGTACCGGTGGTAGTAGATGGAGAGGGAAACGGACAAACGTTCCATGAACATGGTTGAATTCTCGTCCTAGTATTGTTTGTTTACCTAGTAACAATATTATTGTTCTTTTAGTACAAGTTCCTCACAAAAGCACTGCAGTACTCATTCAATTACAAATTTAAAACTCGATCTTGCCGTGTTTATTCCGCACGATTTTCTTTAATAACTAATATACATATAGATATACCGTTATTCCACGATAAATTACTGTCAAGAGAAATAATTGTTAACCCAAATATAGAAATAACCATTACGATTAGAAGATACCTCTTTCAAATGTGATACGCAATCAACCCGAATAATTCACATCTGATATCTAATTAAATTTCCGATCGTGTGGGAGTAACCCAAGCAACAAAAATTGTGGTACTATTTCTCCAGAGCAAGCACGTAGATGGAGGTGACTCAAAGTAACATATGGATGGATGATACTTAAAGTTGACGGCACAGACCCATCTATCTATAATCAGGATGATACTTAAAGTCCTTGCTGGCTCATCTAGACTTGCAAAGTGTCCTTATTTTGAAAGCGCAAGCACATGCCCACTGTGTGTTGGGTTTGGGTGGCCATAGCCGTTGAGGCCGCCCCACAGCTCGGACGCCGTCCAGATCCCATCCGACGGCGGGGATCGCACGACCGTTGCGTTTAAACGGGTCGGACCGCCTCTTGCCCTTTTGGGTCGGCCACATCCTCCCCCTATTTTATCGCTCCCGTGTCCCGTCTCTCTCCTCCGCTCCTCCTCTTCTTCCTCCTCCTCTCCATCGCCAGCAGCCACCGCCGGGAGCGGAGAGAGGCCGTCGGGGGAGAGAGCTCCTGCTCGTCTTCTCTCTCGTCTCCCCGTCTCGCAACGACGAACGGTAAGGTCCGTGAGACGGCTTCTCTTTCCTTCTCTTCCGGCCGTGGGAAAAGAACAAAAGATTGGTTCTTGGACGCGTGCGTTCTCCAAAGGGATTGGGTCTGAGCTCCGCGCGAGGGTTCGAATCGTTTCTTAGTCTTGTTTTGCGTTGGATTTGAGTTCCTGAGCTGCGTTCCCCCTTGGATCTCCGGTTAGATGGAGTAATTCAGGGAGAAGAACAGCTGAAAGCGATGACATTCAGACTCGTAGCCGCGTGGCTTGTTGGGAGCGGCGGATCTATTCTCGATTGGCTCCCTGCCCCGGCGTTTCTCTTGGATCTCCTCCCGCTCGGTGAATTCCGTCAAAGAACGGCGAGAAATTGGCCTGCTGTTTTCGGAAAGCAAGCTCTTGCCCCGAATTTCTCAAAGTTCTCTCTTTTGCTCTCTACTATGAGCTGGGATTGCTCGCTTCTCTCCAGCTATTGAACCATATCAGTAGCTTAGCAGCAGGATCCTTTTTGATTCCCTGATGTAGAATTCTCGATGTTTTATTCTTTTTCTCGACCTGTCTACCTGCCAATTCCGTTGTCTTCATTCGCGTCGTTGTTTCTGACGTAAGATTGAGCATCACTAGATATTCAAACCAAAAGGCCTCGCCTTTTGCAGATCCTCGTGGCTCTTGGATATTTTTTGGGTCATGAAAACAATGCTGGTCCTTGTTGCTTCGGTACTGATGTACAATTCGGTTTGACTTTCTTGCTGCAGTAGTTCTTTGGCAATGGAGAATATGAGATCTGAAAACTACCACCAAGGTGTCGCCATGGAGGGCGTCAAGTTTGCCTCGGAGATGGCCAACACCAACCGGAGGGCCCTGAGCGACATCAAGAACATCATCGGAGGCCCTCACCAGCATTTGGCTGTTAGCAAGAGGGGTCTCTCAGAGTAAGCCCCCGAGCTGTGCCCAAAATTTGACTTTTAGCTTGCATGAACAACTGTATCTCTAATTGCTTTACTTAATTCCTTTCAGAAAACCGGCTGCTGTTGTAAATGCCAAGGACCAAGCTGGCTTTGTTGGACACCGTCCGGTCACGAGGTTTGTGAGCTAACACCTCACTTCTACTACTTACCAATTACCATCCTGAATCGAATTACCATGGGAGGTTAATGGAGTACGTCTTTCTCTTTCGGCAGGAAATTTGCTGCAACACTGGCGAACCAACCTGCAACTGCCCATCTGGTAATAGTCATTAAATTGTTGCCATTTTAATAGGATCTGCTTCATGCACTGCTGTTTATTTTTGTAAACTTTCCAATTATGCAGCTTATAAAATTGGTGTAGGGGCCAGATATTTGAATGTGATGCACTGTATTTTGCTGTCAGATTCATTATTCTTTGATAGATTTGCCTGCTTATTATGGTAAATATGGCTATTCAAACGTTGATCAGTGTGAAAGGGCACTAAGATTTGCATATATAACATATCAATTTCTTATATATTTAAATGTGATGCACTGTGCTTTACTGTCAATTTGATAATTCTTTGATAGACCTTGCTGCTTCTTATGGTAATTTTGACAATTCAAATATTTGGCATGTGTAGTGTGAAAGGGAACCTGTGAACTTAAAATTTTCACATCTGGAGTACCATTAACTGAATTCAGGTTCTGCATAATATGTGAATCTTCTAGTATGTTCTGAATGCTCTTGTATGTTGTGTAAATTTGGACATGCATATTATAGAATTTGAATATGCTATGAACTTCCCCATTTCCAGAACATTTTGCACATAAATGCCATGCATATTTCTCTCAGTTCACATCTCCACGTTAGTATAGTTACACGCAATCCTGTGTTCCCACATGTGTATTCAAGTATGGGCTCTGATGTTTAACTGCTGTGCAGGCCCCAATTGTAAGTGAAAGACAGAAAAGAAACGCAGATGTGGCATTTCACACATCTTCAGATATGGAAAGCACCAAGATGGTGGATGATGACACCTCCCTACCTATGCTGTCTGAGTTGGATGAAGCGGTAAATCCACCATCACATATTCCTAGCTCATTCTTGAGCCCTTGGTAAGTATAACAGATTGTTAATTTGGACATTGTCACTAATACAAGTCATTTCAGATGAGCTCCGGACTGAAAGAGATTGAAATGGAAGATATTGAGGAGGCAGCACCAGATATTGACAGTTGTGATGCAGGAAACTCCCTGGCTGTGGTTGAATATGTAGATGAAATTTACAGATTTTACAGAAGAACTGAGGTAGAATTCTGGCACCCAGAACCTGAAATTGTTTGCAATTGCCCTGTTGTTAACGTGTGTGATCTCATTTCAACATTCTGTATACATAGGGTTCAAGCTGTGTCCCTACAAATTACATGTCAAGCCAAACTGATATAAATGAGAAGATGCGTGGCATTCTAATTGACTGGCTGATAGAGGTGGGAATTTTGAGCAAACATGCAAGCTTTCAGTATTATTCATATGCTCTACAAAATCTTAACATTCCATATTCTTTTTGAAATGCAGGTACACTACAAATTGGAGCTGTTGGAGGAGACCCTTTTCCTCACTGTGAACATCATAGACAAATTTTTGGCACTTGAAAATGTGGCGCGGAAGAAGCTTCAGCTAGTTGGTGTAACTGCTATGTTGCTCGCATGCAAGTATGAAGAGGTTAGCGTACCGGTGGTGGAAGATCTCATCTTAATCTGCGACCGTGCCTACACAAGAGCTGATATTCTTGAAATGGTAAAAATGCTCTTCATCTTGATATTCAGTGCAAAAGAGAGCAAAAACAGAGAAATGACATTGATATTTCTGCAGGAGAGGAGGATAGTGAACACACTAAAGTTCAATATGTCAGTGCCGACTCCATACTGTTTCATGAGAAGGTTCCTAAAGGCAGCACAAGCTGAGAAGAAGGTAAGATACTATGTACTTCTGTTTGTCGTAGATAGCTCATCTAAGCTATATCTTTGCTATATAAGTAGATGTACCCTGACAAAAAAAATTATCATCTATTTACTGGACAGCTCGAGCTCCTGTCATTCTTCATGATTGAGCTTAGCCTCGTGGAGTACGAGATGCTGAAGTTCTGCCCATCTATGCTAGCAGCTTCTGCCATCTACACAGCTCAATGCACGATGAATGGGTTCAAATCCTGGAACAAATGCTGTGAGCTGCACACAAAATATTCAGAGGAACAACTAATGTAATTAATACCTCCCTACTCTTCATATTTCAATAAGGCATACCATTTCGGATTGTGCTTACAGCTACTTGGTTCATTTTACGCTGCAGGGATTGCTCTAGGATGATGGTTGAACTTCACCAAAGAGCAGCACATGGGAAACTTACTGGGGTCCATAGAAAGTACAGCACATTTAGGTATGGCTGTGCTGCAAAATCAGAACCTGCAACATTCTTGCTTGATGCAAGAACCTAAGCTAGAACTAATTGGCTGGTTATACACACTCTAACTACTTCCATGGAGAGAGTGAAAGAGGGTGTATATAGAGGCTGCTTCGACTAAATTACAGAGTGGGATCCGCATATATGCAACAGCTGTTGCAGCAACCATTTGGGGTGGGCTGAGTTTGTGTTGTGTTAGTTTAATAACTTGACATCGATGAAACATTGGTTTGTGCTGTTTAGGTATTTTTTTTCCAATTATATCCATTGGAATTCGATTTGCAATTGTATCTTGGGAATTATTCTTTGGTCATATGACCTCTGCAATCTGAAAATAAACATTGATTCAATTTCGTGTTCAGCATGCCCCAGTGCTAAGTGGATCTGCTGAAATTATTCTTTCTGCTGTAGCATCTCATCTTGCTATTACATGATGTGCTTATTTTGATCTAGTAGTTAAGCCTGTCTAATTACACTTGTCTTCAAAGCAAAAGCTCCATTTTCTGTAGTCTTCAGAGCAAAAGCTCCATTTTCTTCGGTCTTGGTTCAGATTTGCCAGTAAACTTCGATGCACTATCGTTGTTCGTATTTCCAGGGTTAATGGAGTCATCGTCCAGACAGTTGTTGCGAGAAACATGAAGCCATGTTTCATGTTCGTTTGTTCCTGCACTATTACCCTTGAAGCATGACAAGATTATTCTCAATTTTGTCATTTTCCTGTTGGTCATACTCTGCATAGAGTGTCTCTTAAGAAGCATGTTTGTAGCTTCAGTTGGCATGACTTTAATATTGAAGACTCTTGTAATAGGTTCTTGCCTTTTTTGCTTCTGCTGGCATCTGCTATATTTATCTTTATGCTGTGCTTTTTTTAATACTGCTTTTCTCTATGCTCTGAATGTCAAAAGTTTAAATGAGTCTAGAAGAGTGATAGATAGCAACGCTAGCAAAGAAACTTCAGATTGCAGGTGCTATCTGCAACTTGGAATAGGAGTTTTGGCTTGTCAGCATTTGGTGATGGTTTGCAGTACAGTAGCACAGCAATCCCTTGAAAAGGAATTGTTCCAGTTTTTTAGTTGCGGACGGCAGGTGCTGCAAGAGGACAACATGGAGCTTTTGAGTTGGGGAGGGGAGGGCATGAACAAGAGCCACTGCTACTTGTCAACTTTGTACTTGTACCCCAATTACTAGTAACATGTTTTATTTTGGAAGCGGGCATGAACAAGAGCCACTCTGCAAAACCCGGAAAATACTGGTGCTAGCGTGCTACTTGTCAACTTTGTTAGTAAAACAAACATAAAGGTCTGAAATTCTGGGTCGAATTGCAGATGCCTCCATGATTCATGCCATGAGCTAACACTCTGTTGAGGCATAGCAGAAAATAATCCTCCAGTATGTGATTTTCTGAAAGTATTGCTACAAGCTAAATATTTGATCTATCGCCTGTGAGCTGTTCCACATTATCATTTTTTCTCTAGAAAAAAAAATCATCCATAAGCTGATTGGAATAGGAATACTCTTATAGGTAGTAGGTGGATTTTCTTTTTTGTAGCATTCAATCCACACACCCGGAAACTTCCTCCGATAGGAATAACACAGCAGCTGTGGAAAACGGACGGGCTCATCTCATCTGCAGATCGTAAAACAAGTTTTTTAAGGATTGATAATGGCACGAAGTACTGCCTCTCAGAGACACAGGCTCTGCAAAATTCTTAAACCAAACATCTACTACTCCAAGGACTAAGAGCCAAGTACATATTCTATCAAACAAACAAATCATCCTGTCGAATCCATAATTTGAATCGGAGTTGCCAGAAAGAAACCGAAGGAAAGAGCAGCAGCAGCATCAATTCAGAGGGCCCAGAGAAAGCGAGAGACACGATATGATAGACAACGACTCCAAAACAAAAACGAAGCATGTGGTATGGTGTGGTTTGGGAGAAAGAAATCATATCCAAATGGCGCAACTCACCGTTGTCATGAATGCCGTCACAGATTGGCGTCCCTATCTATATCGCTAACAACTATGATTCCGCCACCTAATCTTGTGTTGCATATAGAGGTCGATTAATTAACAATAGGTGTCATTTTTCTTATTCGCTAATTGATTGATTGTTGGACACTCTGATTTAAATCAACGGTTGGCTTCGCTTTGCTTAACAGTAAACATAATAAATAATTTTTTTAGCTATTTGAGCAACAAAAAGAAGAAAAAAAACAGGGCTTTTTTCGGGGACGGCCCGAGCTCGTGTCGTCGCGTTGCCAGCCTTCCTTTTCCGTTCTGTTCTCCGCTCCACGCCTTCGCCCACGCCGGCGACGACAGGGCGAGCGGCGCCGCCCTTGCGCGAGGTCTTCGTCGGCGACGAGCAACGGTCAGGTATGCTCGCCCATTCCCTTCCCTTCCCTTCCGTTCCCTTTCTGCTGTGCGGAATCAAACACCCAAAACCCTAATGTATCTACTTGTATTCGGATCTGGCCATGTATTTACATGCTAACTTCGAATTATCGCAAAAATTCCTGTACTGGGTCAGCCCCTAGCCCCAGCCGTGGTGTGGGAGGTGTTCCACTAAATTCGAAGCTCCAATCACAACCCTTGGCTCAACCTCAATTAACCTTGTGATAACCTCATGATGCTACCAGGAAATGACCTGTAACACACGCTTAATCGTTTCAGAGCTTTTGAGCCTCTGGACTGAGGCACAGACCTTTCTTTTCCTTTTTCCTTTTTTGGCTGGAGCTGATTCAGCCCTGAATGTAAAAGTGAGGCAGATGCAGAGCCTAAGTGGTAGCGGCTCGATGCCTGTATTACATATGATGGAAGGGCAATTTCATATTAGACAACTTGCTTAAATTTTTTGTTCCCAAACTTGTTCTTCTGTCAAATAGACGGACATGTTTGGGTCTCTCTGTTGAGGCCAGTTTGGTCGTTCTTGTTTTTCACACAAGACTAGACCTTCGCTTTTGCAGTAATAAAAAAATGATTTTGGTCCATGGCAATTTGATAGTTGAACCATGCAAAATTTCTTCATGTCTGTACCTGCTTGCGGCTTCTCATCTTTAACTCTTTTATTCATGTGCTTGCAGGTAAAGACCACTGAATGTTTGGTGGAAGAACATAATTCGAGGCACTGGCTGGCTGCTCAAAAGGGGAAGGGCTCCAGTCTCCTTGGGATTGGTGAATTATGATCCTCTATGAACCATACCCTGGAACAGATTTTGCTCCAAAGGGAGCGTAACCTGACAAGAAGAGACAAGAGGTGCTGTGAGAAGAGAGGGCGATGGAGTTGGCTGTGCAATCGTTCTATCTTCTCAGCAGCTATGCGCTGCCTCTATGGGCTACTATCATTGCTGGCGTTTTTGTCGTCATATCGCTCTCGCTGTCCCTATTCTTGCTGTTCAATCATCTGTCAGCCTACAAAAACCCAGAGGTTGTGAGTTGTTGCCAGTGTTTGAATTATTAGAACTGTGTTTGAATTGGTGTTTTCACTCATTCACGCTGCACCTGTTTTATTTCAGGAACAGAAGTTTCTTGTTGGTGTTATTCTCATGGTGCCGTGCTATGCAGTCGAGTCGGTAAGGTGCTATTTTGCTGCTTTGTCGTTTGTCCAACAGATTAATACCTGTATTTACATTCCAAGTATAGGATAACATAACATCTAGCCATTCAATTTTATATCTCTATATACTGCTTAACATTTTATGACTACTCTTGCAGTACATATCATTGGTAAATCCATCAATAAGTGTTGATATCGAGATTTTGCGAGATGGCTATGAGGCATTTGCTATGTACTGTTTTGGACGGTATCTGGTTGCTTGCTTAGGTACTCCTCTGGAAATTACTTTACATTCCAATGTTTATTGTCCATATGGCCATATCTTGGCCTCACTATGTTGTATTGCTTATGCTAGGTGGCGAAGATAGGACAATTGAATTTCTGAAGAAGGAGGGTGGTTCAGGTTCTGATGCACCACTTTTAGGGCAGGCATCTGAACAACGATATGTAAATCATCCTTTTCCAATGAATTACATACTGAAACCATGGCCTCTAGGCGAATGGTTCTACTTGGTCATCAAGTTTGGGCTAGTTCAATATGTATGTGGCTCCTTATCTTTCACTCCTATTGACTTTGCAGTACGTTATTAAAATTCGAACTAATTCATTTTCCATGACCTGGAACAGATGATAATAAAATCAATTTGTGCTATTCTTGCGGTGATTCTTGAATCCTTTGGGGTGTACTGTGAAGGAGAGTTTAAGTTGAATTGTGGGTAAGAGACATAGACACTGATTTCTTTCACTCATCGGTCCACGTGTACTTGTCTCATTTGACTACATTTTTACTGTTGTACTATCATCGGGTCACTTCCAAATGCTATGCTCATCTTCCTTTAAACATTTAGCATGCATGCATGATTGTAGACTCATATGTTATATCACATAGTACATCGAAGGCTCAGGTGTGCTGCACCTCTAGTCCAGTTATGACTTGCAACTTCCATGCACCATATATGCCAAATCACGTGCTTGGTTTCACGGCATACCGCATTATTGCCTTGAATACCCTAATATCTGGTGTTCTGTTTCACGTCGTGGTAGATCACTTTGATGGCTGCATACATAATCTGATACCCATGGATCTGTCTATAATTGGTGTTTGCATCTAATTTATGGTGGGTCTGACCCTCCTTGTCCACTCAGCCTTCTTTTGGCGATGCTCCATTCTGTATTGGGATGCATCTATACATACCTCAGGTTTCTGTGTTAAATCATGCACTTAGGGCAACTATAAGCCTTTTTTTTGTTTCTTTTCCCTCGCCTCATTATCTTTTGTTAGACATGTGTCTGCATTGGTGAACTTGTTCACGCATGATGTAGGAGTTAAACAAATCATTGTCTTGCCACTACTGAACTATTTACTTGTCTACCAGGTACTCTTACACGGCTGTGGCTCTCAATTTCAGTCAGTCATGGGCCTTATACTGTCTTGTTCAATTTTATGCTGCAATAAAGGATGAGTTGGCTCATATAAAGCCTCTTGCAAAGTTCCTGACATTCAAGTCTATTGTGTTCTTAACATGGTGGCAAGGTATAGCAATCGCACTGCTCTACAATTGGGGCTTGCTCAGGGGTCCTATTGCTCAAGAGTTGCAGTTCAAGTCAAGTATTCAAGACTTCATTATCTGCATAGAGGTGGTTAATTTCTATTTTACCTTTTCAATACCTTCCGTAGCACTAAATAATTCATTTTGGGTGATCATATGGGAACCTTTACTGTTGGTAGTTGGAACAGGGCATGTCCTATAGGTCATTGTTTATGCATGTTTGCGTTTTTAATGTTCATTTGAAGTAAGCCCTAACAAAGTCTTCTGGACTCCGATGCAGATGGGTGTTGCTTCTGTTGTCCACCTGTATGTCTTCCCTGCAAAGCCATACGAGTTAATGGGTGATCGTTTCATTGGAGATGTTTCAGTTCTTGGAGACTATGCTTCAGTCGACTGTCCTCTAGATCCAGATGAAGTCAAGGATAGTGAGCGCCCAACCAAGTTTAGGCTTCCCCAGCCAGATGATCGTGTGAGGTCTTCCACTGGCATAAAAGAAAGCGTCCGTGATGTTGTACTTGGCGGCGGTGAATATGTAAGGAAATTTATTGTTACTATCGTTAAATGTGCCTTTTCCCTAAACATATGCTAATCAAACTGAATTATCCTATTTGACTGAATCTCACAGATTGTGAATGACCTGAAGTTCACTGTGAACCATGCTGTGGAACCAATCAATGAAAAGCTGCACAAGATATCCCAGAACATTAAAAAGCACGAGAAGGGAAAGAAGAAAACAAATGATGACAGCTGCATCGATTCTCCCACATCCTTGAACAGGGTAATCAGTGGGATTGATGATCCTCTTCTGAATGGGAGCCTGAGTGACAACAGTGGTCCAAAGAAGGTGCGAAAGCATCGCAGGAAATCAGGGTACATGAGCGCAGAGAGTGGCGGAGACAGCAGTGATCATGGCCTAGGTGGGTATGAGATCCGAGGGCACAGATGGATTACTAGGGAGTGACAACTAAGAGCAATCTGTGGAGATACAATATGAATCTCTCGCAAGAGTTGGCCTGTGGTGATAGGTGATGACGGAGCCAAGTAAAGGTACGACGAATCTGTAGAGGGTTCAGGTGTAAGATGAAATCTCTGCCATTGTTGTAGCGCGGAAAATAGTTGATTCTTTGAGCTGACCATTTCGGCTGCTGGAGCCTTGATCATGTATTTAAGATACAGGCTTAGAGCAAGCGTTGGAAGGAAGCAATGTGCCTGTTCAGAATAAACTTATGGAGCACAGCTAGTTGTCACATCACCACTTGTAAAGCACATGCTAGCTAGAACTAGTTATACAAAGAATAAATAAACGTCTCAAAGTTGAGTCCGATGCTATGCTAGTCTAATTGTTTCATGCTTTGATGCTATTGTCATATTCACTGCTTATTCTTAGGTTTTGTGATTTTGAGAGAGCCAGGGCATGCCGTGTCACAGAATGCTCGTGTGACACAAGCAGTAAAAGCTGAAAACCTTTCGCTTCCTTTTGCAACAATGGATGGACAAGAAAGTTCTTCAGATGACCAGATTACACGAGCAAGCGCACTGTATCATCGAACTTTCCACGTCCTTATCGTCATCACTGGAAACAAAAAGGTCTCAAAAACACACGGCCATTTGGGTCAGTTATGAACTGAAGACAGCCGTTTCACACACAAAATTCGTAGAAGCAAGATGAACTCTGTACTCCAACTCATAAAAAAAAATAAAAAAGATAGAACACAGTACTGCAAGAAAACCCACAGGCAACTTTGTCTGATTAGCAACAGCCACAGCGGATCTGATGCAGATGAGTTTACATTTAGCTGCACGTTTTGAGCACCGACCACTTTAATTTGTTGGAAAAGCAACACAAAAAGCTACTTTCGTGCTAGGTTGCAACAATGCTGATCTAGCTGCACAACCCATAGATTCACTTGCACCAAATTAGAACGTAATTAATCTGTTTGTATTTTTGCTTAAGACCAACAAAATAAAAGCCTCTTTTTCACTCAAAAAGTCTCGCAGGCCCAAAGGCCACTCGGCCCAAATGCCCGTGTCCGCCCACGTGGCGCTCCCGGCCCGTGCGGGCCCACAGATCCGGCTGATGTCATGTGCCATGGCCTCCTCCTCTTCTGGCTGGTTGTGGTGGGGTGGCGGCAGATTGCGACGGAGAAGAAAGCCAAAAAAAATCACGCCTTTCATTGCAGAGGGAGAAGAGGAAGAGGGGGGAAGACGCCCAGGCCAGCTCCGGCGTCCGCTATAAAGCTCGAGGAACTCCCACTGCTGACAAGATGGGACTCACTCGCCGCCACCGCCGCCGCAATGCTGTGCATCACGTCGTCGTCGTCTTCCTCGCCGGCTCCTCTCCAGCCGCCGCGGCGCTCGCGCGCGCCTTCTGATCGGGCGGCGCCGCCAGGGATCGCGGTGAGTTGCGGCGATTTGGGGGCTACTGGATTTACTCCCTTTGTTTTTTTTTCTACTGATGGCTGGCTCCTTGATGGTTTCGCAGGGTGGTGGCAATGTGCGCCTGAGTGGATTGTCTGTCCAGTGCGAGGCTCGCCGGTCGGGGCCGGCAAAGGTAAATCTTTTGCCCAGATTGGAGCATGTTATTACGGAGGAAATGGAATTCGATAGTAATTTTAGAGAAAAAAACTCTGGAATTTGTCGATTGGGACACGTTTTGGATTTGAGTGAGACCAGGCTACTACGTTGTTACCAATAACCATCGGGTGTTTTATCAAGTGGGTCTCAGACTTCAAATTAAACTTCTTTAAGCCTTTTGGGTTGGTCTGATTCTGCCATTTTAGTCATATCACATATAAGAGTTAAATTAAAAAAAGGTGATACACTCTTCTGTAGTTAGCCCCCCCAAATATTCTGCATCTGACTTTCATGCGTCTTTGCAAGTTCAAGAGCAAGTTCGCCACTGCAGCAACTGTGCAAGAAAATAAAGCAATGGAAGCTACCAAAGACGATGTCGACCATCTTCCCATATACAAGCTGGACCCCAAGTTGGAGAAATTCAAGGACCATTTCAGCTACCGGATGAAAAGATACCTGGACCAGAAATCTTCAATTGAGAAAAATGAGGGAAGTCTTGAAGAATTTTCTAAAGGTTAGGCTAAGCTCGTGTACTCAGAATGCGCATTTATAGCATCTGCAGTGTACAATACTATGTTGTTTGCATCATCAATCTTCCTCGATTCCATACTTTTCAGGCTATTTGAAGTTTGGGATCAATACAAACAAGGATGCAACTGTATATCGTGAGTGGGCACCTGCTGCACAGTAAGTTCTAACGTTGTCATGCAAATGCCTGTTGATGATCTTTCTTTAATGTATGATTTACAACTAGAGTATGACAGTATCGATTTCTCTTCCCACTTTGCTTGTGAAGAGATGCCGTCTGATAGCAATTAGACAAAAAGAAATGCAAGAGTAATCAAAGGTTGGGAATAGAGAACTATTTGAAGATTTCACTCGTGCAAGCTGTCATGTCTTGGCTGAGGAGGCTAAAAGCATGTTTTCTGTTTTCTTGTTGATTTGATACTTAATGCTTATTTTCTTCATATGACAAAATGTAGCGTCCACTATTTCACTAGATTGAAGGATTTGACTTGGAGTTTTCTTTTTACTTACGGATGTAGGGAGGCACAGCTTGTTGGCGATTTCAATGACTGGAATGGTGCTAACCACAACATGAAGAAGGATAAATTTGGTGTTTGGTCAATTAAAATTGACCATGTCAAAGGGAAACCTGCCATCCCTCACAATTCCAAGGTTAAATTTCGCTTTAGACATGGTGGGGTATGGGTTGATCGGATTCCAGCATGGATTCGTTATGCAACTGTCGATGCCTCTAAATTTGGAGCTCCCTATGATGGTGTTCATTGGGATCCACCTGCTTGTGAAAGGTCTTTTCTACTGTTTGAAACCAACTTGTAAACTTAAAGCAATAATTCTTAGCCTAACAAAAATATATGACAAAATTTTGGTACCTTTTACCTCTGTTTCACAGGTACGTGTTTAAGCATCCTCGGCCTTCAAAGCCTGATGCTCCTCGTATCTATGAAGCTCATGTGGGGATGAGTGGTGAAAAGCCAGCAGTAAGCACATACAGGGAATTTGCAGACAATGTGTTGCCACGCATTCGAGCAAATAACTACAACACAGTTCAGTTGATGGCAGTTATGGAACATTCTTACTATGCTTCTTTTGGGTATCATGTGACAAATTTCTTTGCAGTTAGCAGCAGATCAGGCACACCAGAGGACCTCAAATATCTTGTTGATAAGGCACACAGTTTGGGATTGCGAGTTCTGATGGATGTTGTCCATAGCCATGCGAGTAATAATGTCACAGATGGTTTAAATGGCTATGATGTTGGACAAAACACCCACGAGTCCTATTTTCATACGGGGGATAGGGGCTATCATAGACTTTGGGATAGCCGGCTATTCAACTACGGTAACTGGGAGGTATTGAGGTTTCTTCTTTCTAACCTGAGGTATTGGATGGATGAATTCATGTTTGATGGCTTCCGCTTTGATGGAGTTACATCAATGCTGTATCATCACCATGGTATAAATGTGGGGTTTACTGGAAACTGCAAGGAGTATTTCAGTTTGGACACAGATGTGGATGCAGTTGTTTACATGATGCTCGCAAACCATTTAATGCACGAGCTCCTGCCAGAAGCAACTGTTGTCGCCGAAGATGTTTCAGGCATGCCAGTCCTTTGCCGGCCAGTTGATGAAGGTGGAGTTGGGTTTGACTATCGCCTGGCAATGGCTATCCCTGATAGATGGATTGACTACCTGAAGAACAAAGAAGACTCTATGTGGTCGATGGGTGAAATAGCGCATACTTTGACTAACAGGAGGTATACTGAAAAATGCATTGCTTATGCTGAGAGCCACGATCAGGTACCGTGCATTATGTTATAAGGAAATATAGTTAGATGTAGTGAAGTATTTTATTTCCTTGTGGGGTAGACAACTAAACATGTGGGGCGGTGACCTTTTGAATATTTTGATCAGACAGTATTATATTTCATCAGATTTCTATCCTGATTGCTAGTTACTGCATTAGTTTCTTAGAAGTTTAGCGGGCCCTCCTAAGCAAGTCTAAGAATTTGCAGTCATACGATCTGTTTAGCTTCTACTGGAAATTAATTTCTCACAAATTTTCAGTCTATCGTTGGCGACAAAACTATAGCATTTCTTCTTATGGACAAGGAAATGTACACTGGTATGTCAGACTTGCAGCCTGCTTCACCTACTATTGATCGTGGGATTGCACTCCAAAAGGTTCTATTTCTCCTCAAGTACTGGTTGAACTTGGTTTTATATGATTCTTTGTACGTGTTCTAATATATTTTGCCTATTGTGTTCTAAACACTTCAGATGATTCACTTCATCACAATGGCCCTTGGAGGTGATGGCTACTTGAATTTTATGGGGAATGAGGTAAAATCCTGGTATATTAAGAATGTTCCCATTAATAAGCTTTATTTTAGTAGTGGTTTAAGAATTACTAGTTGGCCCTCTGTTTTCTTGGTAACCCAACTTCCTAATGGCTATTTGAATGGTTAGTGTTAATTCTGAATAATGCTTGTCTTTGCACATGAAATGTGGTAATCCTTCACTATTCCAAGGATACTGCTCAAGTGCCACAAAAATCTTACAGAGATATTATCAAGTCTTTCATCTGCACCATGCTGGATCAAGAAAGACAAGTTTTTCATATGCTATTTATGCTTTTACGCATGAGAGTGTGGTCTTCAGTGACGTTGCACGAAATGGGCAGCCCTATTTCATTTCTTATGTATTTTTTCTTATTCATAGTTGTTGTGGCGTGGTGCTTTAGTTGATGTACAATTCTCTTGTAGTTTGGTCACCCAGAATGGATCGACTTTCCAAGGGAAGGGAACGACTGGAGCTATGACAAATGCAGACGTCAGTGGAGCCTTGTGGACACTGATCACCTGCAGTACAAGGTTATGTCTATGATTACAACCATTAGTCTTTTTTGTCATGGCACCATTTTAGGCTCTAACCATTATGTTTTCCTTTTATTGTTATCTCTGATACTATCTTAGATGTTGTGAGTTCCATACTACCATTTCATTTTTACATTGAGTTCTATTTCATTTTTCAAATATGCTTTTGCACACTTTATTAAGCTGTCCTACTAGAGTAAAATTCGCCAAACCTTTACTTAGTATGAATAGACCAATCACATTTGACCTATGCAAACCAACTATTTTGTTGATGCTTATGTATTACCATTGTTGAGTACATAATTTCCGTGCATTGATTGGTATGGCATTTTCTTAACATTGCAGACATAGGATTGTGTTTCTCAATGATTGGTTGCTTTGCTAATGGAAATTATTTTTAACAGCGTATGCTAAACTATAGATCCAACTGGATGTCTATTCTTTCTGTTTTTTTCTACAGTTCAAGTTTGCAATTTATCCCAGCTAACATATCATGTTTTTTTCTCACTGATCTAATGCTGAACAGTACATGAATGCATTTGATCAAGCAATGAACGCGCTCGATGAGGAATTTTCCTTCCTTTCATCACCAAAGCAGATTGTAAGCGACATGAATGAGGAGGAAAAGGTAAGGACTTGAGAAATATTTAGTATGGTAGAGTGTTACACCATTTGTTTATTTCTTAGAAAGAGTAGTAACTCTAGCTTGTGCTATATTTTACGGATTGAGCTGAGCTTCAATTTAGGAAAGCATGGTGTGGAACCCTAGCCATTTGATTCAAATATTTTGGTTTGTTAAAATATTCTATGGAATTTGTTCCTGCTTGCCTTCAGGTTATTGTCTTCGAACGTGGAGATTTGGTTTTTGTTTTCAATTTTCACCCCAAGACTACTTATGAGGGGTAAGTGGCGCATTGCAAGCTTTGCTTTTGAACCTTTTCCCTGATGTCTAATGTGCTTACTCTCATCTCCACTTTGCAATTAATATGCAGGTACAAAGTTGGATGCGATTTGCCTGGGAGATACAGAGTAGCGCTGGACTCTGATGCTTTGGTCTTTGGTGGGCATGGAAGAGTAAGTAGCGGGATAGATACGCGGGGAAAATGTGTCTCCCGCCTCCTGTAATTCGTGCTGTCAGAATTATATCAGGCTGCTGTGTTTGCAAGATTAATATTTGTTGTTCCACAGGTTGGCCATGATGTGGATCACTTCACATCGCCTGAAGGGGTACCAGGAGTGCCTGAAACAAACTTCAACAACCGCCCAAACTCATTCAAAGTCCTTTCTCCACCCCGCACTTGTGTGGTAAATGTTCACTTATTAACTACAGTACTTCTCAACTGAACTAGAAGCTATTCGTCAGAGCAATACCAGCACCTGACAAAACGTTTTGGTACCAGGCTTACTACCTTGTGGATGAAGAGGATGAACTGCTACCAGAAACAATCAATGTTGATGCTTCCCCTGTCAAAACGCCTACATCTACTACAGCAGAGCACGAGGAAACAGCAGACGGGAAGGCAACATCTGGTGGCAAGAGGGATGATTCGACAGAGGATGTTTCTGGCAAGAAGGGAAGGAAGTCTGGGCGTCATTCTTCCGATAAAAGTACCAAATGATGCCATCGGTCCTTGATCAGGACTGGACTGGCTGCTGGCATCCTTGTAATAGCCCTTCTCTGCTGGACTAGCAGCTGGAACCCTTGTAATGGTCCTGGTCTATAGCTCATGTGAACTGGTGTCATCACCGAGTGCTGTGTGTATAGTTGTCTAGAGAGAATAATGAGGGAAGAGATGGTGTGCCATACAGAGGAGCCATGGTCTTCACCTGGCCAAATGTGCCCAGTATGTAAAGCAGAAAATATTGTCCAGAATAAAAACTGGGGGTTTGTTTCCAAACTCTAGTGGATATTAATGCGCAGATATAGAAGCATGTCCTGTTAGTCTGCAGTACTAAAACTGAAGATGATGCTAGGAAGCTTCTTCAGTCCTTGTTCCCTGTCTTGTTCACATTTGATTTCAGCAGGTCAGGCAGGTCAGGTCAGCTCCACTCAAGCTCATGCGTCACACAGTCGTCTTTTCATCTATCATAATACATAGCTTTTCTTTGCAGCAAAAGGATGGATCACTAACGACCTCTTCCAGGTCTTCCAACTCGAGATGATGCATCATCGCCACCACTGGTAGAGACCACTGAGGTGACTGACCCACCAATAGAAGCTTCTGTCTTTCTCAGCACACAGGATGGAACAGAAGAAATGTAACACCCTAAAATTCATCACAATTAAATTGTAGCCACCCTCTGATTTTTTCTAGGATTTATTAAGGCCTAAATAAATTTTTAGGATTTAATTGGAATTTCTAGCCTTTTTATCAATTTAAATATCATATTAAATAATTATTTTAGTCAAAATAAGTTTTTGTTGCATTCATGCTGTTGCATATATTTTTGGTTGCTAGTAAATCAAGTTGGAATTTAAATTCTGTTTAAATTCGAATTTGATTTGCTTTTGTTTGAGTGTTAGAATAGTTGTTTTCGGTCGAGTTCGCTTTCGCCCCTCTAACTTTTGGCCCAGTCCATCTTTGCTCCCTCAACTTTTCTCCTTGGCCACCGGTTTGTTTCCCGAGCCGGCCTGTTTCATTTCCTCGGCCCGATTCCTTTTCCCGGCCCAATTCTCCTTCGCGGCCCATCCTTTGCGCCGGCCCATTTTTCTCTCTCTCTCGCCGACAGGTGGGACCCGCCTGTCAGGACCGTCGTCCCCGACAGGGACTCTTCCCCGAGTCCGAGCGCCGCCGCGCCGTGTTCGACCCGGGCACGCACGCCTAGGCGTGGGCCCAAGCTCCACCCCGGGCCTATAAAACCGCCGCCGCCGTTGCCTTCCCCTCCAATCGAAACCGACCGAGTTCGCAAACCCTAGCCGCCGCGACGCCATTGCCGAGCTCGAGCCGCCACCGTCGATCTTCGCCGCCGGAGCCTCGCACTCGCCGTGAAGCACTCCAGAAGGTTCGCCTTGATGCCCCGAAACTCTCCATCGCATTCTTGCTCCGATTTTTGCCGTACACCGCGCTAATTTTGGCTCGCCGTCGATCCCGCAGCTCCGCCGTCCGCCGTCGCTCATCGCCGGCCGCCGTCGCAGCGTCTTGCTCGTCGAGATCTAGCCTGGTGAGATCGCCGTCCTCTCCTCTCGCTCCTCGGCCAACTCCCGTCGTGTTTGGTGGTCCGTAGCGCGACTTCGCGTATGCGCCGGTGAAGCTCCGCCGTGGATGCCAGCGGCGCCGCCGCTCTTCCTTCCCCGCCGACGAGCCCTCTGCCCGATCTGTTTTGGACCATCCGATCCGGATCCGACGGACCACAGCCGCCCGAGTTTCGAGTCAAACCAGCCGCGTACCGGTCAGCCATGGCCACTTTGCAAAAGAGCCCTTGAAGTTTTTCAAAATCAACCCGCGGTCCAGCTTAGTTCAAAAATATTTCAATTTAGGTCATGTTTTCTTCTGTTTTAGCCCCTGCAAGTTTTAAAATAGCACCCGCAGTCCAGCCCCTGTTATTTTATGGTTTAGCCCTCGTAGTTTTATATAAAATTATGTTTTAGCCCTCGGATTTTCGCAGTTAAGCCCCTGGAACTTTTAAAACTTTGCCAGCAAGTCCCTGAACCTTAGAAAAGCCATATCTTTTGCGTTTTAACTCCGATTTTAGTGATTCTCGCGCTCACGCGTTCGTTGTAACGCGTAGATTAGTTTTGTGCTGTTGTTTTCTTCTGTTGGAATTGTTTGGTGTACTGTTTCTTATTTAGTGTATTTTTTCTTTGCATGCGATTGTGTGATGCGATTAGGAAGCGAGCAGTTCGAGGATTTCTCTGAAGAACCAACTGTTGGAGAAGGATTTGAGCAGCAACAGAGTTGGGAAGAAGGCAAGTGTATTATGTCATGCAAATGTCCTAATAACTATTAATTTCACCATCCATGCATGTGTCTTAATTTGATGGGTTCCTATTTAAGGATTTGCCTAGCCACTATATTTTCTTGTCCCTGAAACTGGGTTATTTAATTAACTTTGATGGTAGATGATGCTTAGCTTGCTCAACTGGGATTGGTTAAATGAACCCCTACTCTATGTTCCAAATACTCTTTGAATTAATTAAATGGCAAGATCATATCTTTTTAATTGGAACATGGAGAACCACCTAGGAAAACAGTACAACCATGAGTGTCATGTGGCTCTGGCTTTGACTGACTAATTAGGTGCTCCAGTTTATGGTAGCTTTACTCGAAAGGGGCATGGGGGGCGGCGGTTGACGGGGTATAGCTCGGTCCTCTTGAGCTGTGGGCTTTGGTAAGAGACAGACCTCATTAGGGAGGGTTATGCTTTGCTTCTGAACCGGAAACCTTAGCGGGCTATCATTTAGTAGAGTGCTTTTGTAAAGGCTCATAGTGAAACTCAGTATTCGGTCCATGTGGTGTGGGACGGGTGCATGCTTCGGCAATGGGAATCACGGCTTATGGTGAAAGTGTACAACCTCTGCAGAGTGTAAAACTGTTATAACAGCCGTGCTCACGGTCAAGAGCGGCCTGGACCCTTACATGATAATCATACTTGAACATGGATTAAATTGTGGTTACTTGATTATGTTGGGATTATGACATTCATTAATTTGTGGGTGGTATATACTTTCATTTGCTAGTAAATAGTTGCTTAATAAAACTTGACCAACTAAAAGTGCTTTCTGCAGTATGGTCAGCCAGACTTTTTGCCTCAGCCTTGTATGTCATAATACATTTGCTGAGTACGTCATGTGCTCATGCTTGTTTTCATTCTTTTATTGCATCAACTACACCCGGAATGCTGCTCAGATTGGGAGAATTTTGAGGATTTCACTGCTGATTTTGAGGAGTTCTAGGTGAGTCTCCCCCAGTCAACGCCTGTGGAGTTGGAGTCACTTTTGCTTCGTTAGATGAACGTTTATTTAAGTCTTCCGCTATGACATTGGTGTCAACTCTGAGACTGTAATAAATACACTTTAATACTCTTTCGTTATGCATGGTTATGGATATTCACTTGTGACGTCTACCATATGTGTGTAAACTGATTCTGGCGCACATATGAGATGCATCTGGTTTTGCCTTTAAAACCGGGTGTGACAAGAAAGACTTGGACCGCTTCAAAGAAGCTGGGGATCCAATTCAATCTCCGCTTGCTTGTGTGGTGATGGGAGAGGCTGAATGTCACTGGAGGAGTGCAATGCAACCATGGACTCGACTCTCCGGACAGCAGCAACAGCAACGACTTCGCATCGAAGAAACGGTCCAACACAATCGACGTGGACGGGTTGGATGGCTCCAATTTCATTCCCAAGTCTTGCTCTCTTGATTTATATGGTACAGCTAGCTGGCTCATCTTTTTCTTTTGTCTCCAGTCTCCTAGCACCAGACAAGTCCACGCTTGTCACAGTAAAAAACACTAGTACCGTATGGATGCTGCTCTTTCTTTGTTCATGGTATGATTCCTTTTAGAGCAAACAGAAAAACAAAGGGAAGATATGTTTTGCTTTATATCCCTAACAAAGATGGCTGCGCCGCATTAACATATGTACTTGTATTGATTAGAGAGAGAGCTTGAGATTCAAAAGCTGTTCTTATATGGCTGCAAACTACTGCGGATTTTTGTTTCCCCCTGGGATGAAATTTGAAGTAATTACCGGTATGCAAGTTCTGTCAAACACAAGACTGAGCCAGGACTTTACATTTCCTCGTTGAGGAGTGTCCTGTCCCAGCAAAGGTTGGTTCATAGGAAGGCACAAACTAAGAGAAAGTGCAAAAGGTTATTGCTCTGATTTGGACATGTATGCTACTCTATATGTATGGAGTATGCTAGTGGTGTGCATAGTCCAAGCAGGTCCACAGTTGCATGCGAATGGTGAGGTGCCTGAAAAATGCAACCACTTTAGCCAACCATATTAGTCTTTTTTGCGCAGCAGCCGCCGCCGAATTCTCCGTAATGATTTCTTCTCAGAAAGTAATCCGATCGATGGATCAGTTCGTCAAAAAGGAGAATCATTTCAAGACTTGGAACCATTCAACGCGGTTTTATATAGAGAGACAAAAGAAAGGATTGGAGATATCTGAAGAGAGCACCATCAGGAGGACCTCACCATGTCCTCTGCTTGGGATTTCTCGTGAAAGTCATGCCCACGCACGACTAATAACCATCCATCTCGCAATCTTGCGGAATCTAATGGTGTTTGTTTGCTTGCATTTTCCCTCTTCATGAGGCTTCTTTTCAGCTGGACACAGAACCGTTTCATGGGGTTTACCACTTCAACGTACGCATTCTAAGCCATCAATATCGATGGGTGACGGACGAATTCTACACGTACGTATAGATCTATCTGCGGGGTGAAGGGAGTACGTATCTGGTACACAGCCATCTCTTTTATTTGAAGCTGCTTGTAATCCCATATATAATTATTCCTGTAGAGTTTCGGTATATTTTTTTTCGAATATTTTTTTGGTATTTCAAATATGACCTGGTCATGTTAATTTCAAGAAGAGGACGAACAATGCATATAATGCCATTTAGAAAAAAAATAAAGGCGATTATCTGACATGTTTATGTTTTCTAAAAGACAGAAGATGCAGCAAATAAAGTGTAAACATTTGCATTTCGTTCTATGCAGATCGTAACAATTATTTTTAAAAAAGGGTATTTATTATGAAGCATATATATATATAGTCATTAGCGTGTCCCTGGCCCTGACGCGGGAGGCTAATCTAGCCTCTTGCCTCTATTAGTGTGTCTTTATTTACAAAAAAGACTTTAACAGGCTGTGTGCATTTTAATTGTGCATAGGTGCAGTGGGGAGTGATCTCAAGATGGCTGTATCAACTCGATTTAATTGTCTCGCATTGGTTCTATGAAAAAAACTCATTTATCTTAACAAATGAAACATATATAAGACAATAAATGAATTGATGGGGCCTTGAAACATGCATGGTCAAGAATGCATGGCTTGGTAATATACGGTCATCCAGTCAGAGATGGTTCGATCTGTCCATCCTTGAGAAAGCTACGTCTGCCCAATCCCATCAAATTAAACACTACCGTTGCAAATCAACTGATGAAATCCTTAGACAGTTTTCTCTTCTACACTAACTGATCGATGCAGTGCAGACACGTACTCTGAATTTATTTAGTGCGCAGCAATGGACCAAGTCGCCGCCTCAGAACACTTTGCAGGCTTGCAACCACTCACTTCTTTATCAGGATCATCGCTAATTAATTTCGTGCAGTAGCACTCCAGTTCAATAATTCCGTGCAGTAGCACTCCAGTTCAATAATTCCGTGTAGCACCACACACTTTGACAAATAAAAGTACTAGCTACTCCCTGTTAATACCTTACACATCACCAGTGAATTTCCGTGCGTGATCGCCTGAATGAGTACAAGAGATTTAATTTATTCCTGCTTAATTATATATACAACTGTACTGCAAGTAAAGGAAAATCTTCTATATATTCTGCTAAACCTCATGAATATATACAATTTTTGTAACGAATGAACCCCAACCCACAAAGATATAACCTTTATAACCCTATCTATTTTCCTTTCGCTGAAGAAATAACATAATCGATTACCAGCTCGATCATCAAGTCTGGCATGCCGTACTAAATACTGCTGGTCCATCGTCAATTATATTGCAACAACAGGACTAAATTAACTACTCTATCAGGAATGATAATATATGTAGCAGTACACTGCAACTCCAATTAAATAATAAACTCCCAATGCAAGTAGGCCGGATTATACTAGCTTTTAATCCTAAGTAATAAACTAATGAGCACTAAGCAGCCAGCAATATATCTAAGAATTCCAAGTCGATCGGTCTTAATTTCCACAGACACAGACAGGAAGCAGCATTATAGGCCAGACCAGCACCGAAGCATGCAGTAAAAGTCAGCCATGACGCTGGAAGAAGACTCGGAAAGAGACTCGAGCGCCACACACTTTCCTCTCACTCTCCAGCTGCATCTCGTCGTCTCTCCCTTTCTTCATTCATTCGTTCGTTCAATTCCCTCCGTCCCCGGCCGGCCTATATATGCAAAGGGGAGCCACTCCTCTCCCTCCACACTCATCATCGATCATCAGCCTCTCCACTGAGATCATTCAGCTCGATCATCTATCGGTCTCATTAATATAATTCATCATCATCGATCAATCAATCAACAAAATCGAGATGGCGGCGGAGCGGCGCGGCGCATCCTCATCCGGCGGCGGCGGCGGCGGCGGCGCGGCGGAGCTGGAGCTCCCGGGGTTCCGGTTCCACCCGACGGAGGAGGAGCTGCTGGAGTTCTACCTGAAGCAGGTAGCCCACGGGAAGAAGGTGCGGTTCGACATCATCCCGACGGTGCAGCTGTACCGGCACGACCCCTGGGAGCTTCCCGGCATGGCGCGCATCACCGGCGAGAGGGAGTGGTACTTCTTCGTGCCCCGCGACGTCCGCAGCAAGCAGCTCGCCACCGGCGGCGGCGGCGGCGGCGGGAGGCCGAGCCGCACGACGGAGCGCGGGTTCTGGAAGGCGACGGGGTCGGACCGCGCCGTGCGCTGCGCCGCCGACCCCAAGCGGCTCATCGGGCTCAAGAAGACGCTCGTCTACTACCAGGGCCGCGCGCCACGAGGCACCAAGACCGACTGGGTCATGAACGAGTACCGCCTCCCCGACGGCGGCTCATCATCGTCCTCTTCCTCCGGCAACTCCTCCTCATCACCCAAGGTACGGCAATGGTGCATGACGACATTGACTTTGACTTTGCAAGTCTTCGTCTCTTCTCTTCTCCAATGGCGCTGCGCGTGCTTTGAAAAGTACTAGCTACTACTAAAACATGCAACTATGGGAATCGTGCTGGTCAACTTGACTAAAATTTGACCAAATTTATAGTAATTAATATTAATATTTATATTCCAAACAAAATTTATTATAAAAATATTTTCTGGGACGGAGGGAGTAGCAAGGTAGCTAGGGATATTTAATTTAATAACCCGCTGCCTGTCATGTCAGTTGTCGTCAGGTCTACTAGCTAGCTCTAGCATGAAAGCAACGTTTTTTTAATTCAGTCCATATATATGTATATAAAATAAAATCTGATGTATTGATCTATCATGTATCAATCAGGAGGACATTGTGCTTTGCAAGATCTACCGCAAGGCGGTGTCGCTCAAGGAGCTGGAGCAGCGGGTGGCCATGGAGGAGCTCGCGCGCGTCACCGCCTCCGCCACCGCCACGCCGTCAGCCTCCCACAGCACCGGCTCGCCGGCCGACTCCATGTCCTCGTCGGACCACCAGGAGCCGCCGCCGCCGGCCCAACCCGACCACCGCCAGCAGGGACAAGAGATGATCACCATGATGATGGCACCGCCGGCGAGCATTTGTATGAGCATGAAGAAGGAGGAGGTCGCCCTGGCGGCCGAGTCGACGACGGCGGCGTTGCTGAGGCCGGCGACGCTGAGCCTGCCGCAGCTGGAAGTGGCGAAGCAGCAGCAAGAGTGGATGCAGGATCCCTTCCTGACGCAGCTGCGGAGCCCATGGATGGAGATGAGCTGGTCGCCCTACTACGCCAGCAGCGTCCTCAACTTCTAATCAAAATCAATCCATCCATCCACCAATTACTAGCTGATGCTATAGCTAGTCATACTATATATTTTTACAAAAGAGACGACGATGATCTAGCTAGCTAGCTAGCTAGCTATGATATATATACATGCTCCGTATAGTTTTACATGTACGCAGTCGATCAAGTTTAATTATTATTAGACGGCTATAGCCAGCTAGCTATAGATCAATAGAGATGTGTATGCTACTTACGTATATCACGTACAGTATAAAAAGTACGCATGCAACGACTAATTAAGTTACATCTAGATAGCGTTGTTGACATGCATGCCGTAGTGCGGTGCGTGGTAGCGGCAGATCAAGGTCGTGAATTTCACTTTGTACAGCTACTAGTAAAATGTTTCCATGCTGCCTGCAATATAAGAGAAAGTTAGCCATTTCAACATGCGAGATATGGATGACTGGCGGTGTTCACTTCCCTGAAAAGGGAACGTGAATTTGGGTAAAAATGTCACATTGAACACTGTAGCGCACTATATCATTTTTCGTTTGTTTGTAGTAATCATTATCCTACAATGACCTAACTAGGCTCAAAAGATTCGTCTCGTCGTGTACATCAAAATCATGTACTTAGTTTTTTTATTTACCTACATTTAATGCTCCATGCATGAGGAGAGAGATTTGATGTGATAGTGAACAGTGAAGTTTAGAGAGAGAAAGTTTGGGGGAAGTTTTGGATTTAAAGGGAAGTGAACACCGCCATTGACGCATTGCACACACAAATCAGAAAGCTAACTAGTGTGAATTCTTTTGTTCATTGACTCGACAGCTAGTATTTAGATATGAGCATCTAAGGCCTGGCCCAGCCCAGCCTACGGGCCTGGTCCAGCCCAGTCGTGAATTTCACTTGGTACAACTAGTAGCAACCATTGCTGCAGGGAAAAAGTCCTTCTGTCTTCCCTCAACTATTGACTAAGTCCAACTTTCATCCCTCATCTCTAAAACTAGATGTTTTTATCCCTCAACTCTGAAAACTGGTTGCTCAATTGTCCATACTCAACAGTGCTTCAAGTTGCATATAAGAATCGTCAAGTTGTGCCATCATACAGGATGATGCATGATCGAACACATGATGATGCAATGCTTGCACTTTGCTCTTCTGATTCAGCATCATGCATGTTTATTAATTATACGTACGTACGTAACATACGTACGTACTTATGAGCAATGCAATCTTAGAAGAAGCTTCCACGTACTTTGTGCGGGCGTGGAGGGCCGACGTCGTCTCGATCGGAGACCGATTTGAAAGCCGCGTACGTAATTGCAAGTTGTCGTCGTCGATCCGTTCCTCTCATCCCCCGTGTGGAATTTCCATGCATGTTGCTATCATGCAGCATGTAGACGTACTGCCACTAGTTAGCATGTAGACTGCCACTAGTTATTATTAAGTTGCTTCATTCCTGCTATATAGTATTGTTGGCGGGTAGATATATACACTATCCATTTGATATACACTACTGATGAAAACCGTTTTTCCCTATGTGTGCTCAATTTCCTTGAGGGGTTTTTTAGCACGCACAGAGAAATTCACATTTTCTTGTCAGTTTTGAAAGCATGAACAGAGAAATATATATGTGAGATTATAGTTAACTCTCTCTTTTCTCCTCAATAGCAAGATTCAAGATGCGATCAATAGCTAAACATATAATTATTATATATGTAACCTCCTTTGACCACTTCATATCTTCTACAAAGATCGTGCATGCCCACTAGCCACGTATATCAACTAGCTAGCTAGTACTCCGTACTAGATATTTTTCCTCTTAGAGGATTTCAGCCAAACCTCCTGTTTTGTTAGCTCCAACGATCACATACAAGGTCTTACCTTTTTTCATTGATACTTGTGAACTTCCGGTAGGTCAGCTCATAAGGTTCCTTGTGGTAAACCTATCACCCGAGTTCGCGTCCTCGACTCGGTAGCTATATATGTTGCATTGACACTTACATCGTATTTTTATGGGTTTGTTTCAGGATTTAATATTGGCTTTATTTCTTTCAGTGGTAGGAGATGTGTATGCCGATAGCGAGACTTCGTCTGTGGTGACTTTGTCAATCTTGACATCTATCTTTCATAAGAAAAAAAGCTAGGCCGTAGGGGGAGCGTTTTTAGAGGTTCCAACACGTTTATGAAGAATAAAAGTTTTTCTAAAAAAGATCAAAAAGAAAAAAAGAAGATTTACGGAAACATTCTCCATTATAACGTACATGAACATAAATATAATGTGTTGAATTCACCATTTGGTAATTATCAGATTTATTGTGAGTATTGACAATGTGCGAGCATAAAATTGATCGATCAATAAGCATGCATTTTATTTATTGCAATATAATGCGCTGAATTCACCGTTTGGTAATTATTAGATTTATTTGTGAGTATTGACAATATGCAATCATGAAATTGATCGATCAATAAGCATACAACATATATAATAGATCGAAAACATGTATTTTATTTATTGCACTATGACGAACCAAAAACATATATAATAGGAGCCAGAGGTTATGATAACACTTATAGGGAGAACCGGGTTGGCCCTAGAGATGGACCCACCTAGCTCTATCTTCTTGTGTTTGCCGTGCGTGTTTGGCACATTATTTTGTAGGTATTAATACGTTATATATAAGATAAGATAAGATTGTTGAGCTAGGTATATCTAGCTGCTGATCGACTAGAAGGGCTGCTGGCTGTAGCAGTCCAAGTTGGCCCCGTAGCTGACTCCGAGCATGTCGCAGTAGCGCATGTAGAAGCCGATCCGGTCGGCGACGCGGCTGTCGGCGCCATGGCCGCACTCGAGGCCGCCATTGATGATGTTGGTGATGACGCCGTACCCGGGCAGCCTCCCGGCGGCGATGTCGGCGCTCGTCGGCGTCCAGTTGCCGATGATGACGTTGTGGCACGACGGCTTGGGCGACTGCTGCGTCATCCAGAACCAGATGGCCGTCTTGAAGGAGACGACGACGTCCTGTGCCACCAGGTCAGGGTTGTTGAGGAGGTCGGCGCCGATGGCCTGCCCCGCCGGACCGTAGTTGTAGTTCCAGGAGATCTGGATGGGCCCACGGCCGTAGTACTTCTTGCCGGCGGCGCAGGGCCACTGGGTGCTGGGCTGGCAGTAGTCGGCGCCGGCGGCGGCGTTCACCTCCTCCTTGAAGCAGTAGCCCCAGCTGTATGGGCCGTCGGGCGCCGTGGGCCACCCGCCGGTGGTCTCGTGCGACGTCTGGGCCAGGAACGCGGCGAGCTCGCGCTTCTGGTCGTCGAGGCTGCCGGTGGTGCCGAAGCTGGGGAAGGCGGCGGCGGCGGTGATGAAGGCGTTGTAGGTGTAGAAGCCGTGGGCAGGGCAGGCGGCGTCGTTGCGGTGCAGGAGCATCTGGTCGAACAGGGACTGGGTGATGATGGAGCCGACGCCGCCGCCGCCTCCGCCTCCGCCTCCGCCGCTCGGTGGTGATGGTGGTGGCGGTGATGGCGGGGTGCCGCCTCCGCCGCAGCTTCCAGTGCACTGGCTCTGGCAGCCGGTGCCGCAGTAGGCGGAGGTGGAGCCGCACCAGCCCCATTGGCTGCAGCAGAGGCAGTTGGGGCAGCGCGCACCGCCGGCCTGCGACCCGCACTGCTCGGCGCGAGCGGACACGGCGAGGAAAGCCGCCGCCGTGGCCAACACGGCCACTACCGCCACTGCTCTCGTCATGTGTGTCATTGCTAGCTTGTGAAACACTTTGGTATTGCTGTTTTGTGTGGCAGAAGCGGTGGGCGAGCATGGCCTTTTATAGGGTGTCGATCTCGGGGTTCTGTGTTATTACATGCTGCACATCATGCATGCATATGTCCAAGTTGGCACGGGCGGGTAGAGAGAGCTAGAATGAATGAAGCATATGGGATCGATCGCATCGGGTGCTTGCATAGTCAGTCAACTCTAGGGAATAGTAGTGTGGTACTTGATTGATCTTATCACCTTATTGATGTGATGGAGATTGTGGTGGGCTGCTAAATCCAACAACAGGCCATGCATGTTGTACAAAATGCAGCGTGTACTTGCTGCTTACTGTGTGCTCATAAGTCATAATTACGAAAGTACATAGCACGGTAAAACGTAATTTAATTAGTATCCCATATAAGTCATAATTAGATTCTTATATGAAAAATATTTCCACCCGCATTTCAGCCGACTTTACAAGTGGGAACCTATATCCGCTAGCTATATTGACATAGATATATATTCATGTTTATATATGCGGAATTATTATACTTTTATTTTATTAGTAGTCTTAACACACTTTGCAGCGCATAATATATTTCAAGTTGTATTGGGTTCGTAAAAAACTTTTTTCAGTTATACTATTGTTTGTCTAATCTAGATTTTTTGTTTGTTTCTAATAGTAGTATATGTGTGTATACTATCGTATATGGAGTATATGTAATGTACATTTGTTTTGAGAAAAGATTTGATCCTAAGCCCTCCCATCTAGCGCGTGCTTGTCTCGCCGTTGTTGCCCACTTCAAATCATGCAGTGTTGCTGCTAAAACTGGCATAGTTATGCGCCACCACCGTGGAGAATAGTAGGAAAATCCTCTGTACAGGCCTCGACGTTGTTGGAAAATAGATGTTGCACTGCCATGTTGATGCATCCAGACCCGTTGTTGATCCATCAATGCAAGTGCTACATTAAGTTGCAGTTGCATCTGGCTTCAATATTGTTGAGGGATCCCTGAGTATGGCTTCTAATTATGCTCCATCGGGTGCTTGCATAGTCAGTCAACTATAGGAATAGTAGTGGTACTTGATTGATCTTATTACCTTATTGATGAGATGGGAGATGGCGGTGGGCTGCTAAATCAACCATAGGCCATGCATGTACAAAACGCAATATGTACTTGCTGCTTATTGTGTGCTCACAAGTCATAAGTAGGATACAGTAGTACATAGCACGTAAGTAAAACGAAATTTCATTAGTATCCCATATAACGCATGTCGGTGCTGGGATCGGTCGACCAATCCCCAGCGCCTAACAGAATACGTTGTGTCCCGTCCCTTGACGGTTGATGCAAGAGCTAGCACGATGAGACGAGCGATTATCCTGGTTCCGACCGCGAGGTCGTACGTCCAGCAGGGTGCGCTCGGAGCGCTGTACTATCTTGCACCGGAGTGCTTGCAGAGGAGGGCTACAAGCAAGGCGGGAGAGGAGGAGGAGTCTCCAAGTCCCTGAAAGCGAGTGTGATTGAGGCGAGTGCCAATATCGTGTGTGGCCGTCCCCCCTTTTCTTCTCCCCTTACCTCCTTTTATAGGTCAAGGAGAGAAAGGTGGGGGTAGGGTTTACAAGTACAAGCGTGACGTGCTACAGGGATATGTACTGGAGAGCATGGCGCCGGGCGTGCATCGTCCTTGACCCTGGCGGGGGATTTATGGCGAGCCCCGGCTTCTGCGAGTGTCGCGGCCGTCCCTGTGCTTGTCCTGGAGCGGCTTCGAGGGGTGTCGCTGCTGCAGCCCGCGTCCAGCTGCCCGTTCGCTGGTTGACTTCGAGGGCGGGACAGGTGAGGAAGGACCGGAGTTGGCGGTACAGGGGTCGGTATGGTGGCTGCCGTCAACCACAGTGCGCGGCGTGCTCGGTTCACCAGGGGATGGTCGAGAGTTGGCGGATTTGACCCGGCGTTCGTCATCACCTGGCCACGCCTGACCGGAGTCTGTACTCGGCCGCTGTTTAGATATTCTTTCGAGGGTTCCCCATGCTAATTCGAGGGGCGTCCCGGGGGAAAAGACGGTAGCAGGTGGAGCAGTGGTGCAGAATGGCGCCTGCCAGTCCGCACAGGGTCTTGCGCAGTGCCGCGTGCGCCTGCACAGCGTCAGTGAGGACGCACAGTGACTGGAGCAGGTGGAACAGCGAGCTCTGCGGTGTCAGCGGCGCGGCGTGGGGGAAAGATTGCCTTTTGACTTCGGCACCCGCCTGATGGGGCGGGCATTAAGTGCCGTTGTCGGGCAGGGTGCCGGAGTGCGCCGCGTTGAGTAGAGAGTTGGCCTCGAGCGAGGCGGAGTCGGCTCGCCCGCTCGAGGGAGTGCGCGACCCTCGAGCGAGGCGGGGTTTGCGTCGTGCCTGCTCGAGGGTGCGCGGCCCTTGAGTGAGGCGGAGACGGGGGTAGCGACTTGGGTCTCCCCGACAGGCGAGCTCGGATGGCCGTTCTTGGGCCGCGATAGGCTGTGACGGGCCGAGCTGCCTGGCCGGGCCTTCCGGGCTGTCGGTGATTCGGCCTTTCGTGGCGTATCGTTTTTTGAGGGTGATTACCCCGATGATTAGGGGACCCCTTGGGTTTGTCCCCGACAGTAGCCCCCGAGCCTCTGCCGGACTAAGGATTAGTCGGGCAGAGGCTGATGGTTCGCGGGACCGTTCCCGGGCATTCTGCGGGGATTACTCTTTCTCGATTACGCACGTTCTTCCGTGGGGGCGCGCGAGCGCACCCGCGGGTGTAGCCCCCGAGCCCTTGGAGGAGTGAATTCACTCGTGCAAGGGCTTTAACTTTCGAGGTTTGTGTCAGTCGTTCCCCTTTCGATGCGGCGGGAGTGAGACCGAGTTATACGGAATTCGGGGGGCGGACCCTGCACGGCTTTGATGTTTTTCGCGCATAAGAGGAGGAGGAGATGCAGCAAGGAGCCCCCGAGCTCCTGGCCCGCGCGGAGGCGATCGGTGGGGCTTCTTGTCTTTGAGTTGCGACCCTCGCCTCCCCTTCGCGGGGGAGAGGGGTGAGGTCATTCGTGCAACCCTCGAATCGGGCAGCGTACACGGATGCCTCGGTGAGCTGTTAGCGGGTAGTTCAAGTGGACGTCCGTGCCCCGTTCGCTGGGGGTCGGCTCGTGGTCCGGAGACACGTCCATGTAGCGCTTGCAAAGGTTTGCTAGGTGGGGCTCGGTCCCTTTCGCAGGGACCGAGGGCGCGAAAGCTCTTCCTCGTTGGGATCCCCCACTAGCTGCCTCTGTCCGGCCTTGAACACAACAGGGGCGTCCCCAAACTTCGCGTTCGGGGTGAAGTCCGTTGGACACGCCCGAATCGTCCCTGACTCTGTTGATCTGGAGCGCCTGTCGAACCCTTTCGAGGGCCAAGCTTCGTACTCCTGATCAGTAGGGCCTTGCGAAAGGTGCAGGTCACCCTCGAGCAGCGGGCTCGAGGGTTGGTCGAGCGTGACCGGCGGCCTTCGCATCGCTTAATCTGGGGCGCCCGTCAAACCTTTTCGAGGCCCGGGTTTCGAGTCCCTGATCAGTAGCGCCCTGCGCCTCGAGGCGGAGGGGGGTCGTTGTCTTTCCTGGGAAGGAATCCAACGGTTAAGTCGTTCGGGCCCGCGCACGACCGCTGGCGGGCGTGGTCGTGGCTGACGTGGCGCGGAGTGGGCGAGATGGACGTAGTGGGCGCGCCTTTTTAGGCGGAGTTGGCGTGCGCCGGGGAGAGGCGAGGCGACGGGCGGTCAGGCGCCACTGTTGCGTCGTTTCGTTTTGCGGTGCTGCAGTAAATGCCGCCGCCCACGCGTGCCGCTCCGCGAAAAAAAGGGGAGGGGGGTCCCCGGTTGTCAGCGTCGTGCCACGCGTGGGTTTGGCCCGTTGCCAGTGGGTTGGCGTGTCGCGGCAGGGACGAGCCCGCTCCCCTATAAAAGGAAAGCAGGGGAGGAAGGGGATTTCTTACCTTTGCCATTCCTCGCACCAGCTCTCGCCTCTGCCTTTCGCTTGCTTGCGAGCCCGCTACTCTGTTCGTCCTCCACGCCCTCGTCGCCTTTGCTCTGCGCTCCCTGCTCCGCCATCCACCATGGTGATCATCGAAGGCGTCACGGAGTGGACTCCGTCCACCGCTACCGAGCACCTCCTGGAGGGCTTGGTGAACGGCGGTCAGCTTTCGCCCAGGGGCGACTCGGCGCGGCCGGCGTGGATTGTCCCGGCGCTGGCGGCCAGGGCGCCGAACCCACCGGCGGGGTACGTGGTGAGCTTCATCCGCTTTCACGAGCGGGGCTTCAACGCGCCCGCCAGCCAGTTCATGCGGGGCCTCTGCCACTACTACAGCGTGGAGCTCCACAACTTCTCCCCCAACGCCGTCTCGCAGGCGGCGGCCTTCGTCGGCGTCTGCGAGGCTGTGCTGGGGATCGAGGCGCACTGGGACCTGTGGGTCCACCTCTTCCGCGCCGAGCTCAGTACGTCCGGCGCGGGGAGGGGGGTGCGCCGTTCTTCGTGCGCCGGTGGTCTCACGCTGGCGCCGGTCGAGTCCAGGAAGCACTTGTACCCGGCCTGCAAGATGACCACCAACAACAGCGGCTGGGCCAAGGGGTGGTTTTACCTGCGCAACGACGGCCTGGGGTTGCCGGAGTACACCGGCAAGGTCTTGACGGAGAAGGCCGACTCCTGGAGCTACGGCGTTTCCGGCGAAGCTCAGCTGAAGAGGCTCCGCCCCATCGTCGACGCCCTTCGTGCCTTGGAGGGGTCGGGCCTGACCGTGGCGCACGTGCTCGCGCACTGTCATCGCCGCCGGGTGGTTCCCCTTATGGAGAGGTAGCTCCCTCTGTTCCGGATGACGGAGGGTGCCGACCCGGCGGCACTGGCGGCTTCGCGCATGTTGTCGGAGCCGCTGCTTGAAGAGTACGTCGTTACGAGGGTGCGAACGGCGGTGCACCCTGACACTATGCCGAGCGACCTCCGGTCGTTCCGGCTACGCCCCGACGAGGGCCATGTTTTGTCGGTGAGTCGTCATTCTCCCTCTCCGGGCTGTTGGATTGATTAATTTAGCATTCCCTTCCTTAATTCATCGTGATTTCAGGATGTGAACTGCGGCCTCTACCGCTCCCTCGCGCCGACTCCGGAGGTGCGCGCTTCGAACTGCGCTCGCCGTGACCGCGAGAGGGACGCGAAGGAGGCGAAGAGAGCCAGCAGCCAGAGGAGACAAGCCCGGCGGGACGCGCACCAGGCGGCGCTTCGCCGGTGGAGGAGGGACGGCGGGGCGCAGCCGTCGTCCCCTGAGGACTCCCCGGACCCTCCCAGCGAGGGGGAGGATGAGGAGGAGATCGATGCCGGCGGGGTTCCGCCCGCCGGTCAGGAGGAGGAGATGGCCGCGCCGCTGCCCGAGGCGGGTGTGGTGGCCCCGGGCGATGTTGCGCCGGTGGCGGCGCGGACGGTGGTTGCGCCTGATCGATCCGCGGCGCCGCGGGCGCGAGCAACTTTCTCCTCCGCTGCGGGCTCGCCGCGCCGCAGCGGAGCGAGTGTCGAGGGCTCGAGGGGTTCGCAGCCCCCGAGTGATTTGAGGGGGTCCTCGAGTTCGAGGAGGGCTCCCTCAACGGGCGGCTCGAAGCGGAAGCTGCAGGCGCTGCAGGATTGCATCCGGTAAGTTTTGCCTTGAACTCTTTCGTAGTTTTCCATCCTTGTTCGGTTTTTTGTTTCGTGATTTCCGTTCTTTCTTTTTGATTTAGCACGCGGGGTGCCGCCAAGGCCGCCCCTAACCTCGCGCCCAAGAAGGCATTGAAGGTTGGGGGGTCGGATTCCCCTCACGCCGGAGGATCGCGTTCGCGCGGGACTCCGCGTCCCGCAGCGATGTCCGCAGCGACGCCGATGGATCCGGCGCCGGGGGTGCGAGACCCCGGGTCGGCGGAGGAGGAGCGGGAGAGGACGCCCCTGGTGGCGGAGCCGAGGCAGGACGCCCCGGTGGTTGAGGTGGAGCCGGGGCACGGCGCCCCGGTGACGGAAGTGGGCGAGCAGGAGGGCCATGCCACTGCTGCGGCCCCTACTGGAAGGAGGCAGGAGGCGGTCGTGCCGGTCGGCGGCACGGTCATCCTGCCGGCTTTGGGTCGTGCACAAGGCACGGCCCAGGGTGGCGACGGCGGGCACGTTCCCCCCGCTGGGGTGTCTGCGGCCGAGGCGTCGGCGGCGCGCTTCTTGTCTCAGGGGCCGCCGCAGATGCCCGTGGCCGGGGGAGCGGCCGAGTGGGATGCGGCCGAGGTGGCGCTGCTCCAGGGGCGTCGTGGCCCGAGCGCGTGGCCGGAGGAGCCTGGCGTCTCCGCCCGGGTCTGGCAGAGCATGGCGGAGGAGAACGAGCGGTGGGCTCAGGCCGAACGGGTCGGGACGGACCTGGAGCGGGCCATCTCGGCCGCCGCCGATCTCCATTCCAAGCAGGCGCTGGAGCTCTTCGAGGTATCCCCGCGCTCGTCCCAGTACTTCGAGATTGTTTTTAGTCTGTGTCTTATTCCTGATGGCTCTTCGTGCAGCTTCTGCGGCAAGAGGCGGTAGACAAGACCGCGTGCATCGCGAGCTTGTACGCCGATCTTCGCCGGTTCCGCCAGGCGAACGCGGACCTGGGCACGGAAGTGACCCAGCTCACCGTCCGGGTGAGGGAAGCAAAGACGGCCGCCCGCGCACATGAAGAAGCCAAGGCCCGCGCGGAGCGGGAGCGCGACGCTGAGAGAGGCGCGGCGGAGCGGGAGGCTCGAGCCCTGGCCGCAGCGTTGGAGCGGCTCGAGCTTGAGCGCAAGGCGCGCGAGGCCGCGCAGTCCCAGCTCGCGGAGGCGGTGGCCTGGGCGGGGCAAAAGGCCCAGGAGGCCGAGCAGCTCGGCCGCGCGCTTCGAGAGAAGGAGGGTGCGCTGGCGACCGCGGAGGGCCTGCTCCAGCAAGAGCGCACAGTGCTTACCGAGGCCAGGGCCTTGGTGGACGGTATGTCCTTACGCTTTCCTGGATTTCTGTGTTTGGAGTTCGTCTTAACGTGCTTGAGCTATGTCAGGGCTGCGGAGGGCCGAGGCGGAGAAGGTGGATGAGGTGATGGCTGTTCAGGCCGCCTACTCCGAGGCCCAGGGGGAGCTCGAGGTGCTAAAGGTTGTCGCTGATGCGGCGTGCCGGGACGTCCAGTGCGTCGACGTGCAGTCGGGGTCGTCGTTGCCCAGCCGCCTGAGGTCTCTGAAGAGCTGCGTGGCGGAGCGCCTCGAGCACGCGCTTCACCTTGGAGTGAAGAAGGCACTCGGTGTGGTGTCGACGCATTACGACATTGACCTCGCGGCGGTGGCACGCGGTTACTTCATCGACGCAGACCTGGACGACGACGCCGCCCTTGCTGCCCTCGACGAGGCTGATGACGGCGCCGAGGATGCCGCCACGGCACTTTCCGCCAAGTTCGGGCGCGATCTTTTCCCCGAGGAGGATGAAGATGCGCGCGCCGACGTTGGGCCTGAGGCTGCGACCGCCACCGAAGCCGAGGTTGATCCTGAGGCCGACGCCGTGGCGTCCCTTGAGGAGGACATCGCCTCGGTGTGCCGCGATGACGATGGTCCTGGGGCGCTTGCATCGGTTCCCTCGACTGTTGCCGCCGAGGCCACCGCGCCCCCGCAGGAAGGTGGAGCCTGAAGGGTTCAGGCTTAGTATCTAGATGTATCTTAGTTTTTAGGAGATTAGCTCTGTAAATAAACTAAGATTGAAAGTCGATTGTGCGTTTCAAACTTGTTCGATTGTTCTATTGTGCTACTCTTGGCTTGGGGAGATTTTAGCCGGGTATTTCGAATCCGCAAGCGATTAAAGCGTGGAGTGGAGAGGGAGATGCCGTATCCCTTCGCGGGTATAGGCGGTCTCACGACTCAACCAGCTCCTGCTTTAGCTAGCTCGCGCCCGCATCCTCTCTAAGCGCCTCGAGTTTTAACACAATTTTCGAAAATTTGGACGATTAGGGAGGGTAAACCCCCCTGCAGCCCCCGAGGGGGGCTTGGCTTTATTTGAAAATAGAACCAAGTCCCCCTTGTTTGTGTTGTTAGCAACAATGTTTTCATGTTTTTCGCAAACTCTTTATTATTGTTAACTAAGAACACGAAGTATTTACAAGAAATACTGAGAGTTTTAATGATAGAAGCGACGTAGCTGTTGGATGTTCCAGGCGTTGGTGAAGACCTCGCCCTTCTCGTTCGCCAGCTTGTAAGTGCCAGGCTTGAGGACCTTGGCGATGATGAACGGTCCTTCCCATGGCGGAGTGAGCTTGTGGCGCTCTCGATTGTCCTGGCGCAGCCTTAGCACCAGGTCCCCTTCGTGGAGGTCTCGACGCCGCACCTTCTGAGCTTGGTATCGTCGAAGCGATTGTTGGTAGCGTGCTGAGTGAAGCAACGCTACGTCGCGAGCCTCGTCCACCTGGTCCAGCGAATTCTCGCGGTCCCGCTGGTTTCGGTCTTCCTGGTAGGCCTTGAGCCTCGGAGACCCGTACTCCAAGTCTGTTGGGAGGACGGCTTCGGCGCCATAGACGAGGAAGAAGGGGCTGAAGCCTGTGGCCCTGCTTGGGGTTGTCCTGAGACTCCAGATCACCGATGGCAGCTCAGCAACCCACTTCCGGCCAAACTTGTTCAGCTTGTTGAAGATTCTTGGTTTCAGGCCTTGTAGTATCATGCCGTTGGCACGTTCTACTTGGCCGTTCGTTTGTGGATGTGCCACGGCCGACCAATCAACGTGAATGTGATGGTCGTCGCAGAATTCCAAGAATTTCTTGCCGGTGAATTGGGTGCCGTTGTCAGTGATGATCGAGTTGGGTATCCCGAATCGGTGGATGATGTCGGTGAAGAACAACACGGCCTGCTCAGATCTGATGCTGGTGATGGCCCGGACCTCGATCCACTTCGAGAACTTGTCGATGGCTACCAACAAGTGGGTGAATCCCCCGGGCGCTGGGCGGAAGGGCCCCACGAGATCCAACCCCCAGACCGCGAAAGGCCATGTTACAGGGATGGTCTGCAGGGCGTGCGCCGGGAGATGCGTCTTTCGTGCATAGAATTGGCACCCTTTGCAGGTGCGCACGACCTCGTTCGCGTCGGACACGGCGGTGGGCCAGTAAAAGCCTTGCCGGAATCCGTTTCCCACGAGGGTACGCGGCGCTGCGTGGTGTCCGCACGCCCCGGCGTGGATGTCGCGGATCAACTGCCTTCCCTTGGGGATGGGGATGCATCGCTGCAAGATCCCTGAGGCGCTGCGCTTGTACAGCTCGCCGCCGACCGAGATAAACGTCTTGGCCCTTCTGGCGATGCGTCGTCCCTCGGTTCGGTCCGAGGGCAGCTCTCCGCGGTCGATCCATGCGAGGTACGGATCACGCCAGTCTTGTGGTCGCGTGTCTACGTCGATTTCCATGGCCTCGGCCAAAGAAATTTCAGCGTCGAGGGCTTCGAGCCCCTCTTTCGAGGGGTCCTCCTCTATGGGCTCGACCCCCGCAGCCCCTGAGGGTGTCCTGAGGGTTCCGACCCTTCGCTCGAAGTTGACGGAGGGTTGATCGAGGTCGCGGGCGAAGACGTTCGGAGGAACGGTGATTCGTTCTGACGCAATCTTAGCCAGCTGATCCGCTTCCTCGTTGTATTTGCGTATGACGTGGTTCAGCTCGAGGCCATGGAATTTGTCCTCGAGACGACGAACCTCGTTGCAATACGCCTCCATCTTTTCGTCGCGGCAGCTTGCGTTCTTCATCACTTGGTCGATGACCAACTGAGAATCCCCCCGGACGTCGAGACGCTTGATGTCGAGGTCGATGGCGATGCGGAGCCCAGCGAGGAGGGCTTCGTACTCCGCCATGTTGTTCGACGCCGGGAAGTGCAAGCGAACCACGTATCGGATATGTTCTCTGAGGGGCGAGATGAAAAGGAGGCCCGCACCTGCCCCGGTTTTCATTACCGACCCGTCGAAGTACATGGTCCAGCATTCGGCCTGGATCTGTGGCGGCGGAAGTTGGACGTCGGTCCACTCAGCGACGAAATCCGCTAAGGTTTGCGATTTTATCGCCTTACGCGGTGCGTAGGAGAGAGTTTCCCCTACGAGTTCCATAGACCATTTCGTTATTCTACCCGAGACGTCCGGGTTGCGGACTATCTCCCCCAAAGGGAAAGATGAGACCACGGTGACCGGGTGGGCCTCGAAGTAGTGTCGCAGCTTTCGACGCGCGAGCACTACGGCGTAGATTAGCTTCTGGATCTGTGGATACCGCATCTTGGTTTCGGTCAGTACCTCGCTGACATAGTACACCGGCCTCTGGACCGGCAGAGCGTGGCCCTCCTCTATCCTTTCCACAATGATGACGGCGCTGACAACCTGCGTTGTCGTAGCCACATATAGGTAGAGAGGCTCACCACTCCGCGGCGGCGTGAGGATGGGTGCGCGTGCGAGCGACGCTTTTAGCCCGTCGAGGGCTTTTTGGGCTTCGGGGGTCCATGAAAAGCGTTCGTGCTTTTTTAGGAGCCGGTACAAAGGTAAGCCCTTTTCGCCAAGTCGAGAGATGAAGCGGCTGAGAGCTGCAAGGCAGCCCAGTACTCTTTGCACCCCCTTGAGGTCCCGAATTGGCCGCATTCGTTCCAGGGCCGAGACTTTTTCGGGGTTGGGTTCGATGCCTCGTTGGGAGACGATGAAACCCAATAGCATGCCTCGCGGCACCCCGAATACGCATTTTTCCGGATTCAACTTTACCCCGCTCGCCAGGAGGCAACCGAACGTGATTTGCAGATCGTTGACCAGATCGTTCGCCTTTCTGGTTTTCACAACGATATCGTCGACATATGCCTCAATGGTCCGCCCGATGTGGCTTCCGAAAACGTGTTGCATACATCGCTGGTATGTAGCTCCAGCGTTTCGGAGGCCGAACGGCATAGTGACGTAGCAAAACATGCCAAACGGGGTGATGAAAGAAGTCGCGAGCTGGTCGGACTCTTTCATCTTGATTTGATGATAACCGGAATAAGCATCAAGAAAGCATAGCAATTCACATCCAGCGGTGGAGTCTATTATCTGATCTATTCTAGGCAGAGGAAATGGAACCTTAGGGCATGCTTTGTTTAAACCGGTGTAATCTACACACATGCGCCATTTTCCGTTTTTCTTCTTAACTAGAACAGGATTAGCAAGCCAGGTTGGGTGAAATACCTCTTTGATGAATCCGGCTTGCAGGAGCTTGTGCACCTCCTCCCCGATGGCGCGGCGCCTTTCCTCGTCGAACCGCCGCGGTCGCTGTACCACCGGCTTGGAGTGTGGCTTGATGTCGAGGCTGTGCTCGGCGACCTCCCTCGGGATCCCCGGCATGTCCGAGGGTCTCCACGCGAAGATGTCGGCGTTGGCGCGGAGAAAGTCGACGAGCACTGCTTCCTATTTGGGGTCGAGGGTGGTGCTGACCCTCAACGCCTTGCCCTCGGGGGCAGTGGGGTCGAGGGCCACCGCTTTGGTGTGTTCCGCAGCCTCGAAGGTGCCCGTGTGCCTTTTGGTGGAGTCGACGGCCTCGTTCGCCATCTTCTCCAAATCCGCCACCAGGGTTTCGCTGTAGGCGAGCGCTTCCGCGCCCTCGACGCACTCGACGTCGCACGCATAGGCGTGCTCGTACGACGATCCCACGGTGATGACGCCCTTTGGCCCTGGCATCTTCATCTTGAGGTAGGCGTAGTTGGGGACCGCCATGAACTTGGCATAGCACGGTCGCCCGAAAATAGCGTGGTACGCTCCTGGGAATCCCACCACCTCGAAGGTGAGGGTCTCCCTCCGGAAGTTCTCGGGAGTACCGAAGCAAACGGGCAGGTCGATCTGCCCGAGGGGTTGGACCCGTTTTCCCGGCGCGATGCCGTGGAATGGCGCCTTGCTTGGCCTCAGCTGGTTCGTGCCGATGCCCATGAGCTCTAAGGTGTGGACGTAGAGGATGTTGAGGCTGCTGCCTCCGTCCATCAGCACCTTGGAGAATCGCGTGTTGCCGATGACGGGGTCGACGACAAGCGGATAGCGCCCCGGATTCGGGACATAGTCCGGATGGTCCTCGCGGCCGAAGGAGATGGTTTCGTCCGACCAGGCGAGGTAAGTTGGCGTCGCGGGGTGAACGGAGAAGACCTCTCGGCGTTCACGTCTCTGCTCCCGGGACGTCGCGTTCACGGTGGGCCCCCCCACGATGAAGAAAACATTCTCCACATGGGGGAACTCGTCGTTGCCGCCATCGCCCGTATCCTTCTTCGGGCCATCCTCCTTCGCGGAGGTGCGCCTGAAGTAACCCTTGATCATCCCACACTGTTCGAGGGTGTGGGTGACAGGGCCCTTGTGGTACGGGCATGGCTTCTTCAGCATTTCGTCGAACAGGCCTCCCCCCTAAGGGGGGCCCCGAGGGCCTTTGCGGCCTCGCTCGACCACGAGGGCGTCGTCAGAGTCTTCGCCCTGCCGCTGCTGCTGCGCGGCTTGCCGAGGCCCCTTGCCTTTACTGCCCCATTTCTGCTTTTTTGTCTTGGCCTTGGGTTTGCTGCCCTCCGCGGGCAGCTCCTCCGCGCGCTTCCCCTTGGTCTTGCCGTCGAAGATCGCCCCGACAGCCTCCTCTCCAGAGGCAAAGTTGGTGGCGATGTCGAACAGAGCGTTGACGCTGGTGGGATGATTTCGTCCCAGCTCGCGCACCAGCTCTCGACAGGTCGTGCCTTCGAGGAAGGCATGGATGATTTCGGAGTCACCCACGCTCGGGAGCTCGGTGCAGCGCTTGGAGAAACGGCGGATGAAGTCCCTCAGCGGCTCGTCGGCCGCCTGCCGGCACCCGCGCAGGTCCCAGGAGTTTCCGGGGCGCACGTATGTGCCCTGAAAGTTACCCACGAACATCTTGACCAGGTCGTCCCAGTCGTGGATTTGGTTCGCGGGTAGGTGTTCGAGCCACGTCCGCGCCGAGTCCGCGAGATGAAGCGGAAGGTTGCGGATGATCATGGCATCGTCGGTGGCCCCGCCCAGCTGGCAGGCCAGGCGATAGTCATTGAGCCACGTCTCGGGTTTCGTCTCACCCGAATACTTGGTGATGGTGGTTGGCTGGCGAAAACGCGGCGGGATGGCGGCCGAACGGATCTCCCGGCTGAACACCAGGGTTCCCGGGGGTTCCGGCGTCGGGCTTCTGTCCTCCTCGCTGTCATAGCGACCTCCCCGTCGGGGGTGCCTGCTGCGGGGAGGCGCCGCGTCCTGCCTCTTCTTGTTCAGGACGTTGCGCGCATCGCCATCGTCGACGGCGCCCCGCGTGTCCACAAGTCGGTCCTTCGCGGACCTCCTCGTTTCGCCATCGCCGGTCACGAGCGCCCTTCCGTCGTTCGTTGGACGGTGAGGCGTCCACGCGCCCCTGGGCGGGGTGTGGACGGATTGCTCCTTATCCCACTTGCTGCCTCCAGCTCTCGAACTGTTTTGGCGGCGCATGCGGGAGGCGGAACTTTCTGCTTGTTGAACGGCCGCTTCTTCGACAAGGGCCTGCACCTGGCGCCGCATGCTGCGTGCTTCTGGTGTCGATGGTTCGGGCATGGCCCGAATCAAGGTTGCTGCGGCGATGAGCTTCTGGCTTGCTCGTGGCGGCATGGCAGGACCGGCGTCGTCGCCGTCACCCATGATGCGCGCTTGAGCAATACGCCCGGCAGCTCGCGCGCGTTCGCCGCGTTTGGGCTGTCGGGCTTCCAGGGCTGCGCGCAGCTCCTGTACCTGTTGGCGCTCCTGTTGGAGCTTGGCTTCCAGCTCTTGCACCTGCGCAAGCTGTGCCTGCGCGAGTGCGGCTTCACTCGCTGGCTCGGCGGGCGCCGGTGGCGGTTTGTCGTGTCCGGCCCCGTCGCGCGTCTCTCCATCGTCCCCGACGGACTCTACTTCGCCGTCGAGGACGAAGCACTCCCGCGTGGGGTCGTATTCCCCCTCGCTGGAGTCGTCGGAGCAGGTGAGGCAGAAGTCCGCGACGGCCTGGAAGGAGATAAGGCCTTCGTGGTCGCGCAACCCGGAGTAGTCCAAGTTCGGGTGCTCCTGCCCACGCGCACTCTCTCCGTCATCCGACTCGGACTGGGGTCCGCCGGGTGAGGAAATGTTGAGGCCGCGGATTGAATCTGGCTGGTGACTCGGCGAATCCTCGTGCGCGTTCGGGTTGGCGCTGATTGCCGCGGAGTAGCTTGCGGCCGCGTTGTTCATCCCGTGGGGGAGCTGCGCCGGCCCGGCCACATTTTCCCAGCGCGCTCCCTCCGCGGGAGCCGCCGGCGGGGGTCCGCCCCCCTGTAATGTGGCAGCGGGCTGGAGCAGCAGGTGTGCGTCCCAGTCAGGGAGGACGATACGCGGAGCAACGCGCCGCTCCGCGCGGATCTGCAGCTCGCGCAGTCCCCGTCGTCTCCTGAGCTGGGCCGGCGTTGGCGGTGTCGGGGTAGCGAGCATCATGTTGGGCGGCCTGGAGGCGAGTCGCATGAGGAGGCCCTCACCGGTCGCTTCGAACTCCAGGCTCCCAAACGTGATCCGGTACCCGCGCGGAAGCAGGCCGGGGGACCCCGTGGCGGATCGTGGCGACATGGCCTTGGCGTGGCCTGCCGTCAAGGGAACTGATCGGGCGAGGTTGATCACAGCGCGCCCCCCTACCTGGCGCGCCACTGTCGGTGCTGGGATCGGTCGACCAATCCCCAGCGCCTAACAGAATACGCTGTGTCCCGTCCCTTGACGGTTGATGCAAGAGCTAGCACGATGAGACGAGCGATTATCCTGGTTCCGACCGCGAGGTCGTACGTCCAGCAGGGTGCGCTCGGAGCGCTGTACTATCTTGCACCGGAGTGCTTGCAGAGGGGGGCTACAAGCAAGGCGGGAGAGGAGGAGGAGTCTCCAAGTCCCTGAAAGCGAGTGTGATTGAGGCGAGTGCCAATATCGTGTGTGGCCGTCCCCCCTTTTCTTCTCCCCTTACCTCCTTTTATAGGTCAAGGAGAGAAAGGTGGGGGTAGGGTTTACAAGTACAAGCGTGACGTGCTACAGGGATATGTACTGGAGAGCATGGCGCCGGGCGTGCATCATCCTTGACCCTGGCGGGGGATTTATGGCGAGCCCCGGCTTCTGCGAGTGTCGCGGCCGTCCCTGTGCTTGTCCTGGAGCGGCTTCGAGGGGTGTCGCTGCCGCAGCCCGCGTCCAGCTGCCCGTTCGCTGGTTGACTTCGAGGGCGGGGCAGGTGAGGAAGGACCGGAGTTGGTGGTACAGGGGTCGGTATGGTGGCTGCCGTCAACCACAGTGCGCGGCATGCTCGGTTCACCAGGGGATGGTCGAGAGTTGGCGGATTTGACCCGGCGTTCGTCATCACCTGGCCACGCCTGACCGGAGTCTGTACTCGGCCGCTGTTTAGATATTCTTTCGAGGGTTCCCCATGCTCATTCGAGGGGCGTCCCGGGGGAAAAGACGGTAGCAGGTGGAGCAGTGGTGCAGAATGGCGCCTGCCAGTCCGCACAGGGTCTTGCGCAGTGCCGCGTGCGCCTGCACAGCGTCAGTGAGGACGCACAGTGACTGGAGCAGGTGGAACAGCGAGCTCTGCGGTGTCAGCGGCGCGGCGTGGGGGAAAGATTGCCTTTTGACTTCGGCGCCCGCCTGATGGGGCGGGCATTAAGTGCCGTTGTCGGGCAGGGTGCCGGAGTGCGCCGCGTTGAGTAGAGAGTTGGCCTCGAGCGAGGCGGAGTCGGCTCGCCCGCTCGAGGGAGTGCGCGACCCTCGAGCGAGGCGGGGTTTGCGTCGTGCCTGCTCGAGGGTGCGCGGCCCTCGAGTGAGGCGGAGACGGGGGTAGCGACTTGGGTCTCCCCGACAGGCGAGCTCGGACGGCCGTTCTTGGGCCGCGATAGGCTGTGACGGGCCGAGCTGCCTGGCCGGGCCTTCCGGGCTGTCGGTGATTTGGCCTTTCGTGGCGTATCGTTTTTTGAGGGTGATTACCCCGATGATTAGGGGACCCCCTGGGTTTGTCCCCGACAACGCATGTGCGGCACGCACGTTTATTGACGATATGTAAGTAATAAAATAATGTTACTTTAGTGCAAAGCGCTTTTAAAAATATTTTATATTCGCTCTCTCATGTATAGAGAGCTTTATGTATTCTTAAAATTCATGATAGTTGGCATTTATTTATATGGAGAAAAACTCTCCAATTTATTGTCTATTAGCAATACGGGATAATTGTATAGACGTGGGTACAAATGTGGGTATATTTATGTGGGTTCTTTTTTGGGTGAAAAAAGTTTTGGGTTTCGAGGAGAAAAACAACATAAAAATGTCCCTCCCCCTCTTTTTTCCAGCATTCATGTAACTTTCAGCATGACAGGTGGGTACTTTACGTTGATGGAGCGTTGGTCCGTGACGAAATCGTCCGTTGTTCCACGGCGTTTTCGTAATTTTCGTCACAAATTCATAGTGTCTAATTCCCATCACTAATGATCAATGACGAGAAACAAATTTTCGTCATAGATATGCAATGTTCAATGACGAAAATAAAAAATGTCATGAGAAAAACGTCACGGATATTAACATTTCTACTAGTGTCCTCTGTGAGGTGGGAGGTGGGCCTAATCTTGGTGAGAATTGTTTTCAAATCTAATTCTCTTTATAGTATAGATATAAGTCATAATTAGATTTTCTTTATATGTAAAATATTTCCACCCGCATTTACAGCCGAGTTTACAAGCGGATCCTATCAACTATACTCATGTTTATGCCACATTATTATAATTTAATTTTAGTAGTAGTCTTAACACACTTGTAGAGAGTAAAACGTAAAATATATGTATATCTATATCTATGTAACCTATATAGATGCACCCCACTAAGAATCTTTACTCTATTTATCTCAACATGCAAACTATCCATGTTATATAGGAACCCACTATATCAAAAGCAACATCACCATCCACTAGGACCATCTATTTATGTCTTCCACCGATTTTCTGTGACTAATAGCATCCATGTATCCAGTCAAAAAAATAGCATCCATGTATGTAATTTATTAGTATTTACGAGTATAATGCTACAAAATTTTTACAGTAGAAATACATGTATGATCAATCATTAGAGCCGTCATCTCTCAGTAAAATAAATATGTTTTCATGTATAATATTGTTTACAAAAGATTATTGCCATGCAATCACCTTAGTGTTTTTACTTTTAAATTTTACCTTAAAATCATGTATAATGTCGTTTGCAAAAGAATATTGTCATGCAATCACGTTAGTGTTTGTACTTTTAAATTTTACCTTAAAATTTTGTTTAAAAAAAATCCCACAACATCGCGCGAGGTATCACCTAGTAACCTATATGGATACACCCCACTAAGAGTCATTAATTTTATTTTTGTCAACATGCAAGCTATCCACGTCATATATGAAGTCACTATATCATACGCCACATCATCATCCACTAGAATCATCTATTTATATCTTTCATCGATTTTCTATGACTAGCATCCGTGCATGCAATTTATTACTCTTTGCCAGTACAATTCTACAAGATTTTTACAGTAGAAATAATGGATGATCAATCATTTAAGAGCCGTTCTCTCTCAACAAAATGAATATATTTTCGTGCAAAAAAATGGTGTCATACAATCACCTTAGTGTTTCTAGTTTCAAATTTCACCTTAAAATCATATTTATAATATCGTTTGCAAAAAAAATATTGTCATGCAATCACTTTAATGTTTATACTTTTAATTTCAACTTAAAATTTCATTTAAAAAATTCTCATAGCTTCGCGCGGGGTATATCTAGTTTCAAGTTATGCAAATGTACAGTGTATTGGGTTTGAAAAGGCTGTTTTCAGTTATACGTACTATTGTTTGTCTAATATACAGTAGGTTTTATCTTTTTCTAATAGAATTGGCAACTCTTGTTCTGTTTTGTTTCTAATAAACGTATGTACAATGGTTTGTTTGTACGTACATTTGTTTTGAGAAAAATAGCAAGTCGTGGTACATGTAGAACGGCACGCCACATGACCGTTTCACGCGATCCCAGGAAATTAGACAGCAGCAGGAGCAAGAGGAGGAGCTAGCGTGGAAACATCGCGTCGGCTAGTAGCATGCAGCAAGCTGACTGTCAGAGTCAGTTGTGGCTGGTCAAATTTGACTTGTGGTCACTCGCTTTGCTCCCATCTCTTTGCGGCCATGCATGTGCGCGCCGGTGTATACTGCGTACGATACGACTCGAAAAAAAGTCGTATATACGTACGAACACACTACCCCCAGCTTGCAGTATAAAGGGTTTAAAAAATTGTTCATAGATTCCGATAAATGTTTATTCTAGGAGGGGGAAAAATATAATCGTTTTGAAAAAGTGGTGTGACAAGAAAACATAATGGGGTCGATAAGATGGTTGGCAAAAAAAAAGTTGGCTGTGAATATATTTTGTCCCCAAAAGTTAATCTAGCTTGTCCACTAGAATAGTAGAATCTAAAGATGGCGCATGATGAGTTGACGACAGAAAGCCACAAGGCCGAAACTAGGTTCGGCCCATGCTAAATACTCACTAAGACAACCCATTTCCCATCTTTGGAACGGCGGGCGGGCTTCGTCAGACCGTGTACATGAACTGCATTTTGGGACTCTCACAAATTCCTAAAGCTCAGCAAGAGCACCACTTGGCATCAAGTCCGTCAAGGTCGGTGTCACCAACCACTAAGAATAAGAAAATATTAAGTACTCACTTGACCAACACTAAGCTAACTGTACGAGACACATGCACACTCACTACTCAAATTTGCACCAAGCTGTTTAGAACTGTCATAAGGTATCTCAGCTGTTTAGAAAGGCAAGAGCAACATCAAGAGGCCAAATGGGGAGGTATATATAGGCCAGTGATGGCTTGGCTATGAAAATAAACCCTGTTATGCGTGCATACATCGCTCTTTGTTTCTAAGCCCTCAAGCTAGCATACTCTGTTTCTACTTGCCTGTACACTTTTTTCCGAGGAACACCACGGTAGGCTTACGCCGACCTAAACTTTTCATTAAGGATGACAAGCATTACATCCAAGTTTTGAGAAATTTGAGGGAGAAAGGAGAAAAAGACTTTAAGAGAGGCGCTACATAAAAGAATTAGAATCCGCTACAACAATGAGACTCCACTCCCGGAGTCTGAGTTTAGAGATTTGGTCCTTGAGTCGATGTAACCAGAGTAGAAGGTCTTGCGCCACTCTGGAAGCAATCACAGGGGGCGGAGCAACGTGCTCCCTGAAGACTTTGGCATTGCGGTTCTTCCAGATGTTCCAAAGGACCGCGGTGACTTGCCTATACACTAGGACCCATTGGAGGAAGAACTGTTTGCACATCTTAAGGCTGACGAGATCACTAGCCTTGCACCAAGCAGTATGAAAATTAAGGTGGTGATATACGTACTGGCATCGCCTGAGAGGAAATACAGAGACCGCATTGTATGTAGGATGCCCTTTGCGTCCCTTAGCATTTTCCAACAGATCATTTGTCACAATTGGCGATCGAAACAAGGAATTTTCTATATATGTTGGCAGTAGGTTGTACTATGTGGTATGTTTTTCCTCCTCTAGTAGCATACTTTTGTGGTGTTTATGACAAAGGGTGAGTATGATGAGTCAGGCCCAACAACGACCGACGATGATTATTATTCACCGAAAGTGCTTCTAAACCTTGGATTCATGGTCGTTCTACTTTATCAAGGCGCGCTGCTGTTGATTTTCTCTCACAAGTAGTCAGAGGAGAGCGATAAGACTGACCTGTGGAAGCAAATGGAACGGAACTGGCGTGCCACGTGGACGGTCAGACACCTAGCTGAGCAATCCATCAATCAAGAAAAACCTAGCCACTACTGTAGCAGTATATAATTAATTAAGGAGCACGTGATGCATAATTGTCCTTGTTATTATTATAGGTGAGCAATCAATCGAGACACGTCGGAGGAGCTAGCTAGTACTACGTGGTACTCCCCTGTATATAAGGACGACACGCTCCGCCCTCAGCTTCTGTCACCCACACTCACTCACTGATCGAGCTAGCTGCTTGTATCGCCAGCCATATCGATCATGATCATGAGAGGAGCACTGGCGCCAGTAGCAGTGGCCATGCTCGTGGCCACGGCGGCGGCTTTGTTCGCCGTCACCGTACACGCCGAGCAGTGCGGCTCCCAGGCCGGCGGCGCGCTCTGCCCCGACTGCCTCTGCTGCAGCGAGTACGGCTGGTGCGGCTCCACCAGCGACTACTGCGGCCCCGGCTGCCAGAGCCAGTGCACCGGCTGCGGCGGCAACCCCCCGCCACCGCCGCCGCCCACGCCTTCGCCTCCCCCGCCGTCGCCGACACCGGGCGGCGTCGGCTCCATCATCTCCTCCGTGGACCTCCTCAGCAACCCCGACCTGGTGGCCGCCGACGCCGCCGTCTCCTTCAAAGAGACGGCCCTCTGGTTCTGGATGACGCCGCAGTCGCCCAAGCCGTCGTGCCACGACGTCATCACGCCCAAGAGATTGCATGCATATTGCCTGCTTTGACGAGAGGTCGACATATCTCAAAGCTGGCGGCTGCCATGCATGCCTATAGCAACCAATAAAAACCATCGATCAGACATGGAATTCCACCCTTTTTCTGCCCTCTCTCTTCTCTCGTTTGGTTGCCATTGCAATCAATCAATGTACATTCGCATTCGCAGCAGTACATACAGAATAGACATGTATATACGGTTTTCCTTTCCTTGTGAAAAGGAAACCTTGTAGTGATGATTATTCCATATAGCTAGACAGATAATCGTGGGCCAGCGCGGGAGAGCAAAAATGACAGAAAGCGACCCACACACACAGACAGGCCGAAACTAGGCTCAGCCCGTATCCACCACAAACCACGGTTCGAGCCCGTGCGATGAAGCCACCACCACTCTATGTATGATGGGCCTAGGTGCTGCTGGGCTCCAGAAGATATTTACCGGAGTAGTAGGCTTTTGTACAGATGGGCCTATAATCTCAGGTCCATGCTGGATGGATCAATTGAACCACGTTGTGGCCCAGCAGAGTGGGCTGCTGACCCAGCCCGTGAGAAAACAAAGACCAGAGGTTTTGTGGCAGTGGTGGTAGTGGTTCCGTTTCGTGGCCCCAAAAGCCACACCTCTCACAAACCAACAAAAAATACCAAACCAAACGGGACGGTGCGTGCATCTTCTTCCCCAGACAAGATGAAGGAATGGAAATATCTGTTGATCAAAGAGGACACGCACCTGCTTCCAGAAACATAAAGGAGAGATACTCCTCCCATAATAACACCTGTATTTCTTCCCCCCCCTGAAAAAAACTCATCTGTGCCATATTTCTATGAATAATGGAATACAAATTGTTCTACCATCAAACAAAATTTTATGAGCACGTGCCAACACGTCGCGTGATAGACAAGAACTTGCTTCACTGCGTGCATAGATAAACCTCTTTCAATGAAACTATGTTAGATAGCTATTAGCCAGTAGATCTACGTAGAGGAGAAAGGAAGAGGAAAATTAAAATACTGTCTTTTTTTTTGACAGAAATAGTGTCAAACAAGCTTTCCAATTTCCCATACCAAGACGAATAAAGCTGTTTGCTATAATTCCCCAAAGATACATTCTGAATCCTCTAATATTCAGTCTGTTCTTGATGTGCTCCACTTAAAAAACTGCATACAAGTTCTAATTCAGCACTAACATAAGACCCGATAAAGATTACAAGATTTCAAAAGCTGCACTGTTTGCCACCATTCCCCAAAGATACAGTCTCAAACCTCTAATTTTCAGTCTGTTCTTGATGTGCTCAACTTGAGTACCCACTCTATTCATCATGCAATGGTCCATATAAGGAAATTCCATGGTCGGTCCATTTCACATCAGAAAAAAAAACACAATCTTTTTTTCCACATTCTCACCACCAAAAAAGACGAGTCAGATAGCACTCACAATTTACGGTGCCAAAGTGAACTCTCGCGCCTGAACTCTGAACTTTGTGACGTGCACGAAGAAGATACTACTACGTGGAACAAGAGTGTGAGGACTGAGGAGATAGCCGCAGGAGGCGAGAGCAAAATCTCTGGCCGGCATCGTCTCCACGTCAAGCAGCAAACCATCACTCCCTTCCCCTACATATCTCATCTCCTTCTCTTCCCCGGGGAGAGAATCCCCAACTCACCCACCCCCAAGGAAGGCATCAGCCATCAGCCATGGCGCCGCCCTCGGTGTCCTCCTCCCACCTCCTCATCACCGCCTCCCTCCCAAAGCCCAAGCCTTCCTCCCTCCGCCCGCCGCGCCTCCCTCTCGCCAAGCCCCTCCCGGCGGCCCTCCTCGCCCTCGCCGCCGCGCCCGCGCTCGCCGCCGACGCGCCGGCGCCTCCCCCAGCCCCGGCCCCCGCGCCCGAGCCCGAGCTCCAGGTCGAGGCCCCCACGCCCGCCGCCAACCCCTTCGCCAACTCCCTCCTCACCGCCCCCAAGCCCTCCTCCGACCTCCCCGAGGGCGCGCAGTGGCGCTACAGCGAGTTCCTCTCCGCCGTCAAGCGCGGCAAGGTCGAGCGCGTCCGCTTCTCCAAGGACGGCGGCCTGCTCCAGCTCACCGCCGTCGACGGCCGCCGCGCCACCGTCGTCGTCCCCAACGACCCCGACCTCATCGACATCCTCGCCACCAACGGCGTCGACATCTCCGTCTCCGAGGGCGACGCCGCCGGCCCCGGCGGATTCGTCGCCTTCGTCGGCAACCTCCTCTTCCCCTTCCTCGCCTTCGCGGGGCTCTTCTTCCTCTTCCGCCGCGCGCAGGGCGGCCCGGGCGCGGGCCCTGGCGGGCTCGGCGGGCCCATGGACTTTGGCCGCTCCAAGAGCAAGTTCCAGGAGGTGCCTGAGACCGGCGTCACCTTCGTCGACGTCGCCGGCGCCGATCAGGCCAAGCTCGAGCTCCAGGAGGTCGTCGATTTCCTCAAGAACCCCGACAAGTACACCGCGCTGGGTGCCAAGATCCCCAAGGGTTGTCTCCTTGTCGGCCCGCCTGGGACGGGTAAAACCCTGCTCGCGCGTGCCGTCGCTGGTGAGGCCGGGGTGCCGTTCTTCTCCTGCGCCGCGTCCGAGTTCGTCGAGCTCTTCGTCGGTGTCGGTGCCTCCAGGGTGCGTGACCTCTTCGAGAAGGCCAAGGCCAAGGCGCCCTGCATTGTCTTCATTGATGAGATTGATGCCGTCGGGAGGCAGCGTGGCGCTGGCCTTGGTGGCGGTAACGACGAGAGGGAGCAGACCATTAACCAGCTCTTGACGGAGATGGACGGCTTCGCTGGCAACAGTGGTGTCATTGTGCTTGCCGCGACTAACAGGCCAGATGTGCTCGACTCGGCCCTTCTGCGTCCAGGAAGGTTTGATCGGCAGGTCACCGTTGACAGGCCAGATGTTGCCGGCCGCGTCAAGATTCTTGAGGTGAGTTTGGAACCTGCTGCTCCTAACTTGAGAATACATATTCTTCTAGCCTATCTATTGTTAGCTCTGATGAACTGATTTGCGGATTTGCATAACCCGTTGGCAGTTGCTAGATATATGGCTAGTCAAGCAAAGCGAACTTGCTCGCTTGGGAATTGAAAATCATAGCAAATAAATTAAAACTTTGGAATAGTTAGTCTCCCATTCATGTTTCATAGTGTTATAGGAAAGGCTAGCTTTGTCAATTGCTGCTTTCATTGATGGTAATCTTAATGCTGTGTTATTAGACCATTCTCTTCACTCCAAGTCATGAACAGATACTGTCCTAGTTGCTAGTATAAGAAAGGGATTTGCTTGCTTGGGATTGGACCAAAAAAAAGAACTTATCATAGTTAACCAGTATTTGTTCTGTATCATATTATGGTGTAGTAAAACACATGTGCATAATTGATTTTGTTATCTGGAACACGATAGGTGTTCTCCAATTCGGTACACCTTCAGTTTGATTATTCATAAGAATGATTTGCTAAATCAAACAGCACTAAGATTAAGTATGTCCACTAACAAAATAAAGGTTTCCAGTTTTATGAATTCCTAATTCTAAGACTTCATTGTATCTCCATCCCCTGCTAACCTTTGTAGGTGCAAGCTATATTTGCATGCAATTCCCAGCATGTTGAATTCATATTTAAATTATACTTGAGCTTACAAAACATGTTCTTTTAATCTAATATAGGTGCACTCTAGAGGAAAAGCTTTGGCGAAAGATGTTGACTTTGAGAAAATTGCTAGAAGAACCCCTGGTTTCACTGGAGCTGATCTTCAAAACCTGATGAACGAGGCTGCCATTCTTGCTGCTCGCCGTGATCTTAAGGAAATAAGCAAGGATGAGATCTCTGATGCTCTTGAGAGGATCATTGCTGGGCCCGAGAAGAAAAACGCAGTTGTTTCTGAGGAGAAGAAGAGGCTTGTGGCTTACCATGGTAAATTTCATGCATTGCAACCTCAAGTTGAACCCATCCTTCGCGACACTGATTCCTAATCTGTTTCTGAATTCTGTGTTTGCAGAGGCTGGTCATGCTCTTGTAGGCGCCCTCATGCCTGAATATGACCCGGTTGCTAAGATTTCCATCATTCCTCGTGGTCAAGCTGGTGGACTCACATTCTTTGCTCCAAGTGAAGAGCGGCTTGAGTCTGGATTGTACAGCAGAAGCTATCTTGAGAACCAAATGGCTGTAGCCCTTGGTGGGAGGTGCGATGTGCATTAAAAGTTTGTGCACTCTCTGCAACGACTGGTTTCTGATGTTGTACAGAGTGCTGAACTATTTGAGCTATCATGGTGTGCAGGGTTGCTGAAGAGGTGATCTTTGGCCAAGAAAACGTGACAACAGGAGCTTCCAATGACTTCATGCAGGTGTCACGTGTCGCAAGGCAAATGGTTGAAAGGTTTGGATTCAGTAAGAAGATTGGACAAGTTGCGATTGGGGGACCTGGTGGAAACCCTTTCTTGGGACAGCAGGTACGTCACTACTCAGTCCAGAACCATGACCTGTAGCAACTAAGTGAAGAGCTTGCGTGCAAACCTCAAGAATTACAACACACCTGCTCGACATTTGTTGTCTTCATCAGCTTGTTTCCTAAAATCGCCACCAGGACCTGTAGGGAGAATCTTTCTCTCTCTGTTAACTATTGCCCAGCCCAGTTGCATTGAACCCTTGATGACCACTGACTGCAACCTGTGTTCAGTCGCTTGTAGTCTTCAAATGCCTTCCCATAACACACCACTCCTATACTGCCAATTCTGTCGTCATCAGCCTTCTGGTTCATAGCAAGGGTGTGAATAGGAACCTTATCTCATTCTGTGTGGCTGCTGGCAGACCTTGGTTTCCCTGCCTAACCTGGATGTTTGTCACTTGGATTAGTCATTGCTTCTCAGAATTTGTCTCGCTGATTCTGAGGAACCAAGTGACTCATAATTTGACAAAATGTTCGCATTGTTGTCGCAGATGTCCAGCCAGAAAGACTACTCCATGGCTACAGCGGATGTTGTGGATGCTGAGGTGAGGGAGCTCGTGGAGAGGGCCTACTCGAGGGCAACACAGATCATCACCACGCACATCGACATCCTCCACAAGCTAGCGCAGCTTCTGATCGAGAAGGAGACGGTGGACGGGGAGGAGTTCATGAGCCTTTTCATCGACGGCCAGGCTGAGCTGTTTGTCGCGTGAGGCGGGAAAGCATCAGGCAGATGGCTGCTCTTGGCGTCTTGTATTGATCTGTGCGCTTTTGTACGGGTATTCTTGTAAACGGAGAGAAACGGGGAGCTCAGCTTGTAGGAACCACATTGATGTAGCCAAGGATCTTTTTGCATACTTGTATAGTCTTTGCCTTGTAAAAAGCATCTACTGACATTTGAGCAAGTAAAATGCCACTTACTGTTATAGCACCACTCACTGATCTATCCAATATGGAATGCTCTGCTCGTGAAGAGGATCTGCGTCCGGGCATTGCTGGGAACATGTGTCAATTGACAATTGAGCAGCAAACATTGTGACTGATGCCCTCATATATGATGCAACATGTAGTGCTACTGATCCAGCACGGCACCAAAATGACAGATTTACTTGATCAGGGTTTTTTTAGTTATCGCACACGAATTCATTTGGAGAAAATGACAATACAGGAGGCTTAATTTGAAGACAATCGAGAAAGGAAAGGAGGGCATACAAATCTGCAAGTCAGAATGTGCAGGCGGCTATCTGCTGTTACATATTTATTTAAAAAAACAATCGACAAAAATACAAATGGCCAAATAAAGTTTTACAATGCTTCATCTTCCTATCTTCTTCAGTCATGGCTTCACAAGCCAAGGCACTTGAACCATCAGTCTTAGCATTCCATCCCAAAATCAACACCAAGGAAACATAACGAAATGATGTACCTACTTAGACTTGTGTGGTGCTCTCCTTCATCCTTCGAATAGCTCTTCAAGCATCTCTTTCAGGTACAAGGGAGTGAGCTTTGGGGCGGTAACATCGTTATGCTTTATGTATTTTGTATAGTCTGGAATGATTTGCTCGGTGATAGCTTCCCGCAGCGTTTTTCTCAGCCCAGGATCTGGGACCTTCCACAACTTTTGGGTAGTGTAGGTTTTCTGGAACTCAGACTCAAACTTAGGCAGCGGGGAGTACTTTTTCCCGATGCATCCAGGTGCAGGAGTGAACAAGCATGCCAACACAGGTGCCCAAGATACTTGTAGATAGCTGTCCATGTAGCCCCTGACTTTGTCAAAGAGGGCTGTCTTGTAGGATCCGCGAAAATAATCAGTGTTGTGGAGTCGATCCCTGATGAAAAATGAGTTGTTGAGCAAGAATAAGAACTTGAGGCTCTGATCTGGTAATTCTTCTGACTTGGTGGCAAGCTTTTCGTATAAACAGGCCACCATCTCCTCCATGAGGCTGTTCAAAGGTGTTGCCTCATCAATCTGAGGCGTATACTCACCAAGGCTAGCAGCTTCAGACAGAATTTGTTCCACTGAGGAGGAATAAGCCCCAAGGAAATAAATGTAGCTTAATAGGGACAGAGTGACCTTGTGGATGCCCGATGATCCTGCTTGTGGATTTTGATCCTCCTCCATGGATTCAGGTTCCAGGATACGAGTCCTGATCTCCTCCATTGCGCTCCAGATGGCCTCACCCGCCTTGCTCTTCTTTGCTGACAAGAGGCTCACGATCTCGCCCATCATAGTTTCAACTTGTGCAGGAGGCCGTAGATAACATAGCGACTCATCAACACCATATATGGCATTGGACAGAGCATCACGTACGCGAAGCAGGGTATGAAGCTTCTGGTATGAGTCGGGCACCGGCACCGGCACCGGATTATTGTCGATAAAAGCTTGACAGGTAAGATTTGGAGCAACTATGACGTCAACAAAAGCAAGCATTTTCAACATGGCTTGCTGGAAGAAGATTGCAACTTGGATTTGTTCCGTCATATCTTCTTGTTCCACGGAATCGATCTGCAATTGCTCACGAGCAGCTTGTACTTCTTGGTTCTCTTCCTCAGAGATGATACTGGGCAAACCACCGCGATGATCCAATTGAATTCACGGACGGTTCCGGTGATTTCGGAGAGAGCCCGGATCCAGCTGTGTGCATCAAGACTACTAGTATGATGATGCCGGAGATCTCCTGCATCAGCGACGAGGAGAACCCACCTGACGCCCAGCTCAGTCAACCATCTCTCCAGGACACTCATGTCGCCGCTGCCTTCTTCGATGCTGCTGCCAAGGAATTCCTTGGCAAGGCTTTTAATGTCCATCTTCTTCTTGCTCGCAGTTTCTTCCTCCTCCCCGTCCTCCAATTGCATGGCCATGGCCGCCTCCATAGAGATCAAGGACAGGTTAGAGCGAGTAGACCTGTAGCCAGTCGATATCGTACCAGCTGAGGAGCTGCCGATGCTGATGGTGGTAGAACTGGATCGTCCGGTCTTGTTGCGGTAGCTCCAACTCCAAGGCCAGCTGCCCGTCGCCTCCATGCTAAACCACCACCGTACAGGTGATTGGCACAGGAGCAGATGCAGATCAACCGAGGTCTGTCTGTTAGCGGGAGCGGGATTGGACCAAGATCTCAGGAGGGAACGGAGCACCAAGCATGCATGTGGCAGGAAGCAAAACCTCTCTAATTGGTCAGAAGCACTGTATATGCAATGCAATCAATACACGATATGATTCCCCCCTCATCATATATGTTATAAAAAAAATACAATGTGATCCTCGCGCGTTCGTTGACGTTGCCGGTGTAGGGAGGGGAAATGGAAATGGTTGTTTCTGCGGTTCTGCCTCTTTAAAATTGCTAATGGTTTTACTTCAAAAAAATGCTAATGGGCCCATACTGAACACTGTCGCAGAAAAATAAATTCCTCACGGTGTCCGGGTTCATTGAGCTCTTGCATGGTGACTTGGTGTCGCCGTATCTGGACGGTGCAAACTTCAACAGTTACACCTTACAACTGATGTGTGCTCAACATTCGTTGTCTTCACTAGAAACTCAGGCGCGGCCTTCCCGCGCCCTCGTCGGAATGGACCAGTCCTTGTGTATCTAGCTTGATTGTCCTCCAGGATTTTCCAAATTTGATCTTATGTTAATCTCTGAATCTGGGAGCAAATTTTAGGGAGATTCAACGTCAGAAGCAAGCAGTCATGTGAATAACTCAAAGGTGCATTAAACACAAGCTGGGGAGGGATTCAAAAGTGGATTAATCAATGGCAAATGCTATAGTTGTATCTACAGATAACAGCTGGGGGGGGGGGGGGGTTCTACATTACAGTAGATCTTAACACTTAATTCAGACTCAAAATAATGGATAAAAGTTAATAAAATATCTTACCATTACTAATTGTAGGCTCCTTTTGAAGACTCCATGTTAATCCTCACGAGACGCGCTGGAAAAAAAGATAAATAGTAGAAAATCCCACAAAAATCAGAAACATCCGACCCTAGATTTGGTAGGCATCAATCATGATAGCCACAAGATCTATTCTATATTTTAAACAAATACCCACATTTGCCATTAAAAAGTAGAATAAAATAACCCCTAAAATTATATAAAAATTACCACCTATGCCATTACAAAAATAATACCCACGTAATTGTTTTTTAGGAAAATATATCCTCCCTTCGGTGACTCCTCGTGTCTCTTGTCCATGCCGTTTAGCCCTATCGCCGCCGCCTGTGGTCGATCAGCCCTCACCAGAAAAGAAAAACGGATCTCCTATTCCGGTTGCATCAATTCTAGAAGTGCATGCACCGACCGGATCATTGGTGCCTAGCTGATTTTGATCCCCTTTGGCGATGGAACCTCAGGAGAAAATTGATGCCGCTGCTGCCACTTCACGTGGTGCCCAATGGACTTGCAACGAGCAAAAACGGATCTCTGAGTCTGCTTTGATCCCCTGAGAGAGCAAGGCACAAGATTGTAAAGATACTATCATGATGGCAAGGTATGTGAAGTTTAGTTAGATTCCACTGCATATGCGTACATGGCTATTGGCTACATGCAACGTAGATATCCTAAGAAAATAGTTGTGCTCAAACAGAGCTCTCTGCAACCTTAGAATAACTACTTTCTTGGATTGTCAGGAAACAACCTAGCTTATAATTTATAAATGGATCTGATCTCAGATCATTTTTCTGCTGCACATGAAAAAGAAACATAACTCCAGATAGCATATATTAATTTGTCAGGATTTCCAGTGTTGATTTCAGTTAGGCCTAATCAAAGACTGAATTCCTAGCTAGAAATTGCATCTACCAATTGGCAGCCCCTCATAGCATTATTAAGTGTGCACTTGGAGTACTTGCTGTCCTTTCGTTGCCCAAGAGATCTCTAGGTTCCTGATGTCACCTAGGGGTACCATATCATCATCAACAAGCTTGTCATGTGGCACGCTCTTCGTCAGTATGTGGTGGAGCCCGAATGCGACAAACTCATGAAGGTCTGTGTCATCAATAACCATGCTGGCAATTGGCATAGATGAGCTTGAGTACCCTGTGACCGCAGAGCTGCAAGTAAATTACTCTCGCTCATGTGTCCTGCCTGCTCCTGCACCACCTCTATCTAGCAGCATAGCAATACTGCATTGCAGGAGGAGTTCTTCAGCATACGAGGGAAAGCATAGGTTGTCCACCACGACAGGCAGCCGGCCGGTGAAAAAGACTTGCACAAACTTACATGACTCCATCCAGGTTAGAGTTGTTTAATTCTGATGCGAAAAATCTTTTTAGCACCAATTAGACTATAGCGACGTGCATGCAAATTAGCCCATGTAAAGAAAAGATTCACGGGTAATCCCAACATATTTTTCTGTGTTTGTTTGGGTACCTAGCGTCACTTCAAAGTTTAAACACAATTTTTTAGTGCCTATTTCCATCAATGAAGAAACAATATCTAAAATATTTTACAGTATGTTATTTAATGATCCATAATGTAGAATCCATTAGACATACATACTGATGGTGGCCCATTTTTTCGGCGTACGAATATAAGTGAATCTTGATAATTTTAAAATTAGTGTATACAATGATATCAAATATCTACATCTTACTATTACATAAGCAAACGAATTTGGATAAAAATCGAAGTATATAAGGCAGACAAAGATCATATCAATATGTTTTTCTTATTTCATTTCAGAACAATACGATATAGTTATCTGACTTTTAGAGATACCACGAGAAGTATGTTTTTTATGCTATCTGTTCTGTGAAATTATGACTCGACAAAGTATAAGATCAATTACCATGTTTTTTTAAAAGTATATAATATTCATACTATTACTAATTACAGATTCCTTTTAAAGGTTCCACATTAATAATCATAGATGCTCTAGGGAAAAAAGATAAATTCTAACAAAAATTGGAAACATGCTAACAATCTGGCAATATCTAAGAATCATAGCCTTGAATCTATTATGTTTTCTAAAGAAACATAAAGATAGTCTAAAGTAACCCCTAACAACTCTAATATGAATTACCCATCTCTACCATTTTGCAAAAATAAACTAAGGTCACATTCTAAACGACGTCATTATAAAAATAACTGAAACAACCTCATAATTTTGCATCTAAATTAATCGCATATGACATTATTAGAAATAACATAAAGTAAACCCCTAAATTTTAATCTAGAATACATATATATTCATTCTAAAAATATACCAATATATAATTAAAAATTACCTATTTATATTATTGTTATAGAAACTACTAACTTAGTTTATTTATGCATGGTGTGTAATACAAGGTGCACATATGTATGGAGGAAGCCATTAGACTAGCGATTTTCATGTTAAATACATAGTCCAAACTAAGTTTGATTAAACTTAAACACATAACAAAAGGTATTATGTAAAGTGCAAAACCGCTATGAATGTGAACGGAAAAGCATATATAGTAATTACTAACTAAAGTTGGATAAAGATAAATAGGTATCTATAAATATTGTATGTGTTAGAATATTTACCAAATTACAATTGGATTAAGATAAATATGTATCTATAAATATTGTGTTAGAATATTTACCAAATGGAATATATTGCAGGGTAAACAATATTGATTATTAGCCACGACCTCTAATTTTTTAAAAAAGTTCTGATAAAATATCTCAAAATTATTAGCCCGTGCGGGAGCATGGGTTGATGGACTAGTAATAGATAATAAGGCTAGGTGATTATACTGTTTGAACAGCATCTATGTCAATCAGCATAGAGGTAGACATGTCTTATTGTCTCGTGCTCTTCTGCTTGTTCCTGTGGCACTTCAGGTCTTCATTCATATGTTTCGCTGAGTTCATTAGAAGACGACTGTTCATTCGCATCTCCCCTATATTGGATTCATCGTGTCCTTATATCTGCTCATTCGGTAATTCACATAATTATTGAATCACCACATCAGCTCATAGAGGCAAACGATCGAGCATATGACCGGTGTGCATAACGGAAATAAAAACCAATTGAGAACAGCCAACATGACCTCCCATGGCCTTGCCGCGTTCGTTGCTGTGCTAGAGCATGCAGCTGGCGTATATCGCAGCAGCCATGGGTAGTCCTACGTTGGAGCCGCGGTGGCGTGGCTGCGCCGCTGCCCGCTGGGGGTGCAACAGCTAACGAGCCATGTGTTACAGCTTACACGAGCTGCGACTATGGCGGGGCAGCAATGCAGATAGAGCACAGCAGGTCGTCCGACGACGGCGGCGGAGCGGACGGGAAAGAGCGGTTGCGCTGCACCGCGCAGCTGCGGCATCTCCTCTCGACGAGCAAGAGATGGCTGTGCTCCACCTGCGTGCCGGGCAGGGCAGCAACGGGTGATGCGGCCTCTGTCAGGAGGTTAGGGACGGAGAAACTGGAAAGTAGTCCAGTTTTATAATGCTTCATCTTCTTCAGTCATGGCTTCACAAGCCAAGGCATTTCTCATACGCGATCATTAACACGAACACTGCTGATGGTGTAGGAACTGAATCCTCCGGTCTCGTCGCGGTAATAAATCCAAGGCCAGCGGCCGCGATCCCAGCTGCCCGTCGCCTCCATGCTAAACCACCACCGGTGACATCGCCGTGCGTTGCTACATGCGCAAGAGCGCGACGTACGCGACGGATCGGAGGCTAGCTAGCAGTGGGACTCTCCCCGCCGGCGCCGGCTCGGCAGGGGCCGAGGCCGAGCTTCGTGGCCGCGCCATGCCGCCGGCCGTCCCGCCGCGGCCAGCACCTTCTTCATCTTACTCCGGATATCGCACACCACACGAGGCGCAGGAGCTAGCTATCGTGGCGGCGGCTGGATGCAAGTGCCATGGGCAAAGGGTGGACTGTATTTCAGAAATACCGACCACCCCTTGAGCCCACATCGACCGTCCAATCGGGAATCGGCGGCCTAGATTGGGACCTGGGAGCATTGCGCAAGGCGTCTTCCTCCTCCGGCGCGCGCGCCAGGCGCTGGCCGCGGTGGTCCGGTGGGTGGCCCAGGAGAAGCCGGTGACGGTGGTGCGAGTGTGCTCGGACGTGTTCCTGGCAAGAGTTGAAGATGGCGCGGCACCGGGGCCATGAACAGCAGCTCCTTCGTGCCATGCAAGGCGTGCAAGGAGTACTGTACTACTGTTTATATATTGTCGCGACTCGCGACAGTTTTGCTCGGTGATATATATGCCTTCAGTTCAGAATCCGTCAAAGCAGCTGATGTCGTCGTGAACAGACATACTGATTGTGAAGATTGCAGGATGGATTCTGTTGTGAGTTCTGACGGCAGATCCTCATCAGGTACGGCCTCCCCTGGCTGCATCTGTGATCAAGTAGGAACCAAATTTATGTAGCCAAAGATGTTTTTGCATACTTGTATAGTCTGTTCCTTGTAAAAAACCACCCACTGAGTACTGACAATTGGGCAAGTAAATGCTACTGCTTACTGTTATAGCACAAGTAATTGATTTGTCCCCTTTGAAAAGAAATCTGTTCATACTGAGGTACTTAGGTACAACATATAACGTGATGTCTAGCTGCACTAGGAAGAAGCAAATGGTTCTCGACTCCTCAACTGACAACAACTTCCTATGTATACTTTGTGTCAATAACCTGACAATACTTTGTGTCAGATGCGAGAATACCAATAACCTGTACAAATGATGTTTTCTCTCAACCGACATATGATTGGTCTTGGTTGCTAATGAAGCCAGTGCCTCTCTGCTATATACAGATCAGTATAGCAGTGGGAACTGCGAACCAGTGTCTCGATTGGGCAGCAGAAATTGTGTCTGATGCCTCAAGTCTCTGTTGCCACATGTACTGCAACGAATTCATTTGGAGAAAGAAGATAATATAAACATCACTGGTGGTAATACAAACCTGCAAGGCAGAAATGTACATACAGGTACAGCTCTCTGCTATTCCAATTTTGTTTCAGAAATTATGAACAAAATATAAACGACAAAATGAAGTTTTGTAATGCTTCAACTTTTTTTTAACTGCTTCACTTGCAGCTTCAGAAGCCAAGCCATTTGAAGCAACAACGTCAATATTTCTTTTTCTAACCGAATACAAAAGAAAGTTGCATATTTTCATTAAGGTAGAAGTTGAAGAAGTGATTACAACGCATTATGCAGAGCATGCGCCAAGTACAGATGAGCCGATATTACAGAGAGGATTACTACCGATGAGTGTACAAGTACAACACAACATTTCATTCCAAAACTAACACAAACGTACCTACAGCGACTTGTCTTTGGTGGTGCTGCACTCTGTCGATCATCCATTCATCCTTCAAATAGCTCTTGCAGCATGTCCTCCAGCTCCTGGGGAGTGAGTCTTGGCGTTGTAACATTGTTGTCGTGTACGTACTTTGTATAGCCTGAAATGATTTTGTCGGTGATAGCTTTGCGCAGCATTTTCCTCAACTTAGGATCTGGAACCTTCCACAGTTTCTGGGTAATGTAGGTCTTGTGAAATTCAGACTCGAACTTAGGCAGTGGGGAGGAGTTTTTCCCGAAGCAACCAGGTGTTGGATTGAACAAGCATGCCAACACCGGTGCCCAAGATGACTGTATATAACTCTCCATATAGCCCTCGACTTTGGCACTGAGGGCTGCCTTGTAGGATTTGGGAACGTAGCAGTGGAGTTGATCCTGTATGAAAGATGAGTTGTTGAGCAGGAATAAGAACCTGAGGCTTTCATCTAGTAATGCTTCTGACTTATTAGCAAGCTTTTGTTCTAGACAAGAGGCCATTCCTATGATCATGCTGTACAAAGGTGATAAGTCCCCAATGCACATATGACATCAACAAATCCGAGCATTTTCATCTAGTAATGCTTCTGACTTATTAGCAAGCTTTTGTTCTAGACAAGAGGCCATTCCTATGATCATGCTGTACAAAGGTGATAAGTCCCCAATGCACATATGACATCAACAAATCCGAGCATTTTCATCTAGTAATGCTTCTGACTTATTAGCAAGCTTTTGTTCTAGACAAGAGGCCATTCCTAAGATTTGGAGCGCATATGACATCAACAAATCCGAGCATTTTCATCATGGCTTCTCTTAGGTAAATCTTGCATACTGGAATTTGTCCGTCATGTACTGTTCCTCACTCTCCGTAACAGATCCTCCTTCCTCCACGGAGCCGGGAGAGAAGAGAAACGACACGAGGAGGCAGAAGCTATCTGTTATTTCGGTGAGAGCACGGATCCAGCTCGATGCATCAAGAGCCTGTTGCTGCTCAAGTTTCCCTGCAGCTGCAGGTGCGCCATCGTCAGCGTCAGCGTCAGCGAAGGGGAGGTGGAGAAGCCACCCGACGCCCAGCTCGGTGAACCACCTCTCCAGGACCCTCATGTCGCCGCCTTCTTCGGTGCTGCTGAATTTCGCCGCCGACGGCGCACAACAAAAGAATTCCTTCACAAGGCTTTTGATTCGCTTCACCTTCTTCTCGTAAGGCGACGACTTGTCCTTTCTTTGCGGAACCTTTTGCCTGGCGGTTGAACAAACTCGGTGCCCTTCTTCTCCATTTCTTCCAAGTGCAAGGCCGCCTCCATAGAGAGAGAGGACGGACGAGAGCCGCTAGATGCGTAGGCAGTCGAGAGGGTACCTGACGAGCTGCTGATGTTGTAGGAAGAAGAACTGGATCCGGTCTGCTCGCGGTAGCCCCCGTCCCTGCCCTTGATGGCCTCCATGCTAAACTGAAGGTTCCTCTCCTCCTCTAGCTCACCGCTGGCGACGACCGCCGCGCCAGCCACAGACCCACAGTCGTCGTCCCCAACGACCCCAACCTAGCTCATCGACATCCTCGCAAGAAGAAATTTATCCCACGGTAAAGGTGCTGTAGCATTTTTCTATCACTTAAATTTTAATTTCAGTTGCATTCGCACGCCATTTTGACAATGAAGGTATCATATATTATCTCATTTCTATATGTTATTATGTGCAGTTTGTATATGTTATTATGTCCAACCACTGATTTCCATCTAACTTAAAGATACACCAGGGTACCACCAAACCCACCAACCATAGCCCATTAATCACACAAAAGCCTAAGCTACTCCTAATCTAACAGGACTGATATATCGGTTTTATGCTCTATAAAGACTGCATACTTTATCGGTGAGTCATTCTTTCCATTGCGCACTTTCAAGATGACCAATCAAACTGACATTATATGGCCTTCTAAAAGTTGAGATTCCTACCTACGGAAACCCACTGAGATTTCGAGCTGTCAAAACGTCAATGACCCTGGTTGCTCAATACTCAGAGGTCAAGATGGCAATGTTTACCCGAAACCTAATAGATTTTTACTCTACTAGCAAGAACGCACGTGCGGCATACACGTTTATTGATGACATGTAGGTACAAAAACAATATCACTTCACTTTAGTGCAAAGCGCTTTTAAAAATACTTTATATTCGCTCTCTCATGTATGGAGAGCTTTAGGTATTTTCAAAACTCATGATAGTTGGCATTTATTTATATGGAGAAAACTCTCTAATTTATTGTCTTTTAGCAATACGAGATAATTGTGTATAGACGTGGATACAAATGTGGGTATATTTAGGTGGGCCCTTTTTTGGGTGAAAATTTTTTTGGGTTTAGAGGGGGAAATCAACATAGGAATGTCCCTCTCCCCTCTTTTTTTTTACCATTCATCAACCAATTTTCCCGACAGGTGGGTCCTATGTGAGGTGGGTGTGGGTTTTTTTGTTGGTGAGAAGTGTTTTCAAATCTAGTTCTCTTTATAGTATAGATTAAGACATGAGTTTGGATCACTTTTTCTATCCGTTGGTTTATTAACGGGCAAACTATTAAACCTAGCGGGTTTACGGGCATTGGTTTGGAAATAAAACACAAACCCGTGAACCAATGGTTTTTTTAGACTCGAACATATACCTTCAAATAACCCATCTTTTAAACCACGCCTCAATTTAGATGGCCTAATCGTAACTTGTTGCTTTCTTTTTCACAGAATCAAATGTTTACTTCTTATATTGGTCTTCTCTATTTATCTATGATATTCTTGAAACATATGGCCAATAAAAATCAATAAAAATAATTTATGTGGCCTAGTATTCATCGAGTTTTTCTATAATATATGTATTTTTTAATGGGCACAGGCGACCCGTGAATACCCGCAAACTCGATAGGCATGGGTTTGGGCAAAAAATAAACCCGTGACGGGTCATAGGTTTTTAATGGGCGGGTTTTATTTTCATGGGCATGGATTTAGGATGGCAAAACGTAGCGGGCTTGAACCCGTTGACATTCCTACTCAGAGGCAGCGATTGACCGTGGATGTGCACCACAACTATCTATCACCTGTGCGTGAATTTGCTATTTATTGCCCACACATGGTGAAGAATAGAATTTGACCTAATAGGTCTTCAACCTATTTATGGTAACCGAAGGAAATCTGACCCAATATTTATTCAATCTCTTCTTAGAAACACATTACAGATGTAGACGCTCAAAATGCACACTGACCCCTATAATTACACGTATAATCCCTATCTCTATGAGCACATTCGAGAGATTGAGCCGACATATGTTACGATTGACCCAATATTTATTCAGTGGGCTTGTAGCTTATGGTGTGGCCTATATGCAAGCCTCAACATGGCCCAATTACAGCCCATGTGTTGTTTTTATTTTATATTTTTGTTTTTATTTCTTTCGTTTCTTCTTTTTGTTTATTTTTACTTTATTGTTCCTTTCTTTATTCTTCCCCCCCCCCTTCAAAAATCATATTGTAGATATTTTTCTCAGATATTTAATATTCATATAATCTATATCTATTTATTTGTGTTTTGATATTTTCACTTATCCTTTTGTTTTATTTTCCTTTTCATATTTCATATTACTTTGCTTATTTTTTTTTTCTTTTGAGAAAAATCCAAATTACTTCGCGAAGTATGGCCAAAATTCAGACAACCTCTTAAACTATTTATTTTGGTTCATATCACTCTCATAACTAAGTTAATTGGTTCTATATATCCTTTAATTGGATTTATCCTTTTTATTTCTCCGTACATGTGTCAAGTTTAAGTTGAAATTTTATGGAATGATAGAGAACATCATAAATTATTTCTAAAAATAGTAACATAAATTTTAATATTTTTGTAATGGCCATGGTATATAATAGCAAATTAACCTATAGTGATACAAAATTGTATGAAAAATAATGGTAAAAATTATAATATATTTTGAAAATATGTTTTGATCCACTATCATTGAAAAAATATTAACTTAAAATTCCACACCGTGTATATGAAAGGATAAATTTTACGAAAGGGTTGATTGGATCAACTAGTTACACCGACTGTTTTCGTATTGAACAGTACGGACAAATACCTGGAGATTAATCAGACGCGCGCCACCGATTTTTTGGAGTCTTGATGATTCCGAAGAGTGAAGATGGCAGTTGCAGTCTATGAAGAAGGGGGGATACCGAATGCCCTCATACCCAGTTGTGATCTCTCGACGCAGCCATGCGGAACGAGGCTCTCTCTCAACATATGCGGCACGGCGACGATCCGATGCTGCTCATCCGGTTGGTGGTGACGCATCCGCACTCTCCCCTTGGCGTCGCACTGCAACACGCAGTTGTTCGTGCACTGCACCATCACGTCCCCCTCCGGCGACACGACGGCCACGGCGCCTGGGCGGTCGCGGACGACGTCGGCCGCCGGATTTGTAGGAGACGAGGAGGACGCCGTCGCAGGAGCCATGGACTCGGAAGTCGCCTTCGTCCCTGATGAGGGGCCCAGGGACGCTCCCGAGGAGGCCACCGGGCCGCCGGAGTCGCTTCCTGTGGTCCCGGCGGGCCGGCGCGGTGAAGCGGATGACCGGTTGGGTGGTGCTGGCGCGGAGGTCGATGGCATCGAGGCGGACGCGGAAGTGGCGCGGCGTGGTGGTCGGGGGGTCGTCGCGGCGGAGGCAGAGGAGTGGCATGGGCGGGCGGTGGCGGTGCTGGGCGGTGAGGAAGCGGGGGTCGTCGATGAGGGAGCGCCATTGTTTGCAGACGGCACGGAAGCGGAGGACGGCGGCGGCGGGCAGGCGGACTAGGATGTCGTGGATGAGGTCGTCCGGGATGATGCTTGGGGCAGCAGCCATGGCTGGCCGGCGGCGGCGGCGGGACAGCGATGAGGTGGTACGTCGCTTCGTACAGTAGCAAGGACGGACAGGACAGGCCGTGCGCACCTTTTTTTTTTTGAGATTGATACTTGGCCGTGCGCACTTTATTTACTTGCAGAAGAGAAGAAGAGACATACGGACACGTTATCCGACTCCGAGTACGGTGTTCGTTCGATCGTACCAAGGGAAATTTAATGGACTTTTCTACTCTCTCCGTTCTAAAATATACGGAGTAGGTTGTTTGACTCTTTCAACTACAAATTTGACCGTTTGTCTTGCTAAAAAGATTATGAAAATATGGCTAAATTTAAAGCATTTATGAATATTTTATATCAATAAAGAGTCACCACAAAGAATATGATAATTTATATAAAATTTTGAATAAGACGAGCGATTCAAACTTGTTTTTGGCGTTGAAAAAATAGATCTCTACCTAATTATAAAGCATTTATTATTTCTTTGATACGTCATAATTTTATAAAAATCCTCCTAATATTTATATAAATTAATCCACCATCCTTTAATTTTACAAATCGCGCTGGATGGTCTAGTAAACTCTAAAGTGCCGCACTCCTGTTCTTCTCTATAGCTTCACCCCTGTTGCGGAGGGGTGGCTTAGAGTGAGGTTAAACAATGCTTTTGAACTTGGTTCCCGGCAAACACAATTTGCTTTAAATATACAGCGGAACATGTGAGGTGTTTAGTCTATTGTTTTCCATTTCAGAATATTTTATATTATAACCAGAACATCTTGCTTCTTAGGCTAGTCCCAGTGCAAGGTTTCATAGAGTTTCATGTACATGGTGTCAACTCAGCATTTCAGATGATGTGGCAGAGAGTTAATGAGGAGAGAGATGAAATGGGTTTCATCTAGATGAAACTCTGTATACACGGTTTCTAACTAGTTTGTGTCTTGCATGCATTGCCTATGAAACACCAAAATGAAACAATGCATTGCATGGACCATTTCATCCATAAATTAATTGTCTACTTGTTTATGTGTCATTCTTGGAAACACAAAAATAAAATCCCCACTGGGACTAGCCTTACTGAAAACAAATTTGTCTCATCTACTACTAGTGAGGCCTATACAAGCTGAGGCCCAACAGCCCACCGAATGGGATTTACCAGAGGGAAAAAGTCCATCTTGCTTCCCTCATTTGTAACCGAAGTTTGGTTTGACTCTTCCATTTTAGATGCCGGGTAAGCAACCTCCCCCATCCTACAAAATCGTCTTTTTCTCCCTCACTGGTTTTGGACCCCAGTTTTGACCGTTCGCGTGCCACATCGTTGCCATGTCGGATATTGACATGTGGGCCCTGCTGACTCAGCTCATACGAAAAAAACTCCCTCTCTCGCTCGCGGTCGCCAGAGCGCCACCACACCCTCGCCATTCCGCGCCGCCCCACCGCTCTCGAATCCACCTTGCTCAGCACCACCGCTGCTACAACCTCTACCCTCTCGCCCACTCACCCGAGTCGTTCCCCACACGCCCCATCACCGCCGCAGCTCGCCATGGCCGGTGGGTGAAGCTCACCGTCGACCCAAGCCATCGTCATCTCCCATCCAAGCCACCACCCCAGCTAGCTTCACCTCTATACAGAGAAGTTCGGAGAGTCCGTGCCGCCCCGCTATCGCCGCCGGAGGTGAGAGAATGGCGTCGCCGATGACGGTCGTCCGCCGCAGTTGAGGGGAAACACGGAGGAAGGAAGCAGGAGAAGGAGTGTTTGGGGTGTGTTCTAGCACCTAGTGGTGGTGTTGAAGGAGCGCCAAGTCGAGAAGAGGGGACACGATGGCCGGTAATGGCCCTCGTCGCCATAAACGCCGGCCAAAACTGCCATGCATTGGGGGGTGAGAGGAGAAGGGGGAGGAAGGAGAAAAGCCAGCCAGCCTTGTGTTCCAACACGAGGCGGAGCTCGTGGACTAGCACTAATGGGAGGAGAAGACCGGAGATGGCCGGTGCAGCAGCGCCATGGCATGAACGCTGATGGCCGCGCGCGCCCTGATCTGTCATGAGGAAGAAGATAGGGGAAAGTGGATCGCCATCACAGCGCCCTCCGAGCGGGCACATCGCTATTGCCATCAACGCGCCCTCCGAGCGGGCGCATCGCCATCGCCGTCTCCCCTGCGGGTGGTGTGAGGAGGCTCCAGGAGCTCAACCTCTCGTTGACCTTAGCGTCGGCGTCGCCGGTGGAGCGAAGGCGGAGGCGGAGGCACGTGGGCGGCCATGGGGGCGGGCGCCCGCGGCCTTGAGCGGCGGAGGTGGTGGGCCAGGCGAGGCATGCAGGTGCGGTGGCGCACAGGGAGCAACGCCTGGAGGTGGGGCCCACACCAAGGTCGCTTGTAGCTGTGAAGGACGGTGGCGTAAAGGACGGCGGGCGGCGAGCACGGCCTGCGCGGCTCGGCGGGGAGCAACGGCGGGGCGGAGGAGGGGCCCGCATGTTAGTATCCGACGTGGCATGCGAACGGTCAAAACCAAGGTCCAAACCAGTGAGGGAGGAAAAGTGACCGGTTTTGTAAGATGGTGGAGGTCATTTGCCCGGTATCTAAAATGGAGGAGCCAAACCAAACTTCGGTTACAGATGAGAGGGAAAAAGTCTGTTTTACTTCCCTAGACACTAAGCCGAGTCCAACATTTCTCTCTAGACTCGGAAACCGTGTGAAATACCTCCCTCAACATTCAAAACCGTCCACTTTGCCTTCTAGCCGAAGTTTTAAGCGGTTTCAAGGTGGTTTTGCATTTTTAATTGAAAATAAATCTTATAAATACTTAATGAGGTTATTAAACCATGAAAAATATTTCTAAGCTTCTAAAAATTTCGAGAAAAATTGCAGAGATGGAATGTGACGCAAGAAATCTAAATAAAATATTTAAACTAATGAAAATATCTATAAAATTTTCTAAAACTTAGATTTAGCTCCAATAAATTAGAAAATATATACAAAAGAATTATATATATACCATGAAAACCGCTTAAAAACCACAGTAAGGAGGCAAAGTGAACGGTTTTGAAAGTTGAGGGAGGTAGTTCGCTCGGTTTTCGAGGCTAAGGAGGAATACTGGACTCGGCTTAGTGTCCAGGGAGGTAAAACAGACTTTGTTTTTTTTTCCTTATGGGAGCGGCTGGGTAAATTCCTAACTCGTTTGGCCCAAGGCCTGCCCGGCGAGGCCCAACGGCCAACTGTCACGCGCCGCCGTGCCCGACTTGTCGTCCTTGTCCCTCCCCCCTCTTCTTCTCCGACCCCGATTCCAAGCAAACCAAATCCCCCACCCCGATTCCCCAATCCCCAACAACCCACTCCCTCCCCCCTCTTCTTCTCCGACCTTCTCCGATCCAGCGCCATGGCCGGCGCCGGAGGGGAAGGTCTCTCGGCGGATTGCCATCAGGAGATACTGTTGCGCTCACGCGCCGCGGATTGTCTCAATTGGCGTCGCGTGTGCAAGGAATGGCGCCGCATGATCACCTGCCGCTTCTTCGTCTGCGCGCATCGGCGCCGCCACCCACCGAGGCCTCTCCCGCTCGTGTTGTTCCGCGACGACGACACCCCATCCGTACCCCAGGCAGGCGCTCTATTCCGCCGCGCCTTCCTCGTCGGCGACATCTCCTCCGAGGCTGCGGTGCGCGCCGACGGCCGCGCCTTCCTGCTCGGCGACATCCCCTACCAGGCCTACGGCCGCGCCGACGCCCGCGCCTTCCTCGTCGGCGACATCTCCTCCGAGGCTGCGGTGCGCGCCGACGGCCGCGCCTTCCTGCTCGGTGACATCCCCTACCAGGCCGATGGCCGCGCCTTCCTCGTCGGCGACATCTCCTCCGAGGCTGCGGTGCGCGCCGACGGCCGCAGCTTCCTGCTCCGCGACATCTCCTACCAGGCCGACGGCTCCGACGCTCGCGCCCATGTCCTGCTCTGGTACCTGTCGAGCGCTGACGCCCACGCCGAGGGCGGGGTGCCTCTCATCCCGTTTGGCCGCGCTGACGCTCCCCTCCTCCTTGGCGTGCGCGCCGAGGCCGCGCATGTCGGCGCCCAGAGCCCGCCGCCGCTCAGCAGCAGGGGCTGACCCTTCGACTCTCTTCTTCAGAGCCTCTCTGATGAGACCGGCGGCCGCCTCGTGGCCTTGCGCGTCGACGCCATTAATGTCCGGGGCCGCTTCACAGTGCCTCTGATCAGGTTCCGTGGAGACGATGCAGCATTCAGCATCCATGGCTGCCTCGGCGACATGCTGCTCGTCTCCTACCATGGAAGCCTGTTCATGTACAGCCCGTGCAATGGTACGTACACTACACTCCCTCCGATCCACACTGATGGCGTCATCATCGGCTTCTATGCGCACCCCGTGGCAATGTATCGTGGCAATGTGAAGCCGTGTGAGTATGGCTGTTACTCTGTTGTCAGACAGACGCACACATGCGTCGGCCACCACATCGGGTGAGCTCTGCAGTCTTCTGGACAATGGAATGGAGGGTTGCCAGCTCCCCCCTGTGTTCCTTCACGGAGCACTGCACTGGCTGCAGTTTGGCTTGGGTCGCGATATCCTCGTCTTCGACACTACTACCTGTCTGTTCCGGTTCATGAAGGGAGCTGAAGAAACTAGGTCCCCAGCCTATCAGCTAGTTATATTGGATGGAATGCTGACTGTTACTGAGGTTTACGGAGACGACGATGACCCAGTCATGACCGTGTCGTGTGGAAACTCGTTGACTACCATCAGGAGGCGGCATGGGTACAGGAGTGTGAGCTTGTGCTTCCACTAGCGGTAATATCTGGATATCTTGGTGATCTGGATGAGTCTGAAGACCCACTGGTGTACCTCGTCTCACAGGATGGAGAGGTTCTTGTTGAGTGCCCAGATGATCTTCTCCATTTCGGCACTGCCGGCCTGCTTCTTGGTTGGGAGTTACCACCATGGCGTCTATGCTCTTCACACTTGTTCTTCTTATCTACCTGCATAGATCTTTTGATGTGACCAAAATCGATGTGTTACTGCGGATTGAATGCTAATCAAGTTCATGATGGTCTTTTTGAAATTAGAGTTCATGTGATGTATCATTGAGTTCTATGCCATTGTCTAAGATTGTTCAACCTCTGTAGCTGTGCTTCTCTGAAGTTGCTGCACTGGATTTCAGAACTTGCCATTGTTCATGAATTCGCTTGATGGACAACTGTTTTCAGCATGCAACTTGTCTTTTCAGAACTATAGACCCCCCATCTCAACTTGTCTTTTCAGCAGGCAACAAACTGGTCTTCTAATCCCATGGCAGTGTTAATCACATGCATCGGCAACACGCTACAACAGAGCATAACAGAGGAACAGAGTATCGCTGAGGGGAAAGGATAGGGACGGTACATGACTACAGGCCACTGCATCTGTAGTTGCCATCGGTGTGTTGACCTTTTTTTTTTTTTTGGAAATGGAATAGTCTCCTGCCTCCGCGACGGCACACAGATAATTTGTTGCGTTGACTTGTTATATATGCTTACTCTTAACTCGCACGTCTTAAACCGTGTGAATTGATTACACGCATGTAATCTGTTACTTGCCATTTCCCAATGCCAGGTTTACTGACAACTGTTTGGCGACAACACGATTGCCCAGTTAACACACATTGTTTTGCCGATTTGCCTGGTTCTCTTTGTAACCATTTTGTTGTTACTAATCAAAACGTACCATCAAAATTACCAAACTTACAGCTGCTGCTTTACACGGCAACGTTTCTAGTTGCCGCATTCCGAGTCATCTGATAGAAACTTCTGAATAGACTTTTTGAAGTAGCGAAACTTCTGAATAGATGATACTCCAGAAGGTTTGACTTGAAATACAGAACATACAAACATAACCGGCGCTAGAATAAGATACAACATACAAGCCAGTTCTCTGTTGTTCCGGATAAAAGAAAAGATCAGGAATTTCAGTGGAATAAAACTTGCGTGCTCAGCTTTTGGTAGTATAATCTACAACGGATCAGCTCGAGAAATGAAGTACGTTGAACCAACGGGATTTTATTCCAAAACCGAAAGAAATGGTGAACGCGGATGGAAACATAACTAAAATACTACATTTTTTTCATCCTTCAAATAACTCTTGCAACATTACTTCCAGCTCCTGAGGAGTGAGAGTGATTCCTTGGGCGATAGCAGTATTATCTTGCAAGTATTCTGTAAATCTTGGAGTGAGTTTGTCGATCACAGCTTTCCTCAGCCTTCGCCTGAGCTCAGGATCGGGGACCTTCCAGAGCTTCTGGGTAGTGTAGGTTTTGTGGAACTCAGACTCGAAGTTGGGCAATGGGGAAAATCTTCCTAGGCAGTGAGGTGTAGGGCTGTGCAAGCATGAAAGGACTGGTGCCCAAGACACCTGAAGAAATTCCTTATGTATTGGTTGATTTTGCTAGTGAGAACGGGCATGTGGGACTTCATATCGAACATTGGAGAAAACTGCTGTTGAACGAAGTGCAAGTTGTTGATCCACAACAGGTACCGGAGGCTCTGATCTGGGAATGATCGCGACTCTCCATAAAGCTTTTGTTCAAGACAATCTATCATCTGCAGTTTCAGGCTGGGTAAAGTACCAATGTTGCCAATCGCAGGCGCAAACTTGCGAAGCTTGGCAGCTTCGTACACAATTCGATGCTCCAACCCATAATCAGTCTCCAACAAATTGATGTAGCTTAGTACGGAGCGAGTCATCTTGTGAATGTCGGATGATGATCCATGGAGTGCCCTGTCGTCACCTTCTTCCGTCGATGATATGAGACGAGCACTGATTATAACCTCTTTCATAGTGTTCCACACAGCCTCATCCAATTTGACCAGTTTTGCCGACAAGAGGCTGAGCAGCTCGTTGTGTACGCTTGCAACAAATTGATGCTGCAGTTGCTGGCGCGGCAGAATGCTGATGATACCTTATCGGGCCCCAACGACTTACACAGCATCTCTTGGTATTGGTAGAACCGCCAGAACAGATCACAACTACTAGACGACGTCCCATTGGATCCGCGATCGAACGACAGACGAGACAACCCCGAGCTGCTGCTGCTGCTGCTGCTGCTGCTTGTAGCGTCAGAAAGGCGTTGAATTGCGTAATTACAGGCAGCAGAAGCAGCTGATGATGCGAACATGCTCCGGCTGTAGATGGGAGGCCCGACAACGCGGATGCGCGCCTTGGATGAGGATGAGCCACCCCCAAAATCCATGCTTTCCGGCCTCATCATCATGCTACTCGCCTCTACCGCACGCACCTAATAATTAGATTAAACCTGCATGCCCTCAAAAAATTAAATTAAACCGCAAGCTAGCGCGATCCCAATTCTCACATGCTTTCCGGCCGGCCTTCGATCGAGAGGCTGACAGAAAAACTGATGAGTGTTGATACATATGTATTTGATCGATGATGATGGTAGGATATATGATAGATATATGGCGTACCTGAGCCAGCCAGATGATCTTCCGGTAACTCAAGCTCCAAGCTAATTTCAACCTCCAAGCAATCTAGGCAAGCTGTCCTACTGTAATTAATAAGGATAACGATCGACGACCGTACCTGTCCGACAATGGTCGTCGTTGACTTGACTAGCTGTGCTGGGCGTTAGTTTTTCAAAGACACCCCTGGTTATCATCATCATTAGGCCTCCTCCAATGGTTCAGGATGAGCTAGCTTCAAGATGGCAATGGGTACCCAAAATCCGATGGATTTCTACTCTATTAGGGCACGTGTTTGGGTCACTTTTTCTATCCGTGGGTTTATTAACGGACAAAGTATTAAACCCAGCTGGTTTGCGGGCATGGGTTTGGGAACATAAAACCCAAACCCATGAACCTCTGGATTTTTTAGACCCGAACATATACCATCAAATAATCCATCTTTTTAATTCATATCTCAATTTAAATGGCTCAAACCAAACTTGTTCCTTTCTTTTCAATAGAATCAAATGTATACTTCTCATTCATGATTTTCTCTATTTTATTTATGATACTCTTGCTACATATAACCAATAAAAATAATTCATATGCTCTAGTATTTATTGAGTTTTTCTATAATATGTGCCTTTTTAATGGGCACGGGCGATCCGTGGGTACCCGTAAACACGATGGACATGGGTTTGGGCAAAATATCAAACCCGTGACGCGTCATAGGTTTTTTAATGGCCGGATTTTATTTTCGCGGGCATGGGTTTGGGATGGCAAAACCCAGCAGGTTTGAACCCGTTGCCATCCCTAAGCTAGCTCATAGAATATTTTCTCATATTTTAATAGAAGAAAGGGAAGAGCTATCTCTTGATCAAGAGATAGTCTCATACACACACTTCGAGATTATGTGAGAATGACGCGTGGGGTCATTCATATTATGAGCTATGTGTTAAGAGTTAGATTATTGAACGAGTTTGTAGAGATATGCAGTAGGTTACGAACTCTTGTAGAAGTCCTGGTCATGTAATCTTTACTTCGTGTGATAGTGTCCTAGTAGGATACCTATTGTACGTTAATTGCTCTGGTTATTCCAGACTATAATGATAGCACCGGCACCTCTTTGAGGTAAGTCATTCCTTGTACCTTATAGAGTTGTCTTTTAGAGTACTTAGAATCGGGTGCTGGCTCATATCATTGGAGAAGGCCTTATACTAATTCCTGGCCTTACCGGGGTATATGGTTTTAATTAGGCTGTTTTCATTCATCTCCAACATTTTCTCAATAAATATTTGAATCTGACCGCCAAGACATTAAGCCATCTCCAACATTTTCTCAATAAATATTTTCCAATTTTTCTTTCTTGCCTTTTACTGTTATTTTATTTCTTAAAAAAATTTAAATCTGCACTTTGACTATGGTTTGGATGACTTGGAATTCATGATAGCTCAAAACCACCTTATTAAGATCGAAAGGCTTGTTTAGATCTGAAGGTGGTTCTCAGAGTCATTCATATCTTTAAAATGAAGCATGTAATTAATAAGCCTTTAGATCTGAATTTTGTCAATCAATAGTCTCGATTACCATTTCCGTACAAATTCAAATAGTCATATTGCATCCTAGCTTTCAAGTCGTCCAACACACTCCCGCAATTAACACGCCGCTCGTATGTTGCCATTTCATCTGTCGTCATCTATCGTTGCATCCTGATTTTTTAGAGCAACGGTGTAATAAACATATAAAACCCATATAGGCACCTAATTTCGTGTGGCGGCTGCTATGTCAGCCCTGCCTCTAACCTGGACATATCTCATCTCATCTCAGAGTGTCTCCTGCTCATTCTCGGGCACACGGTTTGAAAAATAGCCTCACGAAATTTCCACGTCGTTGTGCGTAGACGCTGCAAAGCCATCCAGAGGACTAGTCGTTTTCTCGATGGCGGCCGTGGACGCTGACGTGAGGAATCGACGCCCGGCCTTCGCAATCTTGGGTCTTGTTTAGTTTCAAATTTAGTGTATCAAATTTGAGAGTTTAGGGTCTCTTCGTAATCATTGCGCTACCGTACGATTTCGTTTGTACGTGTGAAAAATTGTCCAAAAATTAATTAATTAGGCTCAAAATGTTCATCTCGCAGAGTACAATAGCCCTGTTCGTTTAGATTATCAGCCACCAGCCAACAGTATTTTTCTCTCAACAAAAACCAGCACCAGCCACCAACCAGGCAGCATTGTTTTTCTCTCAGCAAAAACCAGCGCTAGCCACCAGCCACCAGCCACCAGCCAACCGAACAGGGCCAAAACTGTACAATTAGTTTTTGATTTCATGTATATTTAGTACTTCATGCATATTATGATATTTTAATGTGATGGAAAATCTTCTTTTTTATAGTAAATTTGGGAGTTGATTTTTTGAAGGCGTTTGTCCATCATGATAGGTAGGTCCAGCGTGAGAGTTACAGTGGCCCTATTCTAGATGAGAAAATATTTTAATTATTTTTGTTTTTTATAGTATGATTAAGAAACATCCTTATCATCCAGCGAAAACTGAAAACAACATAAACATTTGATGGGCGAGGATGCAACGTTATACTTATCTTGAACTTTTTGGATTGTTATACTAGACATAAAGAAAAGAAATCTTCCTACATTAAACCACCTGAGGATCCCAAACCTGAATAGAAAAACGAAGTGATGCTTGATCATTAGCCATCCACAAGAGAAACAGTTGACCGAGTAAAACCAAAGCAATTATAATGGATAATAACGGTGATGCAGATGATAAAAGCATCCATCACTATAAACTGAAAAATGCGCAGCTCCATGAGCGGCAATAATATTTATGCTTATCTTGTGTTTTGTTACATTCAGTATGCAGTGTAAGTGTGTAACTCAAGTGGGTACAAAGAGAACATCGCGCCCCCAACTCGACAACTGATGCTTTACGGGCAACTTGACAAGAGAAACCCCAATATTTATTTCAAAACCGAAATTAATAAGCAGTGTACACATCTGCAATGGAAACCGAACTTAAGACAGTTGTATGGCACCTTTTGTCTTCCAATGCACCGGTTCATCCTTCAAATAGGTCTTGCAACATCTCCTCCAGCTCCTGAGGGGTGAAACTACTGCTTCTAACGGACCTAGCAGTATCAGCTTCCGCCAGGTAATTTGTGAAGCCTGAAACAACCTTCTCTGTTACAGCTCTCCGAAGGATTTGCCTCATGTTAGGGTCCGGGACCTTCCAGAATTTTTGGGCCTCGTAGGTTTTCAGAAACTCCGAATCGAATTTAGGCAATGGGGAGGAGCTGTATCTTCTCAACGAAAAAGAAGGTGTACGACTAATATCCAAGCATAACAACAACGGTGTCCAAGACACTTTCAGATAATACTCTATATGGTTGTTGATTTTGCGAGTGAGGACTGGAATGTTGAAGTTGAGACAATTCATTGGACGAAGCTGCTCGATCAGATAGTATAAATTGTTCGCCAAGAAGAGGAACCCAAGGCTGTGATTTGGAAATGACTGCGAAATTTGGCCAAGCTTTTCTTCTAGAGAAGACACCGTATCTACGATCATGCTGTCCAAAGGTACAACTGGAGCCACTGACGAGTAATTAGCCCTGATGAATCCGATGTAGCGTGTTACGGACCGTGTGGCCTTGTGAATGTGCGATGATCCTTGTGGAGTCTGCGTATCTGAAGAGTCGTCGCCATCCTCCTCCATGATACGTTTCCAAATCTGCTGCATTGTGCTCCCTAGGCCAGTCTCAGTGGGTGTTTCATGGGAGTTTCATTGCATTAAATGTGCTGACGTGGCAGAGAAGAGAGAGTGAAGAGTTTCATGGGATGTGAGCGGAGTTTCATCACCATGAAACTCATCTGGCACAGTTACCAAGTTTCTGATCTAGATAATCGTGCGATGAAACTCTGCACTGAGACTGACCTTATGGCCTCACCCACCATGTCCTCTTTGGCTGTCAAGAGGCTGACAACGTCGGGCTGTATCATTGAAACTTGTGCAGAGGGCGGCGAGTAGGATGACAATCGGATTTGAGGTAAGGCCTTGGACAGAGCACCACGCACACCCAGTAGGATACTGAGCTTCTCATATAATTGTTCCTGCACCCCATTGCTAACAACAACTTCATCAGTAGCTACAAAGTCAACAAAAGCGAGCATTTTTAACATGGTTTCTTGGAAAAATAGTGCAAACTGGACTTGATCCGGAATACAACTTGATTGTTTCCCACGCCCAGATTCAGTCTCTTCCTCGAATTTGATCTGGAATAGCCCGTTCGTCACTGTCCGTAACAGCTTTTTGGTTACCCTCCGTAACAGGAACTGATCAGGAACAGCAGCTTTTAATTGTCCTTCCTCGCAAATAACAGGCAGGCCCATGGAGCCACGATATGGAAACAGCAACGTTGTGGAACGGATGGTCTCAACGATTCCCGCGAGAGCCCGGATCCAGCTCCGTGCGTCCGCCGTTGTGTACAGTATATATGCTCGAGTTTCCCTGAAGCTGCAGCAGGTGTGCCATCAACAAGCAGGGGGAGATGGAGAAGCCACCCGACGCCCAGCTCCGAGAACCACCTCTCCAGGACCCTCATGTCGCCGCCGCAATTCGCAGCAAAGAATTCTTGTACCAGGCCTTGGGTGTGCTTCATCTGCCCTTCCTCCGTTGCTTCCCGCGACACGCTCTCGTCATCGTGGACATCAAAGTCGAAGTGCATGGCCGATTCCAGCATGGAGATAGAGGAGAGGCGAGAGCCGGTAGATGTGCAGGTAGTAGAGATGGTACCTGATGAGTAGCCGCTAACGGCGCAGGAGCTGGATCCGGTCTGCTTGCGGCCGCCATGATCCCTGGCCTTCATGCTAAGGCTATCTATCTTTCAATGGCCGCCAAGGAGGAGGAGCCTTCTTGCTCCAGGCAGATCAAAGTCTTGGACGCGCTATGCGGCGAGCAGAGCAACCTACTGATCGACCCAGGTCATCGTTGACTTGACGAGTACGAGGGGTACTACAGATTAGCACGGCAGCGATAACCCTAAACACTACAGAGATAACCCATGATTGGCGACTCGCATAGTCGGGTTCTAGAAAGGTGGTTCGAACAAAACTAGTCTATTATCTATCTATTATATTAATACAATAGTGTTAAAAGGAGCCACCACGTTCACCGAGAGGGTCAAGAAATTCTCACATTAATCTAAAAAAAGAGAAGGATATGGACCGTCGGATTTTATGAAGATCTAACGGTCTATATTATTCCGTTAATCTAAAAAAGAGAAAAATATATGTCGTCGGATTTGATGAAGATCTAACGGTTTAAAGAGAAGAGTATATACTGTCGGATTTTATGAAGATCTAACGGTCTATATTATTCTGTTAATCTAAAAAAGAGAAAAATATATGTCGTCGGATTTGATGAAGATCTAACGGTCTATATTATTCCGTTCGCCGCCACCCCTCTGCGGTCGCCGCGGGAGCCCCTCCACCGCCGCCGCCACCGCCGCGTAGCCGTCCATGGTCGTCGTAGGAGGCCTCCACCATCGCCGCAAGGCCGTCCCTGGCCACCGCGGGAGCCCTCCACCGCCGCCACACGACTGTCTGTGGCCGCCGCGGGAGTCCTTCGTCGTCGCCGCGCGACCGTCCGCCGCCGGGAGGCCGTCCACCGACGTCGCCGCAAGGCCGTCCCCGGCCACCGCGGGAGCCCTCCACCACGGCTGCGCGGCTGTCTGTGGCCGCCGCGGGAGTCCTTCGTCATTGCCGCGCGACTGTCCGCCGCCAGGAGGCCGTCCACCGTCGTTGCCGCCATGGGAGCCGCCCGCGTGCCTTCGGAGTTTGGGGTCCAGCCGCTCCACGCGCCGCCAGAGGACAGCGGGGCTGAAGGCTGCCGGTCATGGAGACCGACACCCCTCGCCGTCGCCGCCACTAGAGAGAGGTGGGGAGATATATGGAGAGAGATAGAGTGGGGGAGTGGGGGCATCGGTGAAAGAAAAGGAGAAAAAAGAGATGGGTGGGCTCACGTGTTAGTAGTTAGTATATAATATGAGATATAGAAGATAACGGATGCAGAAGAAATTAATATAGAGGAGAGAATCTCAGAGACTAGGCAAAAATATTTCTTTTAGAGGATAAGAACAGAGTACGACGAGTGCGGATAGCCTGAAGCCCCATGTGACCTTCCACGTTTCTCTATATAAGAGGCAACATTCAACAATGAGCGGAGGACACCATGTCGATCTTGCACGTGTACCTAATGAGAGGTGCTCGGATTTAGGGCGTTCAAAAAGGTTGTGAGCACAGCAGGATATAACGATCCTCCCTGTCCGAAGGGAGCGAATCGCTGCCGGGATTGAGCACCATGGCCGTACTCAGCACTCATGGAAGATCATCAAATGGTTTATCCACGCTCAACCCCTTTTGATGGTCTTTGTGAATGACTTAGTGCAAGAAGGAGCATAGAGAGGAAAAACAAAGCGGAGAAACTAAGGTGGTGCAGCGTTCAACATGAGCGAAGGACACCATGTTGATTTGAACATGTAACTGATGAAAGTTGCTTAGATTTAGGGCGTTCACCAAGGTTGTGAGAACAACGTGAGAGAAAAATTCTCCATACCCAAAGGAAGTGAATCGCTGCTGGAATTGATCATCACCATGGTCATGCTCAGCACTCATGGAAGATCATCAAATGGTTTGCCCACACTCAATCCCGTTTGATGGTCTTCGTAAACGAGTCAGTGCAAGAAGTAGGAGCAGATTTAGGAAAAACAAAGCAAAGAAACTCATGTGTCGTACAACTTTGATTATAGGCGTGCTTGACGTGCACATGTGTTGACATGGAACTTGAGTGACAACAGGCTGGGTAAATAAATGCTTCTCTTAATGCCCGATATAATCATGCAACTGTAAACTACTGTCGATCATTCACTAGATCGGGCATCAACCATGTCTATATATTACTCCATCTTTTACCGAAGGAGGAAAAATGCAAAAGATTGATCCATAACCGTGATAGGCACCCATTGGTTACTGCAGCCTAAGTTCTCATTGCATAACTAGCAAAATAGTATTATTTTTCTCATAAATTTTTTTGGATAGCATTTTTCTGGTGTGATTGATTACCCTCTATATTTTATTTCCTCCCTCCTTAAGCTTTCCTTTATGGTATGTCATTCTGATCATTGATTTCTGTAGCAAGCTAGGCTACCGATCATACCGCTAATTTGTAAAGTGAGACGACCCAAACACCATTATGTTTTGTAGAAGATTTCTACTTTAATCCAATCGTCATGTGTTACGCTATTGCATGTTCGTAGAAGTAGTTCTCATGTCCGTGAGGAAGGGAGTATCTCATGTCATGTCAGTAAGTTGCATTTTATATATGTAGTTATATGAATTACTTTATTCACTTACCCATGATCACTACCTCAATATTATGTCACACAATATATTATCTTAGAGCAACTCCAGCAGACCCAACAAATCTCTATCTCAAGTTTAGAGGGTCTAGAAAAAAGTTGCACTCCAGCAAACCTAACAAGCCCCTGTCGCAAGTTTAGAGGGTCCAGAAAAAAATTGCACTCCAGTAGGCCTCCATTCTCGGGGGTCTATAGAAAGCCCTATATTTATGAGGGTTATTACTTGAGTTGTAGCATTTCTATGGCCCTTAAAAATAGAGGTAGACTCTATTTAGTATTTGGAGAGTCTGAGAGGTATTGATAGAGTTAATCTTAATAACATAATGTTATTACCATATTAAACTAAATAAAAATAATACACACTGTTGGTTTTTGATAAGATCTAACAATCTATATTAACCCTTAAAGTACATTGATTAAAGTAAAATAGTTAAATTCTAAATTGAATAAATAAGGAAAATGTAAGTTGATCAAAGAATCAATATCAAATACAATTAGTAAATATAAGCTTGCATCATTAATTCATACAATGTGCCACAAGCATGATGATAAAAAATAATACATTAGTTTGGGCACACTTGGACAAACGGTATTGATAATAGAACAACGGATATTTAAATAAAATTATATTTAATTTAAAAAATCTAAATATTAGTAAAAAACTAGCTACCCGCGTAAATTTGCGCGGGCCACCTTACTAGAATACTAAAAAAGAGAAGGATATGGACCGTCGGATTTTATGAAGATCTAACGGTCTATATTGTTCTGTTAGTCTAAAAAGAGAAAAATATATGCCGTCGGATTTTATGAAGATTTAACGGTCTATATTATTCCGTTAATCTAAAATAGAGAAAATATATGCCGTTGGATTTGATGAATATCTAACAGTCTATATTATTCCGTCTGCCACCGCCCCTAAGCGGTCGCGGCGGGAGCCCTCCATCACCGCCGACACACAGTTGTCCATGGTCATTGTAGGAGGCCTCCACCGTCGCCGTAAGGCCGTCCCCAGCCACCGCGGAAGCCCTCCACCGCTGTCACGCGGCTGTCCGTGGCCGCCATGGGAGTCCTTCGTCGTCGCCGCGCGACCGTCCGCCGCCGTCGCCGCAAGGCCGTCCCCGGCCACTGCGGGAGCCCTCCACTGCCGCCGCACGGCTGTCCGTGGCCGCCACGGGAGTCCTTCGTCGTTGACGCGCGACCGTCCGCCACCGGGAGACCGTCCACTATCGTCGCCGCCGCGGGAGCCGCCCGCGTGCCTTCAGAGTTTGGGGTCCGGCCACTCCGCGCGCCTATGGAGCACAGAGGGGCTGAAGGCCAGGCCAGGGAGACCGACACCCCTCGCCGCCGCCACCGCTGCCACCAGATAGAGGTGGGGAGATAGAGGAAGAGAGATAGAATAGGGGGAGTGGGGGCATCGATGTAAGAAAAGGAGAAAAAGATATGGGTGGGCTCACGTGTTAGTAGTTGGTATAGAATATGAGATATAGAGGATAACGGATGCAGAAGAAATTGATATAGAGGAGAGAATCTCAATGACTAGGGAGGAATATTCCTTTTAGAGGATGAGAATAGAGTATGACGAGTGCGGACAGCCTGAAGCCCCATGTGCCCTTCAACGTTCCTCTATATAGGAGGCAATGTTCAACAATGAGCGGAGGACACCACTTCGATATGCACGTGCACCTAATGAGAGGTGCTCGGATTTAGGGGTTCAACAAGGTTGTGACCACAGCAGGAGAGAATGATTCTCCCTATCCGAAGGGAGCGAATCGCTGTCAGGATTGAGCACCATGTCCGCGCTCAACACTCATGAAAGATCATCCAATGGTTTGCCCGCGGTCAAACCCTTTTGATGGTCTTTGTTAACGAGTTAGTGCAAGAATGAGCAGAGAGAGGAAAAACAAAGCGGAGAAACTGAGGTGGTGCAGCGTTCAACAATGAGCGAAGGACACCACGCTGATTTACGCATGTAACTGATGAAAGGTGCTAAGATTTATAGCGTTCACCAAGGTTGTGAGAACAACGAGAGGAAAAACAAAGCGGAAAAACTGAGGTGGTGCAGCGTTCAACAATGAGCGAAGGACACCACGCTGATTTACACATGTAACTGATGAAAGGTTATCAGATTTATAGCGTTCACCAAGGTTGTGAGAACAACGAGAGAGAAAAATTCTCCATATCCGAAGGGAGTGAATCGTTGCTGGGATTGATCATCACCATGGCCATGCTCAGCACTCATGGAAGATCATCAAATGGTTTGCCCACACTTAATCCTGTTTGATTGTCTTTGTTAACGAGTTAGTGCAAGAAGCAGAAGCAGATTTAGGAAAAACAAAGCGAAGAAACTCAGGTATCGTACAACTTTTATGACATGACATGGAAGTTAAGTGACAATAGGTTAGGCAAAGAAATGTTTCTCTTAATGCCCGATATAATCGTGCAACTGTAAACTATTGGCGATCATTCACTAGATCGGATGTCAACCATGTCTATATATTACTCCATCTTTCACCGGAGGAGGAAAAATGCAAAAGATTAATCCATAACCGTGAATAGTCACCCATTGGTTACTGCAGCCTAAGTTATGATTGCATAACTAACAAAATAGCAGTATTTTTCTCATAATATTTTCTCGGATAACATTTTCCTGGTGTGATTGATTACCCTCTATATACGATTTCCTTCCTACTTAAGCTTTTGTTCATGCTATGCCATTCTGATCATTGATTTGTGTAGCAAGCTAGGCTACCAATCATATCGCTGATTTGTGAAGGGAGTCGATCCAAACACCATTATATTTTGTGGAAGGTTTCTATTTTAATCCAATCATCCTATGTTACGCTATTGCAAGTTCGTAGAGTTAGTTCGCATGTCCATTGAAGAAGGGAGTAACTCATGTCAGTAAATTGCATTTTGTATATGTAAAGTTATATGAATTACTTTATTCACTTACACATGATCACTACCTCAATATTAGATCACAATAGATTATCTTAGAGCAACTTCAGCAGACCCAACAAACCCCCGTGTCAAGTTTAGATGGTCTAAAAAAAGATGCACTCCAGCAAACCCAACAAGTCCCGACAGCAAGTTTAGATTTAGAGGGTCCTGAAAAAATTTGCACTCCAGCAGGCCATCTACTCCCCCCCCCCCCCCCCCCCCCCGCGATTTTGGTAGTTTTCAAATCCACCCTCTATTCTTGGAGGGTCTATAGAAAGCCCTATATTTATGAGGGTTATTGCTGGAGCCGTAGCATTTTTGTGCCCTTAAAAATAGAGGTAGCCTCCATTTAGTATTTGGAGAGTTTAAGAGATATTGGTAGAGTTAATCTTAATAATATAATGTTATTACTATATTAATTAAATTAAAATAATACATACCGGTTTTTGGTAAGATCTAACAATCTATATTAACCCTTAAAGTCCATTGATTAGAGTAAATAAATAGTTAAATTCTAAATTAAATAAATAAGTAAAATATAAGTTAATCAAAGAATCAATATCAAATACAATTAGTAAATATAAGCTTGCATCATTAATTCATACCACGTACCATATCCATGATGATAAAAAATGATACATTAGTTTGGACACACTTGAACAAACTGTATTGACAATAAAGCAACGGATATTTAAATAAAATTATATTTAAGTTAAAGAAATCTAAATATTAATATAAAAAACTAGCTACCCGCGCAAATTTGCGCGGGCCACCTTGCTAGTTATCTTATTATAATAGAAGCAAAATGAGCCACCAGATTCACCGAGAGGGCCAAGAAAATCCCACGTTACTCTAAAAAAGAGAAGGATATATGCCGTCGGATTTTATGAAGATCTAATGGTCTATATTATTCCATTAATCTAAAAAATTGAAGAATATATGCCGTCGGATTTTATAAAGATCTAACGGTCTATATTATTCCGTTAATTCAAAAAAGAGAAGAATATATATCATCGGATTTCATGAAGATCTAACGGTCTATATTATACCGTCCGCCGTGCAGCCATTTGCCGCCGTATCAAGCCTCCACGTCGCCGCGCGGCCATCCGCGGGAGCCCTCCACCGTCGTCACGCTGTCGTCCGTGGCCGCCGCAGGAGTCCTCACCGTCGCCGCGCGACCGTCCGCGGCCGTTGCCATCGTGGAAGCCATCCGCGGCCGCCGTATGAGGGCTCCACCGTCGCCGCACGGCCATCTGCGTCCTCCGCGGGAGCCTTCCACCGTTGTCATACTGTCGTCCGTGGCCGCCGCAAGAGTCCTCGCCGTTGCCGCGCGACCGTCCGCCGCCGTTGCGGGAGCCGCCCGCACGCCTTTGGAGTTTAGGTTCCGGCAGCTCCCCGCGCCGCCTTCCGTTAATTCAAAAGGAGAAGAATATATACCATCAAATTTAATGAAGATCAAAAGGTCCATATTATTCCGTCCGCCACCGCCGCCGTGCAGCCATCCGTGGCCGTCGTATGAGGCCTCCACCGTCGCCGCGCGACCGCCGCAGTAGCCCTCCACCGCTACCGCGCGGACGTCTGTGGCCGCCGCGGGAATCCTCGCCGTCGCCGCGCGACCGTCCTCTGTCATTGCCGCCGCGGGAGCCGCCTGCACACCTTCGGAGTTCGGGGTCCGGCCGCTCCGCGTGCCGCCAGAGGCAGATCAAAAGGTCCATATTATTCCGTCCGCCACCGCCGCCGTGCAGCCATCCGTGGCCGTCGTATGAGGCCTCCACCGTCGCCGCGCGGCCGCCGCAGTATCCCTCCACCGCTACCACGCGGACGTCCGTGGCCGCCGCGGGAATCCTCGCCGTCGCCGCGCGACCGTCCTCTGCCATTCCGTCGCGGGAGCCACCTGCACACCTTTGGAGTTCGGGGTCCGGCCGCTCCGCGTGCCGCCGGAGGCCGGCAGGGCTGAAGGCTACCGGCCTTCCGTTAATTCAAAACGACAAAAATACATACCATCAGATTTCATGGAGATCTAAAGGTCTATATTATTCTGTCCGCCACCGCCGCCGTTCAACCGTCTGTGGCCGTCGTATGAGCCCTCCACCGTCGCCGCGCAGCCGCCGTACGAGCCCTACACCACTGTCGCGCGGCCGTCCATGGCCGGCGCGGGAATCCTTGCCGTCGCCGCGCGACCGTCCTTCGCCGTTGCCACCGCGGGAGCCGCCCGCACGCCTTCGTAGTTCGGGGTCCGGCTGCTCCGCATGCCGCCGGAGGCCACCGAGGCTGAAGGCTACCGGTCGGGGAGACCGGCACCCCTCGCCGCCGCTAGAGAGGGGGGAGATAGAGTGAGGGAAGTGGTGGCGTCGATGAAAGTAATGAAGAAAACGGGATGGGTGGGCTCACGTGTTGGTAGTTTGTATAGAATATGAGATATAGAGGATAACAAGTGTAGAAGAAATTGATATAGAGGGGAGAATCTCAGTGACTATGACCGAATATTTCTTTTAGATGATGAAAATAGAGTACGGCGAGTGCGGACAGCTTGAAGCCCCATGTGCCCTATCATGTTCAACAATGAGCGGAGTATAACACATCAATCTGCACGGGTACCTGATGAGATGTGCTCGGATCTAGGACGTTCAACAATGTTGTGAGCACAGTAGGATAGAACAATTCTCCCTATCTGAAGGGAGCGAATCGGTGGAGCACCATGGCCGCGCTCAACACTCAGTGTCTTTACCAAAGCAAGTGTAAAATTATAAAACGCATTAGCCGCGCTCAAACCAATATTATTCCATTAATCCAAAAAGAGAAAAATATATATCGTCGGATTTTATGACGATCTAACGGTCCACACCAACCCAATGAGTCGACCGAATATGAATTAATAAATAGACAGAAAAATAAATAACACGAGAACTCAGTGTCAACATTGAACCCGGTTACTATGTACATAATTTGTTTACCTTGGAATAAAACTTCATCATTTGAACTCCAAACAACTCATATGAATTGTCAAATGGAATGAATTTGATGAGTTGAACGAGTTCATGGTCTCTAATTGTCCAATTAACGGACATATTAAAAGGTCAAATTTTACATCTTACGGAGTATTTTCTCAACCTTCAATTCTACAGTTTTTTATCTATTATCTTAGTGTCATTGTCAAAATTTATATAAAATAAGCTACCACATTTGTCAAGATGTAATTAAAAAAAGATACATATAACGTTGTTGGATTTTATGATGATCTAACAATCTGATTATTAAAGAGTCGATGTCTAAAACCAACAACTAAATCATATAATCATAACATAAGAGTATGTGTTTACACAAGAGTTGGGTTTCTAATTATCCACTCTTTCCTTTTATTAAAACCAAAAAACAAATAGCATAGTAATAACATAGGTATGCCATCAAATAATCTAATTAGCAGCAGTATCACGTTATCAAAGAAAGTGAAAAACTAAGAGTTATTTTCACTGCCGAGGCATCGACTCGAACTATCGCTATGTTGTGCACGTTTTAGATTCAAGAAAGAGAGCTGAGGGAAGATAGAGATGTAAGAGAGGAGTTTTGTGCCTGCGGTGAAGTGAATAGGTGCTGAAGTTGCTATATAATAAAGAAAAACATCCACAATTGACAATTCTTGCACATCGAGGAGCAGTCAACGACAACAACATTTTTTCTTCTCCAAATTGTAAGGATGTGTTGTATGCTCATCCATAAATGGGTAGAAAATTTGTTGTGTATTTCTTTCAAAAAAATAGTGAACGTTAGGGTCGATTTAAAAAAAATATTGAGCATCAACCAAAAATATATGAAATTTATATTCAAATTTGGAGTTAACATTAATTTTGTTGTGAGGGGAAGATACATTTCACCGTCCACTATTATTTCACCATTGTGTGGGAAAGTAGGAATCAGGAACTTGGGAAAAAATGAGCGGTAGATTTAAGGGTATGTATAGTAGTTCTAATTATTTGTATACTGCCATAAGAAAACTCTACACGGGTGTAAAACATAAGAAATAATTTATCACCATATGTGAAACTCCGTGACATAAATTTATATAATAGGACAATACAAAGTTATAATACTTTGAATAAATACCAAAAACTGTGTTGTATATGAGATGTTTTCTTTTATCATGGATTCATGTTTCGCGCCATATAGTATGATGATAAAAAAGAATTTGGGCCATATAAAAAAATAATATTAATGAAAAAACATTCAAATAAATATATTATTATGTAAAAAACCATCAAATTGTTAGAAAAAAAGCTAGCTACCCGCGTTGTTTACGCGGGCCACCTTGCCGGTACTTGTTATACTACCTTCGGTTCGGCCCCCCAAGAGGTTGTGCAAGGCAGCATGGTCTGGTGCTGAGCCAAGCAGCCCAGATTGCAGCAACTGTGACTTGATCTGGGTGTCGATTGTGATGTCGGAAGCTTGGACCCTGCAGCCCGTGCGCCAATCCATGAAAGAGCTCGTCATCCCAGCGTTGGTATATGTGACGATCGCACAGTCATGGCGTTCCCAATCAGGCTGGAGACAAACGGGGATACGACACCGGAATCCTGACCAAGTGGAGGGAGCGGCACGCCGGCAGGCAGATTTTTCTTCGCGGTGGCGGCAAAAAAATTGCACAGGAGAGAAATCGCCGGCACAAATTCGCATATCCAAGGGCCATCCATTCAAATTGAAAAAACGCAGTGCGGCCAGCGTCACGATGCCACGTCTTCTAATCTTCTTTACTTCGCTGTAACTTGGTCCAAAGGCAAAGCTTGGAAGGAAAGTCGAGTTGGGCCTGGATAGTTTTAGCCTGGGTGGGAAATTGACATTTGGGCCGGGCTATAAAGCGAGGAGGTTTGGGCCCAGTACTATTTGTGAAGTTTGACATTTATCTGATACAGTACATTATCATGTACTACAGGACCAATCATCTGAAGCTTCTGCTTGTCCAAGCCAAGCGGAAGCATGAGACCGATCTGAATACGTGTTTGAGTCTTTTTTTTAAAGACCAGAATACGTGTTTGAGTTTAACGCTATACGCAAAAAAAAGGAAAAACAAACATTGTTGGCATAATGACATGCCTCTTGGTCTGTAGCACACTAGCACGGTTCACGTTCCAAGAAACAGGGTAAGTAGAACAGAGTAAGGCCTTTTCTCGAAGCATGCATGCAATGTAAAACAGAAAACCGGAAAAGAGTGTACCATCAGAGTGCTCAGGTTTCGATATGTCAAGCTACTGTTACATTTGTCAACAGGAACTTATATAACATTTGAAAACAATAGATTAAACGATGTAGAGCTCCAGGAGTCAAATCGTTGGAAGTACAACATGATCTCATTTTAAACCGGGTCGAATATTGAAGCAGAAGAAGTAATAACGGTTAAACTTGTGATAACTTGTGCCCCCTTGTAATTTCTATTTCCGTGGTTTATCCTTCAAATAACTCGTCCAGCATCTCTTCCAGCTTTACCGGAGTGACTTGTAATGAGGAGCTCGAGCTTATTCCATTATCCTCCAAGAACCTTGTGAAGGCTGAAATGACTTTGTCGACGATGGCTGTCCTCAGCTCTTCCCTCAGCTCCGGATCTGGAACCTTCCAGAGCTTTTGTGCGGCGTAGGTCTTGTCGAACTTCGCCTCGAACTTATGCAGTGATGAGTATCTCATGAAGCAACAAAGTGTAGTATGATCGTGCAAGGGCTTCAACACCGGCGTCCACGATACTCGCAGATACCTATTGATGTAGCCGTCGATCTTGCGAGTGAGGGCTTGCATGGGGGCATCCAGAAGCCGATTTGTACGAAGCTGATGCCACACGTAGTAGAAATTGTTGATCAGGAATAGGAACCTGAGGCTCTGATCCGGGAATGATCGCGACACTGTAATGAGCTTCTTTTCTAGTGAATGCATCATCAGCATGATCAGGTGGATGGAAGAACCGTTATTCTCATCACTTGCTGCAGCTGGGACGTCGCCGTCCTGGTATGCTTCATGTAAGATAGGAGGATCCATTACTGGTACTGATGCTCGGTCGTAACTGGACTTTGACAGCACAATGATGTAGCTTACTACGGATCGAGTGACCTTGTGAATGTCAGGTGATGCTTGGTCAAGCCCTGATAACGGCTCGTCCTCCTGTGTCAAGGACATGGATTGAGTCCTGATGAAATCTCTTGTGTCCCTTATGGCCTCCTCCACTTGTCAAGTTTCTGCACCAAGAGGCTACACATCTCGCCGCTTATCCTTGTAGCTTCTGCGTCGTCGGGTGACGAAGAACTACGGAGCCATAAGTCCCAGAGATGCATCTGTTCTGAGGCCCCGGAGATAGCGTCACGGACGTCTGCTAACGTCTGGAACTTGTGAGCTGGTGCCACTGCCACTGCTGCACCCACATTGGCAGAAACAGTAGTAGTATGGTCGTCACTGCTGCTAGGATCAGTAGTAATATCCAGTGCAACAACGATGTCAACAAAAGGTAGGATCTGCAAGAAGGTTGCCGCGACGAATCCTACAAACTCAGAGACAGGTGGCCAATAAAAAAGTGCATCAGCAGCTTCTATTTCTTCGTCCTGGCTGCAGCACCATCCACAAAAGCTAACGATGGATCTGCTGATGAGGTGCAGAGCCAGGACCCAACTGTGTGCAGTGTACTGGAGTCGCCGGGCGATGAAGTTCCTCCGTACGGACGCATCTGCTAGTCCAGCGAGGTGGAGAACCCAGCTGACGCGCAGCTCGGAGAGCCATTTGTCCATGGCACTGGCACTGCTGCTGCTGGCATCGTCGTCGCTACCAGTACCACGGAATTCATGGATGAGGTCCTTGGTATGCTCGCGTGTCTTGGCCTTGTCTTGGCCCGTGACCCCTCCTTGGGCGAGCAGTGGATCATCATCTATTTCTACGACAGGCGGCGGCGCGGCACACAGCAGAAGCGGCGGACCTTCTCTGACCGGAAAGGACGCGGACGCGGCGGCGGAGCTGTGCTTGTGTAGGCGATGGTTGAGAGAGAGGCAGTACCTGATGTGATGCTGCTGCTCATGCCACAATTGTAGTAGTAACCAGCATCAAGATCTTGTCTTGCTGGCCTCTGATTTAGTAGGTGACAGGTTGTTGTTGTTGGCTGCACCGGCGGCGCAGGATTGCCGCCGCCGCTTTCTTCGAGTGAGACCCTCGACCTCCATGCTCCCCTCCAAGCCGCCATGCCAATGCCACCAGCGAGCCTTCTCTCTAATACAATAAAACGCAGCTCTTCTGCGTCTTTTCCTTTTTAAAAAAATGCCACCAGCGAGCTACTACATACAGTGGGACGCACACGCACGCACAAGGCGGATGGATCGGAGTGGGTCGTTGCAAATGCTAAGGGAACCGGCCATGTGCATTACCAATGCGTTCTTGACTTGACCTCGAAAAAAAAAATCAAATTGCGCCTATTGTGGCCGTATGCGCAACGCCAGGGCAACGCATTGCTGACTTGGGTGTGTCTGTGTCTGACACCGACTTGACCTGTCTACGACTACGAGGCTGCTGATCATTTTCGTTGTCCCGAACGTGTAATTGCTTACTGGCTGCTGCTCTCTCCGGTCGTGAAAGCTTGACTAATTGGGGATATTTTGGGATGGCTACGCCTACGAGCACTTGAGTTCTCAAGTGCCGGAATGGCTTTACTTCCGTCATTGTCCCTGGTGAACATGCAGTGCAGGGTATGTTCCTGCCTTCCCGTTCATGCATATACGTACATAGTCAGACAGAAAACCAACGACCATTTATGCTCATGCATATCTGGGCTGCCTTTAATTCCTTTAGGCATGAGTCGGTTTTGCAAACGGATTTTGTTTGATATAATTTGGACGTGTTTGTTTGAAGGTATATTGTATTACTATGCTATACTTTACAGGTATAGCATAGTGTTCGAAAATGACTAATATAAAGATATCGATTGTTAACACTCAAAACTTTATGTGTATGGATATACGTTAGTAATATACCATCGACTACCCGGAAAGTGTAGTATAAATGTATTATGGAGAAACAACATAAATGGCATCATTGTAATTTGTAATATATTTTTGAAACTGGCATAATTTATTCAACAAGTGAGCGAGTCAACTAATAACTAGATAATAATTACTAAATTACTTTATATTAGTGGACTATTAGATCTTCGTTATACTACATACCAATAAGTAATAGCTACGTACACGGTAAGCATAGGGAGACAAGGTAGAACAGAGCAAGACTTTTTCAAAGCATAAAAACAGCAGGGCTTGCTTGCTCCAAGGATATGATATGCATGGTAGCTGCGCATTCATGATCAATATATTATTTGAGAAAGAATACTGTACATGAGCAATGGCCAATCTTTGCCAAGAAGAATCCAATACGTACTATTGTCTTATTTTATTAATCACATACATAAGCTTAAGAATTGGTTTGGCTCATGAAATTGATTGTATCAAAAAGAATTCTTTTAATGAAAATCAGAGCTTAAAGATTAGTATCGTAACAAGCATCAACCTTCACCTCCATCCATCTGGCATCTAATTACAATTCTTCATCTGTAGAATGACAATCCAGGAGGCTTGTTTCGAAATGAAGAAAATCGTACATAAATATCACAGGTGCTAATACTATACAAGCCTTTCAAGGCTGAATGTACGAATAACTCTGTTGTTGGGGATTTGTTTATAAGAAGCACAGATGGTTCTAAGATACTAGTTAGCTGATACTATTAACACATTAGATTTTCGTATGCTACAAACACGTATTCACAAAGTCAAGTCATTTGAAGCAACAACATCGTCATATTGTAAAAGACCAAAATAAAAAACATTGGAGACATGTTGCAGCTATGCCAACTTCGTTTCTTCCTTGGCCTACTTGCTCATCCTTCAAATAACTCTTGCAACATGTCCATCAGATCCTGCGGAGTGATTCTTGAGGTGCTGATATTATTGTACTCGAGGTATTTTGTAAAGTTGGAAATGACTTTCTCAACGACAGCTACCCGCAACCTTCTCCTCAGCTTAGGGTCTGGAACCTTGAGTAGCTTCTGGGCAGCGTAGGTTTTCTGAAATTCTGCCTCGAATTTAGCTGGTACTGAAGAGTATCTCCCCAAGCAAAGAGGTGTAGAATTGTAGTACAAGATTGATAGCACTGGTGCCCAAGACACTTGTAGATATGTTTCGATGTAGTTGTCGATTTTGCGGGCGAGGTCTGACATGTGGGATTCCAAAATCTGAGTTGTTGGATAGAGCTGCTGCCATATGAAGTATGAGTTGTTGATCAAGAATAGGAACCTGAGGCTCTGGTCTTGGAAAGATCGAGATTTTTCGGCAAGCTTTTCCTCGAGACATGACACCGTCTCCATGATCAAACTGGTCGACGGACTGATGCTGTCAAGTTTAGGCACATGTCCACGAAGCTGAACTGCTTGGTCTACAATTTGATGCACGGTTGCGCAATTGGTTGTCAGCAAGTTGATGTAGCTTGTTATGGCCCGAGTGACCTTATGAATGCCCGGTGATGATACTTGAGAACCCCACCAGGAGCCCTCTGTGGACGCAAGGAGACGAGTCCTAACCTCGTCCATTGTGTTCCATATTGCCTCATCCAGCTTGGCCTCCTTGGTTAGCAAGAGGCTGACCATCTTATCTGTTATGCTCTTAGCTTCTTCCGATGATGTGGAACAGAAGGATAAGCGGATGTCCTGAGAGGCTCTGGACACTGCTTCACGCACACCTATCAGGGGCCGGAGCTTCTCAGCTGGTGCCGGTGCTCCATCGTCGTCGATCTCAGAGCAGCTGGTATCGGAGAAATAGGGAGCAGAAACTAAGGTGTCAACAAAAGGGAGCATCTTCAAGATACATGTTTCGGCAGATCGTGCCGAGTTGATATGCTGCACATGTCGTCGTCGATCCTCCTCGATAACAGTAGTATTACTGAGCATGTCAGTGAGGAACGTGTCTGTGATCGCAGTGAGAGCCCGGATCCAGCTCCCGGCAAGATACAGCAAGCAGCTCGTTGCAGATGGGTCGTCGGCGATTTGGGGACTGGCGCCCATAATATCAGAGAGACACCTCTTCAGGACACTGACGGTATCTCCTTTGGCAGCACAGAACTCCTGTGTATGCTCGAGATTCTTCTCCGAATCTTCGCCGCCGTCTGGGCAGCTGAAATCAAGACCATGGGTAGACGGGGTGAAGGTGAAGCCCCCGGATGATGTGTTGTTGGAGTAGATAGTACCTGATGTGTTGCTGGTGCCTCTGCTGCTACCGCGACTAGTAGTGCTGGGGTAGCTGTAAGGAGGCTGAGGCCAATTCGGCTTCCAATAAGGAGGCGACGAGCTACCCTGGGCGTCCATGCTCTTTGACGCCATGCTTGCTAGCTTAGCTGCACAAGAGATGGGAGACTTGACTTGGGTCTGTGCGGACGAGAAGAGAGAGCCTATTTCATGACACTCACGCGCTCGCCACTCACCACATGATGTTGCCGAGCGTGATTGGGCCGGCATTTTTAGGGAGTTTAAGGCCCGTGAGAGATCGATGATGGGCTCAGCTTGGTGACCAGGCTCAAGCAGATGCGTATGTCAAGGCTGTCATGAGCGCCGTGAAGTGTGAGATCATGGGATTCAAAACTAAACAAAAGCAAGTGGCTAGTCCTCAAACATAGTGATGGTGCAATATACAACATCAACTAGTCCTCAAACATATATTTTTTTAAACGAACCAGACAGGAGAGCTACCGATTATATTAAAAAAAGAGACAACATCCAGATTGGACACAACAGCAACAACAACCAACACAGCCCAAAGAAAACAACACCGACCGGTTGGATTGAGACCTCAACACGGCTGCAACTCAAACTCAGACTCCCCACCAAACTATCACAAAACCAAGAGACACGCGTATGTACATCTAGTGGGCCGCATTGTACGTTTGGGCCATTCCATGCTGGAAGATCAATATACAATCAGTATTCATGAAACAGAGCAATGGAAGGAGTTCACTAAACTTGACTGATACAACTCCAGGACATGCCTGTTACCTGCAAATTATTCAAGATCAATATAACCGCAGACAGAGAGTATTGTACGCAAGCAGGGGCCAATCGATCTTTGCAAAAAGGAATCCAGTAGTCTTATTGCTGTATTTCGCATACATAAGCACATATATAATGTTGCTCTGTTTCATGAATACTGATTGTATATCGCAGCCTAAAAATTAGTAGTGTCTTAGCTTGATTCTGCAGCTTTATTATTTGATTCTGTTCATCAGGTATGCATGCATGCATGCATCAAAGTACTCTACATTCACCACCACCAATTAAGGTGGACCTAGTTAAATTAGAATGATGGCGTGTGAATGTTGAGCAGCGAGACTCTGGTTTGCACCAGGCTCCTAAACACCTTCTCGCTCTCGCTCTCCAGCTCCCCGATGCACTGCTCCAGCTCCTGCAGCTTCGCCAGCGCCACCGCTTCCCTCTTCTGCTCCTCGTTGCTGGCCGGCCTCCTGCTGCTGCTCCTGTACGAAGCGTTCACCAGCGGCAGCCTCTTCTTGGGCGAAGACGACGCCGGCGACGCCATGGCCGCGGCGGCGTCGGCGACGGCGCCGACCTCCAGGAACACGGACGCCGACGCGACGGCGGTGTCGTTGACGGCCTCGGCCACGGTCCTCGCGACCTCCAGCTCCGCCGCGGCCGCGCCGCCGCCGTAGCCGGCCGGCGCCGACGACGCCGCCACGCTTGCCCTGGCGCACCTCGCAGCCTCCCGCGCCACGGCGGCGGCGAGCTGCTCGAGCTCCTTGCCGAGCTGCCTCTCCGCGCGGGACGCGGAGGCGAGCTTGGCGGCGTCGCGCCGGCGCACGGCGGCGCGGAGCTCGGCGGCGTGCTGGCGGAGCGCGAGCAGCGCGGCGAGGAAGGTGCCGAAGGCGTCGGCGAGGACGAGGAAGCCGTCGAGCAGGCTGTCGGCGGCGCCGCCGGCGAGGAGCGCGCCCTGCGCGAGCGGGAGGTGGAGGAGCTCGTCGAGGACGCAGAGGAGGCCCCGGACGTGGGCGAGAGAGAGCGGGTTCTGGCCCGGGTTGGAGGTCCAGGAGCGCAGCGCCATGAGCTGGCCGTCGACGTCCATGAGCAGCGGGTGCGAATGGCACGGCACGCTCGCAGACCGCACGTGCCCGGCCATTAACGATCAAGCTCGCTGCCGCCTTAGCTTGCTGCTGGGTTCTCCTGCTTTGGCAGTAGTGTGTGAGTGTGATCGGCGGCGGCGGCGCAATGGAATTGAGCTGATCGAGCTCGATGATGATGACAAGAAGTAAGGCAAGCGTACGTGTGCGTGCGGCGGCGTGTATATATAAACGAGAGAGGACTAGAGGAGAAGGTAGGAAGGGATGATGGAGAGACGAAGACGACGAGGTAGCTATCTGGAGCAGTTGAGTTGTCGCGGTGCGGGTCACTGTTTGAAAAGCCGCCATGCGCACGGCAGCAAGCAAAGCAAGCAGCTCCAGTTGCTTATTCCTTCACCGACGAAGCTTCTGTGAAGTGGACGGCTCACATGCACACGTACGCGTGCTTGCAGAGATCGACAGCCTGCATGCCTTGGAAGCTGTACGTGCGCGTGGATGTTCCGCATGTCCGCCACGTACGGTACGGTACTCGACACCAGCCACTGCACCGTCCGATTGAGAAGCCAATGGCGCAGATCACACATCGATCTCCATCTTGTCGATACCGTGTATCGATTCGTGGGAGAAGTCTGGCTGGAGCATCAGAATGTGCTCTGAAATCTGAAGTATCTATAAATTTATGTGAAATTTCTAATAGAGTCTAATATAGTTCAGTATATATATAGTCCCTAGCTTAATTATTAGCTAGATGGTTTTTCATCACAGCCAAACTAAACAAGCAAACAAATTAACACAATCGAAATCCGAGGATGTCAAATGGAAACGGGATCAGTTTGAAGATGGAGAGCGTAGACTTTTGCATATTTCGGTAGATGCATGGAGATGTTGCAGGATTCTAGGGTACGGCTGGCAGGCACCATGCCAGCTGTGGATGTCCCACTGTTGCCGGTGGCCACAATACAATATGGTGCACGAGGGCATCTCCCGTCTCCTCTCTTCTTCTCTGCTCTCTTCCCTTAGACCTCAAGTGAAACCATATATGCCATCGCCATCGGAGACCATGACGATCCATCGATATATAGGGACTAATGACATGGCTAGGGAAGAACGAAGGGGCAAGCTTACAAGCTACGATCCTAGTTTTCTATGTGTCTGATCCACACTTAACAGCCTGTTTCTTATTAGATGGGATCATGGTTACATCACCGGAGCTTCCTTGTGTACATCAGGCAAGATGTCTATGGCGACGAGACATGACAGGTGTGCTGCCAATCCTGCCGTTGTGACAACTCAACCGATCGATCGATGCATCCATCCAGTTGTCGTGAATTAATTTGTTTTGCACAAGTCGTTACGGCTGCTTTTAGTACTGATCTAGGAGGTAGAGAGTAATATAGTACGTTCTAGCTAGTACCATTAAGGCATTAAACCGTGTCATTAGCATTAGCCTAGATCAAAGTAGAGTAGACTGCAGATCAAACTAGAGTAGACCAGATAGATCAGAACTGCAAACTAGCTAGATCGGTTTGGGTGTCCAGATTCCAAATGTCTCCTGCATGACATGCGACGACAATGTTACTTAGCTGTAATCCTGACGACGCGGTTAACCGTGCCTGACCTAGTCAATAGAATAGACGCACAGCCGCTCTCTCGCTCGTTATTTCCTCGTTTACAATATGTTTAATCTGCGAAGCATGTACTATGCTTCACATTCTAATGGTAAGTGTGCGTGTGTTCAAATTTAGCACCAATTAAACACACTATGTTTCCACATTGATAACAAGGCCATGCATCCAGTACTCTCATACTGAGTCTTTTGAAGAGTAGGTGGTGGCCATTGTGCTCATAGGTAGGCTCAATTCTTTCTCCTTGGTTCAATGGGAATTGATGGCTGGTGTAATACAAGGTGAGTGGGAATGGATAGATCTTTTTCTTCCTTTTGTCCTGAAAAGAATCCATTCAATCCAAGTTAAGTGGGGCCAATTCATGCATGTCCACAAATGGTACATCTCTTGAAACATGCCAATCACATTTTAACCCTACCTCATTTTTACCGGCCAATCACATGCAAAGCAAGTCGCTAACCCACGTTGTTCTCAAAAAAAAAAGTCGCTAACCCACGTTGTTCTAAAAAAAAGTCGCTAACCCACGTTCTCTCCTCAGGCAACTTTACCTCTGCCACACACCTGCTAGGCACCCAACATCAGCTAGCACACGCTGGCATCCGAGCCTACATGATGGCAAGCAAGGTATCTAGCTGACGAACAGGGAACCATGGTGATGGAATCATCAAGAGGAAGTATGGAGAGGAGGAAGCTAGAACAATGGTATGGGTTTTTAGATCGGCAACGTATTAGGTGAAAACCAACCCTCTCAGTATAAACTTCAATCTGGGCACATGATGTTGATCCAATAGGTCTTCCACCTCCCATGCATGTTATTTTGGGCCCAAAAATCGAATGTTTTAGGCCCCAAACGCGCTAAGTGTAGGCCCTACAGAAACTCCTTTCTTTATTTCCAGCAATTTTCATACTTGGACTATATATAGCCAGATCTCACCGGAGCTTTCATAAAGAAAAATGCTTAACAAATACAAGATCATTCGACCAAATCCTGGAAAATCTTTTCAATTAATCCCACTTATTAATATGTAGGTGGGGGAGTCGATATATAGAAATATAGAACAGTGGGCATATTATTGGTCATACAGGACACACATATCATGTCATTGGACTGCTCACTGCACATGGATTTGGTTGAGGCGGCGACAATTGACTGTATTTTTAGTGAGGAAGATACGACGGAAGAAAATGCAGTGCGCCGGGGGCGGGGTGCGCCCCCGCGCGGATCACCGCACAAACAGAATCCGACGCCAGCGCGCTCCACGGACGCTCTGCACCCGAGACGGCTCGTCCGTTCGGCTCCGGCAGGCAGGCTCCACCCCCGGCGCACGTACGCGAGACGGTTCGCTCGATTGATGGACTCGGCTCCTGACGCATGATGCCCATGATCTAGGCGGCCATGCAGTGGTTGGTGACGGCGGACGCGAGGCCGGCGTAGGCGAAGGCAAGGCGGATCCGGCTGCGACGACCGTCGAGCAGCAGCGCTAGCGACGCCGGCCCGGCCCCCGCCACGCTGTACCACAGCATGCCGCTCTTCTGGATGGCGACGGCGGCGGCGACCTGCGAGGGCGTCGCGCGTCAGTCGAAGAGGAGAGAGCAGGAAGAACGATGATGTTAGTAGCTAGAGTACGAGTACGTATAATCAAGGAAAGCTAGAACGGATCCGATCTAGAGCATGCAACACCTCCAAGTCTAGCACGAGATTACAAGACGGATATAATGGCGAAGTTGAAGCAGGTGTGGAGATGGAAGGGGAAAGCTCGAGCCGGACGTGGAGCCTACTGGAGCCGAGCGGACGAGCCGTCTCCGATGCGGAGCGTTCGTGGAGCTCGGTGGCGTCGGATTCTGTTTGTGCGGTGATCCGCGCGGGGTCGCACCCTGGCGCGCGTGCGCCCCCGGCGCACTGCATTTTCTTCCGATACCCTAGATGTGAATAAAAGTACAGCGTTCCACCCACTATGTGATAATGTTAGGTTAAGCTACCTCCAACCAATGGCAGTACTGTTTTTCATCTGTGAACAGCTAGCCTTGCTTGTTGGTAATTCCAGCTGAATTCATCTGTTATTTTGAACTGCATCGTGTACAGCATGCATGCAGTGTTAGCTTCTCTTGGATCTTATTAATTGATGAATCTCTAAACTAAATTGCCGGAGTACGAATGTTGAGCAATGAAACCCTAGTCCTCACAATGCTCCTGAAGACCACCTCGCTGCCGCTCTCGCACTCGTCAATGCATCGCTCAAGCTCCTCGAGCTTCTCCGGCGCCACATCAGCCGCCGCCTCGTTCTTCTTGGCGAAAACAGCAGCCTTCTTGGACGAGGAGAACACCGCGGCAGACATGGACGCGGCGGCCGAGAACACGGCGGCGGAGGCCGCGGCGCTGGCGGCGGCAGCGTCCATGAGCGCGGCGGCCATCTCGGTCGTCTCCTCGGCGGTGGCGGCAAATCCCAGGCGCGCTGCAGGGCAGCATTTGGTGGCGGCGACGGCCGCGGCGGCGAGGCACGCGAGGTCCTTCTCTGTCCTGCGCTGGGCGCGCGCGGCGGCGGCGAGCCTGGCTGCGTCGCGCCTCCGGAGTGCGGCGCTGGCGTCGGCGGCGTGGCTCCTGAGGGCGAGGAGCGCCTCGTGGAAGCCGCGGTGCGCGTCGGCGAGGAGGAGGAAGGCGTCGAGGAGACGGTCGGACGCGGCGGCGCGGCGGACGGCGTGCTGGGGCTCCGGGAGGAGGAGGAGGTCGGCGATGGCGGCGTGGAGCGCGTGGATGAGGGCGAGGCCGGAGGAGGCGGTGGCGGTGGGGTTGGCTGCCGCGGCCCAGGCGCGGGCGGCGGCGGTGTGGGCGTGGAGGTGCGCGAGCAGCGGGTGGGAGCGGCAGGGGAGGCTGATGGAGCGGATGTGGCGGGGCTTGCTCGAGGAGGAGCGCGCCGACGCCGACGCCGGGCTGAGAGGGAAGGAGATGGAGCGGCCGAAGGTGGGAGCCATTGCTTGCTGTTGTTGTTGAATTGGTTTGTGTGAGATCGATGATGGGGAAGGAGAGGCGAGCTAGGGATGTACTATGCATGGAGGGGAAGCAGCAGCAGCAGGCAAGGGCACGTGTGGGTGGGTAGCAGACTAGCAGTAGCAGTGATGGATGAGCACGGTGGGAGCAAGCAGGGGAAGGGGAGACATGATCCGCGAGGAGGGCAGGTTGGGCGGAAATCTCTTGATATTCAATGGGGCGGGTCCGGCGGCCGGCCAACGGGGACGCGTCATCGGAATTTCTTTCGTCCGTGCGATTCGGATCCTGCGGTGGGCAGCTCGTCGTCGCTTCGTTTCCCGGTAAAGTCACCACGCGTCGGCTTCTGATTCGGTAGAAGCCACGAGAACGTCCTCCGGTCTTTTCGGGGAAGACGAACAACCTGACGACCGCACGTTTCTTCTCCCTTTCGCGTGGATTCGTTTGACCGGGGTAAAATATCTTGCTTGCAGATCATTCCAGAGGACCAGAGCCACTCCATTGCTTCATCTCCCTCACCGTCCAATCCTCTCTCCAGCGGCTCCATCCGCGCCGGCACCGGCCTTGCCGCGCGGCACCTCGGCGGAAGGAGCCAGAGGCCGAGGCGGAGGACGGCGCGTTGAGCAGGCTCTGGGAGCGGCGGCGGCAGGCGCGGCCACGGCGGCGGTCGACGTGTGGGCGGTGATGCGGCGGTCTGCAGCTGTACCGTACGGCGTCGTGCCCAGCCCGGCCCCACCACCACACCGCCCCACTGGCCGGCCACCGCCAGCAGCACCTCGCGGCCTCCTCCCTCTCCCCCGAACCGGCGCCGCGTCGAGTCGGGCTAACGTCGACGCCGCGGATCCGGTAGAGGGCCCGCTGCAGGCCGCGGCGCAGCCACGGCGGCGGGCGACGCGCGGGGGTGACGCGGCGGTCGGCACGGCTGTATTGCACGTGGGTCGCACACGCGCCCGCCCATGTGCCGACCGCTTTGCCCTGCCGGCCCTCCCGCCTAATGGAGGCCGCCCGCGGGGGAGGTTGCACAGACGCCGGAAGAGCAGACTCGGACGCCCAGGAGGCTAGGAGTTGATGCGAGCAGGTAATCGATTTAAATCTCCACTCGCACACCTACCCGTACATGCCCAAGGCTCAAAGCTCGCGCCTTTTCTTGATTTGGCAGCTGAGGGTGTCCGTGGAGGTGCCAATGAAGAAGAATCTGCAGAGCATGCCGTCCGGACCATTTTGAGGACAGCGACAGCGACGAGGAGATAGATCAATTGACCGATCGAAGCAGGTGGTTGGGTTACTCCTCTCCTTTTGAGACGGCAATCAACAATGATTACAAGCGACTAATTAGCGAGTGCTGCTATGACTCTCCTTTCTTCGTTTCCTGCTTCACCAGATCTCCGTCTGTGTTGCTGGTAAGGTTCTCTTGCTCTCTTTGCTAATCCCATTCTTCTTTGTGTTTTTTCCTGATCTTAATGTAGAGTGTTATCGTGTGTTGCCTTTCCTCACCTTGGTGCGACGTCCCATGGCACAGAGCTCGCCGGCCAGTGTGGCAGTGCCCCAAAAACTAGAGTGTGTCTATATGGAGTTGTGGACGATGCCCAAAAGCTGCTCGAGTAAATGCCTCCAAGGTAAGCTGCTCACTGATAGTTGTGTACTTCGTTGGAGGATTGCAATCTGTCTTCCTTGAATTGGTCCTCTATTTTGTCCTTGCCCTGGATTAACCCCGACAACTATTTTTCTGAGTTAATTTAAAGATTATGAGAGAGGTTCAGAGTAATATATACTTGCAGTCTCGTTCAATTGAAGTCGGTCCTTTTAGATCATAGAATTGTGATCTTTCTCTGGGACAAACTCTAATTGGAGGCATTGAATGGTTCATCAGAAATGAGATTTCCGTATCTTTAGTTTGAAGTGATTTCAATTGTTTTTGTGTGTAGTTCGATGTATAGGTAGCTCCGTACTTTATGGCTAGAAGTGTATTTATTTCTGAAAAAAGAAAATGAACATGTTTACTGAGGTGTATGTGTTTGCTAGCTGCAGGATTTCTGGTTGGACAACAGCAGAGACGTGATTTGTATGGTGCTATCTTCCAAAGCATTAGCGGTAACAGGAATAGGCGACAAAAGATACCGGCAGCACATGCTGAGTTCAGAATCAAGGTGGATATGGGCCTTTTTGAGTTTTGATATCACATTTACTAATTTTTTGTTAGCTCAGTGTGTGGTAGTTTTCTTAAAACAATGATATGGTGGCATGGTTATGATGGAATGGGCTGAAGATATTTCCATGGATTTATGTTAGAACATCTCTGGCAAGTGGATTCAAATCCATTTGGTATTAAGGTTTCCACTATTTTATTTTTCTCCGTTTCATTTGGGTAGGCCTTCTACCCGTTGATTCACATGCTAAATGATGTGCATATGATTTGTTAGTTGTAGTTAGTTATCTGCCTCCGTTTCTCTACAATGATGTCATCTTTTGTTTTTGATAGCCATCTTTTTTGTCCACAGAGGTTACTCATGGGTCCTTTGGAGGTACTGGGTGCCATAAATTTGTGACAGGGGATTTCATGGGTCCTTTCATTCTTTCAATTTCTTTAGATGACATTCTTAGATGGCATCCATATCAGTTAATTAAATTCTATAGATGCAGAGTTATCAGTATTCGATAAGCTTGGCTCAATTCAGATATAAAATTACAAGCTGCTCCTTCCCTCAGCACTTTAGCAATGTATGCGAAATAAACAATGAATGCTGCATCTTGAACATGGCCCCTTATTTGAGAAGAAAAGCATCAAAGATGCAAGACTACAAATCACAAATAGCAATTAGAACCTTTAGAAGTTGTATGCCACAATTTTTGTGTGACCTTTGCTGAATGACACCTAATTGGCAGATGTAATGCTGATTTAATGATTCAAACATCGAATTGTTTCTCTCCGCACTTTCTTGCTAGAGCTACTACACTTTCCTAAAACAACTTTGAATTACTATCTATTTGTTTGAAGTGGTTCCTATTTTTGCTATTAGAACACAATGCTTTCAGATTAGTACTGCTACTTATTAAAATTCTTATCTCGTGAAAGCTTGGATTCAACCACGCGCATGGGGGCACAAAATACTTTCCTGTGCCGTCTTCATTTCAATGCTGCGCTCTGGTTCCTGTGCTGTCTTCATTTCACTGATCAAGTCTGCTGGGTTTGATTGGTGTTCCAGTGCTTCAGTGGCGCGTACTGCGTACCTGTGTACTTATGTCATAAATAAACTGCCTGTATACAAATTAAACAATTGACGATTTACTTTTTTTTTGTTATGTTCAATGCTCAGTTTGGACAGTGTCATTGTTGGGTTCAAACTGCTGGTCTAGCATCGGTTTTGGTAAGATTCTTGCCCTTCTATTTCATGGGGTTTGCACTTTGCAGTGTTTCAGTGTTCTTACGTAGTTGCCTTCATCTTTTCCTGGTTGTACTGGATGCACAGCTTGCTATATCTGCTCCTCGATAGCTACTTTTATTGTCTGCAGGGTGCAGTAACAAAGCATCTTTCAGTGTGTAGTCTCCTTGCACGTCTGCCTGCTTCGCCTTCCTGGTGAGTTCATGAAATTTCTTCTTTCAATCGTGTGAAATAGATACCTTTATCCGAGACACTATCCTCTCCTACCGAACCATAGAAGGACCCAATTTCACTATGAACTTCTCACCATGGACAATGAGTACTAATGCATAAAGCTCCCATGTTACGCCAAAGTGAGTTGACGTCAAAAGCTTTCTTCACCGAGCCTTTTTGAGGATCCAGAACGAGAAGTAGTGGCAGAAGCTTTTGAAGAGCAAATCAGAGGTAAAGATGAATACAATAGCCTTGCATTCTATATATACTTATGCCAGACCGAGATATGATTACAAACTCTACAACTTACTTTCTTTTATTTATCCATTTCATACCAGCGCAAAAGGAATTAGAAGCGATGCGGAAAATGCCAAGAATGATGCCTCGGCCTACTATGGGTATAGCTCTGATAGCACAGCCACAGATGACCCAGACTACGAGCACATGGTATGAATATATCTTCTTGCTAACGCCATCTCATTTTGTACTATAACCTGTTGTCATGTGGCATCAAAACTACTGTTATAATTACCAAATAACTTAATATATTCGGATCAACTGTTGTCATTTGGTACCAACACTACTGTTATAATTACCAAATAACTTAACATATTCGGATCAACTGTTGTCATTTGGTACCAACACTACTGTTATAATTACCAAATAACTTAACATATTCGGATCAACTGTTGTCATTTGGTACCAACGCTACTGTTATAATTACCAAATAACTTAACATATTCGGATCATGAGCCAAGCAAATGGAAATACAAGTGATAATCCTACGGTTAAGATGTTCATGAAGGTAATTTTCCACTCATTGTTTTTCGAAAAATATTACCACAACAATTTCATGTGGCTCCTATGTGAACAGATTTTTTTTTCTTTTCCTCATTTTCACTATAGACTGCACCAACAACCTGAAAGCAAGCACTACCTCGCATTTTCGTCTATGCCACCACTACTATCGTTTCAGCAATAAAATTAAAAAACTTTGTTTAATCCCCACCGGCATCACTGTCATGTAAATTATATATCAGCACTTGAACTTGCTGCTCTTGTAAGCTGTGTGTGCTTTCTGATGCTACCTTTAACATCCATATCATGTATCTCGTGTCTATGTACTAATATCCTTGTGTGGTAATATAGTTCTCTTTACTCCATATTTTCTTACTCCATTGTGCCAGATGTTTCTGTGATACACACGCATGGGTGCGCGAAAATGCAAAGCATGCTGCGAACAATAGGACCGGCTACTAATGAATTTATTAGTTCAACATGTACTATTTTTCTTTTGTTCCTATATGACTAGCTCAATTTTTTTCCATTCATTTTATTATTCCTGTGATAAATCCATCAACTTACTGAGCCAAGTGAATGGAAATACATGTTCTAAATCGTAGGTGAGACATGCATAAATAAATCTCAACAATCTATATAACTACTCGATCATATACAATAATAAATTATCTTGCTTCTATTATCTTTCTTTTCTTTTTTTTAGGGCTACTCATCTCGTATATTGAAGACTACTTTCTACTTCCAAGACGGTGCCAACTGACTATCATTTTGATAATAGTACCATGTTTATTTCTTCTTTGTAAATTGAATCCAGTCTTTCTATAAGTTATATTTGATTGTTTGGACTCAGTTGCTCAGTTACTTCAGGACAATGCTACATGTATATATTGTATATCAAATTTTGCGCCCGGCGCGCGCAAATCACTAGTAAGGAGAGAGCTACGGCGGCTGCCTGCCTGTGTGCCGTTGGAGTCAAACGAACGCAAGTACGCAACTGCAATACTACACGGCTGCCTCCATGGATGGATCATGCGGTTTAGTTGGAAGCATGCATGGTAGTACTTGTGCCTAGGTGTCATGTTGGCTCCATCTGCAGAAAGGTGAGTTGTTGTTATTACTTATTAGACATGCAAGGCCGGCCTGCAGAAAGATGCATGCGTGCATCGGAGCTCAGCTGTCGGATGTCATCTATCTGTAACACACGTACGCGCAGGTCCATGCATTTACCCCATCACGTACACACATGGATACATATACATCATGTGATGAATTGATGATTAATTGAACTAACTGTGTGGTCCAGGACAGGATTATTATTAGCTCGATCATCATCTCGTGCAGCTAGCCGCGCGCGCCGCACCGCATTTGTCATTGTCAACACTCAACACACGCGGAGGTACAGCAGATGATGCATGGCTAGTAGGTCTCTTGGTTGTTCTCTGTAAAATATGGCAGGGCACACGAGGGACGGGCATCTTCGTTCAGAGAGAGGTTAATTAAATAAATTCCGTCCGATCCATCCACCAGTGGGCAGTGGCTGCTGCTGATCTGATCGAGCTGACCAACGAACCTTGTTACCTTCTGCATGGCCGATCGGCCATTAATGTAAGCAGAAGGATCAAGCCCTATCATATCATATCATTACTTTGGCTGCCGCGTATAGTAGCTAGCTGATCGACTAGCTCGGCGCGCCGGCCGCCAGCCAGAGCACGAACGGTCGCCGGCCGATGGACAACGGGGATGCAGATGCATGCAGCAGCCACCGGATGGACACGCGGCAGGTGAGCCGCGCGCCTATTCATCATCATATGCATATGCATGCGCTACTGCGGCACGAGCGTGGTGTCTCCTCCCTTCTGATCGCCAATCGGGGAACAACCGGATTCCAATTGTCTCATCAGCTGCCTACGTACCCTAGCTAGCTAGCTAGCTACTATAGCCTATAGCTCAGTTGGTTAACTACACTATGGATCGGTCGGCGAGTATAGCATCAAAGTCGCACGATCATATCGTCGACTGCACGAATGGTCGTCGCCCAGCCGCCTTGCTGTCATCGTGCATGTATGCTATCATGCTCATCATCGTCAACCTTGAGTTGTTCAAGACTAGAGACGAGCTCGACGACGACGACCAACGTGGTAAACAAGATCGACTACGTACTACAGAGATCCAACCTACGACTTCATCCACCGCACGGACACCGCATTATGCATGGGTTAGTCCTTGTGCCTATCCGATCTGTCTATCACCACGGACACCGGCCTTCGCGATCTGCTTCTTAATTCAACGATCCATCAGAAATGCATATTGCTTTCATTTGCCATGGCTTAGTCCTTATGCGCAATTTCCACTCTTTTATATGCCATGATGTACTTTAATTTCATTTACTGCAAAAATAAAACACTTTTCAATTTCTTAAGAAAGTATTCCTGCCAATCTAAAACTATCCCAAACAAATTCTTTTCTAGTTCAGGCAACCGGCCAACACCTTAATCGCATCTAGCTAGCTATAGCATGCTAGCTGCTAAAAGGCACAGCAGGCAAAACCTTTATCGTATTACTTATATCCAAATTATCGTTGCCGACCGAAAAACAAACCAATGCAACTGTGCACATGCTAACGTCTCGATCTGCTGGTACGACCATGCATATATATAGCATATTACCTCTCCGTCCAGCGACCTAGCGAGCTACGGCCTTAATCAAATTTTCATTTTGGAAAATCATGTTTTTAAATCTGTACATGTGTAGTAGTAGGTGCTCTCCCATCATATCGGTCGTCGTCGGTTACAAACTTACAATTATATGACGATGATGAGCACCAGAGATGCATCGTTGTACTGTCTACATAGAGAATGGATATGCTGAACCTTCCAGTCATAATGTTGCACGAATGGGTTGTCGTCCTCCAACTCCTTAATTAGGTTAGGGCTCCTACCGGCTGCTGTTAATTAAGTTGCAGTGGTGGTTGAGTTAGTTTGCGCACGCTTGCATGCTTCATTATTTGCATTTTCTTTTCTTTTCTTTTCTTTTCAGCTAACGGCCGCCAGATCCGCAAAGAGATTTCATTGGCATAAAGAGAGATTACATACAGGTATGCATATGCATCATTGAAACAAAGTATGTGATCACTAATGACTACCGGCAATTTATGGGTGCTCAAACAATTGGTGGAAATCGTGCTCAATTGAGATATCGAGCTAATCATATTTCCACGTCCTTTAGACGATAAGAGAGTATCTAGCTGCTATTTGATATAACCACCAAAAGATCAAGATGGAGCTAATTTAACCAATAGTTAGGACAAATATGCACACGAACGGATCGGTAGTTGACACCAGACAATACTAGTTTGTCTACTAGAATCTTATTAATCTGCAAGATCCTTATCTGCTGGGTTTCATAGTTTTAGTACCAATTATTTTTCCTCTGTATATCATGGAGTTTGATCAGATGAGAATTAATTAATTAATTGGTTGCCGCACAGACTACTATCTACAAAACTACTAGAAACATTTCAAATTAAAATGGTTTGTTCGCAAGTAACCAAATGTCTATATTATATCTTTGTGCAACAAGTTTAATTTTGCTGATAATTTCATATCTAGAGCTGTCAGAAAAAAGGTACAGATAGTCCAACACTCGAGAAAAAATGTACTAAACAGTGCTAAAACTTTCGATCACTAGTAAAATAAAACTATGGGAAGACAATGAATATCGATCTTGTAGAGTGACGAGACGACAGCCACAAAGAATCCAAAAATATTGGGGAATAATATGTCATTCATCCTAGCAAAAAGAAATAGAAAGGGAGTAAGCAGATCGAAGTTTCTAATCTTAATTAGTTTATTTGTGTAACTCTAACAAAAAAATAACATGATTTTTAAGAAGTATGTAAAGCACTGATAGAGAAAACTAAGGACCTTTTGCAAAATAGAAAACTAAGGTAGGAAAGGTCATTTTGATATTGGTGGTTGTCTTGTTCACTACCGCTTTATGATAGAGAAAACCAAGGTTGGAAAAGTCCTTTTTTTTGCAATTTGCTTCTTCTGTATTGATACATGCCTGGCAAAACCCTTGCCGGTTGCTTTTTTTTTCAAAAAAGAAGTCATTTTGATCCATATGTGTTAGCAATGTTTATAATTTCATCAACTTAGGGCGAGGCTAAGATGTATATACAGCTGTGCATAGCGTCCTATGACCGACTCTATGGACACCTGTTTTAATTTATTTAGTGCACAATGTCGGAGATCTTGGCCAATGTTGAATAGAATAGTAGAGCATTGATCAGTTTTGTGTCTCGTTCGAACGTGCAATAATGTTTGTTTCAGGAACTTGATCTAGATCCAGATCGGAGTCATGGTTGATGAAACAACGGCTGGGATAATTTTATTCTTTTATTATTATCTAAAAAGGATCAGATCGTGGTTTGATTTAAGAACAGTGAATAATCAGTGATATGGCAGAGATCTTGATCAGTAATTTGTGTTAATGGGAGCCGGCCGGCCTGATTATTGATGCGTTTCAATCAGCATTACATTGTAGGAATAAAGCAAAATATATAGGTATTACGAATTATGAAACGATCATTCGATTTGAATGGGCAATGGGGAATGCGTTTTTTCTGCGACGAAATTAAACGTACGTTAGTATATCACACGTACAGATACATTTGAATGGAGACGTTGATGCAACAGGAGATGGACACACAAGAGAAAGAGATGTATATAGCCGAACAAGAGCTTTCTTGCTTTAATCCATTATATTGATTCATCAATCTGTATGTACACTTGCATGGGGTTTGGGTTAAGAATTTGGAGTGTTTTGAATCGATCATCAGCATGTCTGGGTGTGGATGTTTAGGAGTGCGATCCTGGTTTGCAGGATGCTCCTGAACACCTTGTCACTCCCGGCTTCCATGTTGGCGATGCATTCGTCGAGCTCTTCCAGCTTGTCGAGCGCGGCCATCTTCCTGTCCTCGTCGGAGGAAGCGGCAGCCGCCTTGCTCCTCGTGACCAAGGAGATGAGGGCCGCCGCCGCCTTCTTGGACGAGGACGCGGCGGCGGTGGTCGCGGCGGAGGAGACGGCCTCGACGGCCGAGAACACGGCGGCGGAGGCGGACGCGACGGCGGCCACGGCCTCGGTGAGCACCCCGGACACCTCGACCTCGGCGGCGGTGGCGGATCCGGCCAGTAGCAGCTGATGCGGGAGCTTGGCGGCGGCGCGGACGCTGGAGGCGAGGCGCGCGAGGTCCTTCTCGGCGTGGCGCTGGGCGCGCGCGGCGGAGGCGAGCCTGGCGGCGTCGCGCCGCCGGAGCGCGGCCTGGAGGTCGGCGGCGCCGCGGCGGAGGTCGAGGAGGGCCTCGCGGAAGGCGCCGTGGGCGTCGGCGAGGGCGAGGGAGCCGTCGAGGAGGCAGCCGGCGGTGGCGGCGCCGGCGGCGAGCGCGGCGCGGGCCTCCGGGAGGAGGAGGAGCTCGGCGAGCGCGGCGTGGAGCGCGTCGAGGTGGGCGAGGCCATTAGCGGCGGCGGTGGTGGTGGGATCGGCGGCGGCGGTGGAGGCCCAGGCGCGGACGGCGCGGGTGGTGGTCTGGAGGTGGGCGAGGAGCGGGTGGGCGCGGCAGGACGGGAGGCTGACGGAGCGGACGTGGCGCGCCGCGGCGCGGGACGATGACCTCGCCGGGCTGAGAGGGAAGGAGATGGAGCGGCCGAAGGAAGGCGCCATTATTGCTAGCTGGTGAGCTGCTGTTGGATCTTCTTCTTCTTGGTCGAAGATGTCTTGCTTGGTTGGTTGTGAGGTGAGGAGAGGGTGGAGAAGAGGCCGGGGGTATATAAAGCGCGCGGACATGGGAGGCGCCGGCGCGTGGGGGTGGTGGTGGCGCGCGGATGCGCATGTGTGGGCGGTGGTTGGTGACCGGAGACGGGGGCAGGATCCGCGAGGGGCGGGGAGGATGCAAGTGGCGGGTTGGCAGCGACCTCGGGTGATGGAGCGCTACGCGTGGAGGGCTGCTGCTGGATCGGGGCACCCACCCCGGCTGCCGCCAATCCGATGCGTCACGCGTGCGTGCGCGTCGGCGGCGAGGCTGGAGCTGGCGGATGGGCACTGCAGGCGGCCCCAATCATGCATTTTTGGCACTGCTTGTCCTGTTGCTGCGTCGGTGTGGTGGGTGGTGATCCTGTCCATGCATGTCCTGGCGCCGGCAGAAGAGAAGCAAGATTGGATCAGGACCAGGCCGGACGGCGACGCTCCGGCGGACGCATGGAGATTGACGGGGTCGATCGGGACCCAGATCGAAGATGCATGGTCGATCCCCGGCCGGCTGCTCGCGGTACGTGCGGTGCGTGCGGCACCGTAACGCCCGGCAGAGAGCGCGCCCGTGCGACCCGAGATGTCTTGCGTGCGCGCATGCCATTGCCGGCCCGGCCGATGAGATCGGCCTCGATCTTGTCCTGTAGGTGAAGAACCGACCGTTGTGCATCCATATCATCCCCGCCCTTATTTTGCCGCAGCCGATAGTCGTTCTTCTTCCCGGTTGTTGAAGCTAGCTAGCTTGTGTACGTGTTTCGTCACTTTCGTGCTCGCAGCCTCGCACTACCAAAGACCAGTCCATGGCAGTGCAGGTTCTTCCTTATCCAAGGCTCCAAGCGTCCACAAGGCATCCATCCAGTTGTTGTACTATTTTTGCACGTTCCCCATTTTACAACCGCCATAATCTGCTTAGGCCTAGCTCCTGTCCTCTCTCTAATGATCCAAAAGGGTTCAACCACCGGCAGTTAGCGGATCGAAACGTGCTTATCGTCTCCTCCCAAATCATTTGGACACATATGCTTACTTACTGATGTCATGTACGAATAGCCCCACGATTTTTACCTCTCAGTCGTAGTTTTAGTGGGCATCAAAAGTTGTAATTTTGTACAATGTGGCTGTTGAAATAGTTATAAGTTGTTAAAATTCAAATATTGAAAAGCTATGGTTTAACAACTTGGTTAACCAAATTATTGCTAGGGCATATAACCTTACCCCTTTCATCCTTCTCTAAGCTTCTACACCTTTCTGACCTCAGTTTCTTGGATCCTCTGTACAAAACACCTATTGTGTTATCATCAAAAGAGCCGTCAAATTGAAATGTTGTGTCCCCATTCTCACTATTGAACAAATTTTCAAAATACTCTTGCCATTTATGTTTGATCTCATTCTCGTTCACAAAGAGCTGCTCTGTCACTCTTATCTGCTTTCCTTTAGTTTTATTAGTTAGGCCTGTGCACTATAAATTTATTTCAATTTTCTTGAGAGAGTTGATAGACTGTTTTTCTTTTGTGCTCTTTTGGTGGTGATTTTTGAAGAAGTTTGCCATTGCCGCGAACTATTATGAATGGTTTCAATGTATGCGCATTTGTATATGGACACTCGGGGTCTGAAAAAACGTTTACAATGGAAGGAGTTCTTAACAATGAAGGTCTTAACTATAGAGCTATGAAAGAATTGTTTAAGATTGCTAAGGAATCTGAACTTTCATATCAATTCTTTTTTGAATAATATGCCTATGATATATAATATGCCTTTTTTGAATCATATTTATTATTTAGTAATATTGTTTCTGAGCGACTTTTGTGCACACGGAGGCATGTGCCCACCTAAACTCTTGGCCATTGGATGTGATACTAATCATGGAGATTCATCTGGAGAGTTTAACGGGAGCTAATGGCCTATGCCACCTAGATTCAAGTTCCATGTTTGTTTGCTAGCGTTTTGGAGAGGTCCAACGGTCCTCGCGAACCCCACGTGCCCATCCACCCATGACCTCTTTCCCGAGACCCGAGAGGCCATGACCTTGTTCTATCTATGTCCTCTCTCTGTCTCTCTGTTCTTGTTCCCGTTCTAGTGAAGCACCCCATATGGAGGAGATGCCACAGCAACCACTCGGCAACAGTTGTCTAGATTGGAACCGGTAACATGTTGAGTTATATTTTTTGCGATTAACTTGCACATGTAGCATAAATAGATGTAAATGGATTTTGACAGGAACCAGAATCGATAAAAAATTCTGGAAGACTACAATGTTGGAAACTAATCTGGTCAAAGATATTTTTTGACAAAATGGTATGAATCTATTTGGAGTGAAGCAAAATCTGACAAAATGTTATGGACAAATCAATTAATATAAGATGATTACCGCATGTTTGATTGCTCGGGGGACAGGGCAGACAACACTTAAGCATATAGGAGAGAGAGAAAAATGAATAAGAAGACAAAATATGCTAACAGAGGGAAGGGAACAGAGGCTACACGTCTTTGATGGGGGCATATTTTGATATTGTTCTCATATTGTTTTTGTAACAATGTTGTTTTGTAGTAAGAAGTTAAAAATTATTGAAGTTGAGACATGTAGACATGAGATTACTGATTTGACAAATATTCTTGTTCAAACTCTTGAAGATACTCTATCCAAAATGACATATGCAACTAAGAGTCGAACATTTGGATGCACCAAAATTAACAAACAAATTAGTCAATCATACTGGTTAGTGTCTGTTGCTATTTCAAATTTTCATATATAGATATGAATTTACTCAAAATTTCTATTGTCTATACATTATGGTCAAGATCACAATTGTACGTAAAAATTTCTATGGTTGTCACAACCATTTCCCAAGGTCGTCCACTCAAAGCAAGTCAACATTCAAGTATAACAAAAACATTCAAATGTCCCTAGGTCGCCCTCCTCGGCTTCCTGATCTCAAGGTATATGTGCTATATGACTCATTTATGTGCACAGTCAAGGCACTAATGTCTGCTATGTGACTCATTTATGTGCATGTAAGATCTTGACATTAATATTTGCTATATGACTCGTTTACGGTTTGGTCATTTGTGGTCACTTTCTGTGAAAGGGGAGCTTATTGTTCTATATTGACTCGATGGGAGGGAAAATTTCGGTGTTGTTTTGGAGTTTTCCTTGGTTTGTGATTGTTTTGGTCTGCACTATCATGCTGATGGGGCACATTTTTTGATGGGGATACTATGTGTTCCTTTCTGAAATATTCAAGTATCAGTAAGATATATGGAGGCACTTGTTATACCTTGGTCACCTTTCATGAACCTTCTTGTCAAAATCTTTAGAAACTTTGTTTGCTAGATATTTTGGGTTTGATTTTTTTATAATTTAACCAATTTTTAAAGAATATGTTTTTGAAAAAAATTGGACTTTATTTGCGCCGACTGACCCTTTTCACCGCACCAAGGCAGCTGGTGCGACAAAACAAGGCTTTTGTAGAAAAAAATGCTAACTTGTCTTTAAGAAAGAGCTTTGGATGAACTTTCTGAAAAGTGTTTCTCAACTTTCTATGAAATTTTGGCAGGTATTTTTGAAAAATTAGTTAAATCTTGTTCAGAAATGTTGGCAATTTTGAAAAATTAACCATTTTTTTGAAACTATTTGTGCTACACTTATTTTGAGAAGTATTTGGACTAACTTTTTTATTAAAAATAAGTATTGAAATTATTTTTAAAAGAAATGTCCTATTTTTCAGAAGGAAGATGTTTCGCTTAGGGGATCCTTATAACAAAGAGTTGAGATAATAAATGTGAGTGTATTTAGAAAGGATGATTTAAGGAACTAGAGCAGTAGATCGATTTGAGATCATGAAAATATATCTATCCAAGCTATGAAGTGAAAATAGTATTCGAGATCATTGTATAGTATTACCCAATGCCAACGGCAAGATTGGCATCAACAACAGCAATACGCCAGCACACAGTGGTGAACAGATAAATGCAACTACTATATTATATATATGAGTGCTGTACATACTCACATCATCGGGATGGATCCATGTTCTTGCCAATTGTTTAAGTGTCAAGTTTGTCAGCTTGCTACTACTACACTGACAATAGCCGGAGTAGTGAGGAGGTAGTCATCATTAAGTAACCAGCATAGCACTAATTCAAATCTCGAGGGGACGGAAGATATTAAGAGTAACCGTCACTACAGTAGCACTAAACGTTGATGGAAGGTCACATACTCCCCTGCCGATCGATCTAACAGCTGGTTACTAATTAATTTGCTCTGCTTCTTCAGCAATTGTTAAGCTTAGCGATTGGTCAGATCGAGATCAAGAGGGCATACAACGTAGTACGGTATCATAGTTGATCCAGCCGGCCACTGTTCCATCCGTAGTCTCCATGCGTTCGGGAGACTAGCTGTGATAATGCATGATCCGTCATATATTCACATGCATATCGAGCTAGCTATATATGCGATCCATGTCGCCAGCAAAGTGTACAACTAGAAAAGGGCCGGGTCGATCGGCTGAAAGCATATGCAAAGGCCGGGGCTCTCTCTTAACTGTTTGGATGTTGGAGATGGAGCAAGCAAGCAGAGGAGGTACGGGAATATCATATCGCTGCTGTGTCGTCGATCTGTAACAACTAACGACGTTAGATCACCAGGGCTGCACTGATGAGAAGAGAAACGATCCAAAAGCAAAAATCAAGCCATGTATTATTCCAATTGTCAGGTCGGCTGCACACATACAGCGACATAAACTCGATCATATTGCTGCTCGCCACGCTACCAAGACCCGCCGCCCCATATGCCGATCATGCCCAATTGCTCGCGCGCATGGTCATACACGGCCCGTCTTGGGTGTTTGCCATTCTGGTGTGGCACCAGAAGCTAGCAAAGACGACATACGGCTGTGCCCGTGCCGGCCATCGCCGATGCAGGCATCGTCGGCAACAGCTAGCTAGCATTGTCCGTTAGCGGGTTCAGCTCGATCGATCAGTTGCTTAATTTGTCCGCTCGCTCGTGACAGATGGATGGATCTCGGTTAATTTTGGCAGCATTCATCCACGCCATTGATCTCACGGCCGGCGCAGAGCACGAGACCGTCGTCGTCGGCGCATCGTCGATCCATCTGCATCTGCTCCGTGGCCGGCGGTCGGCCGGGGCGGTGCCCGGCCCGACACGATCCGCCGCTGCCGCGCGGTGGTCCAGGGCATACATACGCGAGAGGCCGGGGGCGACGACGTACGGGCCGCTCCGGGGGACAAGCCTGCAGATCGACGACAGGCATGTCCTCCTCTCCGATCCCCTCCTCCTGTACGGGGACGTACGTACGGGCCTTGCTGCTTAATTTGTCCTCTTGTGCGACTGATCGATGATCCCGGCCTTGTCTGATTGATTCGTGTCCTCGATCGAATGCATTGTATGTGTTCCATGATTCGAACCAGTATTTCACAACGTACGGCAGATCAACAAGACGATCCGCACATCATGCATCCATGGATTTGATGCTGATTTCTAGCAGGTAGTGCCAACCAATCTTCCGGCAACACGCGCGTATGTGCACCATATATATAGTTGTACATGCATCTTTCGGTTTACTTTGCAATGAAATTGAGAATTAAATGTGTCTGGTACAAGTACGTGTGCCGCATGATATATATATAAATATATATATACTCCCTCCGTATCACAATTAGATGACGTTTTGGACAAGGTTCGGGTCAAACCTTGGAAATATAAATCATGAATAACTTATAAGCCGTTGAGTTTAGAAATGTGAAAATCATATCAATAGATTTGTCTTGAAAAATTAATTTCATAAAAGTATACATATATGACTTTCTAATAAATATTTTCTATAAAAAATAGGAGTCAAAGTTGTGCTTTAGAGACCGTGTTGCTGTCCTAAACGTCATCTAATTATGATACGGAGGGAGCACTTAGCATTTGAGAAATACTACTGTAGCAAGCAGGAACAGAGTCCATCGCGTCCCGGTCTGTTCATGGCCTCGCACAGTCGTGTCTCGAGTCCATATCTGTTCCGCACTTCTGCCGACTCCATCACGAAACTGAATCATCGTCTTGCAAGTCCCGAGACCGTGCCGTCCACAAGTTATAAACGAATCAGCAATCGTCGTCCCATCAGCCATCGACCGTCGTCCGCTCCTCACCGACGCGACCAACGCTCACAGCTCTGCTTCGATCGGTTTAGTGAGTTACTAATTACCAGATAGACTCGTACTAAGTTAATTTATTACTAAATTAATTGAAATTATTATGTTAGATTATTTATAGTGTTTTAAACTTCTGATTCTAATGTTTATTTTCCTTTTATAATTCTATTGGATCATCTTAACTGCACATGTGATTGTAACCTCGAGTGAAACAGGTTTATTAAATTTGAAACTATTAAAAAGCTATTTTGGATCAACAATGTTATAATAAAGATTGAAAACCTTTGTTGTGTGCTGCATTGAGAAAATATTATAGATAACATTGATTTCGAAATTATCATTAGCGATCCCGCATAAGAAAAATGCACAAACAACTTTTTTATAAAGGACAAAAGCATTTGAGATAATATTAGTAGTTTTAATTTGCCGCCCAATTTTTTTTAAAAAAAAGTATCAGTACTCTTTATTAATTGCTAACATCATTTTTTCTTATCTTACAAATAAAAGAATTTTAGGCTAAGGGGTCCTAATATCTTATTCGCTCTAGGGCCCCTAAAATTGAAGAACTGGCCTGCGCGTGTATATAGTGTTGTAGCTAGCGTGGAGAACCCTTTAGATGCGTATCTCTCATTTCAGAATTTTAAAGTTATTTTGAGAATGTTTTGTGGAATATATATGAGAGTTGTATAAGATTAATTTTACCAAACTTATGGGGGCATATGCCCTTGTCCCTTGAAGGTGCATTTGCTTAGGTACATGCCTAGATATATTTTATAATGTGCATATTCAATTTGTAAACAAAGTAGGAACTAGAAATAATAAAAAAAGGAAGAAATCAAAACAAAACGAAGCAACTCTTCAATTCACGGAATAAATCCACCAACTCTTCAATTCACACAATAAATCCACGAGAGAGACTCCTGCTAGTTTTATGAAGTATATATGTAAATAACACTACCAAAGTCAGCACCAGTACGTGTGCTAATACTTTTTATTTTACAAGATGATGTGTGTACTTATTATCACAAGACAACTTCTTAAACCTCGGCAAAATCCGAAAGAAAAATAAATAGGTAGGGTCTTGCATATGTAGTTCCACATGGTCTTCACATGCATGTCACAAGATTTCAGGACGCAGACACATACGTATGGTATGCAGCCGGAAGCACGAACGTAACTGCACAAAAACTTCTGGTATTTACAGAGTTACAGTTACACTCGTCTTAATTAACTTCTGGCTGCTAATTAGGTAAATAAGTTCAGGTGTTGTAACTTTGCTGGAGACCGAGATTGGACGACGAGGACCTAGCTAATAAGCTAGAAGATGTTGGTGTGTACGTTGAGCAGCGCCACCCTTGTCTGCACGAGGCTCCTGAACACCTTGTCGCTTCCGGTCTCGAGGTCGTCGATGCACTCCTCCAGCTCCTCGAGCCTCTCCACCAGCGCCACCGTCTCCTTCTCTTCCTCCGACGACAACTTCTTGATGAGGCACATGAGCGCCGCTGTCCTCTTGCAGGAGCACGCGGCGGCGGACGCCGACGCCGACATGGCCGCGACGGCGTTGAAGAGCGCGGCGGACGCGGACGCCGTGGCCGCGGCGGCCTCGGCCAGCAGCCCGGCCACCTCGACCTCCGCCGCGCCCCCGCCGCCGAGCCCGAGGCGCGACGGCCTTCCGACGGCGGCGGCGCCGTCCTTGGCGGCGGCGGCGAGGCGCGCGAGCTCCTTGCCGGCCCTGCGCTGCGACCTGAGCGCGGAGGCGAGGCGCGCGCCGTCGCGGCGGCGGATGGCGGCGAGCGCCTCGGCGACGTCGCGCTTGAGCTCCACGACGGCCTCCTGGAAGCTGCCGTGGGCGTCGGCGAGGCGGAGGAAGGCGTCGAGGAGGCGGTCGCCGGTGGCGCCGGCGGCGGAGAGCGCGGCCTGCGCCTCGGGGAGGTCGAGGAGGTCGGCGAGCGCGGCGTGGAGGGCGTCGACGTGGGCGAGGCCGTGGGCGACGGAGGAGGAGGAGGTGTTGGGGTAGTCGTGCGCCCAGGCGCGGACGGCGCGGATGTGGGTGTGGAGGTTGGCGAGGATGGGGTGGGAGCGGCACGGCAGGCTCACCGACCGGGCGTGGTAGCCGCCGGCGGCGGAGGACGCCATGCGCGTAAGCTGCTTGGAGGACGAGGACCTTGACGGGCTCAGAGGGAAGGAGATGGAGCGGCCGAAGCTGGGAGCCATGCCGCCGGAGGGATCGAGCGAACGAGCTAGATGTCTAGCTCGTCGGTGTATCTGTGCGGCGTGTTGATGAGCGAGCTGAGGGTTTATAAAGAGAGCGAGGCGCACGGTGAGCGGCAGGTAGGTGGCGGCGGCGTGGTGATGAGGGTTGCCATGCGGGGCTCCACGCCTCCACTCCATGGATGGATCGACCGATCACGCGTAGGCGTAGACGCGCTGTGACCTGGGCGTTTGTCAGACAGGACAAGTGGCTGGCAGAGGGCATGCAGAAGCCACGGTGGAGGGATCATTCTTGGCCTCTGTTCTCTGTTTTCTATACCTATTTTTCTGATTTCTGATTTCAGATCGTCTGAACAAAATCAGGCCGCGGATCGACATTAACGAGCTGACAAGTAGGGCACACACTTAATTGGTTCTACATGTTTAAAAACTTATCGTGAGCACTTGCATTTATTGTAAGGGAGAGGTGGTGGACTGGAGATCGATCGTCTGAAATTATGAATAAAATCGATCAGCTTCCTTTGAAAAGAAATGGCCTGAATGAAATCGTGCCTCTGCTCGAAATCAGGTGACAGCACGTACAAGGAAGTAGCTAGGAAACACCAACCATGCACGTTGAAATGCGCTAATTAATCCGCTTAACCTATGGGAATATAAGGTACAGATCGATGAGATTTCTTCAGGAAACAATTTCAGCACAGAAGGCAATAATGAAGAAAAAAACATATTCCAGCATCAACCCCCAATAGAGCAGAAATTAGTCCACACCTATTACATGTACAGTAGCTCACCACTACACGCCCACAAATAAAAGTTCATAAAAACAGAAGTTTGAAATGCATATATCTGTAAAATAAAGGCCATCAATTTGAAATGAAGAAATGCAAAGCTATCGTCTCCACAGCACGCCACGCTAGTATTAGGCGTGCAACTTAGCCCAAAGTTATAGCAGTATGTTCTCCAGAACATCAACTGCAAAAATATTTTTGGTTGGCATTTATCAAATATAACATCATTCATGGTTAGCCAGATCGCCCAACCAAATTTTGTCGTCCTCGTCAATAAGCATACATTTTGGGTTTTTCCCCTTGTTTGACCCACTGATTAAACAAATTATTTATGTTTGAGGGTGGAACAATGCCCATCACAATGTGTAAAGCATGCCATAGAAACTTGGCTTAATAAAGAAGAAAGAAGAGATGATTAATGGTTTCCACAAACTACCAAAACCGCTATATTTGCTTCCATTCTAGTTCCCCTTAACAAGATTACTTTTTGTTAAAATGGCTCCCCCTTTTTAAATACCACGTGAACACTTTGATCTGTAGTGGAAATATAGTTTGCTAAATTTTTTTGTGTGACTCTAACTCTACATGAAGGCACATCATTATTAGGAGCAAGTAGAAGTAGCCTCCATACTTTTGACGATGCACGACAAAAGCAGAGCTCTTCATTTCTCACGGTGTGATGGACGTACTAATGGTAGTACTGTAGTAGAACATATTAAGCTCCAAGCGGGTGGATGGCTGGATGCTGAAACCTTTAAACCAGCCCATATTTGAAGCCGAGGCACTCTTCTTCACGACGAAATAATCAAAAGTGACGACGCCTCTTCCTCTGATCTTGTCATATATAGTTTTTTGCTGGATGTACAGTACATACTGCCGATGGAGCAGTAAGGCAGCCATCCAGTAATATTGTAGTATTTGACCCTTGGCGTTTGCCAAGCAACAGGAGCACACACACATGCGTCTGCGTGGCCGTGTGTGTTTGTTTTCTGGGACGCCAATCAGCAATCAGAGAAGCAGCTAGGATGGCAGGACACGAGAGGTGTTGGGCTCGCGCGCACAGCGTTGCAGGGGTGACATGGCGACATGATCCGCAATGGCCGGCCGGCATAGACAGAGGCTACGCGTCCAGATCTCAATAAGCTGCCAGATAGTTTGGCTCTACATATACGTTAGGCAGACAGCTCGTACATCTGTCTCACGATCCAACGGGTGTGCTTAGTTAATTTAAGACATCTCTCAATATCGATCGATCGATCTGTGCTGCAATAGGTACTCGTACCAGTGTGCTAATCGTCTGCATTATTACTAGGGCACGGCCGCACGGCACTGGAAATAAATTTAAGAGATCATGCATATATCTCGTCTGATGATGGTAGTGGGCTATTAGCTGGTTCTGCCGCTTTGTGTTTGGCGTGCGCACGAGTGCATGCGTGGATTTGTGAGCGACGGGATCCACCATATCATTGATCGATGATTAGTGATAAGACAATTCTAATGGCCGGCTGTCCTGATGGTTTGGTTTAGGGAGCTAGGCCGGAGAGACAGGATCCGCGAGGCAAGGACGACAGGGCGATGGAGCGAGAGGAGGTTGGCAACTTCTCGGCGGGTGGGCAGATGCTTCGCTCGTGTTTCGTGCTCCCATCCTGCATCTGCATTTGCATACTGTATATATGCCGCTGGCCAGGAACCTGGAGCTAGCGAATCATCTCGCATCTCCGGAGGGCCGTGTGTACGGACGCAACGAGTTGCTGTTGCTAATTGCTAAGTAGCTACTAGTTGAACTTTAAAACCAAGTTAAATGAAACTTTGCTTACTGCTCAAAGTCCGTAGCATGTATCATCCCCAGCTGTTTCGCTGGACTGTTCTTGCTCATCACTATCAAATAAATAGCTTTGTCAGTAGTGTTACTTGTTGTTGTCAGAGGTAGCAGTCCCACTATCAGCAGCAATCTGTGATCGCTTGGCTGACGCTACAATCTCAAAAATATGGAGTCTTGGGCCAATCCATCAGCTTATACAACCCTATAATGTTTCAATTATGTGTCATATTCTACATCAGTGTTCCAAATTTTGGCGAAATTTTGATGAAATTTCATGAATTTCAATGATGATCAAAAAAATCTGAATTTTTTTTTTCGCGACCGTGCCTTAGCACGTATTTCATTAAGAGGAAAGAAGAAGTTACAGCAGACCCCTTATGATCAGAGTGTCATAGGGGTGGAAGGTAAAAAGTCTTAGTTTATTACATGGCTACTATCTCGCGACCAGAGTTGCTAGCACTAAAAGCAGAAAACTCTGACAGGTCCGCGCGCCCTGCCAGCTTCCACACTTTCACTTCCTCCATGATTTTTCTTAGCAGTTCAGCTTCAGTCAAGAGGACGGTATTGAAGGTTCGCGAGTTTCGTTCCTTCCATATCATCCATCCGACTAGGAGGACCAGCGAGTCAAAAGCTTTGCGCTCAATTCCTTGGATACGCTTCCTTGCCGAGAGCCACCAATCAGGGAGAGATGCATCCAAAACAGTTGGGCTGCCAATTTCGCAATCGGAGCAGTTGAAACCATATAGTTCTTGAAAACGGACACTGAAGCAATATATGTGTGATGGTCTCCGGGTCTTGGTCACAGAGAATGCAATCATCGTTGTCCTGTAACCCATGCTGTTTGCGACGTGCTGCTGTCCAACATCTCTTATGCAAGACCAACCAGGTAAAAAATTTAACCCGGTTAGGGGCTTTGGTCTTCCAGAGCACCTTGGCTCCATGCAGTTCTATCCGACCGAAGAAGAAGGCAGCGTACGAGGAAAACACCTGATCTGGCGTCCATCGCCAAACCAGCTTATCTGGAGTGTCATCAGCCAAATTGATCCCAACCAATCTGTTCCACACATCTAAGTATTCAAGAATAACCTGAACTGTTAGCGCTCCGGTAATGTCGTTTACCCAATTTATGTCATGCATTGCTTCTGCCACCGTTCTTGATGCCTGAACCCTCCGCCCTACTGCCTGAACCAGACAAGGGGCGAGCTGCTGCAGCGAGCAGCCCTCTAGCCATTTATCCCTCCAAAATAGAGTTGTGTGACCATCACCAACGCATACAAATGTAGAGGCAGCAAACATTTCCTCAATTTGTGGCTCTATAGTATCTGGCAGAGCAGTCCAAAGTTTGTTGAGATCCATCCTTGCTTCCCAAAGCCATCGCATTCTTAGAGTAAACCCCCATTTCTTCAAGTCAGGTATTCCGAGCCCTCCAAATTCCGTTGGCACGCACACATTTTCCCAAGCTACCTTGCACTGACCATTAAAAATCTGAAATTTAACACTTATATATATGCTTTATGGTAAATAAAGTACTTTAGTCTAATATTTTCTATTGTTTCTGTTGCATACTCGTCAACTTAATAGGTGTATAGCCAAAACTCATACTAACCATTTGTTTAATTAGATCCAAAAATTTTCAAAAAAGAATCATATAATTTCGTTGGTGAACAAATAAACCCAAAACCAAAATGAAAACCTTGTTCTACATATCAACGGTATTCTTGGTGTTCATGACATCGCAACCGTTTGCATCTCCACCATAGCTTGCAATTTCACCACAGCTTTGGGGGTTGTGTCTTATTCTAACTAAAACTTGGTTGTCAGTATATATGGCCTCGGGCTGCAAGGTTAACACGGATGACCATTAAAAAAAACTTTTACGGACGGCTAAAACCTGAAGCCAATGCAATTATAGGTGTGGTTGTCTTAAGGGACCGCACCAACTCCAAATAATTCAAAATCAAAACTCCCCGTCCGCCTTAATTTGTTTTTTTTGCCACTTTGAGCTGCTCCAATCCAACTTGGACAATGGTACGTGTAGGAGATTGTATACTCAAGATATGTGGTATTAATCCTATATTCAGTGGTTGGCAATCTTGCTGTATGTGACTAATAACATGGTAATAAGTTATATAAAAATCCAATTTACAACCTACAACTATCACAAAAGTCCGATTTTTAACTTCTAGCTACAAAACCGTATGCCGATGGCCATCCAACTATTTAAATTCTGCAATTTTGATCCTTGGGATAGTTTCAAATGTGGTTTTTCATTTTCTACAAATTAAGAAAAAAGGGTTTAAATGAAAAAATCCTAATTTACTCTATATTATGAATATTTGAAACCATTACCAAAGTTTTTTGAAACATAATAAACCCTCTAGAGCTCTATTTAGAGTTATTTGGATCTAATTTGTTTCTATTCCTAGTGTTGAAGTTATGTTTTTTTCCTTTGAAACATGAAGAAATAAGATCCAATCAGAGCACCAACAAATAGGATGAACTTTTAGAAAAATAAAATTGTTCTAGTTTCATATTTTTTGGATATAAAATTAATTAGTTATGAATTTTTGAAACCATGTTTTTTAGTTTTTATAAAAAAATAAAAATAAAAAACCATCCCGAAGATTGAATTTGTCCAATTTCAATAGTTGGATGGCTTTCACTGTCCGATTTTGTAGTTGAAGATTTAAAATCGGATTATCGTGCTAGGGGGAGGGTAAAAATTAGAGTTTTCGGTAAGTTATAGGATGCTTCGGGAGTGAACGTGAAGACATTTTTTGTTAGCAAGTGTGGTACCCCATATGAGTCGTTGATGAAGCAACGTCCATACATATCCTCTTTTCATTTTAGATATCCATGCATGCATCATGTCATGAATGGAACGGAGCACAGAGCATATGCATTTTCGTTTGAGCTTAGCCGCGAGGGATCGTCGACAATTTAAGAAGGAAAAAACGTACAGCAGCTAGCTTAGGTGGCATGTTATCACAACAGGACAAGAATTGACAGATGAGCAAAGCTAGGTCTACGTAGCGTATATATGTATGTATAGGTGGCGATGCATTTTTTAGGGCACAGATGCGTAGAAGGCATCAACTAACGACTGGGGTAGTATGCATATGGCGAGCTGAGAGAGACAAAAACCAAAACCTAATAAACAATTGAGAGAGAGAGATTCCCGGTCCCCCAGCCCCTCGTGCGGGTTGTCGTCGCCCACCTTGCTCGCTCGCTCCGGCTCCGATATATATCCACGCCGCCACCGTACGTACCAGCTGATCTGATGGAGGAGGGAGGCAGGCATATCGTCGTCTATCATTAGGTGTGTTTTGTTTGTGGTAATTGTTGGCCTATCATGACCTAACTAGGCTCAAAAGCTAGATTCGTCTCGTCGTGTACATCGCAACCATGTAACTAGTTTTTTTATTTACCCATGTTTAGTGCTCCATGCATGAGGAGAGAGATTTGATGTGATAGGTGAATAGTGAAGTTTGGAGAGAGAATTTTGGCAAGTTTTTGGGAACTAAACACAGCCATTAGCATTGGCATTCATTCATTAATTTGCTGCACGGAGGTCGATCGTCAATAGCGTCGTCGTGTCCTGTGCATATATATGCTGTGCTGCCTACTTGAGTCGTACTCGTACGTACGTACGCTGGCCGGGTATGTAGCTAGCTGCAGCTGGTGGCCGGCCGGATGATCGGGGAGGCCGGCCGGCCGGTGGCACCAGCTAGCTAGCTAGCTAGCTAGGGACCACACGCTGCTAGGTTGGCTGGCACCCGCCTGACGGCCAGTTCTGGATCGGATTCGCCGCTGCCTGCACGCGCCAGCAGCAAGATAGCTCTCCTGATCGATCGTTGCCTTGCCAACTCCGATCGATCCCGCGCGCATGCATGCATCGAGATGATCGATATCGATATATCCGGCGGTGCAGGCCCGGCTCAGAGATCAGTGTACTGCTAACAACTAACATATAGTATATATATGATGTTTGCTTAATTACTACTGTACAGTATTTGATTGCACACCACACGTACGGTTTGCCAGCCAGCAGAGCAGCGCGCGTGCGTGCGTGGCCCTTCTCGGGCCTCCCAGCTCTCTGATCTTGTCTGACACTCACACGACGCCGCCGCCGCCGTCACCAACTTCCACTTCCGTAGTCTGTCTCTGTCAGGCGCCCAGGCCAACTTGTTCGCATTGCAGCATATGCATGCACAGCTGGCCATGGCGTCGACCTCGATCGATTGCAGCAACTAGCCATGGAGGTCGTCGTCGTCGATCGTCGGACACCAGTGAGCATCTACCTAGGGCACGCGCGCGAGCGTGCCAAGTGGATCGATCGATATGCATGATGCAGGTTGCCAGGTTGGGGTGAATGGATGTGCGTGCACTCTTCTGCAATCCTGCATCAGGCAGCCTATCTAGCTGTTGACAAGGTCGATCAGACCCATCAACTTGCCGTTGCTGCATTTTACACGCGATAATCTGAATTTAACCTCGAATCAAACAGGCGCAACGGGTGGTTTAATTACGCGCAGGTGATCGATGCGCCAGCTGCCATCCAATATGGCAATATATATTTTTCGAGAACTTGCCTTCTCCATCCATAGGTGGCTTTGGGAACAGCAAATAAATTGAATCTTGATGCATCTTTGCAGATAGCACTGCTTGTTTATCAACTGTAAGTGAGCTGGAAAAGGAATCTTGCATTGATCTGCAGTCCATGGCCCTGCCATGGATGCAAATTTAAGGTTGCAAATTTGGTTTACCAGGGTGTGATCAACTGCTTGCAAATTAAGGTCGTCATACGTTGTCATTTGAATAGCTATATATTCTGATTACCATTGTCCTGAGGCATGAGTTCCTCCCCCAGTCCCCCGAGTATCTGCCAAGTGGTGACGGACGATTATGCAGAAATGAACAGCAACTGACGCGAGCAACCGCTGCATTTCACAAATTCTCAGACAACAAGAAATGGAACTAAAGATACTACAACGGCTATCTCTGCATCCAAGCAATAGAACTGAAGATACTACAACCGGCTATGTCTGCATCCAAGCAATGCAAGTGAAGATATTACAGCGGCCGGCCATGTCTGCATCCAAGCAATGGAACTGAATGGCCAGAAGCTCCGTAGCTTGAAGCAAAGGAATGCAACGAACACCTTCTCAAGTTCTGATCAACTGTCAACATCAAGTCAACAAAAGACAAAGCACCGTTTCTCTTCTCAATTTATTAGCTGCTGTTATAGTCCATGAAAATACATGTCTGATTATTTTTTTATTCTTATGGATAACATAGAACAAGTACTGGTCACAAGGAACAGGGGCATAACAAATTGCTTCTCACAGCATCTGATGAACTGAAGCTTCAAATTGAATTCATAAGCACATTCGCAGGAAAAGCAGTTTGTGCTACCCAACTCGCAAATAGCACTTTGGTTGCCTCATGACAAGCCTCGAGTTAACATGTCACATGAAGCAGTGAACAATGATGCCTGCAGAAATACTAGAGTTCTCACTTCCCATTGAGCCAAACTCTCCGTTCATTTTTTTTATAAAAAATCAGAACAGTATACTAGACCAACTGAAAGCGAATGGATCTTTGCTAGTCAGAATAGTATACATCAGTTTACTGCAAGAATTCCTCAAGCATGCACAGTAAAAAAAATAAATGACAGCCAAGAATATCAATCACACTGCCCATGTAAGATCATCCATTTGTTGTAGGCTCATTTTCGAAAGCAAGAATGAGCATCTTTCGACATTGAAGAATGAACGCAGGTGATCAGCTAGTTAATCAATACAATTAGATGGTATAACCAATAATCAGTGACCTGGTTACCTTGCCAATTGGAGTACCATATAATGGTGACAAAGAATGATTGTGCAACATTCGTCACATGGTAGGAAGCTTTTTTTTTTTGAAACCGATCATCAGTCAAGTAAAATGTAGTCTTGCCATTTTGAAACTTGATGCTAAACAACACAGCAAAATGCTCGTGCAAACGAAGGCACGATATCAGTTCTTGTCTATCTCGTGAGAATTCAGCCGTTGGTGTGGCAGACTACTGCAGGAGCTCATACGTAAAAAGCTTCAACTCAAAACAAAATACTAGGACAAGCACGCCTACGCCTGGCTGCTCTCTAGGACCTCAAGAATGTCCTCACAGACCAACACTCGTCTTTCCTACGCACTTTGTCCTCACTCATGCGCACCGGGAAGGACTTCCCGGTCGGTCACCCATCGCTCCAGGCTAAGCACGCTCAACTTTGGAGTTTTTACGAGATGGGCTTCCAGAAAAGAAGTTGCAACTTGTTGGTATGAGTATTCTTATCTATCCTATTAAGCCCTGGGCTGTGACAATATGCCAACAGATTCTCACAACATAATTGCAGTGAAGCCCAAGAGCCCACATCAGCCAAACTTAATTGAGCACGAGCATCCCACGATATGAAATATTACTGACAAAAAAAAGATGTTTACTTATAGCTGACATTGAGAAGAGCAAGGGGCACAACAAGTACTGATCACAAGGAACAGCAACATACATCAGATTCTTTCCCACGACATATCACCTGAAGCTTGAAATCAAATACAAAAGCACAATCGTAAGGAAAGCGGTTTGTGCTAAACAACTGGCAAACAACATTTGTCCCATGCAGGGTGGCAGAATTTATTAACTGAAACTTTAGTTGGAACATGCCAAGTATCAAATCGCCGTCAGCTGCAAGGGGTGGTGAACTTAATGAGAAGACGACGACGATGATGAGGCCTGCACAAAATAATAAGAAATCCTTGAGTTCCCCGTGAGCCAAAAAGATTTTTCATTCTTTCTTCTTTGATCAGACCAGTGTACTAGTCCCATTTGTAAGCAAATGATTCTGTTTTTCCCCAGCTTCGGAATAAATTGCAACAGCTAGAATAGCATATATCAGTTTACTGCTAGAAAGTACAAATTCTCAAACATGCACGATGTAAGCAAAAACAGCGAATAAACACAGCTGACATATCAGGGAATTATTAGTCGCACTCCCCCAATGCAAGATCATCATTTGTTGCAGTTCCATTTCAAAAGGAAAAGCGAGCATGTTTACACAACGGAGAATGAACTAAGCTGTAGCTCATAAAAAAATTGTTGACAGGAGGAAATATCAACCATTTTCTACCTCCAAGCTAATTACACCATAGTTCGTGAACTAGTAGTTTTACCAGTTAAAGCACGCTATAATGATGGCGCTAAAGAAACACAGAAATAAAGAGTTAAAGACACAAACAATATTTGCAAACACCACAAATAGACACCTGATAATATATGGGAATTATCATTCCCACTTCCCCAATGCAAGATCATCATGTATTGCAGGTCCATTTCAAAAGGAAAAACAAGAAGGTTTACACAATGAAGAATGAACTAAGATAATCAATTATCTCATCAAGAATTAGTTGACAAAGGGAAATATCAACTAGTTCGTACCTCTAAGTGAAACACACTACAGTTCATGGAGTCATAGCCTTAACAGTTAACTAACGAACACTATAATGATGACATTAAAATGATTATGCAATCTCAGCACATATATTCGTGTTTTTGTCACTACCAGTCACACCAAGTTAGATATTCTCAACCAGATATTTTGGTAGCCAAGCAAAATTTCTCCCTATTGGGAGATCAAACTCTGAAAAGTATAATACATAAAAAATTATATGAAAGGAACCTGATGCCAAGAGAAATAAAATCCATCAAATGTAGCATTGCAAAAGATTGTAAATTAACAAAACAAGCCAAAGCATGCAGTTATAATGCTAAGTGAAGAAAAGGAATCTGATGCCAAATACCTCATGTTCATGTCCATGACCATGAGAGTGATCATCATGCCCATCCCAAGGATGACGCAAACCCTGAAAGAATTGCACTGACTTCACTTGTATTCAAGAAAAACGTACAGTGTAGAGCGGAAGTTGACAGAAGCGAAATAGAATATTACCAAGAGCACAGCACCGTCCTGCTTAGCCCTGTAGAAAACCCAAAACCTACAGAAAGCAAAATTGGTTATCCTCCCAGAGTTGCGACTTGTGAAAATATGCCCAAAACTATGTTGTTAGAATCTTTGGGGTTTAAGCTCAGAGGTCTAAGCATATCTGAGATAATCTATCATACTTGTGTACCTTTAAATACCAAGCTACAGCTATAAAAGAAAGCAAATTTCAATCTGTTTAATGAATCTATGCTCACAGAAAGGGCAAAGCTTGTTGAAGGACATACGCAGCAGAACTGCAGGCTTCATGTAATGTCACACACATTTCTGCAGATCATGTTTTATGAAATCATGGCTTGCGTGTGCAACTTGATACAATATACATGCTTCATGCTGGAAATTGGATAGTTCAAGTTGTAACGAAAATTGCAGCGCGTGTTTATATTCGGTTTTTGATAATTCAGGTCAATAAAGATACAAAGGTGGTAATGATAAATGTCAACTACAGTAGCCTTTTCAAACTTAGCTACCCACATACTTAAAATTTTAATTTTCATCGCATAGACATAATCCTGAATCTGGGATATGTTTTATTTAACCAACTAGGGATGTAAAGACAATGAAATGACATGAGTCAGTCTTGTTCGATGAGAATAAGCAACAACAGTTGAAACTTCCTCACAAATTCTTGAACAAACAGGGAAATAAAGCCATCAAAAGATGTTACAAAATTTCCCATCACATTAGCCATGAAAAGCCAGATTCATCCTTCCTAATTGCGCAAGGTTCTAGTATGCAAAGTTGCCAGAGATTATCCCTACAGCATTATACAGCTCTCGGATGCAGAAATCGGTGATAGTCCTAACGAAACGAGATTGAGATATGTATAAAGGAAAAGAAAAAAGAAAAAGCAGTCGCCCAGCTCCATTTCCAGATCCCCATTTCGGTTTTTTCGCTACGAGGATTGAGCCGCCGGTGCGGGCAATAGGTAGATCGCACCGGGTTTAATCCCTTCCCCCATCCATCTCAACGTCCCCACAATCCGCGCACGAACAACCCCATCAAAAATTGCCCCCAACATGTCCTGATCTACTACCCGAGGCCCACCCGCGAGGACGAATCCCATTTCCCACCTCTGCAGAAAGCAGGGAAGCATCGGCGGAGGCATTCAGGCAGCCCTGAATCGGGTGGTGAAGCTACCGGATTCGAGGGAAACGGATGGATCGGATGGGAAGAGGAGGAAGGGGGCGAAGCGCGTGCGTACCACATGACGGCGCAGAGGCCCTTGCCGGCGACGGTGTGCCAGCGCTTGTTGTGCGGGATGGTGTAGCCCTTGTAGGTGGTGCCGCCGTGCGCGCCGCCGCCGCCCATCGCCGCCGCCTCCGCCGGTGGTCGCCTCGTCAGTCGTCACCGTGCGCGTCGTGTGGGTGTGACTGCTGTGTGTGCGTGTGGTGGATCTGGTTGCTCTTGCTTCTCTTTCGGGGATTGGTGGGCCATATTAGTTTTGGACCTGGACCGAGAGAGGGTAGATGGGCTAAATACAGGTTACTTGAATGGGCCAACCAGGCCTAGCTCTTCCGTTTACCGGATAAGCAACTTGGCTTAGAGCCCAATAAGACCCAAAAACAGATTACTAGTAGCACTGCGCGTGTGAGTGTTAAAATATAATACTAGTTATAGTTGACTTTTTTAATTCTATTAACAACCATCAGATTCAACGTCCGACTAACCCATGTCTAGAGCTAAAAAAATATCAAACATTTGAAAAAGACCAGATTCAATATTTTCTAAATAGTATATCAACAATTAAAAATAGTAGACTCAACAATTTCTATAAACACATATCATCATTTTGAAAATATTGTATTCAACATTTTTTGCAACATATTTCAACGTCTTATGAGAATAGATTCAACATTTAGCAACACCTGCATCAATATTTTTTTAAAAAAAGAATCTATCGATTCTTCTTCTCCAGCGATAGCGGCAGCGCACCACAACAATAATCATGGTGTGCGAATCTAACTCGAAGTATATGCATCAGAGGGGGCAATAGAAGCTCACGGTGGTGCTCACGCGAGCAACCATCACAGCTCACGGCAGCGGCGACGAGCTGAACGACAGCGGCGTTGGACGCGGCATGCGCGAGAAAGAGAGGCGTGCATCAAGCGCGAGAAAAAAGAGGATGTGCTCGGCTGCGGCAGCGCAGCAAGCCCGTGAGGAAGAGCAGGCGCTCAGCTGCGGCGGCGCAGCAAGCGCACGAGGAAGAGCATATGCTTGGCGGTGGCGGCGCAGAGCAGGAGGAGGGGTGGGGATTGAGGAAAAATATCCGACGGACGAGGCTACACGCACGGATCTCAAACACCGGAAGCTAGGTGGGCAAAAAAACTTCTGAAAGCCATATAGGATTGCCGTTCCTCCGTGTCCTCTGTTATCGGCCTACTGCACTCAAGGAAAATAAAGTGGACTTGGTTATGAAAGGAAAATGTCATGAGCCCATGAGACACAAACCTTTTCAATGCTCAGATTGTCCACGCTCCTAAAAAAGTTACCGCCCGTCAGATTTATATCGATGCAATGGAGCATGTATTTTAGCTTGGTTCTTATGCAAGCATTGCTCAACACGGGCTCCTATGTAAGGGTGGGGCGAGATGAGAGAAGATGTTAGAGTTCATAAAAACGAGAAAATAAGTGGCAAAAAAGTAGTAGTGTGTAGACAAGTAATAGACTATTATTGTATGGCTTGACTCTTATATCTTGACTAATAGTCAAGTACTTGTCTCTATTATTAACTTTGCTCTTATGAGATCCTAAATGGTTTCTTTCTTGTAATTGTTGAGTTTAATTTTTAGTATTAATAAGGCAGAAAAATGTCCACAAGCAAATAGATTAGGAGGGCGATGGTGTAGGTTTGGTTATATTATTACTCATATTATCGGCTTTTAATTTAATAACTGAAAACCTCTACTGAATATAGGAAGTAGACCTTTTAAATCATGTTTCTATTTCCTAATTAAGAGTGGTCATGTAAACGCTCTGCGTCAGTTAGGTCTAAATTATAAAGTCATTGATCTAATTGACACTTCTTTTAGCCAACAGCCGCAACTAGAGAAACTCACAAGTCGTATGACCTTAGGATGTGTTTTGAACGTCGGATAGGGGCCCTGCACCTCCACCTAAGCAAGTTACCCAGCAATCCTCATCCAATTTCAACCGTCATCCAGCCAAATCGCAATGGTTGAACTGAATCGCCTACCCCATGCCGCCCCCGAATTTACGGACGTTGCCCTGCCCCCCCCCCCCCATCGCCCCCACAAACCACCGCAACGCCCTCTCTCACCGGCGCGTCTTCACCCTGCGGCGCTCCGGTATGAGTAAGGTGGTCGAGGGCGGCCGACGCCTGAACCGCAAGGGCAAACTCGTGCTGAATGCCTCCTCCGCGGCGGCCGTGCCCAACTCCTCCACCGCCTCCGAAGCTGAGGGGCAACACTTCGGTGAGTCGCAGCTAAACTTCATCACTTGCAATTCGCCCTGCGGTTCGGAATTCAGACTAAAGTGGACGTCATGCTACCTTACGAAGAGAGAAATACTTTCAAATTTAACCATGTTTTCACACCTAATGATAATCAAAATATTAACTATTGTCATTTTTTCATATGCTATTAGTATCATTATTAGATAATTTTTAATTGATCAAACTATTGTGGCCCTTTATATACATTTTTCTGCTATTTAAAATATCAACATAAATGTTTTCAGTTTTTTGTCAGCTTTTTGTCACTTCGATCATTTGTGTATTACTTTCACTTGCGTGTTATTTATATTGTGCTACTTGTGGTCAAAATATCAACATAAAATATCAACACTATCTAGCTAGTTGCCCAGCTACTAAAATTATCAACTTATAAAATATGCATTTATATTATATGGCACCAATGTTTCTACGGTCTAAAGTTTGTGCACATTCACAAAACATTTGATAATAGATGGGATGCTCAAATATATCATTAGCTTGTTGTGTAGGGAATAAACCATGTGATGAATCATAATGAATCTTTCTTTTGTGCATTTTTTCTTAGGAATCTTACACATATATGGGGTCTACGTTAGTGTGCAACAAATATATGCAACATCGAAAGCAAGTTGGGGTGGGTTAGTGTTGGAACTCAAAAGGAGCCACTAATCAAGGTTCATATATATATTGAAGGAAAGCAAGACAACCTTCTAGAGTATTCTTCGTCACAGGAGAAGAAGATATTTATCATGGAATAGTCTAGATTTAGTAATTAAATAAATTAGTAAATGTTGTAATATCTAGGAAGTCTCTAGAAAGGAGACACATGTCATCATCCTATGAGCCCCCTTGGCCTATAAATAGAGCTCCCCCCTCTTGCCATGGTATTCAACCATGACCATGGTAGATGAGTGATGCATGGTAGAAGTAAAGGGTGAGCGTGGTAGGCTAGCCACTAAAGAGAGGGTGTTGTACACTCTTGTGTGATATTGTTGTAACAAAGTTCTATTCTTGTGAATCTTAGTCTCCTAGTTGGGCCATGTAGTTTCTAAGTACTTTGTACATAAATTGTGATCCATCGAAAGTTGGCTATGTCACCCGGGATCACAAGGGTCTGGACTTCATTGTAGGTCGGCTCTGCCACCAGGAAGTCGCCTTCATCTGTTGGTAGGCACTGCCACCCGGGAGTGAGAAGGTGGCTTTACCGTCGAAAGGACATGTAGCACTAAGTAACTAGAAATTAAAAGGGTTGACCGGCTCTAGAGTGAGTTGGTGTCCTAGGTGTAGATCCTCAGCTTAATGGGTATTAGGCCCACATCAATTTTCAACAATATACATGAATAGTTGTTCCATGTGCTCTTGTTCAATCACAGATCTTTGGGTAAATCCCGTTATATCCTCTCATGTCAATTAGGCCTTACCCTACCTCTCCTCGCATGATTGTCACACCTTAGGATTCCACTATGCACTTGTGCCTCTGGAGGTCTTCCGTTGGACATGTCCAAACCATTCAACTGGTGTTGGACAAGCTTTTCTTTAACTCGTGCTACCCCTAGACTATCATGTATATCATCGTTCCATACATGGTCTATTCTTGTATAACCTCAAATACAATATAACATACGCATGTTTGCAACTATTGAACAAGTTGTTGTTATGTAGGCTAACATCATGCATCATATAACATTGTCGATCTAATCGTCGTTCCATAAAACTTGCCTTTTGGCTTGTGTGTTATCCTCATCACAGAGAATGTCGAATGCCCGACGCCACTTCATCCACCCCGCTTTGATTATATGACTAATATTATCATCAGTATCATTTGTTTCTTTCTAGTATCTATCCTTTTTGGTACCAAGTGACCTTGCAAATTAGCATCTCCCTCCCCATGTGTAGTAGTGCCAATGTTGCATCTCATAACATAAGGAACATGCGTATAGATATATGCATGTGAATCAAAGTTTATGTTTTTAGAATGACAATGTCAACAAAAGACACCTAGACTTCTAAGTGATGACATATGATATTCTGATCAAGCATGCATCTACATGACACCAAGATAACCACAAGCGCCCAAAATACATCTTCAAGACCCCAATATCCACATGTGATCAAATTTCTTAGAAAACTCCATATATATTTGACTATAGATTTATTGTACGTTGTGCACCACGAGAGATCATGTTATTACGTGGTGGCCACACATTGATTACTTGTAGTGTTAGAGTTCTTCATCTATGGTGGGGTCAGAAAACATAAAAAATTCATCGATTTTGAGATGATTTTAGTTAAAACCAAATGCACCCAAATACAATCTTTGAGACTCCAATTCGTGTCTGTGAAAAATTGCTTAAAAATCATAACTATAGATTTATTATTGTGCGCCACAAGAGATCATGTCATTACACAGTGGTTGGATATGGAATATTCAGAATGATGGAGACAATGACCTATAGAAAGGATCAAAACATCGAAAAGCAATGAATGTTGAGACGATTTCCGATCCGATAAACAAAAGTTGTATCAATTCTAGCCTGCGAAATCTTAGATTCAGAATGATGGAGACTATGATTTGTATCAAGGATCAAAACATCGAAAAGCAATGAGTGTGTCTTAATTTCTTAAAAAATTAAAACTTTTCAATAGCAAACTCAGCAGACCTCATGGAGGAAAAGTCATTCAGAGTTTATGGTTTGCACTGCCATGCATGGTTAATAACTTAATACACATACATACGTTAAATAAAATTAGAAACCAACGAACGAGGCAAAAGCACATTATTCGCAGGCGTATGTACCGTGTAGCAGCGGCAGTAGTCCAAGGCAAAGATTGGCCGCAAATAAGTAAGAGCAAGATCTTTCAAAAAATAAGTAAGAGCAATGATCGCAAAAGGGCGGACTTGTATCACGGGCGGGCGGTGGAGCAGTGCAGTCGGTTTTTGTGTTTCCTAGCTTCTCCTTCCTTGGGCTCACGGGAAGGATCAAGGAGGGATGAGATGCATCCATCCATCCGTGGGTGATGTGATGTGATTGCTCGGAAAGCGACGACAGACATCGTGGCCTACAGTGCCCTACACATTCAGCCGTAACAACAACATGCAGTAACGACATTCTTGCTCGATCATGTGATCCCCAAGACGACGCAAGCAATTCAGCGGCCGGGAACGAGCAATGGCTGACACGTACGTACGCGCGCTGCGTTGGACTTGCTAGCAGCATATGGAGATCGATTACATATTCGCATTGCACGCATGTGACGCTACATGACAACCCATCCCCTGCTTATGTTTCGTCCTATCTATCCTATACCATGACCGTCAGTCGTCAGACTATTTCTGCATGCTGCTGCTGGCTGTTGGTGACAAGGAATCTATTCGATCTTGTGCATCCATCCAACGCCAAAACCTCACTGAGATCGGCCGGCCATTAGTCAGTCACTAGCAAGTGCAAATGCATGCATGCATGCAGCATCTTTCCTCGATACCTTGCAGTGCATGTGGGTACTTTGGTTAGCTCAATTGATTTTTTTTTTTTGAAAGATTAGCTCAATTGAATCAGGCAGAGGTTTCTCTGTAACTTTTCTTCAGGAACGACGAGCGCTTCTTTGATATGATCCACCAATTGGGCCGGACCACGTACAGCAAGTTAATAATCACAGACGACGACCGCTAATTATTATTGCATTGGCTGATTGATGATCACAAACGTACGCCCAAGAAAAAATGGCGACGAATAACACAACAGAATCTACGGATGAGTAGTATGTACAGCTGGTTAATCTCGATCATCTTGATGGCCCGCCTTTGTGTTCGTCAACAACATCGGCCAGGTAGGTGCAATCTGATTGACGACGTCGTCATCTGAGCTCCTCCTCCTCCTCGTTGCCACCGCCACCGCCGCCGCCGGCGAGCGCTCGGCAGGAGCGGGCGGCGACGTCGGTGACCCGGAGCCCCGTGTCGTAGGCCTGCCCGGGCCGCCAGTCCGCCGGCAGCACGGCCTCTTCGGCCCGCAGCCACTTGCCGCCGGAGCCCGCCGTGACGACGAGCCGGAGACGCAGCGGGCCGGCCGGGGCGCGCGGGGTGCGCCACTTGCTGCTGCTGTTGCGACGCAGCCGCGCCATGGGCCGCCACGACGACGGCTGATAATGGGCGGCGGGGTGGTTATTATTAGTAACCGCCTGCTGCGCGATCTCGACGGCGGCGATGTCGGTCTGGCCGCCCTGGTACAGGAACCGGATGGCGAGATTGCTCGGGTTCCGGCTCCCTTCTTCCACTCGTACAGTCAAGTTACTCCTGTACTCGCAAGGAATCCTGCACATCAAAAGTTTGAGTTTTTGAGCTGTACGTATTAATTGATTCGCAGTTGTAAATAATTTAATTTAAATGCGATTGATTTGATTACCTCCTGAAGTCGACCTGGACATTATTGTCCATGGCGCCGGCGAGTCGTTGATGATCGCGCCTGGCCATGGCGGCGAAGGCCTCCCTGGAGAGCAGGAACCCCGTCCGGTTGGCCGCGCCCGTCACGACGACGACCTTCACGCCGTCGCCGCCGCACACCCTGCGGTGTCTGCACCGCAACTGCAAGCAAGAACGCGCGCAGAGAGAGAGAGAGAGATTATTGTTTTGTTTATTATTAGCCACTGATCGAACAAACAATATATATACAGTCATCAAGAGATGCATTTGATTTGCTATCTAATCTAATCTAATCAATACGGTATGTATGTACCTGGTAGCAGGCGCCGCAGCCGGCACCGTCGCGGAAGAAGTCGGCGCCCGCGGCGGCGGCAAAGAGACCAACCCCGTTGAGCTCCGTGGCCATGGCGTCGGCCCCGTACCCACAGGCATCATCGCCGTCGTTGAGGTCGGCGGCGGCGGGAGGGAGGAGAGAGGCGGTGGTGTGGCGAGGGCACCAATCGCAGCTGCTGGAAGGTGGAGGAGAGCAGGACGCGGGATGCAGGAATAACTGGGCGGTACCAGTGAAGAGGAGCAGAAGCAGGAGCAGCGCCATGGCCGGCGGTGGAACTAGCAACAGCAAGCAAATAAAGCTAGCTAGGCTCTTCGATCCGATTCCGATGGATATAAGTCGACGACGGCGGTTATGTATGTGATATACTAGTACTACTCGATCTGCTCGTCATGGGATGGAAATTGGCAAGAATGGAATGATATATGCCAACGTGGGGGCATCAACTCAAGTCGATCGAGCTGAGTCCATCATCGACATGCTCTCCATATGGATGCCATCAAAATACGAGAAATTAAGAATAAACGGCGCGATCGTCGATGCGCCAGTGGATAATATCGAGTGAGTGCGTGATATGATACTGTACGATGGGGACAAGCTAGGATGCCGGATTAGTCGCCAATGCAACAAAGTGGCTGCCGCTGTTGCTCTCAGCTCCATCGATCCCCATGCGTGCTCAGCTCGCAATGCAATTATCCCATCTCTTTCCGTCGCCGACTAGCTCCATGATTCCAAGTTTTCGGCTCGACCGGCCTGCACTTCAACAAGTTGCCGGCCGGCCTATTCTCTTTGTGTACTGTATGTATGTCACAGGCATGCTCCATAATTTCTTCTTCTCCTCCCTTTTTGCGGCTTTATTTGAGCAGTTTTCATCGGCCGCAGCGCTGCTAGCTAGGCAACTATTTGAGCTTGTGCATGTTCAAAACGTACCTATAGATAATCACTTATGATGACACTAAATATTAAAGTTTACGTCAAAAAAGAAAGTATTTATACGACATTTCTAGAATCTGACGCAGCTTGCTAGCTCGTACTATACCTTTTGCAATTAGAAATAATACATTTGTAGGCCGCGGCACGGGCGCCCGGAAACCACGTACTCCAGCCTACGAATCGATTCCAAACAGCTCATGGTTACGATCCCGCTCGTAGAAATTGGTTTCTAGTTTCTAGCAACAGCTCAGCTATACGAACAATATACTGGAAGATATATTACGAAATCACTCCCATTGTTCGATAGTTATATACTTACATTACTAATCTCTGCACGATCGACGTGACGTGCCTGCCATGAAGACGACGCAGATATGTAATCTTGCTTTCGCTCCTTCATTACTACTAGTTTATGTGCTAATGAACTAATCAAACACTTCGGTCAAAAAATTAACTAATCAAACAACAGCTCTGAAAAGAAATGATGCCAGATTTGAGATAGAAGGCACGCCCACGCCAACCGATTCCGTTGTGTTGTGTTGTGTGTGGGTATAGTCGTACTTTGAGTTGAAAACGAAACGAGATGGCTTGGCCAATTGGCCACACGCATTAATGCACTACATGACCCTAGCTAGAAGCTAGCCATACTTTCCACGTTTCATTAATTCCTGTTGGGACCGGCCCGAGGTTTATAAAATTATATACTACTCCGTATAAAGCAATTTCAGTATATGGTTGAGCAACGATCGATTTGGTGGTTGGGTTGAAATCCTGCAGGTAGGAATGCAAATGCTCGATCAGGGCACAAATACAACAATGGAGATATTGGGTTTGCTCTCGTATCAAATAATATTGATTTTCTTGTTTTGAAATCCGAATTAGTCGTCTGATAGTGAATGACTTTTTGGTCGAGTCTTACTTTCGCCGTCCTGAAAAGACATGCTAGATATTTTAGGATAGGACAAAAGATACATAGTATAACCTGAGTTATAACGTGAGAAATTATGATGTGTAGGCCGGTGTTTTATAGCAGCCGCGTGGATAACAAGAAGCCACTTCATCTAATCACCCCATTCAACTAGATAGACTAATTTTGCTAACTTCAAGAAAAATTAGATGAACAATGACTTAATTAAATATGCATAGAATATCTTATATTTAGGTATAAATTTTGAGTTTTGAGACGTCTTTATCAAATAACAGAAGAAGTAAAGTTCTGGGCCTATAAATAATTTATGTAGAGATATAGGTGCTCTGTTGACACCGAAAAGTGGCACAGCAGTGCAAACCGGTCTGACCGGTTTTGGTAAAAGTGTCCAAATACCAATTGGACTTCACCATTGCGTAGCTCTCGTCGAGACGATCAAGATGCATATGTAGAACGCCTAATTTGGAATCCGGATGAGAGAGATATGACTTCAGCAAGATCTGCACCCGGACAAACCGGTCAGACCGGTTTGTAGGTTTAGGATTTCGAGTTTGATCCCATATTGTAACCGACTTGGAAGGGGTAAGACTTCCCCGACCTATAAATATAAAGGCTAGAAGGCCGATTGAGAAATATCCAATCGAATCAAACATTACTTTACCTTTTTACCTCTCAAACCCTAATCTCTCCCAACCTCATGATGTTCATCCTCTGATCTCCACGGTCATAGATGGCGTCTTAAGGCTTGCTGGTCGATCTAGGACACGCCGGCGACGTCCACGCCCTGATGGGGTCGCTCCCGGGCGAGAGCTTCGACGGCCTTTGCTAGTTTGCTCGTAAACTAGTCGTTCTTCGCCACGTAAGTGCGTTGGTTATCTCTTTACTGGTTTGCTCGTAAACCTAGTCGTTCTCCAGCACGTAAGCTTGGTAGTTATCCTCACGAACGATTGATCCGGCAAAACCCTAGGAAACCGGTCTGACCGGATTTCCAAACCGGTCTGACCGGTTTCGGCGACGCCCTGCTGTTTGGTCTGTTCGCGACCCGCGCGTCCAGCGCTCTCGTGTGTTGACCGAAATTTACGTCAACACATTTTGGCGACTCCGCTGGGGAACGATAATTCCGGTTATTACAACCGAATTTTTCTACCCTAGCCTTATACTTAATTGATCTATTATTTTGATTCGCCGCTATAGTTGCATCTGGTCTTTTTGGACCGATTGCACCTATACCTGTGACTTTGCATCAGGTTGCTCAAACCGATTGCATTGTGTTTTGCTTGCTACTTCATATTGAAGATTAAAGTAGAAGCAAAGTCTTGGTCATTGATTGCTTGGATTATCTTGAATATCTGGATTTATCACAAGACTGGAAGCATCAAGACCTATTATGGCGGGTTATTCATATGCACCACAACAATATTACTACGCCACGCCTGAGGTACAGCATGCAAGTACATCATATGTTTCTAATGATTATTTTGCTAGTACCACAAATTCTCATGTTGATGTTGCTAGATATGATACTAGTAGGCATATTGCATCGGCTAGTAATTGTTCAGATGAAGTTTCTTATGTAAATTATAAATCTGAATTTTATAAGCTAGAACCATTACCAAATAATATGCATGCTTTAAATTTTAATGCTACTAGCAACATACGACATTATCTTAACACATCGGCTGCAGAACAAGTTCACATGCCGATGAACAATTATCAAGGCCAAACTAACATGAGTTGGGCCAATCTTTATGAGACACCATGTGCTAATAATTTTAATATTGTTCAGCAAGGTGTTTCATATACTTATTCATCGGCAACAAATTCAGAATATTTCATTCAAAGCACGCCGATGAATGAGAAAATTGGCCATACTGATTTCAGATATCCGGCCAATTATTCTCAACCATTATATGCTAGAGTGGAAGATGAATGTATAAATTCAGTATCATATACGAATGCTAATACTCATATTTTGGTTCCAGATGTTTCCAATACTTATAGCCGAATTAATGAGAATTCAGCAAGATCATATTCGTCTCCACAAATTAATCATTCATGTGTTTCATCTCATGCATCATCACATATTTTCGATACTACTCATTCTTCGTTACCGAAAGTTCATGCTGGTGATTTTGCACAAAAGGCTGCACAAAACAGTGTTTCTACTAAATTGCAAAAGCCAAATACTTTGTGGATGCAAAATGTGCTGAGCTTAAGAATGACGTGATTAAAAGATTTAACAATGGTAAGCAGTTTGAGGGTAAGCTTAGCAAATTTGTAGAAACACAAATAAGATTGTATAAATCTTGTTTCCAAGAAACAGAGCAAGGATTGGTTCAAGTAATGGAACTACCATCCATTGATGATATATTCAAGGAAATGAGATTTGCAGCTACAAAGCCGGTTAAATCATCGGTTGATAGTGGAAGAAAGAACGATCAAGATTTGATTAAAAGTTCGGTAATAATAACCGAACGATCTCGATCTGTTTGTAGTAGGAAAACAGCTGAGGTTGAATTCCCACATGGAGTTGTGCCTTTGTCTAGCGATTATTTTGTTATCAATAAATGCCAACTCTCGGCTGGAAAAAGTTCATCCAACCAAAATGTTGAAGCTCATGGCATTGGAGGCAAGGAGGAGGCACTAACATGTCGCGACTTGGCGATTTCCAGCAAACCTGAAAAAACCGGTCTGACCGGTTCTACAATCCGGTCTGACCGGTTTCTACAGACAGCAGATGTTGTGGGCTGTCATCAGAAAAAGTACGACACCATCTATATCAAGGTTCCACGCCTCTCCAAAAATTTCAGCAAGGTATGCTTTGCAAGTAACTCCCAATCAGATCATGCATTTTTAATTAATTCATCTACTAGTGGTGATACTATGAATATTTCTAAAAGATCGATTGAGGATGGTAATTTACTTGCTAGCAGTGTCATACCTTCAGATTATGTCGGCCATTGTAATATAAAAATTAGGAAGGCCGATAAGAGCAAGATTTTGACATTTAAAATTTCTCCATCATCATTGCCAAAGTTTTTCTCTACATGGTTTACTTATGGTCATTCTGGGATTAAAAATAAGAAACCAAAACCGAAAAGCATCGTGAAATCCGATGATGATGTAGTGATGAACTCTAAAGCATCGGATGTGAGAAGGACACAAAGAAGTATAGCCGAATGGATTAATGAAAAATTTGAACCATTCGTTTGCTTGGCTTTAAAACCTTCTCCACAAAAGCATCGGTTAGAGAGAATAAAATATACCTTTGATTTAACTTTGTGTGATGATTTATTTGATATTTTGCTAGAGAACAATCTTATTAAGCTATCTGATCACAAAGTTATTCCACCACCTCTTGAATTAGAACAGCGGAAGTATTGCAAGTGGCATAATTCTTTTGATCATAATACAAGTGATTGCAATATGTTTCGCCAATTTATCCAATCGGCCATTAATATCGGACGATTGAGATTTTCTCAAACACAAGAGGATAACCAATTACCTACAATTGGTTTTGATGCCAAAGGATCATTAAATCGGTTAGCATTGACCGATTTGTCTAAAGATCCAAATTTAATTGCCAAAGAGGAAGATTGTAAGCCCTCAAGTGGTATAGAAGAGATCGTCCAAATTGAAGATGTTTCGGAGGACGATAAGCTTAATACAAATCTGGAAAATACTGGGGGGCAAACAGGTTCTTCACAATCGGAACAAGAACCGATTACTCCTGCTGTGCTGACGAGACCGATCAGACCGGTTTGCTCAACCGGTCAGACCGGTACGAAAGCGGTCAGACCGGTTGCTCAAACCGGTCAGACCGGTTCTGATCAGGGTCGCCCAGAAATATTGAAGTCGGGGCGTCCTAAGATGGATGGAGATAAAGACCGTGTTAAGCACAATAGTAAAAGGCCGAAGCTCACTTTTGATGAACTTCTGGCTAAATATCAAAAAGAAAATGAGGCCAAGCGTGCTAATCGGTCAAATGGAGCTAAATCATCAAGATCACCTCCTAAACATAATTCTGGGAATTGGAATTGGCAATGGAAGAATTTTAATTCAGCAGCACCATATTCTTCTTTTGGTCCATCAATGCCAGTTCCATGTGCTCCACATCCCACTAATTTTTATTCTTACTCATCACAGGGGTGGAATGATTCGTGGGCACATACTCCTTCATATTTTAGGCCATATTATATAGAGTATGCAGCTCCACAAGAATCATCATATGCAAGACAACCTTATGTTAAAAATGACCGTTTTGAGTATAAAGATCGGTCTAGAGTTCAAAATAAGAAAAAGGTTGTCAAGCAGATTTATGTAGTGAAAAAAGATGGTCGCAAAGCTACAAGTTCAGATCTTAATACAATTTCTGAAAAGCCGATTAATGTGTTAAAGACTTCGGCTATTAATGGCAATGAAGAGAAAAATTTAGCTATTGATAGTCTAAATACTAAATCTGGGCAAAAGAGGTTAAAGGAGCCAAAAATCAAGAAAGAGTTGTCGCTGTCTAAAGCTCAAGCACAGCCGAAACATTTACTCGGTTCGTCAGATTGGCAAAAGAAGAAGCTCCAGAGACTTAGTGCCCAAGAGCTAAAAGAAAAAGGCATGGCATGGGTTCCTAAAGGAAGCATTCAAACTCAAGACGAAGACGATGTTTCCACAGAAGTTGCAATGCAAGTAAAGAAGAATAGAAGATCCAAGAAACGATCTTCAAATATAAGGTTTGCACCAAATCATCAAAATTATTGGTCAATGCATCGTCTATTTGGTTCACAAATACCATATACGCATGTGTATTGGAATTCATCCATGAATATGTTTGGTTATCCCTCATGCTCTTATTTTGATCCTTGGACGTCATATGGGTCTTTATATCAGGGAGGGTTATCACTAAATTGTTATGCCTATTGATTAAATTCAAAAGCCGAAATATTTAGTTTTTAGAGATGGTTGTTATTTTGGATTTATATATCTCTCTATACTATTTCGGCTATACATATTCTTATGGATGAATTTACTGTAGATGATAATTTGTGTCATCCTTGGCAACATATATGGCCGATGAATGTCTTTGATCATCGTCCTAAAGTGTTAAAATTTCTGATAAGATATCACCTAATTATTTTAGTGCCCGGGGGGCAAGAAAATTCATCAAGAGAGAGTCGATCAGCTGATCAGGCGAAACCGGTCTGACCGGTTTCCCAAACCGGTCAGACCGGTTTGTACCAGGATTATTAGTACAATGAGCATTTTTCCTTATGGATTTGGTATTTTATTTGGATCGGCTTGAGAGAGTGCTGAAGGTACTGGTGCTGATTTTTGTTACATCAAATAATGCTATTTTGAGACATAGCCGGTTCAAATATTTTACATCAATATTTAGGCCGAATATGAAGTTTTGTATTCGAGCTAGAATTTTGTGATCCATAGGAGTGAAATAGGCAAAAGCATTTGGTGATTCAATATTGATAGGTGCAGCAAATACTTGATCTGAATTTGGTGCATAGATGCTTTGCATTGTGGTAGTGCAAGTTAACTCTTGACAACAATCTAATCTTGGCCATTTGCATCGTGATTGTGGTATATTCATTTATGAGGCCGGTTAGAATATTTTGCACTAATAAACAAGTTGGATATGGTTTTTCTACTTCGGCTAGGGGTTTATGATTCAAAGATATGAGGCTGGTGGATGTTTATTACACACTCTCAGTTGTGATTATAAAAGATAAAAGACCAATTGCTATTCATTGTAATTGGGTCAATTGTGCATCCATGGTTAATTAAAGTGTGATATTGGCTTTGAACTAAATTCCAGACAATCATAGCCGAAGTGGCATATATTCAGGTTCATATCTCATGGAGATGCAGGAATATGAGCAGCACAGTGAATCCATCGTCTTGAAGACCAAGATATGTGGACAATTGGGTTTCTTCATCATTAGAGACAAGATGTGACTGATGTACGGGTGCTTATCATTGTTTCAGTGCAGTTTTTGGCTTGGAAAAATGTTTCTTGCTACGCAAGCTTTACCAAGAAACAGGGGGGCATGTGTTGACACCCAAAAGTGGCACAACAGTGCAAACCGGTCTGACTGGTGTGCACAAACCGGTCAGACCGATTTTGGTAAAAGTGTCAAAATGCCAATTGGACTTCACCATTGCGTAGCTCTCGTCGAGACGATCAAGATGCATATGTAGAACGCCTAATTTGGAATCCGGATGAGAGAGATATGACTTCAGCAAGATCTGCACCCGGACAAACCGGTCTGACCGGTTTGTCAACCGGTTTGAGTCTGTAATTCGAGTAGGTTTAGGATTTCGAGTTTGATCCCATATTGTAATCGACTTGGAAGGGGTAAGACTTCCCCGGCCTATAAATATAAAGGCTAGAAGGCCGATTGAGAAATATCCAATCGAATCAAACATTACTTTACCTTTTTACCTCTCAAACCCTAATCTCTCCCAACCTCATGTTGTTCATCCTCTGATCTCCACGGTCATAGATGGCGTCTTAAGGCTTGCTGGTCGATCTAGGACACGCCGGCGACGTCCACGCCCTGACGGGGTCCCTCCCGGGCGAGAGCTTCGACGGCCTTTGCTAGTTTGCTCGTAAACTAGTCGTTCTTCGCCACGTAAGTGCGTTGGTTATCTCTTTACTGGTTTGCTCGTAAACCTAGTCGTTCTCCAGCACGTAAGCTTGGTAGTTATCCTCACGAACGATTGATCCGGTAAAACCCTAGGAAACCGGTCTGACCGGATTTCCAAACCGGTCTGACCGGTTTGGGCGACGCCCTGCTGTTTGGTCTGTTCGCGACCCGCGCGTCCAGCGTCTCGTGTGTTGACCGAAATTTACGTCAACATGCTCCTTCATTTCTAGAAAGCGTACGTAGTACCAGCAGAGATATTATCATGGGTTACAAGTTGGCCATGGATGGTTTTGCGCTGGGGCTTCTGGTCACATCCATGGAAATCCTCGGCGCCGCTGCCGGCGACGACCTCCAGCTGCCGGCGATGTACGTGTTCGGGGACTCGACGCTGGACGTCGGCAACAACAACTACCTTCCCGGGACGAACGTCCCCAGGGCCGACAAGCCCTACTACGGCATCGACTTCCCGGGCTTCCCCACCGGAAGGTTCAGCAATGGCTACAACACAGCTGACCTCATCGGTACGGTAGGCCGGCCAGTGTATATATATATATATTTGCTCTGTTTTTGTTCCATATTCATTCTCTGAATTCATAGTTGTTTACTCTTGATTGGTCCTCGTGGTTACTCTGCGCGCAGCAAAGAAGATAGGATTCAAGAATAGCCCTCCGCCTTATCTGTCGCTGGCACCAAGCTCCGGCCTTCTGGTCGCCACCGCTCTCAGCGCTGGCGTCAGCTACGCTTCAGGAGGAGCTGGCATCCTCGACTCCACTGTAAGTTTTTTTTTACTCAATCTCGATCGCTCCTGCTAGCACTAGCGAGAGCCGTGGAGATATACAGCTAGTCGTGTTCTGACTTCCGACTAACCATGGATTAATTAAATATGCATATGGATTGTGGATGCAGAACGCCGGCAACAACATCCCTCTGTCGAAGCAGGTGCAGTACTTCAGCGCCACCAGGTCGGAGATGATCGCCGCGGTGGGCTCCGGTGAGGTGCGCGCCCGGCTCAACCGCTCCGTCGTCCTCATCGGCATTGCCGGCAACGACCTGTCCGTGTTCGCCAACGCGGAGCAGGCGCACAACAGGTCAGCTTCGGAGCACGCCGCCGCGTTCTACGACACCCTCATCTCCAACTACTCCGCCGCCATCACGGTAACAAATCAGACCGATCGAGCAGCACCGGATCAATATGATCTTGCAAAATCACCATATATATATACCTACATAAAGTACTGATCGAATTACTGCATATACATATCATGGAATGAATCATACACGTACATTGCAGGATCTGTACGATTTGGGCGCGCGCAAGTTCGCCGTCATCGGCGTCGGGCTAGCCGGTTGCCTGCCGATGGCACGGGTGCTCGACGCGGCGGCGGGCGCGTGCGACGGCGACCGGAACCAGCTCGCCGGCGGCTTCAACGACGCCGTCGGGTCCCTGCTGGCCAGCCTCGCCGCCAGGCTGCCGGGCTTCGTCTACTCCCTGGCCGACTCCTTGGGCCTCATGGCGGCCACCTTCGCCGACGGCGGCGGCCCACAGGCGTCGTCGGGCTTCACGGACGTCGCCGACGCGTGCTGCGGCGTCGGGCGGCTGGGCGGGGAGGGGCCCTGCAGGCCCAACGCCACGCTCTGCGCCGACCGCGACCGCTTCTACTTCTGGGATTGGGTGCACCCGACCCAGCGGGCCGCCATGCTCAGAGCCCAGGCCTTCTACGATGGGCCGCCGCAGTACACCACGCCCATCAACTTCAAGCAGCTGGTCGACACGATTGCATGAGCTGATTGTTATTTTGCGGCCAGCTGGCTAGTGAAATGTCTATAGCACGCACTGCTTGTCTGCTGACTGCTTCCTTCTATACATACGTGAAAATAAAGCATGAACAACACATGCGTGGCTTCTATCTATATATGTCGAGTAGTTCTTATTTATTTTGAGCTACAATTAATAATGAATAAAATTCAGTTACCGTTTGGTTTCATTTCTGAATTCTGATGAAGAACGTACATTTCAGTTATTGGGACACTGAGCAGGAGTGGCCACTTGAACAACAGGTACTGCCGTGCCGCAATCCATATATGCCAACATTTTAGCTAGGTGAGTTGACCGGAGCATGAAACTCTGCAAGTTATTCATGATCGATAGCATACAAAGTCATATATGATAATAATAAATAACACAGGGTTTTGGAAATGAAATTGGTCAAAGTCATGGTGTCTGCATGCTCTCTGCTAGCGCTTCATCCGGCCAATTCCATTTTTTTTTCCTTTTGAGTTATTGAATTGCGAGATGCATCATATATGCAATAATTAAAAAACATACTATATTCATTTTGCAGGTACACGTATATTATTAATTTATTAAAAATAGCACGAGTACTGGATTGAGAATATGCATGCAGATGGAATTATTCTATAGTGAGTAGTGACTTTCGAAGAATATGATACGCATATAAATAAAGTATGAATGCACTGCATCATACAAAGTAGCAGCTAGCTGAATTGAACACGATCGAGATAGCAGCCACGCGAACGACGACCAGTAGTTCGTTATGCATGCGTCCAAGCAACGCCTTCTGTTCTATCTGCACTGCACGTACTTGTGATGGATGATAAATGATGATATTCCATTTTCCTGATTCATACTGTATGCGCTATAGTGCATCATACTATGTTTCATACCGTTATTCAACTGTTAGGTATGGGACAATCAATAGACAAGACCAGAAGTTGGTCCGGTCGATCGAAATTAAACCCCTGCGCGCCCCCTGGTGTGTGATCAGTCCTGATCACCATATGTGCATGTGTGCTTTTACACAATCATGTTTATATATAGCCAGCCGTCTCCGATCCTTACCATCAGCTCACTGTGTATAGTAGTCACAGCAAAAGGGCTTGATCAGAAATTAAGCTTGGAGTTGTACGTAGTAGTGTTCGATCCATTCGACTTCGACCATGGGCGGCAATAATAAGTTGGCCAGGGAGGGTCTGATTGTGCTGTGCCTTGCTATATCCGTGCAAACGCTAGTTGCCGAGGCCGCCGGCGATGTACGTGCTCGGGGACTCGATTCTGGACGTCGGCAACAACAATTACCTTCCGGGTGCGGACGTCCCTAGGTCTAACAGGCCTTACTATGGCATCGACTTCCCCGGCAGGATGCCTACTGGAAGGTTCAGCAATGACTACAACACCGCTGACTACATCGGTACGTACGGCACGTACATACATACATATATATATATATATATATATATAGGACGAGTTTTATCTACCATCGCTTGTAGCTACCATCACCATCAATATATCATTGTGTGTATGTTCACATACTCATTTATCAGTTTGAGTATGTTCTTATACTAATTCTAAGATACTTGAAAGTGAATTACGTGAAAAAATTCAGAAGCAACCCTACTTTTTAAATTTATTATGATTATACCATTATACTAGTATATAAAAATTAGTATGTCCACATACTCAAAATACGCTTACATACTCAACCTACATACCATCCACATAGTCTAGTATCATCGTATACTACATGTACATACTCTTCGTTGAATCATACACGTCTTCTAACATGAGATACACAGATGAAGGTAACTACATGCGCATGTAGAAAGGAATTTTCCTATATATATATATATATATATATATATATATATATATATATATATATATATATATATATATATATAGAGGACGAGTTTTATCTACCAACGCTTGTAGCTACCATCACCATCAATATACCATTGTGTGTATGTTCACATACTCATTTATCAGTTTGAGTATGTCCGTATACGAATTCTAAGATACTCCAAAGCGAGTTGCACGAAAAAATTCAGAAGCAACCCTATTTTTAAAATTTATTATGATAATACCACTATACTAATATATAGAAATTAGTATGTCCACATACTCAAAGTACCCTTACATACTCAACATACATACCATCTAGATAGTCTAGTATCATCATATACTACATGTACATACTCTTTGTTGGGTCATACACGTCTTCTAATTAACATGAGATACACATGTGATGGTAGCTACCAGCGATGGTAGAAAGGAATTTTCCTATATATATATATATATATATATATATATATATATATATCCTGTGTGTATTTCTAATGCATATATAAGTATATATAAATGAGTGCTGCTTAATAATTTGACTGGTTCGTTCATTCATGTATATGCAAGCAGCAAAGAGCATGGGGTTCCTGAGTAGCCCTCCGCCTTATCTGTCGCTGCTGGCACTCAACTCCTCCATCGCCTTGGCCCCGACAGCTCTTACAACTGGGGTGAGCTATGCGTCCGCAAACGCTGGTATCCTCGACTCCACCGTAAGTGCTTAGCTTGATCATACTGTATGGATCAAAAACCACAAATTTATATATATGGTCATCGATATGATCCCACTAACTATGACACATACATGCGGTGCATATATGATCGATGGAGAAGAACGCCGGCACGTGCATCCCGTTGTCAACGCAGGTGGAGTACTTCAACGCCACCAGGGCTCAGATGGTCTCCGCCGTGGGCTCCCGTGCTGTCCAATCCCATCTCTCCGACTCCATCTTCCTCGTCGACGGCGGCAGCAACGACCTGTTCGTGTTCGCCGCCGCGAACAGGTCGGCTGCCGATCAGCAGAGCGACACCGCCGCGCTCTTTGCCGACCTCATCTCCAACTACTCCGCCACCATCACGGTACGCCGGCCATTTCTTTTAATTAATTTCTTCATCGATTCAATTGCTAGCTCCTGAATTATTCCTGATGATAGAGATCGACTGACACTTTGTTGCATATATGCGCGTGTGCAGGAGTTGTACGCGATGGGCGCGAGGAAGTTGGCCATCATCAACGTTGGTCTAGTCGGGTGCGTGCCGGCGGTGAGGGCGCGCAACGCCGCCGGCGCCTGCGCCGACGGCCTCAACCAGCTCGCCGCCGGCTTCAACGACGCGCTCCGGTCGCTGCTTGCCGACGAGCTCGCCCGGGGGCTGCCAGGCCTCGTCTACTCCCTCGCCGACTCCTTCCTCCTCACCCAGGACACCTTCGCCGACCCGGAGGCGTCGGGGTACACCGACATCGCCGGCGCGTGCTGCGGCGGCGGGCGGCTGCTCGCCGAGGCGGACCGCCTGCCCAACTCCACCATCTGCGCCAGCCGCGAGGCCCGTGACCAGCACGTCTTCTGGGATCGCTACCACTCGGCCCAGCGGGCCTGTTTCCTCACGGCCCAGGCATTCTACAACGGGCCGGCCAAGTACACCACACCCATCAACTTCATGCAGCTGGCCCAGTCCAGTTAGTTATATTGTGCTCACGTATTCATTCACACGTGTAATAATCTTCTTGTTTTCTAGGAAAAGACATATAGGAGAGTTCATCATGCAATCAAATAATCAAATGTACTCCCTCCGGTCAGCTTGATATGATATTTCAGACAGGAAAATAAAACTGCAGGCAGATCAATGCAAGCTTGCTGTCTGAAACGTCATAAAGCTGATAGGAGGTACAGCTGTGGCGAGTAAATTAAATGGAGACTAGAAGCACAAATATATAGTATAAGAGTAGTGTATAACACACTGTAAGGTTAACTTGATTCACGCATGGAACCAATATGGAATAGAATGTTTGCTTTCGCTCTCCCAGTCTCCCTTATATGTCTGTTCAGGAATCAGGACTGCAAATCACCACCATTTTGCTTTCGATTATGTCTCTACCCGTATTTATATGGGCTATTTGTACTGAATTATAGCAGATAAAATACCTGTAAAAATAAAAATATGCTTCCATTTAATATCAAACTTATATTATTTTATTTTTACAGTTATATGGAGTACTTATAAACTCAAAATGGACTAGTTAAGTTTGCTATGAATACGACGATTCAGTGGTCAAGTCTACTACACAGCAAACCTAGCTGGCTTGATTCCGCGCGTGTTCGTCACTTCGTCAGAACTCTCTCGCGGCAGCACATGTGGCACATTTTTCTCACGGCGTGTACTCACGAATTCATTGCTGGAATAGCTCGCTCGTCGATCTTTCACAAGAAGAGGACACGAGACTGATCGATCTCTACGCGTTACAAATAAGAGCAGAGATGTGATGAATAGTGCCATTATAAAATGGGTACGTGTAACCTGAACACTTTGCTTTCTCTCCTAAAAATTAGCCCATAACCTGATCCAGAGTTCATCTTCTGCATTGCTATCATGTAACCACGTTGATATAAAAAAAAACTCGGCCGGGTGGAACCACGTTGATATCTTTTCTTTATGATATACAATTGAGTTCAAAAAGGCACAATTATTCAAAAATATATATTTAGAAACCATAATGCACCTGCTACCCTGTTCGTGTGTCATTATTAGCTAGCCGATTACGATTAAAGTGAGGTTACAGGAATGTGATCTACATATAAAGTAAGGAAAAGCTACCCATATGTGGCCATGTAAAGTAACGTAGCTACTAGGACATATATATATATATATTATAGTTGACAAAGAGACAGCAGACACGTTACCGGATCCATCATCCATATGATATGATTCTGACCAAACAATGCAAATTGCATTGGTCCATCTCATAGTTAGTTACGTTACTTGTATACATCCAACGTGCAGTGTTAGCCAGAACACACATGCATATGCATATGCCCAATTGACCACCTACCAATTCGCATATTATTTGACTAGTACCAGCAGGCAACGTGATGCTCATTCCCATTAATTCACTTTTGGGTCGTCAGAACATTCCTAGCATCATCTTAGCTTGAAGCCTCGCTCTGACTCTGAGTGCTTATAAATAGCTGCTCCCCGCTTACATCAACTCATCACACCCTAATCAGAAATAGTAAGTGGTCTTCTGCTGTGTACAAGAAACGACTGTAAGTAGTTGTACGCAGTAGTAATCCACATCACACTCTGCATATACACAAGGTTAGCTCATTTGTTCTTAGAAGAACTTACATAAAACAAGGCAGCCGTGTTGCAATTGTAGCTACCTGTAGAGATCGATCGATCGATCGATCGGCGATGGGGTACTACGAGCTCGCCATGAAGGTTCTTGTTGTTAGCATCGTGCTCGGCGTCGTCGTTGCCGGCGGCGGCGTAGATGAGCCGGCCGGTAAGAAGAAGATGGTGCGGCAGGTGCCGGCGATCTATGTGTTCGGAGACTCGACGCTGGACGTCGGCAACAACAACCACCTGCCGGGGAAGGAGGTCCCCAGAGCTGACAAGCCATACTACGGCATCGACTTGCCGGGTTCCGGCAAGCCCACCGGAAGGTTCAGCAATGGCTACAACGTCGCAGACTTCGTTGGTACGTGTGCTGTTAATTATCTGACTGATTATTGATCGAGGAGAATATATTTTGTCGATCTATCTATGCAAGCATGTGTGACTGAACTGAAATCATATGCAGCAAGGAATCTGGGGTTCGAGAAGAGCCCTCTGGCTTATCTGGTGCTGAAAGCGCGCAACTATCTGATCCCGAGCGCAATCACTAGAGGTGTAAGCTATGCATCAGCAGGAGCTGGGATCCTCGACTCCACTGTAAGTAAATAATGAACTATAAAACCCTGTACGTCATGGCGATTTCTGAAAACTACTGTAGTGCACATGTAAACATCTGACTGAAGATGAATTTATTTCCAATATAATTATCAAGCTACTCCAAATAAAGTGCAATATAGTACTACTCCACTAACAACCACTGCACTATGCGTATGCATGGGTGGTGTGATCAACCACTCCACTGATCGAGTCACTGACCACTGTGCTGTGCCGCATGTGAATGATGCGTGCAGAACGCTGGAGGCAACATCCCGTTGTCGCAGCAGGTGCGGTTGTTTGAGTCGACCAAGGCCGAGATGGAGGCTACGGTTGGCCCAAAGGCAGTGAGCAACCTGCTCTCCAAGTCCTTCTTCCTCCTCGGCGTCGGCAGCAACGACTTCTTCGCCTTCGCGGCGGCAATGGCGAAGCAGAACAGATCGGCGACGCAGGGCGACGTCGCCGAGCTCTACGGCAGTCTCATCTCCAACTACTCGGCCGCCATCACGGTATGTGCAGTGATGAATGAATAATGTAACCATTCATTCTTTTCTCATGCATGTCTTGTTGTCTTTCTTTTGCCGCCTCCATTTGTTTTATGCGCGCCGAAAGGCTGATCAGCTTTGCCTGTGGGTTACGCTACACATACATGTAGATACATGATGAGCTAGAATGGCCTCAACAATATCATACTACTCTACATGATTAAGAACAACGATCCATCATTAGAGTAATATGCATGGTATACAGCAGCACATTATTAGGTCAATTATTATCTAGTCAAATTGTTCCATATGTACTGATATAGACCTCACCTTTCCCAAGGTGGCAAGCAATCTCAACTAGATACTGAGTAGTATATATAGCATATTGTTGCAACAAGGTCAACTAAATGCATGCAGCTATCTAGCTAGGTTCAATTCATCATGTGTGAATAACCGAGACCGATGATGACTGACATATCACATATGTACAAAGTATAATGGTCAATAATATATATGCATTTTGCAGGAGCTGTACAGGCTGGGCGCACGGAAGTTCGGCATCATCAACGTGGGCCCCGTCGGGTGCGTGCCGCGGGTGCGCGTGCTCAACGCCACCGGCGGCTGCGCCGACGGCATCAACCAGCTCGCCGCCGGCTTCGACGGCGCGCTCCTGGCCGGCCTCGCCAAGAAGAAGACGCAGCTGCCGGGCATGGCCTACTCCGTCGCCGACTCCTTCGGCTTCGCCGCCCGCACGGACCCGAAGGCGGCGGGGTTCGTCAGCGTCGACAGCGCCTGCTGCGGCGGCGGGCGGCTGGGCGCGGAGGCGGATTGCCTCCCCGGCGGCGAGCTCTGCGCCGACCGCGACCGCTTCCTCTTCTGGGACCGGGTCCACCCTTCCCAGCGGGCCGCCATGCTCGGCGCCCAGGCTTACTACGACGGCCCGGCCCAGTACACCGCGCCCATCAACTTCAAGCAGCTGGCGGCCCACGAGAACTGATTTTATTACCTCATTTTTTTTCTTTTCAGAGGCCCCCCGTGGAGTATTTGTTCGTTGTACTTCAGTACTTTTGTTCGTTTTTTTTTTCATTTTATTACCCAATAGCAATATTGATTTGACCGAAGTCGGGAGGGAAGCCCCTACCTATTTTTTTATTCCAAACCCAATTATTCGCTTCCACAGGGAGTCGAACTTGGGTCTGCTGGGTGTTACTCAGGTTCTCTAACCTAGGTTAGAGGCCCTTTCACCAATAGCAATATTGATTCATATTGGGTCCAGGATCAGATGTGTAGTCGATCTGCTTGTGAGTTGTGAGGAGTTTTCCACATTCGAATTTAATTTGAATTGTAAATTTGTAAGGGAGTGCAGCTGTTGAATCCAATGGCGGAATTAGAGAGAAAATCAAAGGGGGCCATACAAACATTTGTTGGTTCCAAAATTTACCAATTTATTCTAATTTTCTATTATTGACGCAAGCGTACACTACCTTATCATGATTATACTGTAGTAATTAATTGTGCAATAACAATAAGCAAAAGCGAATAGATTGTAAAAGTGGTCAATATATCTTACTTGATCATTTAAATTTCACTGCACAATTCTTAAACGTATTGAAATCAGCAATAACTAAATCTAATGTGACCTTCGTTTGTGATTTCTCTCTCAATATAGAAAGCAATCTTGCCATAAACATGGCTTTTTGTAAAAAGAATAAAATATCTTTTTTAGGTAAGGATGTGTCTAATTTCATATGCGGATCCACTGTAGATGCACGGGTAAAGTTGATGTATTGAATTTTTTTAAGAAATATCCAGAATATGGAGCTCTGAGCATATTGCACATACAAAATACCTTACAAATATGCATGTTGACTACTAGTCAAGAGAAAAACAAACATAGAAAGATCATTATACCATTACCTTGCAAATATTCAAGGGGTGCTGTTTTTTTCATTTGTTGGGGGTGGTCATGGCCCCTGCCGGCCACCCCCCAGTTTCGCCACTGGTTAAATCAGATATTACCTCCGTTCTAAAAAAATAGGTCGTTTTGACTTTTCTAGATACGTAATTTTAGCCATGTATCTAGATATAAACCGTGTCTAAATTTATAGCAAAAGTTATGTATCTAGAAAAGTCAAAACAATCTACATTTTGGAATGGAGATAATAATAAACATGGAAGGGTCATTCCAATTGAAACCAAATGCCAGACCTTTCAGACTGCTTGTATCTCTGAGATCACTTGCAGATTTGACCCTTGAAAGGAGCAGGGTCATCACCAGTGTTCAAAGGGTGATCTTTTAGGTGAGACATGATGATGCTGAAGATAACATGATGGCTAAGGCCTAACTGCCTAACAATTCGGGAAACTTCTGCTTTGGAAAATACCCATGCAAAAAATCAAGGAATGTCTTAATAAAATGCTTAGGCTCCTCACAAAAAAAAGCTCTTTCAAGCGGGGACAAACAGGAGCTAGCTACGTTATGGCTGATGATGTACTTTAACCCCTGCTCCGACCGGATGAGTCTCGCCTGCAGTTAAGGTACCAGTCAGTGACAGGTGGGCCTGAGGACAGGTGGGTCCGAGGCCCTCTGGACCACCTGTCAGTGACTCAACCGCAGGTAAGGTAACTGCAGAGGAACCACTTCCACTCCGACGGCATCTCCACCGGCGGATTGATGTCCGGCCTCCATCTTCCTGCGCGCTAACCCCGTCAAATATATAAAAAGCTAGGTCATCGCCCTGCCTCCTTCTAGCATAGCCGCCGTGTCAGCATGCAGCCGTGTGTTATATCTTACAAAATCTCTTGAATACGTAAGCGCACCTCCTATATATCTTACGGAGTAATTAACTAATCGAGATTTATGTCATGTCCAGATCGCTCAAATCATTCATCGCAAAGATCAAAGCTCAAGATAGAAGAGGATTACATATACAGTCATCTAAGCAAACCAGCTATTGGGCGAGTTACGGCTTGTTCACTTCACTAGTCCCCTGTTTTGGTGTAAGAATGTGTTTGGTGAATATTGAGTTGAGAAAAAGTGTTGGCATGGGCTATGACAGATGGGGAATCTGGTAGCATCAAAACCTTGTGAGTAAAATAATCATGTTTATTGATGCAACTAAATGAAATGCTTGTGAAAACCCGTTGCAAAACCCAGCCCTTGCATGTGTAAAAATTAGCTTTGCTGCAAAATAAACCATGAGCCCATCCTTGTTTATTATCCTTTGCATGCTTCTGTTGTATCCTTTCCGTGGTTGTGTTTGTGCTTGCTGAGTACGTAAGTACTCACCCTTGCTTATTTGTTACAGAGGCAGACCCGGACTTTGTGCCTGAGGACGTTGTCTAGAGGGGGTTTGTTCTGCACCCAACCTTTGCCCGTGTGTTAGGGTCACCCGCTTGAAGCCGCATGGATATCCACTCTGATGAAGACCTCTATGTTATCAACCTGTTTATCTGGAGTCTAGCTTTAGTTATGTTTGTAGTGGCCCTGCAGTGCCATCGTCTCCCGTAATGTTGTTTATGTACCGAACCATCTGTTGTAATAATGTGAACCAGCATCCTGGGACTGGTATTTGTATCACATTAAGTTCTCTCTTTTGAGGGGACACTTCACCACTTCAAACTCTAGCTCGAAGTAATGATCACTAATCACCACATCAAGTTGTTTTGGAATCAAACTTGGATTTAGGACAACCACCGAGATACGCCCGTAATTATTTTTCCTAGTGGTTTCCATATCCACTACTTGGGTCGATCCAAGCATAGACCCAACCGCCCAAAGTTCAGGGAACTCTCGTAGCTCTTTCCTCAACCCAAAAACCTTGATCCACACCTTTGGCAACAAGTAACCCGCCTCCTTTTTCTGCCACACCTCAAACTTAATTCTTGCACTCGCCTGTACATTTGTCCCTTTAATGTCTGCCCCACCAAAAGCAACAGCACGCTGCAGCTCTACCTTCGATGGAAACTTAGCAAGGAAAGTGCCATCCTCGTGAGCATTAAGCTCCCATAACCACTTCCCTGGAAATAATCTCTCCATTTGCTGCTTTATCTCTTCCTTCGATAGCTGCCCTCCTTCCACCGAGATTACTGCCGTTCTTGAATCTTTCCTTGCCTTAGAAAGAGGGGGTCTAGGAATGTGATAGAAACCCAAACCATGCACTGCATACCCAACCGCATGAGCTACCGGTCTTGGCATCTTCAAGATAGGGCACTTGTGATTTACGTGGTCATGTTTATCACAAATGACACAGTAAAGGTCTGCCGTGCAGCTAGCAGCAGCATGTCCCCTCTTAGTGCATCGGCCACATTTCAACCCCATCTTCCCCTCTTCTGTCCCCAGATCATCACCATCTCCAATTTCCTCCATTACCACAACCTCCCCCTCCACTCTGATCTGCTGTGATTTCACCATGTCTTCATGTTTTTGAGTGTCAGGAGCATGTGTACCTTTGTTATCTTCCCTCTGTGACTTGGCCACTGCAGCTCCACGGTCTCCATTGAGGCGCTCAGGCCCACCAGACTGCCGGCCATAGCTTCCTTGGCCCCAGCTCCCTCCCCTGCCACCACGGCCGTGGAAAGGACCCCGGCCGCGAGCCCCTGAACCACCAGCACCTCTGCCCTCAAAACCTCGGTGACCATGAAAGCCAAATCCTGCTGTCGCCTCCCCTTCCATCCGGTGTCCTCGTTGGCTCTGGGGCCCGACCTCCCATTGCCTCGGCCACTCTCTTCTCTCCTGGTGGAATGTTCGCTCCATCCGGTCACCACCGTTCCTGCCCGGCCTCTCTTTGCGCTGTCACGCCGCCATCGCCGTCGTGCCGCAAGCAGCGACCGGGAGGCCACGCGGTGGTCGTGCAGATGGGAAACGAAAAGGTAGCCGAATCGATTGGCCTCCCCCCCACCCCGCCCAAAGAGACGGCATAACCCTTCAGTGAACCGAAATGAAACATGGGCTCCGTTCTGGCCCACTTCATCCCGCGAATATGGCCCAATAAGCCTAGCAGTCACCGGTACCCGGGATTTGAAATCTGAATCTGGATCTCGATTTTGTTGACTCCGCTCCTTCTTCCCCACCTCCGGCGATCCTACGGCCAGCGTCGGTGAGCTTTGTTCGGCCATGATGTATGCTAACTTAGTAACAGAACCACATCTCCCTGACCGGCAATCTTTAGCCCAGAGATCCCCTAGGGACCTAGTCTGGATGCTCCTCGCCGGCGGCAATGGCCCCCTCCAAGGTTTGCTCGCGTCTAGTCGCTGCCGCATCGACTTAGGATGCCCTCGCACTAATTTCTTGGCCCTATCCGAGCTCACTGATGAGGACACAGACTGCAATGATCCTCCTGTTGTTGCAACTTTACTAACCTGGGGTTCGTCCGACAGTGGCTTTCCCTGGCCGAGTTTAATCGACCCTGGTACAGCCACTCCGACCTCCCCGACGTTAGTGTCCTCGTCGGAGCTCTCATCATCAGCTAGCGCCCAGAAACGGGAGCCATTACCCAATCGCTTGAACCCCATCACGATATCTGACGACGAGCCTACACTCGAACGTGACCAGTCATCCTCTATCTCCGACTCCGCCGCCTTGTTCGTCGCCATCGATGTCGAGACATCACTCCTGTCCGAATCTGCATAAACAGCCGAACTCACCTTCGCCTCTTGTTCGCTACGCGTCGCTGCCGCCCAGGGCCGCGGAGCCAGAGTCAGGCGCCGTCGCCTCCTCCCGGTCGCCTGCTCCCCCTCTTCGCTTTCCTCTTTCTCACTCATCATGTGCCGCTTTTGTGTCACGAGTTTTCTATGGAGATTGGAGACGGAATGCACTGTTCCTACTGGAACAAATTAGCTACAACAATAAAATAGGATTAATTCCATTATTTATTAAGTTAATAATCTGTGCGTGCATATATTGCATAGCTCGCCGGGAAGAACGTCCCGTTGTCGAAGCAGGTGCTCAACTTCGGCGCGACGAGGGCTCAGATAGTAACCACCCTGGGCTCCACCACGGCCCACGACCTGCTCTCCAAATCCCTGTTCCTCATCGCGGCCGGCACTAACGACATGGCCGCGTTCGCCACCACTCAGACGCAGCAGCAGCAGAGCGACGGCGTCGCCGCGTTCTACTCGAGCCTCATCTCCAACTACTCAGCCACCATCACGGTAACCCAAAGTTAATTCATTTGCACTCAAATTTCCTCCTTTCTTGATTTGCAGCAATTTTACTAGTAACAATTCGATCGTGAATTTACGTACGTTGTATAGGAGTTGTACGGGATGGGCGCGAGGAAGTTTGGCGTGATCAACGTGGTGCAGGTCGGGTGCGCGCCGCTAGTCCGGGCATCGCAGCAGAGCCCCGCCACGGGCGCGTGCTCCGACGCCATGAACGCGCTCTTTGCCGGCTTCGACGGCGAGCTGAGGTCTCTCATGGCGCGCCTCGACGAGCGCCTGCACGGCGTCGCCTACTCCCTCGGCGACCTGCACGGCCTGATGCAGGCGACCATTGCCGACCCGGGAGCGGCTGGGCTGTCGAACGTGGACGCCGCGTGCTGCGGCGACGGGCGGCTGGGCGCCCAGAGCGGATGCTGGCCCAACTCGACGGTGTGCGCCGATCGCCGGAGCTACCTCTTCTGGGACTACGGCCACCCAACCCAGCGGGTCGCCGAGCTCATCGCGTCGGCCTTCTACGACGGCTCGGCTCAGTTCACCGCGCCGGTCAACTTGAAGCAGCTCGTCAGGCCATAAGGGTCGTAGGAAGCAAACGGGAAAAGTGACGACGATTAGTTTTCGTATATTTGCACTAAATTTTGCCCACATCAGCACGGGAATAGAGAGGAGCTGGGGGGAGCTGCTATTTTTTGGCTCCCCTCCGGCCTCCGGTAGTACAAAACTGCTTTGGCTCCTTGGGTGCTCCGCTGGAGGAGCTGTTTTTGACGATACTGTTTGGTAGAGCTCCAGCAGGAGCGGCAGCCGGAGCCCTCCTAAGTCTACTAGCGCATATATTACCTAGGAGCTAGTTCAGATCGATAGGACACAGCAAGCAACCATGGAGTGCCACCACCAAGCCATGAGCAGAGTTGGTCTCGTTATCCTTGTGATGATGGTGATGACGACGATGCCGGCCAGTCGGCGGCGGCCGGCGTCGACAGCAACGCCCGGCCGGCGGCCACGGTGCCGGCGATGTACGTGTTCGGGGACTCGACGATGGACGTCGGCAACAACAACTACCTGCCGGGAGACTTCCCCCGGGCCGACAAGCCCTTCTACGGCGTCGACTTCCCCGGCGGCGGGAGGCCCATCGGCCGCTGGAGCAACGGCTACAACCTCGCCGACTTCGTATGGGAAGTGTATGGGATTCCGGAGGAGCCCTCCGGCATATCTGTCGCTCACACGGCGGAGCAGAAGAAGCCGCCGTCGTCTCATCCTCAAAGGAGTGAGCTATGCTTCTGCAGGATCCGGGATTCTGGACTCCACTGTAAGTGATCGATCCATCTCATATCGTTAACTCGATTTCATACAACGTTAGTTGCCAACAGTTAATTTGTTTGCTAATCTGCAAATGGAGGACTAGATGTACACATATATGTAGGTAGGGACTACACATGTACAGCATGAGATGCAGACTGATCGATGGTGATCTGATAAGATGCATGTGTGCCTGGACTGAAACTGAATGAATGGTCCGGCATTTCTGCTGACTTTTGTAACATACAGTAGATTATCTTTCTGTGCTGACTTTCGGGCACGGTTGCTCGCTCCAGCCAGTCAAATTATTAAATAGCTTGGAATCCATGTTATGACTTGCAAATACACGCATTTGTTTAAGTGGTAGGTAAGAAAACAAGCTACCATGCACATGGCACACACATGACTAGAGCTAGGCCCGTCTTAATCCCAGGGGACATCTAGGTGAAATGTATAGTTAACAGCAGCGATAGATGACCACGTGCTTTGAGCATTTCTTCATGAGTCGTGGTCACGATTTAACTTGACCCGGGCAAAGCAAGACTCCAAATTAAATCTCGCCGAGATGAACACGCACGATATGATATGATGCGTGTGTTCAATGGCAGTACGCCGGGAAGTACTTCCCGCTGTCGCAGCAGGTGCGCTACTTCAGCGAGACGAAGCATCAGATGATTGCTGCACTGGGCGCCTGCGCGGCGAACGATCTCCTGTCCAAGTCCCTGTTCCTCATCAGCACCGGCAACAACGACCTCGCCCTGTTCGCCGCCGCCGCGCAATCGTCGCAGGCGAGGAACACATCGTCATCAGCGGCGGCGGCTCGCCGGCTGCAGAGCGACGTCGCCGCCTACTACTCCACCCTCATCTCCAACTACTCAGCAGCCATCACGGTGAGTAACTACAACAGATTGTTACGTATTAAGAGTGTCGTCGCATTAATTCAACAAAATATAATGCTGCCAAGATTGACCGACTGCAAATTAATTAATCCTTGATGATAAATTTGCGCACGCAGGAGTTGTACGGGATGGGGGCGAGGAAGCTCGGCATCGTCAGCGCGGGGCTGATCGGCTGCACGCCGTCGGCGAGGGTGCAGTCGCCGACCGGCGAGTGCGCCGCCGCCGCCAACGCGCTCGCCGGCGGCTTCAACGACGCGCTCGGGTCTCTCCTGGCCGGGCTGCAGCGTCGCCTGCCCGGGCTCAGGTAACTCCGTGGGCGACCTCTACGGCTTGATGCAGGCGACCATGGCCCATCCACGGGCAGCTGGGCTGTGGAACGTGGAACTCGACGCTGTGCGTGGACCGCGGCCGGGCCATCCCACCCAGCGGGCCGCAAGGCTCATCGCGTCGGCCTTCTGCGATGGCCCGGCCCAGTTTGCCGCGCCGGTGAACTTGAAGCAGCTGGTTCGGCCCGGGCCCTGCGGCCTTCCTTGTCCTTAGAGAACACTGTTTTAGCCTGCGTTAACGGCCTGATGACATGGTAAAGTTGGTAATTTACTCTCTTTTTTACCCTTGGATGGGTTAGACGAGTGGATGCTAGTATACGTGTACCTAGTTGCTCGTCCCGCCGCAGATGATCAATGTATTTGGTGGAAAATACCTAGTTGCTCCTCCTCCTTATCCGGAACCAAGGGATAATCTCCTCCCTCTCCTCTTCCTCTCCAACAAGTTTAGCTGCTGCTTTGTCGTCGCCTCGTCATCAGGCTCGCTGCGCCTGCGCAGATTATCCGTCCGTCCGCCGCTTTCCCGCCCATATACGGCTCTGCTCCCCCCTGGCCGGGCCCACACGATGAACAGTCTGTCAGTCCTCGTCCTCAGCACCATCTATCTCTGCAAATGACCAACCGTGCGCCACGCCATCTAATCTAATCCATGCTACTGTCAAATTACGGGACGGCAGGTGGTGCTAGCAGAGCAGCAGCCGGTCGAAACCACCTTCCAAATAAATCCATCTCCAACCAATCTAATCAGAAGAACAAGAAGAAACGTGATTTCAGTTGCAATCACATGATTTCGCTTGGGATAGCTCGCTAGCTAGATTGTAAAGCGGCGGAGGAAAACAAGAAATAAAAACCGTGCCAGGTTCAGAAGCAAACGTGTACTGTACGTGCTCCTCCTATATAACAGACGATCGATTGTCAATCGCTTGGATTTACTGCTACTGCTACTGCCCGTACATACATAGATAGCGGGTGTACTTTGTTGTCTTCGCCCTTGCTTGCAGCATTACATTACAACACAAATAAAGAGCTCCAGATCCTGTCTGTCATCCTGCAAGAGTAGAGCTACACGAAGAAGAAGGAAGCACTAGTGTAGTGTAGTGAGCGCGAGTGCTTCTTCTCAGTCGGAGGTCAGGTTCAGTCAGGCAGGCAGGCGATCGACCAATGGCGACCGGCCAGGCCCCACGCGTCTCCCTCCCGTTCCCGGCCGCCGCCGCCGCCACGCCCCTCCCCGCCCACCCCAGGTACGTCGTCGTCGGTGCACCGCACCTCCATATTTCCTTCCAATTGCAGCTAGCTAGCTAGCGTCAATGCAGAGGCTCATCTCTCTGCTGCTCGATTCACACACAGGCTGCTACGGCTTGGTGGTGCCGGGACCAGCGGCGGCGCCGCGCGACCTCCGCTACGGTCGTCCGCGGCCGTGGCGAGCTCCAAGATGAAGAGGACGACGCCCCGCCTCGTCGTCAGCGTCGCAGGGTACGGCGGCGTCGACGCCGAGGCGCCGCGCTACACCGACGCCGAGGCGGCGCCGGCGTCGGTGCCGCGGTCCGTGCCGGTGCGCGTCGCCTACGAGCTGCAGCAGACCGGCCACCGCTACCTCGACGTCAGGTACTTACGCTGCAGCTGCAGCCACACGCGCGTTCTGTTCATTATTTCTTTCCTTCCCGATCGACCACACACACACCTCCATCCGATTCCGTCTCTGCGTCCACCGCGACAATTATTAGCACCACAAAAAATTTAAATTTTCTCCAGTCACAGCTCCTACTCGACTCCTCCTAAATGAAGGGATTTGGCCACGCTGCGTCGCCATTTCGGAGCTCGGCGAATTCTGTGTTATTCACTTGTTTGTACAATAGCTCCCTATAAACATACCAAAATTCAGACAAACATTGAACTCAAACTGAACCTTTTTTGTTCTTTTCAACCAGCAACAGCAACTGAACGTTCTTTGTTTGCCGGTTTCTGCAGAACCGAGGGTGAGTTCAGCGCCGGGCATCCCCAAGGAGCTGTAAATATCCCCTACATGAACAAGACCGGCTCAGGTAATTAACGCCAACCTCCCAACGCAGCACATCGTCCTAGTCGCCCCTTGTTTTGCCTTGTCTTGTAGTACGGTCTATTTTGGGGCTGAGCTTGTGACAGTGATCATCTCCATGAGCTGTCGGCGTTGATTCTAAAGCTAGCAACTTTTCAAAAATTAAAGCTAGCTGGGCATGGTGTAATTCTTATCCCTACTGATAACTTTGGGCGTGAACATCTCCTGCTTAATCAAGCAAAGACAGTCTAAGGATGTTCGTGGTTGCCAACTACTAGATCAGAGTCTATTTCAGAAACGGAGTCATCAGGATGTGGATTCTTTCAGCCGTGTGACAGTTCATGAATGTCATTTCTTTTCTAACATGAGCGGATCACAGATGAGCACACTGACGGTTTCAGTTGGACTGTCTGCACTGTGATTACATCTGATTTTTTTTTTCTTGCTGCCACTTGAAGGGATGACGAAAAACACGCACTTTGTTGAGCAAGTGTCAAGGATCTTTGGCAAGGATGATGAGATCATCGTTGTACGCCTACTAAACACACCGTGCTGTCAAATATTTATGTTCTTTTTGGTTGCTTTATTTATTGTCAGAGTATTTCTGAAACTTTAACGTCTTATTTCCAGGGATGCCAAATTGGCAAGAGATCTCTTATGGCAGCAACTGAACTCTGCTCGACTGTAAGCATTATCACCTCGTGATCTCTATTCTACCAACAACCAGCTAGTGGATTTCTGTGGTTTATGCTAATTGCTCGCATGGCCCCTTGCAACCATTTTCAGGGTTTCACCGCTGTGACCGACATCGCTGGTGGATTTTCTTCTTGGAAGGAGAATGAATTGCCTATCACCCAGTGATCTGAACTCTGAAGCTTCCCAGCATTATACTCTGAGGCCCAACATCCAGTCAAGGCAGCCTAGCTCAACGATTGTACATAATGTTCTTCCCAGCTTTCAGAGTAATGCTACTGAATAAATGGAGTCCGCAAAGCAGAATAGTAGCAAAACTGATTGGGGTTGATGCTTCGTCAAATGCACTTTCTTGGATGTTGCATTTTCACTTTCAGCCATTTTTAGCAGACTCTTTAATGCGAGCGTAGCACATGAATATAAAGAGGAATTTTAAAATGCTTAGGATTAATTAGAGTCATTCGTTCTGGAAACTGGACGGCTAGTGGATATGACAGGTGGACCTATACTATATGTTGCCCTAGGTACATGTTTTAAAAAAACATGTCAAATTGCTGTACAAAAGTTTTTCAAACATTATGCCCGATTGTCAATAAAGAGATAAAAATGACGTCAATTAACATGTATGGATAGTAGGTATGATAGGTGCCACGCTCCAAACAACCAATGGCTATGATAGGTAAAGCCCCACGCTACAAGTGAAGAAATATGAGAAGTATCAAATCTCTTGTTCTTTATAGGAGAGATAGAAGAAAAAAGCACCATCAAAACCAAAGCCAAATTTTACGCAAACAGGATGTCAACCTCTTTGACCAACGCCAACACATCCAAAGAAAGGATATGTTGATGTGAAACGTTCCAAAATGTGAGTCGATCATCGTCGTTAAATAAAGTGAAGTTCCAGAAACACAAGGAAGGTCTCATAGGATTTATATTTTTAATAGACATCATATTGGATCTGGCTCCTTCCAAATATACTAGTACTAAGGAAGATTCTAAAGTTTAAGCGGGATCGAGGAGACCGGAAGATATTCGAGCTTGTGATAGCATAATGGATGGAATCACAAATTCATAGTGCGGAACAAAGATTAATGAAGAAGGATTATGAACTTTGAGCAAACATTTTTTTTAAAAAAATATTAAGCTTTAAGAAGGAAGTTCAGGGTATAGTGACTGAGCAAACATTATAAAATGGAGTCTCAAATATATATGGTTCAAATATCTGAGTTAGTGCCGAAGTTCTTGTACAAATACACATAGAGTAAAAATATCAGAACATAAACCAAGATTTCAAAATATTTTACTAAAATTTACAAGTTGGAATTTACTTGATGAGTGGTGCAAATGTTTATACAAATCAATATTTTTTTGGATACTCCAAATTCAACAAAAAAAACTATCCACGTGTATTCAATCAGTTGCCTGTGTAATTTGGACACTTCTTTTTCGATCCCCTTGTGTGCAAACAAAATATAAAAAGGGCACAGCGGAGGAGGAAACGGACGGGGCCATTTGAAAACTGAAGAGACGCGTCGTCCCTTCGCAGTCTGCGCTGTGAGAGAGAGAGAGAGAGAGAGAGAGAGAGAGAGAGAGAGAGAGAGCAATGGCGGCGACCTTGGCCCTCCGAGCCCTTGCCCGGTGGGTACCCTGCCCCTGCCTTCTCCGATCCATCCGATTCCCAATTCCCATGTGTTCTTTTACGTGAATGTCCCTGTATCCGCAGGACCCGGCGCAGCGCTGCAGGGCTTCATCTTCTTCGGTTCGACGCCACGGCGATCGCCAAGAACACGCCCGGCGGCTCCCTTATCAGCATCAGGTGCGATGCGTCGTCGCTCTCTTTCTTGCGGGATCATATCACGCGCTGCATCCTGTGTGGTAGTAGCTTATTGATTTTTAGGGGAGAGAGCGCTATATGATGATGCCTGCGCATTTCGCATCTACGCGATTGGAATCTGAATTTTCCTCTGCAACCCTCTTGAGTCTCCGACGCGATCGGCACCCTTATGCTCATCTTTGTTGAGATCGAGATTCTTCGACAGATTATGTTTCAGAGTAAGAGATTAGAAATGTTGGAGTTTGGGTTCGGGATTTTGGGGGGATTGCGAGGTTTAGATTTTAGAGTCGTGGCAGGAGGAAAGGAGGGATTAATCAGATAGGAAGAAGACCCATTACCCTTCTTCATCTATGCCAATAAATTCTAAAATCAGGTGTGAGGTTACCTAGATGTTTGAACAGCACATTCTTGTTGCTCTGTTTTTTTTGGCCTCCAGGTACACTGGCAATGGCGCTGATGGGGCGTTGCAAGCAGAGGCGGAGGCGGCGGTGCCACGGTCAGTGCCGGTGAACATTGCATACGAGCTGCAGCAAGCCGGCCACAGCTACCTTGATGTCAGGTAAGCCACTGCACGCTACCCGGATGTTCATTGTTTTCCTTTCCCTTCCTTGGTGTCATTTTGCCTTTCTTGTTTGCTGCTTCTGCAGAACCGAGTCTGAGTTCCGTGCCGGGCATCCAGAAAGAGCTGTGAATATCCCCTACATGTTCATGACCGGCTCAGGTAATGCCTTGTCCTAGTCGCTGGCTAATTTGTTCAGTCAAGTTGATCACCCCCATGAGGGTAATCAGTCCCTGTCAGTGTTGATTCTCATAGCCAAACACGAATGATCCATTCAAGCTGAACACTTGAGTCTAGGACGTTTAAGCATACAGGTAGTCAATGATGTGGACGTTGGTCTTCAATTGGACTCACGTAATTATCTTATCTAGATGGAGTGCATTGACAAATATCATGTGCATTCAGAAATATAATTCCACTCGACAATCAGGATAAGCGTGATCTGGTCTTGGTGCTGCGCACGTACCAATATTTCTTTCTGGTACTCGTATACAAATTGAAGGCAAAGTACCCCTTTGCATACATGAGCGCATTATGCTGTCAAGTTGCAACATTAAAAGTAATAAAGCAGCAAACTCAAGCGTTGTTTTGGCTCTGCAAAGAGGCATAGATAATTTTAAAAGCTTTATGATCATGGCCTAGTTACTTCTGTGATCTGGTCTCCACATGCTGATCCTAGTTTTGTAAGGTCGCCAACTAGATTGAATTCATCGTATAAATGCCGTAGACTCATCAGGACACAGCTTTATGTTAGTGGCTCCTTACTCTACAACAATGTCTCCTTTCGGCTTTATACACCTACCTTTCACATTTTGTTTTCCAACACGAACTGATAAGAATGCTAAGTTCTCCACCGTTTACTGTTTGTATTGTGATTACATCCTGGTTTACATCTGAACGTTTATGTATTTGTTGCCAATCATAGGAACAACGAAAAACACACATTTCCTTGAGCAAGTGGCAAGGATTTTTGGGAAGAATGATGAGATCAGCGTTGTACGTCTGCTCAAAAAATTATGAGCTCAAAACAGTTCCAATCATACTTCCATTAGATTTCTGATGAAAAAAAAACACGGGTTATTTTCAGGGATGTCAAAGTGGCAGGAGATCCCTCATGGCAGCAACTGAGCTCCACTCTGCTGTAAGCATGATCATCTAATCTTCAGTATTATGTTGCCAATCGTTTCTTGGCTACCTGCAATTCATGGTGATTTCTCTCAATGCAACCATTTTCAGGGTTTCAAAGCTGTGACTGACATCGCAGGTGGATTCTCTTCATGGAGAGAGAACGGACTGCCTATCAACCAGTGATGTTAGCTCACAAGCATTCCCTAGCCTAACAATTTATCAAGGCTGCTCTGCTCGACGTCTCATCTTTTGAATTAATAGTGCAGAATAACATGGTGCCTGCAAAAATAGAACAGCATCACAACAGATTAGGACTTCATGTCTCATTTTCACTTTGGTGTCTCATCATCACCTTTTCGTAGCCAACGAGCAGATTGTATGGCAGGATGCTGAGTCATTGAGTCAGATACCGAATCAAGCAGCTTTTCCACTGAACATGTGATACCTGATGAAGAAAAAGATCTTACATCAGACACACCACACATTAAGCACCACTGTCAAGCTCGCTTGGCACTAAGCACAAAATTGTTATCGAGGAACAGTATCACCATCTTGGCCATCTTCAAGTGTATTCTTTGTGGTTTCTCTTCTTGGTACTGCCCCTTCCTTGGGGACTCTACACTTGGGTGCTAGCCATTGTTCATCCCAGAATGGTATCTAGTAACTATGGTCCAAACCACTAATCCCATGTCTCAATTGTTGGAGACCCTTCACCTCTGAGGCAGATGGCAGGAATCAGCCACAACAACCTCCAGAGTGAAGAATACTGGTTTCTGCTCTATGATTGCCCGTACATTGGGCAGCGCTTGGGTTTGTTTGCCTATGTGTTCTGAGCTCTGACTATAAAATTGGCAAATGCTAGGGATTCCCAGAAAGCACTCTTGGTTGTTTGAGCATACATTGAAGGGAAAGCTCCCCATTCTGTCAAATTAAGTAAGACTCGACTAGGGGGAGAGAGACGTCCCACTGATTTTTATCTTAAGAAGCAACTAAATAATAACAAACTGAAGTGCTGCGACTCGAACCCGGGCTGGCTCAGCGAACCGCTTCTTTGGCGTGCTCAGCTGACCAGTTGCACCGTAAGAGTGTTGGCACTCTAGATTTCAATGATATGTTAGTCAGGCAAACCACACTACACAATTGCATAAACCATGGAAAGCTAACATCTTCACAAAGAAAAATGTTATCAAAGAAATGTAAATCTATCTGTACAATGGCAAATGTACAACTCCAGCTGTGACACAAATGCAGCAGACTAGTCCATCAATGTCCCTTCCCAAATGAAAAGAAACTGCCTCCTTTTTCCTTCTCCTTGTGGAGCTTATTAGGATCCATGGTGACCTACAGGGATGTCTCATAGATTGGTTACGTTATTCAATCGGGACATATGGGATTTTGGACATATGGATGATGAGGTTACCTCCCCAGCGATTTCATTGAGTGTTTGCAAAATTTCTGTGAAGTCTGGCCTGTTGATAGGATTTTGCTGCCAACACTTCTCAAGTAACCGCGCGAGCTTAGGGTTTGTGCCCCTTGGGATCAGCGGTCTTAAGCCCTAGAAGATGAACCAATCGTATATTTAAATAGATGGCTAAATTAAGAAGAAAAAGTACAAAACAATATTATTGTCTACTGTGCTAGTCACCTTGGAACACTTACTTAGCTTCACTACATTATCAATATTTACTGGTGACACCTCATTCTATCTATTCTCTCTTAGAAGGCATGGACACCATGGATAACTTGTTCAATTCCACCAAACAATAACAATTCTGTTGGTTTTGAAATTTCTTAATCAGTTAATCCCCATGCTCATATGGTTGTAGACTTGGATCTTGACAACAATTCTGTTTTTTTAATCTTAGGATGCATTTCATGTGTCAAAGCTAAATAATAACAAAACCAACTAAAAGAAGAACTTCAGTTTGTTCCTTACCTCCTGGACAACACCAATGGCTGCTTGGAGCGGCGTTAGAAATTCATAAGGAATCTAGTCAAGTAAATAATTTCCAAAAGTGAGGACGCTAGCATTTGGTAAAAAGCTATGCCAAGGGATCAACTCTAACTAATTGAGCAGTTACCTTTCCAGTTAGCAGCTCCCACAGAACAATGCCGAAGCTAAATACATCAGCCTTGGAGTCATATGGTTTGTGCTCTATAACCTACACGAAAAATGTTGGCCATATAAGAGATCTTCCAATTTTGGATCACAGTACCATTATTGAAGAAAAAGGAAGCACTGATCGTTCCTCTGTAAACAAATAGAGTCTGTTAACCATCAATTAAGATAGATTACCTCAGGAGCCATCCAACGATATGTGCCAGTTTCCGCTGTCATAACACCTGTCTCAGCTTTGACTCGTGCAACACCAAAATCAGCAACCTTGATGAGCTGAAAAATGTCAATGGTAATCACTTTGAAGTTAAAATTTTGCAATAGAAGAGACAGGAAAAGAAAAACATAACACCATATTATGTAACAGAGCTGATTGATTTGGTTGTACATGATGCTAAAATAGAAAAGGAACAAAGGATACGCAAAAGGATATAAGGAATACATGCAATTAAATATGAATCATTGAGGCCTAACAAGAAAATAGACAAAAAACACATTTAATCTGTTTGAGATATGGAGAAAAGTAGGTCCAAATACATGATAGTCACATGTGTCTGGGTCCTACAAAATATATCTAGTTTCCATAGTTTTTCATGCTTTATATGCAAAAATAGCTGCATTAACTATATTTTGGAGTATGCATACACTTTATGTGCGACCAAAATAGGAAAAAAGCATGGGCAAGAAGGGTGGGGGTGGCAGTAACTCACACAGTTAATGCAATGAATTAATGATACATGCAAAATATAAAGAACTGCAAACTATAATCGCAACCAAATGGGTATAGAACTACCAAGCAGGATACTGATAGTGTATAACAAGGAAACCACATTATAAAGGAATTTACATGAATAAGTATACGTGGTTTGACCATATAATGACAAAAAAAACTTGCCTCATGTTCATCTATAAGAAGATTGGCAGTCTTCAAATCTCGATGAATAATTGTGTTTTGGTGCAAATAGTCCATCCCTTTTGATATATCAACTGCAGCTTTAAGTAGACCAGGAAGTTTGAAAGAGCCTTTTCGTTTGTGAAGGAAGTCATACACACTTCCATTTTTCATAAATTCTGTTGAAATGAATTAGTTTAAATAAAAGGTAAAAATTATAAGCATAAATCAAATGGTGAAAATCCGCGACACAAAAAAAATATCTATATTTATTTTACCTGTGACAATGCATAAGGTTTTTGGCTTGGTGCATGCCCCAAGAAATCGAACAATGTTCTTGTGACGGATCTTCCTAGAAAATGAAAATATGTCAACAACATGGTCAGAAAAGAACGTGAGCAACTTACCAAGGGGAAAACACTCTGGTATAGAAATGGTGCCCTTTAGGTTTTGCACATTCTCTCATAGCAAAATCCCGATTGCTGCTTTAGGTTTTGGTCATTACATTCACATCTTTTATTTTTAAATAAGCCAAGCTTCTCGCGGTGGACCGGTTAGAGCGTTGAACTCTGGGAGTCGTTGAAACTCCAGTTAAACACGGCATCTTCTTAGAACAAAGCCTGGTGGGAGTCTCCCACCATGGTCGAGTTTCTTTTTAAATAAAACATTAGCCAATGCCAAGAGATCCACATTCACTAAAGCGAGATGGGTTGTCAAGCTGATCCTATGATATGAAACAGCCTCCTCAACACAGGACTCATGACATGCATCCCCTTTTTCTTTTTTCTGAAATTTTGTTACAGATTTTCTTACCAACCTCATGATATATACTTCATGGGCAAACTCCTTCTCCATGTTCTCATTAAGGCGATCTGATTTGAGCACCTTAATAGCAACATCCTCACCAAAGTATGTACCACGATAACTGCAACATGAAGAATGAGTGACTTATTTATTATGTTTCTGTAGGCACTTATTTATTTTGTTTCTGTAGGCGATGACTAATAGACTGAATCACTATGCAAGCCAACAATAATACTCACAGATCACCATATGTTCCAGATGCCACTTTATCTTGAAATGACAATGCTTTGAAATTAATCTCCCATTCGTCAGTGTTGTCTTTAGGTATCTCAACATGGTTGCCTTGTGAGTTAGTCGGACACTGCTTGCCTGCCAATTCAGGAGGCCAGCAAGAAGATGTTGGATACATCTGAAGAAGAGTTTCGACAATGCAAAACTTAAGCACCAGGAAATAAAGATGGATGAAGTTAGTCTTGCAAAATTGAATAAAAAAAGCAAAAGCTCATGGGTCCCAAAGCTTATCAAATGAACAGGACATTTAGTAAAAACAGCTTAATCATAAAAATTGGCATCTGTGGAATGTAGTTTTTGCACTTCACATACTTAACACTTGGTACACAATGGATCACAAGATATTCTCATGGCATGACCTTTAACCAGGATATTAGTCTAGAAATAAATAAAATGTTCTACTACTTCTGAATCTCAAATTTTTTATGCGTCTCTAAGAGTTTGTGATGTAATCTATCACATCCAATTGTGCTACTAATCACAAAATGAAGATGCATGTTTGTAACTTTGGACAAGAATATTAGATAGCATGCATTCAAAAGTGACTAGTTTGGTCAAAAGGTGGTTCTTGTGCTTATGAATGCTGGCCAGGCAAGTAAATTTATTCTTTATATGAAAATTTCTTAGTTGGGTTTACTGATATGCTTTATTTTCTACTTTGGGGTATTCTTTTCATGCATCTCCATGGACAGAAGAATTCTAATGGAAAATTCTCGTTGGACGAACAAAGGGAAACAGATAACTCAAGATCAGATGAGGTACAAAATGAGATGAGGACTAAAACTTTACCTGCACCTTATAGTTGTAAATTTCCTTTTCCAACGCTTCTTCCAGTTGTAGAGTTTCCTGTATAATCAGAAGTAAGACTTTCCTCCTATTTGACAAGTGTACTAGTATCAAGCAAATGTCATGGAAGTTTGATTATATCAAGCAATTCAATAAATAATGGTTAAAACAGAAATGGATATTTTAATGGTTCACCATGAAAACTTGGAGGTTCCTGCGTGTAGAGGGAACATGAATAGTGCAAATGTAAATAGTTTGAAACCAAATGGTTGCTAAGTATAGAGATTTGGATAAGAATACCTTGTGATCCCATCCGACTACAATGAAAATATCTAAGAAGTAGCCATCATTTGTTGAAAGTGCATGCGCTTCCTTGATGTCAAGATTGAGTTGACCTAGAAGTGTAGACAACTAGAACGCGGTGTTATTGTTAGTATCAGAAAACCTCCAAACATCATGCAATACGATTCGCAAATGAAACTATCAAGAATGCAGGGCACTAGAGTATTTTTCTGATGGTTTTGCAGCAGCTTGTTCCAAAACTTACTTGAGTAAGGCCCTTTGGCCTGTCCTTGGATGCAAAAGTAATCTCATGCATGGGTCTGCAAGATAAGAAATGACAGTCAGATGTGACACAAATTAGCATTTTGCTATATTTTATTCGCAGCACTTTACTGCACAAGCATATAACTGTTCCTCACTAGGTGCAGTTGGCTTGAATTTTAAATAATGATTTGAGCAAGGAACAGTTAACAAGCAACGGCATATGAAAAGACAGTGAGGGCGTGATTATCACTAGATAACCACTTGGGAATATTTTTGGAATGCCTGGAAATAGGATGAACAGATTTTTTATTTTTTTTATACATAGAGTTCAGTAGAATACTCCTTTCAACATGATGCTACGCCATTGGCAGCCTTGTAGTAGTAGCCAAAATAAGCAGATATGCCTGAGAGATCTGGGCATCTATAGAATATGAATGCAAATGAATTCCAGATTCTGTGTGCAACCAACTAACACCTAATGATGTACGTACATGATAAACAAAACAGGCAGAATTCTGCAAATACGAGTTTGTACGATGCATGGAACTTCAGGACCATGTAACTGAAAGAAGCAGGTAAAATGAATGCAGGTGAGGTACTGGACTGCTGGTATTGCCATTGACAAAGAAATTACCTGAGAACAGCATCCCCATCATCCTGGAGGTTCCTGCTGCTGGCTTCACGAACAAGATCCTTAAGATTCTGGGTGGAGCCAAAAATAGGTTCTGGGTGCACACTGGCACTGACAAAGCAAACAACATAAAGATCAGTGGGTGAAAATTTGAAACAACGAGAATGGTCAATAGATCATGGTGAATTGGTGATCAGCTGAAAGGTAACTAAACAAAAAGCAGCATACTTCAGTTTTCTTGGGGTTGGGGGGACGCCCTCTTCAGTCGAATTGAGATCAGAAGAAGAATCAGGTTCAGTGGCATCAACCTCTTGGGGCACCTGCAGGGAACACAGTTGGGTCAGAAACAGATGGCAATTGCTGCAGCAGAACAGAGTGCAAATTCGTTTTAAAAAAAGAGAGAAAGGTGATTTTGTTCATTCACAGCGCACCTGAACAACTCTGACTGAGAAGGCGGGCTGATTCTCCGAGTGCTTAGCCTTGTCAAGCAGCTGCATGTGCACCAGAACATCCTCCGCCCTCTCGGCGTTCACATCCAACGCGTACCTGCCACACCACCGCAACAAGAACAAGAATGAGAATGGTATTCAGGACCAGCAAATATTCCAAGAACCCGAAGCATATTCAGCTGAGCAGCACGAGGTGGTGGCGTAGCAGCGGGAGAACTCGCACCTGACGTTGAAGCGGTGGAAGTGCGCCCAGAGCCTGTCGGCGAACTCCGGCACAAGCGCCTCGGGCGCGGCGGCGTCCCTGAGGCGGTGCAGCACGTCGTGGTAGACGCCCAGCCTGGTGCGCTCGCTCCCTGGCCGCTGCTGCTTCTGCCCTCCCTCCATCCGCACCGCGCGCGCGAGGTGTTCGGCGAAATGTGCTTCGGAATTGCTCAGTCGCCGCCGTGGGACTAGTCGTCGTTTTGATATATATGGAGGGAGGATCCCAACGGCGCACGGCCGCACGACATCGCCGCCGTTTCGCGTGGCATCACCGACCGGATATCCGGCGCCCGGCAGCGGGGCCGTTGACTAGCGCCCCATTGGCCAAACGGCGCGGTGACAACGACGACAGCACTAGTATATGATGTATACTTGGCAATTCTTCCCTTTCATGGACATGTTCGTCGTTGACTTGGGTTCGCATGCTACCAGAGCTCGACCTCACGTCAGCTCGTGATCAATCACTGTATCATGAACCTAGCTGAGAGCCTGAGATGAATCTAACACGATGTCTAGCGACAGTGACCTTGGCTCTTCCAGCATGGAAACGGCCGGCAAACCTCAAGCGAAGCTTTCTCTCTCCTTTCAGCAGAAGAAGAAGGCTCACGTTTTTTTAGAGCCAAGCCTAGATGGCAGTAGAGAATAGGAGACTGGACGCATGTCAACAGACGACAGATCCGGTTTGGCCTCTGAAACTGTGTTTTGTTATATGGATAAGAAGGACAACACATGAACAACAACTTGTTTAGTTGTTTGTTCAGAAGGTCAAGAAAGCATTGTTTCCCTTGGTTGCTGATGCGAGCTCAGCTACCCCAGGTTCACGAATCCAATGGCGCTGCGTCTCTGCCTGAAATCCGAGATTTTCAGGCACGCGGGAACGAAGCGTCTCAAAGTCAAGCCGACAGTTCGCAGAAGTTGAGACTCAATTATGTAATGTTAATTATAGTTCAAAAAAAATTATGTAATGTTAAGCGGACATCATTCTCTTCCGGTCTTCCAAAAAAGATGGTGCCCAATCAGGCATCTTCTAGCGATGTGATGGTCACTCTCTCTGCTAGCTGTTGTTGACCCTGAACCTCTCCCTCCCCAATCAACTGTTAAACTCTTCCGTGCCAACTGCCAAGGGAGAAATGAGTGTATCTTAACTTACACTGAACTTTTGGTTTATGTGTCTGAACTTGAGCTTATTCTCACATGTAATAATTTTTGATACTGATCTCTCATGTAATACTGTTCTTGTAAAAACTGTCCTGCTTCTTTCATCTCCCTAAACGATTTGTCAGTGCAGCAGTGCTCTGCCGCCGTAACCGTTCACAAAAAGAAAACGATGACCATGTCGACGAACAAGACAAATTGATGACTATTCAGGCCCAAATCGAGTTCTAGCCCAAGGCCCATTCCAGCCCGCATAGCCCAATTCGCTCCTCTTTGTTCACGCCCTGCATTTGGCGGCCCAGACGAGGCTATAAGCGGAGCGCACACGTGACAACGAACTCATCCCTAGTCCGGTGAGTCCGTCCGTCCCCTCCAGTTCCGTTCGAAATTAAGGAGGGAAAAAAAAGGAAGGGGCGGCGGCCGCCGCCAAACCCTTCCGCTCCCGCCCCCGCTCCGGCCCAGCGGCGGCGGCGGCAATCGCCGGCCATGGCCAGCCACTCCACCTACATCCACGAGCTCCGCGAGCTCATCACCTCATCCACCGCCGCCTCCACCGGCTCCGCACCGGGTTCCGAGCACCTCGAGGTCAAGCTCCGCGAGGTCCTCCCCAACCTCCTCCGCGACTACGTCATCCCTTCCCCCAAAGGTTCGTGCGCCGCGCCGCCCGCCCTCCCTCCCTCGCTCCCCATTCATCTCTCGCGGATTGGGATCGAGCTGACCGTTGTCGCGCTTTCGCGAGGCGCAGCGTCCAAGAGGGAGCTCCGGGAGGTCATCGCGCTGCTGCGTCTCGTCGCCTTCACGGCGCTCAAGTTCCCCGGGGTCTTCTACAACGGCAGAGCCGCCGACGTCATCAGTGTCATTGGCCGCATCCTCCCCTTCCTCGCAGAGCCCGATTTCAGGTACATGTTTCTTCCCCTTTCCCTATTCCCTCCGCAAAACCATCGCAAAACCCTAGTCAGTCTCTCCTCATATTCGAGTTTCCTTTGATTCGGGAATAGATTGCGAGTGCGATTGCAGCATGGGTGTGCTATTTGACTGGGAGCACGTGGGTTGTACACTTTTGCTAGAATGTAGGCAGATTCACCCCATTCCTGTGTGCTGCTATGCTGCATGTTGTATTGTCCATTTGATACTCGTTCATTTCCTATCCGGACTTGGGATGGACTTACATGATATTGTGTGTGCTTCAGAGGCCAAAGGTAACTGAACTAGTCATTAGCGTGGCAAACTTTTTTTTTTATTCAGCAGGCAGAAAAAAGAAAGAAAGAAAAGCATAGCCTATCCCCTTTTCAAAACCTTTTGTCTCTTGTTTGTCTTGGTGAATCCCCGGTTTAGGGAACTTTCTTGGAAAGTTGGATTTTTGCTGTCGGGTGCAAAGGAAGGATAAGATAGGAAGGGGTACATGACTAGACTAACAACTGTTTAATTTGATATTGGCTACATGTGTGTTAATTTACCAGAGTAGCAAGCTACCTGTAACAGGGACATAAATTTAACTTTGGTTTCGTTGCTGGGGCGAAAAGAAATGTCCTAGTAGGCTAAGGATGCCTGGGCAAGTATGGTGTCTGCGAAATCCTCACCAAGTTTTTCTAACTGTTACCCTTGCGGTCTTTGTAAGTAATTTGGTAGAGTAGTGTTATCTAAGAGTCATACCAGTGTGTTTCACCTGTTACTGTTATGGTAGTGGGACCGGGTCTAGGCCTGGGCCCACTAATCTAGCGCAAGGGTAGGGTGTACTGTTTACGCGGTTCCTGTAGCGTGTGAACAGTACCTCGGGTTTATTAGGATAGAGAGAAAGCTAGATGAGTTGGTTAGGATATTTGCTTAGGGGTCAAGTTAGTCGTCTCTATAAGATAGAGAGACACCTTTGTATGAGTTAAAGGCAAGCAAGAAGAACCCTAAAAGTAGTCAGAGCCTCCAGAGGGAGGGCGACAAATAGGTTCTTCGGGCTATCCCTAGATCTACCATATCAGATACACATCCCACATGTTGCTTACATGTATTGCTGCTGCTTCACTGTTGCAGATCGAGCCATGATCTTATATTCGCTGCAGTTTGGAATCTTCTCTCCATTCTCCGCACGGGTGACCGAGAAGCCTACAGACAGTTCTTCCTGGATGCTATGGTTGCAGTAGAAGGTGTGTGTTTTTCTTTGGTCCTCTTAATTTTTAATTACAGCCCCTGAGTAACTATAGGAGTATGATCAGTTAGGTTGTGCAGAAAAGGCTGAAACTTGACCTTGTCCAATTCAACAGATGTACTATATGTGGCATCAATTCATGATGAGAGTCCTGGAGGTTTGCCACCCGGAAGATGTGTAGTTAAATGCCTCTCTGGATCCTTCTCGGATATATTAGACTCACCTGGGCCTTATAGTGAGCTCCCAGCCAGTTGCCAACCCAAGGATGGACCAGGCATTCTGGTTGATCTGACAGGCGTTGCAAGATGGCGTCCATTTGCCACTTCGCTGATTAAACTAGTTAACAAGTGTCTTGCAGATGGGACCTTGTACGTTGATGGGCTTGTTAACATGTCATTTGTTTCTGCTGCTTGTTCTATTCTCTGCTATGGGGATGGTTCTCTGCACAAGGTTGGTATCAGCCTTTACGAATAATTTTAACTTTCCTTGTCCCTGTTTGTCTTCAAATTGCTGATGGTCAATCTGTTGCAACAGGTTTGTTTTGATTTCGCACGTATTGTTGCCACCGTGATGACTGCTGAGATTCTTCCTCTAGAAAATATAATCCGTTCGATCACATGCATTTTGAGCCAAGATGTTACTGAACTTTCGGATATCAGGTATAATGATGTTAGTACTCATTGCTTCCTGTTATTGAAATTATCGCACGCATTCAAGGAGAGATAGGTTGGAATTGGATCTTGGGTGAAATATTGGGTCCAAAAACTGTTATGCTAGATTATACTTTGCACCTGTTTTCTTTAGCTGCTTTGCATGTGTTTTTGGTATTGGGGTTACATACTATTTCTCTTTATTGTCATGGGAATGTTACTTTACTGCCCTTTTATGATGCTCCTGGCCCCATGTATACTAGCGTACAGCTGGGAACTTCTCTCCGTAAAATTGTAAATTAAACAGTTAGAAGTAACTGATAATGTAGGTTTTGGTTTCCCATTGTTTATTCGAATCCAGATATTTCCATGTACCGATATGCTTTATCTTGTTTTCTGCAGAGATGCAGATTATGACTTTTCAATGGGAGCATGTCTTCGTGCACTGCATTCTTCATGTCCTGGTTATGTTGTTGAATCTACAGCTGCTGATATTGTCAATGTTCTCCAGAGAGCAGTAAAGACCAGCAAAAGTGCAGAACTTCAGGTTCATGGACCAACTTGACTTAACTAGATTCTGTGCATACTTACATCTACTAACCGCTACTCCTTTTCAGGTTGCAATGTACACCGCATACAAGAGAATAATTGAATTATGTTCTGCACAAGTATGGAAACCAGAAATCCTTTTGAAGTTGCTCTGCTTGCCAAAACCTTGCAGCAAACTGATTGAATGCATTCGAATGGTTATCAGCAAGTTTGGTGAAATGTTTTTTACTCTGGATGATGATAACATTCAAAGCAGCCCTCAGGCAAGGTCTGAAATAATTGACTTGCCAAAAGTTGGCCAGAAACGAATATCACGGAATGTGGAAACCAGTTTTGCCAAACGTCAAAAGCTGACTGAATCAAGGGTTTCTGCTGGCATTGGGTTCAAATTAAAAGAAGAGTGTGGCTATGCTCTTCGACAGTCTTTTAATTCACTGATTAAGTGCCTATCACCAGACAATTATGAGACTTATCCATTAGACCCTGAGACTGCTATAGAGGTGACTAGTCTTCTGTGTCTTTCATTATGTGTTTACCCAAAGACAAGTCTGTTTACCAGAGTTTCTAAGCAAGTCCTTTCCTGGATTTCTTGGATTCACAAACAGGTAGGCAAAAATTATCAGAGACCTGCATGTTGATTGATTAAGGTTGTAATTTTTTTTCAACTGTGCATCCTAAAAATTGCTAAATTATGCAGAAAACCCATAAAAACATGCTTTCCTTTGACGCACCACTGTATTTTGAAGCTCTTCATACTGTAATGCTTCTCCAATGTGAGCCTTCTACTTCTGCATTTCATTAATTTAGCACCATTTTTCGTTTTGTGCATGTCTTGTTGTGGGCCTCTTGTGCTACATTGAAATATCAGGTTCATTTGTTTAACAAGAGCTTTAAATATGTGCTACTTGTTTAATTTCCCTTCAAAGTTTGGCAATAGTTCCTAGTTTTCAGGAACTTGGTACTTAACTTTGTCCAATCCTATAAGGCTCCATCTAGCATTGGGGCAGATTCTGACAATTCTGTTTGTCATGACCTATTTGGCTACCTTTTTTTTTCCCCAAAAATCAAGTTGTAGCCTTGTAGACAGATTCTGTTGTTATCAGTGGAAGACATAATTTATGAAACCGAACTCAAGATTTTCTTGTGCTTTTTCCCCACAGCAGAATTTAAACATAAGCATTGTACTGCTCTGGAAAGCAATCACAAATTAACCCTAAGCCGAATGCCCAGATAAGCTAGCTTACTTTAACACGCACAGTGAGCTGTTTGTTCTGCTCCATATTATAGACCCTTGCAAGCTTGCACTACCCTCTCCTGAACAAAGCATCGACAAGACTGCAACTTTGGACAAATGTAGGTTGTTTTAATTTTGTTCGAAGTCAAACTTCTCGAACTTTGACTAGAAAAATACACCAACATCCTCGACATGAAATCAATTTCATTAAATCCACCACGAGATGTGTCTTGTTAGTGCATTTTTGGCTTTGTTGATGTTAATTCATTTTTTTTCTATAAATCTGGCCAAAGTTAGATAAGTTTGCTACATTTTGGAATGGAGCAAGTATATATAAGGGGTCTGTTTCTTCCAGGCATAAGCTTACAAGTTTGTAAGCTTGAGCTTATGCTAGGCTTGACCTTCCTGAGTGTGGTATTCAAAGTTGTGCCTCTTATCTCAACTTTAGTAGCTTACCATTTTTGTCTGAATATTGGTGCAGTCAGTCTTCCTGGACACACTAAACTGATTGAAGATGAATCTCAGTTGATTGATGATGGTACACATTTTGTTCGTCCAATATATGCTGACCTCATCGACATGTTGAAACTAATATGGGATGATGGTCATGTTGTCACTCAAACTAGTTCAGACGATAAGATTAAAATCCTTTTGATGCAAGCCATTGCTAAGGTTGGCAGTAAACTGAATGCTGGATGTGATCTTGAAGTTCTTGATTTGGCTGTCCATAATGGAACTGCTGAGATTCAAAATGAGTCAATTATGTCACTACCCATAATTGTGTTGTACTCTGGTCCTATGATGCTTGGAGCAATGTTTAGGAAACTTGAGTAAGTGGACATGCTTCCCCTTTCATGATTTTAGATTAGGCGTACTCTTCCAGTTTAAGTATTGTAATAAACTCAACAGAAAATTGACATGGACATAATTTATCAGTTGTCCAGTACATTTAATTCTAGTCTTCAATTTTTGTTATCAAATACATGCAGTTCCATGATTTTACGGTGATATTTTACTATGCCATCCTTGTCCTGTTTGCTTGCTACAGGTCACTGAGTGCTTTAGGACTCCAGACAGTGGGGAAAAGTATGGCCTTTTCTCTTGGTTTTTTATGTTGCTTAAATGGAATGACTGATTACACTGACAATGTGGGAAACCATTGCAAGCTATTCTTGGACAAGCACTCTGAACAACCTGTGTCGACATTAGATCTTCTCTTGAGAGGTTTCTGGTGTCCTCAATGTGATATCAGGAGTAGAATTGTCCACAATGAAGACCAAATTTCTATCATGGACACTGCAATGTTATGTGTTGAGAACATGGACTTCAATATTAACATCTCCAAGGCTCACACACTCTTTTTCAAGTTTCTCTATGCAGAGACTTCTGAGGAATCTATAGTTTCTTGTGTTGAAGTTTTGCCACGGATATTGAGGCATTCTAGCAGACATGTTCTGCTTGAGACGAGAACTCAGTGGGTTCAATGTTTTGAATTTCTCCTACTTCATGAAATGAAAGCTGTCAGGGAAGCATTTTCTGGTGTAGTTTGCTGCTTCTTGGAAAACAACGTTATGGATATTTTGTTTTCTGATGGACTGAGAATGGATGGAGGGACAAAAGAACTTCAATTCATGGACAAAATAAAATGTGCTTTCACTGAAGCTGAAGATTCTCATATCCTTCTGACACTTCTGGAATCAATTGGTACAATCATGAAAGTTAGTGATTTTCTTGGAGAAGTTTTCTTCTGCTCATTTTTGTTACTGATTGGTCAGCTTGATAATCACAATTCCATCATAAGGATGACCGCATTGAGATTAATTCACAGATGCTGCGCTTACTGTTTCATAGGAGGACTGGATCTCTTCCTCTTGAAGTACTCACACGCTAGAGATAATTTATACAGCTATCTGTCATCTAGACTTGTGACTCATCCCATAATAATTAAGGGATTCGCTGAGGATGTTTTAGGTATTAATACCAAAGAGCTGATTGAGAGAATGGTTCCATCAGTTATACCAAAGCTCATCTTATCACACCCAAACAATAAAGATGCTATTATTACTCTGCGAGAACTGGCAAGCCATCTAAACACTGAAGTAGTTACACTGATAGTAAATCACCTGCCCAAAGTTCTCTGCTTTGCTCTTTTTTATGAAGATGGGCAGCATTTACCATCAGTTCTACAATTTTATAAGAATGAGACAGCAACTGATAGCAAAGAGATATTTGCAGCTGCTTTGCCAACGTTGCTTGATGAAATCGTATGTTTTCCTGGGGAATCTGATCAGATTGAGACTGATATAAGGTGACTCTTCTTTCCATTAGACATCCAGTTCAATATAAACTTTGGTTAATTAGGAACAATTTTAATGGTATATTAATTTTCAGGACAGAAAAAATATCACCAACAATTCAGAATATTGCAAGAATTCTGACAGGCAATGACAGTCTTCCAGAGTTTTTGAGGGATGATTTTGTACGTCTTCTCAATAGCATTGACAAGAAGATGCTTCATTCTGATGACATGAAGCTTCAAAAACAAGCTCTCCAGCGAATAAGGAAATTGGTTGAGATTATGGGTCCTTATTTGAGTACACACACACCAAAGATTATGGTTCTTTTAACTTTTGCCATTGATAAGGAGGGTCTTCAGATGGATGGTCTTGATGTCTTGCATTTTTTCATAAAGCGGTTGGCTGAAGTATCACCAAATAGTATCAAGTATGTTATGTCCCAAGTTGTAGCTGCTTTCATTCCATCTCTGGAAAGGTGCAAAGGATGTCCTTCTGCGCACCTGAGTAAAATTGTTGAAATCCTAGAAGAACTTGTTGTGAAAAACAACAGCTTACTAAAGCAACATATACGTGAACTGCCACTGTTGCCTAACCTACCATCTTTATCAGAAGTAAACAAGGTGATACAGGAAGCTAGAGGGCTAATGACACTGCAAGATCATCTGAAGGATGCTGTCAATGGTCTGAACCATGAAAGCTTAAATGTGAGATACATGGTAGCTTGTGAGCTGAGTAAATTATTCAATACCAGAAGGGAGGATATGACTGCTCTCATCATTGGTGAAGATATTGCTGGTTTGGATGTAATAAGCTCTTTAATTATGGCTTTGCTTAGAGGATGTGCAGAGCAATCAAGGACTAATGTTGGCCAGAGATTGAAAACGGTTTGTGCAGACTGTCTTGGTGCACTGGGTGCTGTTGATCCTGCTAAGTTAAAGGTGAATTCTTGTGAGCGCTTTAAGATAGAATGTTCAGATGATGATCTTATATTTGAGTTGATTCACAAGCATCTCGCAAGGGCATTCAGAGCTGCTGCTGACACTACAGTGCAAGATTCTGCTGCCTTGGCTATCCAGGAGCTACTAAAATTAGCAGGTTGCCAACCTTCATCTAGTGATGACAATTTGAGAGAATCAAATTGTTATGAGATGAGCTACAGGGGCCAGAAGTTGTGGGGCCGCTTCTCAAACTATGTCAAGGAAATAATTGCCCCATGCTTAACATCTAGATTTCATCTTCCTAACCCAACCGATTCTGCTTCAGTCGGCCCAATATACCGCCCAGAAATGTCTTTTAGAAGGTGGATATACTATTGGATTAGAAGGTTGACATTACATGCAACTGGATCCCGTTCTGATATTTTTAGTGCATGCCGTGGAATTCTTCGGCATGACATGCCAACTGCAATCTATCTCTTACCATACTTGGTCTTAAATGTTGTCTGCTATGGTACCCCAGAGGCTCGTCAAAGCATTACTGAGGAAATCCTGTGCGTTCTCAATGCTGCTGCTTCTGAAAGTAGTGGAGCTGCTGTACATGGAATTACAGGGGGGCAGAGTGAGGTCTGTATCCAAGCCATCTTCACTTTACTTGATAACCTTGGGCAATGGGTTGATGACCTCAAACAGGAAATTGCTTTATCCCAGTTTATTATGGCTGGAAAGCATGGAGGTAAACTGAAAGACGGAACATACTCTGATTATGAACAGAATCAACTGCTGGTGCAGTGTAGCAATGTTGCTGAGTTGCTGGCTGCTATACCTAAAGTTACTCTAGCAAGGGCCTCTCTTAGATGTCAGGCTCATGCTCGTGCTCTAATGTACTTTGAGTCTCATGTCCAGGAGAATTCTGGTTCCTCCAATCCAGCTGCAGCGTGCAGTGGCACCTTTTCAGATGATGACATATCTTTTCTTATGGAAATATATGGAGGATTGGATGAGCCTGATGGCCTCCTAGGTTTAGCTAATCTGAGGAAATCATCAAGTCTGCAAGATCAGCTTATCATTAACGAGAAAGCTGGAAACTGGGCCGAAGTATTAACCTTATGTGAACAGGCCTTGCAAATGCAACCTACCTCTGTTCATAGACAATCTGATGTTCTTAATTGTTTGCTAAACAAGTGCCACCTTCAAGCCATGATTGCCCATGTGGATGGTTTGGTGTGCAGCATACCCCAGTATAAGAATACTTGGTGCATGCAGGGAGTGCAAGCAGCATGGCGATTAGGGAGATGGGATCTCATGGATGAATATCTGATAGGGGCAGACAAGGGTCTGGTGTTCAGCAGTTCTGAGAAAAATGCTTCTTTTGACATGGATCTTGCAAAGATATTCAAGGCCATGATGATCAAAGATAAGTTCCTGTTTGATGAAAAAATTTTCCAGTCCAAGCAAGCGTTGCTTGTGCCTCTGGCTGCAGCAGGCATGGATTCATATATGCGTGCATATCCCTATGTTGTAAAGCTCCATATGTTACGTGAGTTGGAAGACTTCAATGCCCTGTTGGGAGACGAGTCATTTATTGATAAATCATTCAGTGCAGACGATCCGAATTTTCTGAAGTTAGCAAAGGATTGGGAGAACCGTCTTAGATGTACGCAACCATCTCTGTGGACAAGGGAGCCTTTACTTGCTCTCCAAAGGGTGGTTTTCAGTCAGAGTCATATGCATGCTCAGGTTGGGAACTGCTGGCTTCAGTATGCTAAGCTCTGCCGTTTGGCTGGTCATTATGAGACAGCTCATCTGGCAATACTGGAAGCAGATGCTTCAGGTGCCCCCAATGCTCACATGGAGAAGGCGAAATATCTCTGGAATATACGGAAGTTTGATAGTGCTATAGCTGAACTTCAGCAAACACTTCTCAACATGCCTGGAGACATATTGGGAAGTGCTGTCCTTTCATCTCTTTGTAGCCTCTCTCTTGCTTTGCCAAATGCACCTATCTCTGCAACACAAGCATCAAAAGAGAATCCAGATGTGTCTAAAGCCCTGCTTCTCTATACTAGATGGATCCACTATACAGGTCAAAAACAGAGCGCAGATATCAAATCTCTCTATTCTAGAGTAACGGAATTGCAGCCCAAGTGGGAGAAAGGTTTCTTCTGCATGGCAAAGTTTGTTGATGATTTGCTTATTGATGCTAGGAAACGGCAAGAAGATGCGAAGTTTGCTTGTAAAGTTGGACCAGTGTCTTCTAGTTCTGTAAGCAGGGCAACTGAAGAGAAAGAGAAGCCTTGGTGGGTATCGCTTCCGCCAGTGCTAATGTGTTATGCAAAATCACTTCTTAAAGGGCATAAGAATCTTTTTCAATCACTACCTCGAATGCTTACTCTTTGGTTCGAATTTGGAAGCATATACACCCAAGATGGATCTTCCTCTGATCAACACATGAAAGAGACTCATGGAAGGGTAATTAATTTTGATTGCACATCCTTTTCAAATTTGTCTTTCCATTCCGTTTAAGAGATTTAATTAGCCCATTGCAGGTGTTAAGCCTCATCCGTGGGTGCTTGAAGGATCTACCAACATATCAGTGGCTTACTGTGCTTTCTCAGTTGATCTCCCGCATCTGTCACCAAAATGCTGATGTTGTCAGACTCGTCAAATACATCATCATGTCTGTTTTACGGGAATACCCTCAACAAGCTCTTTGGATGATGGCTGCAGTGTCGAAGTCAACAGTACCTGCAAGACGAGATGCTGCTGCAGAAATATTACAATCAGCAAAGAAAGGATGTCGGCGTGGGAGTCAAAATAGTGCATTGTTCATTCAATTTCCGACTCTGATTGACCATCTCATTAAGCTCTGCACTCATCCAGGGAATTCAGGGCAATCAAAGGCGCCAAAGGCAAATACCATAAACATCTCAACTGAGTTCAGTTCCTTGAAAAGAATGATGCCACTAGGAATTATCTTACCTGTCCAGCAGGCTTTAACTGTGACTCTGCCATCATATGATTCAAATATGCCGGATCAATCTGGTTTTCACCCCTTTTCAGTTTCTGAGCATCCTACAATAGCTGGAATAGCTGATGAAGCAGAAATTCTTTCCTCTCTTCAGAAACCAAAGAAGGTACGTAGAATATTGGCCTATAACTATACTTCACTGTGCTTGTAGCATCTCACAAGCAGATCATTTCGATCTTCAGGTTGTTTTCTTCGGGAGCGACGGAGTTGCTCGACCATTTCTATGCAAACCAAAGGATGATCTTAGGAAAGACTCACGCATGATGGAGTTCAATGCAATGATCAACCGTCTCCTCTCCAAGGTCCCTGAGAGCCGCAGGAGAAAGCTTTATATCAGAACATTTGCGGTGGTACCACTTACTGAAGATTGTGGAATGATAGAGTGGGTGCCCAATACCCGTGGTCTTCGTCATATCCTTCAGGACATCTACATAACTCATGGAAAATATGATAGGATGAAAAATTCACAAATCAAGAAGATATATGACGCTTGCCATGGAAAAATGCCTGAAGATGAGATGCTGAAGGAAAAAATTCTTCCAATGTTCCCCCCGGTTTTCCACAAATGGTTCTTGACAACATTCTCCGAACCAGCTGCATGGTTTCGTGCTAGAGTGGCATACGCACATACCACCGCAGTGTGGTCAATGGTTGGGCACATCGTGGGGCTTGGCGACAGACATGGTGAAAACATCCTTTTTGACTCGACAAATGGGGACTGTGTTCATGTGGATTTCAGCTGCTTATTTGATAGGGGCTTGCTACTGGACAAGCCTGAGGTGGTGCCATTTAGGCTTACGCAAGTAAGTACTGAAAGCATGTCTTCCTAGTGTCTTGTATTTCAAGCTTGATTTGCATGTATTTGACCTGTAGCTTGTTTTTTTATCCCTTTTGTGTGAACCTGTAACTGCAGAACATGATTGATGGCTTGGGCATCGCTGGATATGAAGGCATATTTCTTAAGGTCTGTGAAATCACTCTGTCGGTTCTCAGAACTCACAAGGAGACCCTCATGACTGTTCTTGAGACCTTCATCCATGATCCGCTAGTGGAGTGGGCCAAAACTAACAAAGCTGGTGGAGGCGAAGTCCAGAACCCACACGCACAGGTATGAATATGAAAGCAAGGCATTGGGTTGTATCTTTGTACATGTCCAGAAAAAACACAGCCACATGGATATTCCTGATCTTTTTCTTGTTTACCAATCATCATCCAGAGGGCCATTACTAACATCAAAGCAAGACTCCAGGGAGTTGTGGTGGGTGTTAAAGCCAGTCCTTCCCTGCCGCTTTCCGTGGAAGGCCAGGCACGGCGCCTGATCGCTGAAGCAGTCTCCCTCAGTAACCTCGGCAAAATGTACATCTGGTGGATGCCGTGGTTCTAACAGGTTCATCCTTCCCCTTGCCAACTGTTATGTATGTATATAAACATGATGACTTGCAAGAGGTGGACAGACACAACTTTGGGCAGAAAGTGGCATTATAGCCCTATACCTGCCTCAACGGCGTCGTACCTACCAACGCTTCGTATTGAACATAACCCTGGTCGCTTTGGGATTAGCTAGCAGTATAATCTGGCATTGGAACTGAAGTTAATGTTGGTGTCCTACTGTCCTGTGGAAGGCACATGGCATGATGGCAATGCAAGCAATCATACATAGACGGCGACTGTGAAATTGGCACGTACTAGGTTGCATGCATGGGCATGGCCGACGCGCTTGTGCGTGCACCGGAACAGGGACGGGCTCAGTGGCACGTTGACTTGCCGCCTTGGGCTCAAGTCAAGTCTAAGTCTAAGTCTACGGCTGCCGGGCCCATGTACAATAATGCAAGGATGGTGGCATGCTACTACATATCTACGTGATAAAGGGCAGTCACGGCACTGGATGTGTAGGCAAGCACTTGTGCAGAGACCACGATGAGGATGCTGCTTGTAGCTGCCGCGGCATCGCTGCTCCTTATTAGCGCTCCCCCGCTCACCTCGGCAGGCTTCTTTCGGCTTCCTCCCAAGATCGGCTTGTCCCCCGCAGGCTCCCAACAGTTTGGCAAGACGCTCAAGGATTTCGCCAGGAAGCACGGAGATGAGGTTGCCGACGTCGTCCAGAACTTGCTGCCGCCTCCGCCTCCGCCGGGCGAGGGCGGCAGTGATGACCCTGGCCGGATAGACAACGCGCCGGCAGAGACCACCGGCCTTTACTTGGCCAGTCTCCTCGTCGGGACGCCCGAGCCGCAGACCATCTCCGGCATCCTGGACATCTCCACACCCAGCTCGTGTGGATGCAGTGCGCCACCTGTCCTCCCGCCTGCCCGACGCCGCCGTCGTTCTACTTCCAGACCACCTACTCCAAGACCTTGAACTTTTTGTCCTGCACCAACGACGCCCACTACGACTGCCAGAGCTTGATCCCTCAGCAGTGTGGCCCGCGAAATTTGTGCAACTACTACACCAGCTACAGCAAGAACACGGTTACGACCGGGTCGCTCGCCTCGGACGCCTTCACCTTCGACGACGGCGCGACAGCCGTTCGACTTGTATTCGGGTGCAGCAACGCCATGTCGACCAAAGGCGACTACTCAGGCGCGTCCGGCGTCATCGGCTTGGGCAGGGGCCCTCTCTCCCTGGTGTCGCAGCTGCAGCTCTCCAACTTCTCCTACCTCCTGGCGCCGTATGGCGACTCCGGTAGCCAAAGCCAAGTCCAGCTGGGTGGCGTCGCCGTGCCACAGAAGGGCCGCATCCGCTCCACGCGAGCGCCAAGTACAGTAATCTATACTACGTCCAACTCACCGGCATCCATGTGGACGGCGAGGAGCTCCACGGCATCCCGCCGGGAACGTTCGAGATGAACGACGACGGCTCCGGCGGCGTGTTCCTGAGCACCACCGTGGCCGTCACCTACCTCCTCTCGGACGCCTACAAGGTCGTGAGGGAGGCCTTTGCAAGCAAGATCTCGCAGACATCACTCGAAAGCGGCATCTTCGACCCGCTGTGCTACACGGCTGAGTCCATGGACGGCGTCACCTACCCGAGGCTGACTCTGGTGTTCCAAGGCAATGACGCGACAATGGAGCTCCGGGCGCAGAACTACTTCCTCAAGTTCAACGACGGCGAACGTGACCTGGATTGCCTGAGCATCCTGCCCTCGCAGGGCGCGTCGATCCTGGGGAGCCTCCTGCAGACGGGGACGACGATGATCTACGACCTCAACCCCGACGGCGAGCAGCTCACGTTCGTCACCCCAGAGGATGCCTCGCCGTCGTCGCCATCGCCGTCGCAGGCACCTCTGGGGATCCCGGAGGCGCGGGCGGCGTCGCTGCCGATGGTGATGGCTGCGCCATGTGGGCGCTGCTGCTGCTGTAGCTAGTCGCTATCGCCGATGGTCATCGATCCAATGGTGCATGCATATACTCCCTCCGTCCCACATTATAATCATTTTTCGATTTTCGTGTATCACATTTGACCATCCGTCTTATTCAAATTTTTTGTGAATATATTATTTATTTTGTTATAACTTGTCTTATCATTAGGTATACTTCAAGTGTGACTTATTTGTTTTATATTTTTATAAATTTTTTTGAATAAGACGGATGGTCAAACGTGATGTCTAAAAGTCAACAAATGCTTATATTTCGGGACGGAGGGAGTATGATAGATATATACAACTACCAGTCAGCCAGTCACCCGTCAACCGTCATATATGTATGTATGAACGAACCCATACATGTGTGTATGTACTGCATGTGTAGTATGTTAAGTAAAAAGTGCCGCGGGCCTGCGCTATATATCGCAATAGATATAGTGATAAATAATGCCGTGTTAATTTGTGTATTACATGCATGCACAGGTTACTTGTACGTTTCTGATATGAAGTTTTTTTTAATGGCTTCGTGTTTTTCCAGTTAGCATGGAAACAAAACTAAGATTGAGTTACTGCATTTTTTTTAGCACAAGATTGAGTTACTGCATGATGAAATGAAATGGGACGCTATCCACCAATTTCGGCCTTACAACCATTTTCTTTGCGCTGGGGAGGTCCAGCCCACCTGTGTAGCTGGGCTTGACAGGAAGCACGGCAGGCAAAATGCCGACCTAAACGGCTAAACATATATTAACGATGCATATATAGCAAAATGCATACAGGATTTGCTAAAAGGAGGTAGGAGGAAGAGCAGGAGAAAAGGCTTGCAATTCCTAAGGGCAAATTAGCGAATAATTATTACTAGCTGTATATATATGAACAAAATGCTGCAACATGGTGCGGTTGAAATAATGGCACATGTGTCGAGAGGGATACTTCCTACCGTAATATTAATTACTGCTGTTGCAACTCTATAATTTTACATTCTGTCTACCCTTCCATTTGAAAGAGTCACTGCTTAACGACATAATCCATCGGGACTCGCTCTCCATGCTTGTCAGGCTTCACATATATATCCACCTAAACACATACCGTGTATCCTTAAATAAATTTTCTTAGACTATGTGCAGCGGTACCCCCTAAAAATCGTCCCCTAAAAGACTGTTTGGAGGGTCTCCTAAAAAATTTGACCCCCTAAATCTTATTTCACTGCGGCGATGTCCTGAATGTAGCCTCCTCGGATTCTCCCAACCATCCCCGCACCTCGTCGCCGACCTCCCCACCGACGCCGACGACCTCCCGCCCCTCGCCGCCGCCGCATCACCCACTCCGCCGCCGGCCGCCCTGCTCCGTGAGGCGGCACGGCGGCGCGAGCTCGTTCTTGCGGAGCTCGGCCACCGGCCGCCCCAGCCTCCGCGGCCGATGCCGTCGACGCCGTGCTCCGCGCCCTCAAAAACTCCTCCGTCGCCGCCCCGCACCCGCTCCCCAGCAGCGACAGTGGTAGCGCCACCACCGCCACGAGCAGCTCCGCATCGCCGTCGCTGTCGCCGTCGCCGCGCAAGGACGCGACGCCACCGCGGCGGCGCTCTCCGCGCACGACGTCGTGGACCTCGACGTGGACGGGGACGGGGAGGAGCTGCGATGCTACCCGCGGGCCGTCGTCGGGCTCCGCAGCCGCGCCGTCCGGACCTCGAGGACATGGGCAAATTCTGTTCTCCTCCGGGTCGAGCACCTCCGCCTCGCCGTCCTCCCCGGCCACAACCACGTGCCGCACCACCTCCTCGCTGCCTTCCTCCACGCCGCCAATCACGTAGATCTCGCGCGGCCGGGTCCTTCGCAGGTGGTCGGGCTCCATCTCGCGCGTGGCGGCCTCGAGCGGCGCCCATGGCTGGAGGAAATCGTAGAGGAGGACATCCGGGCGGAGGTCGCCGAGGAGGGGACGGCGACGCGCGGCGCCGCACGGGGCTGCGGGCGGCGCGGGAGCTGGAGGTGGAGTGGCGGAGGTTGGAGCGGTCCAGCCGGATGCGGGGCGGGTTGGGGTCGGCGGTGGCGGCGGAGTCGAGCAAGAGGCGCGGGAGAAGCAGCGAGAGATTTGGAGGAGCTTGAAGACTCCGCGAAATTTGGGGGTGATGGCGCCGGCCCTGCACAGTATATGAGGCTGTACAGGCGACCGCTGCAGACGGAATTCGTGGATAAAAACGGTACAGTAGCGGCCCAGGAGGCTTTACCGGTGCCCACTGCACATAGCCTTACTCATGTACTACCTCCGATCAAAATCTATCTATTATATTAATACAATAGAGTTAAAAAGAGCCACCACGTTCGTCGAGAGGGTCAAGAAATTCCCACGTTAATCTAAAAAAGAGAAGGATATGAGCCGTCGGATTTTATGAAGATCTAACGGTGTATATTTACCATATTAATCTAAAAAAGAAAAGAATACAAACCGTCAGATCTTATGAAGATCTAACGGTATATATTATTTCGTTAATCCAAAAGAGAGAAGAATATATGTCGTCGGATTTGATGAAGATCTAACAGTCCATATTACTCCGTCCGCCGACACCACTCCGCAGTCGGCGCGCGGCCCTCCGCGGCCGCCGCGGGAGCCCTCCACCGTCGATGCGCGGCCGTCCATGGCCGCCGCGGGGGTCCTCACCGTCGCCGCGATGCCGTCCGTCAGGAGGCCGTCCACCGCCGTCGCTGCCGCGGGAGCGATCCGCGGCCGCCGTGGGAGCTGCTCGCGCGCCTTCGGGGTTTGGTCGCTCCGCACGCTGCCGGAGGCCAGCGAGTATATATGTTGTCGTATTTCAACAAGATCTAACGGTATATATTATTCCGTCCGCCACTACCCCTCCACAGTCGTCGCGCAGCCGTCCATGGCTGTCGTAGGAGGTCTCCACCGTCGCCGCACGGCCGTCCGCGGCTGCCGCGAGAGCCCTCCACCGCCGCCACGCGGCCGCCCCTGTCCGCCGCCGGTAGGCCGTTCGCCGTCGTCGCTATCGCGGGAGCCATCCCCAATCACCGCGGGAGCCGCCCGCGTGCCACCGAAGGCCAGCGGGGCTGAAGATTGTCGGCCGAGGAGACCGGCACCCCTCGCCACCGTTGCCGTCGCTAGAGAGAGGGGGAGATAGAGGGAGATATATAGAGTGGGGGGAGTGGTGGCGCCGGTGAAAGAAAAGGACAAAAAGAGATGGGTGGGCTCATGTGTTGGTAGTTGGTATAAAATATGAGATATAGAAGATAACGGGTGCAGAAGAAATATAGAGGGGAGAATATCAATGACAAGGCAAAAAAAATTCTTTTAGAGGATGAGAATAGAGTACTACGAGTGCGAATAGCCTGAAGCCCCATGTGGCCTACCATGTTTCTCTATATAGGAGGCAACGTTCAACAATGAACGCATGACAACACGTCGATCTTCACGTGTACCAGATGATATGTGCTCATATTTAGGGGATTCAACAAGGTTGTGAGCACAACAGGAGAGAACAATTCTCCCTGTCCGAAGAGTGCGAATCGCTGTCGGGATTGAGCACCATGGCCGCGCTCAACACTCACTATCTTTGTCAACGCAAGTGAAAGATCATTAAATGGGTTACTCGCGCTCAAACATGTTTGATGGTCTTTTTTAATGAGTTAGTGCAAGGAGGAGCAGAGAAAGGAAAAACAAAACGGAGAAACTTAGGTGGTCTAGCATTCAACAATGAGCGGAGGACATCGCGTTGATTTGCATAACGAGAGAGAAAAATTCTCCATATCTGAAGGGAGTGAATCGCTGTGGGATTGATCAGATTTAGGTAAAATAAAGCGAAGAAACTCAGGTGTCATACAACTTTGACGATGGACATGCTTACCATGCACATGTGTTGACATGGAAGTTGATGAGCAACAGCCTTGGCAAAGAAATGCTTCTCTTAATGTCCGATATAATGCAACTGTAAACTATTATCGATCATTCACTAGATCGGGCATTAACTATGTCTATATATTACTCTATCTTTTACCGGAGGAGAAAAAAGGGCAAAAGATTGATCCATAACCATGATAGGCACCCATTAGTTACTGCAGTCTAAGTTCTCATTGCAATCCAATCGTTCCGTGTTACTCTAATGCAAGTTTGTCGAGGTAGTTCGGATGTCCGTTGAGAAAGACAGTATATCATGTTAGTAAGAGTTATTTTGTATATGTAAAGTTATATGAATTACTGTATTCACTTACCCATGATCACTACCTCAATATTAGGTCACACAATCTATTATCTTAAAGCAACACCAGCAGACCCAATAAGCCCCTATCATAAGTTTAAGGGTTCAGAAAAAAGTTACACTCCAGCAAACCCAACAAACGTATGTTCCAAGTTTAGAGGGTCCAAAAAAAGTTGTACTCCAGCAGACCCAACAAGCCCCTATCCCAAGTTTAGAGGGTTCAGAAAAAAGTTGCACTCCAGCAGGCCCTCTACTTGACCCCCTATTTGGGAGGCTTCTAAATCCACCCTCCATTCTCGGGGGGTCTATAGAAAGCCCTGAGGGCTATTGTTGGAGTTGTAGCATTTTTGTGGTCCTTAAAAATAGAGATAGCCTCCATTTAGTATTTGGAGAATCTGGTTTGTGAGGGATTCGTGAAGTTAATCCTAATAATATAATGTTATTATCATATTAAATAAAACGAAAATAATACACACTTTTGATTTTTTTAATCCAACAATCTATATTAATCCTTAAAGTCCATTGATTAGAGTGAATAAATAATTAAATTCTAAATTAAATAAATAAGAAATGTATAAGTTGATGCAAGAATCAATGTCAAATACAATTAGTAAATATAAATTTGCATCATTAATTCATACATGCCACATACATGATGATAAAAATTGATACATTAGTTTGGGCACATTTGGACAAACCGTATTGGCAATGAAACAACAGATATTTAAATAAAATTATATTTAGTTTAAAAAATATAAATATTAGTATAAAAAACTAGCTAACCGCGCAAATTTGCACGGGTCACCTTGCTAGTTACTCTTCGTTATTGACTTTTTTGTTTAATGTTTGATCATTCGTCTTATTTAAAAAATTTCACAAGTATCGTTTATTTTGTATGTGACTTGCTTTATCATCATATATACTTTAAGTATAACTTATTAGTTTGCATATTTGGATAAAATTTTTGAATAAGACGAATGGTCAAAGATCATGGAAAAAAGTCAACAATGAATAGTAATTTGGAACGGAAGTAGTATGTTATCATCCTTGGTGCGCCGTAGCCATGTTGTGGCGATTTTTGTGATGATGGGCGTCGTCGCGTCGTACAGTAATGATGATCGATTGCACGAAGCGTGCGGCCGCGGATCCGCTGCCGTGCATCCGCAGCCGACCATCATACATGATAGGTTCCTGCTTCCTCCTCGGCACGGCACTGCATGCCACGCCTGCCCTGCCTGGCCTGCCCATCGATCGGATGAAACGCCCGCCCGCGTCGCGCGGCAATGGTACAGTGCGGCACGGTGTGGACCGTACCAGGACCATGTATATATACATGGTGATGTTTAGATGTTAGAATTGGTAGGTTGAATTTGAGAGTAAGATGTCACTTCGTAATCATTGCGCTACTGTAGCATTTCGTTTGTATTAGTGAAAAATTATCCAAAAATTGATTAATTAGGCTCAAAATGTTCGTCTCACAGAGTACAACAAAACTGTGTAATTAGTTTTTGATTTCGTCTATATTTAATACTCCATGCATGTTATGATATTTTGATGTGATGGAGAATCTTCTTTTTGCATAGTGTATTTGGAAGTTTTTTTTTGGAAAACAGGCCCTATGCCGTCCCGCCGGCAACCGACCGACTCCACGTCCACGCACGCCCTGCCCTTCCCTGCCCTGCCCGGCGTTCAGTTGGAACGTGCAGGCGAGGCTCGTGCTCCGGCCAGGCCAGCACCATCTGACACTGGCCTTCGTCTTCATTTCGCGCATGGGTCTGTAGCAAGGAAAACATGTTAACATATGTATCTTGATTTATTTTTGATCTTAAATAAACACACAGCAATAGAGAACGTACCAATTATATGGAGAATTATTATTCTCTCATCTCTTCCTTAATCTTCTTGTATTCTCAAGAATACCATATATTAGTACATTTAATGTGTATATACACAAATGTATGATAATCCTTTAAAATACTCTAATGTCGTTATGTATGCGTGCATGTATGTCCTTAGATCCTATGTGCATCAATTATCACACCAGCTCGAGAAAATAGTGGCCTAAGGGCAGTCTCAGTGGGGGTTTTATGGAGAGTTCCATGGCATGTGAGAGAAGTTTCATCACCATGAAATTTTTTTGGCACAATTACCTGTTTCTGGTCTAGATAATCGTATAGTGAAATTGTGCACTGAGATTGGCCTTAACACATCTATACAACATTAAAAAAAACATCCTTTCAACATACACGGAGACGTCCTTTCACCTTACATATAGTTATCTGTTCACAGAACATAAAGAAATACATAAAGATAGAGGGAGAAGATATTTAAATCCAATAATTCTAAATCTTTTAGTTTAACTATTATCTTACTAGATCATTAATCTAAAGCTAATCAATTACTTATACGAGCCATACTTAATTAATGAATACTAGCATCAGCGGCTGCGGCTTCCCTGTTGCATCTCATCTCATTCCCAACCCGATCCTCGAGCCGCGTCTCTGTTAGCTGCAAGCCTGCAAGTTGCAACCCTTGCTTTTTGGCATTCTTTCTGATGAGTATTGCCATCGTCTTCCTTGCATTACGAGAAGCGACGACGACACGGTCGCTGTGCTGCGGCCCGGCCGTGGGGAGTCGACAAGAAGAGTACAACCCTTCGAGTCTAGATTGACCACCTTTACAAGGTTCAGTAGAGAGATGGATTTATCATATTATTCATCCAGATGATGTGATCGTTGCTAGCGGCCGGCGGCAGAAAACTACAACACTACCAACAAGCTTAGCTGAAGATGCGGCTGGCTGCTTTAGGAATTAGGATAATGTCATTACTACAAATTCAAGAAACCTAAGCACGTACTGTACGTACTAGCTCAGGGAGAATAAAATGGGTTGGCCGGACGGCTAGACATGATCTTTGTCTGCCTGATTAGATAGACAGTATAGATATAAACAAACTAAACTAGCACTAAGTAGGGGTCAATACACATACACCCGTCAATGATGCGTACCCTGCCTGCCTGCTGGTGTCTCCTCTCCTGCACTGCAAAGCGAGCGAGGGCCAATGGCTAAGTTGGTCCCCGGCCCAACCCCAAACCCCTCTGACCGCGCAGAGCGCCACGAGATACGACAAGGGCCACAGATCTGCTGCCGTGGTGAAATCTTTTACCCGCCATAGAAAAAGGGATTCATTTTCATGGCATTTCCTGTCATGGGGGGCAACTGAGCAAGATGAGATGAAACTGAAAGCGACCCTTGCTTGCTTGCTGGGGTGGTTGAGATTTGAGAAGAAACAAAGCTAGGAGCCTCTCCTCTCCTCTCCTCTCTGCCTGTGTGCAAGTCCCCTATCACTCTCAGTGCCCACATCGGTGAGAGCCTGCCTATGATAGCGATCAGTACTCAGTACCAGCAGAGGGAGATGATGAAGCTGCTTGGTTGGGCTCACTTCCTCTTCCCTTCACACTACTCGTTGGTTTATCAGGCGGCCGGAATCAAATTGGACAGCTCTCCTCCAGATTCAGCGGCCATTGGTGGAAGCAGCATGTACGGAGTATGTGACAGCAAAAAGAGAGTATCAGGATTTTGTGGTGAGCCTCTAGTGCTTTCATTGCTGCTTCTACATGTTCTTGCTTTGCTTACAGTGTCCAACCACAGCCAGTGCCCCCAATGCACATAGATACAGGTGCACATCAGGAACTGAACCAAACAAACATTTCATTCATTTGATCGATACTACAATGCAATGCAGCAAGCATGAACAGAGAGAGGGAGCGCTGATGTTATACAAGCATCGCTGAGAAAACGAGCTGAGAAAAGCGCAGCCAACTGATGATCAATCATTAGAAAGGAAAGGCAGAGAGCTTTGCTCTTGTTAAATAGAATAGTAGGAGAAGATTCACCACAGCGCTTTGCATCTGCATATGATGCTCTGCTGCTGCTAGTAGGGCATCATGCTACATAACATGGGTTGGTTATGATGGGGAGATTGGATTGCAAAAAGGCCTCCCAAATCTTTGCCTCTGCCTGCCTGCCTTTTTTCGCTACTCACTGCAACTACTGCTGCTGCTACCACTACTACTGCTTAAGTTTAATTTAAATTTATTGCTGCCTCGAGCTCTTTCTTCTTCGTCTTCCTCCTCCGGCCCAGCCATGTCCATCCCCTCTACAAGCAGCCTCCGCCGTAGCCGGCGTTCTTGAACAGCTCCTGCTTTATCGCGTCCGCGCTGATCCTCTCCCTCTGCATCTGCATTTTTTTTATCACATCCAAAATCATCATCGTCAGTCTTTTGGTTCGTCAAAGAATCAACCAAGAAGCAAGATTACTTGTTGCCCCCACAAACAATTTACATCTCAAGAAAGAAGCACTGAAACAAGTCAGTCAGATGGTAGGGAATACCTCCGAGCAGGAGGCGTGCATGCCGAAGTCGTTGAAGCAGCTGACGACGCACTGCTGGATGTCCAGCCCCAGGTTCTCCAGCGTGCTCACCGTCGACAGCAGCAGCCCGGGCTTGGCGGCGCAGTAGATCTCCACCCGGGTCTCGCCGCCGTCCTTGCGCTCCACGTCGAACTTGGGGGTGTTCCTCGCCACCATCTCGTTGGGGTTGAGCTCCCGGAACACGCTCAGCACGCCCGGCGTCGTCTCCTGCTGCTGCTCGTCGATCTCCTCCTGCAGCAGCTTGATCCTCTCCAGCAGCTCCTTCATGTAGTCGATCGTGTCGCCCAGGATCGATGTCCTGTCCATCTATTTTCCAAACAAACAAACAAATGAGGCACATTTCATCAACTGCCGCCGATCTTGGTTGGGTTGGGCACGAAAGAAGTGATTTTTTTCAGGATTTCTTTGTTACCTTGCTGATCTTGGGCACGACGGAGCGCAGCATGGAGAGGCGGTCGTTGAGGCGCTTGCGGCGGCGGCGCTCGGCCATCAGGTTCTTGGACGGCATGCCCTCCACCCTCTTCTTCTTGGACGCCGGGGCCGGCGGCGCGGCGCCGGCGCCGAACGCGCCGCCGCCCTCAGCGAGGCCGGGCTCCACCTTGCAGACCCCGAGTCCGCCCTCCACCAGCGGCGCCTTGGGCTCGATGACGTCAAGAAATCCCATCTCGGCGCCGTAGTCGCCAGCATTGGGGGCCCCGAACGCGGCGGCGGCGCCGTAGACCTCGCTGAGGCAGTCGAACCCGGACGCCGCCGGATGCGGATGCGGCTGCGGCTGCTCGTAGGAGGCCGTGAAGGTGGGGAGGACGCTGACGGTGGGCGGCGGCTGGTGGCGGTCCTGGAAGGAGCAGTCCATGGCGGCGGTGCAGGCGGCCGCCGCCGGGGAGAAGAAGTCCCCCATGGCATTGCAGTCCCAGGCGTCCCTCCGCAGGGAGAGGATCTCCTCCAAGAAGGCCTGCTCGTCCAGCTCCATGGCCTTCCCTTCCGGTTCTTCTCCACTCCAACAAGGAAAAACTATGGCTTGTGGGGTGTGGTGGTGGAGAGAGGCTAGGCAAGGAGAGGGGAGGATGCCAATGGAAATGCCATGGGGAGGGAGGGGATTAATATATGGGGGGAGAATGGATGGAAGGGGCGACAATTATTCCCTCTGATAAATGATGAACAGTGGCATTAAGGTAGGTTGAGGCCTTGAGGGCTTCATGTCATTAGAGAGGAGGGGAGGGACCTAGGGATGTGATGGGATGGGATTGGAAAGGAATCATGTGGCCTTCATGTTTAGATTATTATCCTTATCCCAGTCTCTAATCCCTGGATTTAGCTCTTAATTGTTTGTTGCCTGTACTAGTAGTAGCAGTGGTAGAATGTAGAGAGGCTCCCAGTCTGGTTTTGTTGTGTTGTGACTTGTGAACCCTAGGGCAAAGATAAACACAGTGATAGGGTCCAGGATTTCTCCTGTTAGAGTACAGCTCTGTCGGTTGATCCCATCCCCATCCCTTGGGGTAATGTAATGCTAGTTGCTGTATTCATTCGCCCCGTTCGTTTGGATTGTTTCCAGCGAGCCAACAGTGTTTTTCTCTCAGCAAAAACCAGCGCCAGCCACCAGCCAGCAGTATTTTTCTCTCAGCAAAAACCAGCGCCAGCCACCAGCCAAACGAACACGGCTGTCTATCATCCGTGGGTAAAGTATGATTGATCGATGCGTCTATTGGACATGAAAGCATGTTATTGTTGCCAGCAGACTCCAGATTGGTGCGTCTATTGTTTTGTTCTTGGAGGGAAAAGGAATAATAGTGTCTCCGTTCTCCGTTGCCAATATGGAAATGCATGCATTGCTCTGAAAAGTTATATGACCAATGAAACTGAGCAGCTGGGTTTCTCAACAACCTGCTGATACGTCCAAAGAGATAAGGACACTTTTGCTAACTACAATCATGAGCACAGAAATGGCAATCCGATTTAGTCCAAGTCAGGCCTTAAACACTACAGTAGCAGTACCAAAATTTGCAAATGGTTACCAGTTGCCACTGCCATTCTGAAGGAGGCAGTTTAGTTTAGCAAAACTAGGAGAAATGAGGTACTAGTAGCAAGGATCCAAAACCATCTTTCTGGACGCCACGGGCAGACTTTGAAAGGCTCAACACTCATGACTTGTGAGGCAACCTCCACACAGAAAATTTGGGTGACCCCATTTTCCTCCTCCTTGTCATGCCAGCTGAATGAAGTGAAATTCTGTGACACATTTGTTAATTGTTGATTGATAGTCTGGTCTGGCAGTCCTAGTGCTAACAAGTACGTATTCTGTATTATCATACTTTTTTAAGAATATAGTATTATCATACTCCTACGTTACATGTTGCTACATTACACATGGGACCAGATTCTCTGTGGTTGGGTAGAAAATGTATAGAGTCATGTTTGGATGCAAAATGTTTTCAGAATTTCAGAGTCGTAAGACTATTACAGTAAATAACAGAATGCTTCGGGTTTGGAAAAAGAAAAAAAAACATCGGTGTTCAGAAAACATTGAGATGAATGATTAGGACTTTAGGGGAGTGCTTTGCTGAAATGAAATCAAATCAAATCCGACGCAGAAGATCCGAGCAGCTGCATGGGCCCCGGAGGGCGCGGCGAAGTTTGACCCACAAATGCGTCTGAATCGAAAGAAAACGGCTTTTGTGGGGGCAGAAGCAGAGGGCAGCAGCGGCCGTGTCAGCTTCCGCCTGCTCATCTCCTGCATTGGCCTGAAGAAGGTGGCCCACACCAGGAGCCCCACGTGTCCTCCCTCTCTTCATGTGGGGTGATGTGGCCATAGGCCTTTTTGAGTCGGGGGTACACCCTGTGATTCTGTCCCTGTGCATGGCAACAGGATGCTGCTGACTGTGTTGTATGATCACCGCTGGATGGCCTCCATGTCACCCCCATCTTGCTGTTGAGGCGGCAGCTAATAATTCCCCAGAGCTTGTAAATGCTGTAACTCATGATTTGCTACACTTGGTGGGAAAAAATCTGATAGTATAGGTTTGTTATATGAGCTTTTGGCTGTATTTAGTTCCCAAAATTCCACCAAAATTCTACTATGTAAAAAGTCTCATCACGCCACATCAAATCTCTTTCCTCATACATGGAGCATTAAATATAGGTAAATAAAAAACTAATCGCATAGTTTTGATGTACACAACGAGACGAATCTTTTGAGCCTAGTTAGGTCATGGTAGGACAATAATTACCACAAATAAACGAAAAGTGCTACATTGTCCGATGTAACTTTTCGATCAACTTTTCGCGGGAACTAAACACACCCTTTGTGTGCATATTAGCTCTGTTTGAATCAAGCTAGCAATTAGCATGTTGATCCAAATATGGCTTTTTATATATAAGAAGACAACTCTCCTCCTTCTTGAGAGGAAGAAAAGGATGAGGAAAAAGAGAAGAATAGCATCATGACGATGCATATTTCCTAAACATGTTGGCAATATATACTCTAGTAATACATAGTTATGTCTCATATATTTCTGCAGTGTCATAGCAGTGGTAAGCGTTCTGGCCTACCTTGTCAATCCTTGCTACTCTGTTTTACCTTTTTTGTGGTGGAGCGAGCAAACCTGTCGATTATCAGGTTTCAGGGATCCAGATATGAAAAGGTCTGGTTGCTTGCTAGTCCATAACTCCATGCATCTTGTTGAGCCCAGGACAGCAGGGACAGCGGCAGTTTTCGGCGCGGTGATTGCGTGCTCCGATCCGATCGCTACAGAAAAACTAGAAACGACGGCGACGGCCTTTGCTTTGGTTGCATATGATTGCATCACAGATTCACAGCACAGCCAGAAGGCGATCATACGATCCATCAGTCAGTCCGGCTGCATATGCTTGCTCAAGCATGTCATCAATCATCATGCATCATGTAAATTCTTGCAAGCATCATGGGCATGCATGTGGTTCCCCTCTGGCTCCTAGCGACTTCTGAATCAGAGCCGCCGTCTCAGAGTTAAGGTACAGCAGGTAATAATAAGTTCAGAACCAGAGTGTGTATGCTGTTGTTTTATGCATCGGAGAGATGATCCTGTATTTGTATGTGTTAGGATCGGATGGTGCATGGTAGTAGCTTAATACTACCAAAGTGCCTGTACGGTCTGCATGTGCTGTTGCCTCTCTCTCTCTCTACGATCCTTGGATTGACAGTAGCTGTCACGACCTTGGCAGTGCTGATCTTGTACATACATGTGATAAGTATAGGATTTGTTTGGTGGATCCTGTTGACCAGGAGGATTTGCATGCCAGTCATTTTGGATCAGATCGAAACGACGATCATCAGTGTGCAAGCGTTGCAAGTAACAAGCACCGGCCATCCCCGGCCTGCCAGTTGATGGATGGACCAAAGCATCAAGTTGGCATATATACAAATACAATATATGCATGCCATGTCGATTTACAGAGATTAGAGAAACAGCAATTCTACTGGCTAACACGACGACCTGTCAGTCGATCAGTTGGCATCGCGCACGGGGAAAGATTAGAGCAGATACACCTGCACGCGGCTACAGGTGGCAACATGTGCATGTTTCATATGTTCATCACTAGTTGCCTCTCGGATCGTAGCTAGAGATGACGTGAAAGCATCATGTAGTCCGTGCACAGTGTGTATCTCTGCAGACTGCACCTGCGGTACCTAATAAGTCTGAACAAGACAATTAAATTGGTACTACACGTAGATCAAGCTAAAATGTGCATCATTTATTGACAAAAAGCCAAAAAAGCTAGCTTACAGTACCGTCAGTACGTACTCCGTATGTTTCTACGATGATGTGCATCGTGTCCATCCGTCTATCTACGATGCATGTATGGCCACATGTGAATGAAAAAAAAAGATGTGTATATATATTTATTTATTATGTATGCACGTTCCCGGCCGGCCGGTTTCACCACCGTGTGCAATGCGCATCGTGCGTCGGTCTTTTTACAAGCTGTATGTACGTGGACAACTAAGGTCGGAATGGCGTGGGTGCATTGCAATGGGCTGGCCGGCCAGTGTCGTGGCTACCATGCATGTTCATGTTCGTTCCTTCTTCATCATTTGCTAGATTTTGCTTAATTATTATTCTCGTCGTCTCTCCTAATCTCATCTCGTCTCTCTACCCTCTAGTGTTGTTTTGTGTGGGCGGTTGCGAGGCTGATACGATGCTCCTGGCCGGGTTTGGCAGCCAAAAGACACAGAGATAACTATTAAAGAAAAAAGCGAGAGACGAGCAGGGCCCCGGGCCGGCGCTAGCTTGCTGGCAGCAAGCGTCCAAGATACCTAGCGCCGGCCCCGAGTACTTTTTCGTGGTGTCGCGTCGGGATCGGGAGCAGCGCCGCCCGCCCCCATCGGGAGCAGCAGCAGGGCCCCGGCCTTCAGAAATCTATCAGATGGATCCCCGCCGCAGCCTTTTTGCTAGATCGATGCTCACTGCTCAGCATGCAGGATTATGCAAAGTACGTAGTACTCGTATTAAGCTAGGCTCTGTAGTATTTGTGGAACTAAGCTAGGTGATTATAGAAACTAGCCGTGATCATGCTTTTCATCGACATTTCCCGCGCTTGCGTGGAACCTCTAAACCCGTGCTAGTATAGGTATTCAATTTTAGAGTATCTAATAACTTGGATAAATATCACATGACGAGCGCGCTCCCCAGCGCCAATAATATGCGAAACTGAGATAACACCTTTAGGCCAGTCTTAGTGCGCAGTTTTACTATACAGTTATCTAGACTAAAAACGAGATAATCGTGCCAGAAGGGTTCTATGGTGACGAAACTTTTCCTCCTCTCTTCCCCGTCATATTAGCAAATTTAATGCCATAAAACCCCCACTGAAACTGGCCTTATATGTCGGTGGTTCTTACATCGACGGATATATATAGCTTCACTGTTTGGTAGACTATATTGAAATAAATCGAAGTGATAATACATTGCCTGTTTCTTTTTAGCAAAAGGATAACACACTGTCTAATTTAGTCACTTTCTTTTCTATTCCCTCATCTCGCAAGTACCGTTTTCCTCTTATTTGGAGGTGAGGTGCATGCATGATTAATCACACATAGAAACAGCGCACTGTTGTTTCTCATTATGACAGAGATGGGGTTATATATATAAAACAATCAAAAGGCACGTGCTGTTCCCTAACATATAAGGGATTGTTGCGTGACTAGAATCCCTTACATTTGGAAATAGATGTAGTGTACTTTTATTATGGTGAAAACGTAGGGTAAAAACACATAACCATACATTAAAAAAAGCGAGAGCCTCCTGATGCAAATTTTCTTTTTAGAAAACAGGCCTCATGATGCTATAGACTGCTAATCTGACTATCTGAAATAGATGTATTTACATACGGTACGACACCCGTGGGTACGACGAGGAAGCATGATTGCCTGAACGTTTCTGTACCGTATACCTGGTGCATGCACGTACGTACATATACGAAGAGACCAGACGACATATGGTGTGTAGTGTGTACGGTATACAAGCAGGTACTGTGTACGTACTTACCGACATTTTAATTGGAATGGTCCAGTCAGATGAGTGAGTGGATGATGGATCGAATGGATCCATCCATCCGTCGATCCTTCTCGCTGGGCTACAAATTAAAGCCCACACTAGGTAGCAGTAGACTAGCAGTAGTCACTGTGCACTCGCAGTACAGCTACTAGGCTGCTTGAACATGCTCTGTCGTCTGGCATTGGCATGGCTATAGCCCAGCAATATGCTACTGTATATGATATGATCTCCGTGTGTGCTGTACGTGCTGTGTCGTCGTATTCTGGCCTGCCGTCGGGCAGTTGGCGTATATACGGTCGATGTCGATTCTCTTCTGAGTTACGTACGTTCTGAACTAAAGAGATGGAGGGCCCGATAACTAATGTTTGTTAGTATCTCTCCCTTGTCATGCGTTAATTGTTTAACATTTGACGACAGAGAATCAGACGATCAGAAATCTCGAGTCCACGGGTAGTACGTACATACGCCCGTGACGTCGTCCTGTAAGTAGGACGTTGCATGCGAATGCGATCCATGGCCATGGGGGCAGGAAAAAAGGGCAAACATGTGCTCTTTCCTCGTGTCGTAATAAGCTAGGAAGAAACATCTCATCTCAAATAATCTCATGCATGCATATGCATCCGATCCAGCGCTATTTTCGATCACGAGCAAATTGACACGGGCCGGCCACACGTGACGACGTACGTACACATGCAATGCATTGTGCATGTCATATGGCAAGCTGATGAACGAGAGAGAGAGAGAGAGAGTTGGAACGAACGACGACAAGCGCATGGCGCCACGGCTGGCCTCGGGAACGCTGCCGGCCGGGCTCCTTGCTGCTGTTCGCTGCTACTGCTCGAGAGCCCCGCCGCGCCCAGCCCAGAGCTAGCACGTAGTGGGGGCCCACGGCACAGTCTCGGGCACTGGGCAGGTACGTATATATCGACTTCGAGACAATCGAGGACGCTAACGTGTCCATCATGTATACGTGCGTACGTGTATGACGTAGACTGATTAACTAATGACAGCCAGAAATGAAGGTTACCCGAGCAGATAACCTAACAACAACGCTATTATTGCTAGCAAGGCAATGGGCACTTGTACGTATAGACGTATATACATGTAACATTCATGTTTGAGACAAAATCGAAAGAAAGCTAGCATGCATGCATAATCGTTTGACAAAAAAGAAACAGGAAACGATGCAAATATACATGTAATGAACATTGTCACGCACAGACCGGCCGGTCCGGCCCGGCGTAGGGTTATTAGAAATGTTGTGGGTGGTGTTTGTTGGTGTATTGTGTTCTTCCTCCCCCTTCCCTCTGAGCTCCTGACTGCGTGGACAAAGAGAGCTACAGCTTTAGCCTGCGGCCGGCCCGGGACCAAAGCAAAGCGGCAGAGCCTAGCATGCAGCTGTATACTTGGCAGCTGCTACTGCGTGCCATCCATTTTGCTGGCTCCACTCAACTCTCAACAGAGCCACACTCACCTGCACGTCCCGTGACGACGCTACAATTACCACAGGCCGCCTGTGCACCATGTCGATCAGTTTGCATACTCCGTAGGAGAGAAGAGAGAGGTCGTATGCGTTGCAGCTACAAACTACCATGCAGTGTGTCGATCTTGTGCACCGTACGTATATAGGGAACTGGCAAGAATATACATACATGATATATATCTACACACATGCAATATACAATGTAGCAACAGTAGATAGCATGCACGTGCCCCTACTGATGGAACGAATTAATGGAAGACAGGAAGAGGTACCTGATGATGACTGATGCGTGTCTCCTCGGATTTGTACTCGCAGCCATGATCACACGGGCAGCACTGCAGGCAGCGCTAGCTAATCCCGTGATCCGGGTAAATAAGCACGCGCGCGCACGAGTGCAGATATATATGATTGCTAATAAGCAAGATGGGATCAGATGCTTGCGGCCGATGATCAGGCATTGTCATCGCCACGCCTGGAAATCTTCTCTCACTCACTCTCCCAAGTGTTAAATCACACAACAGAAGTAGCTCGTGGCCGGTCTGAGACTGAGAGAGGGTGCAGCGTACTGACTGCTGGTCGCAGCGGAGTCCCTCCCGTGACAACTCGCTCTCTGCTCGATCCGCCGGCCCGGCCGGGCTCCATGCAACCAGAGCAGCTGCGCAGCACCAGCAGGTGAGGTCAATAATGGAGGTCGAGGGTGATCGGAGATCGATCTGCTGCTCCGGCAGGTGACACGCACACCAGGCTTTCCTTTACCCTCAGCATCAGCAGCAGCAGCAGCAACAGCTAGCGTCCTCTCCTCTTTCCGCTTCTCGTGACCGGCCAACAAACTGTGCAGTCGATCTATAGTTTTTTTTTTTGAAAGTAAGGCAGGAGCACTGCCGATTCATTTAAGAAGAAGAAGCAATTGTACATCATGCGCCGAAGCGAACACCACCACACACAAACAAGGCACGCGAACAACACACACAACAAGACACTACACCACCGCCATCTGGGAGAAGAGTCAAAGTAAGCCGTCGCAACCCGCGCCGTCGTCACCAACGCTGTGCCACAGCCAAAGCCATAACCCGCTGCAAGCTCAAGAGGCCACCTGACTCCTCCACCATGAGCTATCACCTTCGAGCTGCCCACACACGATCGTCGATCACTCTGCTTGGACTTTGCACCGTCAGAACACTCCCTTCGCAGCACCAATGAAACCACCGATCCTGACCACTCTGCGTGGGGGCCTCGCCACATCCACCGCCTCACTCCTCTGCCAAGGACTCGGATATCTAAAACCTCTCTGAGAGCACCGCCTCCGCCTAGCCGACACCGAGATCACCACAGCACCAAGCGTGTCAGCCCAAGGTTACACCCCCATGGGCCCTCTGTATCTTCCTGCCAGCACGGATCAAGCGCACCGCCACTTCCGCTGCGCACGAGCAACACCACCACCAACCACCACTGCTGTCTATCCAAGGCGAGACTCCAAATGCGACGCCTCCAAGGAGAACACGACGCCAATGGCGCCGTCGTCGCACGCCCATAAAGGACAAGGCTTTCGCCATAGAGGAGTCACAAGCAGAAAGACGCGGTGCGTCACAATGGTGCCCCCAACAGGGAAAACGCCGCCACTAGGGCGCCGCCACCATTGCCACCGACAACGTCAGTGAAGGCTTTCGCCCGACTTGGCACCATTCCTATCGCACACTTGGATAAGCCAATCTCCCGCCCCCCGCGCCTCAATACTGGAAGAAGCCCGACACAGCCCGAAGCACCACCACGGCACCACCTGCAAGCACCAGCCGGCCCCCAGCCCCACCACCGTGGCGACGCCGGACCAATATCGCCAACAGAGAAGGGCACACCACCTCCACACCTCAGCACCCGTCGCTCGCGCGCAGCAGCCGTACGCGGCCAGCAACGCCGGCACGGGTTTCATGGCCGCTGGCCGCATCCGCCTCCCTTGCGCCATCTGTCCCAGCCGCCGCCGCTGTCGACGACCCGCGCCGACCGCAGCAGCCGCCGCCGCCCCACCCACATCCGCGCGCCCCCACGCGCGCAGCCCCCAGATCCGGCCGGTGCAAGGCCGGATCTCGGAGCAGTAGCCGTCGCCGCCGCAGGGAGAGGCCGCGCCGGCGAGGAGCTCCGGGGGACGAGGCAGCCGCGCCCGCCCCGATCCAACGGAGGGGAGGGGAGAAGCCCCGCCGCCGCCTTCACCACGGGCCACGCGGTCCCCGGCAGCCCGCTCGAGCGGCGGCGTGGCGGGAGGAAACGGGAGGGAGGGGCGGCGGCGCAAGAGGCGAGCGGCGCCCGCGCCGCCCGCGTCGGGGGCGGACGCGAGCGAGCGAGAGGATAAGGACGCCGAATCCACTGCCAACGTATCAGTCGATCTATAGTAGTAGTATGTAAACCATGCATCTCGATCAATCCCCCTGAAACAGGCCGGGTCCTCTTTCAGACAGCAACATGCAGCACCAGCTCACTAATAATCAGTCACATGACTCGTGTATGCATATATGTATCATGCATATCTCAGTCCCAAAGCGAGTCTGATGGCGGAGCTCTATAGCAACAGTACGTAGCAGTGTAGCACGGCATTACGGCAAGGATTCTTGTGATCTGGAATGAACGGCCGGCCAGAGAGTAACCGGAAGCATCGGCAATGATGCTTCCGTCGACCCTCAAGGTCCGACCGCAGAATATATGGCACGCACGTACGGCCACAGAATATATGCAAAGCGCACAACAGGAGGCTAATGGGACGTCACCACACCACTATGCTCTCCCTACCTGCAGCAGCATGTAGTAACAGGCACCAACCAACCATGCATGCTGCAGCCCGATGCATCATCATATGATACGCCGGGTAGAAGCAAGCCCCGCACAAGAATCTGCCTTTTCTCTTTTGCACCACTGCACTGCACTGCACGCCCCTTTTACGCAAAAGCAGCAAGAGAATTTGACAGCAGCTGGCCTATAGTAAACAGAGACAGAGGAGATGAGGAGGTACGGTGCCTTTCTTTGCAATTGCATCAAATCCAATCACCAAGAAAAGCAAGCAAGCACTTAATGATGAGATACCTACGGAGCAAAGCAACAACACGTACAGCCTCAGCTCAATCACCATCCATCCATCGCCCAGGCAGAATCCACGCCGGGAGCACAGCCTCAGCGGGGACACTCACACTAGCCGTTGCCGCCCCTTGTCTGTCTTGTGACTGCCTCCTCAACCGCACGTCGTCAGGTGAGAAATATGAGAGTGCAATCACAACATCATCCATCCCCTGCTGCAGCTTTTTACGCCCTCAGTTGAGGACACAAGCAAGAGTCATCATGCCTGACGCACACCCCTCTCCTCTCCTCCAGACTTGCTTGCAGTACCATCACCACCAGACAATCATACCACCACACCCAGCAGAGCCCTTTTGTCTTCTCATGCCTCCATTCACCCACCCTTTCACTTTCACCGCACCACCACTCCACAAACACCCATCAGACTTCCAGCGCGGTGAATATTCGATTCCGGGCCTTCTCGCCTTTCAAGGACTCGAATTATGGTGTTACCGGCCAGCGCCCGGTTGAGCAGGAAGTGCAGGATACCGATGGGCCGAGAGCAAGTTCCAGGCCCAGGAGGGTCAACAGGCGCGTGATCGGCGAAGAATGGGTAAACTGAATTGGTTGTTGGGCCTGGCCCTGTAATATGATAGTTTCTACGTATACTCTGGGAGTGTGAGGGGAGAGGGCAGCTTTTGATGTAAGAACTAATCTATCCTTTCTTCTTCCTCAAGAACAGCCGACTTCTGGATCGCTTTGGTCGGGATCAACATGAGTTGTTAATTCGACAGTTATTTAATCTGAAACAGACCAGTAGTGTCGCTGAATATGTTGCATCATTTGGTTCTCTGGTTGACCAGTTATCTGCATATGAATCTTCTACTGACCCGTTGCATTATACCATTAAATTCGTTCATGGTCTGTCTGATGATATTAGAGCTGCTGTGCTTTTACAACGGCCTTCGGATTTGGATACTGCCTATGTCTTGGCTCAGTTGCAGGAAGAAATTCTGGATAATTCTAAGAAGAAGGATTACAGGAAGCCCGAATCCTCATTTCAGCAGCGGAATTCTTTCAAAGGGGCATTGCCTTTGCCCAGCCCTCCGAAACTGACCAAGTGGGCTTCTGGTTCTACTGAAGATAAGAGAGTTTCTGATTTTGTCAAAGTCAGGGCATCTGAAGATCGTTGGCAGGCCTTGAGGGCATTTCGCAGGGCCAAAGGCTTGTGCCAGTTCTGTGCTGAAAAATGGTCAAGGGATCATAAATGTGCCAACACTGTCCAACTTCATGTGTTACAAGAAATGATGGAATTGTTTCAACTTGATGATGATATTGGTACTGCTGACATGTATTCAGGGGAGCATCAAGAGCAATTGTTCCTTACAGTATCTCTGGCAGCAGTGTCTGGTGTGCCAGCTCCAAGGACATTCTGCCTGCTGGGTACTATTCAAGGTCAATTGGTGAGAATCTTGCTAGACTCTGGTAGTTCCCATTCTTTTGTCAGTGCTGCTGTGGCTGAAGGTCTGTCTGGAGTAGTGTCTCTACCTGTTCCTTTGTCTGTCCAAGTAGCCAATGGGGACAAGCTGTGTTGCACTACTTATCTTGCTCAGGCCTTATGTTCTGTGGACAGCTACCAGTTCACTTTTGATTTCAAGATTCTTTCTCTCTCCACTTATGATATAATTATTGGTATGGATTGGCTTGAATCTCATGGCCCGATGAAGATTCATTGGCAGCAAAAGTGGCTTACTTTTTCTGATCATGGCACATCTGTGGTACTGCATGGCCATTCACTTTCTGCTCCAGTGGGGACTGTGGTGCAAGTCTGTGTTGTATCTGTGTCTGTCTCGGGTCAGGAGTTATCTGTAGACATTCCTGCACCAATTCAAGAGCTCATTCAGGAGTTTGCAGTTCTGTTTGAGGTACCAGTTGATCTACCTCCCACTCATGCTTGTGATCATGTTATTCCACTAGTAGATGGTGCAGCACCTGTGCAAGTTCGTCCTTACCGTTATGCACCAGCCTTGAAAGACGAGATTGAAAAACAGATCAAGGAAATGTTGCAGAATGGGTTGATCCAACACAGTGCTAACCCTTTTTCCTCCTCGGTGCTATTGGTCAAGAAGAAGGATGGATCTTGGAGATTCTGTGTGGATTACCGACATCTCAATGCTATCACTATCAAGTGCAAGTATCCTGTGCCAGTAATTGATGAGTTCCTGGATGAATTAGCTAAGGCTAGCTGGTTTACTTGCTTGGACCTTAGGGCCGGATTCCACCAAATCAGACTGAAGTCTGGGGAAGAATACAAGACTGCTTTTCAGACTCATTGTGGTCAATTTGAGTTCAAGGTGATGGCATTTGGTCCGACTGGAGCTCCTGGTACTTTCCAAGGTGCTATGAATTCAACTCTGGCTAAGTATTTGAGGAAGTTTGTGCTTGTTTTCTTTGATGACATATTGATATATAGCCAAACTTTGGAAGAGCATGTCAGCCATATTAGACTTGTGTTTGAGTTGTTGGCTCAGGATCACTGGAAAATTAAACTGTCAAAGTGCTCATTTGCCCAAAGGAAGATAAGTTACTTGGGTCATGTTATCAGTGACCAAGGAGTAGGAACAGATCCAGCCAAAGTGTCTGCAATTGAACAATGGCCTGTTCCTCAGTCTGCCAAGGAATTGAGAAGCTTTTTGGGGCTTGCTGGTTACTATAGAAAATTTGTCAGAAATTTTGGAATTATTGCCAAACCCCTGACAGAGTTACTGAAGAAGAATACTATTTTTGTGTGGACACAAGCTCATGCCAAGTCATTTGCAGCTCTCAAGTTAGCTCTTTGTCAGGCACCTGTTTTGGGACTCCCAGATTTTTCCAAGCCATTTGCCATTGAGACAGATGCTTCAGGAACTGGTGTGGGTGCTGTTTTGATCCAAGATGGCCATCCAATTGCCTTTATCAGCAAGGCCCTTGGACCCAAATCTCAGGGTCTGTCAACATATGAGAAAGAATATTTAGCTATTCTTATGGCAGTACAGCAATGGAGATCTTATTTGCAACACTCGGAGTTCACTATCTTTACTGATCAAAAAAGTTTGACACAACTGACTGAGCAGCGCCTTCACACTCATTGGCAGCAGAAAGTATTTACTTGATTGTTGGGGCTGTCCTACAAAGTTGTGTATAAGCCAGGAACTGAGAATCGAGTTGCTGATGCTCTCTCGAGGAAATCATCTCATGAGCTTTCATGTGCTGCTGTGTCTGTAGCCACCCCTTCTTGGCTGCAGGAAGTTCTGATGGGCTATCAACAAGATGAACATGCTATTTCTCTGTTGACCAAATTAGCAATTGACCCTCATGCTGTAGCTGGGTTTTCTTTGAATGATGGGTTGCTGCGTTATAAAGGGAGAGTATGGATTGGTGCTAACCTTCCCTTGCAACAGAAAGTGTTACAAGCTGGCCACTCCAGTGCAGTAGGGGGCCACTCAGGGATCCCTGTCACCCACATGAGGCTTAAGAAGTTATTCGCTTGGATGGGTATGAAAGCTGATGTTCGTCAATTTGTTAAGACCTGTGTCACCTGCCAGCAAGCTAAGCCAGACCGGTCTAAATTGCCTGGATTACTACAACCCCTGGAAGTACCATCTGAAGCTGGGCAAATTGTATCATTGGACTTCGTGGAAGGACTTCCAAAATCAGGCAGTGCAAATTGTATTATGGTGGTAGTTGATTCTCTCACTAAGTATGCCCATTTCATTCCTCTTTCTCATCCTTTCACTGCTCTGATGGTGGCCAAATTATTCCTGAGTAATGTCTACAAATTGCATGGTCTTCCTAAAGCCATTGTATCAGATAGAGACAGGATCTTTACCAGTCAGCTGTGGAGGGAATTGTTTGGGTTGGCTGGTGTTGAGTTGAGGATGAGCTCTTCTTACCACCCTCAATCTGACGGCCAGACTGAGCGGGTTAATCAGTCTATGGAGACTTTTCTTCGCTGTTTTGTGAATGCATGTCCATCCAAGTGGCTCCAGTGGCTTTCTTTGGCCGAGTTTTGGTACAACACTTGTCATCATTCAGCTATTGGCCGTTCACCATTTGAGGCTCTTTACGGCTATTCCCCTAAGCACTTTGGAATTTCTGCTGACTCTAGTGTTTCAGTGCCTCAGCTGTCAGGGTGGATACAGGACAGACAAGTCATGAACTCCTTGCTCAAACAGCATCTGGCTCGGTCCAAATTGAGAATGCAACGACAAGCCAACAAGCACAGGTCTAAATGCCAATTCAAGGTTGGGGATATGGTGTTTTTGAAGATACAGCCGTATGTTCAGTCCTCTTTGGCCCCAAGAGCGAATCAAAAATTAGCCTTCAAATACTTTGGTCCTTTCCAAATTGAAGCTTGGGTGGGACAGGTCGCCTACAAGCTCAAGTTGCCAGCTTCTTCTACCGTTCACCCGGTCTTCCATGTGTCACAGCTCAAGCAGGCGGTGTCCAATTCAGAACATGTCTTGCCATCTCTACCGTCTGATATTGAGTTGCCTCGGGTCCCAGAACTTGTTTTGAAGCGAAGACTCATCACTCGTGGTGTTACTCCTGTTCGTCAAGTGTTGGTGAAATGGTCTGGCTGGCCACCAGAGTTAGCTACCTGGGAAGACACCATTGCTCTGCAACAACTTTTTCCTTTTGCGCCGGCTTGGGGTCAAGCAGCGTCATATGGAGGGGGGAATGTTACCAGCCAGTGCCCGGTTGAGCAGGAAGTGCAGGATACTGATGGGCCGAGAGCAAGTTCCAGGCCCAGGAGGGTCAACAGGCGCATGATCGGCGAAGAATGGGTAAACTGAATTGGTTGTTGGGCCTGGCCCAGTAATAGGATAGTTTCTACATATACTCTGGGAGTGTGAGGGGAGAGGGCAGCTTTTGATGCAAGAACTAATCTATCCTTTCTTCTTCCTCAAGAACAGCCGTCGGCAGGGCTCTCTGCCTCGGCCGCCGATCGGATTCCGTATTTCGCTCTTGTTCTTCTCCTGCTCTTCCTCCTCTCTATCTGTTGCTAACATATGGCCTCGTCAAATAATAGCCCACGTAGCTGCTGTGTCGCCATGATCCCCAATCAGTAACAGTAAAAGTTGCCCAATGGATCAAGTCCCCAGTCGTTCTTTGAAGTTGTCATCATTGCAAAGCTACAAACAAGGTCCTCATACAAATTTTCGAACCAAATCCTGAGACACAGTAAAACAGTCCGCAAGTAGTACAGCTACAACAAATCTACCAAGAGTCACGGGAGGGCCACCATCACAACAGCAGACAATGGCCAGGCCATCCATCTTGACACCCGCTCTCCACCGGAGCTGCAACATGGAGGTTGGCAAACACAATCCTGTTTACCTGTCATAGCCACCGCCACCAGCACGGCGGCCACCACCATAGCCTCTCTCCGGCATCCGATACGGTGAAACCGATCGATCCCTTCTTGACCTACCCCCGCCATAAGGAGGTGGGGAATACCCCCGCCCGCCCCTGCTCTCATAGTAGTCCCGCGGATCCCCCCTGTGGGGGGAGTAGTCCCTGTAGGGAGGGTAGTCTCGACTATCCCTGTACGAAGGATAGTCCCGACTCTCCCTGTAGGAATACATGGGAGGTGGAGACCTGCGGTAGCCATAGCCGTAGCCGCCACCGCCATAATAGTCATCACGACCACCACCACCGCCATAGCCTCTGCGGTACCTCCCACGGTCTCTACGCTCATACCGATGGCCTGTCAAGGTGTAGCGTAAGTAATAGGTAGCACAGGAATATGTTTATCGTAAAAGCAAAAGAAAACATTTCAACTGACTGATAAGACATGCCATCACAAAAGTTAAAGGGAAACAGACAAAGAAATATACTGAAAGGATATAAAAGGATGCTGTGAAGTGCAATGGTATTGGTATCTACAGAATTAAAAATGCTGCTTCTGTACCAAGATAGCTTCCAGGAGTTGGTGTCCTTGGGCGACCACGCCGTGACTGACAACAGAGAGCAATTTTGGTCAGATTACAAGCAATAACAAGAACTGAAGTATCATTCTTGGATCATGACGTAAATACAATTTCCTCTTACAATCAATGGATATACGACCTGCAATAACGGACCGAGGAAATAAGTAACGAAGAGCCCAAACTCCAACTAGCAGACATCCAACTTTGCTATGCACATGGCACCGCACATGCTTGACTAATGAATTGGCAATGCCCGTTGATTAGTTGAAGGTGAACACTCAGGTTTAGTTGAAAAATTGCTATGTTTAGTTGTTGTGAATCTTGTGGTGCATAGTAACTCTTTGGGCTGTCCAATGATCGAGCTGTATTTGCTAAAGTTGAAATTGATGAACTCAGAATCTTGATTGCTGCACATAGCTTGTACAGTATCTTCTGAATAATAACCAAAAAAACTTCCAGGTCAACTCTCAGCATATATGTGGCCACACTTTTAGTATCAATAACCCTAGTGAAGGTAAATACAATTACCTTTTCAACTGTAATGGTTCGACCTTCCATTGCAGAATTGTTAAGATACTTGATGCAACGTTCAGCTTCTTCAACAGTGTCCATGGTGACAAAGGCAAATCCACGTGACACGTTTGTATGGGGTTCAAGAACAACATGGCAACCAACCACCTACAGCCCAGAAGATATGTTATGATGTGATACTTCTGAGATAAATTTTGCTGAATTTATATGAACTCAACTAACCTTTCCTTCCTTCGAGAAATAATCTTTAATCTCCCTTTCAGTCACCCTAGATGAGAGTCCAGTCACATATAGAGTATTTCCACGATTAACAGCCTCCTCCTCCCTGCAAAACAGAAAATAATTAAGAATGTGGAGATTTTATATAAAGAATTATTAGCTAACATAAATTAAATGGCACGAAAACTTAAGGTACTGAGTAAAAACATTGTTTTACCTCACTTTTTTCCCACCGCATCTCTTTTACTAGTTCATTAGTTTAAACCAATATAATACATAAAAAGTCTACTTCACCCCCCAACCTATGAGTGGTGGAACACATCACCCCCCAACCTATGAAAATGGATTTTTTACCCCCTAAACTTTCTAAAACCGGACAAATCATCCCCTGAAGCAGTTTTGTAAAATCATAATAAATCACAGAAAAATCGTAAAATGGAAAATCAAATTGTGTTAGACTTCAAATTAGTAGTTCTATGTAGTGAACATATAATACGGAATGCTTTAGTACATTTTTTCATGTAACTTTAGATCTATGCTTTTCTTCATAGCTGTAAAAAAATATACTAAAGTATACCATATTATATATTCACTGCGTAGATCTCATTTGGAGTCCAACACAATTTGATTTTTCATTTTATGATTTTTCTGTGATTTATTATGATTTTTCAAAACTGCTTTAGGGGGTGATTTGTCCAGTTTTAGAAAGTTCAGGGGGTAAAAAAATCCAATTTCATAGGTTGGGGGGTGATGTGTTCCACCCCTCATAGGTTGGGGGGGGGGGGTGAAGTAGACTTTTTCCCATATACATGCCATCCATACTATTAAACCATAATTTGATTAGCACAATAAATCTACTTCATTAGCAATGAAAAATTTCCTACTCCACTTTAAACAACCATTACCATATTAGATCGCAATTTTGTCGTGTAATCAGACCCCGTTTTGCAATTTTGTCATATAATAGGATCCAGTACAAAAAAGTAATCATTTCACATGAGACACAATGGTTGCTACAAGATCATACTCACCAAAGCGATGAGTTTCTTTATATTCATTATGGCACATATATTGGCATGCCATGCATATTGTATACGACTTTCAACTATCACAACAAATCTATAGAAACAAACATGTTACATTTAGATACTCTATATTTTAAATAGCTTATTATACCGAACAGCAATAACACTAAGAAGGCCTACTTTAGAATTGATATTTTTATTCTTAACACATTGACACATGCTTCTAGTAGAAATACAATTACCAACTAGCGCACAAACTGTACATGTCAGTTTTCAAATATTCTTAACACATTGACACATGCTATTGCAACATGAACAACCTCACTCAGCTTCCAGTATCAATACAATTACCAACTAGCGCACAAACTGTACATGTCAATTTTCCAATATTCTTGTGACAAAGGGAAAATCATACAAATTTGATGGAGCCCAGTTCCATTAGAAAAAAAAATTAGAGCATGTCTACAGAAACATTTTAAAGCACATGGACCATTTATCAAACGATTTAAATAAAAAATATGAGCACCTCTCATGGCTTCTGGATCTTGACCTTGCCTGAGATCTGGGATCAGGCACCGGCGATCTACTCTGAGAGTGAGCTGGAGATCGTGATCTTGATCTTGCTTTTGGGTGCCCCCTGCTGTAAGGAGAAGGGGACCTCGAGTACCTGAAATAAGAGATTGCCACTAGCATGTATTAAACATTAAACAGTCATTGTAGTTATGATAAGAAGTTATGGTGAAATATGGCAAGATAATAAGCAGTTGAAACTCTAAATTAGCATGGGAAACCACTATATTGATGCACCCAATTCAAAGGATACACTTCACAAATATATCAACAAAGGAGATCCCTTGTTTACTGTTAGGAAACTCTCGCGGACAAACACTGAAATCCTAGTGACAGATAAATAAAACTTGGCAGCCAACTTAATTCTTTTAAGAACAACGCAAATCAGTTTATAGTAAGACTCACACAGTGCCATCCTAGTGACAGATAGACAAGAACAAAAAAAGATCTGAAGCTCGTAGAGTAAGAAAAACAATGTTCTTGCCTTATCATCTACTATTGACATAAATATACCCAAGAAAGGTATTTATAATATGCTAACTGAATTTAACTCTGGAGATAACTCTATAATCATGGCAGTGGCACAGCTCCATATTGGTTACTATCTCCAAAAAAACACAGCAGAAGTATCATCCTGTAGTGGTTTACAAAAACAGTTAACCCGCCATTGGTGTTGCTACAGTTCCTCTAAACAATAAGTGACTATACAATTCATATAACTTAGACGGCAGTTTCTTTGAGGAAAAGGCATGCCGTCAATTGGGTAATGGAGTGAGTTTGAATGACTACTTAGGTCAGGTAATTGCTCAAAGCTAGCATACCCTAAGAGAAAGCAAAAGCATGAATTGCCTAAATATTGTTTGCAACGGCATAAACAAAACCATTTTGGGGAGCTACTAAGTGCAAGCCTGCTAGGGATGGCACTTGTTCAAGGGCACTTATGTGGGTAGAACAAAAATATAAGGAAAACAAGGAGAACCTTAGCAATTTAAGTGTGTTCATGGAATAGATCGCCAAAATTAACCTGAGCTCATGAATACAATGTGACATATTTAGATAGACCTAAAAACATAGAACCTGATTCTAACTGTTTCAGCTATTAAGTGTATTAACAATTTGGTCCAAGTTATTAGAACATGAACACTTTGGATAGTATAAGAAAGCTGTGCCAGATTCAAACAGACACCATTGTTTCTGGTTAATCTTATGAGGCTACCACATAACCAATTCAAACACAACCCAACCTGATTCCAAGACAACATCATACAGGCAAGCTGGTGCATCAATATTTCATCACACTAGACACCTTAGAAGCAATACCTTCGGCAAAGGTGCGCACCAAACTAAACTAACATAGCCCTCAAAAACACAAGCCATCCACTATTTAACTCAAATGTAACAAACAAAACAACAGAAATCACAATAACGCCATCCCTCACGCGTGTACTTTCTACATACTTTACAGATCCTGAGTTTAACCGTGCTGTTCCCAATGAAGCCAAAGGGGGCAGCCACGAAACTAAGACTCCAATCGGCAAAACTATAACACTAGACCCAGATCAGCGGTGACCAAAGAGCGAGGATGATACAATAGGAGAAACGGAATCGGCGTAGTTACCTCCTGCGCGGGGAATCGGCCTGCGAAGACAGAGAGGGGCAACACAAGCGTCAGTACGGAGATCAATGGAATCACCGGAGGAGGGAAAAAAAATTCGCAAACACGAATGAGACCACGACGGCGAAGAGGAGGAGGGGGAGGAGGGAGTCACCATGTTGCGAAGCGGGTACGGCGGCGTAGGCGGCGGCGGCGACCGACGCAATGGAGCTCCCGGCCGTCGCGCGCTGGGCTAGGGTTTGGCTTCTCCCCTCCTTCTCTCCCTTTCCAGCGTGAGCTCTCTCTCTCTCTCTCTCTCTCTCTCTCTCCCAGCTCCTCCAAATGGTATTTGTCGGGCAAAGACCGCAAGAGAGTTGGCGGGCTTCAAGGTCAACGAGGCCCAGCCCAGCCCAGCCCAGTTAACACTGACGCGTTCGGGGAGGGGGAGGACAGGGAGCACGGCAATCTGGACCGTCCACTATGCGATGGACGGCTCTCAATGCACCAGGGTCCTGCTCTTGCTCTTCCCAGCGACAGGGAGGGAGGCGGCGGATGTGCTGGTGGCGCGCCGAGGAAGGAAACCCTCGTGCGGCGGCGGGCGGCGGCGGCGGGCGGCGGCGGCGGCGGCGGCGATGCCGCCGGAGACGAAGAGGATGGCGTGGCTGTGGGAGCGCGAGGTCGGGGGCCTCCCACCCAGGCACTTCGCCAACGCCGTCATGGCCTCCAAGGTTTTCCCGTCTCCCTCCTTTCTCACCACGTGCTCTGATGACCTCACAATTCCGTCTGCACCCACCTTCGATCCATGAATTCGAAAGATATTACGGCGTAGGACTGGGAAAGTAGTGCAATTCGATTGGGTCTCGTGTCGCTGTAGCTATGCCTGCGCTTGCTGAGTTTTAGAGAGGATGGGGATAATTTGTAACCAGTTTGACTGTTGCGGCAGGACTTCGTGCAATCTCTCAGCATACAGAAGAGGCTACGGAAGCACAGGGGCTGCGTCAACACGATAAGCTTCAACGCGGACGGGAGATTCATCCTCTCCGGGGCGGACGATCGGACCGCCGTGCTGTGGGACTGGGTGGAGTCGGTGCCGACATTCTCGTTCCACACTGGACACAGCAACAATCTGCTCCATGCGCAGTTCATGCCCTTCTCCGATGACCGGAGCATTGTCACATGTGCTGCTGATGGAGAGGTATGCATACATGATGTTTTCCTGGCAATGGCAAATTCGATGATCTGATGTTTATCGCGCTCTTGTTAGTCACTCAAGCATCTGTTGTGTGTTCATCATTTATGGACCGAAACAGGTGAGGAATTCGCAGATACGGGAAGGGGGTCGCGTAACTACCGACAAACTTGTTGAATTAGAGTATGCGATACACAGATTGGCTGTTGAACCAGGAAGTCCTTACACATTCTACTGCTGCTGTGAAGATAGCTCTGTGTGGCTTGTATGTTGTTGAGTTCCGTTGCTTCTTTTTCCTCCCCCGCTGAACTCTTCTGTTACTGACTTTGTTTTTTTCTCCAGTTTGACCTCAGGGGGAAGGATGCCATGGAACTCTTTAAATGTAGGGCTGCAGACCATTTCACTGCTGACTACATCGAACTCTTTGCTATTGACATAGATCCAAGGAAGCCATGCTGTTTTGCTGTTGCTGGATCAGATGAGTATGTAAGGATATATGATTCCCGCAAGATTTGTCTGGATGGGAATTCTAGTTTTGGTCAACCAACTGAGCACTTCTGCCCTCCGCATTTGATTGGTGAAAACAAAGATGGAATAACTGGTTTGGCTTACTCACAGACCAGCGAGCTATTAGCATCCTATAGCCATGACAATATCTACCTTTTCTCAAGAGAGCATGGTTTACACTTCAACAACATTGAGGTAGATGAACGACTCCTGATGGATGAGACCGGCCCCTTATCTTTTAATAGAGATAAGTTGCCTATACCTAAGGCATTCAAGGGACACACGAACCAACACACCATTAAGGGGGCTAACTTCCTTGGGCCCAACTGCGATTATGTTACCTCTGGGTCAGACTGTGGCCGGATATTTATTTGGGGAAAGAAGGACGGGGAGCTGATCAGAGTGATGAGTGGAGATAAACATATTGTAAACTGTGTCGAACAGCACCCTTCTGGGATTGTTGTTGCAAGCAGTGGCATTGATAACGACATTAAGATTTGGGAACCTGGTGAAGGTGAAGACCCCTCCATCGCTCCCGCAGACAAGGTATGTACATAAGTACATTGTTGTACTTGAATTTCTTATCTTTCTACCTTGTTGGTTGTTATGTTATTTCTTCTTTGTGTGCATAACTTGTCATAGATGCCATATATTCTTTGTTTGAGAAAAAAAATGTCATAAATGCCGTATTGTATTGGGTAGGCAAGGCTAAATGTTCATATAGCAATATTCGCATAATAACAAATTAGTTTTATTTGAGATATGTTCAAAATGTAACCTGGAGTGTGCCCCCACCCTCCAACAACACAAACACATGCTTCATCTTTACCTTTCTGTTTAGAAAAATGAAATAGGCAAGTTCATTTACATTGTGAATCTGAAGTATTCAGTGTAAGCTGTATATTTTTGCTGTAAAAGGAAAATGACCATGGAGGACCAGTTTCACATTAGAAAGTAGATTGAGTTTACGAATTACGAATGATGCATCTTGTTTCTGAAGTTACTATTGAACTACCTAAATCTAAAATTATCAAATCTGCTTACATATTATCTAAAAAAAAACTCGACCGGGGGGGGGGGGGGGGGGGGTTGTGACGGACCCCACCGTATTTCATTAAGAGGAAGCGACAGCCTCGGCTCTCAACCCGACCGAGAAACCCCCCGAACCCTGGCCCACCAGCGAGGGGGATTTTTTACCCCACGGCATCGGAAATTCGTGCCCCCCAGGACTCGAACCCGCGCCGCGGGGGTGCTACTGAGAGCACCTGACCACTCGGCCAAGCCTCCGTTCGCTGCTTACATATTATCCATAAAACTAGAATATAGCGATTGAATTGTTGTTTCAGCTTTTTAATAGGTTTAAATGAAAAAGGAAAAGGATGCACAATCTAATTTCTCTTTTCCCAAGCAAAGAACTTATTTTTATTTTGGCATTGCAACAATGGCATGTTCCTCCAAACAATGTTGCTTTTCTTTTTGTCCATTATTTGACACTGTTGGAGATATTGTTTGCTGCTTTGAAAAAATTCTGGGCTCTTGGGTCATGTTTTGCTACTGCTTTACGAATGATCTAGAATCTTGATATATTTAGAACTTTTGCAGCTCACTGAAGATATGTGGCTCTCCAGCAGCAGTGATTCTGATGGCCTTATTTACAGCGATAATTTTGATTATGTGATGGACTTGGATGATATCTATTTGTATGGAAATGGTGATGAACATTCATCTGAGGAAGATGAAGATACGTCATCGGAGGAAGATGATTGTGATGACAGTGCCAAAGAAGATGACGATGGTGACAACAGCGCCAAAGAAGGTGTTGATGATGAAAACGGTGCCGAAGATGTGAGCGATGGTTGACGACAATATAACATGCAAGGAAGATTGCAGTCAGCTAGTAGTCCAAGAGCAGCTGCTACCGATTTTGTTGTACGTGATCTTGGGAGGACCGAGGAGCCAGGCTTATACCGCACGCTAGTTAGGATTCTCAAGAGTGTCTGCATGATGCCTGCTAGGTTACTGTTTAGTTATCCTTTTCACTCTTCAGTCTTTCACCTGTATATATTTTCTTCAGAATTGAGATAGTCTGGCATGGTGATGTAGATGTCTCATGAAAGCGATTATCCAGTGAAAGACTAAGAGCAACTTTGGGCATCATGATATTGGATATAACATTAAATTTTCATTCACTCATATGAGAGTTTATGAAGTGATGGATGTTTTATGAAGTGATGGATGTTTTATGAAGTGATGGATGTTCCATGCTCCTAATAGTGCACACATTCAAATCAGCACAGCTTGCAAATTTTATACTAAGTCTGAAGTAATATTATACAAAACAATTCACTTCCTGATTTTTTTTCTTTGTTCAGAGCATCTGATTTTTTACCTAGTTGTGTTGTGCTCAGTAGTACATAGTCCTGATTCAAAATACTTTGTTTTATCCTTCTCTATTTCTTTCAAAATACATGTCATCCTATAAATATCGGACACCGTTTTCTCCTTTCCCCTTTCTTGTCTTTGCTAAATAAATACTGTCATCTCTCAGCTCTCACAGATCTATCTATATCTATACCATAAGGATCCAATACTTTTGAAAACACTTCTCACCCAAAAAAATCCTACCCACCCCTCACAGAGGACCCACGTGTCAGGTCCTACTCACCCCTCACAGAGGACTCACGAGTTTTCTACCGTTTTGGCATTACTTTTCTCACCATATAATTTCTTTACCCACCTCGCGTACCCACCAATCATATTGGCTAAAAATAACGTATCACGTGGCCGGCTAGGACTCGACGCCCCCTCTTTCCCCGCGTGCCTTTGGCCGACTCTCGCGAAAGAAAAAGGCACGTGGATCATCAAAACACGAAGGTTATACCGCCCTCTGATTGATCACATCCCCTCCCAAATCCACTCTGAAACCCTCGCCGCCGGCGCGGCCGCCTCGTCTCCTACGAAGAAAAACCCTAGAAAAGCAGCGGCGGCAGCCGGAGGGGGAGAGGATAGGGATCTTCGAGCCGTTCCGCGCGATCGGGTACATCACGGGGCTTTCTCCGTGCAGCGCCTTGGCAGCGAGAGCTTCGTCACCGTCAGGCCTTCCACGTCTACAACGTAAGCTGCCACCTTACCAGCAAGTCCCCGTCTCTACCACCGTTGGAATTTTTTTGCCAGGATTCGTGCATCGAGGTGCCGTTGTTTGGAGTAGCTTGCTTCGGGAGCTTGCAGGAGCTTATTGCTCTTCTGGAATTCAGGATTACGGTTCATATGCATATAGCTTCATCTTCTCTCATGTTGGCGCGCTGTGGCAAGACTAACATCTCGTGTATGCGGCAAGTCAGACAGACCGTGGCTGCAATTGCGAGGGTTCCTGAAGTAAGAAAATCACCATCAATTGGAGTCTGCGCCCTCCCGATCAGATCAAAGGGAGAGCTTGCCTTTTGTTTCCCTTTTGTTGACGCTTTCGTTCCGAATCTCCAGTTTTTTCTGTGCCTCGATATATATATTCATCTGCCTGTTGTTCCTACTCTGGCAATGAAGTAAATATTTGGTTACTGTCTTGGCTTTGGAAAATCTCAACCCACAAGAAATTAAACGGCACAAGGCAAGGGAGAAGGTCAGGGCAAGATAAGCAAGACTGAGCAACGGGCAGAGGGAACAGAACAATGCAAAACGAATGAAAAATAGTCGTAAAAAGGCTGGGGATGATGTAAACAATGAGACTTCAGGAGCTGCTCGTGCCGGGTGGTTTGCTCAAATCTACATAATATGGACGTATTATTATTGTGTCTCATGCTTATATCTACATTCGATTTTATGTGTATGCGGCTATAATTTGGTTTGATCAGGAACTGGTGCTTCTGTCGTAATCATTGGGACTAACAGGAGACCTGTGGAGGTTTGTTTGTCAGCTCGAGATAGTTTAATTTATTAATAATTTTACCTATCATTCACTATTGCTTGTTTTTATTAGGGCTAATACCCATAAACATGTTACACCAACTAACAGAATTATATATGCAGCAGGCTACAGCAGCGTGCAAGGATGCAGGTGCACGAGACCGGATGTGCTGCTTCTGCTTGGCCGTCGGCGGGGGACACTTGCTGCGGAGTGCTCTCCACCTCAAACGATTTGGTCATTATCTACTTAATATCATGGTTTTTTATTTGATTTCTTTTTATTTAGAGGATTCTAAATTATCCTATGTAAGATCGTTTATTTGACTGTATTGATATCTGGAAGCTGGCTAAAAAAAATAGCAATCTTCTTTTGACCTCAATAATAGAAAAAAAATCTATATGCATTATATATTTCTTTAAATCTAATGTTATTGATTTTAGATCTATGTAGTATAAAAAAGATTATTTTATATTTGCAGCCATATAAAGATAGCCCGCGCGGGCATTGTTACTATAAATTAAAATACATTTCTAATGTAACACAAAATGAAAGGTAATAAGCTCATTTGATCCATTTTTCTTATTCTTTATGCACAACTTACAACAACCAATATTTTGAATTGGAAAGAGTATTATATGTGGAATATTCGACCTCTTCGTTTGGCTGGTGGCTGGTGTTGATGTGTGCTGAGAGAAAAATACTGGTTGCTTATAGTCATTTGTGCTGAGAGAAAAATAATGGTGGCTGGTGGCTTGAAAAACACTTATAGTACCGTTTGGACTTTGTAGCAGCTCTACTCTATTTTGTTTATTTGTATAATTGTATGTAAAGCTGAATTTTGTTTTCATAAAATTTCCCCAAAACAAAAATCGTGAAACCGACCAAGTGTACAAGTGGGGGCCCGACCTCCATTAATCCTCATCCGCTCCTTTAAAAAAACAATTTTCTCTGCCTTCAAGCTGGAGAAGGAAAAAAATCTCACGTGTGCTGCACCGTCCGCACCTGTGGCCCTCCGGCCCTCTCGCCGTCGCCGCCCATGGAGTCCGTCGCGGCCGCCGCGATCGCCGCCACCTCGCGGTCCCTCCCGCTCCCCTTCTCCTCTACCCCGCTGCACCGCCGGCGCCGTTCCTCCTTCCTCCCCGTCGCCGCCTCCAAGCGTACGTGCCCATCCCTTCCCCTCCCCTCCCCTCCCCTCCACGCGCGTCTCATTTCGACCTCTCTGGTGGCGTAATCCTCATCCATGCACCATTTACAGGTCACGACGACGACGACAAGGAGGCCGCCGACGGGCGCGAGCCCACCGGCCTTGCGCCGTATGGACTCTCCTTCTCGCCGCTCTCCAAGGTACGGACGAGCGATCTCCAATAACCTCCGATCCTGGCGCAATCCGATAGCACGCTGTCCTGATTCGTGCGGTTTCGTGCGGTTTCTGGAGGTTTCGTGGTGCATTTTCTGTTTCGTCCTTTTGTAGCAATTCGGATCAAATTCGATGCGTTTAGGCTTGCCTTGCGCTAGCAGATTCACGCGATCTCGTGCAATTTCTTGCTTCGATTCGGTTCCGTGCCGTCGGCAAATGGTCGGATCAAGGTGGTTGATGCTGATGTTGTCTCACCTGGTTTCGTGTGTGTCGCATCTGCAGGACGCGGCCATGGGGCTGGTGGTGAGCGCTGCCACGGGGAGCGGCTGGACGACGGGATCGGGGATGGAGGGGCCGCCAACGGCGAGCAGAGCCGGTGGTGCTGACAGGCCGGAGATCTCGACGCTCCCTTGGTCGCTCTTCACGAAATCACCGCGGCGCCGGATGCGGGTGGCCTTCACCTGCAACGTGTGCGGGCAGCGGACAACCAGGGCCATCAATCCTCATGCCTACACTGATGGAACTGTGTTTGTTCAGGTATGAACTATGTGTATTAGTGTAACCTTTGTGTTAATAAGAGTCAAAGTTGAGCTGATCCTTGTTCTGCCTTGGCTAAGTGTATTGAGATGCACTTGTGGTGGTTGGTTCTGTGTTCGTTTTTCTGATCTGCAATATCATTGTTGGTTCATAGCATAGCATAGGATCTAGATGGGCTTCTGAATATTGAAAGAAATGACTAAGTCAGTGATTAGTACAGAATTACCATGGCCTTCAAAATTGGGCATCAGTACAATTCGAATTTGAAGAACTTTCTTATCCTAAAGATGATAATCACTTGATATTTGACTAGGCATGTAGTGTTCTGACCCATTTGAGTAAATCCAACCAAGTGAGGCCACCAGGCTAGTCTTAAGATGACTGTAACTGTTCTGACCAATTTTTGGTCCTTGTATAACTTGACACGCAAAGGTTTTGTGTGATACTAGTATCATGAGAAAATAGAGGTTTTGTCAACTTTTCTTGTGTCCTATATAGAAATATATAAATATTGGGCTAGCTTTAGTGTGCTTTCTTTTATAGTTTCAGATGTGTCCAATTGCTTAAATGATTTTAGTCCATTCCAATTTATATTAGATATGCAGCCTCTGTATTACTATGTTGCTTCTTTTGTTGTACAAGCTCGAAATTCCCTATATTATGGTTTATCATTGTTATCAAATAGGTTTGTAGTTAGCACTGGCCTTTGAGTTTAATTTTTATGCATCTTGATGAACTCCGAATCAAGATTTGTCGCATTTAATTAGCTCCAAACTGTATGGAATTTCTTCTATGTTGTTCCTTTTCACATTTGGATGTTCTCGTCTTCCTTCCCCATCCGGGTGCTTCATTTTCTGCCTGGTTGCTTGCTTTCATATTTATCCACATCTACTGAATTTTGGTCTACTCTACTGTTCCAGTGCTGCGGTTGCAATGTATTCCACAAGTTGGTCGACAACCTGAACTTGTTCCATGAGATGAAGTGCTACGTTGGTCCAGACTTCCGCTATGAAGGGGATGCTCCATTCGACTACCTTGACAATAACGAGGATGGCAACACTATCTTCCCTCTCTAAACCCTCCCCTGTGCTTGTGCTCCAGTGCATGATGTTGTTCTAATTTGCCGGTGTAGCTCTATGTAATAAGCTGATGTACCTTCCTGAACTTGTAATAGTATACAGATGTATATAATTGTTTGTACTTAGTGCACACCCTGTGCTGCAAAATTTTATACATGTAGTAGATAATGGAATAGGTATGGAAGTTTATGTGTTCGACCTTGTTGTGTTCTATCGTGTCTGAATGATATATTTGGCAGTGGTTTGTGTAGATTGGAGGTAGTTATTTTCAGGTTCAGGTTCTGGTTCTGGTGCCTTCCAAGTGTTTGTGTTGAATTGGAACAATAGTCTAGCAGATGTGTACACTGAAGGGTAAATCCTCGTTTGATCAATCGAAGGGTAAATCCTTGAGGGGTTCAAACTCAACTGAAATTCACCCAAAAAGAGTTTAAAGTGTTGTATGGTACAAGATTACTAAAAAGCTATTCTGTTTGGCGTCTACGGAACGAATCCACGACGCTGTAAAGCAACGATACCCCACTTACAGTGAATGCACAACTTATTTTTAGAGTTCTTTTTTTTTACAGTGAACGCGCAACGCAACGTATTTTCATCTGAAAACATGTGATGAGTTTCTTCGGATTCTTGCCGGTTTGTGATGAGTTTGATCGAAATTTTGAAAAACTAAAAAAAAGTTACAGCCAGATCAAAGGAAAGTAACCCTGCTCTTTCTTCCTCCTCACACATCCCAGTGGTGGGTTGGTTCGCGCTCTCACTCCCCCACCACCAATCCGCAAAGGAGATCCATCCTGGCGCCATCCAAACCCTAAATCTCCCCCCGCCTCGCTTTCGCTTCGCACGGGAGTGGCTGCGGCGGCGGAGGAGGAGCAATGGCGAGGCGAGGCCTCAGCAGAGGTAGGAGCTGAACCGACCCGACGCGACCCAGCCAATTTGGCGCGGCGATCACTCCCCTTGTTCGGATCTGAGGGTTCTGTCGCAGGCGGCGGCGGCGGCGGCGCGGAGGCGGCGCTGAAGGCGGACGCGGCGGCGATGAGGCTGGTGTGGCGCAGGGGCGCCGTGCGGCTGGTGCTCGTGTCGGCAATCGCCTGGGCCATGTTCGTGCTCCTCGCCCTCGCCTTCCACCTCTGGTCCTGCAGCTCCTCCGTCGCATTCCTCTCAGGTCATTCCACGCGGCTTCCCTCGCTTCTCCTAAGTCCTAACGCGTTGAGAATCCATCGATCCATTGCAATTTACTACATAGGCTGCTCTGCTAGCAGTGTACCTTAGCTGCTCAGCTTCGTGTTTGCAATGCGCTTATGCCTTGAGCTTGGTGATACATCGGTATAGCACCTTGTCTGCTTACGTTTGTTTGGAACTAACTCGGGTAGTAGCAGGACAACCCGGTTCTTTTGAGTTTCGGTTCCTTTCACGTTTAGTGCACAATAGTGCCTTGAGGCTCTTGTTTCTGAGTTACAGCTTATGTTCATTACCTGTTTGCCTGCTCATGGACACCATAATTATAGGTTCTTCTAATACTAGAATCTCTGTATGATGCAGTTTCAGTGCTACATCTTCTGATTTTTTTTCTCACACTACTTACTCTGAACTCTGAAGTTAAATGCATTCCAGTCTTCCATCGAATGCCTCACATGGTTTCCTATGCCTTGCAACTTGCATCTCTGCAGCTCTTTGTAGAAAAGACAGTAAGGTTCTCAATGTGTTGGGCTCAATGGGGCTCTCATCAAAACCACTCCACCGTAAGACTTGTACCTTAAAAAATTTTTCTGTCGGACAGTACACCTTGACTGCTTCATAGCCTCACTTTTACTTCACTCTACAGGCTGCCCGATACCTGTTGCAGATGATCCAGAGGCTGTTGCCATTCCAAAGAGGGCTCCCAACACAATTGTAAAGAAGTTATCATATATATCTGTCGACAAGCAGGATAAAGATCCTTCACCGCTGTTTGGAGGACGTCAAAGCTGGAAACAGAGAGAGGAAAGCTTTAAGCTGAATTCTACCATGAAGGTAGCTACTTGCCTTTAGTACATGTGTACACTGTATAAGCTTTCTTTTATGCCTGGTTCTTAATTTCTAAGCTGTAGTGTTTCATTTAAGTGGCAATAAATGGCTAAATGCATAATGGTAGAAAGATCAGCTGCATTCTCCTTTTACTCTGTAGATGGGGCATGGCACTGAAGCATTTGCATATTTTGTTGAATGCTAAATAATAGGTCTGGTATCAAACGACACATAAGATGAACGAAGTAATTGCCCCTTTGGGTAGGACTATACCTTCAATGAGAAAGTTTCTTTGCACCATGGGGTGAACTACATCTGCATTCACGTGTTTGATGCTTCCATCATTAATTTGTTGTTTCGCATTGATGGTGTCTTGCAAACTACAATTAGGCGCACAAGATATGTGAACTGTCTTGGAAACATCATCAAGACAAAAAAATTACCTGAAACTTATTTACCATATTTTAATCTCACAGAATTGCTTGCTACAGCATATCATCTATGCAATGATCCAATCAACTTAATATCTTCCGAGATCCACTGATGATGAAGATCAGTCACTAGAATCTACACTGACGTTGGAATGTTGGTGGCCAATTAGTGCAATTTTCTAGTGCTTGCCTGCTTGGGCATAGTATGAAATATGACATGCATTTTTATCATTCTTTCAAGATAATAGTGCACATTTGCCGTCTAAATGATAGCTTAATATGACCTTTTCTTTCTTCTCATCTTCTGAATCTTAGGTTAGAATGGTTTATCATTAAGCCTCTGAACTCTGCTACATGTTTGGTTTGTGATATATGCTCAGGTGCACTGTGGATTTATGAAAAATAGTGGTGCAGATATGGATAGTCTTGATGTCAAGTACATACAAAAATGCAAATTTGTGGTTGCCTCTGGTATTTTTGATGGTTATGACATTCCCCATCAGCCATCGAATATCAGTCGTCGGTCTCAGAAGTTGTTCTGCTTCCTGATGGTGGTAGATGAAGTATCTCTTGATTTTATTGAAAAGAACACCACTGTCAAGGTTGATGACGCTGGAGGAAAATGGGTTGGTATATGGCGACTTATAACGGTACATCGCCTCCCATTTGATGAACCTAGAAGGAATGGAAAAATACCAAAGATTTTAACACACAGACTATTTCCTCAAGCTTGGTATAGCATTTGGATTGATGGGAAAATGGAGCTCATAGTTGATCCGCTGCTTATTCTCGAGAGGTCAGCTTTCTATCTGGAACCTCAGACACAACATATTGCTTGGTCAATGATCTGAAATGGAAATTCTTTTCAGATATCTCTGGCGTGGAAAATACACATTCGCAGTAGCTGTCCATAAGCATCACAGGAGCATCTATGAAGAGGGTGATGCAATTAAACGACGGAAGCGATATGCTCGTCCTTTGGTTGATCTTCAGATGAAGATGTACTATTATGAGGGGATGGAGCCGTGGAGCCCAAAGAAAAAGATGCCTAGTGGTGAGTAAAAAATCACATATGCTTACAGAGTTCTATCAATTTTCTTGTATGATAGTCTTGAAACTGTTCTCGTTGGTTAGGCTAAATTTGAGTAGTTTCTGTAATAACTGGTTTGTTTTTCTATCACTTCAGTGCTGATGAAACGATTTATAACTTGCAGATGTGCCAGAGGGTGCGGTGCTGATCCGGGAGCACACAACAATGACCGATCTATTCAGCTGCCTCTGGTTCAATGAGGTCAATCTTTTCACACCACGTGATCAGATCAGCTTTGGCTATGTGGTGCATAGACTTGGAAATGCTCTTAAGTTCTTCATGTTCCCCAACTGTGAGTACAATTCGCTGTTCATCTTGCACAGACACACAAGAGAGCACTCATCAAAAGTCGAATGGGCCAAAACAATCGATGAGATTGTGAAGAAGGGGCTTAAGGAGAGTAGAGCAGGATTTGGGCTTTGGACTCCCTATCCTGCAGACCTCAGTTCTGTCGAACTCCCCGCTGTAAAAAGAACTTCACCAGCAGGCTAGACTGGAAAAATTTGTGGTCTTTGATTCTGTTGTGACTGTGCAAAGTAGAACACTGTTTCTTCTTTTTTTGTTTAATCAGTTTCAGATGAGATCCTGTAATTTTCTGTAGATTCTTGGCTGAACATAGGGAATACTGTAGGTTAATGCTTGGAGTTTTGTTGCTTCCAGTTCTGTGAAAAATTATACGATCACACTTGTAAAAGAACAGCGGAATGTAACAGATTGGACTCGTGTCATTGCTGATGAAATCATACGATCAATCATCACAGCATCACCGTATCTCGTATCACGATTTGACACAGGTGTGATACAAATATTACTTGCAAATAATGAAAGAATCATGGCCCATCAGATCTGGAACGCTCTGTGCGAAGGAGCAGGAATATCAAAACGACAACTAATAACACTAAAAGGATAATCACTGCAATGCATCATGCGCTTATAAATGAATTGTGTTTCTTCGACATGATACAAACAATTCCTTCTACATTCTCTGATCTAGCCAAAGTTCCTACGCCAGAATCACAAGGACCAACTTGAGTGGAATACAAGAGCAGGTGTGCATCTCCTCCCATCCACATTGAACACGATACCAGGTTGCACAGCAGCCTTCTTGCCCAGATGCAAATTCAGAAAACCCTCCATCTGGAACCGTTGTGGTTTGGCCTCGGTCCCTCTCCGCAAGCTCAAACCCCATCCTAGGTCATCCTCCGGTGTGTCTGATAGCGTGAGGGCCCATCTCAGCAACCGTGGGTTCGACTTCCTGTTGATCTCGATCCAAGCCCCAATTCTGGAGTCCTCATCGATTTTCAGCTCCACATCAATGCAACCTCCAGCAGTCGGTTTCCTTCTCCGAGGTATTACACTTGGTCCATGCCAGGCAGCAGACAAGGTCAATTTTATGTCATCAGGCATCTGATATGTAAATTGACCGAATTCTGTGAAAACTCTGCTAGCTTCACCAGCATTTACTGAAATCAGCTCAGCAAGGGAAACAGCAAAGTTCTTCGATCTCAGCATTAGGCCACCAGCATATTTGTGACTTTTATTCAGCAAAGGTGGCCTCAATGAAGAACGCAAGCTGGCCAGCCAATGTTCCTGTCAAGCAAACTGTTACCTTATACATTAGCAGGCAAAAGGATAGCATCTAAGGCATCACTGGTTGTCTGAAGAAATTACCTCTCGGAGTTTTGGATCAGTTGAAAAATCCTCACACTTTGCACCAACTGGTACAGCAGCAACAGACAATGAGTCATTGATGTTTGACAAGTACATCACCTTTGACAACACAAGAGGGCTCCCAATATGATCATCTTCTTGAGACATGTATCTAGGATCGGTGACAAGCTCTGCAAAGAGGGAATCCTTCTTCCGGACGGTGGTCTGAAACACAAACCGTGAACTAATACCAGATTCTGCTTCAGAACTATCTCTTGACAGCGATCCAGCGACATTGATAACGCCCTTGACCTGCGTGCCTTCTTCTGCAAATGGAACAACTTTGGAGGCTTTGAACAACGAAAGCACTCTTTCTACTTTCTCTTGTCTCTCCCTCAGCTGCATGATGTCATAGAATGCTTGGCGTTGCAAACGCTTCAAGATATCTACCTGAAGTAAAGAAAGGATGGAAGGCATATGATTATATTAATAAGAGGTTCCAATGGACATGTGAAGCAAAAACAAAAGCAGAAACCCACAACTGAACACTAAGTTCACAACTGACCTTAAACCTGGCAAATGAATGTCAGAATTAGAACAGATATTAAGAGCGCATGAGACAAAAAAAAAGTACGGCTTGTTGCCTTCTTACCAATGCAACACCGTAACAGAGACATCTCATCTTCCAGATATATTAGAGGAACTAGAATGGCACAATTGTTTATATGCCATTTTATGAAAGGAATAACAAACACTCCTACTGTGCGTGTCCTTGTGGAACTGCTGGCACAAATCGTCCATGGTGAGCCAATTTACGTGAACTTCAGACTGAAGAAAATATGAATTGCCAACAAAAAACCAAACGTATCACTGGTTGCCTAGCCTAGGGCAGCTGTGCAGCCTCATTGTTAAGGTTAGTACAATCATAATTCAGAACTCAGATGGAACTGGGTCTATGCCGTGTAACTAACACTCACGCAGTCCCTCCCTTACTGCCCCTTCAGATAGCAAACTAACTCGCTAGAAGTCTAGAACACAACAGTCGAAATGGAGCAGTCCATCAACCATGACTACCATCGCCCTCCTAATTTCTCTACCCAAGAAAAATCCAAAGACTCTTCAATGGAAGTCATATACACGATTGTACAACACGCAAGCCTCAACTTCCACAAAACCCTACATTGATTCAAAAGGGGATAGGCTTATGCAATTGCAGATGCATTCGCGCTAAAACCCGCTCGCACCCTCGCCCCTGGGCAACGCAAACGGGAACCTCTAGGGCGTCGGTCGATTTGAACCGCGCGAACAGAGGGAGAAGGATGTGAGTTCGCTTACCGGGTTGGGGCTCGGATGCGGCAGCGGCAGCGGTAGCGGCGGCGGAGGGCGGCGGAAGGAGAGGAAGAAGCGCTTGGCCGAGTCGGCCATGCCGGTGGCCCGATCCACCGCGGACGCCCACGCCGCCTCCATCCTTTCTCCCTCTTCCCGCTCGATGATTCCACGCCCTTCTGCAGAGGAGAGCGGCGACAGAGAAAAGGGAGGATGCTTCGAGGAAGGAGGCAAAGCGAAAGGTGAGCCCGTGGCTTCTGGATTTGGAGCTCGAAATCGCCTCCCAGTGTTGAACAGACTCTCGGCCGTTGGACTCGCGTCAAGATTCGTGCTCTCTATCTCTCGAGATGGAATGCACCTAGGCGAATGCCACAGGTGAATTCAGATTACTTGGAATTTGGGATGAATGTAACTTCACACTGATGATATTCAGAAACTGCACCGATTTCTCAAGTGTATGAACTGTATGTAACTTCACACTGATATTCAGAAATAGCGAACAGAAAGTGTATGAACTGTATGTACTCCGTAGAAGGCAAACTGCAAGTAACGCAGTTAACGCTACACAGATTTCTCAAGGATAACACCAGCAAAGTTGACGCTGACGGTACAAACACTATTATTCATCCTTGCTTACTTCACAGCATAACTGTACTAGTGAAAGTGGGAAGGACTCAATTCATTCATATACAGAAAGGTGCAAAGGACTCCATGCATGCAGAGTAGACATGGTGGATCGCCGAATTGAGCAGCAAGCTCCATCGAACAACAAGGCTTTCTATCTGTGAATCCAAGACGAAACCCCTGCGCGACAGCTGAGCTCAACGGGCGCTGACGAGGAAAGGATGCTGACATACGCCGCACTCGATTGTCTCTGAACCAGAAGTTGGAACTTGGACCTGGAGTAAAGGTAAATTTGTCGTGCGATGTTCAGATGTTGATTCTCAAACAGGCACTAAGAAAGGGAACTTAAAAGAATTGTGTTGCTGCAACAATAGACCTGAAGGTGGACTGTGCAGATGGGGCATGCGACTTCCCGCATTCGCTTGCCAGAAGCATCCGAAGACCTTGTCCCTGTCAAGAGGATAAAACATTATACATTGTAATCGGCAGAATGGAGGGCGTATCCAGTATGGGTTACAGAGATGAATCCACTCACCTGAAGATGACCTTTTATTTATATCCATGGCTTCCTGTTGAAAACCACAGACTATCCTCGGTCAGCATATTAGTTCCAAATTTGAAAAGTAAGATATGTATCAACTGCAGTTCAACGTTTGAAAAACAAGTGGGTGATGTATGTCTCCACTTGTCACTTACAATGGTACAACATGCTAAAAGAATTTTCTTTCAATAAAGCTGGCATGGGGCATTTTCATCTTTATATATTAGCGCCCCATGTTAAATCCAGTCCCATGTGCTTAATAAAGTAAAACGGGTGCTAGTCACAACCAAAGTAAAATATAATTCCTTAAGACTGAACTAGAAACCTCTATCAGTTCAGCTGAACTGTACAAGATAATGAGGCTAAAAAAACATACCTGAAGTTTTTTGGCAAGATCCTCATGGCTATGAACAATTGGTCGATTTGCCGCTTCCCTTGCATTGGTTAGCCTTTGTGTTACTTCAGCCTATGAAAACAGGAAGGCGTGATAAGGAAATTAGTATTACCCCATTGGGAACTGTTTGTTTAGGTTGTCCACATGGGCAAACTCCAAACTGGCCTGTTAAACATTATTACAGCATTCACAAAACTACAGCTTTTATTGGCTGAAAAGAAACCCCTCCAATTGGTGCAAAAATATCCCTTTTTTAGACAAGAGAAGTCACTATTTATGTAAACTAACTCCCTCGCTGTTTTCCCCAACAGATTGTTGAGAAAAGAAAGGAATGAACAATAAAGCATCAGTGCTTTCATGAAAAATAAGCCTCAAATCAAACATCTAGTGGTTATACAATATCTTGGGCCTAACTTATAGATTACACGTGCAGTTTATGTTGTTAAAGTGGCAAGATTTTGTAATGTTTATGCCCTGAGTGCTCTAATCAAGGAGTTAAATAACTAGCATAACATAAATAAGAGCAAGTGCAGCAATGGAAAAGGAATGAAAAACGAACCTACCATGCATCTGTCACAAACTCGGACTGGTTGAGCATCAGCATCTGTAGTTAGAGGAGTCCTTCCCTGGGTGCACTTATCACAGAAAATATCGCCACAGTTTCGGCAGTGATGCTGACAATATAATAGGTTTGCCACATTAAAAGATATTCAGGTGTCATCACCAGCAGATCAATATTTAACTCTTCTTACAATCTTACCCTGCGGTTGAAAGCACTGAAATCTGCTGCACATGCCGTGCACTTGGTGACAGCTTCATCTGGGACCTAAAAGAAAGTTTGGAGAAAACATGTAATGTGATTAGCAACGGTGAGACAATGAATAAAACAAGAATTAGGAAACAGGAACTATACAAAGAAATGAGCAAACACATATTACATGTGACATAATAACAAGTATGAAACCATAAGTAGAATGCAGACACTAGTATGCAAAACAGGAACAGGCTCTACTATGATATTATCAAACAGAAATAACATAAACCAAACAATGCAAAATGCAGAGCTATAGAACAAGCCATAAATCAAACTAGTAGCAAATTAGCAGATTGTGCAGGAACTATAGGTTTGAAACAATAGTGAAACATAGATAGAGATTAGTTACCCAGTGATCTTTCTCCTCATTCATAGGCTTCATTAAATTCCTCCAATCAGGGAAAATTTTCTTCCTCTCATTTTGCTGCTCACCAGGCTTGGCTGCATCAGCAATTGCTCTACTTCTTGAAATGCTGCTTCCACCCATCTCCTTGAACTGCAGTCCAAAGAAGCCAACGGCCATCAACCATTTTGGGCAAGCCATGTATAATGCAACAATACAAATTATAAAGAGCTGTCAGATGAGCAATATTATGTCAATAAGGTAAATGCCCCAAACCTGCACAGTCGCAGCTGTTACAGTGTCTAGAATGGTGTTGGATGTATAGCTGTTTGATTTGAGCCTTATTCTTTTTGCTTCAGCATCCACTGAACTCTTGGACCAAAAGGCAAAGATAGAAGAATCTAGTACCTGATACAGAGGTCATAAGATCAACAAAAGAAGTACCAAATAATGGCACCTACTTTCTTACAAAGGTCCGACAAGAACACAAGTTACTTACATCACATCTAGTTACAGTTTCAAGGGGATATATTCTTAATGTCCTACTATTGTTGGGATCAAGCATCCGGATTCCATCCAAACCAACCTGCAAAAGGCACAAGCAGAGAAGTATTATTAATGCCTGCTAGATCATACCAAGTTACAACATGCCAATTACAAACATCCCTTTCAACAGCTCAGAACAGAAGTTTACAGGTTTTGGAAACCATTATTTAGTAAATTTAAATGTCAATATTTTGGCAAGAACGGTCTTGTTTGGGCCAGTTAATTTTCAGATCCGTACAAATTCACAACCAACTGATGACAGGTGGTCAGCTTCCATAACAATCCTCTTTGTGATGAAAAGGTAAAAGCACTTTCTAACTTAATCATTTCATCTGAACCATTTAAACATTTTAACAGCAGATTTCAATAACTGAGCTGTCAGGTTTTCTTCATTTTCGGATTTTATAGCCTGCAAAGCTATGAGCTCAATATAATTTATAATTTTCATCTGACTCAGCGATACTAACTACACTTGAACTGCATTCACGAACCAAATGATATTTTCTTGAATCCACTGGAGAGGAATCAACATACTCTACAGAAAACATCAACATTATTATCCATGCACAACGTTATTGTTGATGAAATTCCCCGGGAAAAAAACATCAGTTGCCTTTTACACTGCAGTAGCTACATATAAACTTTGCAAGAAGATGATGTCAGGAACATTCCCAGCATATCATGCAGTTGATTAAAAGTAAACCAAACAGATTGACTTGGGCCAGAACTCCACAACAGACATATTTAGCCTCTGCAAGATGTTGTGAAGTGGTCCGGAAACATGTTCATGGTGCCAATTTTGGTGAATATCCAATTCACCCCCCTAAAGCCACTCACTACTCGAAACTTAATGAAATTTGTCTACCGGTCAACCTTTCCGCATACTATATAATTTCCAACTAAACCAAAGCCGGTTCTCAACACCAGATACTTATCCACGCAACGCATTACTATGAAATACAATTTTTCGCATGCTTAAAGGATCAATTGTATAGTTAGCAGACACCAGAACACGCTAAGCTTCTGAAATCAGATTTGCTCGAAAACTCGGAAGCTCGTCCATGACAATGTTCACAAAATTCACCTCATTCCACAGCCTCAGAAGAAGCAGACTACCTGGCAGAGCACATCCATGGGGCTACCGGCCCCCTCCGGCAGCAGCTTGACCCTGAACTTCTGCACCCCACCACCCCTGGCGTCCTCCGTCGTCTCCGCCTTGGGCACGGCCCTCACCACCTTGGGACTCGCCGCACTACCCCCACGCCCGCCCCTTTCCGCCGCGGAACCAATCGACCTCCCATAGTCATCAAACAGCGCGGATCCCGATCCCGATCCCGACCTCGGAGCGGTCCCCCTTGCGCCGTACGGCTCCGGCGCGTCGCCGCCGTCGTACGCGTACACCCCATCGTCGGACCCCCCGCCGCCGCCCGCCGGCTTCGGCGGGTACAGCTCCTGGCCGTACCCGGACCCGGCGCCGGAGCCGGATCCGTAGCCGCCGTAGCTCCCCGCCCGATCGAGCGACGGGTACGGCGAGGGCACCGGGTTGTGCGGGGACGGCGGGAGCGGCGGCGGCTCGTAGGGGTAGTACGGCTGCGGGGGCGGCGGCGCGGGGGCCGGAGGCGCGTAGTGGGGGAGGTCGACGGGCTGCGCCGGCGGGTACGCGGGGTACGACGGCGCGGGGGCGAAGTCGGTGGGGTACGGCGAGTAGGGAGGCGCGGAAGCCGGGGCGGGCACCGACGGGTAGGTGGCGGGAGGCGGCGCTGCGGGGGAGGGGTAAGGTGGGTAGTAGGGGGCGTAGTCCCCCGCGCCGGAGGGATGCATCGCCGGCGAGAGGAGGCTTGGATCGGGGAGCGGGCGGGCGAGGCAACTCAGGCGAGGTCGGCGAAGTGGTTTGGTGGGAGACGACGGGCGAGCGGCCACCGACGACCGGTTGGAGGAGCTGGCGTTTTTGCGGAATGGGCCTTGACTGTGGAATGTTTTGCTGGTAAGGGCTTTGTCGTTGTGAGAAACTTTCTTGCAGGGTCTGAAATGAAAATTGTAGCCCCCCAGCGGCCCAGCCAGTGTGCATGTGGAGTTGTGGACGCTGTGAGAATGATTGTGTTCATGTGATTGAGAATGATGGGCTGGAATTGATTGGGTCAAGGATTGGTTGATCCTGACAAAGTTTAACCGGCTGAAAATTACAGTTTCAGGCTAATGAATTGATTGGATCAAGTGTTGCCTTTCTGTAAAAGATTACCACCACAGGTAGAAATGTACTCCACTACTGAAATTACCAATCCATGCATTGGTTTCGCTTTGCTGCTCTCCTTTCCTCAACCCATCACCATTTCCTTTCTAGAACATCAGCACTGAAAGCTCTAGTTTCACAACGCACAAACGCATTGCCTTGCTTTTTGTCACCTGCTCCGCAACCACAATTTGCAATTGTCTAGCAAGTGAGCTTATTACATATGCAGACATGATTGGATCAAGGATTGCCTTACTGTAAAAGTTACCACCTCAAGTAGAGATGTACTCCGCTACTGAAACTCCCAATTCATGCATTGGTTTCACTTTGCTGCTCTCCTTCCCTCAACCCATCACCATTTTCTTTCTAGAGCATCAGCAGCTCAACACAATTTGCAAGTAGCTGGCAAGTGGGCTTACCTATGCAACTATGTCAGATTTTCGATAAGAAAACCCAGAAAAGAAACTATTGGTCTAGGTAAGAGAAGAGGACATTTGTTCATTTTTGGCTTTGACTTGCAAAGGCATTAAGTGATTAACCCTTATGGCGTGGCTCTGAACACAAGCATATATATACTTCGTATTCAAATGACAGTAGAGGCAACACAACTTTGCAAAAGATTTCTTGGCAATTGCAAGCCAAAACAAGCCCTGAGCTCCAGACAAGGATGACGAAGAATGACATCGACCAAGTTGAGCCAAACTCTGTCCAAATACATAGAACTAGCAAGGTGGCCCGCGTAAATTTGCGTGGGTAGCTAGTTTTTTATACATACTAATATTTAGATTTTTTTAATTTAATTATAATTTTGTTTAAATATTTATTGTTTCATTGTCAATACGGTTTGTTCGAGTGTGCCCAAACTAACGTTTCATTTTTTATCATCATTAATGTGGCAGATGGTATAAATTAATGATGCAAGCTTATATTTACTAATTGTATTTAACATTAATTGTTTGATCAACTTATAATTTCCTTATTTAGAATTTAACTATTTGTTTACTCTAATCAATGGACTTTAAGGGTTAATATAGATTGTTAGATCTTATTAAAACCAACAGTGTGTCATTTTTCTTTCAATTAATATAATAATAATATTATATTATAAAGATTAACTTCACCAATGCCTCTTAAATCAGACTCTCCAAATACTAAATGTAGACTACCTCTATTTTAAAGGCCACAAAAATGCTAAAACTCCAGTAATAACTCTCATAAATATAGAGCTTTTTATATACCCTCGAGAATGGAGGGTGTATTTGAAAGCCTCCCAAATAGGGGGGGTAGAGGAAATGCTGAAGTGCAACTTTTTTCTGGACCCTCTAAATTTTGGACAGAGGCTTGTTGTGTTTGCTGGAGTGCAATTTTTTTCTGGACCCTCTAAATTTGGGATAGGGGCTTATTGGGTTTGCTGGAGTTGCTATAAGATAATAGATGGTGTGACCTAATATTGAGGTAGTGATTATGGGTAATTGAATAAAGTAATTCATATAACTTTACATCTACAAAATACAACTTCCTAACATGAGATACTCCCTTCCTCAATGGGCATGCGAACTACCTCAACAAACTTGAAATAGCGTAACACGGGACGATTGGATTAAAGTATAAACCTTCCACAAAACATAATGGAGTTTGGGTCGAATCCCTTCACAAATCAGCGGTATGATTAGTAGTCTAGCTTGCTGCACAAATTATTATCAGAATGACATAGCATGAAGGAAAGCTTAAGAAGGGAGGAAATCAAATGTAGAGGGTAATCAATCACATCAGGAAATATAATCCGAGAAAATATTATGAGAAAAATACTGCTAGTTTGCTAGTTATGCAATGAGAACTTAGGCTGCAATAACCAATGGGTGCCTATCGCGGTTATGGGTCAAACTTTTGCCTTTTTCCTCCTCCGGTAAAAGATGGAGTAATATATAGACATGGTTGATGCTCGATCTAAAGAATGATCAATATTTACAGTTGCATGATTATATCGTGCATTAAGAGAAGCATTTCTTTACCCAGCTATTGTTACTCAACTTCCATGTCAACACATGTGCACGACAAGCACGTCCATCAATAAAGTCGTACGATACCTGAGTTTCTTCGCTTTGTTTTTTTTCTAAATTCGCTCATTCTTGCACTGACTCGTTAACGAAGACCATCAAATGGGTTTGAATGTGGGCAAACTATTTGATGATCTTCCACTTGCGTTGGCAGACAATGACCGCTGAGCGCGGCCATGGTACTCAATCCTAGCAGTGATTCGTCCCCTTCGAACAGGGAGAATTGTTCTCTCCCGCTGTGCTCACAATCTTGTTGAACGTCCTAAATCTGAGCACCTCTCATCAGGTACACGTGCAGTTCGATGTGTTTTCCTTTGCTCATTGATGAACGTTGCCTCCTATATAGAGGAACGTGGTAGGAACATGGGACTTCATTCTGTCCACACTCGTCGTACTCTAAAAGGAATGTTCCTGGCTAGTCATTGAGATTCTCTCCTTTGTATCAGTTTCTTCTGCACCCGTTATCCTCTATATCTTATATTCTATACCAATTACGAACACGTGAGTACATCCGTATCTTTTTCTCCTTTTCTTTCACGGACACCCCACTCGCCCCCACTCTATCTCTCTCCCACTATTTCCCCCCTCTCTCTAGTGGCAGCGGCAGTGAGAGGTGTCGGTCTCCCCGGCCGGCAGCCTTCATCCCCCCACCCCTTGGCCTCTCGCCGGCAGACGGTCGCGCGGCAACGGCGAAGGACTCCCGCGGCGGCCACGGACGGCCGCACGGCATCGGTGGAGGGCTCTAGCGGACGGCCATGCGGCGTTGGTGGAGGCCTCCTACGGCAGCGGCGGACGGCTACGCGGCGGCGGCGGTGGACGGCTCGTGCAGCTGCGGCCCTGCCAGTCTGAAGCGGTGCGCGGGGCGACTCCCGCGGGGATGGCGACGATGGACGGTCGTGCTGTGACGGTGAAGGACTCCCGCGACGGCCACGGACTGCCGCGCGATGGCGGTGGAGGGCTCCCGCGGACGACCACGCGGTGACGGTGGAGGCCTCCTACTGTGGCCATGGACGGCTGCGTGGCGGCGGCTGCGGACGGCTCGCGCGGCTATTGTGGATATAGACTGTTATATCTTCATAAAATACGACGACATATGTTCTTCTCTTTTTTAGATTAACGGAATAATATAGTCAGTTAGATCTTCATAAAATCCGACGGTATATATTCTTCTTTTTTGAATCAACGGAATAAAATAGACCGTTAAATGTTCATAAAACCCGATGGCATATATTCTTCTCTTTTTTAGATTAACATGTGAATTTCTTGACCCTCTCGGCGAACGTGGTGGCTCTTTTTAACACTATTGTAAATATTTGATAAACTATCATTTTCCTTTATTCAACATCAAATTATTTGGATATTTAATGATTGTAATTCATATAGGCTATTTATTTAGGTATATTTTGCTTCCTAATTTATTGACAAATGTGATATTAATTTCCTTATTTTTAATTCCGAATTTATTTAGTTACTTATCATATTATATGTATTCTTCAATTAATTGGTAATTACCTTATATTTTTAATTCCGAATTTAGCTTTTTCTAATCATATTCGGTATGGACTCTTTTAGTCATTGTATTTGATATTGGACTCTTTAGGTTAATCATATTCGGTATGGACTCTTTAATTTAGTCATTGTATTTGATATTTGACTCTTTAAATTAATGTCGACCGTTAGATCTTCATAAAATCCAACGGTGCCTATTCTTCTCTTTTTTAGATTAACGTGGGAATTTCTTGGTCCTCTCGACGAACGTGGTGGCTCCTTTTAACACTATTGTAATAATCTAAGCCGTTAGATCTTCATAAAATCCAACGGTGAAGATTATACTCTTTTTTATAATAATCTAAGCCGTTAGATCTTCATAATTAACGTGGGATTTTCTAGACCCCCTCGGTGAATCTGGTGGCTCCTTTTGCTTCTATTGTAATAAGATAATAGATCTACTTTCACCGTGCTTGCCTAAATAGGCAACTTGCACAGTGGGAGAGAGGGGGTTGGTTTCTTGATTGAGCAAGCGACAACGTATTAAACTAGTGGGTAGCTATCATGGTTAGAAAAAACAGGGAATTGGCGTTGGGCATTGGCTCTCCTAAATCTTTATGTCAGCACATGACAAGGTGAACGCTGTCCAATCAGAAAGAGAAAGAAATGATCAATCACGGCATCACAACATACATCTGGGGTCGCAATGCTACCAGCTTCACTTATTTTATCATTTATTATCTAAAATAAACATATCTATACATCAATTATCATGTGAGGCTTGCAAGCTACTAATCAATTAATTTGGAGCAGGGATTAGTTAGCTGATGCGTAATTATATTGTAGGCATGGTGATCCAGCTTATCAAATTGATCTCCTTGACATGTTCGTGAAAAGAATCGTTAGGAATTGTTGGTATAGCTTGTTGAAGTCTGAACTCTGAAGACTATCAAGTTGCTTTGCTGAAGGGTCTGCCCCAGGCTCAGTTCATTCGATCCTCCTCCCTCTAGATTTTTTTTTTCAGAATAATGACACAAGCAGTGATGGACACTTTTCTACAGTTGCAATATTTTTCTCGTGGATATGTTGGGCAGCTGTGCAGTTGATGATGTACTACATATGTTTGTCACTTTCAATAGGGGCTGAGAGTAGTGATGTGGCTGGTGCTTCTTCTTTACAAGTAGGCATCCAAAGGTCGGCAAATACAAACATATCTTGCTCACTATTCATTAGAGATTTAGAATGCACGCAGGCCTTTTGTACCCTAAATAATAGAGCTCTTTTACGGTGTGCCATACTAGCACCTGCTGGTATGGTAGTATAAACTAGATACTGACAGGGGTATTATGGTAACATAAAAAAAATCCCCCCTAAAAAAAATTTTCAGGCGGCCGGACCCGTGCTGTCTCGCCCGTGTGCGCACCCCTGTCTCGCCCGTACGAGCTGCCGGATCCAAAAAAGATATGCCATAATTACATATCTGCCATTCCAAACTTATATGTCAAAATTACATATCTGTCATTTTATTTTTTTCCCATAGTACCCTTATACTACCTATACTACTGAGTTCATACTACCCATACTACTAAAACGGTTACAGTAGTATACAATTAATCTGGTCCGTCCGATCTTTATATACTAGTCCTCCGATCTTTACATACTAGTCCTTTTTAAGGCTAGTATGGCACACCGTAAAAGAGCTCAAATAGAAACAAACGCATGGCAGGGTCAAAAGCTCCAAGTGCTCCTTATCAGGTGACGACATTTGCATCTAACTTTCCTGAAAATGATATGATGTTGATTAATCCTCATCTGGAATGCTCGCTCGGGTTTGGCCTGGCTTGAATTGCCAGATGATTGGGGATCACAAGCATCAGTTTTGGTTTCAGAAACAGATAGATGAAAGATTGCCGAGTCAGGACAAAGGTGAATTTAGGTTATGTGAAAATATCTACTACTAGTAGCTACTACAAGCAGAGTGCACAAGGATCAGGCCAAAGTTTCAGACATCACACGGGGCTAAACAATGCAGGTTCTATCAAGGCAACCACTACACCCGGCCATGTATAATCCTCAAAGTGCCAGCTATTGTTTTGACACTCATCATCTCCTGTATATATCTATCCCAATTATTTGCATTACAGCTACGCCATGCTCTGAGAAGAGAGCGACGCCGCGTGTGCTAAAGAAATTTACTTTCTGCAAAATATCTCCGCATGGAATGGATAGACTAAGATAGAAAATGTGATCGGTTTGGCTGGGTTGGGTCAATGTGTTGCTGATGATGAGATGGGAATGGTTCAAGAGTAAAGTTCATTATGTTTCTATTATTGTCATGCGATGATCTGTCCACATAGTGATGAAGTAGTCTCAGAATCCTTCATGGTTTGCTTTCAGTCGGCATTCAGACGGTTGTCAGATAGCAACTCAAGCTTAAAGTTTTAATGCTGGTAGTATTAACTCATCTATCTATCATATCTCAGAGAACAAAAGGTGACTTATTTTGACTTATATGCGTTGCAAATCAGTGAATGAGTGGCATATCAAGTACTGGTTCTCGTAGTACCGGACAAAGTGCCAAAGGCTATGGTGGATCTTGGGAGAGAAAGGAAAGGAAGGCAACCCACCAGATAAGGCTATTGGAAAAGGACGCCCTAACTATAGAGCTCCTTTACGCTGTGCCATACTAGCACCTAGTATAAACTAGATCCTAACAGAGATATTATGGTAACATAAAAAAAATCTCCCCTAAAAAAATTTTCCAGGCGGCCGGACCCGTGCTGTCTCGCCCATGTGCACACCACTGTCTCGCCCGTCCGAGCTGCCGGATCAAAAAAAGATATGCCATAATTACATATCTGACATTCCAAACTTATATATCAAAATTACATATCTGCCATTTTTTTCCCATAGTACCCTTATACTACCTATACTACTGAGTTCATACTACCCATACTACTAAAACGGTTACAATAGTATACAATTAATCTGGTCCGTCCGATCTTTACATACTAGTCCTCTGATCTTTACATACTAGTCCCTTTTAAGGCTAGTATGGCACACCGTAAAAGAGCTCTAGCTATATTACAGTTCACTCGTAACATCGATCGACCTGATAGGACCAGACAATCCTTGCTCGCTTCCGCCAATATGCAATGATAGGAGCAGGCATAGATTCATGAACTGAACAACAGGAGAAGAAAGAACCGATAATTATTGGACATGAACTCTAAAAATGATTATTGGGCATGTATTTACTTTTTACATGGTGTCAATCTAATGGCCCCTGATGAACATATGTGTCAGATTGGAGAATGGAGAGTCCACAACAATTGGGTGCCTGTATCTGTATGTTTCAGGATGTGCAGGGCTGTTGATTGCTATTTGAATTCTATGCCCGGCCAATCTGCTAAGCTACATAATTCAGTTGCGGCGCCGCGTCATGAGCAGCTCCGGGGACAAAAGCTTCAACGTCGGATAGGCTGGGCCGATCGTTAATTTCCCTAATGATCCCAACGTCACATGTTTCACGCATGCCTGCCACTCCTTGTCTGCGTCCCAGAGAGCTAGCTAGATTCTAGATAAGCTCGTGATCTGATCTGTCTTGTCGCCATCGCGAATCGAAATCTCATCTCTGCAAGAAGCATCAATGGATCACACACGTTTAACTGCAAGAAGTATCTGCACGATGAGACGGGCACAAGCCACAGCCAATCTTGCTTTGGTAGCAGCAGTATCTGATCCCAGCATGCACAACATTCAGGAGCATTTAGTCATGAGCCCAAATGCAATTTAAAAACAGTCTCTGTAAATATCTATCTCCCGGTCGGTCGAAGTGGGTTTAGTCAACTGCCTCCAAAAGTTGATTAGATGAAATAAATTAATCAATTAACCTATGGGGAGGCAGAGGCTGCATCAGCAAACCCATATGCTGCAGCCTGCATCTGCATGTGTATATATATAAGTTGTACAGGGCCATGAATGAAATATCTCATCAGCTGCAAGGTTATTAGCTCACTAATAGTGCTGCTGCTAAAGCCTAAAGCTTGCTGAGCTGCACCCGAGTATCCAAGCAAGAGCAGCAGCAGCAGCAACTATAAAGTAGAGAGCACTAGCGAATACTCAGCTTGGCGTGGTGTAGCTTAGTGTTAGTGCTCGTTGGTGTTGTCTTGTCTCCTTATCCATCCAGTCCCTTCTTGATCCCATCGATCGATCATGGCGGCCAACTACCACCACTACCAGATGGCCGTGCACGCGGCGGCGGCGGCGGCGTGGAGGGAGCCGGACAGCCCGCAGCTGAGCTTCGTGAGCGGCTGCAGCTCCCTCTTCTCCATCTCCACGCTGCAGGACGAAGACGACGGCGCCGTCATCATCGCCGGCCACGCCATGCCCTCCACGCCCGTCTCGCTCGCGGGGTTCGCCGGCGACGAGGTCGACATGGAGGTGCAGCAGGTCAGCGGCGGCAGCGGCGACGACCGGAGGACCATCAGGATGATGAGGAACCGGGAGTCCGCACTCCGATCCAGGGCCAGGAAGAGGGTCAGTATACAACCATCTATACGTATCTATTCACTTAAACACTGCACTATAACATGTATTATTGATTCGTATATACTAAGTATTTTAGCACAGCTGCATTTTCTCAAAGACATTTTTTTTAACTTGTGAGTTTCTTAGCAACTATGCACCATGATGTTTATGTGGCAAAATCAAATAGTTTTTCCTGAAAGGGTCTACGGCAGGCAAATTGCCGTGAACCTGCACTGATTAACGCAAAGTTTCAGCATACAGGAGTTTTGAAAGATAGGGAAAACCAAAAAAGAAAAATCAAATAGTGCCCGAACATCCATTAGTTTTTTTTTAAAAAAGTTCCACTAATGAAATCAATCAAGGGCTTCAAATGTATCATTGCAACCCTGAGTGTTTTGGAGAACAAGTTTCAATGCTTAAAGCATTTGGTCCCTATCACCAAATAAATTAGTGTGATACAGCATTACAGCTTGCACTCCAACCACCGTCCTCATCCCGGATAACTTTATACGTATCAATACATTATCCTAGTAGCATGCGACAGTGAAACTTTGGAGGGGTGATGACAACTGAGTGAGTTTGGTCCATGAGTTAAAAGTGTTTAATTATACAGATTAAAATTAAGTAATTGGATGTGGTGGCTCTTGCATCAAGCATTGAATTCCTGCCAACAATTTCTTAGTCAACATGGACTAAACATGTATATCTCTTCTTTGAGTGCCGCCAAATCGATTTTTACTTATTATATATAAACCATATTGTTTCTAGACCAAGTTGGACGGTTACCGCCCTATCATTTAGTAGAAAATCCCCAAAAGAAAAAAAAAGGTAACAGTGAGTTCGGTTGTACCTGCTCCAAGTCTAAGCATATGGTTGCTCCGAGGAAGAGGATGTAAGCACCAAGGACTCACAGAGCGACACGCACACGATACACTTCTGCAAAATATTCTGGAAGATTCCCGATGATGATCATGGCATCTGTATCCCCTGTCTCTATTCAAATTGGAAGCCTGTGATTATCTTCGTATTTTGCTTAGAGCTCTTTTACCGTGTGTCATACTAGCACCTACTAGTATGGTAGTATAAACTAGATACTGACAGGGGTATTATGGTAACATAAAAAAATCTCCCCTAAAAATTTTTTTCAGGCGGCCGGACCCGTGCTGTCTCGCCCGTGTGCGCACCCCTGTCTCGCCCGTCCGAGCTGCCGGATCCAAAAAAACATATGCCATAATTACATATCTGCCATTCCAAACTTATATGTCAAAATTACATATCTGCCATTTTATTTTTTTCCCATAGTACCCTTATACTACCTATAATACTGAGTTCATACTACCCATACTACTAAAACGGTTACAGTAGTATACAATTAATCTGGTCCGTCCGATCTTTACATACTAGTCCTCCGATCTTTACATACTAGTCCTTTTTAAGGCCAGTATGGCACACCGTAAAAGAGCTCTTTGCTTATGGATATTATATACTACCGAAGTGTCTGATACTCTGATTGGTTGAACTAGAGACCAAAATTACTAAAACTGTCCAAGTTGCAATTAAGATGAAAATAAGTGGTTAACTATAGTTCTAGACTTCTAGTTAGAAGCTTCAAGATTACATCAAACTAACCACTACTACAATTATTTGTCTTCCTCGTAGGCTTACGACATCTATAAGACTATACATACAAATAATACAGTCTCTTATTATGGCAATGCTTACCATGTCGTCTACATAAAATAATTATTAACAATATCTATACTATATTTGATCAAAACTGAGGTCAATGAAAACCAGCATCTCAACCTATATCATTTGACCATGACTGAAGAACACCTTTTTACTAAAATAGCACATGCTGAGAAGAAATACGTATATACAGATACAACGATAAGGCCTCTGCCCAGGCGACTCGGGCGGCGGAAAGGCCAGCCACCGCCGCACCTCCCCCCATTCCCCACCTCACCGCCGCCGGAGAAGGCCGCCGGAAGCCCGTGCGGCCTCGAGGAAGGCGGCGGCGGGGCGTTTTTCCCCACCATCGCTGCTCCACACCGGATCTGGGCGGGAAATCTTGGGAGGCGGCCATGGCGGCCCTCAGGCAGCGGCTCGCGCTGGCGAGGCGGGGGCGGCCGGATCCACAACGTCGGCGCTGCCTCGTGGAGCCGGGCGGCATGAGCGTGGAGGAGGCGGGCCCGGACTGGCGTGCGTGAGGTGCGGGCCGGTGCGGGCGGCGCACGGAGCCGACCGGCGGCGCGGGAGGTCCTCCGGCGGCACGGACCCGACCCCAGCGCGCGGAGAGCCGGCGTGGGCGGCGCACGAAGACGGCTGGCGGTGCGCGAGGACGCTGGGCGAGCAGATCCGGCGGCGTGCAGCGCACGGGCACAACGCTGGCCCGGGCGCGCGGAGAGCCAGCGCGGGCGGCCGGCACGGGGGCGCGGCGAGACGACTGCACGCGGCGCGGAGGCCGGGCGTAGTGACGACCCGTGGCATGGCGGCGGCGCTTGGTTGCCGGTGCGGCCGATCTGGCGCGACGGATTCGGCCCTGGTGTTGGAAGTGCTAGCTCCAGACTTTGCAACTACATCTGGTGATGACATCTTCAATTTTGCCTTTCCTTTTCATATAGACCAAGAGACATGGGTCACCTTGGCTTCATTCGCGGATTCTCCTACTCAAAGATGGATTTCATCTGCAATTTATTCCTGGTGGACTATGCACGGGTACCTAGCGGTTACTTTGTAGCATGGTATCTCAGGTTACGAATTCAGATGGTCTGCCGGATTTGGAGTTCATGGCCGTTTAAAGTGGGTTAGGGCTGGTCTATATGGAAGCATTGGCCTGGTAAGAAGGGGGAAGCAACACGGTGTGACTTGATCGTGGTGGTAATTGCTACTAATTCATCGGTTCCGGAAAGAAATTCCTAGGTCTGACCTTAATTGGTTGAACCTGGCAATGACCTTGTTGAAGGCATTGCTTGGATTAAGATGAATTACTCCCTCGTGAAAACATTTGATCTGGTCTTAATTGGTTGGATCATTACAACGTCGGCACGTGCGCGTGCCGTTTCCTCGTTGGAGGCGTTGTATCGGGAGCCTACTACATAGTCCACGAGTTGCTTTGGTTTGTGAAGCGGATGAAGATGAAGGCGTTTGTGGTAGCTTGCTAGGTCATGATGCTCTCTTTTTTGTTTCTTTTTCATTGGCTGTGTGCATCTTAGTTATGCAGAGGCCGGGTTGGATCTTATATAATTGTATCATCTCGATGTAATTGTCTAAGATCAATAAAGCTTCCCTTTTCCAAAAAAAACTAAAATAGCACGTTTGCTCGGAGGAAAACAGTGCAAAATCAATACCGCCGAAAATGAAAGGCCTGCATAATCTGATTCCACAAGTTTGATAGCTTAATTTTTACCAAGTAGTTTGCTCTGTGCAGGCATACGTTGAAAATCTGGAGAAAGAGGTTCGTCGGCTGGTGGATGAGAATTTGAAGCTCAAGAAGCAATGCAAAGAGGTACTAAAACATATTGAACCATGCATGTGAGATGCCCCATTTACTTCTGAGCATCAATGTGTTATGTACACTATTATTCTCCTTCCTTTCTAAAAAAACTCTCCTTCTTTTGCAGCTGAAACTGGAAGTGGCTGCTCTGGTCCTCCCTACCAAGAGCTCGCTCCGAAGAACCTCATCGACGCAGTTCTGAAGGGACAAAGAAACATGCACAAATTTATTTGGTAGTACAAAGTTAAGAGAAAAAATGGTTGTGCTTGTGTGTACATGTGTTGTGTGTTTTGTGTGCTGTAGGGGAAGGGAGATACATGGATATGCAATGATTTGTACCTTTGACGCTAAATCAATGCAAAGATGAACTTCTTTTAATTTCTTGAGCTCAAAATGAAGCCGTGTTCAACTGAACAAATCATATTACTTGGCATCCTTAATCGTTTCAGGGTTACCATTTATACTAGAGCTAGGAACCATACGCAGATGTCCTATGAACATATTGGTGAAACTCATACCGAGTTGAATATATTATGTTCATGTAAGGTTCATGAATTCGTTTATCCAGTCGTGTCTCATTTTCCGGTTGGTGTAAATCATAAGAACAAAATCACTAAAAAAAATACATGTTATCTTCCTCACAATGTCTCAAAAAGTAAGTTGACTTGTGTTGAGTGGTATTAATTTATTTAAGCAACAAAATATTATGCATTTATTTTTGTGTCCCTCTTTAAACTATAATAAAATTAGCAACATTTTTTTTGTTATCATGTATATAGCATTAGACAAGTTTCTGAATTCATTAGACAGAACAGAGGGGTGCTAGAGACCCAAAATTTTTTATACTATCAGGAGCATCTGCACGCGGAACCGAACCTCCGCCACCCGCTCCCATCGTCACTCCATCGCATTAAAGTTGCTACTGAAAGATTGTCATATGCACGAGAGAGGCCCATGAGTTTCTTATCATCTTTTATATTTTCATTTCTCTCAACCATACTGTCGGACCTTAGGACCGGCAATCCACCTGGGGGTACCCGAGTGGTTGATTTGTAGGCGGGGCGATTGATTAACTAGTGACTTGATGGTACACAGGAGGCACTGATTTAAACAGGTTCGGGCTACCCGGAGGTATAATACCCTACGTCATGTGTCGGTGGTTGTATTGTATTGTTGTATTTGGATGATCTCCGATGGTTTCCGCCGTATTGGATGCCCCTATCTAGGGACCCTTGCCCTCCTTTATATATCCAGGAGGTAAGGTTACAATATGAGTATTTTCCATATGGGACTATTTACAATAGGGGGGTCCTAGTAGGAGTCTACTAGGACTCGGCCTTCTTTGGGCCGACCGCCGCCGCCCTCCATGATGGGCCCTAGGGTACCCATATCCCACAAGCCCCCGAGCAACGTGCAGGCGCGTGTCGAACTGCTTGATGAAGAAACGAGGCCAATCCGGTCGGCTGAAGGTGCTTCAACAAGTAGTCGGCACAAGGGTGGGCGGTGCTCAAAAAAAGAGAACACCCAACACGACGCCGAGTTCTTCAAGGTAGTCGGTCGGTCCTCATGAGGGCCCAGTACAGGGCGACGATTAGGAGCACTGTATACAGTAGCCCCCGAGCATTGGGTTGGTTAGTATAAGCAGGCCGAGGCTCCAAACAAGAAGTCGGACAACATGTTGTCGCAAAAAAGAAGGCGAAAGCGTGCTGTCACCAAAAATCCGGCGTCCAGCCCCCGAGCATGCGAGGTCGGCCGCGTAACGCGAGGTGACGTCGAGCAAGATCAACAGGTTAGAGCCGTAGCTCGGTTAAGTTGTTCTTGTTCGGCGTGTGTTTATCCCGTTTGATGCTGACTTCGATGCTTGTTGCGACGGGAGGAACGCCGTGTCGCCGCGCCAGCCCCCGAGCATGCGAGGTCGGCCGCACGACGAGAGGAAACGCCGAGTCGCCGTGCTAGCCCCCCGAGAATGCGAGGTCGGCCGCGCGACGAAGGAAACGCCGAGTCGCTGCGGACGCACGACGAGAGGAAACGCCGAGTCGCCGCGCGCCAGCCCCCGAGTATGCGAGGTCGGCCGCACGACGAGAGGAAACGTCGAGTCGCCGCGCGCCAGCCCCCGAGCATGCGAGGTCGGCCGCACGACGAGAGGAAACGCCGAGTCGCCGCGCATGCCAGCCCCCGAGCATGCGAGGTCGGACGCACGACGAGAGGAAACGCCGAGTCGCCGCGCGCCAGCCCCCGAGCATGCGAGGTCGGACGCACGACGAGAGGAAACGCCGAGTCGCCGCGCGCCAACCCCCGAGCATGCGAGGTCGGCCGCGCGACGGCAGAAACGCCAAACGACGAGAGTCCTAAGCCACTGTACCTGTGAGACAGAGAAAAAATAGTAGTCTTTTTGGAGAAAACGATAGCAAACTTATTTGTAATAAGTACTTGACTTTGCCTATGCTTTTAGCATGCGTTATTCGAATCGATTTTATCAACCCCTATCACTTCATCGTGGTCATGACAGGCGCTGAGGACTCGGGCGAAGAACTGGCTGGAGCGCTCATGGAGGCAGCACTCCTACATGCTACGATGCTCTGTACGGAGGCTTAGTCGTAGGCAGGGTCCCGGTCGAGTACTGTCACGCGTGTTTAGACTTTAGATTTAGTGAGTCGGACTTGTCATTTAATTTTGGTGCTTGCATGAGCAGTTTGGTTAGGGCGAGCACATGATTGTCGTAGATTAAATAATGCAGGTCGACAGTTGTCTCATGGACATGGAGAAAAAGCTATGCACATGGCGATCTGTTTTTGCCGTAGGAATAAAATAAAATAAAATATTTAGCTCGATTAGTAGCCGAGTTGAAGTAGTCGTCGTTCGCGATGAGTGTGGGCCGGGCGGGTTCTCAGATCGGATCTGAGATTTCTTCAGGGCACGCCTCCACGCATGCGGGGAAGACGACGTTGGATCGATCTGCCATCAAGCCAACGGTGTTTTCGGATCGAAAAAGCTCACCAATCTACCCCTACCTGGCGCGCCAACTGTTGGACCTTAGGACCGGCAATCCACCTGGGGGTACCCGAGTGGTTGATTTGTAGGCGGGGCGATTGATTAACTAGTGACTTGATGGTACACAGGAGGCACTAATTTAGACAGGTTCGGGCTACCCGGAGGTATAATACCCTACGTCCTGTGTCGGTGGTTATATTGTATTGATGTATTCGGATGATCTCCGATGGTTTCCGCCGTATTGGATGCCCCTATCTAGGGACCCTTGCCCTCTCCTTTATATATCCAGGAGGTAAGGTTACAATATGAGTATTTTCCATATGTGACTATTTATAATAGGGGGTCCTAGTAGGAGTCTACTAGGACTCGGTCTTCTTTGGGCCGGCCGCCGCCGCCCTCCATGATGGGCCCTAGGGTACCCATATCCCACACATACATAGAAGGTTTGTGGGCTATATATAGCCACTATTTCAATCAACCCCCTTGACTCTTCACTAAAGACATATATAGGTGATAAAAAGCATATTAAGCGCACCAATACCAGTACTAATAGTTATAGGCACGCACAAGACTTATTTCTAACACTGAGTTGTATTAATTTATTTAAGCAAAAGATGTCGTGCATTTATTGTTATGTCCCCTTTTTGAACTATATTGAAATGAGCAATATTTTTTTGTTATCATTTTTTGCAGCATTAAACAAGTTTCTGACTTTATTAGAGAGAATGGAAATACAGTACTGATGTCTACGATTTTAGTAGGCAAGATCACCGAGTGTGTTGCTCGTGATATAGGAATTATGCTTGTTCAGCGGTGTGCATATGAGGTTTTTCGTGCGCATGCGAAGGGTCTCACATCCAAGATATGGTGGTTGTTAATGACGATGAAGTCAGAATCACAAAAGCTCCAGTGCCTGACGGGCCTACTAAACAAGCTAAAGACGTGTATCGAATAGGCTCAACATACATGCCTATGTTCATTCTGAATGGCCGAGTGGCTCTATACTTCAAGATCCTAGCTGAAGATCTTAGAAACGCCAGTGAAGATGACATAACAAAAGATTGGTTTCAAGAGTATATTTTAGGACATCCTGCCCTGAGGCCATCACCGGTTAGGTATAACCTGATAGATGGAGTGCACCAAACCTGCAAGGAGTTTAGTGTTGAAGGAGTTTAGTGTTGAAGGTTCTGCAAAAAAGAAATTGTTAGATGGAACACTTCCTTTCTGTAGTGATGGGGGGATTTTATTCCTGAAAACTGTGATGATGTCTTCTTCAAGGTCTACTGTTTTAGATTCGAACCAACTGAAGGTAAGCGTGAACCCTTCGAAAACACAAATGGGGGAATTCTGTCATTCAAGAGACACTTCTCAAGTCATGCTAGCACACACCTACAGCACATGCTATCGAGAGATTGACATATGCACCTGCGAGGGCCGTGAGTTTCTTGTCATTCTTTTGTATTCTTTCATTCAAATGCATTTTCTGTTCTTCAATTTTGGTATGATTTCTTAAGATGACACTGGAGCTACAAATACATATTACCTATCAACTTTTTGGTGAAAAGCTTGACAATCATAAGAATAAAATAACTGAAAAGTTACATGTTATCTTCACAATGGCTCAAAAAGTAAGTTGACTTGTGTTGATTTGTATTAATTTATTTAAGCAACCAAATATTATGTATTATTTTTGTGTCCCTCTTTAAACTATACTAAAACTAGCAACATTTTTTTTATCATGTATGTAGCGTTAGACAGGTTTCCAAATTCATTAGATAGAACAGAGGGACACTAGTGAGGTCTATAATTTGTTACACCATGTTTGGATTTTGATGTGTGAATAAGTAGCACAACTAATACAATAGTTTTCTCTAATTTTTACAATTTTCCAAGGTTTATATATTAACAAGTAATTTAGTATAGAAAAAAAATATTATTTTCTAAGTTAAAACTAAACATCATAGGTTATAATATTGAGTGCTTTACATTTATGCTAGTTGCATTTAGTGTATTTATGTGTGCAAGGTTTTCAAAACGCATTTAGAGGCCTAATAGATTTTTTGGGGAAGTTTCTATGTATTTTTTTTTTGAAATTTATGCATGTGTTCCATTAGCAAATTCTAATTTTTGGAAGGTGATAGAATGCTTTTTAGGAGTTCTAGATATTTTATTTCGGTTCCTACCCGATATTTTTAGAATACTTTTTACGGCTTAAATGATTTATCTAGATGTTTTTCTAGATAATCTTTGCACGAGTAAATGTTATTCCAAGAAAAAGGAACATGAACATAGCAAGTGATCGACCTTAGGGATAGACAAAATTACAAAATAAACTCTTAGGGAGCTTGTGCTTGTGCAGCGCATCAAGGGCGAGGCTGAGATTTGGGTAGATGCCGGAGCTAGGAACTTAGAGGGTTTATTTCGCGAGTAGTCCACTTTGTTTCATGTGCACATTTTCATGCTTGTAATCAACTTTGTTCATCTTCTTAATACAATGATACGCAGCTCTTATCTGTATTCGAGAAAAAAAAACTCTTAGGGGATAAAGTTTTTTCGAAAAAGGAGACCACAAGAGATTGATTTTACGGAGAATATATTAGAAGAAATTAAGGATCTATAGAAGTGAGCATAAGTACGTGCATCGTTTTCACATTGACAGCAGGACAACACCTAGACCGAGACCCCACGGCAACCAACTCCGGCGCCCTTCTCCGGCAGCCGGCGACGCTGCATTACTACCGCCCGGCTGCAGGGGCGGCGACGGGCTGCCGGCGGCGGTGGAGACGTTGACGGCGACCTTCATGCCTCCGAGGCAGTGTCCGGGGAAATCGCAGATGAACCAGTAGCTCCTGGCCTCTGCGAGGACCACCCTGTCGTAGCCGCTGGTGTACCTGACGCGCACGCCATTGCCGCCGCCGGTGTCGCAGGACTGGTACGTGCTCTCGCTCACCTCGTACACGTTGTGCTGGGAGCTGACGTACTGGAAAACTGCATCCGATCGAAATTGGAATAGTTAATTAAGGTTGCAATTCATCTGCTTGGTGCCCTTGACGTACGTCTCAATTCAGAAGTAAATTTGAACCAAATGTATAAAAAAACTGATCAACACTTGCGACAGTACGTGTTATCATCATATATGCAGATGAGGGTGGTTGCTCACCTAGGACATCTCCGATGGCGAAGGCATGATCCCTTGCCCAGGCGGCGTAGTTGACGCCGGAGTCCCAGCCGAAGGCGACGTCGCCGACCAAGTACTCGGCTGCGCCGGCGAGCTGCCACGGCCGCAGAAGCAGCAGGGCGGCGAAGGCACGCGCCAGCGCGGCCACCATGCCGCGGTGAACTGATCGGCGCATGCTTTCTCGGATCGGAGTTGGTAAATGGTAATGGCTGCAGGGGATCGTCAATGCTCGTCAGCCATATCACCATATATGTATGTCTTTTGTTTTGTTGTTGCAGCTTGACGACAGTACAGTACTGACGCTGCTGGCGGATACTTCGACGCGCTGGACAAAGGTGGTGACTGGTTCAGCAAGGCCATGATGGCGTCGAGCTCGCCGGCCAGCTTGCTAATGGTTGGCCTGCCGAACCCCAACGCGACAGCGACGGCCAAGAAGAGGTCAGCGAGCTCACTTTTAGTGCTTGCTGCTCTGCAATAATGCAAGAGAGACGGACACTTGGATGGATGATGGATCAACTCCATGCCGGCCTGTGTGTGGGCCTTCCTTCTCCACTTCGTCATGGTGGATGATGGGCCCAGACAGATGAAAGCCCAATCGCCTACCGTTCTCCGGTCTGGTCCGGCCCGTCATCGCCAGCTCGCCATCGATTCTTTCTTTCTTGTGTGTGACTTATATCTTTTTTTTAAAAAAAAATCATTGTTCAACCGATAAATCAATTATTAGTACGTAGTACGTGCTTTTGAAGGGATGGTTTTACTTTACAGTATAATTTTTTACACAAAGCACAAAGCACAGTATATATATGCACGTACGTCATCGCGTATAGGTACGAAGGAATGATGTCAAATCGACGACCATTGCCATCCACCATCTTCATATTGTACGAGAGGACGACGCACGAGGTGGGTGACACGTGTCTATGCATAGGTGGCTGGCTCGATCCTTAGGCTAGCTGCCTTGGCGACTTGGCCAGCATTATCTTATGTTTATCACTATATAAAAACTCGTCAAAGAAGACACACTATTAGGAGACACTTAATTAAAACGCGTCACCAATAAGTCATTGGAGACGCGGTTTTATCAGACGCGTCACCAATAAGTCTGTAGAGGCAGCACGCGTCTCCTATGTACCTTAATAGGCGACACTTCTTAATTGAGCCGTGTCACCTATGACTGCCTCAGATATAGGAGACGCGTCCAGACGAATACGCGTCTCCTATAACTAGGTATATTGGTGACGCGGATGTTTAAAACGCGTCTCCTATAACTGGTACAATTCGGGGCGAAGTAAAACTTACGAACAACCTGGGCCTGGGCCACGGTGGCCTTTGAGCTGGCCCAACAAGTACGCGCCGCACAGCCGGCGGCGTTAGGGTTACCCTTCCCTCTCCTCTGTGCTCGCACTCGCAACCGCAGCCCCCCTCCGTTCGTAGCCGCCGCCCCCCTCCCCTCCCCTCCAGTCTCCCCTCCCCCTCCCCTCGCAGTCGCCGTCCGCTGCTGTCGACGTCGCCGGGTGCGCCCGCCGGCGCCGCCTCGTTCCGCCCCGCCTTACTCCCTCCCTCGCGCAGCCATGCAGTCCCTCTTCTCGCGGCACACGCGCCACCCTACCACGCCGCCGCTGTCCTCCTTCTCTGGCGGCGGCAACAGTAGTGGCGAAACCCCACCGCGGTGCCGTGGCGCCAAGGAGAACGTCGACCCTTCTTCCTACTCCTCCCCGACGCACCACCACGGCCCCGACCACGGCGCCTCCCCAATCCGCTCCCCGTCCTCCGCCACCAAGCCGCGCACGATGCCGCACCCGCGCCCGACTCCGGTGTCCAGGTATGTGGGTGCTAGGGTTTCGTGGGCGATTTCAGAGATGGATTCAGTGTCGGGGCGATAGATCTGGCTTGACAGGCGCCCGCTCTGCTGATTTGGTCGCATGTGGTGGTGAGGATACGACCGCCGTACTGGGTCGATGAGGAGGAGGCGGGTGAGGATGGGCGGGGGCCGGAGGCCTGCGTGCGCAAGACGGCGGTCAACTCGGTCACGATCCATAAAGCAGTATCCTCACCAGATCCACGATGTTCCCTCCTCAGATCCACCCACGCCCAAGGGCAAGGTCGAGGTGTCATGGCCTTCTCAGATCCTCCTCAGATCCAGTCCTCGTCGCCTTCTCGGAGCTCCTCACCCTCCTGGCCCTCTCCAAGGTACGCCCTGCCATCGATCTCCTCTTGGCGCCCGCCACTGGGAAAGGGTAGGGTTTAATTATCATTTTCGCGAGGCCATTCGATGTTGTGCGGCTCGATCTGATGCTGGAGTGTGTGGATCATTGTATTGTTTATTTGTTGGTACTTTGCTGTGCATCTGTGGGCTTCCTGTGGTGCCCTGCTTGGTCTGTTGCGCTAATTGGGTAGAGAAATGTGGTGTAGAAACATGGAAATTTGTTTCGAAATCCTATATGATGCCATTGGGATTTGTATTGCAGACTTAAGCTCCTCTCAAGATATTTAACTTGCTGACTGTAGCATCAAACATGGTGAGCATGCATTATTCATATCTGACCTATGCATGCATACCACCAGTCTTGGAGTACAAAATTGTGATGCTGGGCACATTCGCTATCATACCAAGGAATTGTGATGCAAAAAGACCCATCCACCACCTCCTGCAAGTGTGCTAACATTTTGTTCTGAACTAAATGGCAATTTGACTGTAGGGATGTTTTCAATGGGGTTGTCCCTGCTGATAGAACAGACATATATGGTATAATTGTTGAATCAAAAAGTCTAGAACAGAATATAAGAAGTAGGTTGCACAGTGTGGCTGCTGTGTATTTTGCTACTGATTACTAGCAAAACAATGTCCCTTTTATGCTTATATATATGTATGTGTTGCATATCTATCTATCCATCTCTATGTCTTTGTGCTGGATATGTCTGCGTTTTAGATAGTTAAGCTGCACTTTGCTGATAAGCTCCTTTTTGCATGACATATTAGGCAATCTATGATCTTGATGCTGCTCCTTCCAAGTGGTTTAAAACAGAAGTATTAACAAATGAGGAGTTGAAGAAAAGAAATCAGTGGCATCAAAATCTTCTTAGAGTGCTACAGGTAATTTGTTCTAAATTTACATTCATCAAATTGTGAGAAATTTGGCTGCCTATGCTAGCTACATGTGTCACTTGCTATTGTCTTCCACCTGTATTGCATAACGAAAACTAAAGTATAAGTTCTGACTCTCATAGCTTGCACTTTAGTATTTCTCCTGTCACATAATATGCATATAAACATTTCCTTTATTGTAGTTTTGTTTTATCCTATGAATGAAATTCCCTTTTGCTGATCAGTGAATAAGAGGACATTTCTTTATTTCATTCATTCTTTCTTTTATTTTCATAATTCAATGCCACCATCTTGTATCTGCCACTGCCTACTAAAAACTGCTGACACCATTCATAGAAACAAGCTTGAGAGCTGACCCACAACAAGTCCAAATTACCATTGTTTAAATTTTATTTACCATCACATATGGTCATATCTGGTACAAGCACCTCCATGAACACATAAAGGATATACAGCTCATTTTTTATTGTTCTATTGCACAATTCATTGTGTGCATGGATCCTACAATTACATATTAATTTTGTGCCATGTTGAGGCTTGAAATATGTTTATTTGTTTTTGTTACTCACACAAGTGCCCCCCTGTTAATATCTAGTGTGCATGGATAGGGTAATATTGCTTTCTGTTATTGGATGAATTGAGTGGAGGTTTTCTATTCTTTGAATTATTTCTTTCTGTTTGTGTATTCTGTTGTTTTTCTTCATGTTTGTTACAACTGCAAACTAGTTGATCATATTTACATTTTGCCTTGTCAGCAATGCAGATCGTGTTAGTTGGTGGGAGCTAACAGTATTGGCTTCACATGTGGTGTAATTTGCAATTTTTCTAGGGAGCTGTTTGTAATTTCTGATGTGTTAGGCTGTTCGAGGTGTGTGTTGTAATTTCTTCTTTCTTTAGGGAGTTAGATGTAAAAAGACATGTGGTAATCAATGATTAGGGAGATTTTTGTAATTTTTTTTTTGTTTTTTAATTCATCAAAGGAGACGCGGGTTGCCAACCCGCGTCACCAATGACCCTATCAAAGGAGACGCGGGTTTCCAACCCGCGTCACCAATGACCTTATAGGAGACGCGTTTCACCTTAGGCAGTGTCTCCAATGACCATCTTAGGTGACGCGGGTCACTAAACACGCGTCGCCAATATATCAGTCATTAGTGACGCGTAAAATCCGCGTCACCTATGTCTTTACATTAGAGACGCATCTTTAGTGACGCATAAAATACGCGTCTCCAATGACTCTTTAGACGCGTCTCTAATAAGGGTTTCTTACATAGTGTATCGCTAACTACACACGGGCGTCACGTGTCCATTTGGCCGCACGGCAACTGAAACACGCGTCCATGTGTTCTCATTGGCCCGCAGGCAGACAGGCTATATGGATCCGGCCAGAAGCATGCATCATGCATGCATGTCACGAGTGTGCGCATACGATAATTGCGAGATATATATGGAGTATAAGGAACACGTACCAAATGGAGTGCAAGTATGCATACATGATTATATTTTGTGATGCCTGCGGCTTTCACTGATTCAGAGTGCGCACATCACTGTATTATGCACAAATATCGCGCAGGATATACGGACGGATCATCGCGGTAGAGTTGCATGGTAGTACTTGCTGTCATGTGTCTACCTAGCTAGTTCCTATGGATATATATGGAGTATAAGGAACAAGTACCAAATGGAGTGCAAGCAATATACATATATATGAGCTAACGGAACTATATTAATTGGACGTATATGTAAGTGTTACTAGTTTGTCGTTATAACTTTGATCGTACGTACATAGTATCATTTTATATGAACATGGTGGTAATAGAAAAAAAGAAGCCCATTTTTAACGATTAAACTATTGCTAGCTAGAGCCTGCAGATTTTGGTCTTTGAATTTGAAAACCGAATATCTTTAACCCTTGAACTATAGGAAATGGGTAAATTTTAGCATCTAGTTGGTTTCAAAGGTGGTTTTAACTATGTATGTATTTTTTTTCTAAAAATAACAAAATATAGTTTATAATATCTAAAGATTCATAACTAATTCATATTAAATAAAAGAATACAAAAGTGATACCCATTTTTTGAAAAATTAAATATATCCACGACGAATATATTTGTTGTTATATGTTTTGATCTTATTTGTTCCTTTTTCTAGTAATTTAATGCTCGTAGGCATACTTATTTAAAATATCATTTTGTGTTATATTAGACCAAGAGACTAGCTAGTAGCTAGCTAAACCCGTATATTGATGACTGATAGATCGTACTTTTTTCTTGTCTTTAGGGCATTGGCGTGCAACTAGTTGTTAGAGTAATCACATGGCCGGCTTTAATTGACGGTCAGGTGAAATTAATCTATCTTGGGTTCACGGGTTAACGAGCTAAAGAAGTCAATGCAAGAAGGCAATTACATTACATTAATCAGGCAGGCAGAGCTAGGCAGGGGGCATAGCCACTGCACGGTTGCGTGGCCGTGCGGTGCTTGCCTAACCTTTCTTTCCTTCATTCCCATGGCGCTCGCTACGCTAGTGGACTCTCTGGAGTCTGAACTGGACGACGCTGCAGCCACCGGAGCCACCAGTTTGCAGAGCAGATCAGGTAGGTGTAGGTCATCAGGGATTATGATTATGATGAGATCGACGGCCGACACGGATCCGAGATCGATATCCTATGATCCGCCAGCTCGCCCGGCCGGCCAAGATCTTGTCGACGGATCAAGAAAGCTAGCGCGGCCGGCTAACGCGGCAGCTCGAGATCTCGATCACGCCCGCCAATGCCGCAAGGAAGCTACCTAGGACGAGGCCGGCTTTCAGGACCTCACAGCGCTCGAACTCACGTGCCCCGTATGCCTTATTCTTAGGTCCACCCAAACAGGTTCCCCAACCACTAACAAGGACCTTTTTAATGTCCAGCTCTCTATAATAATTACTCCAGGTGGTTGTGTGCTCCTACATTTCCATCATATGCAAGTTGCAAGAGGCTCCTATCTACTTGATCATAAATAAGCCATATAATAATTAAACAATATGCTGGTTTGTATATATAGCAACCTATTACTATAGATTCGGCCGAGACATGTTCAAACATCCCTGATATATATGTTCTATCTCAACAGGGTTTAATGAGTACTTGGTCGAGTCGTTGAGCTAGTGATACTGCCTAGGACTCGTACCTACTTGTGCTTTACACGACCTTACTAAACCTGGAATGTTTGTACATATGGTTTTATTACTCATGTAATAGGTATTCATTCTATAGCCACGGTTGCGTATGGGTACTCAATGTTTATCGGCAAGCTGTGATCACCGATCAGATAAACATGGCCATTGCCACATTGCTTTGTTTTCCTTTTGAGGTCACGAGTCAAAACATTTTAGACTCATGTCTTATTGCGTCTACTCAACCGATGTCGCTAGTTTGTACGTACGCGTATACATGTTTCTTGTCTTGAACGAGAGGTATGTACGAGGAAAAAGAGGAAAATATTACTCAACTCTTCATTTATTCATTCATTGTCGTGTTTTTCTGGCAAATCGTATACAAATTTACCATCGCTTACATATGTCAATTGCTCTAGAGATATGGACAAAATGTTAGCCAAGCAACATAATATCGGCTTTGTGCCGTATTATTAGCCACATACGCTGGAATGTTGTGTGCTTCCGTGTCCATTGTGCCGTGTTGCTCTATCGTTTTCCTTGAGTCTGTACCAGAAAGAAGCCACCTCCCTATTGGTCGCTTGTGGGTTTTGTTTCTTGCCTTGCAAGAGCTTCTCTTTCTCTCTCTACATTCATGGATCCATCCCTATCTATATAAGAGGGAGGACACTATGCCATATGAAAAATTTCAAGTTCCATATTCAAAGTCACTGGAATCAGTCCTGGGTGCTTTCTCGATCATATATACCTGTGCCTGTCCGCAGAGTATATTAGATGATTGAGAGGTTAGAGTGACAGAAGTTTTTTTGTGTTTGGGCGAGTACGCCAAAATGAGGTCGTCGACGTCAACTTCATCATCCTCTAGATCCATTTTCAAGATCGATACTAGTAAGTTTCTATATGAGCATATATGTGCCTTGCAATGTTCTTATTATATATTACAAGCTTGAGAATTTTAATTTTTCTTTAAGAAAAAACAAGTTGTTTGTTCTCTTAGCAATGTTGTTTTTTCTGCACCAAACCTTAGCGATCGATGCACACATTGGGTATGAACGTAGCTGGTTTAATTTGTTCCCTGCTTTAATTTGTGGCTAGCTAAACGTTATCGTATCCTTTCAACGTATAGTCAAGCTAGCGCTATAGCAAGCCTTTCATGAAAGGTCAACAAAAAAATCCAATCAAATGCTGTGTCTGTGTGAACTAATGGTGGATATTTCGTAGTTTGTTAAAGAGTTGAAGCATGTTTTCCTTGTTGAGAGTTCCATCTGCAAATCAAGTTGATGTCAATGTAATAATGCCGGGCACTTATCTTGCTACAGCTTGCTACTCCTGCTTGCATGTAAAGCAACGGCATTCTTTACTCGGAAAGAAAATCTGAAAACCATTTCTTGACGCCTTCTCTTGCTGCCCATATATACCACCACACGTTGCTTTGCTTTGCCTTATTGCGTTGCTTGCATTGTGACGTGCTTGCTGCGTGCTCGATCTCTATGTCTCACCTCCAACTCGTACTGATCTCCTGATCGATGCAGCAGCAGCAGCAGCTGACACCATGGAGAGGAGCAGCTCCACCCCTTCCATCACTCCGGCGAGGCTGCCGCCGCCGCCGCCGCCGCGCAGCCAGCCCGACGTCGACGAGGAGTACGACAGCGCCTTCAAGTCCAAGTCCTTCCTCGACCTCTGGTCCCACGCGCACCGCCACCTCAGCCACACCCTCTCCTCCTCCTTCAAGCAGCTATCTTCCAAGTCCAGCGCCAAGGACTCCCGCCATGATGATGACGACGAGGTCGACGCGGCGGCGGCCATGGAGCAATCCTGCTCGTACACCGTTCTTGATGACTTCGTGCTGGAGCCGAGCCCCGAGGTGCTAGCGCGGGGGCGCGGCGGTCGCCAGCGGCGGCGGCGCCGGCGCAGCCGTGTGGAGGCCCTGCTGATCGAGTACTTCGACGTGACGCAGGAGGCCTGCGAGGCGTGCTCCGCGCTGCTCGCCGCCATCGGCGCCGCGCGGCGCCACCACCTCACGCTCCGCCGCCTGCTCGCGCGGCTCGACGACGGCGGCGACAGCGAGGCCGACGGCGCCACCGCCAAGGACGCGATCTCGGAGCACGTCTGCCTCGACAACCCGCTGTCGCCGGGGTGCCTGTCGGGCTTCCACGAGGTGCACGGGCGGTGCGGCCCGCTCGCCGCGCGCCTCGCCGGGGCGCGGCGGCGGCTCCGGCGGCTGGCCCGCGCGATGCGCGTGGCGCGGGGCACGGCGGCGGCGGCGCTCGTGGCGGCGTGCGCGGCGGCCATCGTCGCCGCGGTGGTGTTCGCGGCGCACGCCGTGGTGGGCATCGGCGCGGCGGTCACGGCCGCGGGCGCCGGCGCCGGCGCGGGTCCCGCGGCGGCGGCGCGGTGGGCGGCGGAGCGGGTGAGCGAGCGGCACTACGCGCGCGCCGGCGACGCGGTGGACGCGGCGGCGCGCGGCGCGTACATCGTGGGTCGGGACCTGGACACGGTGAGCCGCATGGTGCGGCGCGCCCACGACGAGCTGGAGCACGGCCGCGACGTGGCGCGCATCGCCGTGCGCGGCCGCGGCGAGAGGCCGCTGCTGCAGGAGGTGGCGAGGGAGGAGGCGGAGTGCGAGGAGGACCTGAGGGAGCAGCTGGAGGAGCTGGAGGAGCACGTCTGCCTCTGCCTCATCACCATTAACAGGAGCAGGAGGATGGTGACGCACCAGATGACGGCAGGCTTGCCGCCGCTGGAGGCGACGATGCCGTCCCAGAATTAACCTGACGTTCGGTTCTTCAGAGACAAAACAAACAGACCATTTATTTGGCTGTTACTGATCTACTATTAACTATCTGTTCATATATATGATTGTAGAGTAGAAATGTGAAGAATAATTCAGAGCGATTGATTGATTCTTTTGTATGTACAGTAGTGCAATAGATAGATAGATAGATAGATTGATAGATAGATAGATAGATAGATAGATAGATAGAGGTACTACTGTAAAGCAATTCCTTACAACATGTACGAGTAAATTTTTTCCCCTTGTGTTTGCTTTCTGAACTTGTTCTGATGGCATAGCAAGCATAAGATTGGAAATCGTCCTTGTTCTGCTGTAGGCCCTGTTCTGATGGTATAGCAAAGCATGAGATTAGGCATGCTTTTGAAATTCCAAATGTGAAGCGCGCTAGCTCCATGATCTCCAAACATCTGGAACCTGTCATCCCTAAGTGAAGATAGAACTGCAGTATCTCATAGGTGTTTGTTTTCTGAACTTATTGTGACAGCATAAGATTGGAAATTGTCATTGTTTTGCTTTTGGCGGTGTAGCAAAGCATAGGATTAACCATGCTAGGTCTGAATTGCAGTTGCATCTTGCATGGTTTGCAAAATTTAAGTGTGAAGCTGCTAAGTCCCTGATACCAAACATTGCTAACCTGTGTCATCCTAAGTGAAGATAGGAGTGACACTGCAATTTGCCCAGAACAAAAGGGAAGTCAATGAGAAACTGAATTGCTGCGAGCTTTTGCAGCCAGAGTTGGAAAAGAGAAGGAGCCAAGAACAAAAATTTAAAAAATGTTTCAAATAATTGGAGATGCGGGGTATCGATCCCCGTACCTCTCGCATGCTAAGCGAGCGCTCTACCATCTGAGCTACATCCCCATATATTAGTTTGAACTATATGGTAAAAACATCATTCTCATCTCGTTCTGCGGCTGCGTGTTAATACTGGAGCTGTATATGGGTTGCAATCCAGCTCAGATAAAAATCCATATCCGACACAGTCAATCAAATTGTTTCCATCCATGTTAATTCGACAATTTCAAAAGTTAGGATTTAAAAATGTTTGGTTGTCGCCTCCTTTCACCACCCAATGCGAGTGGGAACCAACTAAACGCAGGATTTGCCTGCCTCTGTCACGCCCTCGGGTTGGCATGAAAATGAACGGGCATTGGCGCAGAGCATGTACGCGCGCCAATCCATATTTTTTTTAAGTATATAAAAAAACGCACTCCAGTCAACGACCGATGATTAGTATACGGTGTAACTGATTTGTGAGCTTCTATGTGCAAGTTGAAAGTCGCAGATGCACAGGTAGGATCCACAGTGAAAATATGGATTTTAAATGTTTAACCCCCTCTTCATCATATCATATATTACAAAAAATTCACAAAATCATCCAGACAAATGGTGTGTACGATTTAACTGGTGCATATGTAGTAGGAAATAAAGATAAGTTCATTACCAACGATACGCATCAATACACACACAAGAAGGCCGAAGCGGCATGTTGAAGAACAAAAAGGGCCCCAACGCTGAGATTACAAGCAGACAAGACAGAGAAAGATTCTGGGCCGAGCAGGCGTGGGCGGGCAGCTAACCACTGATAAGCAAAGCAAGCAGACCAGCAAAAGAAGCACGGCACTGCCGACCTACATATATAGTAAATCTCGGCCCAGCACACACACATGTGGGCTCCCGGCCCGCGGGCCGCTTATATATAATTAATAGAGAATAATAATAATAATAATCGAAATCTACTTGAACTGCAGCCTGCTGGCGTACGTCTGGCCGAAGGTCCACGCCGGCGGCACGACGTCGGCGAACTCGATGGTCTGGCCGTCGTCGGTGGTGACCCTGAACGAGAGCCCCTGCCCGTTGAGGTACGCCAGCGACTGCCAGTTGGCGCCCCAGTTCCTCGACATGGTGAGCCACCCGGCGGTGCGCGAGCCCCGCACCGCCATGGCGCGCACGGCGCCGGCGGCGGCGACGTTGGTCGGCAGGACCAGCTCGAAGTAGTCCCTACCGGCGACGGTGAACCTGACGCCGCCGCGGCGGCGGCAGGGGACGCGCCGGAAGAGCACCGGCACGATGCCGCCGCGGTAGACGCCGATGCGCTCCCACGCCGGCTGCGCCATGTCGAAGTGCCGCCGCGGCGGGTTGCACCAGCCGCCGTCGTCGCTGGGCAGCGCGTAGTTGGGCGGGCAGAAGTTGGTGGCCGTGACGGTGACGGAGGCGCCGCCGGCGGCGCCGCCGCCGCGAAGGCACCAGCGCGGGTCGGCGCGCGCGTCGCAGGTGAGCTTGAAGCAGCGCCCGCAGGAGGCGCCGTCGTTGAAGAGCGCCGTGCTCAGCGCCGCCGTGCGCGTGCCGTACCCCTGCGTGTAGAGGTTGCCGTACCCGCACGCGCCCCCCATCGTGCCGGACGCGTCGGCGCCGCCGTAGAACGTGGCGGTGCCCTTGGTCCAGCCGGACGGCGCGAAGGCTCCGACGGCCGTCGAGGCGGCGGCGGCGGCGAGCGCCAGAACGACGACGGCCGCCGCGAGGTGCTTGGCCATTATATTGTTTTCAGCACCGTACGTATGGTACTAGTCTGTCTGTACTGTATGCAGAGGCAGTGCGCGGAGGCAGCAGGAGGCCGTGCAAACTGCCGCTGCGAAAGCTGGCCGTGTATATATGGTCGTGGCAGGAGGGGCGCGCATGCGAGAAGGGTGGCACGTGTGTATGTGGTGAGGTTGCTGCTGTAACTATGTGACAGCATGTATGTATGGAGGAAGCTACGCCATGTGACCCTGCTGCATCTCTTTCTCATGTCATGCCAAAGACCCAAACCCAACGCAAGAGTGATAAGGCAGCAATGGACGGAGTGAACGGCCGCCTCCGTCCATCCCATGCATGTTCTGCTCGCCGGAGAACAGGGGATCCGTACTTGAGGTGTTTTTGCGGCTAGGACCTCGGAAAAGTAACCTCTGCACCGGCCATGGCCTTTACTGCTCTGCGTCAGTGATCGGCTTCACAGCCACCGCTTCAGCAGCATGGAACGAATGGCCTGCCCAGGGCACAGAAGCAGCAGGGAGGCGAAGCCAAGCACATGGCCAATCCGAGACGAGACGAGGGAGAGAGCGGTGCACATGGACCCCCGGCCTATCCATCCGGACCTCTGCTCTGCTCATCGTCTCTGCCGCCACCGCAATTCGACAAGCTCCAAACAAGATCACTCGGTTGGCGGATGGCATTCATTCATTACTCTGTAACGATTTCGTTTTCTGGTAACATGAAAATGATGAAATGTCTTCGGATCCGCATGCACAGGAACCTAGTGGATCGAATTGGTATGGTTGGTTCAGACTTTCTGAAGGCTGGTCGCTGAAAGTTCAGAGTACTATTTCTTTACTGACAGGAGGAGATTAGCCTGATTTTGTGATTGCTGAAACGTTTGGAAAATAAAACTTTTGGTTCGAGTGAAGCTTAGGTTTTCCAGATTGACTTCACTGCACTAATAACATTTGACTTGAGATAACACAAATGTAGGCATTTCCAGTGTCAAGACAGCAACCGAGGGTTTCCACTGCATGATGCATATGCCCGTTTGTCTAAGCAATGTAGCTTGGACGATCCACGCACAATGATTGCACGGCGCCGCTACTACACGATTAATCTAGTACCCATACGAAACAGGTTGAGTGAGATGCGGCTTTTGGCATGTTGAGATAAGATTACCATATCAAGTTTTCCATATGCCTCGAGCTCTCGAGTCCTCCAAATTCAGGTCTGTGCTTTTTTTTTATATCTGTAGCCATGAGAAATGAGGGTGCATAGGCACATGCATGGAAATGCAACCGTGAAGTTATCCCATTTCACATCTGGGCTCTAAAAGGCGGCTCTTGGATCCTGGCTTTTCAGCGAATAGTTTGGGTCGATGCAGTTTCTCAAAACTGATTATCAGAGTGACAAATATCGTTCCACATCGACCCGGGCCAAATTCTTCAGTAGAACTTCACTCACTTTCAGAAGAATAGATCAGTTATATAAGTGCTTTGTGCAGATATTTGGGCCAATCTGATGCTGCTCTAGTCGTAATTTGCTTGTTTCTTTAGAAAATTGGATAAGTATATTCCAGGGGTCCAGGCTATGTGCAAAAACAAATGTTGCTGCGAGGTGTGAACAGTGGTGGAGTGGTCAGCTTGTGGCTGAGAAATTGCGGCGCCTGGGCTTAGCAGGCCAATCAAGTCAGGAAGGTGACTTGGGCCAGCGGATAGACCATTACCTAAGCTAATATAGCTCGTGCTGTTCCTTCAGAAATTTGTGGTTAAGTCAACCATTGTTTTCTTCAACCGTACCTATTGTACTTCAAGTCCTGCGCTGACTTTGGTTATAAACTCGGTTGCTTCAGACCCAATATAATGCATGTACTCCGTAATGTTTATTTCTTCACCTTGCTTACATTTGTTTGAGCTTTTTTCTGGTGAGAAACTGAGGATTCTTACATAACGCTCCTGCATATTAGGGCATTAGGCTACTAGCTGACAATAACGTCAAACCTAACAGAAGCAGAGAAAAACTAACGGTAGTTTCTCACTTTCTAATATTCCATCCATTTCAAATTATAGTTCACTTTCAAACTTCTCTATTTTTTACCAAATACTATAAGAAAAATATGAATAATTCATAATACTAGATAAATGCACTACCAATACATATTTTGTGGTTTGTACAATGAAAAGAAATTGGTAGTCCAGATATTAATGATTTTTTTATAATTCTAGTCAAAATTGGAAAAGTTACTTAGAAGAAAAAACTTAAGTGAATAATAATTTAGAGCGGATGAAGCATTTATGAGTGTATTGTCTCTTTCTTAAAATTTGTTTTTGCTATACACCTCAAAACTAATTTCTCAATATAATATGATTTAGGCAAACTTAAAAGAAGAGGTGAGAGTGGGTGTTGATGTGGACCGTCGCTGTCCGAAAGGCCATGGTTAAGGATGGTGGATGTCAAAGAAGAGATTTGGCTAGCACCATCATTGTTGGAAGAGACATCTCTCGCTCGATGGCTGGCATGTAACGATGTATTTTTCTGACTAAGACACACACATGGACACATAACAAAGACTAAACTATTCCATCCAGCCAAAAAATAAGTTACGTTCTGGATATTGGCATGGTCTTCAAAAGACAACTTCGGCTTGTATTTTAATAGCAAAAAAAGTATGTTTTCATGAAACTGCACGTTTCAAGATACATATACTCGTACATTTCTAGACATCATACTCAACACATAAAAAGTGATATGCAACTAAAGCTTAGAATATTTGACTGTAAGCAACTCTAACGTTAATTGTCACTTGTGACCAGGGAGTATATAATCACCCAAATTTTGAGAACCAAGCAACAGCTGAGATTGTTTGCAAAGGTGGTTGGAAATTTTTTCTACTTGGGATAAAACCCCAAAAGCCTAGCCAACACGTTGTGTGTCTCTCGATAAATCTGACAATTTTTGGTGGCTCCCATGGTGACTTCATCGTTATTAAAAGATTTGGCAGTTCAGTCTTCTGCAGGCGTTTCTATAGGTAGGTGTGCAAGGGTGACCATGCATGACTCTGAGCGTGTCTTCAATTTTGATTTCTGCCTAGGATCCTCCCAAGTATTTATAGTAATAATTCTCCAATTAAATACTTCCCAACAAATATGCTCGACAGTATTCATAGTTTCATACATGTATATATATAAAAAAATCAGAGATCGATTGTGTTGACACGAAACCGCGCCAACAATAAGCACGCGGAGTAGCTCCTTGCTGCCCTTCCGCGCAAAGCGATCAGACCGGTTTTGATAACCGGTCAGACCGGTTTCGCCGGCGGTGCCTGGTGAGAGACCAACGAACGCCCGTCCGGGAGGGACCCCGTCAGGACAGGCGCACCTTGGGTTGTTCTAGGATCGGCAGGCCACCTAGAACGCCTTCAATCGACATAGAGACGAAGGAAGAACAGCATGGTAGGGTTGGAAGAGAAGGGTAAAGAGATAAAAGTAAAGACAAAACGATAAAAGGTAGATTTGATAGATTCGATTGGATGATGATTCTCAATCGGCCATGACCCTTTATATTTATAGGGTGGGGAAGTCGTACCCCTTTAGGTCGGTTTACAATATGGGATAAAACTCTAAAGTCCTAAACCTACTCCAACACGGGAGAAACCGGTCAGACCGGATAGGGAAACCGGTCAGACCGGTTTGGCCGTTGCTAGATCGGCTACAGTAAAACCGGTCTGACCGCTTCCTAGAACCGGTCTGACCGGTTGCCCTCGGCCTGATAGGCAACTGCCAATTTTGGGTGCGAACATATGCCCCCCTGTTTTCTGGCAAAGCTTGCGTGTCAGAAAACATCTACAATGATCAAAATTGACTAAAGACGATGATTAACAGTACATCGTCCATATAATGGTCTCTAAATCTTTATGGACGCTATTGTAGCCGAAATATCAAATTTATGCATGTTGCAATTTTTATGATTCTATTTTGGCTTATGAACGTCATATCTAACAACTGAAGCTTTGATTTGGCCATGGCATCCAATTGTAACTCCTTGGTGTATCATAAGAATAATATTGATAGATGTAAAAAGAAAACCAAGGATCGTACCAAAACCATGAATCATAATTGTTTATACCTGAATATATATTCCATGGCACATGTAGGGATGAAAACGGATCGGATCGGAGCGGATAATATCTTTACCATATCCTCATCCACCTTTTTTCGTCGGATGCGGAGCGGAGCGGATATTACCCGAATACGGTTATGGATACGGATTTTGTCGGATATCGGAGATGGTACGGAAGCGGATCGGAGTCGGTGCGGAAGCGGATTAAAATAGACGGATAATACATACTTTTGTGTAACTTTTTATGATGGTGAATATTTTCTAACGAAAACCACAATAAAATAATATAACATGAAAAATACTCCCCTTTTGTAGTTTACGACACAACTAAAGTAACCTTAACAGTTGACAGTGGTACTTCACACTTCACCGGTGTATTTTTGTGTGATAAATATACCTGAGGGTTTGTGGGCTATAAAATATTATGTATATATGTGGGTTGGGCTTAAATTTTATTATAGTAGGTTCACAAAAGTAGTCGGATATCCTATTATAAGCTTCGGATAATCTGCAATCAATTATCGGATAATCCATATCCATCGGATTTCACTAAAACCATATCCTACTCCGCATCCACACAGAATCGGATTCGGATTATCCATATCCGCGCGGATATCCAAAACTCTTCTCCATATCATTAAAATTCGGTTTCGGATCGGATCGGACGCGGAAACTATCCACACCACTTTCATCCCTAGGCACATGCATCGATGAAAAAACGATGAAGACCAATGTGATGACCGTCGATGCTTCTTTGCTTTTGGTGATGAAAAATTCCAACTTTGATCTTCTAACCGATTACTTTGCTTTTGCTCGGCTATCTTCTGATATTTATGTAACAATTCAGCAAAGCTTGGCTTCTTCTTCATCACCTTGCTCTTTGAAGTGACACTTGCAGATTTATCAATTTTTTTGTCAAACCGGTCAGACCGGTTTTTAGAACCGGTTAGACCGGTTCCTTCAGAACCAGTCACACTGAGATCATATTGCCCCCCAGCCGAACATGATTGTTGCTCAGCTATAATATTTGTGATATGCTTATTATTGGGGACAATTTGATCAACAGAACTAGCCGATGAATTTTCAATTATCGGCTTTTCTATGTCCAGTGTCAATTCTGAATTTTTATTTAATCTTCCATCTTTCTTGACACGATATACTTGTTTAATCACCTTACGCTTATTTTTCTGTGTGGACCGATTCTTTTGATTAAAACGGTCATTATGCATAGGTGATGGCTCATTAATTACCAGCTCCCTATAGGTAATATAATCTGAACACAAATATCTAGGAGGAGACGGCATATATGAATTATAATACCAAGGAGAATAAAAATAAGGCACATTAAAACAAAACTCCCATGGCATCGGTGTAGGTGATCCATACGGTGGAAACGACATTGATTTGTGAGAATTATTCCATTGCCGATCCCGATTATGGAACTTCTCTCTATGAGAAGATTTTGACTGTTTGGAATTTTTAAACCGACTAGCATCATTGACATTATTTTGTCTTTGAGACTTAGCCGGAAGTTTCTTGTTACACTTCGGCTTTTCTCTTTGATGCTTATGACGGCCTTTGGATTCAATGGTTTTCCAAACACCAATCTCGGGCTTCTTTGGCTTAACCATCTTTGGTTTTGATTTATTTTTTGAAGCCCTAGGTGAAGCGGTCAGACCGGTTTAAGAACCGGTCGGACCGGTCTGGGCACCGGCCAGACTGGTTGTGTTGCAACCATCACCTTTGCCTTTGTTCTGTTGCCCCCCGAGTGTCGAAATGCTATATGTAGCCTCTATGCTCTGGCTAGGGGATTTTGAATCAACAATTTCGGCTAGAGACGGCCGATTTGTTTCTTGACCAACAACATCATAATTTGGTAAGTTGCAAGGATCAATAATAGCATTAGTCGGCTTTTCAATAACCAACTCTTGATCGACAGGAATTGAATCTACCTTATCCTCTTGAGTAATCAAAAATTTAACATAGGCAGATAGACGGGTAGATATAGTACCGGAAGATTGTATCTCCTTTAATATGGCGATGGTCGATGGTGGCTGCCACTCTTTAATCTTGATAACACCTTGTTCTGTCTTAATGAAGCAAGACAAGAATATCCTTTCAATTGCTCTGTCATATTCCTGATAATATTCTTCAATCAGCTCTTTACACGACATCAAATCACTTGATAAATCAGCCATGATAACCAGAGATTTCTTCCCCAGCGGAGTCGCCAAAATATGTTGACACGAAACCGCGCCAACAACAAGCACGCGGAGTAGCTCCTTGCTGCCCTTCCGCGCAAAGCGGTCAGACCGGTTTTGATAACCGGTCAGACCGGTTTCGCCGGCGGTGCCTGGCGAGAGACCAACGAACGCCCGTCCGGGAGGGACCCCGTCAGGACAGGCGCACCTTGGGTTGTTCTAGGATCGGCAGGCCACCTAGAACGCCTTCAATCGACATAGAGACGAAGGAAGAACAGCATGGTAGGGTTGGAAGAGAAGGGTAAAGAGATAAAAGTAAAGACAAAACGATAAAAGGTAGATTTGATAGATTCGATTGGATGATGATTCTCAATCGGCCATGACCCTTTATATTTATAGGGTGGGGAAGTCGTACCCCTTTAGGTCGGTTTACAATATGGGATAAAACTCTAAAGTCCTAAACCTACTCCAACACGGGAGAAACCGGTCAGACCGGATAGGGAAACCGGTCAGACCGGTTTGGCTGTTGCCAGATCGGCTACAGTAAAACCGGTCTGGCCGCTTCCTAGAACCGGTCTGACCGGTTGCCCTCGACCTGACAGCCAACTGCCAATTTTGGGTGTGAACAGATTGCACCCATTTCGTTCCCCTTGAACTCCAAATCCGGTGAACCCCTGAAGATGGGTGCTGTAGCTGAGACGATACCTGCCGTGCTGCTCCGGTTCCTGCAGCTGGGTGTGTTCTTGGCCTTTGGAGTTGCTGCGTTGAGCTCGGCCGCGCAGGGCTCTAGGGTTCATCACTACGATTTCGTCGTAAGTTCATCTAGTATGTCTTTAAATTTGTATTTTCTTCTGGTGTTTTCATTAGCTTTGTTGTACGTACGTACGTCGCTTCTGTTCGGTCCTCCTCCGCCCATCGGTTGTTTCAGTAGTTGTTGCTGCTGCTGCTGCTTTGCTTCTGTTGCTACAGAGAGTCCTGCTTCATTGTTCATTTCGAATTTTAGCCGATGTTTGAAATATCTTTGGAGAGGTGTAGTTCTTGACTTTGGAGATGCAAAAAATTCTCTTCTCCCGTGTCAAATCTACTCGATCCCCTTCTTGCTGTGCTGCATTTCGATCATCATGAACACCCTGTCCCTGCACTACGCGCAGAAATGCAAATCATTGATTTTGAAATGAATGGTTTCTTGTTCTAGAGATGCAAAGTACTACTCGTAGCGAATAATATTCAGATTTCGAACGGGGTACGTTTTGCTGTATATTCATAATGTGGTATTTAATTTGTTAGTTTTTAGTTAAGAATGGCCCGTAGTGCTGATGTTCTAGCTGTCTCTAGTAATGACGATGGCGTGGTTAATTATTTCTGATGGTTGGCAGATAAAGAAGGTGAACGTGACGAGGCTGTGCCGGCAGAAGAGCATCCTCACCGTCAACGGCGAGTTCCCCGGCCCCACCATCCACGCTCACCGGGGCGACGTCATCGTCGTCAACCTCCGAAACCATGGCGACAAGAACATCACCATCCACTGGCACGGCGTCGACCAGCCTCGGAACCCGTGGTCCGACGGGCCGGAGTACATCACGCAGTGCCCCATCCAGCCCGGCGCCGCCTTCGCCTACCGCGTCGTCCTCTCCAGCGAGGAGGGCACCCTCTGGTGGCACGCCCACACCGGCTTCGACCGCGCCACCGTCCACGGCGCCATCGTCATCCTCCCCCCCGGCGGCGGCGCCGCCGCCGGCTTCCCTTTCCAGACCAACCCCCCGGCGCGGGACACGATCCCGCCCATCATCCTCGGCGAGTGGTGGCGGGACGACGACGCCGACCGGCTCCTGCGGGACGCCGTGCGCACCGGCCGCGACGTCAAGCCGTCGGACGCCGCCACCATCAACGGCGAGCCCGGCGACATGTTCCCGTGCTCCGCCGCTGGGACCTTCCGGGCGCGCGTCGTGACGGGGAAGACGTACCTGCTCCGGGTCATCAATGCCGGGCTCACCAACGACGTGTTCTTCGCCGTCGCCGGGCACCGCCTCACCGTCGTCGCCACCGACGCCCGCTACACCAAGCCCTTCGCCGCCGACCACCTCATGGTCGCCTCCGGCCAGACCGTCGACGCGCTCCTCCACGGCAACGCCACCGCCGCCGCCGGCAACTACTACATGGCCGCGCGGAGCTTCTCCTCCGACACCAGCGTCGACTTCAACAACAGCACCGCCACGGCCGTCCTCGAGTACGCCGACGCCGGCGGCGAGGGCACCCGCGCGCCGCCGGCGTTCCCCGACGCCCTGCCGGCCGTCGACGACACGGCGGCGGCGGCGGCGTACACGGCGCGGCTCCGTTCCCTCGCCACCGACGCCCACCCTGTCGACGTGCCGGCGCGCGTCGACGAGCGGCTGTTGGTGACGATGGCCGTGAACCTGCTGGCGTGCTCGCCGGACTCACCGTGCTCCGGCCCCCGCGGCGCCCGCCTGGCGGCGAGCCTCAACAACGTGAGCTTCCAGACCCCGTCGTCCACCGACATCCTCAGCGCCTACTACCGCCGCCGCCGCCGCCGCGGCGGCGGCGGCGATGTCTACGACGCAAACTTCCCCGACGAGCCGCCGTCGCGGTTCAACTTCACGGACCCGGCGATCCCGGCGGCGGGGCTGGTCGGGCCGTTCACGGAGCGGCGCACGACGGTGAAGGTGGTGGAGCACGGCGCCGCCGTGGAGGTGGTGTTCCAGGACACGGCGGTGCTGGGCACGGAGAGCCACCCGATGCACCTGCACGGCTACAGCTTCTACGTCGTGGGGCGAGGCCTCGGCAGCTTCGACGGCGGCGGCGGCGGCGACACCGCCGGATACAACCTCGTCGACCCGCCGCTGCAGAACACGGTGGCCGTGCCCAAAGGCGGCTGGGCGGCGATCCGGTTCCGCGCCACGAATCCCGGCGTGTGGTTCATGCATTGCCACTTCGATCGGCACGTGGTTTGGGGAATGGACACGGTGCTCATCGTGAGAGATGGCAAGGTCCCTGGAGACAAGATGATGCCGCCGCCTCCCAACATGCCCAAGTGCTGATGGAACAGCAGACGAACAGGGCATGCATCACAGCTAGTGTTGCTCGCATTGCGATTTGTTCACACTTTTTTTCAGTACACTGTTCATTCACATGGCAATCAGCAGGTTTAAGGGAGAATTAGGCTTGTTGATCGCATGTTAGTTTTGTGCTTCAAGTTGAAGAGAAGTAGAGAACCCATGTTCACTCTGACATGCTAGAGAGAATTTTGATCGCATTACTCACGGACTCAGAACAAAGTGCCTGCAAATTGACTTTTGACACATCGCAAGAAGCAGAGTATCGAGTATGCTGCTTGAAAGAGAATTCAGCGTATGGATCGCCGGGGTTTTGATTCCCTGGTGGTCTTGGTTTTATGGATACTTTGGGCTGAGCGCAATGCACGCACCTTTGATCAGCGAACAAGATCGACAAACGATCTGCAGCAGGCGATTAGAGAAGAGATCAGGGACCGGGTGCAAGCTGGTTATAGGACTCTTGGGCCAATTGCTGTAGTTCTGGGCTTGCCTCCGTTAGCTAACTCCAGGAATCTTGGTCGCCAATTAGCGACAGTGTAAATCTTATAGAGCTTTGCGCTTGCGCTTGTCAGCACCCCCGTTGACAAAAGCGCTTAGGTTGTATTTTTCTCTTCCTCTTAATGAATATGGTCGCGAAAAAAAGAAGCAGAGTATCGATCAACTGTAGGTTAAAGGTTTATTCGTATATGAACGATATATGTAATGATCACCAAATGCCACTATTAGGCAAACGAAGATAGTGCTAAGATTACAATTTCTTAAGTTTTTTTAGTACAATACTTTTGCGTGCTTCGAGTTGCAGAAAAACCACATGTCCACTCTAACGTAATGTAACATGTCGGAGTGAATTTAAATCGCATCGTCGTTCATGGATTAAGAGCTGAACGCCTGCCGGCAAAGCGAAGGTTGCCTCGCCCTCTCTGATCCTGTTGGAACGATCAATGAAATTCTGATGTCATCACAAAATGCCCCTCTCAGCACTTATTACCAAAGTAATTTATACACGTCAATCAGCTGAAAAAAAAACTACCCACCCTATCCTGTAACGATCTATATGCACCTGAACTCTGAATCATCGATCTGTATAATGATGTATCTGTACACAACCACACAATCAATTCAGTAGACCAGTCGCCCGCCTGAAGGAAACTGCGCGCTGACGGGCGGGCGTCAGACAAGAACTGCTACGGCCAGCAGCAGAGGAAGCAGCAGCGAGAGGAGGCCTCCCATTCCCAGCGCGCGGGGCGATCCGGCCGACCTCGGCACGGGCGCCGCGCCGGGGTACCTGTTGTTGGCGTCGTTCTGCTTCGGCGTCAGCGTCGTGGGCCTCGCCGGCGCCGGCGCCGGGCCGGGGCTTGGGCTCGCATCCGGGGCGTCTGCTGCTCTTGCGTTCTTGTAACCTGCAGGTAGGCGGTTGTTTTCGTCAGGGCCGGGCCATCAGATGAGATCAGATCAGTGTTATTGTAGGTAGGTGATGCAATGAGAGATCGAGCTAGGCGCGTGATCTTTATTACGTACAGTCGAATTTCTCCCAGCCGAGGACGGATCTCTCCCGGTTGAAGACGACCTTGAGCCCGGTCATGAAGTTCTCTGCATGCATATATATCAATATCATCAATGGATCGGATCGTCGTACTTCACCCCTTTCAGTGCTCTACTGGAAATGGAACAGTAGATCAGATCTTACGGCCGACGATGTTGATGCTGATTTCGCTCTTGAGGATGGCCAGGCAGTAACCGATGGCATGGCCACTGACCCTGTCATACAAGACAATGATCGGATCGGTGACCGGGAACAGGGCTCCCCCCGCGGTCGTCAGGCTCACGATCGGGAGCTCCACCGCTGTTTGGTTAGGGCTCAGCCTGTAGCAGTACTCGAAGGGAAAACGGCCTGCAGAGCCACTGCTGAAATTGGCTCTCCTCTCGCGGATCTCCGAGTTGAACTGCACGTACGTATTCCGACAATAAACAACAGTAGACAATTAGACATCCATCAGTTGTTGACAACAGTAGGTACGTTTCGATGATGAACACGATTAAGCAATTAATGCAATCTCACTCACATTGGTGGCGAGCTCTGTGTACTCCGGGTCGTTGAGGTACGTGAAGGAGGTGCCGGAGTCCATGACGGCGGCGAACTCCACCGGCACCGACTTGCTGCCGGCGTTGATCGCCGTGAAGCTCACGTTGTACGTCGGGCGCGTGCTCCCGGCGGTGACGAAGAGCGTCTCGGACTGCCCGGCGCCGCCGGCGTCGCCGAAGTTGATCCGGCCGACGCCGTCGTCGCCGAAGCACATGGAGAAGCTGTCGGACGCGACGAGACCCTTGGCGGCGAGCACGCTGGCACGGACACCTTGTCCATGCCCAGGCCCATCAGGCCGTCGAAGGCGCCGCCGTCGAGGAACACGCCCGTCTGCACCTGCCCGCACCCGAACACGACGGAGGCCTTCACGTCCTCCACGGCGGCGCCGCCGGAGCCCGGGCCCTCCCTGGTGAGGTGGAGCACGTCCTCGACGAGCACGCCGGAGGAGGAGGTGTTGGCGGACACGTAGCGCACGGCGTACGGGCAGCTGCCGTTGGTGGCGGCGCTGCAGGCGTTGGGGCGGTCGCAGAGCGCGTTGTCGCAGGTCACCGGCTTGCTCGTCGACGACAGCCGCGGGCTGTAGGGCTGCAGGCCCGTGTCCTGGCCGCCGGTGGCGTTGCGGATGGACGCGCACTGCTTGCAGTCGCAGGGCACCCAGAAGAGGTCGCTGCCGGTGTCCAGCGCCACCAGGAACGTCGCGTTCGGCGTGCCAAGCCTCACCTCCGCGTAGTACAACCTGCACGTCCATGAATAATCCGTCGATTATATTGATTGAAGCTCTGTTCTTGGTTTGGAACGAAATCGATTATGATCGAGGCCGGGGAATTGAACGCACGATCCGATGTATTGGTAGGTGATGTTGCCGGCGGCGAAGGTGAGGAGGCCACCGTCGGCGGCGGCGAGGCCGCGGCGGGCGAGGTGGGCGCGGTCGTGGCGGGAGAGCTCGGAGTAGTACTCGGGCGAGCCTTTGGCCGGCCACTCCGCGGCGAGGGCGGGGTGGCCACGGGCCTCCGCCCACCGCCGGACCACCGGGGAGGAGCGGTGGTGGAGGTCGAAGCCGACGCAGGACGACGCCGCCGCCTCCCCGACGTCGGCAAGCATACAAGCCGTGATGGCGACGGCGAAGCAGGCGACGACGATGTCCTGGCGGTAGTGGGTGGAGTGACCCATGACGCGCGCGCGGTGGAGAGAGGCCGGGCGGGGAGACGTGCAATGGCGGCAAGACGAGGTGGTGGGTGGTGAAGTTGGTGGGTTGAACCATTAAAATACCAGTACTGGAGAGGGCGCCGGCGGGAGGAGGAAGAGAAGACCCGAGGCCGCAGAGGTCAAAGTCTCCCCTCCCCGGCCAGCCGTGGGTGTTGCTTTCGTCAACGGTGAGGCTGGGGGGAGCTTGAATTGGAATTGGAATGGATGGAGGCAGCAGAAACGGTGAGCGCAGTGGCTTGGCTTGGCCGGCGTGGGGTGTGGAGGAGGAGGACGACGAGGGGTGGTGTGGTGTGGCGGGACGACGGCCAGGTCGTGTCTCCTCCGCGTATGACTCCGTCGCGCTAGTCCTTGTCACCGGGGTGAACATTCTATGGCTAGGTCCTTGATCTTTTAACTAATCGTATGGCATGCTCTTCTTTGCTTTCCCCCCTTTGATCTATCATTTCTTCTGCCTTTTGTTTTGTTTTGCCTCACGGTTATTACTTCAAGGGGATATATCCAGTGCAAAACAACCCCTTCGTGCATGAATCAACATCATGTGGATCAGATTGTGGTTTCTAAAGTTTACACGGAGGAATTGGTTTCCACCTGATACGTTGCCTTACTTCAAACCATATAGTTAAAATTAAAATTAACATAACACTTACCATTCAAGTAAATCACCAGTAGCTTAGGTACATAATTAATGATATTTTGAAAGCGGGAGGACTTGTATGAAAAGTTGTGGAGTGGACTTTTCACTCTCACCAGTTCACATCGTTGATTATTCCTGGTCGCTATTTCTTTTTCGTAGAAAAAAAAGAAAAAAAATAGTCCTGGTCGCGGGAAGTGGCACTACGTACATCAGCCCATGTGACGTCCAGGAACAGCTCAAATCCTGGAATCCAATCTAGGTCGTTCAACCAACCATTTGGCCTTAGATTGCTCTCCATATGCTTATATTATAATGAATACATAAATTAAATTCTTTAGTTTTGTTCGTCGTGCCGGCAGCTTGGCCTGACGAGCCTGCAATCTAGGACATATAAATACATATATCTTTTTTCTGCGGAAGAATATAAGCAAGTATTGTAAGTTTTGTCAACTCCGTCTGTGCCAGCGATCGCTAGGTATGTAGGAGAAATCGTCTCACTATCCATCAATCACTTGACCCCAAAAGCCTAAACGATGAAAAATGAATGAACAAGATAAATCGCATGCATCTTCATTTTGTAATACATCAGGACTGCTCGCTAATCACCTAATAAATACTCATTTAGAAAAAAAAACGTGTAGCCAAAATGTACTACAACTTGGTAGCAGCTGTACGTAACGATTTTGTTAGAAGCTAGTACATGCTTGCCTGACCCTTGACTAATGACTACCTCCATAGTATTGCCGTCTTCTCCACGGTGAAAGAGAGCGAAAGAACGCGGAAGTTGGAGAAAGTTTGGCACCTCACGACCGTCACCATACGAGTCATGATGTTAACATGTATTGGTACGTATTTGGACTTATTGGAAATGCTTCTTGGTCCCAGACAAAAGTGAGAACGCGACATATCTTTCTTCCCCCCTAAAGCAGAAAATCTGTGTTTTGGCATGACTAAGCAAAATTATACTATGTCCATTCAAAATTACAGTTTATTTTAGTTGTCTTAAGTTAAAATCATATGGTTTTGATCAAGTTCATAGAGATATAGTAATATTTTAAAATATATATACTTGGATGGATATTGTAAATGTCGCTTTCCCCAAAAGAAATTGGTCAAAACTAGAGTGAGCTCTAATTTGGAACACAGTAAGTGTTTTCTTTCTATTGTAGGTGGTTTCTGTAAAAGATGATCACCGACGTTTTTAATTTGTTTATTATATACTTCCTACTAAAATATAGGGAGGTCTAATTTTGAACGTACGGAATGGTCGAAAAAGATTGAACGTACGGAAAGCTCAGCTCAGTTTGCTTTTCTATTAAGGCCCGATACCGTCTTACTGGCCCAGTTGGTTTGGTGGGATGGGAGAGGAGAGAAAATGGATACAGCCCAAGACGACGAGGCCTGCAACTCGGCATCGGCATCGGCATCGGATCGGCCCACTGCATGTCTTCAGTCTTCTCTTCACATCGGCATCATCGGAGTTAGTTCTTCCTTCTTCGCTGGCACTAGCACGGGTTCCGGCGACTTGTTGCTACTTGTCTGATAGACTTGTGCTGACCAGTCACCTGATTTCCTGAGAATGAATAGACCTATCACCTTTCTCTTAAACACTTCATCATCGTTTCTAGTATCAGTTTAAGTTCTTCAGTCTTACTGTACCTCTGAATGGATAAATGAGTCAATATATAAGAAGAGTGCAGAGAGGATGGATTAAGAAATTAAACAAGGGTGTCAGATAGCTTCTGGTAGGGTAGGGTGCTTCAGTTTGCTCTGGGAGAGTGGTAGGTTAGGCGGCACATGCATATTAAGCGCATATGCATGCACCTAGTTTACTTCATCTGCATGATGGTATTGTTATATATATAATTCAAGTGGGCCGCTCAGAGATTTTGTAGGGAACATGCGTGATTCCATCTCCAATCTATCTGACTATCTATCTCTGCTGCCTCCCTCCGTACATCGCCGTGCAGAGAACCTGCACGGAACCTGCCTACAGAATACTGTCTCTACCACACAGATGTCTCATGCTGAATGGCTACAAGTCAGCTTCCAGATCCTATATATACCTTTCTTTTTCTGCAAACATCTTCTACACCCTTCATTCCCTTCTACTCCTGAAACCAAATACTATTTTTTAAGCATGAAACCAAATCCTTAGGACAGCATTATTATATATAGACAAATATATAAAAATCAGCATTTCAGTAAGCTAGTTGCTCATCAAAACACCCAAGGTTCTAGGCCGTTTCGGATAACTCTTATCGTCTGTATGAATTATTAGTTGTCACTTCTTGAGTAATGCACAGGCCGAGCTGTGCCCGCTGGGATTGTGACAACCGGGATTCAGACTGACAGCAATGGCGCTGGCTTGACGAAAGCTTTATAGTTACTACTTATTTTTCTTCGTTTCAAACCATCGTACGCTTGATGTCATCAGGACTTTTGATGAGAAGATTGTTATTCATCATGCCTCAGCAGACAAATGGTGACGTTTTCACTGAGAAGCATGCGCAAAGAATTTCCAGTCCAACAATGAGGCCCCGAATTTCTGTACTTGCTCTGCTGGACGACCACAATTCTCCTGGAAACTTCGTCACAACCAAGACTTTGGCTGTGTTTAGTTCCAAAAAGTAGATAGGAAAATTTGGTGAAAATGTCACATCGGATACTGTAGGGTACTGTAGCACTTTTTGTTTGTTTGTGGTAATTTTTGTCCTACCATAACCTAACTAGGTTTAAAAGATTCGTCTCGTCGTGTATATTAAAACCATGCAACAACAACATAGCCTTTTATCCCAAGCAAGTTGGGGTAGGCTAGAGGTGAAACCCAAAAAGTAACAAAAAACAGAAAATAGAGTTAGGGGGAACAGAAAAAAAAGCAAAGATCACAGCTCAGACACGTTGATTGCTAGTCTCCAAGCGCTCCTATCCATAGCTAAATCCTTAGAGATATTCCACTCCTTAAGGTCTCTCTTAACCGACTCGTCCCAAGTTAGTTTAGGCCGACCTCTACCTCTCTTAGCATTATCGACCCGTTGCAGAACCCCACTACGCACCGGCGCCTCAGGAGGCCTCCGTTGAACATGTCCAAACCATCTCAACCGATGTTGAGTCAATTTCTCCTCAATTGGTGCTACCCCGACCCTATCCCGAATATCTTCATTCCGTATCCTATCCCTTCTTGTGTGCCCACAAAACCAACGCAACATATGCATCTCTGCTACACTTAGTTGTTGTATATGCCGCCTTTTTGTAGGCCAACATTCAGCACCGTATAGCATCGCCGGGCGAATCGCCGTCCTATAGAACTTACCTTTTAGCTTTTGTGGTACCCTCTTATCACAGAGGACGCCAGAAGCTTGACGCCATTTCAACCAACCGGCTGAAATTCTATGGCTAACATCTTTATCAATATCACCATCCTTTTGTAGCATCGATCTCAAATACCTAAAAGTCTCCTTCTTGGCCACCACTTGCCCATCGAGCCTGACATCTCCCTCTTCATATCTACTCCCACTGAAATCGCACATCATATACTCAGTCTTGGTCCTGCTAAGTCTGAAACCTTTTGACTCCAACGTGTGCCTCCACAACTCTAACTTCCTATTAACACTTGCTCTACTCTCGTCAACCAACACCACATCATCAGCAAAGAGCATACACCAAGGGATATCACCTTGTATATCCCTTGTGACCTCATCCATCACTAAAGCGAATAAATAAGGGCTCAATGCTGACCCCTGATGCAGGCCTATTTTAATTGGAAAATCACTAGTGTCTCCACCACAAGTGCGGACAACCGTCATCGCATCCTTGTACATATCCTTGATGAGGGTAGTGTACTTAGTTGGGACTTTGTGCTTTTCCAAGGCCCACCACATGACATGTCTTGGTACTTTATCATATGCCTTCTCGGGGTCAATAAAGACCATGTGCAAGTCCTTCTTCTGTTCCCTATGTCTCTCCATCAATTTTCGTATTAGAAAAATCGCCTCCATAGTCGACCTTCCAGGCATGAACCCAAACTGGTTTTGGGTCACACTTGTCACTCTCCTAAGGCGATGCTCGATAACCCTCTCCCAAAGCTTCATCGTATGGCTCATCAGCTTAATCCCACGGTAGTTAGTACAACTTTGAACGTCTCCCTTGTTCTTGAAAATCGGTACTAATATACTTCTTCTCCATTCTTCAGGCATCTTGTTTGCCCTAAAAATGAGGTTAAAAAGCTTAGTCAGCCATACTATCGCTCTGGCACCCAAGCATCTCCACACCTCAATAAGGATACCATCAGGGCCCATCGCTTTACCTCCCTTCATCCTCTTCAAAGCCTCCTCAACCTCTGCCTCCTGAATTCTCCTCACAAAACGTCTATTGGCATCATCAAACGAGCCATCCAACTCAAGTGTCGAACTCTCATTCTCCCCATTAAATAACTTATCGAAGTACTCTCGCCATCTGTTCTTGATCTCCTCATCCTTCACCAGAAGTTGATCGGTCTCATCTTTGATGCATTTGATTTGGTTGATATCCCTTGTCTTCCTCTCGCGGATCCTCGCCATCCTATAAATATTCTCCTCCCCTTCCTTCGTGCTTAGCCGCTGATAAAGGATATCATATGCCTGACCCTTTGCTACACTCACAGCTCTCTTTGCAGCCCTCTTTGCTAATTTATAGCCCTCGATGTTGGCTGCACTCCGATCAAGGTGAAGGCGCTTGAAACACTCCTTTTTCTCCTTAATAGCCCTTTGCACCTCGTCATTCCACCACCAGGTGTCTTTCGCTTCTTGTTTTCCTCCCCTACTCACGCCAAACACTTCTAAAGCCACCTTTCGAACACATGTTGCCATCTTTAGCCACATGTCGTCTGCATCTTCTCCATCCTCCCAAGGCCCCTCGCCTAACATCCTGTCCTTAAACGTTTGCGCTGCTTCTCCTCTAAGCTTCCACCACTTCGTTCTCGCTATCTTGGCACGTTTGTCCTGCTGGACACGTACCCGAAATCTGAAGTCCGCCACCATCAACTTGTGTTGAGGGACAACACACTCCCCAGGTATCACCTTACAATCTAAGCACGCCCGTCTGTCCTCCCTCCTTGCAAGGATAAAGTCGATCTGGCTCGAGTGTTGTCCACTACGAAAGGTCACCAGATGAGATTCTCTCTTCCTAAAGAGGGTATTCGCTAACAACAAGTCGTAAGCCGAAGCGAAGCTCAAAATATCCTCCCCCTCTTGATTCCTACTACCATACCCGAACCCCCTGTGCACTCACTCAAAACCTACATTAGACGCACCCACATGACCGTTGAGATCTCCTCCTATGAAGAGTTTCTCGCTGATAGGCACAGTACTAACCATGCTATCCAAATCTTCTCAAAACTGCATCTTGGTGCTCTCACTAAGACCTACCTGAGGGGCATATGCAATGATCACATTCAGAGCCAAATCTCCAACTACCAACCGGACTAGGATAAATCGGTCGCCATGCCTCCTAACATCAACAACTCCATCCTTAAGGCTCTTATCGATCAAGATGCCTACACCATTCCTACCCGAAGTTACCCCCGTATACCAAAGCTTGAAACCAGTATTTTCTACTTCCCTCGCCTTTTGGCCCTTCCATTTAGTCTCCTGAACGCATAGAATATTTACACGCCTCCTAGTTGCTACATCGACTAACTCTCGTAACTTACCCGTTAGAGACCCTACGTTCCAACTACCCACCCGAAACCTAGTTGGCTCGGCTAGCTTCCTTGCCCTTCGCACCCGTCGAGGGAAGTGCAAAGACCCTTGCTCATTTTTCACTACACCCGGGCGCCGATGTAGCGCGCCACTAAGGAAATGACGACCTGGTCCTTGCTCACTTGACACCGTGCCCAGACCGCGACACGACGCGTCCCGGGGGAGACAACCCGACCCTTGCTCATTTAACACCATACCCGAGTTCCGATATGGCGCGTCGCTAAGAGGGTTACGCCCCAACGGAATTCTCTTGGGTTTCATCTCCATATGAGTGGCTAGGTTTTACGTTAGCTCGCCAAGCCTACCACCACCTGTTAGGGACAGGGACCCTCTCCTCCTCCTTTACCAGGGCTTGGGACCTGCTATATTGAGCCGACTAGGCTGAGAGCTAGTCTTCCAGTCAACATAGACGGAGTTACCATGCAACCAGTTTTTTTATTTACCCACGTTTAGTGCTCCATGTATGATGAGAGAGATTTGATGTGATTTGATGTGGTGAATAGTAAAGTTTGGAGAGAGAATTTTGGGAAACTTTTGGGAACTAAACACAGCCTTTGCTGAACCGCCCAAAACACGAATCTTTGGTACGGTATCCTAAGGATAAGGAGAAAGGCCTGCACATGGCTACTACCCTTAATCCTTTTTTTTACCATTTATTATCAATTATGCACAAGACTTTGCAAACACCAGCCACGGCAATCCTCTTTTCCATATAGTATTGCTAAGCATATATCAGAATTCATAATATGTATATATCGAACAGGTCAAGTCCTAAAGGTTCGATCATGGAGATTATTATACTCCCTACCCTTTTAAATATCATGTTTACAACAAACTAAAGTAATTATCTTGTTCTAAATGTCGCTCTTCTCCCAAACTTCCATTTTAACATCAAGATCTGAGATACATACTGTTCCTCTCAATTAAGTGGTTGCGTTTTACTACCACAGGTACACATTTCAAGTTTCAAGCACAAGCACAGGACAGTTGGTACGGTGATGTGTGTTAATTTTCTTCTACTTGCCCTTCAATGCTGGTCATCCTGAATCGACCATCCTCCTTGAAATTTCGCCAGAATGAGAACTTGGACCGAATCGCAAAAGGCAAACCTTTGCAATGGTCTCCCAACAGGAAGAGATACCACATGGTTACTCCCCTTAATTTTATCTAACATTTGTTTATGAACAACGCTTACATAGATTGGCCACAAAAATCTCGCGTACGTTTTTAGGGCTGGGAAATTACATGAGCAAGGCAGCAAAGCATGACTTTTTATAGAATTCATAAAGAAGGGGCCCTGGTGGATCCACCAAGGAGTGTGAAGAGGATACGCAGGCAGAGCTACCTAACCCTATTGACCTCTAGGCCAAGTAGAGGGCTACTCGATCTAGTCAACAACGAGTCATTTCATTGGATGGTAACAAGCCCTGAAGATATGGTACGCAATTCTAATTCTAGCTAAGCATGACAGTATAACACACAGGGACTCTTACTACGATTCATCATTTCATCCGATCTTAGCTCGCCCTTATTTTGCTTTCCGGACGAAATGGATTGGTCCATCACCATCTCGCTCTCTCACCGATCCATTGGAATTGTACTAGGCGATTATTATTAATCGAACTAACAGCCTCTCCCACTAATTAATGGTTCAGTGTTCATCTGCCCTTGACATGATGATCCAGTCATGGTCAGTGTGAACGCCTGAATCGAAGCCATGCAGTGCTGGACTATGCACCATGGCTACAGCGGATACAGAGGTACAGGGTTGGTGTCATAGGGTTGGGCGTTTGCTGGTGCAGTCACTCAGCTCCTGCACCACGTTTGATCATGTTGTTATCTATGCTTAACAGCGGCGCCAAAAAGATGGATGTGGACATGCTTGTTCTTATAGCAGATAATGAATGAAGTGACGAATTGAAAACACACTGTACTGATACTGGTCGTCGTCTTCTGATTCCAGCTGCTGAATTTTCAGAGTTCGGACGCAAAGATTCAGAATTCTGTCCAGTCGAGAACTGAACAAAGAATTTTCAGTTAGACAGGAGTCACAAAGAAGTTGAGCCCCGAGTAAACCTGGTCAAGAAGTAGGACCGAGATCCCGTTAAGTTTGTGGCTTTTCGATGGAGCCGGTGGAAGAGATCGAAGCCGATGATGATCTGGACAGGTAGGTAGGTGATGAAGCTGCATCCACATGTGAACACATTCAAATCAGATGGGTCAGATAACAATTTCTTGTTTCACTTGTAATAACAAAGAGATAAAACCGAGAGACGAATCTTCTGGCTGTTTCGTGAGGTGATGAATTCGACATCGATCGACTCTAACGAATTCTGTTTCCAGATAAACGAAAAACGAATTCGTGAGGTGTTTTCAGAAGATAACTGAATGAAACTCCGGTCGGTTGCGCTGCAGTGGTGGATCGAGTCGGGTCGGGTCGGGTCGGGCGGGAGCCAGCCAACCCGACCCGTTTGGCAGCTGCTCCAGTTTCCCTTTTCCCCTTTTGTCTCTCGCGACTGCTATTTCTCTCTCTCCCTTCTCTTCGTCCAGACCAACAAGAGGGTGAGCAGCAGCGTGGCGACGCCCAAATCGAGCGATTCCATCGAGGCGCCCTACCTCTCCCCTACTCGCTGAATCCCAATCCGAGCCCGCCAATTGGGCGCCCCCCGCCCGCGGAGAGGTGAGATTTTTTTTTGTGGTCACTTTTTTGTTCTTCCCCGCGCGCCGCGCGCCCCTCTTGGGATTGGGGCCTTGCTTGATCCGAATCAGCGAGTTTGGCCTGTTATTTGGGTGTTGTGGTGCCGTTGGATTTTTGTATTTCTGTCTTCGTGCTGGGGAATTGCGCTTGGTTTGGAGAATTGATGGGTTGCCTGCCATAGTATATGGGAAGCGCCTGCGAGCGATTGAATGAAGGGATAGAGGATTTTCGGGGGAATTAATGTGTGGATTATGGTGTCGACGTTAGCCTCCCTGTTTGATGATACCGTTGATCTGCGTGTTCGTATAAATGAGAACCGAGAGAGCTTTGCGATTTACCTGAGGAGATAGGGTTTTGTGTAATTAAATTTTCTGGGTATTAGCTTTGAGTGCCATTTACATGCCTATCATCTGTTTGGTTTATCTGATGGAATAAGTACTTGAAAACTCTGCATTTGTCGCTGGATTTAAGTATTTATAAGCCAAATACTAGCTTTGAGCAGTTATTTATTCAAAGGCATGTGACGTTTATTTCCACTTCTATAGTCTAGTAATACTAACAAGGAGATTTCTGAAGCCTAAGAGTTTTTGATGAGCAGCTAGGCCAACCGTGATATGATATCTGTATTGTTATTGCTAACATATAGTAGGAAATAAAAGAAATAACCATCAAAGGCATTTTTATCCTTCAACTATGCATAGGTTTCAAGTCATTGAGCTGCTGAGAATTGTCCGTAAGCTGCAGCTATGTTTGACTCATTTCCAGCTGTTTTTGTTCCAGGACACAGGGAAGAAAAACGTTGGCGTGCTGAGAAGTCCAACTGCACTGTTCTTGGACCACAGATGAAGCGCACTCGAAGGCGTATGTGGGAGGGATGACTGATGAGGGATGCTAGTGACATTGATGAACTTGTTGCGGGCGTGCTGGCGACCGTCATCGAACCGGCATGCCCGAACAGGCTCAGATGTTACCGGTAGGCAGGATGGACTTCTATGGTACAAGGACACCGGGCAGCATGTCAATGGGGAATTCTCCATGGCTGTTGTCCAGGCCAATAACTTACTCGAGGACCAGTGCCAGATTGAGTCGGGTCCATTGAGCTTTCTAGATTCTGGACCGTATGGCACTTTCGTTGGCGTTTACGATGGACATGGTGGTCCAGAGACGGCTTGCTATATCAATGATCATCTCTTCCAGCATCTGAAAAGTAACTTGCTAGCCTTGTAATACTATGTGTTAGCATTAGTTTCATTTCTTAACGTTATGTCTGCACTTGGTTGTTTTCAGTTTCCTCATAGATGGATCCATCCAGTGATTAATCCATTCTTTCATGGATCGTGTTGCAGGGTTTGCATCCGAGCAGAATACAATGTCCGCTGATGTACTAAAGAAAGCATATGAAGCTACAGAAGATGGGTTCTTCTCTGTTGTTACCAAACAGTGGCCTATAAAACCTCAGATAGCAGCTGTTGGCTCATGCTGCCTGGTCGGCGTAATTTGTGGTGGTATGCTTTATGTTGCCAACGTTGGGGATTCCCGTGTTGTTTTAGGAAGACATGTTAAGGCCACTGGAGAAGTTTTGGCTGTCCAACTGTCAGCAGAGCATAACGTAAGTATTGAGTCAGTGAGAAAGGAACTGCAGTCAATGCACCCAGAAGATAGGCATATTGTTGTCCTCAAGCACAATGTTTGGCGTGTAAAAGGACTAATTCAGGTGTGTCTTCTGTAATCGAAAAACATCTGTACCTTTCAGTTTCTAGTACGACGTTCATCTACTCATATTATATTTCTCATTTCCATACTTGCAATAGATGCACATGTAGTTTTGTTGCCTTGTGAACGAGCGTTAGAAGTTATATTGTTTGGTCAGTGCGCTAGCTGCACCCACACCAACCTGTGTCTGAACCCAGCTTGATGCCGACTCTCACCCCCTCCCCTCTTAATTGATCATATTTTTTTCAGTGCCATATATTTAGAGTTTTGCTGCCTTGAACTATAGTCTCATTGTCACTTTATCAGTTAATGTTTACTAAATGACACCATCCCTAATGTCTTTGACTATTTGAATTACAAAACAAAGTAGTTGTAGGTGGCAGTAAAAAAAACTCGACCATGGTAGGAGACTCCCACCAGGCTTTGTTCTAAGAAGGTGCCGTGCTTCGAACCCGGGTCGGGACGGAAGTTTCAATGACTCCCAGAGTTCAACGCTCTAACCGGTCCACCGCGAGAAGCTAGGCTAGGTGGCAGTAACAATGCAACAGAAATAATCTTACACTCAATTGTGCAAGATTCTTCTTTGTGCTATGAATGATTGTGGCACCATTCCTATTTCTCTTATGCAGGGAGCTTAAGAATTGGATTTACGTCGTTTTCTTTATGCGTCGTTTGTGCCTGAAGCATTTAATAACAATACGCTCATCAAGTATTTCCTCATTACTTACTATTACTACTAAAGTATGGTAACAACATGTGCATGTAGGTTTATTCATAGGTTAGCTTTACTTTTTGTTAGTTACTGAAAAAATGTTTTGATCTTTAGTCCCCCTAAACTTCCACTATCTGCACCTGATTGGATGTGGGTTTAATGATCTGCCAATCTGCTCTCTGAAAATTTGAATCCAATCCCCACCTATCCATTGACATGGCCATACAGGCTTCCTATGCTAAGATGCTTGGATATGTGATAGGCTTATCTTGTACGAGTGACAACCAATAGATTTGACAATACTGCCTAAACTGTCTTATTCGTCAATCGCTGATTTTCTCTATTGTACATTGCAGGTCTGCAGATCAATAGGTGATGCTTACCTGAAAAAGCAAGAGTTCAACAGGGAACCTCTATATGCAAAATTTCGCCTCCGTGAACCCTTTAATAAGCCCATACTGAGTTCAGAACCATCAATCAGTGTGCTACCCCTACAACCACATGATCAGTTTCTCATATTTGCATCTGATGGGCTTTGGGAGCACTTAACCAACCAAGAGGCTGTTGATATTGTTCACAGTAACCCTCGAAATGTAAGTTATTCTTTTCTGTGTGTATGAACTAGCATCATAAACATTCAGCAGTTGGCATTCTACTGCTAGCATGCGCAAACTTACGGGTCTGCTATTCCAAATCTAGTTATTCTGATCATTAAAAAAAATTAAACCTGTCTTCGAATTATTGTATTTGTGTTCCAACAAACTCAAGAATTAACTTTCTACAACTACCTTCCGTTGTTGGGACATGGACTATGGCCCTGTATGGTTGCTGTCCAGACTCCAGGGTGCACCACAACTTGCCGCACGCCCACACCCACACCTAGGCTTTAGCCTCCACTTGGTTTCCAACTGTAAGTCAGGCAATGTATGGCAGCTTTAGCATTTCTTCAGTGCATCAGGTGGCTTTCGCTCGCCAAAAGTTCAGCAAAAAGCTCGCCACAACTTGCCGCAGGTTAGCAGGGGCATACTTAGGCTTGACCGGGTGCGGGCAGCAACCAAACGGAGCCTATGTCCTCAAGATCAAATGGTGAATTTGCCAGTGCAGATTGGCTTACACTTAACCATGATTTGCATCCTTGAAAAGGAATGATGGAATAACTTGCAGATATCACTTATTGATTACACTAATAAACAAACATGGTTATTGGGCAGTTTGCATGTGTACCTTTGCATTTGCTTAGAAACGTCAAAACATATTGTTCGGCAAAATAATGATCCACAACTGTTGCATGTAGCAAAATAGCTACTGTTTGTTGATATTCAGAGCTCAGTTACTTAGGCTGCCCCCCCCCCCCCCCCCCCAGCTGCTGCTTTGCTCAACCTATGGCACTGGTACCTGACAGCTAAGTGGAGTGATAATTGCATTGCCTGATGATTCATGTTGATCTTTCAGGGTTGTGCTAGGAGACTGATAAGAGCTGCACTGCAAGAAGCAGCCAAGAAAAGAGAGATGAGGTACTCGGACCTCAAGAAGATTGATCGAGGCGTCCGTCGCCACTTCCACGACGACATAACCGTCATAGTAGTGTTCCTTGACTCCAGCCTCATAAGTAGGGCAAGCACGCACCGAGGTCCTGCTCTTTCCCTGCGAGGCGGCGGCGCCAACCTGCGCAGCAACACGCTCACACCAACGTGACTAGAGGAGCGCCTGGCTGAAGGTTATTTTTCCTTGTGTCTAATGTGTGATATATGTATCGGCAAGACCAGGACCACTCATCCCCTAAATGGTGTAAAGAAATAGGAGAGGCACATAAGCTCCTCTCCGGCGTCCTTTAATCCCATAACAGTAATGTACGTGTCAAGGTTGGCTCAAATCATTAGGTTCTTTGTTGTTTTGATGATGCTCCGTGGAAAGCGCAAGTATGTGCTCGTTCCAATGCTGGACTTAACCCTAGTGCATATATAAAATAATGAGAAGCCAAAAGGAGGAGTAACTTATTTAACTGATGGTGTCAAGTGTATGTATGGGCCGTATGTATACTGTTTTGACTCAGTACTGCATCTGAACTGCTGTTTATTGACCACTGGTGAAGTGAAATAGCCGGTTTCGTCTCGTTGTCTGCTCTGGCTGTTCTTAGTAATGCTGTTTTGACTGGCACATATATCATCTGAAAATTTTGGTGCTCCTTGATATGAATAGCACGCGTACTTGTGCTAGTAAAACCGAAACTGGATCTCATTGTTGTGCCCGGAACTGTAGACTGTAGCATATACTTTCAGGTGCTGGAAACATCTCAGTTCTAGCATCCGGTGGCACCCAAATCGGTGCATGAAAAATTACATAAAAACATGGATAGCTAAAGTTACGCACACATGTGTGTGCATTTGAGCTCGAACAAAAACTCTTCCAAGGGAAAGCTTGTCCAACTAATAAGGCTTAGGCTAGATCTCATTGGTGTTGTCTGCAGGCACATTGTCCTGGTCTCTCAACAACTGTAGCAACTATTCCACCGTTTGGGCGTTTGGCCCATTCCGGCAGGCAGAAGTGTGATGGGTGATGACAATGGTCAGTTCAAATAGTAAGCGAGCCTAACCTCCCTCACCTAATTCTCACCCACCACACCGTCTCACATCCATGCCTACTTGTCTCATGTCTCTCTGATTGCATTTTTGTTTTCAGTCCACTGTATTTTTTTATAATATTTCAGACCACTGCATTGAGGCTGTGTTGACATCTGCGGCGGATAGGCTGTCCGGCCACTCCGGGGCAGCAGCTCATCTTGCTTTTATATATCTCGTGGCGTCGGATCAGATCCGTATTTATTGGCATGCCTCGCAACCTGCAGTAGCAATGCCAATGCATGCATATGTGTGTGTGCGTGTGCTTTGCGTAGTGGCAACGTACCAGACAGGTTGATTCGGACATAATGATCCCATGAATTGTATCTGACCTAACACCCCAATCCACTCCCCTCCACTGTGCCCTGTGTCGGTGTGCCAACCAGCCCAAGCAAATTTAAGCCAAGGGGATCAAATTCTGCTTCCAATCTCGTTGACACAGGTTTTGGATGAGTTTCAAGGATTTTAGATGGAGCTCCACAGCTTCATGTCAAATTTACAAAATCCGTCCAAGTAGATGTTACCGTTAAAGATACATTGACCATGCAATCCATCAATTCGTCTTGCATACACTACTATTCGTCTTGCATTATTCCTGTTCACCGTTGAATTTGCTAACTAAACCCTGACCAAACTGAAACGATGCAGAAGCTATATGCATATTGATCTATGCAGAAGCTGAGATATTAATATATCACCTTTTCTAAAAAAAAAACTGATACGATGAGGCAAGATTCCAAGAAGCCCAAGCACGGCGAGATGATACCATGTCCAAGTCCAAGTACGATGATATACATACTAGAAGTTATATATTACACCAGATCACAGTCCGTTGATGATGGATCGAAGCACAAGCCGGCCGAAGGGTTCTCAGCAGCAGCAGCAGTAGTATATTACATGATGAGGAGAGAACGAACGAAGAGAGGAAGATATTATAGATCAAAAAGATGCAAAAAAGGTAGAACAAGTACAAGCAGCAGCAAAACCAAAAGCTCTCTATAAATTAAGGGTTCTATAGATGTCAGTCTCTTCCTCCTCCTCCAGCTCGTCTCCTCATCGTAGGCAGCAGCAGCAGCAGCAGTGCAGGGCACATCAACTCGCAGCAAGCAAGCATATGCATCCATGGCGTCGGGGTGTCTAGAGCTTCCTCCTGCAGAGCGGGCAGGAACCATGCTTGATCAGCCAGCCGTCGATGCACGGCACGTGGAACACGTGCCAGCAGTCCGGCAGGCTCCGCACCTTCTCCCCGACCTGGAAATCCTGCACGAACGAATAGCACGGAAGAAATTTTCAGCACATTTGCATCATTCGCAGCAGCAATTTCTGTCTGAATGTAGTGGTAAGGTAATGAGCTAGAGTAGAGATTTTGAGAGTTCCAGACCTGGAGGCAGACTGAGCAGCCTGAGAGGTCGCCGACGGCGTCACGCTTGTACTCCTCGGTGATCCAGGACTCGGGGAGCTTGTCGATGGATGCCCGTGGCATGCCGTTGGTGGCCTCGACCTCGAACAGGTCCGGCGACTCCCTGAACGGCGACGAGTCCACCGCGTTCATCTGCAATGGCAGGCACTGCCAGTCAGTCATGGAATCGAGCAATGCATAATTACAATGATTCAGAGAAGAAGCGCATGCATGGTGCAAGATGTGGATTAACCGACCTGGCTCCGGACCACCCGCTGCACCGCCGGGTCGACCTTCTCGCGGACGAGCCTGCCAGTCAGGAGGCTGTAGATCACGTTCAGCTGCAGCGCACATTTGCACACGTTAGCCTCATCAGAATCAAGGATCGACACCAATTAACAGCACAAGAGATATGCTAAGTTCAGAGACGCTGCCTTGAGACCAAGCGTTCACACAATATCATGCCTCTTTTATGAGCTACGAGATCACACAACCCTCTTTCCATAATCAAGATGAGCAGACGTATACATCATATGTAGGTTACAAAGAACGCAGTTGAGAGCAGCAACTACTATCCTACAAGCTAGTTAGTATTATGTAGGAAAAGTTCAGTCTGACTCTGAGCAGCAACACTATAGTAATTCCACTAGAATTTCGCAGGCAGGAAGGACTTGTTGTTTGTAGAGAAGAAGAAAAAAAAAACCCAACGGATATGTGTTGCAGGCTTGAAGACGTCATTAGGCACTGAAAGAAACACCGGCAACACAATCCATGCATATAAACTAACAAACTAATCAGCAGCACACGCCGACATGCACACAGGAACAAGCAAGCGCACGCAAGCAAGCAGGTATGCAGTTACGAGTTGCTGTCCAACTCCCAGCTACTACATGCTTCTCGTGCTTGGCTACAGCTACTGGCTACTGCTAGTATCTTCAAATCAACTAAACAATAATCATCATCCGTCATCCACATGCAGTGATGATGAGTGCTTAGTGACCCTCACCCCGGATCATTCATCATATATAATTCCATAATCTGCAGTGCTTAATGTTAGTGCTTGATCGATCGGGTGCTTGCTTACCACATAGAGGATGCTCCAGATCCCGGAGCGTCTGGCCTGCCAGAGGCGGATGGAGGAGTCGACGACCTCGATGGAGACGAGCGCGCCGGTGATGGCGCCGATCCCGGTGCCGCGGAAGAGCCCGCTCTCCGTGGCCAGACCGATCAGACCGCCGGTCACCGCCCCCAGGAACAGACCAGCTGCATATGCATGCATCCATCTTCTTTCAGTACGGCGTGCTTTCAAATTAATTTGCAGTATGTATCGGCATGCTTGAGCCCAGAGCTAAAGTAAATTTGATTTGATTATACATAAGCAAGCTAGGTTCCAATAATCCTATGATCTCCGCCGAACACTTGAAAGTTGAAGGTGAGTTAAATCATGAAGAAGAAAATTTGGGGGAAAGGCAGCCAGAATCAACTGAAACTTTAGAGGCAGCTGATGAAGAGAAACCCCAAAACTAAAAAAACTAAAAAAAAATCTCTCATAACAGCAACCGCCAAAAAAGGAGATCAGAGAAGGGGCGTCAAAATTAGGGAGCAGGAAGGGAAGGAGAAGCGACGAATTAATTAATGGAGCGGAGGGAGGTGGAGGAAGACGAAGAGCAAGTAGGCGGAAAAGCGCGTCGTCCGTACGTACCGATGGCGAAGATGAAGGTGATGACTCCGCGGCAGACCCTGCGCATCATCCTCCTCCCCCTGGTGGCGCCCCTCCCGCCGCGGGCGCTGCCGCCGCTGGCGCTCCTGGCCAGCGACGAGAGCGACACGTTGCTGGAGCTCCGCGGGAAGGAGAACGAGCCCCCCGCTATCATCCCTTGCTGCGGCGGCTGCAGGAACGCGCCCGACGACGGATCCATGCCTTGCCCAGCTGTTGCTCAAGCTTCGTCTTCTTCTTCCTCCTCCGATCCAGTCAGTTGTTGATCGAATCGGACCCTCCGGTCTCGGATGAGACGACGACGGACGGCCTGGTCGAGGGAATTAATTGGCGGCCGGCGACGCAGAGCAGGTGGTGAGCGAAGAGGGAGGGGCAAAGGGGATCGGAGGCTAGACTCCAGAAGGGAAGGGGAGAAGAAGAAGAGGGGTGCGTGCTCGGCTGGCTTTTATGGCGCCAACCAACCCGTCGCCGCTGCATTTAGGGCGCGACGAGACGCGAGAGCGGCCGCCACGCCCGCACGGCAACGGGGTTGCTCGCTCCGCCTCCGCCGGCGCAGTGTTTCTTTCCAGCAGCTAGCAAAAAATTTTCCAAAGAGAATCTTGCATGCACAGAGTACTAAATGAAGTCTATTTATAAAATCTATGTAGAGATAAGTCTAACTTTGCGTGATAAATCTAATGAGCCTAATTAATTCATGTTTTGCTACAGTAATGCTACAGTGACCATCCTCTAATCGTGCGGTCAAATGCCTCATTAGATAGGTCTCGCAAAATAGTTTAATATTGTGAAGATAATTTTATAAACTGACTTTAATTATTGGTCAGAGTGGGCCCAAACAAACACGGCCGATCGCGTCCTCCGATCCCCCCTCTCGACGGGGTTGCGTCGCGTCGCCGCCGTGTGAGGCCAACGGCGAGGCGGCACCGCGGCAGGCAGGCGGCGTTAGATATTTTTAGGGCGCTCCGATCCCCAGCGGCACATGCATGTGTGCAGTGCAGAGTGTCCCCACCGCATGCAGTGGCCTAGGACCAGAGTTACTGCATGCCCTAGGTTCACCTGCCAATATACTGTACGTACCATACCACATCCGTATATACTATATATCTGGATATGTATGTATGTATGTATCTGTACGTACACGGTAGGTAGTTAGCTACATGCATGCATGCACCGTCACTCGCATCGCATGCTGCCAGTGCCAGCCCAGGTCATCGTCGTCCATGCATGCATACGGCTGCTGCAGAGAGGCTGAGAGGGTCTCCACACGATAGCTTCATCAAATTTGAATCCGTCAGCTACGCTGTGCTAGCTGATGGATATGTGCTGCGTATATTCATCTGCAAGCTAAGGTTTTACGAAATGTTCCAACATAGAGATATGTATTTTCTGTTGATTTTATGAGCGCTGAAGGGCCCTCAGGTATGGAAAATGAGGGCTGGTTAACAACTTGGAGTGTTTTCAAGAAAGATGTGGGATAAATCCGCATTCCATCGGTGTATATAACATCATGTTAACCGCGCTATAGTGACCCACGAGGGGCCACTTGATGAAATCGCCAAGCCGTCGTCCTGAAAGGGCATATTTTCACCGTCGGGACCCGAATTGAGCGATTTTTTTTTCTGGTGACGCATAAAGCCAAGGGCTACCCCATGAAAGGCTAAAATACTAAATTTGAGGTCTTCAGATTTTCCTAAATAAATATCACCACAAGAGTCCATCAATATGTATCGTTTTGGTATTTCTGTAGATTTTATGAGCTCTGAAGGGCACTCAGGTATGGAAAATGAGGGTTGGTTAACAACTTGGAGTGTTTTCAAGAATGATGTGGGATAAATCCTCATTCCATCGGTGTATATAGCATCATGTTAACCGCGCTACCGTGACCCACGAGGGGCCACTTGATGAAATCGCCAAACCGTCGTCCAGGACCCCGAATTGAGCGATTTTTTTTCTGGCGACGTATAAAGCCAAGGGCTACCCCATGGAAGGCGAAAATACTAAATTTGAGGTCTTGAGATTTTTCTAAATAAATATCACCACAAGAGTCCATCAATATGTACCGTTTTGGTATTTTCTGTTGATTTTATGTGTGCTGAAGGGCCCTCAGGTATGGAAAATGAGGGTTGGTTAACAACTTGGAGTGTTTTCAAGAATGATGTGGGATAAATCCGCATTCCATCGGTGTATATAACATCATGTTAACCGCGCTACCATGACCCACGAGGGGCCACTTGATGAAATCGCCAAGCCGTCGTCCTGAAAGGGCATATCTTCACCGTCGGGACCCGAATTGAGCGATTTTTTTTTCTGGTGACGCATAAAGCCAAGGGCTACCCCATGAAAGGCTAAAATACTAAATTTGAGGTCTTGAGATTTTCCTAAATAAATATCACCACAAGAGCCCATCAATATGTATCGTTTTGGTATTTCTGTAGATTTTATGAGCTCTGAAGGGCACTCAGGTATGGAAAATGAGGGTTGGTTAACAACTTGAAGTGTTTTCAAGAATGATGTGGGATAAATCCGCATTCCATCGGTGTATATAGCATCATGTTAACCGCGCTACCGTGACCCACGAGGGGCCACTTGATGAAATCGCCAAACCGTCGTCCTGAAAGGACATATCTGCACCGTCGAGCCCCCGAATTGAGCGATTTTTTTTTCTGGCGACGTATAAAGCCAAGGGCTACCCAATGGAAGGCGAAAATACTAAATTTGGGGTCTTGAGATTTTTCTAAATAAATATCACCACAAGAGTCCGTTAATATGTACCGTTTTGGTATTTTCTGTTGATTTTATGTGCGCTGAAGGGCCCTCAGGTATGGAAAATGAGGGTTGGTTAACAACTTGGAGTGTTTTCAAGAATGATGTGGGATAAATCCGCATTCCATCGGTGTATATAACATCATGTTAACCGCGCTACCGTGACCCATGAGGGGCCACTTGATGAAATCGCTAAACCGTCGTCCTGAAAGGGCATATCTTCACCGCCGGGACCCCGAATTGAGCGATTTTTTTTCTGGCAACGTATAAAGCCAAGAGCTACCCCATGGAAGGCGAAAATACTAAATTTGAGGTCTTGATATTTTTCTAAATAAATATCACCACAAGAGTCCATCAATATGTACTGTTTTGGTATTTTCTGTTGATTTTATGTGCGCTGAAGGGCCCTCAGGTATGGAAAATGAGGGTTGGTTAACAACTTGGAGTGTTTTCAAGAATGATGTGGGATAAATCCGCATTCCATCGGTGTATATAACATCATGTTAACCGCGCTACCATGACCCACGAGGGGCCACTTGATGAAATCGCCAAGCCGTCGTCCTGAAAGGGCATATCTTCACCGTCGGGACCCGAATTGAGCGATTTTTTTTTCTGGTGACGCATAAAGCCAAGGGCTACCCCATGAAAGGCTAAAATACTAAATTTGAGGTCTTGAGATTTTCCTAAATAAATATCACCACAAGAGCCCATCAATATGTATCGTTTTGGTATTTCTGTAGATTTTATGAGCTCTGAAGGGCACTCAGGTATGGAAAATGAGGGTTGGTTAACAACTTGAAGTGTTTTCAAGAATGATGTGGGATAAATCCGCATTCCATCGGTGTATATAGCATCATGTTAACCGCGCTACCGTGACCCACGAGGGGCCACTTGATGAAATCGCCAAACCGTCGTCCTGAAAGGACATATCTGCACCGTCGAGCCCCCGAATTGAGCGATTTTTTTTTCTGGCGACGTATAAAGCCAAGGGCTACCCAATGGAAGGCGAAAATACTAAATTTGGGGTCTTGAGATTTTTCTAAATAAATATCACCACAAGAGTCCGTTAATATGTACCGTTTTGGTATTTTCTGTTGATTTTATGTGCGCTGAAGGGCCCTCAGGTATGGAAAATGAGGGTTGGTTAACAACTTGGAGTGTTTTCAAGAATGATGTGGGATAAATCCGCATTCCATCGGTGTATATAACATCATGTTAACCGCGCTACCGTGACCCATGAGGGGCCACTTGATGAAATCGCTAAACCGTCGTCCTGAAAGGGCATATCTTCACCGCCGGGACCCCGAATTGAGCGATTTTTTTTCTGGCAACGTATAAAGCCAAGAGCTACCCCATGGAAGGCGAAAATACTAAATTTGAGGTCTTGATATTTTTCTAAATAAATATCACCACAAGAGTCCATCAATATGTACTGTTTTGGTATTTTCTGTTGATTTTATGTGCGCTGAAGGGCCCTCAGGTATGGAAAATGAGGGTTGGTTAACAACTTGGAGTGTTTTCAAGAATGATGTGGGATAAATCCGCATTCCATCGGTGTATATAGCATCATGTTAACCGCGCTACCGTGACCCACGAGGGGCCACTTGATGAAATCGCCAAACCGTCGTCCTGAAAGGACATATCTTCACCGTCGAGCCCCCGAATTGAGCGATTTTTTTTTCTGGCGACGTATAAAGCCAAGGGCTACCCCATGGAAGGCGAAAATACTAAATTTGAGGTCTTGAGATTTTTCTAAATAAATATCACCACAAGAGTCCGTCAATATGTACCGTTTTGGTATTTTCTGTTGATTTTATGTGCGCTGAAGGGCCCTCAGGTATGGAAAATGAGGGCTGGTTAACAACTTGGAGTGTTTTCAAGAATGATGTGGGATAAATCCGCATTCCATCAGTGTATATAACATCATGTTAACCGCGCTACTGTGACCCACGAGGGGCCACTTGATGAAATCGCCAAGCCGTCGTCCTGAAAGGGCATATCTTCACCGCCGGGACCCCGAATTGAGCGATTTTTTTTTCTGGTGACGTATAAAGCCAAGGGCTACCCAATGGAAGGCGAAAATACTAAATTTGGGGTCTTGAGATTTTTCTAAATAAATATCACCACAAGAGTCCGTTAATATGTACCGTTTTGGTATTTTCTGTTGATTTTATGTGCGCTGAAGGGCCCTCAGGTATGGAAAATGAGGGTTGGTTAACAACTTGGAGTGTTTTCAAGAATGATGTGGGATAAATCCGCATTCCATCGGTGTATATAACATCATGTTAACCGCGCTACCGTGACCCATGAGGGGCCACTTGATGAAATCGCTAAACCGTCGTCCTGAAAGGGCATATCTTCACCGCCGGGACCCCGAATTGAGCGATTTTTTTTCTGGCAACGTATAAAGCCAAGAGCTACCCCATGGAAGGCGAAAATACTAAATTTGAGGTCTTGATATTTTTCTAAATAAATATCACCACAAGAGTCCATCAATATGTACTGTTTTGGTATTTTCTGTTGATTTTATGTGCGCTGAAGGGCCCTCAGGTATGGAAAATGAGGGTTGGTTAACAACTTGGAGTGTTTTCAAGAATGATGTGGGATAAATCCGCATTCCATCGGTGTATATAACATCATGTTAACCGCGCTACCATGACCCACGAGGGGCCACTTGATGAAATCGCCAAGCCGTCGTCCTGAAAGGGCATATCTTCACCGTCGGGACCCGAATTGAGCGATTTTTTTTTCTGGTGACGCATAAAGCCAAGGGCTACCCCATGAAAGGCTAAAATACTAAATTTGAGGTCTTGAGATTTTCCTAAATAAATATCACCACAAGAGCCCATCAATATGTATCGTTTTGGTATTTCTGTAGATTTTATGAGCTCTGAAGGGCACTCAGGTATGGAAAATGAGGGTTGGTTAACAACTTGAAGTGTTTTCAAGAATGATGTGGGATAAATCCGCATTCCATCGGTGTATATAGCATCATGTTAACCGCGCTACCGTGACCCACGAGGGGCCACTTGATGAAATCGCCAAACCGTCGTCCTGAAAGGACATATCTGCACCGTCGAGCCCCCGAATTGAGCGATTTTTTTTTCTGGCGACGTATAAAGCCAAGGGCTACCCAATGGAAGGCGAAAATACTAAATTTGGGGTCTTGAGATTTTTCTAAATAAATATCACCACAAGAGTCCGTTAATATGTACCGTTTTGGTATTTTCTGTTGATTTTATGTGCGCTGAAGGGCCCTCAGGTATGGAAAATGAGGGTTGGTTAACAACTTGGAGTGTTTTCAAGAATGATGTGGGATAAATCCGCATTCCATCGGTGTATATAACATCATGTTAACCGCGCTACCGTGACCCATGAGGGGCCACTTGATGAAATCGCTAAACCGTCGTCCTGAAAGGGCATATCTTCACCGCCGGGACCCCGAATTGAGCGATTTTTTTTCTGGCAACGTATAAAGCCAAGAGCTACCCCATGGAAGGCGAAAATACTAAATTTGAGGTCTTGATATTTTTCTAAATAAATATCACCACAAGAGTCCATCAATATGTACTGTTTTGGTATTTTCTGTTGATTTTATGTGCGCTGAAGGGCCCTCAGGTATGGAAAATGAGGGTTGGTTAACAACTTGGAGTGTTTTCAAGAATGATGTGGGATAAATCCGCATTCCATCGGTGTATATAGCATCATGTTAACCGCGCTACCGTGACCCACGAGGGGCCACTTGATGAAATCGCCAAACCGTCGTCCTGAAAGGACATATCTTCACCGTCGAGCCCCCGAATTGAGCGATTTTTTTTTCTGGCGACGTATAAAGCCAAGGGCTACCCCATGGAAGGCGAAAATACTAAATTTGAGGTCTTGAGATTTTTCTAAATAAATATCACTACAAGAGTCCGTCAATATGTACCGTTTTGGTATTTTCTGTTGATTTTATGTGCGCTGAAGGGCCCTCAGGTATGGAAAATGAGGGCTGGTTAACAACTTGGAGTGTTTTCAAGAATGATGTGGGATAAATCCGCATTCCATCAGTGTATATAACATCATGTTAACCGCGCTACTGTGACCCACGAGGGGCCACTTGATGAAATCGCCAAGCCGTCGTCCTGAAAGGGCATATCTTCACCGCCGGGACCCCGAATTGAGCGATTTTTTTTTCTGGTGACGTATAAAGCCAAGGGCTACCCAATGGAAGGCGAAAATACTAAATTTGGGGTCTTGAGATTTTTCTAAATAAATATCACCACAAGAGTCCGTTAATATGTACCGTTTTGGTATTTTCTGTTGATTTTATGTGCGCTGAAGGGCCCTCAGGTATGGAAAATGAGGGTTGGTTAACAACTTGGAGTGTTTTCAAGAATGATGTGGGATAAATCCGCATTCCATCGGTGTATATAACATCATGTTAACCGCGCTACCGTGACCCATGAGGGGCCACTTGATGAAATCGCTAAACCGTCGTCCTGAAAGGGCATATCTTCACCGCCGGGACCCCGAATTGAGCGATTTTTTTTCTGGCAACGTATAAAGCCAAGAGCTACCCCATGGAAGGCGAAAATACTAAATTTGAGGTCTTGATATTTTTCTAAATAAATATCACCACAAGAGTCCATCAATATGTACTGTTTTGGTATTTTCTGTTGATTTTATGTGCGCTGAAGGGCCCTCAGGTATGGAAAATGAGGGTTGGTTAACAACTTGGAGTGTTTTCAAGAATGATGTGGGATAAATCCGCATTCCATCGGTGTATATAACATCATCTTAACCGCGCTACCGTGACCCACGAGGGGTCACTTGATGAAATCGCCAAACCGTCGTCCTGAAAGGGCATATCTTCACCGTCGGGACCCCGAATTGAGCGATTTTTTTTTCTGGCGACGTATAAAGCCAAGGGCTACGCCATGGAAGGAGAAAATACTAAATTTGAGGTCTTGAGATTTTTCTAAATAAATATCACCACAAGAGTCCGTCAATATGTACCGTTTTGGTATTTTCTGTTGATTTTATGTGCGCTGAAGGGCCCTCAGGTATGGAAAATGAGGGCTGGTTAACAACTTGGAGTGTTTTCAAGAATGATGTGGGATAAATCCGCATTCCATCTGTGTATATAACATCATGTTAACCGCGCTACTGTGACCCACGAGGGGCCACTTGATGAAATCGCCAAGCCGTCGTCCTGAAAGGGCATATCTTCACCGCCGGGACCCCGAATTGAGCGATTTTTTTTTCTGGTGACGTATAAAGCCAAGAGCTACCCCATGGAAAGCGAAAATACTAAATTTGAGGTCTTGAGATTTTTCTAAATAAATATCACCACAAGAGTCCGTCAATATGTACCGTTTTGGTATTTTCTGTTGATTTTATGAGCTCTGAAGGGCACTCAGGTATGGAAAATGAGGGTTGGTTAACAACTTGAAGTGTTTTCAAGAATGATGTGGGATAAATCCGCATTCCATTGGTGTATATAGCATCATGTTAACCGCGCTACCGTGACCCACGAGGGGCCACTTGATGAAATCGCCAAACCGTCGTCCTGAAAGGGCATATCTTCACCGTCGGGACCCCGAATTGAGCGATTTTTTTTTCTGGCGACGTATAAAGCCAAGGGCTACCGCATGGAAGGCAAAAATACTAAATTTGAGGTCTTGAGATTTTTCTAAATAAATATCACCACAAGAGTCCGTTAATATGTACCGTTTTGGTATTTTCTGTTGATTTTATGTGCGCTGAAGGGCCCTCAGGTATGGAAAATGAGGGTTGGTTAACAACTTGGAGTGTTTTCAAGAATGATGTGGGATAAATCCGCATTCCATCGGTGTATATAACATCATGTTAACCGCGCTACCGTGACCCACGAGGGGTCACTTGATGAAATCGCCAAACCGTCGTCCTGAAAGGGCATATCTTCACCGTCGGGACCCCGAATTGAGCGATTTTTTTTTCTGGCGACGTATAAAGCCAAGGGCTACCCCATGGAAGGCGAAAATACTAAATTTGAGGTCTTGAGATTTTTCTAAATAAATATCACCACAAGAGTCCGTCAATATGTACCGTTTTGGTATTTTCTGTTGATTTTATGTGCGCTGAAGGGCGACGTATAAAGCCAAGGGCTACCGCATGGAAGGCAAAAATACTAAATTTGAGGTCTTGAGATTTTTCTAAATAAATATCACCACAAGAGTCCGTTAATATGTACCGTTTTGGTATTTTCTGTTGATTTTATGAGCTCTGAAGGGCACTCAGGTATGGAAAATGAGGGTTGGTTAACAACTTGAAGTGTTTTCAAGAATGATGTGGGATAAATCCGCATTCCATCTGTGTATATAACATCATGTTAACCGCGCTACCGTGACCCATGAGGGGCCAGTTGATGAAATCGCTAAACCGTCGTCCTGAAAGGGCATATCTTCACCGCCGGGACCCCGAATTGAGCGATTTTTTTTCTGGCAACGTATAAAGCCAAGAGCTACCCCATGGAAGGCGAAAATACTAAATTTGAGGTCTTGATATTTTTCTAAATAAATATCACCACAAGAGTCCATCAATATGTACTGTTTTGGTATTTTCTGTTGATTTTATGTGCGCTGAAGGGCCCTCAGGTATGGAAAATGAGGGTTGGTTAACAACTTGGAGTGTTTTCAAGAATGATGTGGGATAAATCCGCATTCCATCGGTGTATATAACATCATGTTAACCGCGCTACCGTGACCCACGAGGGGTCACTTGATGAAATCGCCAAACCGTCGTCCTGAAAGGGCATATCTTCACCGTCGGGACCCCGAATTGAGCGATTTTTTTTTCTGGCGACGTATAAAGCCAAGGGCTACGCCATGGAAGGCGAAAATACTAAATTTGAGGTCTTGAGATTTTTCTAAATAAATATCACCACAAGAGTCCGTCAATATGTACCGTTTTGGTATTTTCTGTTGATTTTATGTGCGCTGAAGGGCCCTCAGGTATGGAAAATGAGGGCTGGTTAACAACTTGGAGTGTTTTCAAGAATGATGTGGGATAAATCCGCATTCCATCTGTGTATATAACATCATGTTAACCGCGCTACTGTGACCCACGAGGGGCCACTTGATGAAATCGCCAAGCCGTCGTCCTGAAAGGGCATATCTTCACCGCCGGGACCCCGAATTGAGCGATTTTTTTTTCTGGTGACGTATAAAGCCAAGAGCTACCCCATGGAAAGCGAAAATACTAAATTTGAGGTCTTGAGATTTTTCTAAATAAATATCACCACAAGAGTCCGTCAATATGTACCGTTTTGGTATTTTCTGTTGATTTTATGAGCTCTGAAGGGCACTCAGGTATGGAAAATGAGGGTTGGTTAACAACTTGAAGTGTTTTCAAGAATGATGTGGGATAAATCCGCATTCCATCGGTGTATATAGCATCATGTTAACCGCGCTACCGTGACCCACGAGGGGCCACTTGATGAAATCGCCAAACCGTCGTCCTGAAAGGGCATATCTTCACCGTCGGGACCCCGAATTGAGCGATTTTTTTTCTGGCGACGTATAAAGCCAAGGGCTACCGCATGGAAGGCAAAAATACTAAATTTGAGGTCTTGAGATTTTTCTAAATAAATATCACCACAAGAGTCCGTTAATATGTACCGTTTTGGTATTTTCTGTTGATTTTATGTGCGCTGAAGGGCCCTCAGGTATGGAAAATGAGGGTTGGTTAACAACTTGGAGTGTTTTCAAGAATGATGTGGGATAAATCCGCATTCCATCGGTGTATATAACATCATGTTAACCGCGCTACCGTGACCCACGAGGGGTCACTTGATGAAATCGCCAAACCGTCGTCCTGAAAGGGCATATCTTCACCGTCGGGACCCCGAATTGAGCGATTTTTTTTTCTGGCGACGTATAAAGCCAAGGGCTACCCCATGGAAGGCGAAAATACTAAATTTGAGGTCTTGAGATTTTTCTAAATAAATATCACCACAAGAGTCCGTCAATATGTACCGTTTTGGTATTTTCTGTTGATTTTATGTGCGCTGAAGGGCGACGTATAAAGCCAAGGGCTACCGCATGGAAGGCAAAAATACTAAATTTGAGGTCTTGAGATTTTTCTAAATAAATATCACCACAAGAGTCCGTTAATATGTACCGTTTTGGTATTTTCTGTTGATTTTATGAGCTCTGAAGGGCACTCAGGTATGGAAAATGAGGGTTGGTTAACAACTTGAAGTGTTTTCAAGAATGATGTGGGATAAATCCGCATTCCATCTGTGTATATAACATCATGTTAACCGCGCTACCGTGACCCATGAGGGGCCAGTTGATGAAATCGCTAAACCGTCGTCCTGAAAGGGCATATCTTCACCGCCGGGACCCCGAATTGAGCGATTTTTTTCTGGCAACGTATAAAGCCAAGAGCTACCCCATGGAAGGCGAAAATACTAAATTTGAGGTCTTGATATTTTTCTAAATAAATATCACCACAAGAGTCCATCAATATGTACTGTTTTGGTATTTTCTGTTGATTTTATGTGCGCTGAAGGGCCCTCAGGTATGGAAAATGAGGGTTGGTTAACAACTTGGAGTGTTTTCAAGAATGATGTGGGATAAATCCGCATTCCATCGGTGTATATAACATCATGTTAACCGCGCTACCGTGACCCACGAGGGGTCACTTGATGAAATCGCCAAACCGTCGTCCTGAAAGGGCATATCTTCACCGTCGGGACCCCGAATTGAGCGATTTTTTTTTCTGGCGACGTATAAAGCCAAGGGCTACCCCATGGAAGGCGAAAATACTAAATTTGAGGTCTTGAGATTTTTCTAAATAAATATCACCACAAGAGTCCGTCAATATGTACCGTTTTGGTATTTTCTGTTGATTTTATGAGCTCTGAAGGGCACTCAGGTATGGAAAATGAGGGTTGGTTAACAACTTGAAGTGTTTTCAAGAATGATGTGGGATAAATCCGCATTCCATCGGTGTATATAGCATCATGTTAACCGCGCTACCGTGACCCACGAGGGGCCACTTGATGAAATCGCCAAACCGTCGTCCTGAAAGGGCATATCTTCACCGTCGGGACCCCGAATTGAGCGATTTTTTTTTCTGGCGACGTATAAAGCCAAGGGCTACCGCATGGAAGGCAAAAATACTAAATTTGAGGTCTTGAGATTTTTCTAAATAAATATCACCAGAAGAGTCCGTTAATATGTACCGTTTTGGTATTTTCTGTTGATTTTATGTGCGCTGAAGGGCCCTCAGGTATGGAAAATGAGGGTTGGTTAACAACTTGGAGTGTTTTCAAGAATGATGTGGGATAAATCCTCATTCCATTAGTGTATATAACATCATGTTAACCGCGGTATGGTGACCCACGAGGGGCCACTTGATGAAATCGCCAAGCCGTCGTCCTGAAAGGGCATATCTTCACCGTCGGGACCCCGAATTGAGCGATTTTTTTTTGGCGACATATAAAGCCAAGGGCTACCCCATGAAAGGCTAAAATACTAAATTTGAGGTCTTGAGATTTTTCTAAATAAATATTACCACAAGAGTCCATCAATATTTACCGTTTTGGTATTTTCTATAGATTTTATGAGCTCTGAAGGGCACTCAGGTATGGAAAATGAGGGTTGGTTAACAACTTGGAGTGTTTTCAAGAATGATGTGGGATAAATCCTCATTCCATCGATGTATATAGCATCATGTTAACCGTGCTATCGTGACCCACGAGGGGCCACTTGATTAAAATCGCCAAGCCGTCGTCCTGAAAGGACATATCTTCACCGCCGGGAGCCCGAATTGAGCGATTTTTTTTCTGGCGACGTATAAAGCCAAGAGCTACCCCATGGAAGGCGAAAATACTAAATTTGAGGTTTTGAGATTTTTCTAAATAAATATCACCACAAGAGTCCGTTAATATGTACCGTTTTGGTATTTTCTGTTGATTTTATGTGCGCTGAAGGGCCCTCAGGTATGGAAAATGAGGGTTGGTTAACAACTTGGAGTGTTTTCAAGAATGATGTGGGATAAATCTGCATTCCATCGGTGTATATAACATCATGTTAACCGCGCTATGGTGACCCACGAGGGGCCACTTGATGAAATCGCCAAGCCGTCGTCCTGAAAGGGCATATCTTCACCGTCGGGACCCCGAATTGAGCGATTTTTTTTTGGCGACATATAAAGCCAAGGGCTACCCCATGAAATTATAAAATACTAAATTTGAGGTCTTGAGATTTTTCTAAATAAATATTACCACAAGAGTCCATCAATATTTACCGTTTTGGTATTTTCTATAGATTTTATGAGCTCTGAAGGGCACTCAGGTATGGAAAATGAGGGTTGGTTAACAACTTGGAGTGTTTTCAAGAATGATGTGGGATAAATCCTCATTCCATTGGTGTATATAGCATCATGTTAACCGTGCTATCGTGACCCACGAGGGGCCACTTGATTAAAATCGCCAAGCCGTCGTCCTGAAAGGGCATATCTTCACCATCGGGACCCCGAATTGAGCGATTTTTTTCTGGCGACGTATAAAGCCAAGAGCTACCCCATGGAAGGCGAAAATACTAAATTTGAGGTCTTGAGATTTTTCTAAATAAATATTCCACAAGAGTCTATCAATATGTACCGTTTTGGTATTTTCTGTTGATTTTATGAGCGCTGAAGGGCCCTCAGGTATGGAAAATGAGGATTGGTTAACAACTTGGAGTGTTTTTAAGAATGATGTGGGATAAATCCTCATTCCATCGGTGTATATAACATCATGTTAACCGTGCTATCGTGACCCACGAGGGGCCACTTGATTAAAATCGCCAAGCCGTCGTCCTGAAAGGACATATCTTCACCGCCGGGAGCCCGAATTGAGCGATTTTTTTTCTGGCGACGTATAAAGCCAAGAGCTACCCCATGGAAGGCGAAAATACTAAATTTGAGGTCTTGAGATTTTTCTAAATAAATATTACCACAAGAGTCTATCAATATGTACTGTTTTGGTATTTTCTGTTGATTTTATGAGCGCTGAAGGGCCCTTAGGTATGGAAAATGGGGGTTGGTTAACAACTTGGAGTGTTTTTATGAATGATGTGGGATAAATCCGCATTCCATCGGTGTATATAACATCATGTTAACCGCGCTATCGTGACCCACGAGGGGCCACTTGATGAAATCGCCAAAACGTTGTCCTGAAAGGGCATATCCTCACCGCCGATGTGCGCAAATTTATGGCGCCAGCCAGCTTTAGCTTTCTGAACTTCTTTTTGACCAATTTATTTGAATTTGCCGACCGATTGGACAAATAAACGGGGTTTCTACGTACTCGTGTTCTTCGGCGGTGGCTGGACCTGGACGAACCCCCTGCCCATCGCTCGATGAACCTCGTGATCACACAGTTCCTTCAAAAATCAAGTGACTAAAATATCTGAACCGTGGTCCGTGTGACACAGATATATCACACCGTGCTTTGCACTAGCTAGTAATTTCGACAGGTATAAGTACTAAAAATTTATATAAACAAATACTGTGCACAGTTGACAATTGATTCTTTTACCTTACTCTTTGTTAATTATTTGTTAAATATTCTGACACGATATTCTTGCATATATGTAGTTATCCTTATCTGATAGATATTAATTAGCAATTGTACTTACGTATTTTTTTATTCATATTTATAATTTATTTTCGCTTGCATCACGCCTTCATACTAGCTAGTTAGGCATGTATTTAATTGAATTCTTACTTCAAGTTATGAGTTTAATATGAAAACGGGTATTCTCATCGTTTCCTACATGTACGCGTAAATAGTGTATATAGTGACACGTGTCATGCATTTATATCTTAAGTTGGCATTTTTCTCTATGTTAATAAGGCGTAAATTAGCAAATAAAATTATATTTTCGAATTTTAAAAAATGGATATTGTAGTTAATTTTGATTATTTTGGTAACAATAAATGATAGTAATTTATATAAATGTTATACGTTACTTTATATTATTTCTTTTATAGTGGCAGAAGCGGGTATTTTAGATATAGGCTTTAGGGGTTTTAGACTATTTATGTAACGATAAAGTCTGTTAACTTTTTGAAAACTTAACAAATCCAATGACTATTATTATTGATTACGATTAAACCTGTGCGATAGATGGGTGCTTTTTTTATTTTTGGGAGAATTTATAAAATAAATATTTGCAATGTCGTGCCGATGGAATTAACATGGAAGGCGTCGTAAATGGCCAGTAAGATATGGTTTTGAATGGTTTATTTTTTTCCTCTCCTATTTCTCCTTCTTGGCTTTGCGGCCTTGACCTGCTCCATCTCACGGGCCGCCACCTCTCGTCAATGTCACATCCCACTTCCACGACATCAGGGGCGAATCCAGGAATTTTTGTTGTCAGGGTCATCGGGGTCTACATGTTGCAATCTAATACAAATATAAGAGTGATTTGCTAATGTTACTGTAGAATTAGTGTAGAAAAACCAAAATCTATCGGGGTCAGCTGACCCCGATGACTCCACGTAGATCCGCCCCTGCGGCATATTATCGTTCATCCTTCATCTCGCTCTACTCGGCTTTGTCCCATGGGTCGTTGCCTTACTTGTGTTGCAAATGCCATAACCCCCTTCACTACATCGGTAGTTGATCTCCTAGCACCTTGTCCGGTAATGCCTCATCGCACCATCTGTGATCAGTCTTCTCACTAGCCTCTCCAGACTCTAAGGTCAAGTACATTGGGACTAGGCAAATACATTGGGCCTCATACATTGAAATGTAACTTTGTGACAATTTAGCAGGCAACTCCTATAATGTGTAGTTTTTTTATGCCTTATAGTAATACAATATCCCGTAATTTGTGGATGAGGAAAACAAGAAGTCGTACAAATTTTAGCTAATGAGCATTTAGTTCTCGCATTCCTATTGCTCATATAATCATTAAAAAAGTCAATGTGACACGGTATAAGACCATCTTTTGAAATGGTAAGCGTGTAACAATGTACCTATCCAATTATATATCCAACTCCCAACATATAACCATTAACAAGATCAACTTCGTTGAATGAAGGCGGGTAGGACGTAGGAGCTTCTCTTGGCCATATGGATTGGCGTGCGGGGAGGAAAATGAAACTCGCATGTTGGGGAAAATATGTATAGCTTCTAACAAAAATATGTTCATGGGCAAATGGCTCAATAATTCATACTAATAATTTTAAAAGATCGAATTCTATAAAGACCAGACCAAAATACTATATGTTTCTAGCGAAAATTAATCAAGGTAAAGTTGGATTGCGAAGGAATCACTAGGTGCGTGCGGTACCCTCTGAATTCAAGCCATGTCCATAACGGAAAGGGCGGGTCGATTGGTGCCCATAACAGAAAGCTAGCACAAAGGCCAATTCAATTCCCACCGGTGAACATTATATTGAACAAGCATCATCGTATCGCAATTAGCAAGCAGAGGCTAGCTAACCAACCAGTCAGTCAGTTCCATTATTCAAAAAATAAAAGTCAGTCCAATTGCTGTCATCAAAACTTGCTTCATTTCTTCTCTTGGATTCAGGTCGACGATATATATATAGATAGGTCCATGTCGCGCCAGCTAGCTTCGAAAATGACATGACAGGGGAGTCCAAATAAATTCAGGTACTTATTTGTGTAGTATATATTCAGCGGCAAATACCAATTATAATACAAAAAGAAAAAAAAGAAAACATATTGGGTGAGGATATGTATCTCAGTCTGTCTTAGCTGTGGCCAGGGATTAGCCAGTTAACCTGCGAAAAAGATAGCCGGTCAAGTCATTCGACCGCCTTAAATAATCGGACTATATTATAGGTGTGTTTAGTTCCAAAAAAGGAGAGAGAATTTGGCGAAAATGTCACATCGAACACTGTAGCGCACTGTAGCACTTTTCGTTTGATTGTGGTAATTGTTGTCCTACCATGACCTAACTGGGCTCAAAAGATTCGTCTTCTCGTGTACATCAAAACCATGCAGCTAATTTTTTTATTTACCCACGTTTAGTGCTCCATGGATGAGGAGAGAGATTTGATGTGATTTGATATGATAGGTGAATAGTGAAATTTGGAGAGAAAATTTTGAAAAAATTTTGGGAACTAAACACAGCGATTACGGAAAAGGTACACGTGTTAGAGAGGCCTCGACCTATCTATGAGACTATGAAACAAGTGCCACACATATGACGACAGCTGTGGGCCAATGCAAGCGTAGGCCATCTATATGCATGACAGGTTTCGTTTCGTCGATGTATCAAGGTCCTAGCTCTCTCTATGTAGGATTTCTGTTGGTGTTTGCTTCAAGTATATATTGACGGAACGACATTTCACACTTGGACAACTCGTATTAATAATTAAATAAAAATCAACCAAATTCAAGACCAAATTAGTGCTGCAAACACAACAGAGTGACCAAATCAAATATCGGTGGCGTTTGAGAATATGATCGAGGCACAATTTAGTTAGAGCGGACGATGATGATCGAAGGCGTACGAACTTGTGCCTGCCAGCAGCAGCATATATGCAGCACATGCAATGCTTTACATCCTGTGATGAGTGTGCATTTAGTTCATCCTGGCGTTTCTGGAATCTGTGTGCCACACTGGTATGCATGTAGAAGATAAAGAGCAGCTGGGCTGGGCATTGGAACCTGTCTGAATAGTGCGTGCACTGCAGACGTCTTTGATCGGAATTGGAGGTCCACGAGTACGTGCAGCCCATGCAAAATGGACACCTGCTGAGGGCACTGATGATGGATCGGATCTAGCTAGGGGAAGTTTTTCTTTCGATCACATGATTGATGGCTCACTCATCACTCATCAGAGCTACCATGCATGCATTATGGTTAAAGCGTCAATAGCCACGCACCTAACAAGTCAATGATCCTAAGAAGACAGTACACATGACAACCTTCCGGCTGCACATGCCATATCTATTCACCTTTCTTCTCTAGTTGATCGAGGAAAACTCTCGAAACATCTGGCAGCCAGAGTAATAAAGCCAGACCCAAATATCTTAGTTCCAGCAGGAGGAGGAGCGGGAATTCATGCAATCGGCATGCCGTATTTTGGAAACATTGACCATGGATATTTTCGCCATTCTACATTTTGGAAACATTGACCATGGATATTTTCGTCAAGAATGGGTGGAGATTTAGCAATAGATTAAGTTTATGATGAACATCTTTGTTATGTCTCAAACTTTTGGCTTTTTGGCCATTGGGTGTGTCAACTATGTGGGCGACGGAGTCAACCACTTCGTTAAAAACTGTAATAAGTATTGGCCTCATACATCCTTGGATGTAGCAGCCGGGATTCTTTCATTTGCTTGATGAAATAAATTTTCCTTTATCTAAAAAGACCCAAATATCTTAGTAAGTTTTAGTTTAATCATAATATAATTTATTCATACGTGTTCTCTATACTACTTAGAGGACATCCAAACTAAGAAACTATATACATTCTCTTATCTAAGGATTATTTTTGAGGCATGAAAAAGAAATGTAATTAAATAACCTAGCACATGTCTGTCCCTTGATAACCCTACTTGACTTTACGAATAAATGATTCTCTTTTGTTGGATCAATGAGAGGCATGAGCATGACTAGAACAGCCCATCCACCCGTGAGCAGAAATGAAGGGGTCGACGACTGTACGAGTGATGCGTGAGCAAGACACGTAGGAAAGAAAATCACATGTTATCCGCTCGTGCAAAAGATCAAAAAACAAGAAATATCACGTGCAATCTTTGGTCACCTCGAGATGATCATTAAAAAACAGATGATTTTTTTTAAAAAAGGGATTTACTACGTCTCATAATTTACAAAAAGAAGTTGGTCAGATGACTCAAGGTAAGTAGTAAGGGATATGAATATATGATTAATTTTTCTTACCGTTTTCTCATGCACAGGAGCACAGGTGGACAGAAAGTAGAGAAATAGATTGGTCAAAAACAAAATGGGAGGAGAAAGATTTGGGCGACGTGTTCACTGTCGTCTGTGACTAAAGGAAGAAAAAGCGCGGGCCAGCCCACCACAGTGCCAAATCCAAAATTTCCCAAGTACAACTACGGCAGCGAGTTAATGGTGATGGGCCGTGGTCGTGACGCTGGGGGCCCACCCGCATTGATTCGGGCCTTTCAAGATTGGCTGCTGCCCCTGCGAAGAAGAAGCGGAATTGAATGGCTGGCTCGCCATCATCACCATGATGAGATCGATCGGTGCCAATTTCAACTTTTATTATTATAGCCCTCCTCTGATGATGATCGCCGTGGAAATCGGCGTCGAGCCTCTTGTTTTGATCGGTTCCACGATGTATGAGTTTCATCAGTTTTTGGATTGAGATTTTAAATTATTTAAAATGAATATAAACTCCGTTTGAGTATTTGGGGTGAAAGATAAATTCGACACGAAATTGAAGAGCGTGTTCGCACGTGTCGGCGGGCAGAGCATGACGAAGAAGACCACCAGCAGCAGGCGACTGATGTACGGTCGTCAACGGCGGCCAGTTGCTTATCAGAATTCCAGAGCAGGGCCTTCAACCACACTGTAGGAATTTGCATTGTGAATTTTCTTCTGCTCGGCATTGCAAGAATTTGCGAATTTTGTTTGTGGTGAACTGTTTTTGAGTCATAGATGTAGTATGGGTGTTCATAATGTAGGTGTAGGTACATGTGTGGGGGTGAATCTGTGTCTGTACTTGCGTTTGAAAAGAAGGTAAGAATTTCACAACAATAAAGATCAGTTTAAACACAAATCTCGGAGAAAAAAAGAAAGAACTCGTTCCAAAGCAGGGCCTAAAGGGCAAGGACAGGCATTAAAATGTAACTTTGGCCCATTTGTGAGCGATGGCAGCCCAATTATAGGCCCAGCTACCCAAACGTTATCCCCTCTCTCCTTTCTTCACTGCTCACCACTTCACCTCCTGACCAGCCCAAATGGCAGCTGCGACGGCGCCGCCCCCGCCGGCGATCGCCGCCACCTTCTCGGCCCTCCTACGCCGCCAGACCGCCCGTAGCTACAGACTTCGGCCTTTCTACACGAGATGCGTATCCTCCAACGCGACAGCCGAGGCGGCGGAGTCGGAGAACCGCCGGAGTGGAGGCATCGGCGGGACGCGCCTGGAGGAGGCAGTGCCCGCGGGGGAGGGGCGCTCGCGGGTAGACGCCTGGATATCGGCGCGGTTGGGCGGCGGTGGCGTAAGCCGCGCGCGCGTTCAGGCCAGCATCCGCGCGGGACTCGTTGCCGTCAATGGCCGCTCGGTCTCCAAGGTGCTGTGGTTCTCCTCTCTCTAACCCTGTTTATTTCCTGTAAAGTTTGATCGCTGTGTTAGTACAGCAATGAAATAATGCTGCTTGAACAGTGGATTGGCATGCTGAATAATTCACAAGTCATATGAGATCATGAAGCGCCAGTTGTATTAGCATATATTACTTGGTAGTAGTACAAGAGCATGAGCAACACTGTTAGTAATTGTAATGACATGTTTGTTTGTTATGAGTCTGTTTGTTCATCTTGCTGCAGTGTTTTAGCCGTGTCTGAGGTTGCTATGCTTCTATTTGTGCATAGTAGGTTTCACATATGGTGAAGGGTGGGGATCTGATCAGTTGCACGGTGTCGGAGCTACAGCCGCTGAGGGCGGAGGCAGAGGACATCCCCCTAGACATTGTTTATGAAGATGACCATGTTCTTGTTGTGAATAAACCGGCTCATATGGTTGTTCACCCAGCGCCAGGAAACGCAAATGGCACCTTGGTCAATGCTATACTTCACCACTGCAGGATTTCCACGTTTACATGTTTAGCACGCAATTCAACTGGTGATGAATGCCCAGATTCTTCAGATGATGATATTGATGTATTTGATGTTGATCAATTTACTACTGAAGACGTTAGTTCGGAAGTGCGGGATGCTCTTGTGCGCCCTGGTATTGTGCACAGGCTTGATAAGGGGACAAGTGGACTTCTTGTTGTTGCTAAGGTATTGAATCATCAATCCTGACACCAAAATTAGAGGAAGAAGAAAAACTGACACTTGAAAAAGTTTGATGAGATATGCACATGCTCGTAATGGCTACATGTTACTATGTCAATTTTTTTGTTTTTATTTATAGATATGATCCAGAATTATGTTTAAATCACTCATTTTTTGGACAGGATGAGCATTCTCATGCTCAATTAGCAGAACAGTTCAAGCTGCACACAATTCGTAGAGTATACATCAGTCTTACTTGTGGCGTACCTCATCCAACTTCTGGCAGGATTGAAGCATCTATAGCACGTGACCCTAACAATAGGATTCGTATGATTGCTATTGCTGGATCAGGCCACAGATATGCACGGCATGCTGCTAGTAGGTGATTCATGCTTTTTACTTGCGCCCTTTTCTTTTGGTTCCATATACAATGCTTCCTCCCAAATGTTATTTCTCTTAAATAAAAATAAATCCAACTCTGGTGTAATGATGCTTTTGTAGCATAAACCTACTTGCCTTGTTAGAAGATGCGCAATCACTGCAACCAGCTTGTTTTTCAATTTAATTGTGACTGCCTGAGTTACTGCTAGCAGGCAAGAATGATGACCTAACTGGAAGTGCCCAGGTCATAATAAATCTCTACTGATTAGTTGAATCCAATGACAAATGAATTCATATTTGCATTGGTAAACAATTTTTTTTTCATTTCAAGCAAAAACACACAAATGTAAAGTATTTTCAGAATTTAAAACCTGATTTAGGTTTCATGGCTTCATATGTAATTTGGCTCACTTGTGAATTTCAAACTGCAGGTATAAGGTAAGGGAGGTCTTTGCTGGTGGTGGATCTGCACTAGTAGAGTGGAGACTGGAAACAGGACGCACTCACCAGGTAGTAATGTGTGTATAACATTTGGATTGCATAGGACAGCTTGGGGAAATCTCTCTTAAACATGGGTGCTTCACTTATTTCATTGCTGATCTTGCATCTACCGATTATCAGATCCGCGCACATGCGAAGTATCTAGGAATCCCACTTCTTGGTGATGAAACATATGGAGGTACCAAAAGCATGGCACTATCACTTTTGAGACCGAAAACTACTTCAAAATATCATAGTGGGCTTTCGGATCTGATATCTCAAGTAGACAGACCCTGTCTTCATGCTGCATTGCTTGGGTAGGTACTTTACTATATGTATCTTGTGTTTTACAGTTTCCACTGTCTGGAGTGTGATTATTGTTGTTTCCCAGATTCAAGCATCCACATTCAGGAAAGATACTTGAATTCTCATGCGCCCCGCCAGATGATTTTACTAAGGTACTTGATGAATTGCGACGTGTTACATCAGGTGATGGCCAAAATGGTGAAGGTGTTGTCCAATAACAATTTCTGCCAACACGGAGTGAGCCAGACAGTGTTTAGCATATGTTATAGGGTATGTTGGATGGAGCCCTGGCAAAGCTGCCTGTGCCAGGCAGCTCACACAGGCCGTCGATTTCGACTGCCTGCGGCCGGATGGAGCTGCCTGCCAGGCAGCATCCAAACTGCCTGTGGCTTGAGATATGTTTTATCAGAGCTGTGTGGGCAGTGAAGCTGTCGTTGATGGATTCAGGGGGTTAAACTGCAGAAGCCTCCCACAAGCTTTTGAACACCACCAATGGGAGATGAAACAACGCTGGGGATGTTAAACAAAGCATTAGAAGTCTTGAACATTTCTTTTTCTTTTAAGAAGTAGAAATAGGGTTTAGCTTTCTAGCCTCTATGTTTATTTTTAAGTTTCTTACTTTATTTTGGTTGTGGTGTTTGCCAAGGACTACCGATTTAAAAGCATTTAGCAGTGTGAGCCTGGGTAATCTGTAGCTACCAGTTGCTCACCATGATTGATTTCCATGATGTAAAATGTACGGAGAAAATAGTTACACGAATTGCCGAGTGGTTTGATTGTTTTTTACTCCAAATATGGCGCTGCCTGTCGGCATACAAGTGTTGCTGACATACTTGCCACATTGATGTTTGGCAGCAGCTCCTTGGTGTTTCTCAGTTGTGAGTTTTGAAAATGCTATGTGAAGCAAACATACTGCAGTTCTGTAATGTGCAGGAATACTAAGATGGCGATTCTTCCAGAATATATATAATTGGGACGATTTGCAGCGGCCATAATGCATGTACATGAACTCTGTATCGATACCGAAAGCTGCACATGTACAAGCAACAAATTGGAACCCAAGCAGGATGTTCCTAACAATAATCTGATCCTTCTGTCTTCAGCAGTGCAACTGCAACAAAAAAGAAAGAACATGTTCTATCTTCAGCAGTGAACAATGCAGCGAGACTACAAGAAGCAGCAATGGCAAATATGAGAATAGCAGGGAGATTTTAGTGACATAACAACATTCGAGTGCTCGAGTTGATACACATCTATCCAGCACACGGACACAGGACAAGGGGTTCTGTTGCCGTTGGCTAGTGCAAGAAAATATGAAGAGATTACAAAAGAGAGGCAGAATTGCATGGCATGAACAGCAAGTTCTTGCAACTGTAGGTTGTGGCTAATAACTACCTAGTCTTAGACAAGCAAGATGTGCTAAACAATAATCCGGTCTTTCTGTGTCAAAAGCATAGCCAAAGATACAACAGCCGTTCCTAGCAACGAATCTGATGAACTCAGGATGGTCACTTCTGCTTCTTAGATTTCTTTGGGGGGTTCTTCACTAGTGCTTCACCCTCATCATCAGATTCACCTTCAATGGACTCGTCAGGGACATCATTTGGAGCATTGTGCTTGGTGATGTATTCCTTGAGAATCACCATGCTCTTCTCCTTCATCGTGGCCAGCTGCTCGGACAGGATACCGGACTCAGAGCTGATAGCAAACGATTCTGCTCCAAGAACCAGGTTAGCCTTCACTCTTGGACCAAGGCTAGCTATCGCAACATTTGCTTGGCCTTCCATCACCTCAATCCTGCAGGCCGATGCTGAATTTAAGATGCCAACAACTATGATAAGTATGGCAGGCCAAAGAGAAAAAACTATTTGTAACAGGACCCAGCATATGAAGCAGGAATACAGCATCAAAGTGTCAAGCTGTGCAAAGAGGATGTCTTAACAAGGAGATGACCCGAAGCCATCGACACAAAATTGAAGGCTAGAGCCTAGATGGGGTACCAGATGGTGTTATTAAAGCATAAAACTGATTGCCTGCTAGAACTGCAGGTTACTGTTGAAACGGAATAGTAACAATTCATCGAATAACTACTTAACACATTTGTAGGCGCGGCAGTCTTATGTTGGGCGGTCTGGCGATGCAGAAATGCAGTGGTTTTTCATAACAAATCTCCAAATTTTTTGCAGGTTATTTTCACGACGTCGCATTGGCTCCGCACTTTGTCTATCCTTCAATGGCCTTCATCGCAGGACAGTCTTGTAGCGGCGTCGCATTGCTTGGTCCAAGTGGCCAAGGCTATTTTTGCCCGGGCGTTTGGGTGGCAGTCTAGTCTTAGGATTGGCGGCTCTTAGTGTCCGGAGGTCGTTAAAAACTGTTATTTTTTTGGCTGTGTGTCGTTTGACAGAGGCCGGGATCTTTTTCAGGCGGGTGTATCACCTCGATGTATCTAACTGAAAAATTAATAAAGTATCCCTTTTCCAAAAAAAAAACTTAACACATAGTGCATCTTTGATGTGAAGTCTGAAGAAAGCTGAATCACATTGATTCACTGTGAAACCACAGAATTCCAGCACCTTCCTCTCCAATTGTCAATAAGAATTTTTTTTGCGGGTAATTGTCAATAAGAATTAGCAGCGTGGCATGACAGTTCTGATGCCTTGTTGTTCATGTAATGCAGCGTGGCATCAGTTTTGATATGCCCCATGGTTCATCTAATAATTCATGGTTCCCAAATTCCCATCGCCTCCAAAGGAAATCAGGAATCCATCACTCCATCAGTAACTAAACAAAGCAAACTCCTGTCGCAAAGCTTGGTCTTATATCCAGAGCATGTTTCGGAAAAAAAAATATATGTCTATCTATACATAATAGCAGCAATAAGCTGAAATCAAGCAAATCATAACTAATTACTCCGTAGTTAGTGGAGCAGAATGACAGGTTACACGAGCTATACCCTGCACCAAGGACCGCTGTTGGGAGCGGGAATTACAAACCTCGGGCGCCGGCCGCCGGGCGTTGCAGGAGGGAGATCCACGTAGGGGCAAGGCACCAAGGCGTCGGCGACGGAGGCACCGGAGGAGTTGCTGGCGGCCGGCGATGGAGGGTTTGGTTGGGGGAGGAGCGGATTCGGGGAGTCGAACAGAGAGAGATCGATCCCCTACGAAACGTGGAGAGCAGAGCGGATGGGCCTTCGAATTATTTGGGCTGAATGCTGTTAAACGGGCCGAAACGGTTACATGGGTTGGCACTTGGGCTCAATCCGCCACACGACGACGACCACCCCTTTTCCCGAGAATAATGGGCCCCGACCGAAAGCGACCAAGTATTCTGGCGAGTTTCATTTCTTTTGTTTTTCATTCAATCTACTTAAAATGGTTTTCTTTTTCCAAACAAAAAAAACTTAAAAATGGTTTCCAGCAGATTTGAAAAGACCCCACTTGCTACTTATTTTTTACCTGCCCGCCATGATTCGGTCTACCGCTTGCTTTGGAACATGTTCGCAGCACTGCAGGAACGCACTCTGAGAGACCTGAAGAAGAACCACAATGGGATTCAGGGGGCAGCCTGCCTAACAAAGCTAAAATGATGGTGGCCAGCAAGGCAGCCACTGCCTGTTCTTCTCATCATCAGTCATCACTTCACTGAATTTTAACTGCATCTATTCTCCCTCACCCAAGGCCCAAGCGGAATCAATCGGCCGGTCGGCCAGTTTCTCGATCCCCTTCCCTTTCTTTCCCCTGCTTTGCTAATCTGCTAATGCAACGGATGGACACCGTTTTAATGCGATTGTTAACTGGGCTTTTGGAGTCATTAGTGTGATTCGATTCTATTTCTACCAGAACTGCATTTGATTAGTGCTTGAGTTGGCTGTTACTACTGGCTGATCCCAGAGACTTGAGAGCAACAAAAGGTGGCGAAGCTTTATTTGCTGCAATGCAATGGATGCATAAAGCTTCTTCTGGCTGCCTGCTTGCCCCTGCAGGTGGCGGCACATGGATTGCAATGCAATGAGATGAGCAGCAGGCAGCAGCTAGCCTTTTTCTCCATCGATCAGCTACTGAAAGAATATTAGTAACCGGTTGTTTAATTGCGGGAACGGCACGGATGATTAAAGGAGAAGTTGTAATGGAGAGCAAGGAGTGGGAGAGGAATGTTCTCCAGGTTTTAATGTAAAAAATACAGGCCTGTTTAGATGTAAAAAGCAACTCCCAAATACACTATGCAAAAAGAAGATTTCCCATCACATCAAAATGTCATAACATGCATGGAGTATTAAACGTAGATGGAATCGAAAACTAATTGCACAGTTTTGTTGTACTCTGCGAGACGAACATTTTGAGCCTAATTAATCAAATTTTAGATAATTTTTCACAAATACAAACGAAATGCTACAGTAGCGCAATGATTACGAAGTGACATCTTACTCCCAAATTCAACCTCCCAATTCTAACATCTAAACACCACCACAGAGTATCTAGGGGAATAGCATTGCAATCCTGTGTGGCTGGGTGGAGCTATATATTCATGCCATGATTAAACCTAACCTGACTATGAAGCTGATTGCTACTCCTCTCTGTTGTCTGTTCCATAATGTATCAAGATGTGTTTCTCTTCTCTAAATCAGATTTATCTGAATTTGAACGGCTATACGGTTGAAATACACCGAGATATACTAGTTTCGTTAAATTTACTGTGAAAAGTTTGGTACGGTACACATCAATTTATTGTTTATCAACTCGTTCAAAATCAGAGATTACTAAGACAAAGAAAAAACTAAAACATTGCATTTTGGAACGAAGGAAAGCAAATTGGCGAGTGTGTTTCCATTCCAATATCCAAAGAATGAGGATCTGAGCACCACTTGTTTGGCTTTTGAACGTTCAACCGGTAATACGCAGATGACACGCGTGGATTCCAATCCACATTATTCCAAGCTTTGAGTGGTGTTTAGATGTTAGAATTGGGAGGTTGAATTTGTGAGTAAGATGTCACTTCGTAATCATTGCGCTACTGTAGCATTTCGTTTGTATCTGTGAAAAATTATCCAAAAATTGATTAATTAGGCTCAAAATGTTCGTCTCGCAGAGTACAACAAAACTGTGTAATTAGTTTTTGATTTCATCTACATTTAATACTCCATGCATGTTATGACATTTTGATGTGACGGAAAATCTTCTTTTTGTATAGTGTAGTTGGGAGTTGTTTTTCGCGTCTAAACAAGCCCGGTATAGCTATAGCACTGTCCGCCCTGACTGACATTAAATTCCTCCACTCACTCGGACAAGAATCAAGACCAACCAAACCTTGTAGCATCACCCCAGCAAGGCAAAACACGGATCGAAAGAGAGATCAGGTGATGGATTTCTTCAGTGTCACAAACTCGACGGTTCAGCTCCGGGGTTTGAGGGAATGATTTTTTTTCTTTTGAAGGAATGGGTTTAGGGATTAAGATGTGGGTGGTCCTCGTCATACCGTGATGCTGGTGCACCACGGAAGCTGGCTAATGCGCAGTTAGCTTAACCAGCCTATTGCAGCAGTAGCTAGCTGATGTTTTTGGAAGAGAAACACGAACACTCTTTTTTTTTGCAATGGTATACTAGGAGTAGTACAGTACGTAGCACACGTACAGTACTGCCAGGTCAACCGGGGCAAAAGCTATGGGGGTTCCCTTTCGGTCCCCCGGCTTGGCTCTGCTTTGCTTTGGCTTTACGCGACGACCAAGCGAGCAGTCGATGAGGCAGGCTTTCAGTTCAGGGGTGCAGGCCGGCAGGCTAGTGTTCAACGCAGCTTGAAGCCGTAGCCGTGCTGAGGGCAGTAGGAGCCGAGCCTTGCCGTAGCCGTAGCACACATGCATGCAGATGCAGCTGCAGCGCGGCGCAGGTATACTGTGCTGGAGCCTGAACCACAGGCAGCAGGGCACTGCCATGGCCCATGCCCCATGGCCTGCTCGAAGATTGGAAAAGAAAACTTTTCAAGACTCTTTCGTTTCATCTCGGCTGCGGCCGGGGTTGGCACGGCTCTCTAGGGAGATCTGGATGGAAGTAATGGAGGATCAGGGAGGAAGAAACAGCCCCACCATCCTCTGCATGGACAAGCTATGCAGACATACGATTTTTTTTCTTTGAAAAATGTAATGTATCTGTCCCAAGGTATCGTATATTTAGATATATATTTAGAAAATAAAAAAACAGTTTTTTTTTAGGATGGAGAGAGTATCAATGTGTTCTTCTGTCTGAAGCTGAAGGCCTGAATCCTACTGCAATGTAGCAGAAGAGGAGAGGTGAGGACGATGTTACTTTGACTGTATGATGAAGTGGTACTCTAGTAGTGTTTTCTGAAAAGAAAGAGTACACATGTACATGCAGCGGGAGGAGGTTGGTCACGGTGATGAGTCCACAGACCTGGACCATGACCCCGTCAGGGTCAGCGAAGTACCCGAATCCACTTGGGCTGGGCCTACACTCTACCCCTCCCAAATGCCCGTCCGTCCATCCATCCATAATTCCATATATGTTATGCTATGCAATGCAGGGCCTGTTTAGATGCAAAAAACAACTCCTAAATACACTATGTAAAAAGAAGATTCTCCATCACATCAAAATGTCATAACATACGTGGAGTATTAAATGTAGATGAAATCAAAAACTAATTGTACAGTTTTGTTGTACTCTGCGAGACGAACATTTTGAGCTTAATTAATCAATTTTTGGATAATTTTTCACAAATACAAACGAAATGCTACAGTAGCGCAATGATTACGAAGTGACATCTTACTCACAAATTCAACCTCCCAATTCTAACATCTAAACACCACCGCAGTGTGTGTGTTTGTGGTCTGTGTTTAATTCCTGAAAGGATAATGCGAAGTTTGGTGAAAATGTCACATCGAGCACTGTAGCGCACTGTAGCACTTTTCGTTTGTTTGTGGTAATCGTTGTCCTACCATAACCTAACTAGACTCAAAAGATTCGTCTCGTCGTGTACATCGAAACTATATACTTAGTTTTTTTATTTACCCACGTTTAGTGTTCCATGCATGAGGAGAGAGATTTGATGTGATAGGTGAATATTGAAGTTTGGAGACAGAATTTTTATCTTTCGAAGGGAACTAGAAACTGAAAATGTGATGAGGGGTGAAGAACCAACAAAAAAGGACCCGTTGAAATTCCCCCTGGGCCTACATGAGGAGCTCTCAGCTCCTTTTTCTGAAACGAAAATATGCTGCGCTGCCAATTCTGTGGGAATTGGTGGTCGTCTTTTCTTTTTCTGAACGAGCACAAAATGCTCTCAACTTGTTCAGAGATGCGGAGAAAAGTGTGGTGCAACGCTAATTTGATGTGAATGCAACGCTAATTCACTAAATTATACTGTAGGTTAAAATGTTGTGAATGCAGCGCTAATTTGCTTTCATGCTCATCTGAAACCTGGGTTAGGGCGCTAGGCTGCTGCGCTACGACCTGTTGAGCCGGAGAGAGCAGCCTGCAATTGGACGCGGCGCCAGCACGTCCCATCCGCCGTCTCGTCTCGTCTCGTCTCCCTCATCACTTCTGCTGCCTGCCTGCCTCTGTCTGACACCGCGCGCGCCGTCAGCATGCCGTGCTCCGACCACCATCCTCCCTAGACTCGTCTCCTCCTCCCGCCTCGCCGGCCTTTTTGTTTGGGTTAAACCCCACTCCCCCTCCCCAGCGACGGGTCGGCCGGCCAAAATCCGCCGGTGGGGTGGATTCCATTCCATCCATATGCTCATTCCCTCCTCCACCACCACCGCCGCCTCCCTTTTATTCCCACGTCCCGCTCGGCATCGCCACCACGCCGCACCCACAGCCGCCGCCACCATGCCTCCTCCTCCTTTTCCACTGCTCCTCCTCCTCCTCACCGTCGCCTCCGCCTCGCCGGAGCGGGACGCCTACGCGCTCGCCAGGCTCAAGGCGGCGCTCGTCCCCTCCCCCACCGCCACCACCTCCCCAACAACGCCGCTCGCCGACTGGGACCCCTCGGCGTCCCCGCCCGCGCACTGCGCCTTCTCCGGCGTCACCTGCGACCCCGCCACGTCCCGCGTCGTCGCCATCAACCTCACCGCCGTTCCCCTCCACGGCGGCTCCCTCCCGCCCGAGCTCGCCCTCCTCGACGCCCTCGCCAACCTCACCCTCGCCGCCTGCTCCCTCCCCGGCCGCCTCCCCGCCACCCTCCCCTCCATGCCCGCCCTCCGCCACCTCAACCTCTCCAACAACAACCTCACCGGCACCTTCCCTTCTCCCTCCAGCGCCGCCACCCAGCCATACTTCCCCGCCCTCGAGCTCATCGACATGTACAACAACAACCTCTCCGGCACGCTGCCGCCCTTCGGCTCCCTCCACGGGGCGCGCCTCCGCTACCTCCACCTCGGCGGCAACTACTTCAACGGCTCCATCCCCGACACCTTCGGCGACCTCGCCGCGCTCCGCTACCTGGGCCTCAACGGCAACGCGCTCTCCGGCCGCGTCCCGCCCTCCCTCGCCCGCCTCTCCCTCCTCCGCGAGATGTACCTCGGCTACTTCAACCAGTACACCGGCGGCGTCCCGCCGGAATTCGGCGACCTCCGCTCCCTCGTCCGCCTCGACATGAGCAGCTGCGCGCTCTCGGGCCCCATCCCGCCGGAGCTCGCGCGGCTCACAAACCTCGACACGCTCTTCCTCGCCATCAACCAGCTCTCCGGCGAGATACCCCCCGAGCTCGGCGGCCTCACCAGCCTCGTTTCGCTCGACCTCTCCATCAACGACCTCACCGGCGTCATCCCGCCCACCTTCGCCAGCCTCGCCGGCAGCCTCCGCCTGCTCAACCTCTTCCGCAACCACCTCCGCGGCGAGATACCGGGGTTCCTCGGCGACTTCCCGCGCCTCGAGGTGCTCCAGGTCTGGGACAACAACCTCACCGGCACCCTCCCGCCGCGGCTCGGCGCCAACGGCCGCCTCAAGAACCTCGACGTCACCGGCAACCACCTCACCGGCGCCATCCCGCCGGACCTCTGCGCCGGCAGGAGGCTCGAGATGCTCGTGCTCATGGAGAACGGCTTCTTCGGCCGCATCCCGGAGTCCCTCGGCGACTGCAAGACGCTCAAGCGCGTCCGCCTCGGCAAGAACTTCCTCACCGGGCCAATCCCGGCGGGGCTCTTCGTCCTCCCCGACGCAGACATGCTCGAGCTCACCGACAACCTGCTCACCGGCGAGCTCCCCTACGTGATCGGCAGCGAGAAGATGAGCATGCTGATGCTGGGGAACAACGGGATCGGCGGCCGCATCCCGCCGTCCATCGGCAACCTCCCGGCGCTCCAGACGCTGTCCCTCGAGTCCAACAACTTCTCCGGGCCATTGCCGCCGGAGATCGGCAGGCTCAGGAACCTCACCAGGCTCAACGTCAGCGGGAACGCGCTCACGGGGCCCATCCCGCCGGAGATCACGGCCTGCGCCTCCCTCGGCGCCGTAGACCTCAGCCGGAACGGCCTCACCGGCGAGATACCGCCCGCCATCACGTCGCTCAGGATCCTCTGCACGCTCAACGTGTCCAGGAACAGGCTCTCCGGCGAGCTCCCGCCGGCGATGCCCAACATGACCAGCCTCACCACGCTGGACGTCTCCTACAACCAGCTCTCCGGCCCCGTGCCGATGCAGGGCCAGTTCCTGGTCTTCAACGGGAGCTCCTTCGCCGGCAACCCCGGGCTCTGCGGCGCGCCGTTCGCCGCCGCCGCCTGCCCTCCCGCCGCCGGCGCCGGCTCCCTGCGGCGGTGGGAGTCGAAGCGGACGCTGCTGTGGCTCGCCGCCGCGCTCGCCCTCCTGATCGCGGCCTTCCTCCTCGCCGCGGCGAGGAACAAGGCCGCGGCGGCGCGGCGGCGTCGGCGTCCCGGCGCGTGGCGGATGACGGCGTTCCAGAAGCTGGACTTCACCGCCGACGACGTGGTGGAGTGCCTCCGGGAGGACAACATCATCGGCAAGGGCGGCGCCGGGATCGTGTACCGCGGCAGCGTGGCCCGCGGCGGCGGCGGCGCGGAGCTGGCGATCAAGCGGCTCGTGGGGCGCGGCGGCGGCGGCGACGGCCACGACCGCGGGTTCACCGCCGAGGTGACCACGCTGGGGCGGATCCGCCACCGCAACATCGTCAGGCTGCTGGGCTTCGTCTCCAACAGGGAGGCCAACCTGCTGCTCTACGAGTACATGCCCAACGGCTCGCTCGGGGAGATGCTCCACGGCGGCAAGGGGGGGCACCTCGGGTGGGAGGCCAGGGCGCGCGTCGCCGCGGAGGCGGCGTGCGGCCTCTGCTACCTGCACCATGACTGCGCGCCCAGGATCATACACCGGGACGTCAAGTCCAACAACATCCTGCTCGACTCCGCGTTCGAGGCGCACGTCGCGGATTTCGGCCTCGCAAAGTTCCTCGGCGGCGGAGGAGGCGGCGGCGGCGGCGCGACGTCGGAGTGCATGTCGGCCATCGCCGGCTCATACGGCTACATCGCGCCAGGTAAAACCAACCGCCTGTACTGCTTGCACAGTGCTTGTACTAGCATTCTGTTGCATTCTGCGTAGTCAACCAGAGAGATGACAAAACCTGCGTGACTCACTGCCTCGGATCAGAATCAAACGGTAACTTTTTCCAGAGTCACATTTGCAATGCATGCATGGTACAAGCGATGTTGCATTGCATTGCATGGCTGTGACCTGTAGCTGCTGCTACAGGTGTAGACAGGCAGTGATTAGTTTAATCACTGTCATGTTCTAGCTCTGCTCCTTGGATTCTAGCGTGGATTTGGCATGTCCTATACGCCGATCTGGATGGTCAATCAATGGGGGACACTAGCTATCAATGGGGGACACAGGATTGGGCATTCTGGCGCGGTGCTTGTGCTGTTGATTTGTTTTGTCATTAGCACTTGTGGGCCTTTAGGAAAATTGATCCGACGGAGATAAAGAGTCTCCCCCATGGCAGCTCCATGCTGGAGCAGATCTGCCCATGTCTTGACTCTGTCAGATCCCTCATAAATCTATCGGCTTCTGCTTCAGTCATACTGCAGTAATTTCGTTTCCTTTTGCAGTAATTTCGTTTACTTACTGATTCAGCTAGATACTTTGATGTGCATTTCATGAGTGTAGAGATTTCGGCAGATGGACATAGTAAACTGAAATCAGCAGCTACTGATAGAAATTGTTCTTTCGCTCATGTTAGAAACTGCAACTTCAACAGCTGAATTCTTTTACACCTTGTTTCTGTGGCCGGCTTTGCAGAATACGCCTACACCCTCCGCGTGGACGAGAAGAGCGACGTGTACAGCTTCGGCGTGGTGCTGCTGGAGCTCATCACGGGCCGCCGCCCCGTCGGCAGCTTCGGCGACGGCGTGGACATCGTGCACTGGGTCCGCAAGGTGACGGCGGAGCTCCCGGACACGTCGGACACCGCGGCGGTGCTGGCGGTGGCCGACCGCCGCCTGGCGCCGGAGCCGGTGGCGCTCATCGTCGACCTCTACAAGGTGGCCATGGCGTGCGTGGAGGAGGCCAGCACGGCCCGGCCCACCATGCGCGAGGTCGTGCACATGCTCTCCAACTCCGCCGCGTCCCAGCTACAGCCCAACGACCTCCACACCACCTTCTGATTGAGCTGACTGAGGCCGCCTTATAGGATTAATTAATTTAACGGTATTCTCCTCAAAAAAAAATAATTTAACGGTATGATATGATTTGGGGATAATGTAGTATGCGTTTAGCCGCTAATTTTGGGTGTGCTTGTGATGGATGTGTAGAATAACAACCAGCAGATGGCCGGCTACTCGATCCTAGGCCTGGAAGGTGAAGGTTAGCGCAATGCTAATATTTTGTCGCAATGCCATTGGCTATCGCATGGCTGAATGAATATGTGCATAGTATATAGTAAAGTTGAAGTTGAAATATCTCCATGATCTAGCGCATACATAATCTTTGCGATTTTAGTTCATGCGTGGTCGTCTTTATCTTTTGCTCGTTTTACGTCAAAAACTTGGATGGAATCCCCAAAGGCAAAGGAATCGAGTTTTATCATTTGTACCAAATCCGTCAGTTGGATGGCTGCAGGCCGTCCCAGCAGAATCGAATCTGAGCTCGAAAGCCTCTCTCGCCTTTCCCTGTCTTTATTCTCTTCGCTTATCTGATCTGACTCGTGCATTGAACGCAAAACACCTTGCATATATCTCTCGGTGCGTCGTTGCTCATGGCCCATGCAATGCAACTGAGATGGCATATATTCCCAGCCCCAGGCTTTGCTTTGGTTATTCGAGATGCATGGCTTCTTGTAAAAGTTCGTTTTCTTCTGATTCCGAGAGGAGATGTTTGGTTTCTTTTTTCAAGCAAAAGGAGGTGATGTTGTGAAAGTTGAAAGGATTGATATATGCAAGGTGTAAAAAGAAAAAGTAGGAACCAGAATGTTACGGAGGGAGAAGAAATGGGCTGAGCAGCCTGAGCATCTCCACGGCCTACAAAAATTAAGTCCAGGTGTAGTACTGGTAAAATACAGTTAATTTGTAGACTAGCTAACCTGACAGCAGACAATAAAAAACAAGCGTACCATAGTGTTTGTTCAATCTTCAGGAGGTGTGGGTGTGCTTGGCTTTGGCTGTCAACACGCTAACAAGCATGACAAGATTTATTTTGGTTGCTAGTATTCTTCTAAAATGTAGGTCGTTTTGGCTTTTGTAGATACGTAATTTTTGCTATAAATCTAGACATAATGTATATATATATACAAAGCAAAACTACGAATTTAGAAAAGTCAAAACGATCTACCTTTCGGAACAGAGGTAGTACTGATTTTGATGGCTTAACCTCGTATCAGTCAGGGTTACCATCACTAAATGATTACCTTGCCTCGTGTTAAGATTACCTTAAGGCTTTGGATAACGTAACTAGTTTTTTTTGAGGGAAAGGATGAGAGCATCTCCAAGAGTCTCTCTAAACTACACTCTTTAAATCATCATTTAGAGAGTCATTTGCATAAAAATTGTTTTCTATATGTTTTCTTTTTCTAACAGCTTTTTTGTATCTTGTGTGCACTCTGAAAAGCTATTCCCTTTTCTATATCTGAAGAGCGAGAAATCCGGAATAGAGAGTGGCTATGTTTACATAACCAAATAAAAAAGCTGTTGGAAGGTGCCTTTTTAATCAAAATCTCTAAAACTAGCAATTATGATGAATTTAAAGAGTCTATTGGAGTTGCTCTAACGTGGGTGTGTTTAGTTGTAAAAAGAGGTAGTAAAAATTTGCGCGAAAAGACACATCGGACACTGCAACGCACTGTAGCACTTTTCGTTTGTTTGTGGTAATCATTGTCTTATTATGACCTAACTAAGCTCAAAAGATTCGTCTCGTCGTGTACATCAAAACCATGTACTTAGTTTTTTTTATTTATTCACATTTAGTTTTACATGCATGCGTTGTTTGTTATAAACAGGCCCCGTAACTAGTTGAATCTGAAAACAACTGAAGAGCCTGATTAGCAACCCACACGGGCTGTAAGTGGGCTCATAAAAAAAAAACTGGCCTGACTTGAGTTCGGCCGGCCCATCAGCCCATCATAAGGCACCAGAACTAAACACATTTCACCTGAAATATATAATCACTATAACACTACACATATTTTGCACACGTGATTTTGCTTGATCTTGTAATTTCTTTCGGAACAAATCAAATGTTCAGGTGGGCTATCTTAATCTCGAAAACCCCGTCAACTCATAAGAAAAATATATAAAGAGTAGGTAAACTGACAAACTCGCTGACCTCACAGACAAGCTGCAGTGCTGTATCCAAAGATTATTTTTTCAAAAAGATTAGCAGAAGGGATGCTACGTCATTTGAGAAGAAGAAACATATAAATTCTTACGAAGTTGGTATTACATAAATAGAAATAACTCAAAACATAAAAGAAACATCAAATGTTGATACATTAAAAAACTATTTTTTCTCTGCAGGCTATGCTCTTAGGCCTTAGTAGCTTCATTTCTTTCTTCATCAGACTCAGCTCTTGTTTAAATGCAAAATAGTCACCCAAAGTTTCTATGTAAAAAGAAAATTCACGTCACATTAAAATATCGGCTCATACATGCTGTATTAAATATAGATGAAATAAAAAACTAACTGCACAGTTTTATTGTAGACAAACATTTTAAGTCTAATTAATTAATTTTTAGACAATTATTTATATATACAAACAAAATGTTACCGTTACACAATGATTACGAAGTGTCCTCAAACTCCTAAATCTTTATTCTCTATTTTGCATATAAACAAGGCGTGAGAACGATGGATCCAAAGTTGCTTGCTTTTTTTTTTTGACACGCAAAGTTGCTTGCTTAGGCTGCTCGCACCGGCCTCCCTACCGCTTCCCCCAGGAGCGTCGAGGGGAAAGATGCGCTGCAGCGGGGTCCTGGGCTTTGGTAAAATGCCAAAGTCCCCTGCCTCCGTCATTCCTAGCGAGATGGCGGGGCGCCGCTACCGCGCCAACGTAGCATGGGCCCCGCGCGCCATCCAACCGCCCGCCGCGCGCAGCTTGAGAAGCTCCGCCGCCCCGTCTCCACCATCACCTGACGGCACCGCCGCACCCCCAACGCCGCTCGCTCCTCGTCTTCGCCGCGGCCACCAGCTCCACCGCGCTCTGGCCACGGATCCGCCTGCCCGAGCGCCGGTGGCCATGGCTACCCGTCTTCGCCGCGCGCCCGCGACCGCTCGACCTCCCCCGACGACTACCTCCTCGCCGCTGGAGAAGAGGGGGCGGGGGAGAGCTTGCGGCGGCGACGGCGGGGAGAGGGGAGGGCCCGCCGCGGCACGGGAGGGAGAGTCGGGGTGGAGGAGGTGCCGCCTGGGCCCGCTCCGCCGCGCCGCCCGCCGCCGTCGACCTCCGCCGTCGCGAGGGGCCGCGGAGGGGGTTGGGAGGGGCGAGGCCGCGACGCCCGCTGGCAGAAGCTCGAGGCGGCCGCCGCGCCGCCAGGAAGGCCGGCCTCCCCTCGCCGTCGCCGGGGCGGAGAGGGCGGCGCCGGAGGGGGAGGGAGGGGAGGGGTGGCACGGGCGCAGGCGGCGCGGGAGCCGGAGACGGCGTGCCGGCGGCTGGCGGCCGGAGGGGAGGCGCGGGGGCCGGTGGGGGAGCTGCCGCAGTGGTGGAGCCGGAGGCAATGGGGAGGGGCGGGGGAATGGAGCCGGGAGAGTGAGGAGAGAGAGGGGTGAGAAGAGAGAGAGGGGGGTGAGAAAGAGTAAAAGAATAATAAAATAACGTGGTAGTTGGTATAGGGGAAGGTGACAGAGGAGAGACGAGTGCGGAAGAAATTAGGATGGAGGAAAGAATCTTAATGAAAATATTTTTTTAGGAGTGGGAGACAGGGTAACATGAGTGCGAGCCTTCCTCGCGGAGGAAAAGGGAAACCTCCATGACCGACCAGAGTCACGCGTACGTACACGTGGGCTAAGCTGCGCGGCTGTTAGACTGCATCCATGGCCCACTCATCAGAAAGATAGAAACAACAGTCCACTGCTATTGGAGCACGAGATCTCACGTGGGGCGGTCCTCCCGCGCACGCTTCCCAACTCTCACGAAAGTACCTGTACTCTCTCAGGTGGGCCCAAAACAACGCGGAACAGCAGCGACAGCACACCCGACCCCACAAGTCATCGACAGCGGAGCGCCCCCCGTTTATATATATATACTAGAAACACAGGCGCAGCTGCGCCCTCGCCGTAGCAGACCAACCTGTTATATTTCCAGGGAATATACGTTGGAGATTAACCTGTTATATATTCGCTACGCCCTCGAGTTTGTAGGATTTTTTTAGAACAGGAAATATATTGGAAATAAGCATATAGGATAGATGGGCACAGAGAGATTTGTCGAGATAAAACGTGGGTGTGCAGTAGCCAAATGCAAAGGTTGGAGCATACAGGAGTATGGTGACAATAATGTGTTACATAAGCTGCAAGAGTATGAAAAAAATTATCAGCATGACAATTGACATTGCACTGCTTGCTTACGCATTGCAACAGATGAGTGGCTAGTTGGATTAGATGAAATATATGGTCCATAACATGAATGGCAACAAATGAAGCAGATCTTCTCATATGTTGGTCTGGTGGTTTACCCAAGGGAATCCCAAAATTAATTTAGATTAAGGAACTGCTCTTTCTGTTTAATATATGTCCATCGGGAAGTTTGAGAACGTTTTAGTCAAAGCTCGAGAACTCCATCTTTTACTGAAAATTTGTTGACGTCATTTTTCGAATAGGAGTATTAGAAGACACCTTGATAAACTAAAGTTGCTAAACACCCGGGAGCTTGGCATTTTGTCGAACATTTCGGAGGCAGTGGAGGCAACGTTGGCTACGGCAGAGATGATGGAATCGTCGTACTGCATTTGCTCCGTCCACACCTGCAGCAGATAGCATGTAAGCAGAGCCAACAAATTTGTCTCGCTAAGTCTGGTCTCGTACTCTCGTTCGTACGTTGGAGTGTAATTTTGATGCGGCATGCATGCACCTTTCGGCGATGGTTTCAGCGTCAGTCTCCACGGCGAGCTGCGCCCCGTCTTGTAGCGAGGAGTGCCGCGACGAGGCGGTGGCTCTGGGGCTCAAATGGTGGCCACCACAGGCATCCTCATCTCCGACTCCGACGCGACGGGCATCGCAGTCTCGCTCCTCAGCCGCCGCTAGCGCGGGCGTGGTGGTGGTGGCGACTGGTAGGTGATGACGCACACTGATCGCTACCGCCCGGCGGCGTCGAGGACGCACCACCGCTTGGCCCACGGAGGGGCAACTCCGGCCTCCATGTGCTCAATAACACGTTGAGCGCAAACCTGTGGCCGGGGAAGGCGGAGTCGCAGAGAGGCGGGCCAGCGCTGAGGCAACGCCATAAAAAAAAAAGCATGGGCTCTCGTCGAGCCCCGGCGTTTCGAGCAGGCCAAGCATCGCGAGTTCTTTGGAAGGCTCGCGATGACTCTCGCTTGAGTCGTTCTGGCACGATTTCAGCCGTCTGCGAGTCATCCTACGGTTAAGGTTTTGCATGCGACTTGGCTTGCTGAAATCGCTGAAAATGAGCTCTCTATGAGCCGGCGATGCGAGTTTAAGAGATTAACTAGCTAACCACCCCAACCGCGAAACGGGGCCCACGCACCCTCCTCAACCGCGTGGACCCCACCACCCTCCCCGTCGCCACGTACGCGGCCGGAGCGCCCCTATACAAGCGCCACGTCGCCGGCACGCCGTCGCCGCGTTCCCCACGGCTCTTCCTTCCCTCCTCCTCCGGCGAGGTATAAATCTCTCCCGCCGACGCGGATCCAATGGCATCACCGCACGGCTACTCCTCCTCCTCCTCCTACTCGAACCCTAACAACCCTTGGCCCGCCCCCTCCGCGCCGCCGCTGTACCCGACGCTCACCATGGCCGACCTCGCGCCCGTCGAAATAGGGCCCGTCTCGTCGCCGACCGCCGGTGAGGACACCGGGCCCCCGCCGTCCGAGGACGTCCTCCTCCGGATCCCCGGCGCGCAGCTCCACCTCATCGACCGCTGCCGGAGCCACCCGCTCGCCGCCGGCGACCTCTCCTTCCTCCGCATCCGCTCCGGCGAGACCAGCCTCGCCGCCATCGCGCTCCTCGACCCGGTCCAGTGGCCGCTCGCGCGGGACGTCGCCGCCGTCAAGCTCGACCCCTGCCACTACTCCTTCTCCCTCACCGTCCCGCCCTCCGCCGACGACCCCAGCCCCGACCCGCTCCACTACGGCCTCACGCTCACCCACCCCGACGCGCGCCTCGACGGCCTCCTCGCCGCCTACACCAGCTTCTCCGTCCATTCCGTCGTTGGAACCAAGGACTTGGAGAACAGGGTGCGCGGCGAGGTCGAGGCGGCGGCGTACTGGACGGCGGTGGCGCCGAATGTGGAGGACTACGGCGGCAAGGTGGCGAGGGCCATCGCCACGGGCGCCGAGCACCTGGCCAAGGGGATACTGTGGTGCGGGGAGGTGACGGTGGACAGGCTCCATTGGGGAAATGAGGTCCTCAGGAAGAGGATTCAGCCTGGCGACGCCAACGCCGAGGTCAGCCCCGAGATGCTCAGGCGGATCAAAAGGTAATGCCTTGAATCTGTTTTTGTCATACTAATGTCATTCTCTCATAGTAGTGCACTGGTCATACTAAATTCCATCATTATCAATATGATGTTAAGATGAGCTCATGGAAGTGTTTTTTTTCCTGAAGTTGTCATGGCTTGGCAGAGTAGTAGTGTTGAGACATTGTTCAGATGTGTATGTGTACTGTATAGCCGATTAGTATAGGAGTTAAACTCCTTTTGTGAGCATTTTTTAAAATTAAAGGTCACCAGTATCAGCATATGGTCCATGGATGTTGAAGTTATGTATGGTTCAGCTGAGACTGTATTATATCATTTCTGGATATCTTTACAACTTAGGATAATTTACAATCTTTTAGATTTATTTTTAAAAATTGGACACCAATACTTTGGGCATATATGTGAGAATTGCCTCTCTGAGCTCTATGGATTCAGGCAAATATTTAAGTTGCTTTCTTCTAAAGTATCCATGCTTACAATTGCTCGCAGGGCTAAGAAGGTGACCCAAATATCTGAGAAAGTGGCAACCGGAATTTTGTCCGGAGTTGTGAAAGTCACTGGCTATTTCACAAGTTCATTTGCCAACTCGAAAGCTGGGAAGAAGTTTTTCAACTTATTGCCTGGAGAAATTGTTCTTGCTTCGCTTGATGGATTTGGTACGTGTTGTTTACTATATCAATAATATATATTTTAACATTTGCAGTAAGATCATCTGTCTGTGTGATCTATAACATTTAGGGATGTAAGTGGTGACATCAATGGGTAGTTCTGGGCCACTTTTGAAATCTTCAATTAATTAATGAGTACTATCAGGATTTGGTCAAATAAATGAATGCTGGCCAGTGGCCATGACCTGGAGAAAGCAAAACTATCCCTGATTCCATCGCAATTTCGTATTGATGCAAAGACTACGCATTCCTAGCATAAGTTAACAAACTGTCATTGTTCTGAACTTATACATTGCATATTTTACCTAAAACACATTTGTAGACAACAGGAATTATTCCTTTTTTGACCTATCTCTAGTCTGGATGTCTGGGTAAGCTTTACTACACACTGTCTCGATAAGTATAATGAACTCAAAGATTCTTTGTTTGCCCTTTAGCAGTCTTCTCTAGGTCGCAATGTGTTTTTCTGGACAAAAGTCTTACTGTTATGAAGTGCGCTGGTTTTAAGAATAACTAGATTTCAAGAGTCAGGCGGTGGTTTGTTTGTAGTTCTCCAATACAAGTGGTGAATAAGCTGCTGCTGCTTGTTCATATTGGTTGATCAGTTGCTAAAATCTTGCGTTAATGAACTCTCTGCAAGTGTGTATTAGTTTCAGTACAGCCACACACTGGTGATGCTCTGATTCCAACATCATCATATACTTGGCAAATGGAAGTTGGCTAATTTTTACTCTGAATGCTCTGTATTCTCCTTGTCGCCTTGCTTCATGATAGGATAATTCGAATTCGGGAAAGGGTTGTTGATTCCACCTCATCTTTGTGTCCAATGAAGCTTAATAGTTTCAGACATGTACATGTATTTGGTGTGCTTTGTTAGTACTCGTTTTGTTCTTCAGCTGCTCTATTTCGCTGACATTTCTTACGCTTGTGTCTAACAGGGAAGATCTGTGACGCTGTAGAAGTGTCTGGGAAGAATGTTCTCTCCACATCATCAACTGTGACTACTGGGCTTGTATCTCACAAGTACTGTGCTATTCTCTTCTGCAGTTCCATGTCCTGCAATCCTTCATCTCACACACCCAAACTTAAACCCAAACTTATCGAGGTTCCGTTCCACCGAATATGTGTTGTGCAGGTACGGGGACAAGGCTGCCGCTGCAACCAACGAAGGGCTGGACGCAGCCGGCCACGCCATTGGCACTGCATGGGCCGTGTTCAAGATCCGGCAGGCCTTGAACCCTAAGAGCGTCCTGAAACCGACGGCGCTGGCCAAGTCGACCATCAAGGCGAACGTTGCTGAACTTCGTGCGAAGCACAGCAAGTAGTTCAATTCATCACGCATGCCGTTCCTAGCTGTACTGATCCAGGCCCAAGCAAGTTTTTCAAATGCTTTCGTCTTGCCACGACTGTCAGACGCACTGCTACCAGTTGCTGCGTTTGCATGTAAATTTGTACGCTGAAAACGGAAGCCTGCTGCCCTACAGGGAATGGTGTGTTTTCTTTATTTTGACTGGTTTAAGCGTGATTTGATTCTTGTCTTTGGTGCATGTCGAGGGTCTATTAGTGGCAGCAACGAGTGCCCGTGTGTTTGTGGCCTGTTCTCTCCCATTTTTGTTTGTAGATAAGAGGGCCTAACTGTGTCATGTCTCCGTGCCAAAGCATGATTAATCATGGATTTCAAAGAGGGGAAAAAGTCCCCATGCGACGTCTGCTCTTCATAGGCCTCCAACACTTGTGCAGGTATTCGGGTGAAAACCCTGCGGGATCTTTGATCTGCCGATGACGGCGGTGCTGTTGCATCGTTTTCCTTGATGAAGGCGTCGTCGTATGGACCTCACCGTCCAAAGATATATCCGGTGAAAACCGAAGAACTGGTTGTTGGTTCAGGCGGCGGCGGCAGCGATGTCGTTTCCTTCTTGGGGGCGTCGCCTTGGAATTCTTGGATTGACGGTACTGGTTTGACAGTATATCATGTCGTGGGTGCGATCGACTAAGCGCGGAAGCTACGTGTGAGAGACTATCAAGCAACTCATTCTGACATTAAAATTTCTAAGTAGACTAGTAATGTAAAGATGAGCTGTTAGAAGAAGGAAAATCAAGTTTAAAGCAAGGACTTGAAAGAAGTCGTGAAACTTAGTCTTTCTAGCTTTTTTAGTCATTTAGCTTTTTTTTCTTGTCCTTTTTCCCTCGATTTGGAGGTATTGAGTCTAAGAACTCGTGTAACTTTTGGCTGTATACATCCATACGTGGATGTAGAGGCCGGATTATTTTCAATATCTAAAAAAAATAGGCCTCCAACACTTGGATTTTGTAATCATCCAACTCTAAGATATTAATTTGTGCTGACTTTTCCAGGTAACTCGTGTATAATGCGATTTTAATTTCATTGTAAAAAAACAGTTGCAAGTAAGGTATAAGAAACACTAAGAATTTTCTTACCCATTACAGAGAGTGCCTACGCGACGTATGCTGTTCAGAGGCTTCCAACACTTGGTTTTGAATTTTCCTAAAAAAAACTTGGTTTTGAATCACCAACTCTTAAGATATGTTTGTTGACCAAAAACTCAAAAAGTCAGGCAAATTATTATACATAAACGCGATGTTAGTTTCATTGTAAAAAACCGGCACACACGAAAGTTCGTTCTCGCCAAAAAAGAAAAAACCCATAAAGTTCACTCGGTCACGGGTCTATCTATCAATCAAAAATTCTAAATTCAACGAGAGAGCTTGAGGGGAAGCACGACCACACGAAGCACTCACCAACCGCGAATCCAGGGCAGGGAGGGCACCACCACTCATCGTGCCCAGCGAAGGGAGGCCCTCCAGCACGCACTTGACGACGGGCACCTGCTTGCTGGGTCTCTCCCCCGCCGCCCAACACATCCATTCCCGTCGGCCCGTCCAGATTCATCCATCCATCCATCATTCATTCCGCCACAAACCCCACCCCCTCGTCGCTTCCCCTCCCTTCGCCGCCCTCGTCGTCCCCTCGACCGGCGACCGCCGCGCGCCCATCCGGGCTCGATTGACCTTCTCCTGCTGTTGGTTCCTTAACTGGTAAGGAATCCTTACCTAGCCTACTATTAGCTCCAGTTCAACGGATTGTTTTTGTGTTCATCGCTGGTAGAATAGATAGAATTCGTTCGTCGCCGCCGCGAGCCCTCGAACCCAATTTGCCATGGCGCTACTTCGTTCTGGGGTTCGCCTGCTGATTGCGTAGCGGCGGAGTACTAATAACAGCCGTATGTAATTCCCCCCTTGTTTATCCTGATCAGAGGTTCACCTGAACCCGTGTCCCGCCTTAGATTCGCCCTCTGTATCGCGGCAGCGGTGAGCAAGCAAATCTGGCTGAACATTCGTAGGCGTCTCTGGAAGAGGAGGCCCTAAAGCATGCCCCTGTTTTGCTTACTGCTGCCATAGCTGGTGGTAAAAATTGATTTGCTCTGTTCCACAGAGACCAAATCTTTCTTACTATGATGCTTCAGCCTGTCTAATTTGTTGTGGATTTCTATGCTGAGTGCTGGATCACAGTGGTGCTAAAATTTTCCACTTATTTTTTTAGAGGTTCCCCATGTCCCACGTTAGATTTGCACCGCTTAGCTATTACGGGTGTCGCCACACACGAGTGGAAGTGAATCATTTCTATGCTGAGCGCTGGATTACAGTGGTGCTAAAATTTTCCAATTTTTTTTAGAGGTTCCCCGTGTCCCACGTTAGATTTGCCCTGCTTAGCTAATACAGATTGCTGCCACACACGAGTGGAAGTGAATCATTTCTATTGTGAGCGCTGGATTACAGTGGTGCTAAAATTTTCATATTATTTTTTAGAGGTTCCCCATGTCCCACATTAGATTTGCCCCGCTTAGCTAATACGGATCGCTGCCACACACGAGTGGAAGTGAATCATGCACGATTGGGATCTTGATTTGTTTATTGTGTACTTACTTTACTTATTGTGGACAATGCTAGTGCTGAAACATCTGATCCTTTTCTTACCAGGTCTGCACTGGACTGCTACAATGGATGACGGGGACCTTGATTTCTCGAACCCAGACACGTTCTTGTGCCCTGCCATCGGCAACGATCCCCCCAGCAGCTGCTCCATGGACAGCTACTTTGATGACATCTTGAAGGATACAGAGCACCATGCTTGCACCCATACCCATACCTGCAACCCGCCAGTGCATGACCATTCGCACACCCACACCTGCGTCCATGTCCACACCAAGATTGTCGCGGCTTCCCCGGAGGCCGCTGAGACCGCAGAGTCCCCGTCTGAGAACAATGCCTCCAAGAAGCGCCCATCTGGTAACCGAGCTGCGGTGAGGAAGTACCGGGAGAAGAAGAAGGCTCACACCGCGTCCTTGGAGGAAGAGGTGGTCCACTTGAGGGCTTTGAACACGCAGCTCGTGAAGAAGCTCCAGAATCACGCGGCGCTTGAGGCGGAGGTAGCCAGGCTCCGCTGTCTGCTTGTCGATATCAGAGGGAGGATTGAAGGGGAGCTCGGTCCTTTCCCTTATCAGAGGCCAGTGTCTAGTGTTGACCAGGGAAGCTACCTTGGTGGTGCCCAGGTTACCAACTCCTGTGACTTCAGATGCAATGATCAGATGTATTGCAATCCTGGAATGCAGGGGGCTATGAGTGCTCAGGTGTTGGGACAAGGTGCCTGCGATGTCGCGAATATCCAATGCATGGGAAATGCAAAGTCTGGATCCACAAATCTACCTGTATGTGGGGGTATGGACGCACTACCTGCTGGCTGCTTGCCAAATGTTGAAAAGTGAAGGTAACGTACTAGCCTTTCCTTGTTATTCTTTTCATAAACTTCTGTCTAGCTTCTAGCTAGATTAATTTAAAATACCAATGTGGTAGCAGTTCATAAATGTGTTTCAACTCATGCTTGTGCCGCTCAATTGTTTTTTTATTAAAAAGAGTTTTTATTAAAAGAAGAGCATAAGTCAACTTTCATGCCGGTGTGCCATTATTTTGTGGTTTAATTGATGTGCTGCAGTCTGTTTGAATGCATTTTTAGCGAGTTGACATCTTATTGTGAATAAATATCAGATTTTCTTTAATTCCCATCCCGTCAATCCATAGATATAGTTGTAGTGGTGTACTTTTCAGCTGGATGTCTTCTACTCCTTTAAAAGCATTGGTAGTCTTATGGACACACTGGAAAGTTAGAAGCTACATGTGCACTTGGCTGTTTATTTTCTTTGAAAAAATACCTATTAACCTCCATAAATAACCTGAGCTTGTTAACATTATCTCCCATGTTAGCATTGCGTTATCCTTTGTACTCTTCAGTGCTTGTTGAAGTGCAAGAAGCCCAAAACTACTGAAATAATTGCAAATTGTGCTAATCATGAAAGGTGTTTTTGTTCATAGTAGACAGTTGATTTTGTTCAGCAGGATTATCTTTTACTGAATAGTTCTTAATATTAATTTGATAGCTATCCATACATGTTTGGGAACTATGATTGTAACACTCAAAAGTTTTGTTGTCTATAGCCCTAATTGAAAAAAAGCATAAGTTAATTTTTGGCCATCGGTGCATCATTTTTGTGGTGAATTCAATTTTCTAATGTCTAATTAGTCAGCTTGCATCTGATCATGTCTGAGAATGAGATTCTTTTCAATTCTGATCTTGCCAGAGTTTTAATGGTATTTTCAGCTGGATACCACTAAAAAATATTTCTCGTTTTTTTCGTTATCTTCTGTGCTCATTTCACTAGATTTAAGAGCCCAAACTACTCAAATCATGGAAATAGATACTTACAAGTTGGTTTTATAGGAGTGCGATACTCTGTAAGTTTGCACTTGATCATTTTATCAAGCTCTGGGCTTAATACTAGCTGTACATTCCAACATATATATGCTAATGCTACTTTGAATGGTTCCATGTTTGGTCAAATTAGCAATACTGAGAACACTGAATTTTTTTCATAGATATGCCAGCTATGACCTGTGGTATTGATGAGTTATGTTACCAAAATATAATACATCAGGACACTACGTAGAGCATGTTTCAAGAAAAAAGGACAACGTTATATACTTTGACAAAGTTCATTAATTAGGACATTATGTCACGGTACCATATAGCAGCGTTATATACATCACTGCCTATGAACTTTGCTAATTCTGAGGAGTATTTTATTTCACAATGAATTAGTATAACTGTATAAGCATAACTAGCTCTTAGAGATTATGGTATTTTGGTTGATGTCTGAGCCATTGTGTATCTTGCAGTGCAGCAGCCTTTTGTGCTTTACTATGTTTAGGTTGGTTCTGTTACCAATTTGGATCCATTGCTTTCTGTGGTATGCCCATTTGATTCTCCAATTGCAGGGCTGTACTGAAACTGTAGATATAATTTGTTATTGAATGTTGCTATTACTCATCTCTCACCATTGAACATAAATTCAATTAAAAATAAGAGACGGTATCTTATTATTCGAACAGTCCTTATTACTCCCTCCGTCCACTTTTGATCTGCGCATAAGGTGAAAAAATGACTCCAAATTTTCTGTGTATTCCCTGCTGGGGTCTGTACTGTATCGGGATGTTCGCATGCATCTGTTCGGTTCAGCCTGCCTATTCAATGCGCAAGGCAAGTGAAGGGACATGATATGCTGTGATTTTGTATCGCAACTTAAGGGAGAGACGGCAAGCGATAGATGCAGCATGATGGCAGGGAATATGAAGCAACTGTGTGGCGCAGGGAGTACTTGTTTTACACGATTGTCGATGCTTAAACGGAGGAGATCAAATTCTCCTTGGCCTCTGCATCTCCCTTATGCGCAGATCAACGTTGACGGAGATAGTATCCATCTTGATAAGTTGATATGTGCCTTAGCACTCGATTGTTCTCTTTACTAATTTACAACAAATAAACTGGTATATAGTGGCATTTTATTCTTTGCTACCATTTCTGCTGCTAGTAACACGTTCTATTGCTCATTTTCAGGACTCCTGGTGGGGGTTTATGGTCTCTCCTTTCAGAGACTACTGGCTCTCGCGTTCCGCATCCAAGAAATGCTGTATAAACTGCTAGCTTCTATATTTAGGACCGCATCTAGTTCAAACTGTTATGTGTTCAGGTTCGTCGCCGATGATGCTTCTATGGTGCCTGAGGCGATTCAAGTTCGCTAGCTCTAAAGCTGACAGGACATCATCTTTTATTGTCGCTAGTTTCCAGATGCCCCATGATGAAGTTCAGAACTGAATCTCATCTGAAAGGGTTGAACTAGCTAAATTCCACCATCTGTGCATCGGATTTGTTAGTGACCTCGAGTTTGACATGAATCCATCCATGTAGATGCACTGTGCTTGAAATCGTTTGTGGTTGGTGGGGTCTCTTTCTTGCTATGTCCGTGGTTAAGTACATGGATTCGGATATTATTTGAATGTTTCACTATTTCATTGGTTCGTAAATAATGTATTGCATCGATGGGAACTTGCACAATAAGTCTGTAGCTCTAGCTCTGAACATATTCTGATGCCCAATGCCGGGGCTACCGACCAGACAATAACATGTTTGGTGCAGGGCCATTTTAAATATGAAAAGTTCCTCTCTTTTGGTCGAAAATCTCTCATTCTGAATGTTCGTATTCTTACTTGTATAGTCTGCGTGTTCTGTTCATGGAGGCCTGGAGGGCATAGTCACCTGAATTCAGAAAGGAGTAACAGAGTCAGACTCTTCTTACAAGGATCAGCTCATGGAGGTAGCTGCTTCGTTACGGTGTGGTGGAACTTGGATCTTTCCCTCGAAAGAAAAAAATTTTGCCCACTTCGTTTTTTCCCGAAACACACGCACTCCATGTACCGTGTTTAAGTTCAATAAACCCTAGTGTGGGTCCTCATAGGATTAATTCTTGGAAGGCATATTACGTGTTGACGTGGTGTGACTTACACTTTTCTTCCGAAGAATTTCCAAATATTATCTTTACACACATATGTCACTAATTTTGCTTCCAACTTAACTTTGGCACGTAGGAATTAAGTAAACCCAGTTGTCATTAGACTGCTGATGAATACTAGCTAGCTGTTGCGCAAATGTGGAATCAATGAAAGGCCCATCAAAATAGCGTTCTAAGCACGGCCATTGACCGGTCAATCGTCAACACCCCGTTGACTGACTTGTGGGCCTGACCCACCCTCCACGCTCCTGACCCACCACCACAATTCCCTTTCCCGAACTAATTATCCACTGAGCACGTCCGCTCCGAACTTTCTAGCACCTCGACGTGGATGACCCGGCGTCCAACCAATCACGCCTCTCCACGTGTCCACATTAAAGGCCAGCACGAGATCCCAGCCCATCGGACGGCGGAGGCCTCCCCTCGCGCGCGCTCCACGTCAAGCCCGCCGCATCGCCCAGTGACAACCCGCCACGTGGACCAGCTCCAATCGCCGCCGTCCGTCTGTCCACGTGGCCAGATCGCACCCGCGTGGACCGGGCGCACGGGTCTTCGGGTGCGGGCCGTTTAAAAGGGCTTCCGGCTCCGACGACGAACTCATCACTGGTTTGGATTCGCAGAGTGGAAGCGACGATGCGGAAGTGGGCGCTCTCCTCCGCGCTGCTCCTCCTCTTCCTCCTCACGACCCTCCCCGATCCAGGCACGTCCCCGGTCACCTGGAGTTTTTCCAGATTTTTCGCGAATTTTTGTGTGATTTTCGCGTCAGTTCAGTAGAGTTAAGTGGCGATTTGTCGATCCCGCTGGTTTGGAGTCGGTTGCTGACAGATTCCGTCACCCGATCACTAGTTAGCTCCTCGGCTCACTGTTTTTTAGATTTATTTGGCGCCGTTTATCTGCACAAGCATCTGATTTGATGGATCGTGTCGGTGATTTACTCCTCAAAAAATGTCGCTCGTAGCTGCTAGATTCGTTGAAGTAGGGAGGATGGTGCCCTAGATGCGATCTCTGTTTGAAATTTTGGTTCCAATTTGTTGCTAGATCTCGCGTTTAGAATTTCCGCCATTTGCCGAGGTTAGCTCACGGGCTCTTCGATCTAATGTAATGGCAGGGTTTGTTCCGATTTTGAGATTGCTGACTAGTTCTTAGATCCGACACGGGGCACTTTACATTTTTTTTGGGGGTGAATACGTGGTTTATTCCGTTTGGGGGTTTAATAGGGTTTAGACCTGTAATTCATCCATTTTTTTTAGCTTTCACCTACCCGGTGCTTATTTGTGGTACATCTACTGCTTAACGTGACTGATCTAGCGTTCAATCATACTATTCTTAGTAATTTTGAGGACTATGTACCCCTGTCTATATCATGCTATTCTTGGTGAATTTAAAGGACAGTCTAGCTAGTCTAATCTCTGCTCTGGTTTCCTTGCACTGTACAATACCTGCCTACCAAAAAAACTACTTGCATTCGATTTTTATCTTGATCTCACCCTTCCAATAATGCAGCTAAGAAGCTACAAGTGAATGCCGAGGAGAGCAGTAATGACTTAGCCAACCCACCAAAGGTAGAGGAGAAGCTTGGTGCTGTTCCTCATGGCCTGTCTACTGACTCTGAGGTTGCCCAGAGGTGCGCACAATCTTCTGGTCATTGCTTGTTGTTACTGCCTTGTCATGCTATCGATACTTCGATGAACAATACAAATTTGAGTCGTGCAGGGAAGCTGAGTCAATATCTAGGAAGACTCTCAGGAGCTCAGCGGAGAAGTTTGAGTTCCAAGCTGAGGTGTCCAGACTCATGGACATTATCATCAACTCACTCTACAGCAACAAGGACATCTTCCTCAGGGAGCTCATATCCAATGCCTCTGATGTATGTATTGCATTGCCACCTCTGTGTTTAGGCTGCATTGTAGATGTTTTTTTAAATGAAACTGCATTGTAGATGCTTGAGATTAACAATGGTGTTTTTTTTCCTTATTTGTAGGCCTTGGATAAGATTAGGTTCCTTTCCCTCACTGATAAGGAGGTGCTGGGTGAAGGTGATACTGCTAAGCTTGAAATGCAGGTACATTATACTGCAACTTCGAAAGCCTTTTTTTCTCTCGCATCGTATTTTGCTGTAGAATTCATTATTAAGGCCTCTGGTTGTGTGCATGTAGATTAAGTTGGACAAAGAGAAGAAGATCCTCTCCATTCGGGATAGGGGTATTGGTATGACCAAGGAAGATCTGATTAAGAACCTTGGAACCATAGCGAAATCTGGGACTTCAGGTAATACTCTTTTGTCTGTTCTACTGATTACTGCATTCCAAGTCTCAATGAATATACTTGGATTATGCTCTTAATAATGTTAATTTTTTTTTCCATAGAAAACAAAACTAATGTTTACTGCTTGCAATGTTTGCAGCTTTTGTGGAAAAAATGCAGTCTGGAGGTGACCTCAATCTGATTGGACAGTTTGGTGTCGGTTTCTATTCTGTGTACTTGGTTGCCGACTATGTCGAAGTGGTCAGCAAGCACAATGATGACAAACAGTACGTCATGTCGCCGTATATTGTTGTTGGTGCATCTCTTGGCTCGTACCTGCAATTTTCTTATTGCTGTTGTTGTGCTGTACCTGTAGGTATGTGTGGGAGTCAAAGGCTGATGGATCATTTGCTATATCCGAGGATACATGGAATGAACCCCTCGGCCGTGGGACTGAGATAAGACTCCACCTGCGGGATGAGGCCAAGGAGTACTTGGAGGAGGATAAACTAAAGGTATTACCATATTCCTGTTGTCTTTTATTGGAGTTTATTGGCTTCTGCTGCAAATAGATGGCATGCACCAAGTTTGTTGTAGCTGTAGCTGTATTCCAACCTGAATTCCAACAGTATAGTATGAATAAGCATCATTTGGAAACTAAGAATTTCAATCACACCATTTGGAAATTCATAGTTTCACAGCGGTCGTTTTGTTTCGTCTTTATAGCACAGTGAAGCACATTCATAAATACAGGATAATTTCAATGTTGTTACTGTTTGTGGAAAAGTGAAATATACTTCTTTCTCCTGTCTACTAGTTATGCTGAATGCATTATAAGATGAAGCACATCTGTTATATTCAAATGTATCTGTTATCTTTGCATCTCTTGTTATAAGTGTTTAACTTGAATACTCTGTTTCGCAGGATTTGGTGAAGAAGTACTCTGAGTTCATCAACTTCCCCATCTATTTGTGGTCAACCAAGGAGGTTGATGTTGAAGTGCCAGCTGATGAGGAGGAAACAAGTGAAGAAGAGGAGTCAAGTAAGTCTTCAGTTGATGTTATTGGTTTGTTTTCCTTAGGCTGTAGCCATTTTGTGTGTAAGGGCTAACACATCAAATGTTTCTTAACAGCCCCAGAAACCACCGAGGAGGAAGAGACAGAAGAAGCTGAAGAGAAAAAGCCCAAGACAAAGACAATAAAGGAGACTACTTCTGAATGGGAGCTCCTGAATGATGTGAAGGCTGTATGGCTTCGTAGCCCCAAGGAGGTTACTGATGAAGAATACTCAAAGTTTTACCACTCACTAGCTAAGGTAAAGCCTGTAGTGAAAAAAAAATTCAAAAGAAAGCATTGTATTTGTGCCTTGTTGAAGAAACCCCGTCTAATTCACAATTTTTTTTCTTCAGGATTTCAGTGAAGACAAGCCTATGGCTTGGAGCCACTTCTCTGCTGAGGGAGATGTTGAGTTCAAAGCTTTGCTCTTTGTCCCCCCGAAGGCTCCACATGATCTGTATGAGAGTTACTACAACAATAACAAGTCAAACCTCAAGTTGTACGTTAGAAGAGTTTTTATCTCAGATGAATTTGATGACCTTCTTCCTAAGTATCTCAGCTTTTTGAAGGTACTAGATTACTATACCAAGAATGCATATTCTGTTCAATTCATCGACATATAGGAGACTAAATCTATTAGTGGTTCTCTCTAGGGTATTGTTGACTCAGACACACTGCCCCTTAATGTGTCACGAGAAATGCTTCAACAACATAGCAGTCTGAAGACCATCAAGAAGAAGCTGATCCGCAAAGCTCTTGACATGATTAGGAAAATCGCTGAAGAAGATCCTGAAGAGTACAGCAACAAAGACAAGACAGGTAATGGGTTTTGCTGTAATAAATGGCCATGCCACATACTCTATATTTATTAGTATAGTACTCATAAAAATATTCTGTAATCAGATGAAGAGAAAAGTGAAATGGAGGAGAAGAAGGGCCAGTATGCCAAGTTCTGGAATGAGTTTGGTAAATCAATCAAGCTTGGCATCATCGAAGATGCAACTAACAGGAACCGTCTTGCTAAGCTTCTTAGATTTGAAAGGTTCATCCTCCACTACTGTTTTCCATTCATTGTGACTTTAATTTTATATAGAAAAGGCAAAAGAAAGCTGATCTTGTATTGCTTGTTTCAGTACCAAGTCAGATGGCAAACTTGTGTCTCTTGATGAGTACATTTCAAGGATGAAGTCAGGGCAGAAAGACATCTTCTACATCACGGGAAGCAGCAAAGAACAGCTGGAGAAGTCTCCGTTCCTTGAGAGGCTAACCAAGAAGAACTATGAGGTATGTTCCTGATCTGGATGTAAAATAGTGATCCATCCAGGAATCAGGGTCAGGACATTGGGTTACATTTTTTGTCCCTTTTAGCTTGCATTTCAACTGAACTTTAGTCTGGGTCTGGATGAAGTTTGTGATCCAACACTGCACTTGTTTTTGTTTGGTAGGTTATCTACTTCACTGACCCAGTCGACGAGTACTTGATGCAATACCTGATGGACTACGAGGACAAGAAGTTCCAGAACGTGTCTAAGGAGGGTCTGAAGCTGGGCAAGGACTCGAAGCTCAAGGACCTCAAGGAGTCGTTCAAGGAGCTGACCGACTGGTGGAAGAAGGCCCTGGAGAGCGAGAACATCGACTCGGTGAAGATCAGCAACCGGTTGCACAACACCCCCTGTGTCGTTGTCACCTCCAAGTACGGGTGGAGCGCCAACATGGAGAAGATCATGCAGGCGCAGACCCTCTCGGACTCAAGCAAGCAGGCATACATGCGCGGCAAGAGGGTGCTCGAGATCAACCCCAGGCACCCCATCATCAAGGAGCTCCGTGACAAGGTCGCCCAGGACAGTGAGGTAGCAAAATTTCCTTGCAAAGGCTTCTTGCAGATCTGCGAAGAATGGCATACAACCATGGTGACTAACGTGTTTACATGACACAACAGGGCGAGGGCTTGAAGCAAACGGCGAGGCTGGTGTACCACACTGCCCTGATGGAGAGTGGGTTCAACCTCCCTGACCCCAAGGAGTTTGCGTCCAGCATCTACAGGTCGGTGCAGAAGAGCCTTGACCTGAGCCCCGACGCGACCGTCGAGGAGGAAGACGAGGCCGAGGAGCAGCCGTCATACGAGGACTCGGAGCCGTCATACGACAAGGACGAGCTGTAGGCTGCTCAGAGCTGTTGTCTAAAACCTAGCCCCCTCCGTTTAGGTGAAGGGGATCTCCACTCACTGCCTGGTGTTAGGAATGTGTTGGTTCTCAGGGACGCCCATTTTTCCCATCCGAACATGCAAACGTGATACGGGATAGCCTTTGTACCTATACAGACTTTAGCTCAATCTGATTAGAGGTTGCATATGTTAAATCTTCCAGAAAGCTCCCATGTGTCTGGGTCTGCTGCTGTTCTCATTTCTTCCACTGCCAGAGCTGTCCTGAAATTACCTTTGCATTCAACCTAGTAAACTCGAACTGGTATGATCAGGTAAACTATCTCTATCTGGGAGGATTAACGTGTTGTTTTTGTTTAGGGGATGCTGATGGCGACGCCGAATGGAAAAGGAACAGTTTTGCTGACACTTACTGATAAGGGGTACAGCAAACGAACGAACAATTGAACAAACGATGCGTTGAAACTAACAGCTGAAAAAGTGATACCCTACTTGCCTGTTAATATTTACTGATAAATATTTTGCAACACCAACAATTGGCTAAAATCTACCACTACCAGCATGTTGCCAAAATCTTGAACAGCGAAGCCCTCAAAAAAAAAAATCTTGAACAGCGAAAGCTCAAATGTACACAGCAGTTCGGAACTATTTGAATTTTGAAGAGTGGTGATGGACCAATTGGTCTTCAACTTCTGCCGCGGTTGATTTTTTTTAAAAAAAAAACTTTCAAGCATGGTAAGGTCATCATGGCAGCTCGCAGCGATTGGGATCACCACCGACATGGCCATGATATCGCCGAGACGAAGACCATCTGCAGGAGGGCGACGACCGATCTCCTGCTCGCCACCAAGCTGGCTGCATCTCCAGAGAACTCCATTGTTGGGTTGGAGGGTGGCATGGCTGCCTCGGGATTCCCGCCAGATTTTAGGCTGCATCAATCATGCCACAAGCACCACGAAGTTAGCTAACAGTTAACTACTGTACATATCAAGCAAAAAAACAAACATGAACATGCGAGTAAGGAGGGCTTGAGTTGAGTCAACTGTTACAGCTAAACTAGAACGAACAAATTTTCCTTTTAAAAATAAGGATGAAAATAGCATGATGGACACAGACTGATACTGTGATGGCAAGTCAAGATGATGCCTCCCTTTTCGTTTTCTGAAACAGGTGCTCTGAAATGATTGCGCTGAAAACTATAACAACTTGCGTCGCAATCCACCAATCAGATGAACTCGGTAAAATCGCGCAATGTTCAGATTGGACTAGTGTCAGCATCCCAAACGGCCATCACCATTGCCCGTTCGTCTCGACTGAAAACGCCTAAACAAAACAAAATTTGCAGACCTGAACCAGTACGTTATTTGACTTTGCTTGATTTTGGTAAATCATTTTAAATTCGCTCGTCATTTTCTTCTATAGTTCTATTCATAATGAATCTCAGAGCTAGTATCGAGCCAAACTTGTTACAACAAAGAAAGTGGGAAAAAAGAGAGGAAGTTTGACAAACATACACACGGCCAACTTGTCCACATGGACTTCCAAGAAATGAAGCAAGTGAGATGCCAAATGGACGTAGCAACGACGTGCCGGGAAATGGAACGTGCCGAGCCCGTACAGAGCGGAAAGAAATCGAGAGAGAAAAAAAAATGTGCACGAGCGTGCATTGCATGCATTGACGTGTGAACAGTCGAGCTCGGCACCGGCGGCGCGTGCGTTCACAGCGTACCTGGACGTGCTAGGGCAGAAGACGACGTCGTAGCCGCCGCCGGCCGCCGCGCAGGTGAACGTCGACGAGGCGTCGTCGTACGCGTAGCTGTAGGCCGCCGGGCACGCGCCCTTGAAGAACCGCGAGTACGCCGTCGGAGCGCACGTCGCCGGCGACCCGTACGCGCCGCTGCAGCAGTACTCGGCCTCCGCGAACGCCTCGCACGCGCTCCGGCACGCCACCGCGCCGCCGGCGGCGGCGACGCGCAGCTCCGCCGGGCACGCGCCGTTCAGGTCCGCGGCGCACCCCGTGGCCTGGCAGCTCCCGTTGGCCGCCGCCGGCGCCCCCGCCCGCGGCGCGACGAGCATGGGCACGTTGAAACCGTCGACGAGGCTGACGTCGTAGAAGTCGTCCCCGCCGGTGGTGCCGCCGGCGAGCGTGAACTCGGCCAGGGTGGCCGGCGGCGCGGCGCCGCGGCCGGAGCACTCGACGGCGCCCGAGCCGCAGTCGGCGGTGGCGCAGGCGAAGGCGCCGGAGGAGTCCGTGGCGCAGAGCGTGCGGCCCCAGATGCGGCCGGACCACGCGGAGGCGACGGTCACCGCGAGCGCCTGGCCCGGGGGGAGCGCGAAGCCGGTGGTCGACGGCGGCGGGGTGCCGGCGTTGGAGAGGATGCCCGGCCACACCGTGTAGCCGCAGCTGTTGGTTATGGTGAACGTCGCGGGCTCTGCTCCTGGAAATCACAGTGCACTGTGCATCGATCAATACGGAGTAGCTTCAAACAAGAACAGTAGAACACACACACGAATCTGAACATCGAGCAACCATAATTCAGACGCAGGGAGCATAAGAGTAAGCGAAGAATTCGATCAATAACACATGGGTAAAAAAAAGAAATCCTCCACTGAACACAAGATACAAGTTGAATTGATCTGGAAGTGTATGTGCTCTAGCTATGAAAGTTAGTGCATGCTGGATGACTTGATTTTGTGAAATCGAGTGGTTACCTTGGAGGAGTAATGTGAGGCAGAAGAGCAGGGAGAGGAGATGGAGAAGTCCTCCCATGGAGGAGAACCAAGGGGTGAAGCAGACAGATGCAAAATTTTGGTTTGTTGATGCATGGCATGGTGAGGTACTCCTAACTGGAGCTACTATCATTAAACTAAGTGGACCTTCACTTGGTTTCAAGAGAGAAACATTCAGCCTTCACTCCTTCAGGGAAGGTTAATGCTCCAATTTGCCGCTGCACATGGAATTTTTTATTGCCAACAAGGCTGAGGCCTGAGGCCAGGAGAGTGATCGAGATGGACTGATGGACAAACAAACAAACATGGCAGTCTGGCTTGCTGGCCTCTGGAAAACTGGGGAGTTGCAAGTTGGTGACCGAATCGTCAAGGCTTGTTCTTGTTTGTTTAGTCATGGTGGTCAGCTGACTGTATTCAGGAGGAGAGCCGTTGATCGGACTTCACCTAGCTCGGTAAACTTACGATCGTCAGACATGTGGTGTCATGTGGCCCGCCGTAGTGCCAACTGCCAGGAACCAAATTGTAAGGTTCCCGGAACGTGGGAACTCCGCCTGGAATCTCAGTAGAAGCTTCAAGTCGCCCCAAATTAGATTGTTCAAAACTGTTCGAGCTGAAAATTTTGGTTGCAGGCCTTGTTTTCTTCTCATAGAGTATAATCAGACTGCAATGCTTCAGAGAAAGCTTTTGTTTTGTTTTTTCATTGGAATTACACATATTCATATGAACCTGCTCACTTCAGTTCCTTGGTGGACGTGGACCTCTTCCAGGTTCTTAGTTCAACTTCAGTTCCTGGCCGGATCCGGATGTATGTAGGTTTGTCGGGGTGGGCATTCGGGAAAATTGGATCGGGTAATTAAAATTGCTACCCGAACTTCTTCTAATAAAAGAGAAACCCAAATTCTGGGGTACCCGAAAATTTCGGGTTAGGGTAATCCCGATTTCCCGAAATGATACCACATATACTTAGGGAAAATAATAGAGCAAAAACGGTGTATGAGTTTAACTTAAGTCCATATAAACACAATAATATATTACACATTATAATCACTTTAACAATCTATAAATTTAATTCATAGATTGTAGGTAGCACACAATAAAATAAAGTAAGTCACATATCACAATTTGAAACATAAACTTAAAGTCTAAAACAATAATTTGGGTATTTCAGAAAATTCGGGTATCCCAAAGTTATTTCGGGTTTTCAAACTTACTACCCGAAATAATAATTCAGATTTCGGGTTTCGGATAATATGAGTTTGGGTTCGGAAAATTGTGCCCACCCCTAGGTTTGAAGTTGCAGAATCCAGGCATCCAGCCAACAGAGCAAGGACAAGACTGCCAAGTTCAACTGAAATAGCTATCAGTTGGCTAGCTCACCTTTAACCAAAACCACTACTCATTTGGTTCCCATACTTGTAAAATGAGATTGCCGTTTCTTGGATATTAACACGGAATTCATCCTATATTTACAAAGTGGTCATCAATCAAGTACACAAGAGATGTTAAAAATGCCTCTCTTCGTGCAGCCAAGGACAAGGTACGAAGAGAGGGGCGCTCCCTACTCCCTCGCTCTATCCTGCCCGCCAGAGTCACCGCATGATCCAACTCCTGGGCCGGGTTGGCCGCCGACACCTATGCAAGTAGGCCCCCATGGATAGCGGAGAATAGTCGTCCAGGTGGGCCACCTGGGCCATTCGCTTCCCTCCCCAACATGGGCCGGCCGGTCGTTGCCCAGAGAGCCTGCCTGCTCCGGCGACCTCACCGCCGGCGAGGTGCCGGCGCGAGGGCCAGGCGCAGCTTACGTCATAGTACTCCTACCAGCACTGGTCCGTCTCCCACCTCCGGGGCCGGAACCCCGCCGGCGCCGCCGCCCTCCGGGCCGCCGAGGCCGCGGGGCGCGCCGGCGCCACGGCGCGGTCGTACCGGGCGCGCTCGTCGGGGTCCGCGAGCGTGGCGTACGCGGCGTGCAGCTGGATGAAGCCCTCGTCGCCGGACCCGCCGCCGCCGGCGTCCGGGTGCACCTCCCTCGCCAGGCGCCGGTACGCCGCCTTGATCTCGCCCCTGCTCGCCCCCGCCCCGACCCCGAGCACCTCGTAGTGCGTCCTCGCCGCTGTCCCCAGCGCCGCCGGCGCCATCGCCACTGCCGACGCGCGGGCCGCCACGCACCGCCCGCAGCGCCGCGCCCCGGCGCCGCCGCAGCTCGGAACAGCCGACGCCGTCGATGCAAAAGAAGCCATTGATTGATTGTTCCACACCACAGCCTGATGAAGTGATGATTGCCTCGTCGTTCTTGGTTTCTTGAAGTGTTTGTTTCGCCGTCGTCGAGGAAGGAAGGGATGGAGGAGAGCACGGTGCCGGAGCTGCGAGGCGGCTGGCCGGATTTATAGGGCGCGGTGGCGGGGAGCTTGTGGTGGCACTTGCGCGTCCAGCTCTTGATCTTATCCACAAAAGGATGGAGATTCTTATTCTATCGGAAGAGAGATGGATTTGGGGAGTCCGTGCTGACTCATCAACCACTGTGTGATCTGTGTTTGGTCCTCCGCCGTTTCTGGCTGCTGTTGCTTTCGCAATTGGAAGCAGCAGCCATCATTGCCGGCTTGCCAACTTCCTCCAGCAAGGACAGATCAAAGGGACCCGCTCACATCTTCATCAACGATTCATATCATCGGTGAATCGGCGATGGATAACTGCTGGAGAAGGTGATCTTTTTATGACTGCTCTGGTAGTGTTGTTGTGGCTATCTCAACTCGGAGCTCACCGGCCGCTAAAACTGTCTGAAAACGACGGCCGTTTTGAGATTCCGGTGATTTGTTTTCTGACCAAGAACTTGACCTTTTAGTTTGGGTTTGGGATCAGGATAATTTTACTAATGGTTTTGTAGATGATGCTTGGTAATATTTCTTGCCTCAATCTACATACTCTGCTGCTGTGTGTTCAGTCCAGACTCCAGAGCATGTCTTTGCAGCTTGCTAGTTTTGTGCATGCAAAAGCAAAAGGTACACATGCTCTGGGCCAGTGCAACAATTTGCACTGAGCCGAAATGATTTTTCAGAGCATGGAGGAGATCAAGTGGCAGCAGAAACGGCAGGGGAGACGTTGCTCTCAGCTCTCAAGCCTCGATCAGCTGCTTGTTTCACACTCTTCTCTTTCTCCTGTAGTATTATCCACAGCTTCGCCTTCGAAGGCCAAGCTGCGGGCTAATTAATTAATATGCCGACCACTCGCGCGGCGACGTCGGCGACGGCGACGGGAAGTACGGCGCGCGTGCGGGTCCCTTTCCCGGCCCGGAGAACAGTTGGGTTGTGGAGGGAGCAGCGTCGGACTTGGACGTCGCCGGAAAACCAACAGTACTCGATTGGATTAAGATAGGATGAGAAAGATTTATATAAAGATACTAATATATATTTGTGGATAAAGATTTTTCTCTTCAAGGATCCTTTTGTGGATATAAACTCTAGATTCTAGAACACCCTTGCCACTTGTGGCAACAGCTTGTGTCTAAACAAGCAATGGGCAGTGGATATTCCCAGCACGGCAAAGATTCGTTGCTTCAGATCAGAAGCGAGCAAAGATGACAGTGCTTGAGACACCCGTCTTTGTTTTAAAGTTATTCTTATTTGATTGACAAGCTTGGATTTCTTTCGAAACATTTTTTTGAGGTTAAATTCAAATAATTCAGGCAAAGAGATATTTTTCCCCCAAGGGCCAGGAGCATCACCTTGTGATCTCGCTTCATATATTTCCACTCAATCGCAGGCTACAACACGAAATCATATATGTACATAAATTACGATATAACATATAGACAAACCACGCATATACAAGATATATATACGATGAGCTGAGCAAAGCAGCAGCAAAAGAATCACTAGCAACTACTGTACGGAGCATCATCATCTAGCAAAACGTTGGGGACGACGGGTGCGAGAACGAAGTCAGTCTATCCAAATCCAAGCCATCGATTACATCAAGATCCCTCGTCGCCGTGTCGCGTTCCAGGTTCCTGCATCCCTCCCTCGCCGGCGAGCTGCCCTGGCTCCGGCAAGAGTCCCAGCTCCGGTGAGCCTTGTTCCCTCTGTCCGGTGGGGGCTCGCAGCTCTGGCTCCTCCCGTAGCTCGTCCTCTTGAAGCTCAGGTGGTCCAGCGCCGCGCGCTCGCAGTCCGACAGCGGGCTCGACGCCGCCACGCCGCCGCTCACCGGAGACGTGTTGTGCCTCGTCTCCGGCTGCAGGTCCAGCACCTTGGACCGGGAGCGCTCGTGCTTGGTTGATTTGTTACCGTAGCCCCGGTTCTTCACCTGAACAACCAGGTGGTGGAGCAGAACCACCAGCTCGAGGATGTAATGCTCCGTCTTCGCCTTGTCGGCGTGGTGAAGCGTCTGGATGCGGGTGATGCTGTGCTGGGAGCCTGATTTCTTGCCCATGTCGTCGCTCCTGTAAGAAGGATATATCATATATGTTATGTGTTGGTGTAATCAGTATATGTGGTGATACATTGTCGATGGGAACTTCAAGAGGTTTATGAAATGAACTTTTGCAAGGGAATCATGACAGATTGTCGATTTAATACTAACCCAAGGTTTGCCCATTCGCCGACCCATCCAAATCCTTGGTGTGCTCTGGTCAATGAATCAAAAGATGGAATTGTTAGGACAGAGTACTATATTCAAGTCAGATTGTCAGTAACTTGAAACGAGTTCAAACCCACCGTAGTGTATTTTCTGCTATTGGCAGAAGCCAGCGAAGAGTTTTCTGCATTTCAGCTTTGATTTGAGCAACCGTGCGCTGCAGCAATGGAACAAATTTTTTAGTGCGCAAGAACGGCTGCACCGAAATCAGCAGTCAAATCAGGCCCTTGTATATCATTTGAAAAAAAAAAACAGTTCTTCGGATCAAAGAGTACGTGGAAATTGACATAAAACGGAGCTTTAACCACAATCAGTTTTACAGACCTACTACTACAGACTTACTAATGTACATGGAAACATACTAAGGAAATGAAACATTTAAGCCCTTAAGGTTGTGTGAAAAGACAAACCTCTTCTTCGGTGTTATATGATTGTAATCGTGATCGCAGAGCTGACTTTACTGTTATTGGCAGACCATGGTACAGATTGTCTCTAGAACTAGGAGGAAGAGAGAGGGGCCGAGAAACCTGCATATGTACACACGATAGTTTGAGAATGTAATTCTCCTTTTACAAATGCAGCATAATCAATGGCAAGCTAAGTTCGAAATGTAGATTTCAGAGATACAGCTTATGCACAACAGTGCAGGTACTAGTGCTTTGCTACTAGATAAGTACGCTGGGCAACCACAAACTATTCATTACAAACCACAGCTGTAGTTCACAGCGTGGAAAGGAAAATGGCTAGATCATAGGTTGTCAACATTATAGAAACGTTTTCTGGATGAACAGGATAAGTATGGACAACTGCTGCCACACAAATATAATGAAAATGAACATCAAGAAGAAACAAATAGAATTTACATGGGTTATCAAAACAACTTACTATGTTTTCAATTTGATTGATAATGTTAGCATAGTGTAGAGCCAGACCACAGGAACCTAGCCTTTTGTTCTGAGTATGCTCAGAATCGAGTAAGTCAATCCCTGCAGGAACTTTTTATCCAGAGAGGTGTTAGGATATTATAAGATTTTGTAAACCAAAAAAATAAAATATTTGTAGTACTACTTACCAGCTTCACTAAAGGAATCTCGGATTTGTTTATGTAAAAATATTACAATGTCCACAAGTTTCTCCACAATCTGCAGTTAGGAGAATGCTCTGTCAGCATATTAATGTTAACAAATGTAGACTAACGGACACAAAGTTATAGTATAAGCTATAAAAATAACTAACCAAATGTGGTCGAGTTTACCTCTTCCAAGGTCTTAGCCCACAAGGATTTCTTCTTCAAATTTTTCACAATCTTCCTCTGGCGCTTCAGTTCACTATGCAATATCATAATGCTCTCTGTTCAAGAAAAATGAAAAAAAAAGAGATGCAATTACATCCAACGATAGCAGCTTTATCTGTGCATGCCTACATGTGTGTATAACACTGGTGCTATGAAAGAATCCTTATATCTTTCCATTCTAAGGACCTTTCAGAATCTCTCTTAAAAACATGATGATGAGTATCATATAAATTTCTTGTAGTTCATTCTCCAAAAAATGTGGATTTTTATTCCCTTGTTCCCCATGTGAATCCTATGTCAGCCAGTAATTGTCAACCAGTCTGTTTATCAGTGGCTGTCACAAGCTGGTTCATTTTTTGGAATAAACAAAGGTGAGGGAATAGCAGAGAACATACAGTGTTTTATCAAAGAGAGGTCCAGGGAGAAAGTTAGCACTACAAGTCTACAACCAACATAAGCTTCATTTCCCTTTATTTTTTGTGCAAAACAGTAATAGTTACCTTGGTAACTTACTAATGTTATGACATACTCAAGCACAGTGTGTAAAATCACTATTTCTAGACGAGGCATGGGAGCATAAAGTTTGCATTGTTGCATCTATTGGTACTGTTCAGGAAAAGATATCATTCTGATTGTACCTCGTCTAGCCGCTGGCACAGACTCCTCTTCACGAAATTTCCTTTTAAAATCCTGCTCAAACCTGTCCAAAGCGTGCAATTCATGGTAGAGCTCCTGCAATTATTTATTTGGTAAGGATAAGTTTCACAGACAGGGTAGCGTTGACAAAATTAGCTTAATGCTGCCACACCACTCTCAAAACTGAAAAGTTTGGTTGAGTTTCAGGACACAGGGAAGATTAAGTTATGAATAAATCAGATGGTGGAAATCTAAGACAACAGTGTAACCCTTTAACTATAAAAATAAGGTATTATAAAGTTCAAGCATCTCCAGGTGCACAAAATCAGGAATTTAGAGGATACATACAGAAGTGTTTTGTGCCAGATTAATCAGATGCTGGACAGAAGCTTCCATACTCTCCTTTGAATGATCCTGAGGCGTATTATCTGTTGTTAACCTGTGTATCAAAGTAATTTAGAGAACATGAAGTGCTGATATGATTGTAGATAGCTCTCAAATAACAAACATACTTTTCAGGGGCATACTTGTCGAAATATCGTCCCAAGTTATGCCATATAGGATCTTTACAGAGGTCGCCAAACCGTATTACTTCTCTTGAAAAGACGGCAAGTTCTTCCCTGTTGGATTCCATTTTTCAAGTTCATGTCAGCCAGAATTTTGACTATATCAACCAAAAATTTTCAAAGCAACTTCAAATCATGCAGTCGTACCTCTTATCAACTGCAGCAATGTACAACAGCTCACTGGTATTTGAGGAAACCAATATTCGCACTCCATCTGAATGCAAAATCTCTTCCTTGAGCTCTTTTATACTCTCATCAGAGCATGACCTCCATAGATTAGAAGCTTTAGCTATTGTATTTGCGACTTCAAATGCTAAAATATTGACTCTGTTTCCTCGGTTTGTTCCGCCTGAGAGAAAGCCGCTGCCATGATTCAAACTTGTCATGCTGCTCCCAAGAGTATCTAACACCTCAACAGCCTTTTCCAGACCAGCAATGCTAGCTCTTCCCAAGAATGTACCTGTTTCTGATACCTGGCAGAACTTAGTATGTCAGAGTTCATGTGAAAAAACCTACTACTATGTTCCCATGTAATAAGCTCTTAGTTGTATAATTTCAGGTACCCATGGTTAGCTAACTGGTAGCACAAAACAAAGCGAAGAAAAGGAGGTTGATCCCTTTAAGAAACATAAAGAATGGTATATCTTTAAGAATGTTATTCTGGTCTGAAATGTTCAAAACTATGAAACAACACTACTTTTCAAATATGACGCTCATGTTGATTCAAAAACAAAAAACACGAAGGTCATGCAACTCATAGGAAACATGAACTATTGAATGAGCTGGATATATCAATATACGACAGGAGATGCCACTCCTTCAAAGCTATCCGATTGCTATTCTGAGTTTAATGTGGAATAGAAGATTATCCTTGATGATAACTGGCCATAACAGAGTAATGTGATAGACTAGGAAGGAATGGTAGCAGAAAACAGATATGTGTCCACGAACAACCAACAACAATTAATTCTCTTAACTGGCTGCTTAGTATCCTGTAGCCTAGTTTTTGGCATCCCCAAGTATGAGATTCCAGTCAAGATCATTCGCCTAGTCACTGCTTTTTTATCAAAATTTGCCTCTCAACATTTTCTTGACAGTAACATGCAGTAAGACTTCTTTTCCCGCACACAGTCTGCACTTTGACAAATTCCCTGCACATCCAGAGCTTTCTTCTAACTTTCTCTTCTTCTTTTTTTTTTTGCGAGGGCAGAGTTTTCTTCTAACTGTTAATCAAAGCTGCCAAGTCCATACCTTTGCAAGAGTAAGAGGTATAATTTGTCAGATTCCATAAGTAGCACGGTCAGTAACCATGAAGATACAAGCTCGCGTTTAGGGTCACAGGCTTGACCAGTCGAGATGGTAGACTTTTGATGACAGCAACCTGAATGTAGATTAAGCACGGCTGTTCCTTCACTCATCCCAGTAAAAAGAAGAGAATCGTCCTAGGAGAAAGCTTAGAATATGCAAAAGGAAGGCCGCCAAGCTTGACTTCACATTGTATGCCGACATGCATATTTGTTCAGTTTTTTTTTATTTTGCTGGCTTTCCTCGTCGTATCCGTTCCCGTCTCCTTTCCCCGCCTGGTCTAAACGAGCACACGCAGATTTTCCCATCAGATGCTCAAGTTGCCTGATACATCCGCCGCCTTGCCCTCAACCAAAATTTACGAGCGAACAGAGAACAGCTTCAGCTTCGCGGCAGCGAGTATCAATCACGTACCCTCTGATCACGGCAACTAAAAACGCAGCAACTTGGTTAAGCAGAGAGCCACAGATGGCTGTAATTTGCCTTCCGGTAATTAAGACGCGTTTTGCGCCAATTGGTTGAGAACTCTGACGACGAACTGGTGAGCTAACAAATCAGAACACTCCGTCCACACGGAAGCCCGGGCGTGACGTCATGCTCCTCCTCCCCTCGAAGCTGACAGAATTTCGGAGCGGAGCAGAGTAGCACAGCACAGCTCGATCCCAGGCGCGCCGCGCGCGGGAGATGAAGGACGCGTGCGGCGTGAAGCGGCGGTTGGGGGAGGAAGATGGATAGAGGAGGGAGGGAGAAGAAACTAGCGAGGGCGAGGGAGGCAGCGAGAATCACAAAGGCGGCAGGCAGGGATGAGGCATGAGACGAGAGGGCAGAGAGCGGGAGCAGCAATCGAAGAAGAAGTAAGTACCTTGTGCGACGGTGGCGGCGGCGGGATGGCGAGCTCGCCGGAGTCGAAGTCCCCGGGGCCGTAGCGTCCCCGGCGCGCGCTGTAGGCTTCGCCGAGCGACCGCGGCGCCGCTTCCTCCGGGAACCGCCTCGAGCAGACGCAGCCCATGGTAGGCTGGCTCAACTCAGCTCACCAACGGCTTCCTTCCTCGCCGGAGGGGAGGGGAGGAGGGAGGTCAGGTCAGCTAGCTAGCTCCGAGAGCTCCTCCGGTATCTGGCGATGAGCGAAGGCCGCGGCGGGCGGACACGGAGCGGAGTTGGTGGGGTCGCAACGCAACTGGATTTGGAATTGAATTTGAATAGGGACGCGGACGGACGGAGGCGAGGAAGAGGCGGCGGTGGTGGTGGGATTGACGCGGCGCGGCGGAGTGGAAATGGAAGCGAGACGAGACGAGACGAGACGGGACGGCGGGGTTGGTTTGGGTTTGGGTTCTGGACTAGAGTTGGGTTGGGTTGCTTTTGTTTTCCCTCCATGGCGTTGCGTCCTCGTCTCTCTCTTTCTCTTTCTCCAAAAAAGTCTCCATCGATGGATGATTCGCCATGGCCGTAGGCTGCAACCTTTGACTGGTTCCTTGCGTCCCACGCCGCTGTCGTCGTCCTCGTCAAATTCTCAATTCCTCTCTCTCGCGCATTTCCACACTCTTCACCTCGGCTCGCCTCGCTTTTCACTCTCCCAGGGTCGTATTCGTCCCGTCCCAGGAAGGTCAGGTGCCTGCTTTTTTCACCTTTATTATTTTATTATTACTGCTGTGCAAGGCGAAAAATTACCTAACTTTTTTGGGGTGGGAAAGTTCATTCATCAAGGCATTTTTCCTTGTAAAACTAGGTACGATGATTATTTTTAAATGTGGCTTTTGTAGTGGCAGATTGGACCCGGAGTGACTGATGAGTCTTTCTTCATAAAAAACATGTTAATTCCGAACTGGACCGCTGGGGTTGGATTTGGCCTCCTCGAGTTAAAAACCGTAAAACTTTGACCACTACAGTGTCTGCCAATTTCCTTTCGTCAATCAGAACGACACGTGCCAGCTCCCGGAGTTTGTTGTTCCACCCATAGTCTATGTATTTGGCTATGTATTGTCCACAGGGATCCTTGTTATTTCGCTTCAAAGCCGTGACACCAGCCTCTGAGTGGAAATATTGCTTCTAGAACAAAGTAGGGATACAACCCTAAAATATGTGTTGTTTAAATTGAAGACCTAAAATATGTTTTAGATACACAAGAAAGAAAACTTATAAGTTTTTTTTGGCTAACAGCATCTTACTATTACTAATTGGAGGCTCCACGTTAATTCTCACAAGACGCGCTAAAAAAATAGAGAATTTCTAGAAATTCCAAAAAAAGCAAAACATCTGGCCCTTAATCATCCTGTCATGTGAACTTAGAAAGAAATCTAGCCCTTGATTGCCTTCCCACCTGAAGTAAGCCCCACGCGGTACTTGCCGTATCTAAACCGATTCACACGGTCACCCGATCAGGAGACCTCCTTCCTCGATCCCTCTTTCCCCCTTCTCTTCTGTGCTAACAGATCGATCATCTAACAAGCAAGGACTGGCCTGAGATATGGGTGCATGGCTGTGGACGCCGCCATGCAAGGATAGATGTATCTAATCAACGAGAGTTCATCACATAAGTCAGAAGGTCGCCGCCGTCGCAAGGTTGGCGGCTGCGCGTCTATCTCACGTCAGTTATTGGTTCGATGTGTATTGTGCCATTGCAGGAATATGAGGAATCAATCTATCCTGGATCATACATGTCGATGCTGAATCTTGCATACATATGGCACTACCACCTAACGACAAAAAAATTACAGCAAGTCATGCAGGCTACAGAGCAGTTATACATGATGTCATGATCTCATTCACCGCAGAAGAACTTGAGGTATGTCGCCATCAGGGCCTCTCTGTGACCAACGACGACATTGACATCAAAATCTTGCCTAAGAGACGATCTGGCAAGGTTAATTAATTCCTAAAGGCCTACTTGCTCAACTAGGAGCTTAGTGCAGCAATCGGTCTTTCGATCGGTTCTCAAAAGAGGTAACCACTTTTAGTTTTCTGCTGCCTATTCATTGGCCATGTATCACATCCATGGTGAGGAGGCCCAAGGAAGAAGGATCAAAGCTTTGCTCCAGACAGAGTCACAGAGACAAAGGCCCCAGGTATGCACTCAACCGTACCCCTTGCCCGTATATATACCTCATTAGGTCGTGCATGGAGAGGGCCTAATTGCTGCCTCCTATGTACATGTTGCTTTAGTATACTATATTCTGAACCTAGGAAATTAGAAAACAATACAGTGATATATGATATAACTAATAGCAAACACGTTCTCCTTCAGTTATAGATTGGGTCACGGGAGTTCCACATACATGTAGCTGTGTCCCACATACATGTAGCTGTAGGACAGATGATTAACTAATTCGATTATGTTCCCAACATTATGCGAAAGCTGGACAGTGGACAAGACTTGCATAAGAAACACTCCAGGAAAAAAAAGGAAGGACGTGCACACATGGGAGTTCACTGGTATAGAAAAGTGAAATTTATCATTGTTGGATAGAAATTAGGCAGCACCAGTACAGAATTAAAGAGATAGGCATATTACCAGTACATGTAAGTAAAAGCCCCTGCAACATTTTACCATATAATTTATTTGTCTCATAAAACTCCTAGCCCATGCAGGTGCTTGAATATATTAATGAGTTAGCTACTACTAGAGGCTCAGGTTAATCATCAAAGGACAAGAAAAAAGACAAATCCTAAAATATTTCACCAAAATCTGAAACATCCCGGATAATAATCTGATGGACTCTAATCATCGTTGATAAGAATACCTATTCGATCTAAATTAGGTTTTCTAAAAAATTACCCACAATGTAATTATAAAAATAGTCTAAAGTAAACACATACATCTATATCTAATTTAGCTACCTCTAACCATGATGACGAATAGGATAAAGTAATAACTAATCTTCATCAAACTCACCCAGTTATGCTATTATAAAAAATAATCTATATCTAAATTTAGTAAATTACCTACCTCCACCTATGAGGACGAATAGCATAAAGTGACACCTAATCTTAAACAACTAAGTTAATGTAACTCCCTTAAAATGCATACACATTACCCACATATGACATTATTGAAAATAACTCAAAGTGGCATATAATCTTCATGTAAATTACCTACATATGCCATCTAAATTCTTTACCACTGTTAATACAGAAAATACTCAGTTAAGATAGATATACATGCATAATTTGTGTCACCATGTATACATATGTATATGGAGGAAGCGATCATGATAACGGTTTCCACGGTAAACATAACTCATTCTAATAAGGCTTCAATTAAACATGTATCAAACACATGTATATGGAGTCCCGTAAAAAAACACATGTATATGGAGGGGCGCTGGAATGTTTAAAAAAATTGAATGTTGATAAAAAAGTATACAGTGTAATGGTGACAAAAAACTATCAGAATTGGATAAGAACATGTATGTATCTATATAACTACTATATTAGAATATATAACAATGAGAGAGTGTATGGACAAGGTAAGTTATTTATATTATTAATTATGTGCTTTTATGTCTTTTAAATTTGTTAGCCCGTGCGGGAGCACGGGTTGATGGACTAGTACCTAAAAATTGGATACCTAATCTAGGTTGCTCTCATGCTCTGCTTCTAGAACAAAGTACGGATACAAAAGCTCTAATGTGCACGCTTATCCCTTATATGAATATAGAAAACATTAAACAAAATATACTATGCATAACCTTTTTATCAATATGAAGATATATTATATTTAGATGTATAGTAAAAAATTATACACGTAGGAAAACTAAAGTAATCTATAAGATTATAATTATATATATAGGAAGAGAGGATGTTAGATTTGAGCTAAAATGCCTTAAAATTGGCAAACAAACTACAAACACCTCGTTTTTGAAAAGCATCTCCTTAGCTGGATTAATGATATATGCATCCAATAGGTAGGGGATGACTACCAATTATTTAAATTTTGAATTGAATAGCTCCAAATCTTACTATCAGTGCATGACTGAAAATAAGGAAGATAAGAGGATTTATCCATCCAAAATTGACCCCCCCCTCGTATGACGTCTGAAACCTCATCGAAACGGTTGAGTACTTAATTACATCAGAAGGCTATGTCGTTGTTATCGCAGCGCTAAGTATATGCGACAAGTAAAGTAGCTTAGTGAAATTGAGCCGTGCAATTTGGACAAGGTGTTTCAACTTTTAATTTAAGACGTACTGGGCAGTTTCGCGTCCAAATTATATTGGCTGCGTTCACTTCCACCGAACTTCCCAAAATTCTCTCTCCAAACTTCACTATTCACCTATCACATCAAATCTCTCTCTTCTTATGCATGGAGTACTAAGCGTGGGTAAATAAAAAAACTAGTTGCATGGTTTTGATGTACACGACGAGACGAATCTTTTGAGCCTGGCTAAGTTATGATAAAACAACGATTACCACAAATAAATGAAAAATGCAACACTGCGCTACAGTATCCGATCTAACATTTTCGTCAAATTTTACCACCTCTTTTTTAAACGATTACACACCTCTTTGTTGATCCTCGATTCCTCGCTAGTATGGTTGAAAGTAAACTTTAAACCGTGGAGCGTCAAAATCTCAGCAGCAGCAGCTCCCTGCTAGTGCTAGCTAGCCTGACGGGAAATAAATTTGAAAGAAAATAAGGCAGATAATAAAAAGATGAGCAGCAGCAGGAATGATTGACCGCCCGGCCGTGCACTGGCACGCACCACGCGTACGAACGAACCCCTAGCAATTGATCCATCCATCGATGATTTAAAATAAAATCAGGCCGGTCAAGCATTGCGTGCGTGATCATCTGTTGACTACCAATCATCCAGCTCGCGCCGCATCCTCCACGTGTCACATCACATCTGCACAGACCACACATGTGGTGTTTAGATGTTAGAATTGTGAGGGTGAATTTGGGAGTAGGATGTCACTTCGTAATCATTGCGCTACTATAGCATTTCGTTTGTATTTGTGAAAAATTATCCAAAAATTGATTAAATAGGCTCAAAATGTTCGTCTCGCAGAGTACAACAAAACTGTGTAATTAGTTTTTGATTTCATCTACATTTAATACTCCATGCATGTTATGACATTTTGATGTGATGGGGAATCTTGTTTTTGCATAGTGTATTTAGGAGTTGCTTTTTAAAACTAAACACCCACAGTTTAGTGGCCACGCAAATATGAACGGCACATCAAACTTGTCCGATGTTTGGTTGGGCGCTTCGTGTTCAAAATCATTGCCAGAAACTGAGGAAACCTTCTTCTTTTTAAAGAAGAAAAAAAAACTGAGAAAACCTTACCAAACGCAAATGGTTTCTAGATAAATCACTTACTAGAAACAGTTTCTGGGTTTCAGATTGTCGAGAGAAACAGTTATCAATTTACTAGAAGCCAGAAATCAGACAGAGAAAAATTGATTTCTAATTTCTCTAAAAATATTGTTTTACAAACGTAAATCCCTGCCAAACATGAACTTTATGAAAATGACAATCCTAGTTGGCATGCATTCTTTTATTAGAAGAGAATGCCACACGAGAACAGCTAGCACACCTTCTGTGGCTGTGTTTGGATTCAAGGGTGTGAAAGTTTGAACATGCGCAGCGGCGGGCAGGAAACAAATAAAGGCGAGGGCTTTTTTTGTTTCTTGGAAGGGGTTGGACGTGTGGATATACAGTATAGATTTAGCAATTAGCACGCCGTGCAGGGCGCGGCTTGGTGAGAGCGACGGCAGCGGCGGTCCGGTCCGGTCCGGCACGGCAGCCATCGTCAAGCGCGTCGCTGTTGCTTCCGACGGTGTCGCCGGCGGGGTGCCGACGTGGTAGGCAACGATTGGACGGATAACAACAACACACAACTCGCGATCTCCATGATTTTATATGCTCTGATCTGATGATACATCCGACTGATGCCCCGCCATGATTCGTACTATTCTTCTAGGCCCCGTTTAGTTAGCAGTCACGTCATTAAACTTTCTAAAATTCTCTCTCTAAACTTCACTATTCACCTATCACATCAAATCTTTCTTCTCATGCATGGAGCATTAAATCTTAGTATTACTAATTGGAGGCTCCTTTTGAAGGCCCCACGTTAATCCTTACGAGAAGCTCTGAGAAAAAAGATAAATCCTAGAAAATCTCACAAAAATCAGAAACATCCGGCCATCAGTTAGTAGACTCTAATTACCATAGACGTTGGATGTATTGTCTTTTTTAAAATAAATTACCCACCACTACCATTATAAAATTAGTCTAAAGTAACCCTCTAAATATATATCTAAATTACCCTCTCTGCCATTAAGGAAAAATAAAACGATCTCTAATGTTATCGATTTGAAGACTTCCTATCGGCAGGACTGATCATCCACGTGAATGTGGGACTCCTTGCGTTTCCTGCCCTGCCTTTAAGTCCACCGCCATGCATCGCAAAAAAGAAAGGCCATCAGGTGATTTAATCATGTGTCACAAATCACAAGAAGGTTGAGTTGATGCTCTGCTGAATGTATAACCACTCACCTCTCAAAAAATATTAAATGCTTACATGAGATGGCTTTACTAGGATGCCTGGTATGTGAACTGAAGAATTTGGTGTACCTAAATTTCTAAGTTTTTTTGGCTTTACGTTGTTCCAAGGATTTGTAATAAAATGGCATATGTTTCAGGTAGTTTATTTCTGACAGGTGCAAATGCAATCAAGCAATCTACTCCTATAAATTAAATAACAATATAATAGCTCTCATGGGTCACTTCCAATAAATCATACTTGATTAAGGTAAGTATATACACAAACAGGAGCAGTTGATGATGTACCCCAAGATAGCGCATACATAATATGAAATATGATATGTGAGTTAGTCTATTTTTATCCGTGATTTTAAATAAAGTAAGTCATCGCAACACGTGAGAACTTAGGACATGAGCGTTTACAGGTACATCTATACCAAGCATTTTCCTTTTTCCTAGAGTGTAAACAAGTCCAAGTCATTTCGATCATGCATGTAACACATCACAATGAACTTAATCTAGAGGTTGGTAAATGTTTCTACATGTTTATTTATCAAGCATCACAAATGATCGAGTATAAACAATGCATGTACAAAAACTTTAGGGGCTCAGCATGATGTTCTGCACAGAATTGATCGTTAAACATGGTAGGCAGTTCCTTTCGTTTGAACCTGATTGTAGGTGGATGTATGTTAGCTCATATCCATTTCTCTGCTTTGCAACCAACGATACCAACATGTGAATGTGCACGATCAAGCCATCTTACTATTACTAATTGAAGGCTCATTTTGAAGCCTCCACGTTAATCCTCACCAGACGCACTAGAAAAAAAGATAAATCCTAAAAATTCTCACAAAAATCAGAAATATCTAGCCATCAATTCAGTAGACTCTAACAATCATCTATAATCATAACCATTGGATCGATTGCGTTTTTAAAAAAAAAATTACCCACCTTTACCATTATAAAAGTATTGTAAAGTAACCCCTAATAGTTGGTTCAAATTTACCCATATATGCCATCAAAAATCAACATAAACTACCTCCTCCGAACCTTGGCTCAATCTCTACCGTGATCTGAACAAGCACCGTGATCTCTACCGATATCAACAAAAAGACCGTAGCATGCCGGCCGGCTTGAGTTCAAGAGATCGAAGGGACCTCTAGAATTCTAGATCAACAAATGGCAGTCATAGCATGAAACAAAGTCCAATCGAGATCTATGTCAGGAAAGTATATATATCACGGTGCCCCTCTAGATCAACAAAGAAATCTCCTACCGGTGTAGTATATCTCAAGTTTGTGTGCTTGCAGGCTGCCAGGCTGTATGATGTGTGTTCCATGCTGTTCCAATACATGGATGTGAAACGATGTGGCATTACAGGCGCAGAAGTGATCTTCCATTGGTTCATTGTTGGAAGCCAGAAGTATACTAGATTGGAATTTTGATCCCATCGGTCTTCCCATGCATGATGCAGGTTTTTTATTTTTTCATCAAGAAAACCATATGCAATTCGGATCCATCTCCCCATACATGACCATGATGCGTACGTGCAGTTCTGATTATGCTTGAAACAAGGGGAAAAAAAATCCGGCGCAGGATTCCTACAGTCCTACCTTGGCCGGAAGGAAGCAGCTGGCGTATTGGTATGTAACCCTCAACAATTTTAGCATGTTCTCTATTACGTTTTCTACTTTAAGTTGCATGGGATCGACCATGCTGTGTAGACAATGCAAATAGTTTTGTGGGATTGGTTAATTCTTAATTAGAGGCAATAATGAGGCAGGGAAGAGTTAAAATAGTTAATGTAATTTCCTAGGCATGGCTAGAAAAAAGAGATGAAGCAATTGTAAATAAAATAAAGCATCATACATCAAGACAAGTCCATGCTGGCACCAAGACGACTATGAAACATGTAGATGATATAAAGAGGTACAGAACCATGAGTTAAGCATATAGAGAAGAATTTGGTACCAATGCCACATTACTCATTAATCTAGAATTGATGACGCTCCTTGGTTAATGATTAGGAAGTTTTAGACAAAATTACTGAAATCAAGAACATGTAAACGAATTAGCGAAATCTGAACACTTGATAGAGAAGTGATGCAGAGAGAGATCTTAATGTGGTCTTAGATAGGCTTATCGGCTGAATGTACAAAGGCAAATTGGCACATGTATACGTGCGAGGTGATTGCCTGATTGGTAAATAGAAACGGAATCTATCGAAGCCTAATAATGCATAATAGAAACTGTCAGTTAGTGCAGTGTGCCAAAATAAGAAAAAGGAAGAATTGAAGTAAGTTGCCAGAAAGAAAATGAAGAAACATATCACGGTATGGATTAATATCATATTTGGAAATACGTATACTAACATTTGAAGTGTGAAAATACGTATGTAATACTATATGCACACACGTAAAGCTTAACTCTATTATTATGAAATGTCTAATCTCTCATACCATATAGTATTATTTACTTAAAAATATACCCTAATAGTATCCAAAGTATGTTTTCTATATTTAAGACAACAATTTCCCTTATATAAGCTGATTATAGAAGTGTAATCGAAATAAATTATTTATGTAGTTTTACAGATGTTGCTACATGTATGGAGATTGAAGGGTTCAAATAATTTTGGTGGTCGCTCACTTATCAATAGGAGGTTCTACATCAACCGGTCATAACATATAGGTATACAAAATACATAAATATTTTCCATTGGGCACCACACCTTTAACACACTAATTTAATTAATTTATATAAACTCAACTACTCATTTATATTTAAAATTACTAGACCGTGCAGGTGCACGGGTTGATGAGCTAGTGTAGGTAAATAAAAAACTAAGTACATGGTTTTATTGTACACGACGAGACGAATCTTTTAAGCCTAGTTAAGTCATGGTAGAACAACGATTACCATAAACAAACGAAAAGTGCTACAGTGCGCTACAGTATCCGATGTGGCATTTTCACCAAACTTTCTCTTCCTCTTTTTGGAACTAAACACACCCTTAGAGCAGTTGATCGATCTATATATTTTTTTTACAGAAGAAAATCGAAGTGGATATAATAGAACCAATGATATCTCATCACCAGCATATTATTACCAACTAATGAACCATGAAGCAAGTTAAGTGGCAACACCTGTAAGGCTATGACTGCGTAGTACGAGATGGTAGACAGTCAAATCGAACGAGTTTGACAGTTTAGACCACTGGAAAGTCAAAAGCACATCGATTGATTAATCGTCCGGCTTACGACACGTAGTACGTCGTACGTGCGTATGAGAGACGACAATTAGATGCTAGTCTAGATGGAATCGTAATTATTGACTGGAGTACACGTATAGTAGTATATATGTTTTGTGAGTTGTGACCGCATCTTATAACTCAGATTTTGATCACGTACTATCGGTAGTAAATGATAAATACTGGCGTCTCAGCTCGAGTATTTGTGTGGCGTTGACTTTTTCAAATTTCACCTGCCACGTGCGACGGTGGCATTTTTAAACATTTGCACAAAATATCCCGACGACGACGCGCTTACGTTTCTGAATCATTAAGAAGCTACTAGTCTGAAACTGTCACACCTGGATTTACACAAAACCCGAATGTGGCCATATGTGTGCCCAGGAAACCCACCGACACATATAGCGAACAAATATGGTAAAAATCAGAGGGCAATGTTTTATTCTCATCATATAGTAGCGTTTACATCAGAGTTTTGCATAAATGAAATACATGGATAGCGGAAGGCTGATAAACTCTCTCTAAGTGTAGCCGCAATCCCACAGGGACTCTGACTGGGAGAACGCCAGCTCAGAAGTATGGCAAGTCCTCAGGAAACTCCACCTCATAGTTAGCCTGACTCCAATCTGTTACCCGTCCGGGATTTTGCCCAAAAATAATAATAATAGCAAGTGTAAGTAATGGAAATTACTTAGCAAGTATAGCACGGGTTATGAAGGCTCAAAAAGGCTAGACACTGACTTAACTGCATTAGCACTTTTAGTTGGTTCGTTTTAACTTTATCCAAGTTACTATAAGTGAATGAGAACCCGGTTGTAACCCAATTAAATAGTGTAAGTGTCATTAAGCAGTAATAAATACCAAATTCTAATCAAAAAGGATCCAGGCCGCTCGTGACCCTGAGCAAGGCTATCATGATAGATCGTACACTCTGCAGAGGTTTCGCCCTTTACCCACCAGTCGCGTAAAAGTTCAAAGGAACTTTGCACCCAACCACGCACATCGACACTTCCGAGGTGTGACTGCATAGGGACGCTACGAGGCTTTCACAAGACACCCTAACAAGTCAGTAGCCGCTGGAGTACTATACGGCGGTGAAAACTTAGGCACCGAGATTGACTGACCCTCAGGGCGCAACGTGAGGGGGTCAATGGTGTCCACGCGCCGGCAAATCATGCCAACAAAAGTAAATGGCGCAACGTGCGGAGCTCCCGCACTCACGGGGGCTCCCAACACGGGACTGGGTCTAACGTGACCTAGCCGACGGGGCTACCGTCCTCGGTGGAATCGGAGAACACCCAGCACCGTACCTCCCACAACGCCGTTGGCCCCTCGGTAACCACTGCCAAGCTAGAGACGTACAAGCTACTTGACCAAGACCAGAGCCATTATAGTTCCGGCGGTGGCGACAGGCTCCTGGGTTGCCGCTTTAAGAACCGGTCCTTAGTGGGAGACATTAGAGCAAAGCACACAACACATGCTCTAACTCCCCAATCCATGTTACTGAAAAGCAGGTTTTAACATTAAAGTTGAAGTGGACCATTAAGTCAATATTAACAATTAAGTAAATGTGACAGTAGTTGCGCCTAGCAAAATGCTACCCATATGCAAAAACCCATAGGAGTACAAGGACAGGGAAATAAATACTGGGTACAACCTTAATGGTAAACCTTATTAGACACATGCGTATGTAATGAATAGTGTATTAAAAGTGAGATAGGTAGCAAGGATTGTCCGTGCTATAACTTGCCTTCCTCGGAGTAAGGCTGCTGCTGTAAATCCTGCTCCGGCACGTCCTCAACGTACTCGAAGTCCAAAGCTACGGGCTCGCCGACTGGACACGAACATCACGCACGCATCCAATACAATCATTACATGCAAACAAAGTAATTCTATTAGAAACAGTACACCAACAGTATAAATAGTACAAAAACAGGAGCTAGAAATAATCTACGCTTCGCTACGAACACGTGAGCGCGAGAATCACTCAAATCGGAGCTAAAACGAGAAAGTTATAGTGTTTCTAAGATTCGGGGGCTTAAATGAATAAAACAGGACTTTTCTGTAATTATTTTTAAACTGGAAAGGACCTCGAATTAATTTCCAGAAAGTCCAGGGGCTCTTTAGCAAAACTACTGGCGCTGACCGGTATCCCGGGAGTTGACCCGCATTGCGGCCGTCGGATCGGGATCGGGCGGCTGGGATTTAAAACGCGAAGGGGTATCGGCTGATCTAATCTCGGCCGCCGATCTGAGATCGGACGGCTCACAGCGAGCAGCTCGCCAGAGACGACGACTCCGCGGCGGCGCCGCTCGGCCGAGGCGAGAGCTCGCCGGACTTGCGGATTTCTCGCGCTAGGAAGCTCGGTTTTCAACGGGGTTTGGCCCTAAGGCTACAGGAGAACATGGCGAGTCTAATTAGGGTGATCATGACGAGCTTTGGCCGACGAATCGGGCCGACGACGACGGGCGGCGGAGCGGAGCTCCGGTGTGTCGCGGGGAGTGGTTTCTGGGGAGTGCTTGGGTCGGGTTTTTGGCTTTGGAGCCACTGGGGAGTGTCACAAGTGCAACCGTGGTGTAAAAGTGCAGCGTGCGGTGGTGTGTTGGCCGGACGGCGGTGTCTGGCGGTGGACCGCCACTGGCGGCCGAGGGATGTGGCTCTACGGTGCGGCTACGACAAAATTGAAGGGGGAAAAGCTGCTTTACCTCCCGAAGAAGCTTCTGGCGAACGGAATTGGCCGGAGATGGTTCGTGAGGCGTGAACGGCGGTGATCCCTCCGCGGCGGCGCTGCGGACGACGGGGGAAAATTAGCCATTACCGAGGCGTAAGAGAGGACGAGAAGTACTTGGGGAGCTTTAGCACCTTCTGGCGAACTGCTCGGTGGCGATGGCCGGCCGGGAGACCCGCCGGAGCGGCCTGGCGGCGTGCGGCGGTGCTTCACAAGCTCGGCGGCGCACTGGCAGGACGGTGGAGGGCTCGGGAGGGCTTGGCGGCGCTGCTAGGGTTGGGCGAGGGGTGAGAGAGAGCGGAGCGGTAGTCGGGCCGGGTTAAGAAGGCACGGTGGGGGCGGCCTCGGCGTGCGGGCCCTGCCGCGGCAGGCAGCGCCATTAACGGAGGAAGAAGAAAGGAAGGTGGGAGGGGAGGCTGACGCGTGGGGTCGGGCTGGCAGCGGGGGAAGAAGGAGGCAGGGGCGCGGCTGGCTGGCGGGCTGGGCCGCGGCGCGCGAGGGAGAAGAGTTGGGCCGGGGGAAGAAACTGGGTCGGGAAAAGAAAAGAAGAGGAGGGGCTGGGCCGGACCAGAAAAGAAGAAAAGGGGGAGAAAGTGGACCAGGGAAAGAGTCCAGGGAGCAGAAGTGAACTTTGGGCTTAAAAACTTTTCTAGAGCTCCAAACAAAGTGATTCAAATTTGAATTTAAATAAATTTAAATTCTTGTTTGAATCACGAGCAATACAAAATAAATGCAGCAACATGAATGCAACAATAAATGTTTCTATCACTTATATTTGATTTTAAATTTTAGAAAATTATTATTTAGTATACAATAAATAGGAGCAAGCTTTAAATAATTAATTAAATACCAAAATTTTTTAAGTTGAGCATTTTTGGGTGTTGCATATGCGAAAAATACTAAACCCACCTCGATCGATCGTCTCCCAATATCCATTTTCTCCGCATGCACGTGTACGTAGATATATAATTCAATATCGATCGATTCAGCAGCAGTCAACCAACCAACCAGAAATAATTTTCAGTTGGCGTGGAGGATATGAAAGGCCGGAGAGAACATGTTTGCTTGTTGTTCTTTGGTCGTTATGCAAAGGACCGTACCTGACGCTGACGGGGATATATGGTCACTCTGCCTCTAGCTTGTCGATCATCCGTTCAACGATGCCGGCCTCTAGCTTGTTTTGGATTATATATTTTCATACTGCGTGTTGAATTGGATATGCATGTGCGCATAGGCAGAATGAAACTAAAGCGGCTTAATTAAGCTTTTTTCACTTGTTATTACTTTGCATGCGATATGATCACTACTGATGACACGAATCGATCCACAGCATGACGCATGCATGCAAATGTGATGGATCAGTACGTCCGGCCGCGCCCCCCTGACGTGACCGGCAGAGCCGCATGCATGCACCCTAGTACTTCCCTAATTTCTTTTAATTTATTTATTTACTCGTTTGCTTGGTCGTCTGGATATCGACGGATCATGCGACGCTGACAAACTGAATGTTCAAAGGTTGAAAGTTGAGATGCCCAGCCACGCATGTGCCGAACTCGGGTGGCACGCTTATTCTTCTTCGTTTGCAACCTTCATTTTCGTCTTCCACCTCCTCTTTCTCCGTGCATGATCAGAGACTTTAAGGATACGTTTGGTTGGAGAGCGAGGTGGAATAGAGTGGCTCCATCCTGTATTTTTTAGAGTGGAATGGCTCCAACTAGTTGTTTGGTTGGAGGGACGGAGCGATTCCATTTTATGTTTGGTTGGTGGGATGTAGTCGTTCTGTCCCTTGTTTGGCTGCAGAACGAGAGCAAGAACATGTATATTGTCACACCCGGATTTACACAAAACCCGAATGTGGCCATATGTGTGCCCAGGAAGTCCACAGACACATACAGCGAACAAATATGGTAAAAATCAGAGTACAATGCTTATTTCTCAACATAAAGTAGCGGGTACATCAGAGTTTGTATAAATGAAATACATGGATAGCGGAAGACTAATACATCTCTCTAAGCATAGCCGCAATCCCACAGGGACTCTGACTGGGAGAACGCCAACTCAGAAGTACGGCAAATCCTCCGGAAACTCCACCTCGTAATCAGCCTGACTCCAATCTGTTACCCGTCCGGGATTTTGCCCAAAAATAGTAATAACAGCAAGTGTAAGTAACCGAATTACTTAGCAAGTATAGCACGGGTTATGAAGGCTCAAAAAGGCTAGACACTGGCTTAACTGCATTAGCACTTTTAGTTGGTTCGTTTTAACTTTATCCAAGTTACTACAATTGAATAAGAATCCCAGTTGTAACCCAATTAATGGTGTAAGTGACATTAAACAGGAATAAATACCATATTCTAATCAAAAAGGATCCAGGCCGCTCGTGACCCTGAGCAAGGCTATCATGATAGATCGTACACTCTGCAGAGGTTTCGCCCTTTACCCACCAGTCGCGTAAAAGCTCAAAAGAACTTTGCACCCAACCACGCACATCAACACTTCCGAGGTGTGACTGCATAGGGACGCTACGAGGCTTTCACAAGACACCCTAACAAGTCAGTAGCCGCTGGAGTACTATACGGCGGTGAAAACTTAGGCACCGAGATCGACGTACGCCCACGGAGTCACACCGTGAGGGGGTCGATGGCGTCCGGAGCGCGGGTATCGCACCCATACTGCGCAACGTGCAGAGTTCTCAATCGCTGAGACTCCTACACGGGACTGGGTCTAACGTGACCTAGCCGACGGGGCTACCGTCCTCGGTGGAATCGGAGAACACCCAGCACCGTACCTCCCACAACGTCGTTGGCCCCTCGGTAACTACTGCCAAGCTAGAGACGTACAAGCTACTTGACCAAGACCAGAGCCCATATAGTTCCGGCGGTGGCGACAGGCTCCTGGGTTGCCGCTTTAAGAACCGGTCCTTACAGGGAGACACTAGAGCAAAGCACACAACACATGCTCTAGCTCCCTAATCCAAGTTGCTAAAAAGCAAGTTTTATTCATTATGTTGAAGTGGACCATTATGTCAATATTAACAATTAAATAATGGTGACGTTAATTGCGCCTAGCAAAAATACTACCCATATGCATAAACCCATAGGATAAACAAGGACAGGGAAATAGATACTAGGTACAACCTTAATGGATAACAGTATTAAATGCATGCGTATGTAAAGTACAGTGAAATAAAGGTGGGGTAGGTAGCAAGGATTGTCCGTGCTATAACTTGCCTTCCTCGGGGTAAGGCTGCTGCTGAAACTCCTGCTCTGGCACGTCCTCAACGTACTCGTAGTCCAAGGCTACGGGCTCACTGACTGGACACGATCATCACGCACGCATCCAAAACAAACATTACATGCAAACAAAATTAATCTATTAGAACAGTACACCAAACAGTAAAAACAGTACAAAAACAGGTGCTAGAAATATTCTACGCGTCGCTACGAACACATGAGCGCGAAAATCACGCAAAACGGAGCTAAAACGTGAAAGTTATAGCGTTTCTAAGATTCGGGGGCTTGCTGGCAAAGTTTTAAAATTTCCAGGGGCCTAAACGAATAAAACAGGACCTATTTGTAATTATTTTTGAATTAAAAAGGACCGCGGGTTAAATCTGGAAAAACACAGGGGCTCTTTAGCTAAAAGTCCGGCGCTGACCGGTATCCCCAGGTTTGACCCGAGGCTTGGTTGATCGTGGGCCGTCGGATCAAGATCTGGTGGCCCAGATCGGCTCGAGCGGTGGTGGCCGGCGGGGGAAGACAGGGGAGGGCGGAGCCGCCCGCTCTTGCGGCGGTCATTCGCCGGAGTGGAGCCGAAATAGGGCTAGGAGGCTCGGTTGGCCACGGGGTTTGGCCGGTGGGAGAGCTGGTGGCGCGGCGAGTCTTCCTAGGGAGGTCTCGGCGGTGGGGAGGTGGTGTGTGTGGTGTGCGGCGGCGGCCGGCGGAGGCGGAGCTCCGGCGAGGCATTGCGCGCTCGTCGGTGCTCGGTTTCGGGTGCGGGTGGAAGCTAAAGGACCGGCGGGGGACGGGGATGCTACCTGCGCAGAACAAGTCGAGGATGCGACGGCGACGGGGTGAGTCGACGGCGAGCGGCGGTCAGCGGCGAGGCTTCCCGTGGCCGGCGCACTCCAGCAGTGGATCGGTGAAGGGATCCTATGGCGTAGGTACGGCTTGGTGCGGGGAAGCCCGGGGTAGCGTTGCTTTGCTCGGGTTGACGATGGAGGCGGTGAATCGGCGACGACCGAACCGGCGGCGGCGCTCTCGTGGAAATCCGGCGGCTCGGCGACCGGCGGTGTTTGCGCTGTGGTCAGAGGGAATGGCAATGAGGTAGCGCAGAAGGGAGATATGAGCGAGGGGATCTCAGAACGATGCTCACCGGCGGCCGGGGAGGGTTAGCGACGCCGGCGCTCGGTGATGGTCGGCGGCGACTCGTCCTCCGCGCGGCGAGGAGCTCTGGCGATCGAATTTCGGCAAGGACCCGCGGGATGGACTCGTCTCGGCCTGGGGAAGGTCGTGACAGTGTCACCTCCACCCGCCGGGCGTCGGGGCGGCGGGATTGCGGCGAGGGGGCCGGCGGCGGCGCCCTGCTCTGGGGCGTCCTGGCCGCGGTAGCGCTGCGCGGAGAGGAGCAGAGGGGAGGGCGGCGGCGGTGCTGAGATGCGGCAGAGGTGCGACGCGGGGCGCGATAAGTAGGCGCCGGGGGAGGGGGCCTCGGCGTGCGGGCTTGCCGCGGCAGCCGCGCCATTAGCGGCACCGGTGAAAGGAAAGGGGGGGGGAGGGGATGACAGGTGGGACCGGGCCGTCAGCGGGTGGAGAAGGGGAGGCGGGAGCGGCCGCGGTTGGGCCGGAAGCGGGGTGCGGAGTGGGCCGAGCTGCTGCGCGAGTTACTGGGCCGGAGGTGAAGGGAAAGGAGAGAGGAGGGAGTTGGGCCGCGGAGCTGGGCCGGGCTGGAAAGGGGAAAAAGGGGAGGGGGGTGGGCTGGACCGGAAAAGAAGAAGAGGGGGAGAAAACAGACTTAGGAGAAGTTCAGGGAGCAGAAGCGAACTTTGGGCCTAACAACTTTTCTAGAGCACCAAACAAGGTGATTCAAATTTGAATTTAAATATTTTTAAATTCTTGTTTGAATCACAAGCAAAACAAAAATAAATGCAGCAGCATGAATGCAGCAATAAATGTTTCTATCACCTATATTTGATTTTAAATTGGTGAAAATTATTATTTAGCCTTTATAAAATAGGTGAAAGCATTAAATAATTAATTAATTGCCAAAATTTTTAAAATTGAGCATTTTGGGTGTTACAAACCTACCCCCCTTAAGGTGAATCTCGTCCTCGAGATTCGGATGTAGAAGCGAAGAGCTGTGGGTACTCGGACTTGAGATCCTCCTCCCGTTCCCAGGTCGCTTCATCTTCTGAATGCCGGCTCCACTGCACCTTGCACATCCGAATGGTCTTGTTCCTCAACACTCTCTCTGACACCTCCAGAATCCTGATCGGATACTCCTCATATGTGAGGTCCTCCTGAACATTCAACTCATCAATCGGGATCTGCTCTTCTAGCACCCGCAAGCACTTCTTCAACTGGGACACATGGAACACATCATGTACTCCGGCTAGTCTCTCAGGTAGGTCTAGCCGATATGCCACTTCGCCCATCCGTTCCTGTATCCTGAACGGTCCAATGTATCGAGGTGCCAACTTGCCCTTGACATTGAACCGCTTTACACCTCTCATGGGTGACACCTTCAGGTACACAAAATCATCAACTCTGAAGCTGAGGTCCCTCCGTCTGACATCGGCATAACTCTTCTGTCTGGACTGGGCCACCTTCAGGTTCTCTCTGATCACCTGCACCTGCCGCTCTGCATCTCTGAGTATCTCCGGACCAAAGACCTGACTCTCTCCAGTCTGGTTCTAGAACAATGGGGTCCGGCACTTCCTGCCATATAATGCCTCGAACGGTGCCATCTGCAGACTCTTCTGATAGCTGTTATTGTAGGAGAACTCTACATACGGCAAACTCTTATCCCAGCTGACACCATACTGCAATGCACAAGCTCTCAACATGTCCTCTAGTATCTGATTGGTCCGCTCTGTCTGACCATCTGTCTGCGGGTGATAAGCTGAGCTGAAGTGCAGCTTAGTATCCATGGACTCATGTAACTTCCGCCAGAAGTGTGAGGTGAACTGAGTACCACGATCTGACACAATCTTCTTCGGCACCCCGTGTAAGCACACAATCCGCTCCATGTACAACTCTGCTAGTCTGGCGCCTGTATAGGTGGTCTTCACTGGCAGAAAGTGGGCCACCTTGGTCAGACGATCAACAATCACCCAAATGGAGTTGAATCCTCTCTGAGTGCGGGGCAGACCAGTGATGAAATCCATGCCAACTTCTTCCCATTTCCACTCCGGGATCTTCAACGGCTGAAGCAATCCAGCTGGTCTCTGATGTTCTGCCTTGACTCGTTGACATGTGTCGCACAATGCCACGTGAGTCGCCACATCACACTTCAGTCCATACCACCAGAATCTCTCCTTGATGTCCTGATACATCTTTGTGCTGCCTGGGTGGATCGAATAAGCTGAGTCGTGTGCCTCTCTCAGAATCATCTCCCTGATCTGCGCTATCTCTGGCACACATATCCTCTTTCCATGCCATAGAGTTCCCTGATCATCAACTCGGAATCCAGGGGCCTTTCCCAATGCAACATTCCCCACAATCTCTCGGATCTTCTCATCCTGCAGCTGACCTCTCCGGATCTCCTGCTCCAGTGTGGGCTCCACTGCCATCTCGGTGATGCTGGTGATGAATCCCAGACTCATCCTCTCAAACTCTCGGCTGAGCTCCTCAGGCAAACAGTGACCCGTAATCCTGTTCACATAACTTCTTCTGCTCAGAGCATCTGCCACCAAGTTGGCCTTCCCAGGGTGATAATGAATCTCCAGATCATAATCCTTGATCAGCTCTAACCATCTACGCTGTCTCATGTTCAGATCTGACTGAGTGAAGACATACTTGAGGCTCTTATGATCAGTGTAGATGTCACATCTGTGCCCAATCAAGTAGTGTCTCCAGATCTTCAGGGCATGTACAACGGCTGCCAACTCCAAGTCGTGCGTCGGATAGTTCTGCTCATGCTTCCTCAGCTGCCTGGACGCATAAGACACGACTCTGCCCTCCTGCATAAGGACGCAACCCAGTCCTAGACGGGATGCATCGCAGTAGATGGAGAAACTCTTAGCCAAATCTGGCAATACTAGCACTGGGGCTGTAGTCAACCTCTTCTTCAACTCTTCGAAGCTGACCTGGCATGCCTCTGTCCACACAAACGGGGCATTCTTCTCTAGCAAAGCAGTCAGCGGCTTAGCGATCTTGGAGAATCCTTCAATGAACCGTCTGTAATAACCGGCCATCCCAAGGAAACTCCTGATCTCGCTCACATCCCGTGGCGGATTCCAGCTCAACACATTGCTGACTTTCTTCGGATCAACTGCCACTCCTCCATTGGACAACACGTGTCCCAGAAATGCCACTTCCTTCAGCCAGAACTCACACTTGCTCAGCTTGGCATACAACTGATGCTCCCGGAGTCTCTGCAGTACCAATCTCAGATGTTCTTCATGTTCTTCCTCATTCTTGGAGAAGACCAGAATGTCATCAATGAATACCACCACGAACTTGTCCAGATAGTCCATGAACACGCTGTTCATCAAGTACATGAAGTATGCAGGAGCGTTGGTCAATCCAAAAGACATGACCAAGAACTCATACAACCCGTACCGAGTGGTGAAAGCGGTCTTAGGCACATCTGACGGACGGATCCTCATCTGATAGTAGCCCGAACGGAGATCAATCTTGGAGAACACACAAGCTCCCCTCAACTGATCAAACAGATCATCAATCCTCGGCAGCGGGTACTTGTTCTTGATGGTCACTTCGTTGAGGGCTCGATAATCCACACATAACCTCTGCGAACCATCCTTCTTGTCGACGAACAATACCGGTGCTCCCCATGGCGAAGCACTCGGACGAATGTACCCCTTGGCCAACAATTCGTCCAACTCCTTCTTGAGCTGCTCCAGCTCCTTCGCTCCCATCCTATACGGCCTCTTGGCTATAGGTGCAGTGCCAGGTTTTAGTTCAATAACGAATTCAACATCTCGTTCTGGAGGCATACCTGGCAACTCGTCTGGGAACACATCCGGGAACTGGCTCACCACCCTGATATCTTCAGTCATTGTCCCTTCAGCTTGATTTGCTTGGCCTTGCTCTGAGGAACTGGCTGCCTGGTACTCCACCTTGTCTCCGGACTCTGCTGTCAGCTGGATGGTTCTCGTAGCAAACCTGATTACTGCATCATATCTGGTCATCCAGCTCATACCCAAGATCAGATCAAATCCCAGGGTCTCCAGTACTATCGGACCTGCCTTGAACTCTACCCCCTTATTATGATGGGAACATGGGGGCATCGTAGAGTAGCCCGCTGTTCACCTCCTGGTGAGCTTACTAGCATAGTGTTCATCATGGGTTTCAGAGCTAATAAATTCTTCTTTACAAAAGCAGCGGAAATGAAAGCATGCGAAGCTCCAGAATCAAATAAAACAGTGGCGGGGGTCGAATTGACGAGGAACGTACCCACGACCACATCTGTAGAGGCCTCTGCTGTCTCTGCACCGGTGTGGTTGAGCTTGCCCCGAACAGGAGCCTGCGGAGCACGACCTCCCTGCTGCTGACCCTGCGGCTGCCCAACTCTCTGAGTACTGCCCTGCTGGTTCTGTCCGGCGGCGTTCTGGATCTTCTTGGGGCAGGCATTGGCGAAGTGTCCCTGCTCTCCACAGTGGTAGCACACCCTCGGACCCACCGGTGTAGTGTTGGCAGGACTGATGCGCTGGACTGGACTCGGCTGCACCTGACTGCGCTGCACTGGACCCATCTGCAGCTGACCCTGAGGACGCTGCTGCTGTGGCGCCCGGGGAAACTGAGGACGCTGCTGCTGGTACTGGCCACGACTGAGCAACCCAGACTGGCCCTGGAAGCGCTGCTGGCCTCCCACCTGCTGACTCTGGGGAGGTGTGAAGCGTGGACGACTGCTGCTGCCCACCTGTTGTCCCTGGAGCTTCCTCTTCTTGTCCTCCATCTCACGACGCTTGTGCTCCAACATCAGAGCGCCATCCACCAGCTCGTGAAAGGTCGGAAACTTGGTGCACATGAGCTGGTACTGGAGAGCATCCTGCAGACCGTCACGGAACCTGGCCTGCTTCTTCTGATCAGTGGCCACGTCCTCTGGAGCGTAACGGGCCAACGAGACGAACTTGTCACGATACGCCGTGACACTCATCCCTTCCTGCTTCAGTGCCAGGAACTCCTTCTTCTTCAGGACCATCAGGGCCTCCGGCACGTGGTGTGCACGAAAGCTGCTGCAGAACTGCTGCCAAGTGATCTGAGTGCCGGCCGGGCGTGAAGACTGGTATGAATCCCACCAATCCAACGCCGGCCCCTGAAGCTGTCCTCCGGCGTACAGTACCTTCTCCCTGTCATCGCACTGGGCGATGTCCAACTGCCTCTCCACTGCCTTGAGCCAGTCATCTGCCTCAAGAGGGTCGCTGGCCTTGCTGAATGTCGGCGGGCGTCCCTTCAGAAACTCGCCCCTCTTGTCTCTGGGCGGTGCAGCTGCCTGGGGATGATGCTGGCCCTGCTGGATCAACCTCATGGTCTCTGCCATCTGCTGCATCATCTGAACTTGAGCATACATCAGCTGCTCAATGGTGGGGATCTGATGGTTCGGATTCAGGTTCGGGGGCGGGTTCTGGTGCGGAGGCTGTCCGCCCGCATTGCCCCCGGGGTGAGCCATCTATAATCACAAAGGTTAGATATTAGAGGATTAGTGCAAGATAAATATATATACCCCTGCTATCTAACAATAAAGTCCTGAAGCCTTATTCCTATATCTAGATGGTCGCAGACTGATGTCTACGCCCATCACAATCATTACAAAGAACCAAATCAAACATATGCATAATAACAATAAGTACAAGCAGATAAAGGCAGTAAATCACACAAGACTCGACTGTTAGATTTTAAAAAAAAATTTTAAAACATGGGGGTCTCCTAGTAATTTGTCAACCGTACTATCTAGGCTGCGTTCCTACAGTCAGCACGGCTCTGATACCAATCTGTCACACCCGGATTTACACAAAACCCGAATGTGGCCATATGTGTGCCCAGGAAGTCCACAGACACAAACAGCGAACAAATATGGTAAAAATCAGAGTACAATGCTTATTTCTCAACATAAAGTAGCGGGTACATCAGAGTTTGCATAAATGAAATACATGGATAGCGGAAGACTAATACATCTCTCTAAGCGTAGCCGCAATCCCACAGGGACTCTGACTGGGAGAACGCCAACTCAGAAGTACGGCAAATCCTCCGGAAACTCCACCTCGTAATCAGCCTGACTCCAATCTGTTACCCGTCCGGGATTTTGCCCAAAAATAGTAATAACAGCAAGTGTAAGTAACCGAATTACTTAGCAAGTATAGCACGGGTTATGAAGGCTCAAAAAGGCTAGACACTGGCTTAACTGCATTAGCACTTTTAGTTGGTTCGTTTTAACTTTATCCAAGTTACTACAATTGAATAAGAATCCCAGTTGTAACCCAATTAATGGTGTAAGTGACATTAAACAGGAATAAATACCATATTCTAATCAAAAAGGATCCAGGCCGCTCGTGACCCTGAGCAAGGCTATCATGATAGATCGTACACTCTGCAGAGGTTTCGCCCTTTACCCACCAGTCGCGTAAAAGCTCAAAAGAACTTTGCACCCAACCACGCACATCAACACTTCCGAGGTGTGACTGCATAGGGACGCTACGAGGCTTTCACAAGACACCCTAACAAGTCAGTAGCCGCTGGAGTACTATACGGCGGTGAAAACTTAGGCACCGAGATCGACGTACGCCCACGGAGTCACACCGTGAGGGGGTCGATGGCGTCCGGAGCGCGGGTATCGCACCCATACTGCGCAACGTGCAGAGTTCTCAATCGCTGAGACTCCTACACGGGACTGGGTCTAACGTGACCTAGCCGACGGGGCTACCGTCCTCGGTGGAATCGGAGAACACCCAGCACCGTACCTCCCACAACGCCGTTGGCCCCTCGGTAACTACTGCCAAGCTAGAGACGTACAAGCTACTTGACCAAGACCAGAGCCCATATAGTTCCGGCGGTGGCGACAGGCTCCTGGGTTGCCGCTTTAAGAACCGGTCCTTACAGGGAGACACTAGAGCAAAGCACACAGCACATGCTCTAGCTCCCTAATCCAAGTTGCTAAAAAGCAAGTTTTATTCATTATGTTGAAGTGGACCATTATGTCAATATTAACAATTAAATAATGGTGACGTTAATTACGCCTAGCAAAAATACTACCCATATGCATAAACCCATAGGATAAACAAGGACAGGGAAATAGATACTAGGTACAACCTTAATGGATAACAGTATTAAATGCATGCGTATGTAAAGTACAGTGAAATAAAGGTGGGGTAGGTAGCAAGGATTGTCCGTGCTATAACTTGCCTTCCTCGGGGTAAGGCTGCTGCTGAAACTCCTGCTCCGGCACGTCCTCAACGTACTCGTAGTCCAAGGCTACGGGCTCACCGACTGGACACGATCATCACGCACGCATCCAAAACAAACATTACATGCAAACAAAATTAATCTATTAGAACAGTACACCAAACAGTAAAAACAGTACAAAAACAGGTGCTAGAAATATTCTACGCGTCGCTACGAACACATGAGCGCAAAAATCACGCAAAACGGAGCTAAAACGTGAAAGTTATAGCGTTTCTAAGATTCGGGGGCTTGCTGGCAAAGTTTTAAAATTTCCAGGGGCCTAAACGAATAAAACAGGACCTATTTGTAATTATTTTTGAATTAAAAAGGACCGCGGGTTAAATCTGGAAAAACACAGGGGCTCTTTAGCTAAAAGTCCGGCGCTGACCGGTATCCCCAGGTTTGACCCGAGGCTTGGTTGATCGTGGGCCGTCGGATCAAGATCTGGTGGCCCAGATCGGCTCGAGCGGTGGTGGCCGGCGGGGGAAGACAGGGGAGGGCGGAGCCGCCCGCTCTTGCGGCGGTCATTCGCCGGAGTGGAGCCGAAATAGGGCTAGGAGGCTCGGTTGGCCACGGGGTTTGGCCGGTGGGAGAGCTGGTGGCGCGGCGAGTCTTCCTAGGGAGGTCTCGGCAGTGGGGAGGTGGTGTGTGTGGTGTGCGGCGGCGGCCGGCGGAGGCGGAGCTCCGGCGAGGCATTGCGCGCTCGTCGGTGCTCGGTTTTGGGTGCGGGTGGAAGCTAAAGGACCGGCGGGGGACGAGGATGCTACCTGCGCAGAACAAGTCGAGGATGCGACGGCGACGGGGTGAGTCGACGGCGAGCGGCGGTCAGCGGCGAGGCTTCCCGTGGCCGGCGCACTCCAGCAGTGGATCGGTGAAGGGATCCTGTGGCGTAGGTACGTGTTGACGTTAAATCCGCACCTCACGCCAAGCACACAGCAAGCCGAATTAGCTGGCTTCACACGTGGCCCGAGCGTTTGAATCCAAAAAGCGTGCCAGTCAATTTTCCTGAAACTGACAAAGGGAGAAAAGATGTTTAGATAACACCTGGAACGTACCGGGTAATACCAGTCAGTTCCATATTTGCGGCTACGGAGCCGGTTTCGAACGACATATAGCTACAGAGAAGCTATCTGTCGGCAGTTAAAGCATCATTCGGCAATCGGCAAAGCACGCAGGAAGCGCACTGCCGAATGCGTGACGTAAGCATGACGAAAGATCGGTTTTTGACTGAATGAACATTGTAACGCATACTTATAACCGATTAACGTGGAACATAGCATGATAGATAAATAAAAGGGCGAAAACATGACCATAATTTCATAATAAACAAGAATGCATAGGTCAAAAGCACTAGTCTACCGCATGTCTAGGTACTTTTCAACCCGTCGAGCATGAAACGAGCAAGTTAATCCACCGCATGATACGACTTGCTCGGAATCACACCACCAACCAAGAATAGATCAATCCACCGCATGATACGACTCTAAACGTGGAAGGCTAAAAGCATTCTTTATTTAAAACAAAACCGTGGGCATGTTTCGCTCGTGACGATACTGCCGAATACGGCTATATAGCCGAATCGGGTTCCATGAAGAAGGAACATGCTTCGTTGATGATGATAGATCTATCAGATCGAATCGAATTCTAATCCACCGGATGACTAGCTCTAAGACGACCCAAAAACCTGCATCCACCGCATGATACCCGGTTCTGTCAAGATCTACACAAGACCAACGAGCTTGGACCCGCAACACGTGGCAATCTAGATTGACTTCGAATTCGGCTATGGAAACGCAGTGCATTATGAGCTAGAACCGAACCTAATCAATCTAGACTGGGCAAAAGAGTGTTGTAATGAATTAAACATAAAGGTAAAATCCAGAGCAACACATGGTAACTTAATGAATCTATCAGATCTTGCCAAAATCCAATAGAGCCGATAACTTGTTCCACGCTAAAACTTAGCCCACCGCATGGCTCATGATCTAACAATGGAACCTTCCTGAACCAAGGCCTAAATCCACCGCATGATACTAGGCATGGTGCAAGGTTGCCGGTACTTACGGAGGTCGACGGATCGATGATCCCTCTCGAAGAACTCGACGACTCGACTAAAGGACTCGAAGTTGGCACGGGGCCGGTTTGTTGTATGATTGATTGATTGATTGATTGTCTTTACAATTACCATGGGTTTATATTTATACCCAGGTTTCGACACGACTCCTAATCGATTACGATTACATTATTTATTTCCTAAAAAGATAAACGCCGGGGCACCGTGTCCGTCTTGCATTCCAAGTTAAACCAGCCTTTTCCTTATACTTGATCCACGTCATCACGCGCTCCCGAATGCCTTCTGCGAAACAGCTCCCTTGCCGAATGACGATGCGTTCCCGACCGCAGAACGTCTTTACCGAATGCCCTGGGGAAAAAACTCCTTTGCCGAATGATATCTCTTCAACGAATCTGGCCCATATGTCAGCCTCTTCCCGGTGCCAATTTTTGGTGTCAACACATGCCCCTTCAATTTCGGGATAAAAGGTAATTTTATCTCGGAATTGACCAGAAGCACTCAACATTCCCGAGTTAGTTCTGCTCGACACCCGCTTCTCCTTTTGAATCTTTAGAGTTCTCATCCAGATCCAAACCCTAGGTTATCAACTTCCAAGATTCAATCTTCAAATGGCGGACCAAGATTTTGCCCTCCAGGTAAACTTCAATCCCCTCAAGCACATTCGGTATTCTTCTTTCGATTTGCATCTTAAATTTCTTCTCATCTCTTTCCATTCTTGATAGGCCCTAGCTGCCGAAATCCTTATCCCCGTTGAGGAAAAAGCTCCATCCTACTTCCTCGGCCCTGTAGGGAACTCAGATCCTTCCGAACTCATTGCGGCCGAATCTCAGAGGGTTCCTTTCAAGATTTCATTGACAAAACCTCATGAGTGGCAAGACGCCTTCAAGAACCGGCCTTTGCCCCCAATTGCCGGCTGGAGAAATTGGTATAAAAGGATATCTGATGACAAAAGCCCCCAAACACAGAACTGGGACCATCTGCGCATTTCTCATTGCCTGGAACTGTCATTAGCCGAAACACCAAAGAACGAGAACCTTCTGATTGCAGCATGCCATTTTTGGTCCAATGGTGCAAATGCTTTTCTTTTCGGTCATGGCCCAATGTCCCCTACTTTGGCCGATGTCTACATGATGACCGGCCTGAATGTTACAGGAACTGTATATCCATATGACCACAAAGGTTCCTCCAAGCAGACAGGAGTAAAAACAGGGGTTGGATACAAGAGATACATCCAGAACTATATGTCTGATGGCCCTCTGACCGATGTTGAATACAGAGCCTTCCTGAACATGTGGCTATGCAGATCAGTCTTCTGTGGCAAAGCCAATGAGCCAACCCTGAATCATATCGTGATGGCTGAAGAGCTGGCTGCTGGAAAACTCATTCCACTCGGGAAATACCTCCTGGGAAGTGTCTACCATATGCTCAATCAAACCACCCACCTGATGCACACCAGCAAGAAAATCCCCTGTGTCAATGGTCCTTGGTGGTTTGTCCAAATGTGGCTACAGTTGTACATGCATCAAATCGTTGCCATTGATCTCAACAGCCGAGACTTTCCTTCAATTAATTACAAAGAAGGAGAAATCCGGAGAACCAAAGGTTGTCAAACCTATGGAGAAGCTGCCTCCACTGTATCCATCAACAAGAACATCGGTGAACTGTTTGAGCTCTTCTTCAGAGGCTTTGCTCATCCTCTTTGGTTCCCATATTTGGACAATGACAACCTCACTCTCCCTTGCGAATTCAGCTTTGAAACTGGATGCACTGATGTACAATCTATAGCGATCTTCAATGCCTTCATCCAGCCCTGCATCCTGCCAGCCGAATTCTGTGGGGGAAGACTGGTTCAAAGCACTTATGAATACTATCAGCCAAACATGATGGCTAGACAGTTGGGATGTGGCCAAGTGCCCCCTAGGCTATTTCTTCACGAATTTCATAAGCCTAGGGAGATTGTCAAGGATTCCACAGAGACAAGAAGGATTTTCACTTATAAATGCTGTGGAACTATTTATGCACCTGAGCCTTTTGTGCCAATAATATCTGCCCATCCTTCTTTCACTCTCTGGTGGCAAGAACTCCATGATCATATCTTCAATATGCCAATCCATCCTTTCTGTCTCGAGTTGATGCCTGATTATCAGCCAACTTCAAAGGTAATATGCTCATTCCTCATTTGTCTTCAATAATATTAACCCCAATTGATTCTGATTCTGTCATCTTGCAGGATATAACACCTGCCCCTCTTGCCAGGGCAATCTTGTACAAAGCTGCAGGTCCAATATCTGCTTTGGGGCACCAATCTCCTACCTTGGCTCAACTGATGGCTAGACAGGCTTCTCTAGATCCAATACTTACTAGACCATCATCTGTCAAGAGAAAAACCCTTCCTTCAGCTGCTCCCTCAGTTGTAAAGAAGAAAAGAACAAGCAGCAAAATCAAGGTCAGAGCCTTCTTTCTTTAACCATAATACCATTGGTATTTTGCTCAGTTTTATCTCTTCTTGGTTTCAGGCCAGAGCACAGCAACTAGCAATCAGTGCAGATCTTGCCGATGCTTCATTGACTGGTAAAATTCTACCACTTTATCCTCTTAACTTCTTTTTCATCGGAATTCATCCCTTGTTAACTGCAGAACAATCCTCAATGGATCCAATCTTGGAGAGCTCTTCTTCTCATCACGATTCATCTTTAGCTTTGCAACTTCTTCCTCAATCAGAAGCATTATCTTCACCAAGAAATCTTCCAGCTTCTCCTCAGCAAGATACACAGAATCTTTCCATTGAGCCTGAGAGGCTTCCTTCCCCCATTCAGGAAGTCAGGAACGAGGTAAACATAATCATTCACCTTTTCTACTCTTTTATTCAGCAGATTATTACTAATTCGGCAAGACCTTCTTTCAGGAGAAATCCATGTCATCATCCAGCTATTCTTTTGTTGTGGATGACTTGGTTGCCGAACAAGGGGAAGAAACATCTTCTGGCCAAACTCTGTCAAAAGAAAATCAAACAAAGCTGAAAGATATCCTTGCTTTGCTGCACAAGAGCATCCAAGATCAAGTCAAAGATGTTGATCTCTTAAGGGACGTACTGGAATCCATTGACCAAGAGCTTCCTGATGATATCAAAATTTCTTTGGAACTAGTTTCTCATTTGGATCAACAATATGCTGCAGTAAAGCAGGCTCTGAAAAACCAATCTTCTCAACCAGCTCTGGAACAGAGGAGATCCATAGCCAAACAATCTGTGAAAGACCTGCATACTCAAGCTCAGAACAGCAAAGAATTACTGACCAAACTGGAATCTGAACTTAAAAATAAGAAGGTCAGAAAAGCTGCACTTGAAGCCGAATTGAGAGATCTATCGGCCGAAATTGAAGCTGATGAGAAGAAGATAGCAGAGCTTCCCAAATTAACAGAGAAGATGCGAAGGGAAGCTTCAGCAGCTCTGAATGAAGAAAAACAACTCAAGGCAAAGCTTGCTGCTCTGGCTAGAACCCAAGAAGCTGACAAAAACTTATTAGAGAGCATTAGCAATATGATATCAGATGCCAAAAATGTAATCTCAAAGTACTTGGGTTTGTAATTGTAACAAACAGTCGATAGCCGAATGCTTTATCAATCTTGCAATCTTGTCATTTCTTAACTCTGTTTTTTCTCCATTGTGGATAACTCATTCGGCAAAGTTGGCTATAACAGTGTCAGACCCGAAAACGCTTCAAACACGACATAGCCGAATCTCATTCAGTCAAAACCGAATACGACTCGGCAAGAATCCCAAACGACATGGAAACCGATCGGTTGGAAAATCCTTTCCACCTTCCGAACTCCTTGGGATATGCACCACAATCTTCGGCCACGATCTCTTCGTTAGTTCCATAAATAAGAACCTTGAGCACTCCTAATCTTCCACCAAATCTTTCAACTCGAGCCCTCTGCTAGCCTGAGTTTCTTCCTCTTCCAGCACAGTAACCTCCAAGAAACCCCGATGTCCAACAACAGAAGACGCCCGGCCGTCGACGAAGCCGAAGGGAGCCGCGCCGGCGCTCGTCGGAGGTGATGACTGTCTGCCTCTCCTTATCCTTTCCTTCAGATTTTGCCTTATTCTCAACTTTCTTTGTATTTTCAGGCTCATCCAATGGAACCCCGCTACTGCCTTGACTGCGGCTCCGGCTGCAGCGGGTGACTCTTCAGAGTCATCTAGCCGATCCCCCAGGCCCAACTGGGATCTGCCCTACTCAGACGGCGATGCCCGCCGATTCAACCAGGAACGTGACGACACTCGGCGTGAGAAGGAGGTCATCTCCAAACAAGCCGGGATCGCAGATCTAGAGTGGCAACACCAGCGCAAGCAGCTGCTCGATACCATTGACGGTAATTTCTGCGGTTCGCTTAACATCAATCTGACTTCGAGCTAACCCGCTGTTGCTTCGTAATCCTACAGATCGCGACGCCGAACTCAATCGGCTTAAGACATTGGTTGAAACTTTGGCAAACAAGGTGAATGCTCCTGGGGACACGCCAGAAGCTCGCCTTGGTGCAATGGCAGGCCGTATCGATGAGGTGGCCTCACACGGCATCCGTCTGGGCACTGCCGCAGGCCTAGTCGCCATGTCGACGCACACTGGCGCTGACTATTCCAGGCTACCGCCCGGCTTTGCCAATGGCAATCCAGAGGAGATCGACGACATTGAGGCCTCCATAGATCGCGTTGATGCTCATGGCGCCGCTATTGCCGATTCCATCCATCCCCAGTCTGTTCTGAACAGGTTGTTCCATTAGTTTGTACTAGGGATTATGGAATTTCGGCAATAAAACTTATCTTTTGCAATCTTTATGTGATGACTTTGTCAAACTCATTTTTTGTAATATATTTGCACTAAGGGCAATACGCTCTGGTATTGGCCATTTCTTCTTCTTGTCAATATTTTTGTTCTGAAGACGGCTCCTTCCCGAATACCGGCTATTTCAGTCATTCTGATATTAAATATTTCAATCAGTGATCAATCTCAATACTAGGATAATATTTCTTCAAGTATCTCCCATTGATAGCAGCAGTAAACTCCTCTCCTAGTAAAGTTTTCAGGATATATGCATTTTCAGGCACGCATTTGACCACTCTGAAAGGACCTTCCCAGTTTGGAGACCACTTACCGAATGCACTGTATTTAGTTCCAATCGGCAATATTGCTTTCCAAACCAAATCTCCTTCTGCAAATTGCTTGACTTTCACCTTCTTGTTGTAATATTTAGCAACTCGCATTTTATTTTTCTCAACATTTTCCAAGGCCCTGAGACGAATCATATGCAAATCTTCTAATTCGTCCATCATTAAATCATTATAATCTTTAGAACTTAAATCCTTTTGCAACTTTATTCTCCTTGAGTCTGACTGCATCTCCCATGGCAAGATAGCATGATGTCCATATACCAATTCATAAGGAGACGTCTGTGTAGCCCCATGTGGAGCCATTCGGTAAGCCCATAAAGCCTCATTGAGTACCGAATGCCACTTTCTTGGCTTCTGATCAATCTTCTTCTGTATAATTTTAATCATAATCTTGTTAGAAGCCTCTGCCTGACCATTAGCTTGGGCATAATAAGGAGAAGAATTTAACAATTTGATGCCCATACTTTCAGCAAAATTCCTGAACTCTGAAGATGTAAACTGAGTTCCTTGATCTGTGGTGAGTGTTTGAGGAATTCCAAATCTGTAAATGATATGTTCTTTAACAAATTCAACCATATTCTCTGATGTCACCTTCTTTAATGGAATCGCCTCAACCCACTTAGTAAAATAATCGGTTGCTAAAAGCACAAACTTATGTCCCTTGCTAGATGGAGGATTTATTTGGCCAATCAAATCTATTCCCCATCCTCTGAATGGCCATGGCTTGATAATAGGATTCAGGACCGATGCTGGAACTCTTTGAATGTTTCCAAATCTCTGGCAATCTTGGCATCCTTTGTAATATTCAAAGCAGTCTTCTAGCATTGTGGGCCAATAGTACCCAGTTCTCCTAATAACCCATTTCATTCGGTAAGCCGATTGATGTGCTCCACACAGCCCATCATGCACTTCACTTATCAGCCTTTTTGCTTCTTCTTGATTTAAGCAATGTAACAGCACCCCATCCAAGGATTTATAATATAAATTATCATCAAGAAGAACAAACTTTAAAGCTTTATACCTGAGCTTTCTAGAAACTTTTCTGGATGGATTCTCCAGATAATCAACAATTTCTTTTCTCCAATCATCTTCTGCCAGATTACTCCCGAAAGCATATACATCATTAGCAAAAACTTCTTGAAGCTCTCTGTAACCCGAAGCACTTTGAGCTAATCTGTTTGCCTCTTCATTGTCTTTCCTAGGAATATGCCGTAGAATTACTGACTGAAACTCCTTTAAGATTTGCTTGCATTCCTCATAGTAATTCCTTAAGATATCGTTTCTGCACTCATATTCGCCATTTAGTTGCCTTATGACTAATTCTGAATCTCCAAAGATTTCAACTGCAATGGCCTTTGCTTCTCTCAAGTATTGAAGTCCTCTGAGCAACGCTTCATACTCGGCTTGATTATTAGTGACAGTAGGTTGAATAGGAATAGCAAATTCAAATACCTCTCCTTTTGGCGAAATTAACAAAATACCTACTCCACCACCTTTGTCACATGAAGATCCATCGAAGAATAATACCCAAGGAGTAATTTCAAGCAAATTAGCCGATGAATCGCGATGTTCAGTAATGAAGTCAGCAATAATCTGTCCTTTAACAGCTTTTGCCGATTCAAACTTTAACTCAAATTCAGACAAAGCTAAAATCCATTTGCCAATCCTTCCATTCAAAATTGGCATAGACAACATGTGCTTTATCACATCAAATTTTGAATACACAATGCATTCGGCATGTAGCAAGTAGTGCCGAAATTTTGTACAGGAGTAGTAAACACATAAACAAAGTTTCTCGGTAGCCGAATACCTCGTTTTGGGATCAAGCAATTTCCGGCTAAGGTATGCAACTACTCTTTCCTTTCCCTCAAATTCTTGTATGAGGGCCGATCCAATAGTTTGGGCATCGGCCGCCACGTACAACTTAAAAGGCTTGTTCAGCTGTGGAGGTACCAATACTGGTGGTTCTTTCATGTATTCCTTGATTTCATCAAAAGCCTTTTGTTGTTCGTCACCCCATACAAATTTCTGATCCTTCTTGACTTTTAGCAGTGAAGAGAAAGGCAACACCTTTTGTGATAAATTTGATATGAATCTCCTTACGAAATTGATCTTACCAAGTAATGACTGTAATTCCTTGAGATTAGTTGGAGGAGCAACTTCATCAATGGCTTTCATACTTTTCTTGCCAACTCCTATTCCTCCTTCATGCACCAAAAATCCCAGAAATTCTCCTGCCGAAACTCCAAAAGCACATTTATTCGGGTTCATCTTGAGCCCATGTTTCCTAGTGCACTCTAGAGTTTTCCTTATGTCGGCCAAATGTGCTTCATGATCCAATGACTTAATCACAACATCATCAATATATATCTCCACAATCTTGCCGATCAACTCATGAAAAATATAATTCATAGCTCTCTGATAAGTTGCACCAGCATTCTTCAAACCAAACGTCATGACAACCCATTCAAACAACCCTATATGTCGTGGACATCTGAAAGCTGTTTTCGCTATATCTTCCAATGCCATAAAAATTTGATTGTACCCTGCATTACCATCCATGAAACTAATCACTTTATATCCAGCAGCAGCATCAACCAACGAGTCAGCAATAGGCATTGGATATCCATCCATGGGTGTAGCTCTGTTCAGATCTCTAAAGTCTATGCAAACTCTCATCTTCCCATTTTTCTTGTACACAGGAACAATATTAGAGATTCATTCTGCATATCTGCATGGCCGAATAAAATTTGCTGCTATTAATCTTTCCACTTCTTTCTTTACATCGGCCAACACTTCATCTTTGTAGATTTTCCGGGGTGGTTGCTTGTAAGGTTTATAACCAGGCTTGATCGGCAATCGATGCTCAACAATGGAACGATCTAAACCAGGCATCTCCGAATAATCCCAAGCAAAGCAATCTTTGTATTCTTTTAACAATTCAATCAACTTTTCTCTAAAAACTGAATCTAAGCTAGCACTGATAAATATCGGCCTTGGTTTATCACCATCTCCAATGTCTACTTCTTCTAATTTATCAGCCGACACAAATCCACGTCCTAGCTTCCCATCAGTCCCATCGATTGGATTATCCATTAAAAATTACTAAAAGAGCCGACTGCTTTGATCGGCTGTTGATCACTGCTGACTGGCTCAACAGGACCTTCTCCCCAGTCCTTACCTGAGAAACAATCTATGCCTTGATATTCCCAGAAGGCTGGTTCCACATTAGCCACGCTAATTGAATCATCTGCTGGGACAATTTCCACTTCATCATCTATCCACTGAATAAGTTGCTGATGCATAGTAGATGGAATACAGCAATTCGCATGGATCCAATCCCTTCCAAGTAGCAAGCTGTATGCCCCTTTGCCTTCAATAACAAAGAAGGTTGTAAGCAGAATCTTAGATCCAATCATCAGATCTACATGTACACATCCTTTGGTGTCCGAAGGATTTCCAGCAAAATCATTCAAAACTATGCTTGTTGGCGTTAAATCTCCAGGGCTCATGCCAAGTTTCCTGAATGTATTGTATGGCATCACATTAACAGCAGCTCCACCATCAACAAACATCTTCGTCAGTGGCTTTCCGTTGACATATCCTCTTAAGTATAGTGGCTTCATGTGCCGATTCTGGACTGGCTTCTCGAAAATAGCTTGCTTATTCAATACCAATTGTGCCATTAACCCACATTGCTCGGCTTCATCCACTTCTAACAATATCTCTTCCTGTACAATTTGATTAGCTGGAGCCATGAATTCATTCGGCAAGAAACATACCATGCATGTAGGAGCCGAATGACCCGATTCGTCAGGTTTGTCTTTTGGACGCCATATCGATCTCAACCTGGTTCCTGCTCGCTTCAACTCTTGATTCCTCAGGCGTTGGACTCTTCTCTTCTGGCTCCTTCTTAAACCAGGTGGACACCACTGTCCTTTTTGCCAGACATACTCACGATCTTCTTCTTCATGATCAGCATGTCTTTTTCTTGGTTGATCATCATTCCTATATATTTTTAGACGCCGATCATCACTAGGATGTATCCTTCCAATTCTTTCGTGGACAGATCGGCGACTGGCACCATTTTGCCTATATTCGACAAATCCATTATTGCATTCAGGACAGTTATTCCATGTAGGCAGCTTTAAACCCTCGTTCCAACAGTGTCTGAAGAAGGCACAATCCCAATGTGCACGTTCTTGTTCTCGGACATATTCCTCTTGTTCTTCCTCATACCTTTTTTCTTCGCACCTCCTCTTCTCCTCCTCGTATTCACGTCTCTGATAGCGTTCTTTTTCTTGCTGACGCTGCCACTTATTGAGGAGAATGCGCGATGTGACTCTGGGTTTATAAAATTTCCCAATTTCAAATCGGCTATTCGGGAAGCGAGGCTTTTCCTCGCGAATCTGCTCGATCGTGATTTGCCGATTAGGATCGACTGAGCCATTCTGCTTCGCTTCTTTCGACGTCAGGACTCTCATCTTTCCCTTTTCTCCAGATTCGGCAATATTCACCATATTGATTGAGAACCCAATCATGTTCTGAGGAAACGGGTTATTGTCCAACTTCATCTTATTGTCGAATTTCAGATGCCCTTCTTGGATAGCTTTCTGAATCCTCACTCTAAAAACCCTGCATTCATTGATGGAATGAGAATTTCTATCATGGAATCCACAGTACCTTTTATCTTTTACTCCATCAGGCCGAAGCATAGAATGCCCCTCTGGTAGCTTGATCCGGCCTTCTTTTACAAGATAGTCAAACAATTTATCTGCCTTAGTTACATCAAAATCATAGGTGCCCTTATTCTGTTTAATCCACCTCTGATTCACCATGACTGGTTCTTTGCCCCACACTATCTCTGCTGCAGCTATCTCCTCACTATCTTCATACTCATCTTCTTGATCTGCTCTTTCAAGGAATTGGTTATAGATATCAGCTACATCATTGTGTTTAGCAAATCTGGCATCTTTCTTGAAACCATATGCCTGGTTACTCATTAAGGCCAATCTGTGTGACAACTGGCCCAGATCATCGAACTCCATCCCGAATAGCTTTTCCCGAATGGCAGGCAACATGCCAGCTACAGCCATACCAGCTAGCTGGTCATCAGGTATGTTTAGAGAAAAGCACATGCTCTTTGTTTCCCTAAATCTTCTGAGGAACTCCGTAGGTGTCTCATTATTCCTCTGCCTTAAGCTGGTCAAATCAACCAACTTTTTCTCGGTACTGCCGATGTAGTAATGAGCATGGAATTTCTGCTCCAGGTCTTTCCAAGTACAAATTGACTGAGCAGGCAAAGAAGCAAACCATGTAAAAGCTGGACCCGTCAGTGACAAAGGAAAGTATCTGATTCTGAAAGCCTCATCTGCCGAAGCTTCTCCAAGCTGCATCAGATATCGAGCTATATGTTCCACAGTGCTAGTATCGTCTTGTCCTGAGAACTTAGTAAACTCTGTAGGCACCTTGACTCTATTCGGCAATGATACCCTTTGGTACCATTCTGGGAAAGGAGACGAGTACATGTATCCCTGATTCTTAGGCTTTAGACCGAATTGATTTTGCAATACATCGGTCATCTTTTGCACCATGAGGTCAATATTGGTATCTTGATTCCCTGGTCTTCCAGCAGGCATCCCTGTAGTACCAACATACCCGGGATTCGGGAGAGCGTCGATAGCACTGTAATCCATGAACTCTGAATATCCGTTCCCATACACATCTCTTTGCAGCCTGTTGTTCAGAGGAGATATCTTGTAAGCAGAAGCAGGTGGATTTCCCGTGGTGCCGAATGCCATATCACCATATGTACGAGGTTTCGGCAATGCATGCTGAAGCTCTTGCTGAATCGGCTGTCCATTCGCGTCTTTGATTCCAGAAGCTTCAGTTTCTTCAGTACCTTTACCATGACGTTTTGGGACCGATGCTTGAATATTGAAATATGTCGGTCCACCAAGTTGTCCATGCGCTTTCTCAAAAGGTTTATCCACGTGTTGACCAAAGATGTTGACCAGTATGAGCCGAAAACTGTTCAGGAATGCAGCATTATGATTGGTCATTGTTTCTCCTAAAGCCTTGTACAACAAGCTAGAGAACTTCTCCCTTTCTTCATCTTCAGTAAGATCAGATTGTCCCGGCAAAAGAACTCTTGGCAGATCTGACTTGAGAAACGGTGTACCACTCCTGTTCTTAGCAAAAGACAGCAAGCATTTCTTGATGAACTGATCTGCAGCAGTCTTCACCATTTGTTGATGTTCATCAGACAATTCTTCAAAAGTGACATCCAGAATGTCTTTTAATTCAGGCATCTTCGAAGCTTGGTCCCACTGGGCGTGCCAAAAAGTGTGTTGACGTAAAATCCGCACCTCACGCCAAGCACACAGCAAGCCGAATTAGCTGGCTTCACACGTGGCCCGAGCGTTTGAATCCAAAAAGCGTGCCAGTCAATTTTCCTGAAACTGACAAAGGGAGAAAAGATGTTTAGATAACACCTGGAACGTACCGGGTAATACCAGTCAGTTCCATATTTGCGGCTACGGAGCCGGTTTCGAACGACATATAGCTACAGAGAAGCTATCTGTCGGCAGTTAAAGCATCATTCGGCAATCGGCAAAGCACGCAGGAAGCGCACTGCCGAATGCGTGACGTAAGCATGACGAAAGATCGGTTTTTGACTGAATGAACATTGTAACGCATACTTATAACCGATTAACGTGGAACATAGCATGATAGATAAATAAAAGGGCGAAAACATGACCATAATTTCATAATAAACAAGAATGCATAGGTCAAAAGCACTAGTCTACCGCATGTCTAGGTACTTTTCAACCCGTCGAGCATGAAACGAGCAAGTTAATCCACCGCATGATACGACTTGCTCGGAATCACACCACCAACCAAGAATAGATCAATCCACCGCATGATACGACTCTAAACGTGGAAGGCTAAAAGCATTCTTTATTTAAAACAAAACCGTGGGCATGTTTCGCTCGTGACGATACTGCCGAATACGGCTATATAGCCGAATCGGGTTCCATGAAGAAGGAACATGCTTCGTTGATGATGATAGATCTATCAGATCGAATCGAATTCTAATCCACCGGATGACTAGCTCTAAGACGACCCAAAAACCTGCATCCACCGCATGATACCCGGTTCTGTCAAGATCTACACAAGACCAACGAGCTTGGACCCGCAACACGTGGCAATCTAGATTGACTTCGAATTCGGCTATGGAAACGCAGTGCATTATGAGCTAGAACCGAACCTAATCAATCTAGACTGGGCAAAAGAGTGTTGTAATGAATTAAACATAAAGGTAAAATCCAGAGCAACACATGGTAACTTAATGAATCTATCAGATCTTGCCAAAATCCAATAGAGCCGATAACTTGTTCCACGCTAAAACTTAGCCCACCGCATGGCTCATGATCTAACAATGGAACCTTCCTGAACCAAGGCCTAAATCCACCGCATGATACTAGGCATGGTGCAAGGTTGCCGGTACTTACGGAGGTCGACGGATCGATGATCCCTCTCGAAGAACTCGACGACTCGACTAAAGGACTCGAAGTTGGCACGGGGCCGGTTTGTTGTATGATTGATTGATTGATTGATTGTCTTTACAATTACCATGGGTTTATATTTATACCCAGGTTTCGACACGACTCCTAATCGATTACGATTACATTATTTATTTCCTAAAAAGATAAACGCCGGGGCACCGTGTCCGTCTTGCATTCCAAGTTAAACCAGCCTTTTCCTTATACTTGATCCACGTCATCACGCGCTCCCGAATGCCTTCTGCGAAACAGCTCCCTTGCCGAATGACGATGCGTTCCCGACCGCAGAACGTCTTTACCGAATGCCCTGGGGAAAAAACTCCTTTGCCGAATGATATCTCTTCAACGAATCTGGCCCATATGTCAGCCTCTTCCTGGTGCCAATTTTTGGTGTCAACAGTACGGCTTGGTGCGGGGAAGCCCGGGGTAGCGTTGCTTTGCTCGGGTTGACGATGGAGGCGGTGAATCGGCGACGACCGAACCGGCGGCGGCGCTCTCGTGGAAATCCGGCGGCTCGGCGACCGGCGGTGTTTGCGCTGTGGTCAGAGGGAATGGCAATGAGGTAGCGCAGAAGGGAGATATGAGCGAGGGGATCTCAGAACGATGCTCACCGGCGGCCGGGGAGGGTTAGCGACGCCGGCGCTCGGTGATGGTCGGCGGCGACTCGTCCTCCGCGCGGCGAGGAGCTCTGGCGATCGAATTTCGGCGAGGACCCGCGGGATGGACTCGTCTCGGCCTGGGGAAGGTCGTGACAGTGTCACCTCCACCCGCCGGGCGTCGGGGCGGCGGGATTGCGGCGAGGGGGCCGGCGGCGGCGCCCTGCTCCGGGGCGTCCTGGCCGCGGTAGCGCTGCGCGGAGAGGAGCAGAGGGGAGGGCGGCGGCGGTGCTGAGATGCGGCAGAGGTGCGACGCGGGGCGCGATAAGTAGGCGCCGGGGGAGGGGGCCTCGGCGTGCGGGCTTGCCGCGGCAGCCGCGCCATTAGCGGCACCGGTGAAAGGAAAGGGGGGGGAGGGGATGACAGGTGGGACCGGGCCGTCAGCGGGTGGAGAAGGGGAGGCGGGAGCGGCCGCGGTTGGGCCGGAAGCGGGGTGCGGAGTGGGCCGAGCTGCTGCGCGAGTTGCTGGGCCGGAGGAGAAGGGAAAGGAGAGAGGAGGGAGTTGGGCCGCGGAGCTGGGCCGGGCTGGAAAGGGGAAAAAGGGGAGGGAGGTGGGCTGGACCGGAAAAGAAGAAGAGGGGGAGAAAACAGACTTAGGAGAAGTTCAGGGAGCAGAAGCGAACTTTGGGCCTAACAACTTTTCTAGAGCACCAAACAAGGTGATTCAAATTTGAATTTAAATATTTTTAAATTCTTGTTTGAATCACAAGCAAAACAAAAATAAATGCAGCAGCATGAATGCAGCAATAAATGTTTCTATCACCTATATTTGATTTTAAATTGGTGAAAATTATTATTTAGCCTTTATAAAATAGGTGAAAGCATTAAATAATTAATTAATTGCCAAAAATTTTAAAATTGAGCATTTTGGGTGTTACATATATGGTCACCCACTTCTCTCTTTTGGTGAGTATACCACCAGGCCACAATCATATAATTAATTAATTAACTACACTCATAATTAATCAACCCATAATTAGCCCGTGCTGGAAGCGGACGGCGGCGGCCACCGGCGCGGCGAGGCAGCCAGCCCCCACGCGGAAGAGGAGGAGGGGGCGGCGGCGCCCGGCGGCGCGGCGAGGCAGCCAGCCCCCGCCCAGGAAGAGGAGGAGGGGGCGGCGGCGCCCGGCGGCCCGCGTGGGAAGAAGAAGAAGAAGAGGGAGCGGCGGCGCCCGGCGGCCCGCGCGGAAGAGGAGAACGGGGTGGCGGCGACCGGCGGCGCGACAGCCAGCCCCCGCGCGAGAAGAGGAGGGGACGGCGGCACCCGGCGACCCGCGTGGGAAGAGGAAGAGGTAGCGGCGGCACCCGGTGGCCCGCGCGGGAAGAGGAAGAGGGGGGGCGGCGCCCGCCCTTGAGGCAGCCAGCCCCCGCGCGGGAAGAGGAGGACGGGGCGGCGACGGCCGGCCGCGAGCTGCCGGCGGCCCGCGCAGAAAGAGGAGGGCGACGACGGGGCCTGGCCGCAAGCGGAGGGGGACGGCGGCGCTCCCCCGCGCGGAAGAGGAGAAGCGGGGCGGCGGCGCTCCCCCGCGCCGAAGAGGAGGAGCGGGACGGCGGCGCTCCGGGGAAGAGAAGGACCGGATGAGAATGAGCGAGGGGGCGGGAACGGTGAGAACGAGGGAGCGGTGACCGGACGTGCGTGGAAGAGCCAGACGCGGTTGGAGCGGCTGCGTTCGGTCGAAAAAAGGGGATGGAGCGGTGCCGAATCTTGATAGAATATGCTCATTTGGGAGTGGCTCCATTCCTATTGTTCATGAACCAAACACTATCAAAATTGGAATGGAGTGACTCCATTCTACCCCATTTCACCAACCAAACATACCCTAAGGGGGTTCTATTGGCTGCAGACGGGCAAGGCCTGCCCACTTGGCCCCGCTGTCTTTTTAGAGTCTAGATTAGCGTTATGGATGACAGTTTTGCCCGCGGGCAGCCCCGCGGGCGGGTAAAGGCCGGCTGCGCGGGTATGCTCGCGGGCGGGTAAATGCCTTACCCGCGTGTACTCGACCCGCTGCCATCCCTAATTAGCGTCCTGCGTCAGGGACGTTAGGCACTAAGGGTTTTTTTTTCTGGTGGGACCGTCTTCCACTCTAGCGAAAACATCAGCCAATTAGGCACTAAGGGTTTTTTTCTGGTGGCCCGCACGTCAGCCGAAGCACCCGTGCACTTTCCTTTCCTCGTTGGCTGGCTGGGCTTCCCGGAAAGAAAGAGCCGAGCCAGCCAATGCCAACCAACCAAACGACCGGCCGGCAGCCGAGCCGAGACCGCCGCGAGGAGTACGTCCTCCTCTTTTGTTTTGGCCTGGCCGCCTCCGTCCGGCAGGCCCCAACCCCTTGTCCTGTCCCGGTTCCCTCCGCCGCCGCGGCGCCGCTCCCCTTCAAATTTTGGAGGCGGGAGGGAATCGGCTTGCTCTGCTCCCCCATCCTCCTCGTGTCCATCCTCTGATTGGACGACGACCACGCCGGAGGAGGAGCGATGATGGAGGTGTCGGACAACACCAAGGGCCTGGCGCTCGCCGTCGCCTCCAGCGCCTTCATCGGCGTCAGCTTCATCCTCAAGAAGATCGGCCTCCTCCGCGCCGCCAAATGCGGCGCAAGCGCAGGTAATTATGCTACCTTCGCCCACCATGCCTGCAAAGCTGCCTCCTTGGAACTGGAATTCGGATCCGCCGCCCGGCCCTCGAATCGTCTCATCTTGTTCCTAGCCCCTCCGGTCTGGTCCTTGTCAACCAAACCTACACTGCGTTCCTCTGATTTGATTTCATTTGATTTGAGGCAACGCAACCGTGCCGGCTGCTCTGGTCGATTCAACGGCCTGCCCCTGCCTGATCCGATGCGATTCAACTGTACCGGCTGCGCTGGTCAATTCATCGGGCGGCCTGCTTTGACGCGATGTCTACTTGGATCCGGCCGATTGCATCGCGGCATGAAAATGTCATGGCGCGCCGGCGCCTGCGCGATTCTAGATCTTGACGAGGCTGCGTGCGCCCTCTTCAGTCAAGTCAAACACCTACCTATGCTACATGAGATGTATGCTACATTAGATGAGAGAGTTCGGGCCGTCGGGTTGTCGCTGTCTTCTGGAAGTGACCCAACTACCCAAGCTGGTGCCGATTGAGTACTAGGATGGAGTCAAATTCATCATACCCCTGATATTCCCTTTTTTTTGAAAGAAAACACCCCAAGGGAGACCCCTGAAGTTTAACATGCCTCACCCAAGATTTGAACCCTGGGTGGGAGCCTTCTAGCTAGTGGCCTTTGCCACTACACCATGAGCTTTATCCTTGTGTCCAACGGTCATTAATTATGTCTGGCTTTTTTACTTGTTTCATCATTCAACCTATCCTTTTTGTTTTGAAACCATGGATGGCCAGGAGTTGTGCCTTGTGAACATTGTGCTTCCATCTATCAGACAGATTTCCTGCTTCGATGGCCAATTGTCCTACAATTTCAGCTCACCAGGCTCGTTTATTCCGTGTTACAGGCGGTGGAGGATACACTTACCTTTCGGAGCCTCTCTGGTGGACTGGAATGACCACAAGTATGCATGTTCCGCGTAAAATTTAATCTGAAATTTGAACTTTATTACCGTCCAGCTGAATTTCCTTAGTGTTGACCTTGGCAAGTGCTGCTTGGGGAGGTTGCAAACTTCGTCGCTTATACATTTGCGCCGGCTGTACTCGTGACTCCTCTTGGAGCATTGAGCATAATAGTGAGGTGAATTCTCATTCCAATCCTGGTACAGTCTGTGTTGTCTTACAATGCTCCATGCTTGAGCTTCTTAACAAACAGTTCTATTTTCTTCCTTAAATTGCGCAGTTCAGTGTTGGCACACTTTGTGCTGAAGGAGCGGCTTGAGAAGCTCGGGGTCCTTGGCTGTGTATCATGCATAGTGGGTTCAGTTGTTGTTGTTATGCATGCTCCGGAAGAGCATATGCCTAACTCTGTTGAAGAAATCTGGAACCTAGCTACTCAACCAGGTGAGTAATCTCACCCAATCATAGAGATAAGTAGATAATAACTGTTAGTTGCACCTGCATTTCTTAAAGACTTGCGCCATAGTTCATACTGTCATGTCAACCATGGGCAGGTTTTCTAGCATACGCGATGACAACATTGCTACTCGTGGGAACACTAGTACTCTTCTTTGAACCTCGACATGGTCATACTAATATCCTAATATATCTGGGTATCTGCTCTTCAATGGGATCACTAACAGTAAGTGTGCTTTGAGTAGAAAAAGCAATGTCTAACTGCAGGAATATGTACTCACTGAACTGTCCTTACTTATTTTGTAGGTCGTTAGCATCAAAGCGATTGGTGTTGCCATAAAGCTTACTTTGGATGGAGTGAATCAGTTTGCTTATCCATACACGTGGTTTTTTCTTATGGTTGCAATTATCTGTGGGGTTTCTCAAATAAACTACCTCAACAAGGTATGCACATCTTTTTCCTTTACTTCATTCACCTGTGAATGTGTTTTGTTGCTTGATTGCATCTAGAACTTGTAATTCAGAGTATTGACAACTTAAAGATTTGTTTTCTGCAACAAGCTGCAAGCTTATTTTTAAGTCTTCACGACAGTTATCAAGAAAACTTGTATATTTTTACTTGATCTAGCACTTTTCTGATCATTGTAGGTATATCTCAGTTTTCGGTTATGCTGATTTCTTTCTACTTTTGCAGGCATTGGATACCTTTAATTTAGCTATTGTTTCCCCCATTTATTATGTAATGTTTACGACTCTGACTATAGTGGCAAGTGGAATTATGTTCAAGGTGGAAACTTATCCTAATTTCCTAGTTAATTAAGCTGAACTAGGCTGTGTTTGCAACTTACTGGTCTTACTATGAAACTATGAAATGCAGGACTGGGCTGGTCAAAGCTTAAGTAGTATTGCTTCTGAATTATGTGGGCTAATAACAATTCTTACTGGGACAATTTTGTTGCACACAGCAGAAGTGGGAGCCAACAATTCTGCAGGTTAGTCATTTAGTTCATTTTGTCTTTTCTTGCAAATATATCATGCTCTGAGTCGGTATGTCCCTTTTTTTTTGTGAAGAGCTGATAATGCTTCCAATTTTACGAAAGAAACACTAGAGCTTTTCTAGAGGACTCAAAACTCTATGCCGCCAAAAAATTTGCTAAGCTCTGTGCTTTATCAGCTAAGAAAGTTGCAAAATTATTGCTTAATCAATGACAGCCCTAACTTTGCGTTCAGTTTCCTTGAAATTTTTATCAAATAAAAATGTTTCATTTACTTTGCTGACCAGATGCCTATTTGGACTGATGTCTTCTTTATGAGAAAAAACTCCCAAAAGTTGTTAGAGCTGGCATATTTTGGCAGCCATTTATTTTTGATACGACAAGGTTTTAACTGAGCAAAACTTTCCCGTTGATTTCAGCTTTGTTGCCTTGGCCTTTGGATAAAGGATCCATATCATGGTGTATCAGCTTAAGCAGTGACAATCTACTGAAGAATCTTGAAGAGGACTATTTCGCACCTCTACAAAATTCACCTGCCCCAGTATGACGATACATTCTCTACTTTGGTTGTAGAAGCCTGTAGACTTTGTAAAAAGAAAAACCCCGAATCGCTGAGGAATCTTAACAGTGCCAATGTTCTGGCAGTTTTGGTTGAGGAGATTTCATCTGCCATTTTTCACTGTACATAGGGGCCTGTAAATTTGTGATTTTTGTATACCCTGGACAAAATAAGACTTGTTAATCCGGTAATCCCTTGTTCGTCCAAAGGCAATTTGCACGACCGCCTGCATGTTGTAGCTTGTAACTTTGTATAGATGCCTGCATCTTGTAGTTTGTAACTTGGTATAGATGTTTCTTCTTTAACTTAAGCTCAGCAGTGACGATTGATGTATCCAGATCACATACGCATTCAATTTCAAACTGAATGGTTTCAGTGTTAAGCTCAGAAGGGATGCAATGCCCTGCTGCATTTGGTTATTCATTGGCACTGAAGGATTGAATCCATTATCACCTGATGCTTTCCCAAATAGCTAAATTGTTTTACGGAGTTTGTTGGTTGAGAAATGATTTTGGGGGTCAGCATGTTGAACTGAGGATTGAAGCCTGCCTGCCTGGTACCATCCACTGATATGATTAATCCTGCCTATTACCGCAACCATTATCTTTCGTGAAAATTGATGCTTATTCTCATCTTGTATCGCAATTGTTGTGTCCCTGTTTAGTCAGATGATATGTGAGTTTGCTGCCCGCTTCTGGATTTCAAACATTTTGCCAAACTGACACTAGGAAGGTCCGAAAAGCTAGTGATTCCATGGAGCCGAACAGGATCCCTCAGTCACCAGTGCCGTGTTGGGTTTACGTAAAAATTAGCAAACCATTCAGGCCTTTTCCAAAAATGCAGCCCAAATCCAGAGCTGTTTGACCATTTTCTTCCAAACCCAACTTACAGCCCGACCGAGCGGAGAGGTCCAACTCCGAATAGAATAAACTAGTAGCTTGCTGCGTTGTTGAGTCCAGGAATTCATCGCCAGCCATATCCGCCGACGGCGATGTCTCCGTCCACCGCCGCCGCCGCGGCGCCGGCCTCCACCTCGGGCCCCCCGATCGCGCCCCTCATCGCCGCGCAGCTCAACTACCTCCTCTCGAACTCCAAGCTTCCCATCAGGGTACCCGCTTCATTCCCCGTCGCTCTTCCTCGTCTCGTCTCGCCTTCGCCGCTCCCCGTCTCACTTCGCTCGGTTGCAGGTGAGGCAGATCTGGTCCGGGTGCCGCAACTGCAGCCACTCCGATCGGTTCACGCTCTCCATCCCCTTCTGCCTCGACTACGTCCACTGTAAGGCTTACTCGCTCTAAGCCTCCTGGTGGTTCTTGGGTTGGGGGGTTTGGATTGGGTTCCGCGGCTCTGATTTCCGCTGCCGCAGGGGATTTCGTGTACAATGCTCTGTCTCCCAAGGCGGCGCCTGACGTGGTGTTCGGGCCGGACGACGAGGGGTTCCAGCCGCTGGTGGATTATGCCGAGGCTGGAAATGGCGATAAGAGCTGCTTGGCGCGCTGGGATTACCGCGACCCCGGGGGACTCCTTGCTCTCGTACATGAGCTCAGGTGAGGTTCTTCTTGATTCTCTAGCTGCTTATGCTTATGGTGTCGTCATCATTACACAATTTCTGGCTGGGGTTAGTATACTGAGGATCACAAACATGGAAGATGGTTTAACTATGTTTGTGGGATCAATGTTGGTGCGTTTGGGTTCTTATCGCTTCTCGAACTGCCTATGCTTATGGCGTCATCATCGTTACATAGTTTCTGGCTGGGGTTAGTAGCACTAAGTACTAACCGAAGATCACCAACATGGGAAGATGGATTAACTATGTTTATGAAGAGGGTTAGTTTGGATGTTGGTGTCTTTGCTTTCGGTCAGCGGTGGGATTGAAGGAGTGTATGCTTTATCCAATTTTGTTTTTGAACCATAGTTAGTCGGGGTAGGCATTTGGTTGGGAAGAAATTGATATCATGAGATGCTCTTGTTGGTAACGGAAGCATGTTGGGATACTCCTGGTAGTTTTGGTGTTAAGCTTTCTTTCGATAACGTTTCATTCAAATTTTTGTTTGGTGCAGGGAATTGTACATTGAATACCACAAAAAGCAGGTTGGCAAGGTAGATGATGCAAGAGTGACATTTGAACTAAGCACAGTTCTCTCTAAGGAGGTAACACATTTCCACACTTGCCCATTAAGGGGCACTGAGATACATTAAATTAATACACCACATATCTAAATGAAGGTCTAGATTTTATTCTTAAACCTGCCTTTATACGCTATGGTTAAAGTAGTGAGTGAGAAACTGAAAGGATCTTAGATAGCGTTTGGTTAGGAGATTTGTAACGTAATCAGATTGCGGAAGTTAACAGATCGCTTTACCTACGTTTGGTTCGATACATCCAGTAATCGGATACCGCGTAATCCAATACCATGCTATTCATATCTGATACCCCTCATCCGTGGCTGTTATCGCTTCCCGGCCCTTCCCGGGCAGCGTCGGGCATCTCAAGACTCGGCGGCGCGAGGAAGAGGGCGAAGGGGTGCCGTGGGCTTACTCGAGGAGGGACGGGAAGAGGAGTTGGCACGCGGCGAGGCGGCGGAAGAGCGCGTCGGCGAGCGGGGCCGGGAGGCGCTCCAGGGAGCGCCGCTGCCGGGGCCAGGCCTCCACGGTGGCGGTGTCGCGCGCAGCCGCGCCGATGCAGCGGTCGACCAGCCGCACCTCGTCGCCGGTGGTGGAGGCGGCCGTCGCCATCGTGCGAACGGTCGATGGAGCTGTGGCCGGAGAGAGGGAGGAATCAGGAAATGACGGATCCGTCCAATTTCGCGGAGTCGTCCAATTGCCGCCGGCGCTGCCTGAAAAACCGAGTTACCTCTTCGCCTTCGACTGCCTCATCGTCATCCTCTCGCCCGTTCCTTGTTCTCCTGCGCTAGGAGCTTCCCCAGATGACCAACGCTGACTCTCTTCTCCGCGCAAGCAGAGCTCTGGCCCTTCGCGATACCTGCGCGAGCAGCTGCATCCCCATCGCTTTCCCCTGCGGAAGGATGTCCTCACCTGCGAGGCTGTGACCAGCTCTACCATGTGCCGGTGTCTGGAAGGAGGCGCCGGAGAAGAAGCGATTTGATACCGTTTCATCTGGCAACCAAACAAAGATAGTAAACACTGATCCCACCTATGATTCCCCTGGGACCTGATTACGTTTCCATTTACGTTACCAGCGATCGAACCAAACATTACCTTAGGTGCGTGCCGAGGGTTAAGTGGCTTGACTAACTTGACTAACATTACCTTAGGTGCTTGCCCTTCCAATTACCACAATTTTGTTATGGAATAAGTTGGATGAGTAATGACTTCTCGAAATTCTCTCATTGAACAGGGGATTGAAGTCTGCATGGTACCTTCTGCTGATAGGGTAAGTTTACCAATTTCCATAATCTTTTTTTTTGCAGGAAAATTGACATCTACCCTCACATTGTATTTGCTGTATTATAGCCAGATGAGGTGAAATTTGCTGTACCACTTCTGGACGTCGACTTCGACTTTGCCAAATTGGTTCCAGGATGTCCTTGGAGATTACCTCAAAAGATCCATCTACAGGTTAACCTCTAAAGGCACTGGTTCCATGGAAGCAGACATGGACATTTGATAATAGAAGTTAGCATTAATGATGAACTTTTGTCTTGATGATTAACATCATATCAGAAAAATCTCAGCTAGTCAGGTCCTATTGAAATTTAAAATTATGACTAAAATTGCAATGCCAGAGAAAGCCTCTGGACCATATTTTATCTGGCAATGGATACTTGCTACATCTTAATCGGCATGTTCTCCAACCAAGATATGCACAGAGTAGGATCATGAGGATTATTCTATTGTTGTTACAGGCAGATTCAGAATATTTCTGTTGACTGTTGTTGCACATTACACAGACTTAGCCACCTTTTGCATGTTGGATTGACCTGAGCACCATATCATTAATCACAACACACTACACGCTGAGAAGAAAAAATGATTTCACACATAGCTATCTCATTGCTGCATTTATGTATTCTCTTTAGATAGGTGAGATTTCAGTCATAAGAAGTATTCATTTGATTTTTTAATGCAAACGAATTCAGAAACCTCTAGCAGAACTTTCCAAACTCCAATTATTGGCAGCCACATCCTGGTACATGTATATAATTTTTAGCCATCTTGTTTCATTTTGTCTTTCTATAGTTTGGACAACCCAATGGAATATAGAAGCTTCTATGTGAACTTGAAAAATACATTACCTGTTTCTGGTGCAGGTCATTTTTCCAATCAGTAGAAGTTCGAATTACTCTTCTGTTCCTTCTGCTCCACGACTCAAACTAATCTCAACACCAGAATTGAAATCACTTTTCTCAGTTGAGGATGTGAAACTCCCTCCATGGTCCAGTGGGATGTAAGTCAACTTGCCACACTGCTAGATGAAGATTATCTTGCCTTCTGTGTTAATCTTGTTGTCTACCATGTTCTTTTGATGTATAACACACTTGTTATGTCTTTGTATCCTCATTTATTACAACATTTCTCGAAAAGAAGCAATAATGACTTGTAACGGATGGACTCTCCTTGGTCTATCACATGCAGGTGTTTGGCTGAGTATCTTCCTGCCTTAGAAGAAAGTCTTAACCTGCTGGTAAGCTGTGCTGTTTTTGTTTTTCATTTCTTGTGGAATTTTCATTCGAATTCTATATAAGATATGACATGGGGAATGGGGATTCTAGAATATCTACGGGTTGTCCCGTCTCGGTTGTGGTTAAATCTGTGTCTTCAAGTTTTGCTCTGACTATGGTCTTTCGGAAAGTGAGGGAAAACAGAAAAACTGCAACAAGAGAAAAAACAAAGCTGGAAAAAACAATGTCTTATACTATTAGTTGGATGGCATCTGTAATCTGCACTTGCTTCTCTTGCTGTCCAGTTGCATGTCAACCCTTTGTAATGCATTAAGGGCTTGGTTGTATAGAACCTATGAACTTTTCCTTTACCAGAGCATGTTGTTCAAGCATTTATTATAAGAGATCTTGCTGACCTCTCACCCTCAAGCTCCTTCCTCTGTCCGTGAGCTCCTTTACTGGGATAGTGACTCGGGCCTGGCAATAATGCCTAAAGCTTCTCAACTTCCCACTCTCTCTTTCTCTCATGGATACCACCACTGGTTGGCTTTGCCTAGCTAATTGCTATGCAATGTCATGAAAACCCATGTAGGGGATTATCTTTGCATATTTTTAATGGCTCCTTTTGTTCCTTACATTAACTTTGTTAACTATACTGAAGGTTGTTGAGGCATCAGCTTCAATTGGTGCCAGAAGACGCTTTATTGAGGCACTGGCTCCTACCTTTGGGAGGCCAATAGAGGCTGATCCGGTATTTATATGACACTGCTTTTTCCTTAAATAATTGTGCTTTTAGCCAAGTTTCCTAACTATGCATCTGTGCATCAGATTTTTTGCAGGAGAGCTACAGTGCTTTCCATTTCAGGAATTTTCACATTTCTGGTATGTCACAGAATCTTTTCCATTCCATGAACATAGTGACTGCAAATTGTGGTAAATTTGTGAATTTTCAAGCACATCAAGCCAAACAGATCAATGCATAGACAATCAAAGAAAAAAACTGGTATCTGAGAAGGGGAAAGAAAATTCACACATCCAGAAACAATGTTAGTTCTTTTTTTTCTCGAACAATGTTAGTTCTTGTGGAACAAGACCCACAATTCTGTATGTAGTATTTAGTCACCAACTTTCAGGACGTTGGCACTGATCGCTGATGCATTCCCGCAATTCTTATGCTGAAACAATTAAAAGCTGTATCTTTGCGGAGCTATGTTTTCCTTCATTTCCTCTTGGCTTTGCATATTACAAACTGTTTAATGTCACACTTTGTACTTTCTTTACTTGAACAGTTTTTTTATGACAGATTGCATCATCCCTTTTTTATTCTTTCATTTAGCCTATAATTGTGACTTTATTCATTAACAAATGACAATGAACACATTGTGATGCTGCAGGTTCACTTTGCCGTCCCCCTTCATTTCCCAAAGCAACAACCTGTCCTCACATTGCAGAGTTCTCAGGTCACCATTTCTATTTGACTCCTCACTGGCTAAATTTACATGGTTGATCAGAGGTCTCATTTTTTTTCTAAAGTTGCAGTGCTTTCTGCATATAAGATTCTGCAGTAGAATTGAATTTTGATACAATTGCACAGTGAAGCTGACACCTTTTATTAGAGGAGAGCGTGGCATCTACTTGTATTATTTTTCTCGGAAAATTTCAAAACTTCTACATATGATTTTTGACCATTTCATTATTGTAGCTGTGATCATTATCTGTTTCAAGTCTTTATTATATTCCGTGTCACTCCTCTTTGTGGTTATGCTTGATTGTTGTTCTGAAAATGAATACAAGAAGAAACAAACAAGTAGTTTTGACATAAATAAAAACTTAATTTGCTTGGGTGTTTGAAATAGTTTTAGCTGTTCACTAGTAGCTTACACTAAGTCGTAATCTGGTTTTAACCACGGAGACACATATGTATATTTCACCACTTAAGTGCTTCTAAGCAAATAATGAAATTTATGACTGATGCAAAGTATGCTCTCGAAATTTGTCCTCTTTATTTGGAACGTGTGGAATGACGTCTTCTTTTGTGGTTCCTCTGCAGCACTGTAATGCTGATGGGACACCTATTATGTCGCCCCCCATAAATGACTATCCCTGGAGTCCTAGATGGGATCAGGCAGAAATGGTTGAGAGGATCTAGTAAGTCTATGGTCCGCCCGTAATCAATCTATGTTGCCTTTGGATATTCTTGTTTTAAGATCCTGTCGAATTTTGCAGTGACTTCCTGACCGATGAGTGCCAAAATTTCAAGAAGTTTTGCAGTGACGCAACCTCTCAGCAGAAATAGCTGTCGTTGCTCAGCAACTGAAGCTTTGAACAGGCTTTCTTGGAATCCCTGTGTCTACTTCTGTACCGCGACAGTTGGGTTGACCGGTGCCTAATTGCTGCCTATCATGCGATGGGGGAAGTTGGAGGAGGCAATCTCAGGCGGTAGAACCCCATATGAGGGCTTCTGTTTTTCAAGACTCTGTACACTAAAGGAAAGCCTGGTAGCAGATGTTGGTTCCATTTCCCCACCCTATGCTGTTTGTTGATTGTTTGGGATGAGTGCAATCCGGTTTCTTGGACCATGTAAATATGGTTAGAATGGCATCTCTTCCTCCATTGCATTCTCCCTTGTAAAGTGTGCTGCCAAACATTTTTTACTCTCGCTGGTGCTAGGATATCGTATTGTCTTGTCGTAACCATCTGCATACCTTGATAATCGATAGAAGCTTGTGTATTATGGCTAAATTGTCCGATTTTACCCCCATGGGCGTATGGTTTGGGGTACTTGATGCTAAGGAAAGAGATTGGGAATTGGATATTTAGTGGAATGGGGAATATGAATTTGGTGGTATGACTTTCCTCTATCACTTTTTAAGTCTTGTTCGATTAACCCTGAATCAGGATTCTGCAGGTAAATTACCTAGCACGATTCTCCTTAGGGTGGGAATTGTGGTTTGAGTGAAAGATGGATAAATCTTAACCATTTACTTATCAGTTATCACAACTTATATGATACAATTTGACACTAATTGACCCGTGGCTTGCCAATCTTGCCGCGATTCGTATTGCCTGACACGGTGTGGGTGTGGACCGTGGTGGCGTGATCTCCGTTGTGAAACGGAGCTAACGACTTTCTCGCCGCTGCAGATCGGACGGCTCACAGAGATCCAGTTGTCGCCCTTGACGCTCAACCCTAGTATTCCCCGTCCATAAATACCGCGCAGGCCGTCACGCCTCTACCGCCGCCGCCGCCGCCGCCGCAGCATTCAATGCCCCAGGGCATTTGTTATCTAGTTCGAGAATTTGTGGTGTACCCGGGTCTCAGTGCAGGTGTACACTGACCTTGGACCTATGTCTGACAGAAATGCGGAAGGTGCTCAGTGCTATAGTAGAAATGAACCAACAAAACATGGAAGCCTACTGACGTTGAACATGAATTAACCTACAGCACCTGCAGATTTACTACGTCTGTTTTCTAACCGCGGTTTGACTTTGGTTGAGGGGACGCTGAGGCAAATGACGACATTGTATCCTGCTTACGATGCAGAAGCTGCCTCCGAGAGGAGCCATGTTGTCTTCCATGACTCTGATGCCTACTCCTGTGTCCTGTCCCCCATCGATTGCATTCTTTTTTTGGCAGGTTTCAGCAGTTTATTGGTTGCTAGCGTTTGGTTTAACAGAATGTTAAGGTACGGAGTATTTGTAGGCTAGTGGAAAGGAATTTACTTATAACTCCATGTCTCCATGTTTGTTTGATACGGTAAGACCACACTTCTGACACTCTGATGGAGCAGGAGGTTTGTAGCACCGCTGCTGTGAAGTTTTTCAGTAAAGAAGGAACTCCGGCCAACCACGATGTTACGTTCGGTGTTTGCAGGCTGTATTTGGGGTATGTGAATGAATAACTGCATAAATGAGTAATTTGGTCAGGTAGTAATAAACCTTTTGTAACAAAAAATGGTCTATTGAGTATAATTGAATTTGGATGTTGTCAGCTGTTGTCAGTTATCAGTTTATCACGGGCTTTGCGCATGGTAAAATCTGAAATTCATTCATACTTTGCAACGAGTACCGAGTACGTACATGAATATGCTGAAGCAGAACTGAAAGTGAGGCGTGACAGCTTCATGGATATGTACCACCCATCTGCGCATTATTGGATTTCAGCCATTTTAGAAAAATGTCGACTCATTTATTTCACATGGGTAAAAAGGAAAGAAAAAACACCAGCAAAATTTCCGGCCCAGATGAAGCGGCCCACAGCACGAGCCCATCCCATGTCCACAGCACGAGCCCATCCCATGTCCGGACGCCTTCCACTCCCCGCCAAACAAAGCTACTATGCACATTGGTCGGGAAGGGAAACACCCGAATCGGTAAGAAACGATGGGGTCTCTCGTCTCGTCTTGGATCACCTTGGCACCATAGTTTCTATTTTTTTTTCGTGCATTCACGATTGCGATGGTGGAATCTGGTTAGACATTCGACGCCACCGCGTAATCACACAAGATAGCACAGTAAACTAACCACAGAAAGCTTAAATCCAAGCTTTCCAGCCAAATTGTTTTTAGATGACAACGCAGTAGCTGAAACAACAAATTTTACATCCTTGCTCAGAAAATTCTAGGGTGCTTATGATTTAAAAATGAGAAGTTTGGCAGTTACCAGTTAATATCAGAAATCCAAGCAGCGATAGCATATACCTTTCTTAACAAAATTTTGTTTGAACAAAAGCTCCATGTAAAGTACACAACAAGGCCGAAAACGGTGTTAACAAAGATGAGCGACCACAGAACTACAGTTTTCAACACCTCTGTTCCCATCTATCTTCTGCAAAAGTCACTTGTGATTTGTGCAGGGCTACCCTGAATTCTAGATCCTCGAATCATTAAACTAGTCTCCGGTGCCTCACTCAGGTCTGCTTCTTCTTGGATTTGCTTTTCTGCACAAACGAAGTGCCCTGCAAGGTAAAACGGGATTGGGCGTTAGTACATGACATGGGTCTCATTTCCAAAGATGCATTTCATCAGCATGAACATACCTCCAGCCACTCATCGATGTTGGCATCAGTTGTTCCAGTTCCAAGCTCCACCTTGGGGGCCTTCTTTGTTTTCTACAGCCAAGAAACAAGGTCAGGGAAAAAAACATGACTCCAAGACACGCGGTAAATACAAATCACAAGTTGAGTTAGTATTAATCACAAATCAATAGTTGAGTTTGTATTAATCATCACCGAATAATGTTGATGAAAACATATGACTGTAAGCTGAGAACATATGGCACCACACAGCATTACTTTAAGTGCAGAGTCTGTTACTATGAGTGTACTCCACTAGAATGAACATTCAGTAATGACAAAATTCTAATTTGCTGAGACTCAGGTAAATAAAAAAGAAACAACCTGAATTGCCAGTTCACCATTGTTTCTAGTTTTATTGAATTCTGAACAGCTCATATTTACAGAAGAAAGGAACAACTTGCCCTTAGGAAATTTAGACACATGAAAACAGGATTACCTTTGAGAGCTGCTGAACCTGGCCATATGCCCACAATCCAAAGAGACCAAGAAGTGCAATTCCAAGGGTGATAAGGAAAACAGACTCAACACTGAGTAGGCCTCCAGCCTCAACAACCTCGATCGTGCCATTGTAGAATACATTCTGGTAAGGGTGCTGATCAATCTCATAGACTATGTAACCAACTAGATCATAGGCTCCAGGCTGCAAGGTGTAATAAAGCATTAGGTCTTCATTGTAAAGGTGAGAATCAACATCCATTAGTTATTTTCAAGTTAAAAGAAACATAAATATCATGAACTTGACTGCTTCAAGGATAAGTGAAAAATCAACACACCTGCAAGAACTTGCTCACAACGAATGTATAGGGGAAGGTTGCTTGCACAGAAACAGGAACTGATGCATTGAAGAAATTCTGTACAAATTAGCCATGAAATAAGAAGGCTATTAGTATCGTTTTCAAAAAATTATATACTATGCTAACTAAACTATGATCTCCGCTCTCTCCACCTCACTCAATCACACTATCTAAGTCTTATCCCTGCACCTCCATTCATGCAACTTAGTTCAATATTAGCAAATAGTAGATCCTAGCAAAACATACAAAGACCCTGAACCCTCAGCAGACACCATAGGAATCCTTCCTCCCTTATTATCCACACATCACAACATTACAACAGCATAGAATTTATCTCAAACAATAAAAACTAGATATATGATGACTGGGTTCATGGTTGGATGATGCATATATCCAGTGACAGCTACTTCAGCTAGGATAAAAAATGATAAACAATAAGGAGCCTAGATCCTTACCTGAACAGTAAGGTTCTGGCCATACATACGGTGGTCATAAGGAAGATGGAGAGTTGAATGAACAGCAACGACATTCAAAGTTGATTCACCTGTAAGCACAGTGTAAGCAAACAGTGTAAGACTACCATCCACAGTAAATAGCATGACACAAAAATATTAAAGATGAAAAACATAGTGAGCCCACATAGCCCCCAAAAGGGAGGAAGATGCTTAGATACTGTGGCATGAACTGTGAATACTGCCATAACCATGCATCTAATATAATTACATATATCTTAGCTTCTCTTATAGCCCCAAATGAAAATGCATTAAATCTATAAGCCCAAGCATCTAAATAAAAAAATAGTGCACAATTCAATTTGGGACGAACTAAAGAACACTACAGCTAAAAAAAAGAGGAAAGAAAACTCAAACCAGTGTTGTAAGTACCAAACATTTTTTGAAATCTATATTCTTCATCTAGTCCAATTAAACCAAATATCTTTCAATGGCGATAGGAAACATGATGATTACACAGAGGACAAAGCTTATATACAAACTAGCAGGACAGAACATTGAGATGGAACGATCTCAGAACTGCATGCTACCTCAAATGAACAAGTATTTGCCAGTTACTACACATAAAGCAGAGAATTCGTTGAACCTATGAGCATGAAACATTCACTTGACAAATTCTATGTGAATAGACACAAGACTAAGCCCACTACTAATCCTAGCTTCAGTACTGATTTGCCAAAATGATCCACCAGAAAAAAAAGGGAAAATCTTGTGTACAAAATATAAAAAGGCATTAATGGTGATTTGCTAGAGAGAGAATAAAGAAAGATATGAAAGGAGAGATATGGATACCCTCATTTTGCAGGCCAACCAGTAATTCAGTTTCTTCACCTGCTGGTACAACTGCAACAAAGTGAAAAAGGAATGAATTATTAGTTACTGAATGAAATATAATATGCAGGTTTTCATCAAAATGTTGCACTAGAACATGTATAAAAATATTAAAGGAGCATCATGTGCTGCAGAAGTGTTTGCAATCTTTCTGATAAGCAATGAATTGATCCAGTTAAGCGTTAATCATGATTGATAAATACAGACACATGAATTATAAGATAAATAACAGATAATTCTTTGAAATGTACTCACTTTTCCCAGCATTTTTGGGGAAGACGCATACTGTCTCCACACCAGTGGCAGGACTCAAAGGTTCATCACTGGAAACCTGTGTATCATCACCCACAATTCCTAAATCCGCCCCTTCGACGACCTCAGCTGCAGCAGCATCTTCCTCCGACTGAGCTCTAGCAACTGTAAGGGCAGGAAAACTCAATTTAGTGCAAACAGGCAGGCTGTGAAAGAAGGGGAGCCATATCAATTGTGGCAATGGAGACTAGGAATATTAGCTGAACAAGACGCACAAAATAAAACCTACTCTACTAGTCAACAAGTCGCATGATTTTCAGCAAGAGAGCACCATGCTAGGAACATTGGGTAGAGTAACAGGTTAAGGCATCCTTACATCAATTAAAGAAAAAAATCGATGCTACTCAGTAGTATTAATTGACTATTCTACACAATAACAGAGCTCTTAATATTCCGTGCTTCTGTTTCCTAAAATTTACCCACTGAAAAATTACAGTCTGCATGCCAATATGAAATCTAGTACAGTTCGAACCGATTCAATAACAGTTAATCCTAATATGATTAGCTAGCCCAACATGCAAACACAGACGCATGCACTAGACAAATTCAATCCATATAACTCTCCAAAAATTCTACCAACTAATCCTCCCGAGACTGCGAGCCGTCGCATCTAGGACCCCACTTCTACATCCGACCAACGCCTCCAAACCCCTCCAAAACCACCGATCTACTCCACCCGAACCCGCCCCCAAGTCCCAATCTGCTCCAGCCCAACCCCACGGAGCCCGATCGGCTCCATTTCCGCGCCAAGGAGAAGCGACGCGCTCGGATCTAGTCTAGCGCTGCCGCGGCGCGGAATTCCCGAGGAGCGGGAGGCCCCCGGAGCGGATCTGGGTGGCGGGAAGCGAGAGAGAAAAGGGGGATACGCGGCGGCGGTGTTGTTACCTTGGGCGAAGGGGGAGGCGGCGAGGAGGAAGGCGAGGAGGAGGGCGGAGAGCCAAACCCTAATCGCCATGGCTGGCCGGCCCAGATCGGATCGGAGAAGAGCTCGCGCGTCTCTGTGGTTTGCGTGCGGGTTTTCTCTCGAGCCAAGGGATGGATGGATGGGTGCGCGCGGGTACAAGTCGCCGCGTGAGTTGCACGAGGTCCACGCACCAGGAAGCCGTCGCGGCCGCTGGATTTTTTTCCTTCTCGGGTTTGTTTGGCACAGTGACAGGGGATCGTGATCCGTGCTGTAAAGTGTTAAATCACCTGACAGGTGGGCCCACACAGAACTGTCGATCTAACTCCGTTCCAGATTACTATTTTCTCCGTTCCAGATTATTATCTTTTTTCCACTATGTTTAACCATTCGTCTTGTTCAAAAAATTTATCCAGATATAGAGATCAATTATATTTGAAGTATATATGATGATAAAGTAAGTTATAGACAAAATAAATGATACTTGTGAAATTTTTTAAATAAGACGAATAATCAAGCATTAAACGAAAAAATCAACAATGAATACTATTTACTAATCGTGGATATGGCTGCAGGTGAACAGGTGCAGTAGAGAACACAAGCAAAATCACTGCCCAAATTTCACAGAAGCATCTGCTAAAAAAAGGAAAGAACACACACTGAAGCATGGAAGCAAAATCACTGCCAAAAATTCACCCTTGCTACTGGATTTATTTTTTGGTAAAAACACTGCAACAAACGCGCAGCTTTACTGCGCCATAGTATATATCTTCGTCCAGGCTGAAAGGTAACCCAGCAAAAGCAACCGCAACACGATGTCACAGCGAGCTTGACAGTAGGTCTACATGACAGATCGTTTCTAGTAGTATTCTACACACCATCACGAAACAATGTCAGTTACAATTAAGCAGACTACTCACACCCAAGGAAACAATTGTTTGCATCAAGAATTACAGCCCTGGAACTCAGACTACGGCGAGTTATCCCACGGCATCTGTTTTTTTTTTTACTCTTTCACTATAACAACAATGAATTGTAGTTTTGTAAGGTACATCAGTACGGCGAGTGCAGCCGCCTCAGGCTCGCCTGCTAGTTGTGCTGATTCAGTGCCATGAACTTGCATTGTTCACTCATCGCCTGGAGCTGCGCCTCCTTCTTGTCCAGCATAGCTCGTAACCTCACATTCTCCTCCATAACCTTATGGACTTCAGCTTCTTTCTGAGCTTTCTCAGTCTCTAGCTGATTAGTCTTGGCAACTAGCCTGCTCAAAAACACAAGTTACTAACGTCAGATTTGCTACCGGTAAAGAATCAGCATTTGGATGCTACATAACAGTATATAAATAGACTTGCCTGGCCAGCTCCTAAATATATGCGAAAGCTATCTCAGTATGTAGTAAAGACTAACAGTATGAACACTACCAGGTACCAATGCATACTCTCTCCATCATATCATATCTATAAATTTGTTCATGCATATGCAACAAGACCAATGGACCTTTCGTTCATGAGGTTGGAGAGGGATTTCACCATACTTTTCTGAACAATTTATGACCGCAACAAACTGACTATACTTGTATCAATTGGGAAAAAAAAGACAGAGAAGAAAATAGACAGAAGATAATGGACAAAGCATATTTCTTCTCCCCTAAAATGTGACTTACTCTATGTTTTCCACCTCTTGTGGCATTTTCTCAACTAGATGTCCAGTTTGCAGAGTAATAAACAGCAGGGGTGTTCTTAAATGTCAGAATGAAACCGAAAGACCTACCAGGTTCAGAAAGCAGGAAGAACTAGTGTTGGTACAGACACAGACCAGTTAAAGAAGGATGCTAAGAGTCAATCGTTTAATTATGTATCCATTTAGGTGTACGTCTTCTTGACAGGATCATTACATTTTGAAAAACAGCATCATCTGAGGATAAGATAGGAACTAGAGCAGGTAGAATTCGATGTGCTAGCACATTATATTATTTTTTCTGAATGCTGAAAACAGTATACATCAGACCAATTAGTACCAATTTTATTCAAAGATTGCATGGCAATTAACTGGACCGAATGCAAGCATCAACATTCGGTGAATCTATCCTAAAATACCATCAGAAACTATTGATAGTACAGAAAATGGTGATGATAATCTATCATAAGATATCATCAGAAATTATTGATAGTAGAGAAAATAGTGATGATACGCGGTAGAGAGAGGTCTGCTGAAGATGGATAGTTGAATACTTGATCCAAAACAGAACGGATTATTTCAGTGCCTTGTAGACACTGCCACATTGGGGTTAGGGCCTACTTACTACTTAGCAAATAATGGGGTATTAGGGTGAAGTTCTTAGCAGAAGAAAGCACCCAGGCAGCTGTCAGAACTCATCTAAAACACAAATTATAAGACAATACTAGATACACTAGCAGTGTGCGTTTGAAACAAAAAAAATACTATTGATGCAGTGTTATTAAGAAAATCGAAAGTGCAATAACCATGCGCCTTAGCCCCTAGGACATCAGTTGGTCACATCGGCAAGAGTTAAGATAGTAGCTGACTTTAAGAAATATTTTGAGGGTTTGCCTGCACTACACCAGGCCTTATGAGTTGCTAAGGCATCAAAGGATGGAAACAGTAAAAGTATTTTGTGTAGAAGCATGGCTAACCATCTGTGCTTTGTGCTTAAAATCATATGTTGCAAGAATTAAATGTAGTGATGAGTTGCCCTGCCTTTGTGCTTAAAACTGAGAAGATTAAATTTCGTATGTATAGTCTTCCATCGCCAGACCATTTCTTTAAGTTCTTGTCAAAAGATTAGAGGGTGTCCATGGCAAAATAAATTCTTCACAGTGCACTCGTGAAAAGAACAATAATAAAAAAAACATCACAATTGGTGCAAAAGTACCTGTCAAAAAGTTTCTCCATTGTTTCGAATTGTTTCTCTGATGAGAGAAGGGTTTCTCTGACACTAACAAGAGTGCTAACATAAGTTCTCAGCGACTCGAAATCATGCTTCACACGACTAAGCTCCTGCTCATTTTCGGCAGCGCGCTGCCTCTGCCGAGTGGTCTCCAGCACCATATCCTCAACCCTTTGCCTCATCTCGTTCAGCATCCCATTCGTACCCACAGCAAACTTCTCCATCTCCTCGACCTTCGCCGACATGGTCTCGACCTGCAAAGTCTTCCTCCTGATCTCTTCCAACCCCATCCTCACCTTCTCCTTCTCATTAGCAGCCTCAGATTCCGCAACAATCACTCTCTTCACAAGCGACTCCATCACATCCGTCACCACGCGGATGGACTTGAGAATGTCATCCACATCCAAATCCCCACCAACGGCATCGCCGTGCTCAGGAGCAGCACCACTCTCCACCACCATCCTGTCATCAGAACTTCCTCTGCATGACGCGGGCTCGGCGCCCTTGGGCCAATCCGCCAGCGGCACGCCGTGCCTGTCGATGTACCCGATGCCCTCCTGGATCCTGATCCCGCAGGAGGTGTGCGCGAGGTGTGGTATGGCCATGATCCTGGCCTTGGACTTGAGGTACGCCAGCAGCGTGGCGATGGTCTTCACCCTGCGGCACAGGTGGTCCAGCTCCCTCCGGGAGTCGCCCTCGGAGCACCGCATCCCGACCTTCACCTCCACCAGCCGCTCCCGCAGCGCGTCCACCTGCGACTGCTGCTGCCGCAGCTCCTCCCGCCACTCGCACTCCCCGGCCGCCGCGTCGCTCCGATCGGGGCCGGCGCGCTGCTCCATGGAACCCCGACCCCCTGGAAATGAGGGGAAAACAAACGTAAACGCATTTGAAACCGAATCGAGCACAAACGGATCTACAAGGCAATGAATTTGACCGGGCGGACTAGGAATCGGGTGGATTTGAGCGAGGAATGGAGGGGATTCGGGCAGCCGTACCTTCCGACCGGAGGCGGTGAGCGCGCTGCCGGCGGCGGCGGCGGCGGATCGGGAAGGCGACGCTGCGGTGTGCCTTCGCTTTCTCCGACTCCGCCTGTGGGTTCTCCGGCTTGGCGACGCTAGTTGCTTGTCATCGTCGTCGCCTTTCCCCGTTACCCACCAAATCCCTGGACTGGGTTTTGCTTGCTTGCTTCTTTCCTCCTTTTTTTTCTCGATGAAAGAAAGAAAATTACTCCAAACGTTGACCTTCGCAGTTTTGCCATTCGTAACATCGTCTTCGTAAAAATGGGCCTCGAAACGTTGTCCTCTCGTTTTTCATGTCCTAGGTGTATTTTCCTTATTTTTAATTAAAATACGTGTATTCCATAAATGAAAGGACAATTTTACCCTTCTCTTTTTTTTCAACGGTGAGGGTATCTGTCAGTATGGCAACGAGCATCTGTGTACCGCTGATGCTTTCTGACAATTTTTTTATTGGATGCTTTCTGACTTGATCGGACCAAATGGGTGCTCCAATGATTAGAAAACTAGCATTACACTTCTAAATTGTAGACAGATTGAAAATTATGGCAGCTTGCCCGTAATGAAGAGCAGCAACAGATTTCAGAAATATTTCTAGTATATAAATGAAGTGGTCACCTGGAACCTCTAGTGAGAGGAGCGCCGGAGGCTGGTCTGGTGCTGCAGGAGACGGGATGGCCGCGGCACATGGGGAACCTTGCGCGGCCACGCCCTGGGCGGCCGGCGCGACCAGACCCTGGCCGGCATGTGCGGCCACGCCCTGGGTGACCGTAGCGGCCAACCCCTCGGCTGCCAGCGCGGCCAGGACCTCGGCAGTCAGTCCCTGAGCGGCCAGCGCGGCCAGGACTTGGGCGGCCGCCGCGGCCACATCCCGGCCGTCGGGGACGAGCGGCGCGGCCTGGGCGGGGACGAGCGGAGGTTGGGCGGACGGCATGGCGCCGGGCGGCGTGCCGTCGTCCATTGAAGACCGGCGTCGACTCGAAGACGCGAACGGTTGGAGAGACGGAGGCGCCGTTCTTCTCGATCCGAAATAAAGGGGAAATACATGGCAAGGAAAAGGTGGGGGCAAAATTGTCCTTTCATTTATGAAATACACGTATTTTAATTAAAAAAATAAGAAAAATACACCTAAGGGCATGGAAAACGAGAGGACAACGTTTCGAGGCCCATTTTTACGAAGACGACGTTACGAATGGCAAAACTGCGAAGGCTAATGTTTAGAGTACCAAAACTGCAATTTTCTCTTTGTTTTGATGCAGAAATTTCATCTCTTTCGATAAGGTAAGGACGTCAGTCTATGGGCCACAGTGGGCCATGATGATATGTAAATGGACTTTTCGGTGGGCGCACCGGTCATACTATTGGCGCGTATAATCATCATGAAAACAAAACATTAGATGATGAACAGTGTGTTGGATGGAGTATACGCTGACTGATTTGAGGAGATAAAAATGAATTTTCTCAACTTTGAAATTTTGTAGTGTTTTATAGTGGCACACTTAGAAATACCTACACTTTTTATCAGTGCACCCACATACATCTATCCTATAAACATCGTATACATCCGAGATATTGGCCCGACATATCTTTGGATTAGTGATTAGTTATCATAAATGTTTCGTTCTTCACGTATATGTGACCACCACTAAAAGAATAATTACTTCAAATACAAGCATATGTGCTAAAATAAAGACGTTAACTTGGGTGAGCAAGTTCCATTAAAAAAATCTAACCAACGGAGTTGCGCTTAGTTCATTCGCATCTTTGGTTTTAACTCAAAATGTGTATCTTTTCACCACTTGGCTTATGGACTATAGTGAAATTATGGCTTGGTGTTTAGGATTCCGGGAGGAAGAAGATGGGACTTATAATCACAAAATGATGTGAGGTCACTAATATGGCGATGGTGAGGGCTTAATGGCGAGGAAATGAGTCCACCCTGCCGCAACGTCGAGGGATAGTTGCAGAGCTAATGAAGAAGCGTAGGCATGAATCAAAAACAGCTCTGAAGATGGTGAAGGAGGGCAAGATGTTTCATGAAAAAGGCTTTTCGTTCAAAAAAAAGACCAAAAGTTGTACTCGTATGCAGCATTGGTTAATCTATCAATCTGATTTTGAGTCTAGGTGCTTGCATTTTCAGTTAATTGTTTTTTTATTGATAGGTTATATTATCCGTCAATTGCAAGACGCAACTTTATTAATTTCAGGATATCTCAGAAAATAGTGTACTCATCTCAGTAGGGTGTACACATGTCTCGTTGTGGTGAGTACATACTCCCTCCGATTTCGTATTAGAAGTCGTTTTGGACAATGTTTGAGTCAAACATTAGGAATATAATCATAAATAACATTTAAGTCGTCGAGTTTGGAAATGTGAAAATCATATAAATAGATTGGTCTTGAAATTACTTTCATAAAAATATACATATATAACTTTTCAAGAAATATTTTTATAGAAAAGATAAGTCAAAGTTGTGCCTTGGTGACCGTATCGCTATCATAAACGACTTCTAATAGTGAACCGGAGGGAGTATATGTCTTGCTTTTAAAATAAAGTTTTCTAAGTGAGCAAAACCCTATCTTAAAAATCTATGCCATGTATCAATCCGATTTTTTACCAAAAAAGAATAATGTACTTCATGTTTTACCAGTAAAGGAAAATGACAGAATGACACATGAAGTACTGGTTTTGGTAAAGTGTACGTGTGTCTCGTAAAGGATGTTTTTTTATTTATTAAAAATGAGTTTTTTATTTGAGAAAAGTAAGTTACTAACAAGAGAGATAGTGACATAATTTTTGACAAATTGATGCACGCTATACATCTTAGCCAATCTTATTAACCGTGCATGTTTTCTGTGATCAACTGCCGATTGACTCGTCTATACTGGTACTCCCTCCGTCCGTGAAAGAATGCAACTCTCGGATCCCGAAGAGTCAAACACTTTTAAGTTTGACTAAATTTATATAAAAATTTACTAACATTTACAATATAAAATAACTATTATTAGATTAATTATGTAATATATTTTCATACTAGATCTATTTTGAGACACAAATATTAGTAGTATTTTATATAAATTTGATCAAAGTTGAAATTGTTTGACTCCTCGATAAGTGAGAATTGCATTCTTTTACGGACGGAAGCAGTAGGTGTCAGGATCCCCGCGTACGTAACTGCAACAGACTTAGGCGCCCCTCCCGTTTTCGTGTGCCCATAAAAAGGAAGCGCAACTGATCTGAGGCAGAAACGAGACGGTCATGGCCAGCCTCTAACTCCCCACCACCGCACACCAACCGACGCCATTGCCGGCGGCACGTCGTCTGCGCGCAGCAGTTGGTTCGTCGCTTCGTTCCAACCCAGGGAAAGGTTGTTGATGCGATTGGTTTAATTCTCGATCATATCATCCGGTGATTGATGCGACCGACGACGACGACGGGATCGCCGCCGGCCGCCGATGGCCGCTGCTGCTCTTCAATTCCTCTCCTCGCGACGCGCCTCGATCTGAACAATCTGGTGCGATCGAGCTCCGTGACCGATCAATAATGGCGGCGCGTTGCTGCGGCTGCAGCGTGCGGTGCTGCTGCTGGCTGCTGGTGCTGACGCTGGTGGCGCTCGCGATCACGGCCACCGTCGTGTTCGTCCGCTACCGGAACGGCGGCCAGGTCTTCCCCCTCCCCGGCGTGCCGGACCCCAAGTACGCCGACGCCCTCGCCGTCGCCCTCCAGTTCTTCCAGGTCCAGAAATGTAGGTACAAATAATAATGCCATGATCTCGATCTCCTCGATCGACCTCAAATTCATCTTCATGCATGCATGGCATCATCATCTAAAATGGTTGGTTGTTGCGGATCGGATCGATCCTGCATGTGTGTCTTGATTGATTGATGAAGCCGGGAAGCTGGTGAGGAATGAGATCCCATGGCGAGGGGACTCGGCGCTGGACGACGGCAAGGAGGCCAAGCTGGACCTGTCCAAAGGGATGTACGACGCCGGCGACCACATCAAGTTCGGCTTCACGCTGGCCTTCACCGGCACCATGCTGTCGTGGTCCGTCCTCGAGTACGGCGACGCCATGCGCGCCGCCAAGCAGCGCGACGCCGCCATGGACGCGCTCGGCTGGATCATGGAGTTCCTCGTCAACGCACACCCCTCCGACGATGTCCTCTACATCCAGGTGACTTTTATTTGCATCCCGATCGATCGCTTCTTCGCCTCTCTCGTCTTCTCCAATCTCCATTCTCCTTCTCTGATGTGGTTTTTGCCAGTTTGTTGACGTTTGAATCATTAACACCTGTGTCAGTTCTTGTACCTGATTTGATCCAAGATTCACGAACTCAGTTCGAATTGCGTACCAATCATGCAAAAATTTCCATTGAATGAACATAGGAAAGATGCTAGAAAAATCTAAGTCTTTTCTGAAATGGAAAAAAAACTGCTTTTGCTAGTCTGAAAAACTCAGATATTGAACGGAGCCTGAAAATTCATGAACAATCGATTTCAATTCAGATAAAAAATGGATTTGTTCATGTCCTGGTCATCATCAGGTGGGCGACCCCAAATCAGACCACGACTGCTGGGAGCGTCCGGAGACCATGTCCGAGAAGAGGCCTCTGACCAAGATCACCCCGAAATCCCCCGGCAGCGACGTGGCGGCGGAGACGGCGGCGGCCATGGCCGCGGCGTCGCTGGTGTACAAGCCCATCAACGGGACCTACTCTTCTTCTCTCCTGGACCACGCCGAGCGGCTCTTCGCCTTCGCCGACGAGCACCGGGGCTCCTACACGCGCACCTTCCCGGAGCTCAGCAACTACTACAACTCCACCACGTACCAGGACGAGCTCCTCTGGGCGGCGGCCTGGCTCTACCACGCCACCGGCAACCACAGCTACCTCAGCTACGCCACCGGCAAGGTTGCCGACGAGTACGCCGACCTCGGGAACCCAAGGTACTTCAGCTGGGACGACAAGAGAGCTGGCACCGAGGTAATAAAAAGTTTATGGAAGTTCCAGACATATGAGTATATGACTATATGAGAGATTCTTGCAGCTTGGCGATGTAATTTGAGTTCATTAGTTATGATTTGAATTTTGTGCAACATTGGCCTTGTTGGATTGTAGGTTCTACTGTCAAGGGTGAGGTTTTTTGCATCAGATGGATCTGACGTTGAACAAGATGAGGGGCTTGGGTCCTACAAGGAGACTGCCGACGCCGTCATGTGCATTCTCCTGCCGGAGTCAGACACGGCTGCTTCCAGAACAGAAGGTGGGTACAGTTACTATCTATTCACTGATGGAAAAAGCAAAATGTGTTGCAGACTATCTATTCACTGATGGAATGTGCATTGTGACATTGCCATTGATCAAACGAGCAGCTGCACTGTGTTATCGTGTTAAAGTGTAATTGCTACTGTAAATGGTGAGACTGATGATCTGTGATGCAATGTGCGATTGTGCAGGGGGTTTGCTGTATGTAGCCGAGTGGAACTCCCTCCAGCACCCTGTTGCATCCGCGTTCCTCGCCGCCGTTTACAGCGACTACATGACGACGTCGGGGAAGACGGAGCTGACCTGCAGCGGCAAGAGCTTCACGGCTGCCGACCTCCGCAAATTCGCCAAGTCTCAGGTAACAAACTAGAATTGTTCAGAAATGGCTATCTTCAGAGATGAAACCGATCAATCTTCAGAGAAATGCTTGTGCTGCACATATAGCCTATTTACAATCTCTTTCACATCAACCTTGGGCAGGCTGACTACGTCCTTGGCGACAACCCGATGAAGCTGAGCTACCTCGTCGGCTACGGCGACAGCTACCCTCAGCGGGTGCACCACCGTGGCGCGTCCATCCCCGCCGACGTTGACACCGGCTGCCACGGCCAGGAATGGCTCAAGACGTCCAAGCCCAACCCCAACGTCGCCACCGGCGCGCTGGTGGGTGGGCCGTTCAAGAACGACTCGTTCATCGACAGCAGGGAGAATGTACAACAGAACGAGGCGACGACGTACAACAGCGCGCTCATCGTCGGCCTGCTCTCCGGCCTCGTCTCCTCTTCCTCAGTGGCACAGTCCTTGTCATGATCATCGATCTCTTGCTCGATTTATTCTGACTGACCAATGTAGATCCCCTTGTGATGCAGACTGTATCCTTGTTCTTCTGACTGTATAACCAGTTACTAGATGTTATGGAGGTGCTGATGCCAACCAAACTGATCAATGAGTTTTAGGGTGTCGTGTTAGCATGGAAGGATTTCAAGTCTTCAAGATGTATAAGAGAATATAAGTCACTGTGAATTACTCCGTCCATTTGTTGTCCATAATGGTCAAAATCATTTCTGAATTTCTCTGTTTTCCCTGAAGAATGTCAGCAGAAAACCTCTTGATCTCAATTTCCCCGACTCATCGTGAAACATTATGCCCAAAAGCATACTGAAATTAAGTAGTAATTTTCTACACAAAACCAGGCAGGTGGTTTGCACATATGAACCAGGAATTCAGGATGTACTAGTAGGACGTGCTATGCTTGAAGCTACAAGATTTGTGCATCCACAATTCACAATTGCCAGCAAAAGATCAAAACTTGAACTCCAGAACTGCACATTACAATCCATTCCTTCAATATTGACAACAATGCAGACACTGTCGAAGCAATCAAGTCACGCTTCCTCAGATTTGCGTCTTCTTCTTCCTCTATCGTTTCATCCATACATTATCCACTACGCTAAGCTACCTAGATAGTACTCCACCCTGCAAGAACACGCAGCCGATGCTCTCACGGCGAGCCGCCGAACACGGCGGTCGGCGGCAGCGGCGGCGCGTCGAGCTGGTAGATCCCGAGCGACGGCCCGACGAAGCGGAACAGGATCCATGCGATGACCATGATGAAGATGGAGGCGTAGGCGAACTTGTTGAGCCAGAAGAGGAGCCCCTTCTCGCCGACGTAGAGCTCCACGGCCTTCTCGGCCAGGCTCATCTCCTCCCACCCCTTCCTCTCCCGCTGCTTCTCCCTCCTCGGCGCCGGCGCCGACGCCGACGAAGCGGCGGCCTTCTTCCTCGGCGTCAACTCCTCCGGCGGGCCGTCCAGCTGGAAACGGCGGGCCTGGTTCCTCGCCTTGAGGCGGTTCTTGATCCCGGTGGGCTTGGCGCTGGTCGGTGGAGAGGTCTGGGTGGCTGTGTCCGTGGCGGGCTCCGATGCGGCGGGGGTCGTCGGTTCGCCGGAGCTGCCGTCGGATGCGGCGGGGGAGATGCGGCGGCGGCGAGGGCGGAGGAGGAGGGGCTTGGATGGGGGGTGGAGGAGGAACGGCGGCGGGAGAGGGGAGGGGAGGAGGAGGTGCTTCATGGCGGAGATGGCCGGAGTCAGGCCTCTCTGGAGTTTGGCGCCGTTTTGTTGATGGGGTTTGGGTGGCTGCGACGACCCTTGGAGTATCGTCACTTCATCATACGGTGGTTTTTATCTTAGGCTGACTCCAACAATGATGTGCAAATTTAGAAGGCAAAATAACCTTTGCCTTGCGTCTACAGTATTTTCCCCCCTCTTTCAATATCACCGTCTCCAACAGAGACATCTATTTGCAATTGCATCTGCCCCTCCCCTCCCCTCCCCTCCCCTGTTCCTCTGCCTCCCCGCCCGTCTTCCGGCCGCTCTCCGCCGACTCCCCTCGTTGTCGGCCGCCGTCTCCCGCCTCCACGCGCCGCTCCCCTCGCTGCTCTCCTCTGCGACCCTGTCTCCCGCCGCCATGCGCTGCTCCCCACGCTGTCGGCCGCCGCGTTCTCGGGCGGCGAGTTCCTTGGCGCCGCGCTCCTCTCCCGCGCCGCCGGCAGCAGCCAAGGGTTCCGCACCGCCTGCTCCTCCCGCTCGCCGCCCTCCTGCTCCTCCCGCTCGCCGCCGCGTCGGAGGAAGCCGTTGCTGAGGCGGGCTCGAGTCCGCGCTCGCCAGATCCGCGAACCCGGATCCCCCGACGCCGCCGCCTGCTCGGGGAGGCGGACGCCCTCCTCTGCCGCCTCCGGCGCCGCGCCGCCTCCAACGGAGTCGGGCTCGCCGACTTCTTCGCCAAGACCGGCGTCCCGCCGTCGGCCGCTGGCGACAGCGGTAGGGGTGTGCGGCGGCAGGCGCGGCCGGCCGCTGGCGATGACAGCAGACGCGGGCAGCGGCGGCTAGCGCAGCGGTGGACGACGGCAGCCGCGGAGGCCGGCGGCGACGGCGGCTAGCGCGGCCGCCCTTCGGCTTCGTTCTCCGACCCCAGATCTCCTCCGCCGCCCTCCTCCGCCTCCGGGCAACCCGAGCGGAAGGTGGCCATCCTCGCCGCGGCCGGCGCCGCAGCTACTCCTCCGCCTCCGGAGTGCGGGGATCAGGCCCGACCTCAAGGCCTACAGCGGCTCGCGGCGGCGGGCGGGCGGGGCGCACGAAGCAGAGCAGCACGACAGCCTCGCCGCCCTTTCTCTCCCCTGCACCGTCGATGCTGCCAGTGCCGGCCGCCGTCTCCAATCACGAAGGGGGAGAACGGAGGAAGAAGATGGAGGAGCGCGCCGCCGGCGAACCTTCTTCTCCCTCCCCCGCACGCTGCCGCCGGACCTTCTTCTCCCGGGCCGCCGCCGCCTCCTCCTTCTCCCGCGCGCAGCCTCTCCTCCCGCGCGCAGCCTCCCCTCTCCCGCGCAGCCTGCGGCAGATGCCTTTGAGGAGAGAGGCGACCTCTCTCCTCCAAACGCTTTTTCCTCACCCTTTGCCTTCTCTGTTGGAGACCTCCCCATGGATGCACAGTAGTGTTTGCTAGGCAAAAATAGCTTTGCACGTCCTTGTTGGAGTCAGCCTAATGGAAAATGCAAACAGAACAAACTCATTTCCCTCCGTTTTTATGCTGAAAAATATCTCTATGCTCGAGGCTACATCGACTTTGTTTGAAGATTTTAAATCATAAACATATGATTTTTTAAAGAAAGACAAGGCGCATAAATTTACATACAACCCATGCGAATACGCAAAATCTATCTATATAAATATTTTCAAAAGACTGGACTGGCATATCCGGTTTTAAGAACCATAAAGTCACTATAGACGTCTCGCTGTCGAAGAGATATAGCCTACCACTAAAAAATAGCGCAAGTTAAACTTTATAATAAACTTAAAAAAATACGACAACTATACCGCAGTGGACATGTTCTACCAAATTTACGAACTGATCGTCATATAAAGTTTGCTCGTATGATTTCGTGGCCCATGGTCCACATGGAGTGGCGATTTTCCAGAAGCAGTGAACATTAATGTTAGAGTGGGTGGTTAGACTATCTTTGTTTGAAGAATCTTGATCATAAGTTTAGCCCCTAATTTGCAAAAGTTGAATCTTTACATGTATGTTATATTACGCCATACACTATTTGCTCATGGTTATGACCGGACATAAAAGATATAACTTTGCCATTTAAATTGATCGAGAGTTTGAGAACTATAAATTTAAGATAGTTTCACCAAATGTACAAAGCTTTGACCGGTACTAAAAGATATCTAGTGATACCATCAATTATGTGTTAGTGTATTACAGTCAATCTAAACCTGGACACTTGACGTAAGAGTACTATAAAACTAACTGTCATCACTAGAATTAATTATTGGATCCTTTCGGTGTCCAAATATCATCTCAAGTTGATTAGTGATGATACTGGATAAGTAACACCATATTTAGAGTGTTTGGACTCAGCTCATGCTAGGCTGGATTAGTACCTTCCAACAACCATATTCATCCGGGGAGCACACAAATATAAAAAAGATAATTACACCTAAACTAGAAAAGAAAAGATATGTGCGAACCAACAATAATTTTGTTCTTTTTTTAAACAACCACAAACATTTTTCTCACAATTTGGGTAATACTCTTTTGGTTGACAATACAATTTTTTCAGGAGGTAATGTTTCCTATCTGCACAAGCAATCTATTTTTTTACATACATCATTTTCAATCTTATAGCAAACTTACTGAATTCAAACTAGCTCGTATGAGGTTCCCGCATCTGGAATGCTCCTAACATGCTACAATCTGCATTGCTCAAACATCCATTTCTCCAAAGAAATGAAACATTTTGCCATGTACTGTACGGAGTAGATCATAGATGCTTTGAAGTGACCACCTGTCAAGCTGACCTGCAGCATCGGATCACGATCGTACGGACGCGATGAACTGACAAGCAAAACCCAGTGTGATCAGAAGGACGATGTGAATCCAACGAGGAAGATCCGCCGTAAAGCCAAAGCAAAACCAAACAAAAAGGCCAAAACCAAGCGGCGTGCCTCCGACCAGCCCCTGTCGGAGACCACCGCCGCCTGCGCCGGCGCCTCCCCCCACACCGGGCGCGGGATCGACCCCCCCTCTCGATCTGCGCCCGGCAAATCCAACCGGGGCTCACCGCCGCAACCGCATTGGGGGGCCCTCCCACCGCCGCCACCGCCGCCGGCCCCATCGATCCGGGGTTTGGCTGGGACCTCGAGGGGACGAGGGGCCTGATCCCGCTTTCTGTTTGGGTTTCGCTTTCCCCTGTGGGTCTCGGTTGCTGGAGTGTCCGTTCAGTAGGAGGAGGACATGGATTTGGCGTCGGTCAACGAGGAGCTGACCGAGATCGACGGACAGATCGGCGATATCCTCCGCGCATTGCAGTAAGCTCAAACCATTCGAATTGCCGCTGTGTGGGTTGTTTGTAGTTTGCTTATGTTGCCCAAGAATGGTGGTTAGATCTCAGCTTGCTTGCTGCGATTTCGCGAGTGGAGCACAAGTTTGGAAACCAATTATTGACCTGTAGAGGGGAAAAAATCGTTTTTTTCCACTGATGTCTGCGGGTAGTCTAATGTGATTGAACTGATGCGCTGCTTAATTTGTCTGCAGGAATGGGTTCCAGAAGTTGGACAAGATCAAGGATGCCAACCGCCGCAGCAGGCAGCTTGAAGAGCTTACTGATAAGATGCGAGATTGCAAAAAGTTAGTCTCAGTGCGACAGTGCTTGCCTCACACCCATATCAATTTAGCTTTTCTATATAGCAATCATTTCTGTATGTAGAATCACAATAATGGGGCAAACAATAGTGTGTAGGGAAAACTGGTTTCGTAATTCTGATGTTGTAGATTATCTTCATGAAAGCTGACAGTTTGCTCTTTTTATCTGGTTTTCAAGACTTATCAAAGACTTTGAGCGAGTTAGCAAAGACGAGGCAGGGCGTATTGATCCGGCGACTGCGAAAATGCTGCATGAAAGAAAGCAGTCAATGGTACTATTACCAAAAATTTGTTCTAATCTATGTGGATTTTGTAGTTTCATACACCTTGATCTGATTCTCTAACTTCCACTAAACCAGAGTTTGTCTTGTTTTGCAGATCAAAGAATTAAACTCTTATGTTGCTCTTAAGAAACAGTGAGTTTATCATAATTATCTTTCTCATCAACTTTGAAGAACACATCTCTAGTTTTGTTAACATTTCATGATACTTACATCAAGATTATTTGGATTGCAGAAATGCGAGTGAAAATAAGCGAATTGATCTTTTTGATGGTCCTAGTGTTGAAGACGGATATGGTGAAGAAAATGTCCTGTTAGCATCAAGTAAGTGACAATATCACAAGCCCCGATAGGTGCACATACTACGATCACTTTTGGGTTCAAAAAGCTAAGGATATATTAGAAATCCCATTTTCTTTTGGTTGTTATGTACTTATGTTTCCAAATTGAAATATTTTAAAGAACAAGCCTTTTACATCACCAGCATTGATATACAGCTCTTCAGATTACTGAGCTGTTTTTTTCTCTCACAGATATGACAAACCAACAGTTGATGGATCAAGGCAATCAACTAATGGATGAAACTGATCAAGCTATTGCACGATCTAAACAGGTTAATTTTCTCCTGTGGCAGTACTCATTTATGACATGCATCTAAGCTTCAGCAACATGTTCCTAGGAACACCTATCTATCTCCTGTTAATAAGTTGAGAAATATGGGTTCAGAGAGATAACTTTTGCACCCCTAAGATGCTGACATTGTTGTGTTGCCCCTTTTCGTCTTCACTTTTTCCTTTATATTTTGGTTGAAGATGAGGAAACATTTTGCATGCAGTTGTTATGTATAAAGATATATATAAGCCTTTCTTTCAAGCCTCGATGCTCTGTAGTCTGTGCTAAGTCTGTAATCGAGTCTGCTGCCGAGGTCCTCAATATTTCAATTTTTCAATGATTTAGCTTCTACAGAACAATTTGTTGTAGTGAATCCCAAGTCTTCCATAAATTGCTGTGCTCATGCCCTCAGAGCAGCTGATTTGTTGTCTATTTTGTAGACTGTCCAAGAGACCATCAATGTAGGTACAGAAACTGCAGCTGCTCTGAAAGCACAGGCAAGTCATCTCTTATTTTTGGAAGCAGCCAATTGTTGTGTTATATTGTTAAATCAGGGTAAGAAAAGTCAGTTTTGGTTATTTCTTCTTCATCAGACAGAGCAAATGAGCAGAGTTGTTAATGAGCTGGACTCCATCCATTTCTCCATTAAAAAGGCATCAAAATTGGTGAAAGAAATCGGTAGACAGGTAAGTTTATCACTCAAGTTCTTTATTTTATTTGTCAACTCTATTCTTTATCTATCTCACCTCTCTAAAATTAGGTTGCAACTGATCGATGCATCATGGGCATGCTTTTTCTCATTGTTGCTGGAGTCATAGCAGTAATAATTGTTAAGGTGAGTGCTCAGGTTCTTCAGAGTTTTGCTTACTCTACTGTTAGTGTATAACCTTTGGTGTATTACATCAATGATCTTTCGATATTCTGACGAATGACATGGAAATTCTACACTAGCCCTCTTTTGCATGATTTTACCACTTTATCCTTTTTGCCATTTTGGTTTGGTGTGAAGTTTACAGAAGTCAGTGGAAAATGAATTCATCCTTTAAAAGGGCACTTTGTTCCCATGGGAAATGAAGTGGGTCAAGTAGTAGGTCATAGTTTTCATTGCTCTGCTGGGATTGGAAATTTGGAATACCAACACACTAGTTAAGATTTTTTTTTTGAAAGAACTTATCCAACCATCCAAGTTAAGAAATTTAGAGATAAGGACACTAGAATATCAGACCATCCAACCATCTGTGCACCAAATTATCTGTTCATGGTGCAAACTGCTTCCAGCAACTTTCTTTCTTCTCTGTAGATAAAGAATATATATGTAAACGAATTCCGGAACCTAAGACACCAAATCCCCCAAACGGGAAAAAGGAACGTTAGAGGCCATGAAGAGATTTTGGAGCAGGGTCCAAACAGGAATTGTATCGAACAATAACGGCTAAAAAATAAGTCAAATAGCCAATAAAGAGCATCAGCTATAAGAACAAAAAAATACATACACGATTTTCAGATTTGGTTATAGCGACTGTTGAAGAGATTTTGGAGCAGGGTCCAAACAGGAATCGTATAGAACAACAACGGCTAAGAAATAAGTCAAATAGCCAATAAAGAGCATCAGCTATAAGAACAAAAAATACATACACGATTTTCAGATTTGGTTATAGCGACTGTTGATGAATGATGCTCATACTGTTCCATTGGCAGATTGTAAACCCACACAACAAGGATATTCCCAACATCCCAGGACTTGCACCACCCGTAAGCAGGAGGCTGTTGAGATAGAAGACAAGTGATAATTCCATACTTGTGTAAAAATTGATGAGGCTCCTTGGGAAGTCCATTGTATCTACAGTCTGTGAGATGCTGCTTCGGTCACGTGGCATGGTGTTGTAATTCTATCCCATCGGATACAATCGGGCGGGCGCAGTATGTGTATGTTCGTATGTTCTTATTCTTCTGGCAAGCCTTTCTGTTCTGTACCAACTCCAAATCATGTTCTCTGTAAACCTTCACATCTGTACACAACTTACCAGTCTTATAAGACCCAGATCATATGGGTTACGCAAACAATGTATACCTGGATTGCTACTCTGCAAGCAGAAATACCCACTTGAGGTATATACTATCTTGTGATCTAATATCTGGGTAATCTATCTAGCGATGTTTTCTTTTTTGGGAACAATCTAGTGATGTAGTTGAGCTTAAGGGCTGCTCAAGAGTCATGATGGCATTGATCTTGTGCAGCTGTGCTAGATAGAGATCACATTATGGCACCTTTCCAATGCCCCTCTCTGTTCCCCCTCGTGGCCATATCATGTGAAAAGCATGGGCCGTCAACTAAATCACTTTCATGTCAAAGGCATCTTCTAGATGCACTAATCTTTTACGGTTGTGGGCTTGTGGCTGGCCGGACCTCCAAATTTGGTTGGCAGCAGCTGGCAGTTCTTGGTCATGTACAGTATTGGACTCTCAGTACCTACCTGTATAAGCTGTATATAAGAAGCTACCTAGAGCTATACTGTATATGAATCAAGGTCCAGATGGGCTTGCCTACAACTATACTGTAACAAGTAGCATCCTGTCATTTGCACAGTTCATCCAGACTTGCAGAGAGGGGAGGAAGAAACGAGGCAAAGGACATGGAGATGGTGCCAATCTTTGAAAGGGAGCTCAGCTCAGGTCAGTCGTCGTCCCCGTTGGAACCCACCGTGCAGGACGCCATCACGGCCCTTGTTTAATTAGTGCCCCCACTTCACTTGACTCCCCGTCAGCCTTTGATTAGCAGCCTTTGATTAGCAGGGAGTGGTGTGCCAAGGCCACACACAGGTCAACATGTCGGCTCAACTGTCTGTTGGCATCAGTAAATATCTTTCACCGTCTGAAACAAGGCAAAGCAGGGGCATTTCCTCTTGGTCGACTTTGACCACTTTTCAACTCGCTAATCGCACACCGACAGCACTAATCTTCTCACTAAATCAGTCTCCTCTCACGTACCTCGGAGAAAAGATGGCTAGCCTCTGGTCAGATGGTGATTGTTCTCTTGCTGCTTCCGGTATGAATGAACTCAAAGCTTTACCGTTTGCTCTGAATCTTGTTTTCATGAAGGAAAAGGAGGCAATCCTGGGTGGACAGTGACCTGTCTGAAGAAACGAAATGGAAACCCTGGTTTCCTTTTAAAAGCAAAAAAAATTGTAAAGCAGGAAACAAACCATGGCTTCAGGTCAGGAGTCAGGACGTGGAAGCATCTGAATGTGATTCTTTTGTCTGGTTCACCAAGGTACCTTTGGGTTTATGGATTGGAGTTGGACTGAACAACCCCCCTATCCTACATCCAAATAAAACTAATTAATTTTTTTTAGAACAACTACGGCAGGCAAAACGCCTACATGAACTTCTCATTGAAATGTGGCAAACCACAGGTTACAGCAGCGATATTAAGAACAACTCAAGGAAAAAAGGAAAAAATAGCAAGGCATGCCATTGGCCACGGACAACCACTAATGATGCACTAAGAACACCACCGAACAACATGCTCGCCAGCAATGTCGTGGCCAGAGTGCCTCCACACCACCCCTCGTAGCTACGCCGCTCCATTGTCGCCCTCCTCTGAGGGACCGCCCAACGAAGTGGGGACTAAGGGCGGAAGAAAGCCCACAAGCTGCAACACGCCGGAAACGACGACCTCTTTCAAACCGATGATAACACCTTTCACAGCACATCCGGGCTCTATACCCCGCCATCCAACGCCATTTATGGAGAGGAAGCCGCAAAGGGGAACGGTGGGAGAAGTAGATACACGACCCGGCATTTGATTTGATGGCACCACCAAGGAGAGTGTTGACGGAGCAGAGGCGCCAAATGGGGTACTTGCCGAGTCACAACCGACGCCTGTAACCATGGACAGCCAACAACACAGAAGAGCAAGCTCGAAGAACCTTCAAGAACAAAACCAAGAGGTCTCCATGGCTGCTGGGAGAAGAGGACCACGACAACGCCTTCAAGAAGGAATGCGGCATCCGGGGATGTTGCCGTCGTCAGCACCAACAGAGAGTTGGGCACAGCTTTCGCCAAGTCTCCAAAAGCTCAGCAACCACACCAGCAAGAAGGAACAAACCATGACGCCGATGCCGCATGGAGACGATAGCCCACACCCTGCTGCTTGAGCCCTCCATGGCTCGCACGAACAACAGGAGGGGGCGCAACAACCCCGCGGTAGGGGCCCGACGCCCGCAGTTGCGAGAGCCGGTGTCGTCGCAGCATCGCCGAGCCCGAGAGCTGCAAGCCGCCATCGAACAAGGAGCCCCGGATCCGGTAGCTGGAGGACCGGATCCGGCCCGAGAGGCTTCGGATTCGCCCCCAAGGGACGCCATGGCTGCCGACACCGGCGGAGCACTGTGCATCAGGAAAAAGAGAGCAGGGGGGAGGAGGGGAAGAGGGGAGGTGGCCGTAGACGAACGCCGACTTCAGCGCCGTCGCGGGCCGCCGCCGCCGCCGCAGGTTGGTTGGCAGCGGCGGCGGCCGGGGGAGGAAGCTGATTCGGGGGGGTTTCGACGGCGGCGGAGGTCGCCCAGAGAGGCGACGCGGGGTATCAGCAATTCTAAGTCAAAAGAAATTTATATAAAACTGATTAATTCCCCACGCTTATCCTTGAATGTCAAACAATCACGTATCTTTAAAAATATAGTGATCGAAAAAAGACCTGTGCCTCCTGCAGCCCCTTTCTCTAAAAATTTAGTGATTCGAAAAAAGACTGTAACTACCAAAGACCGGATGGGTAATTATATAAACATAGGCAACCTAACGTAGTTAGTAGTAGTACACTGGGACCTGTTTTATTTATTTATTTCATCTATCTATTGGTCGTGATCGATCAAAGGCATTACTTCAAGTTGGATCAAGGTGACTGAATGCCACTAATGTAATGCCTTTGGCACATTAATGCATGGTCACCAACCGAGCAATACATAGTAGTGGTGCTTCTGCTTCAAAGAGGAGCACTATATATCTATTCACAATCATCTAGAACAGTAGCACTTGGCACCACACGGAGAAAAGAGAAAGTAGGGTGTGCTCTCCTATACTAGGTATGGGAGGGAAAACAAAATTAGTACTTTGTTATTTGGTCCATAGGAATGGAAGGCGTCAGGGAATAGCCTACTGCACTCGCTTGTCTCAGTTGGCCACGACGAAGCGGTGACACTGTCAGGGAAGAAGCGATGGTCTCTTCAAATGAACAAGTTGGAGCTCGCGTTGAGGTTAAGCGATAAGAAATTGCATCTTAACGTTGATCCCGCCAACGAATTGGTGGCCATGGTCCATGAGCAGTGCTGGGATGGAGTAGACCTCAACGAGTCAAAGGCCATTGACGTATGCCCGAGCGGCACCGGCAGGATCAGTCAGGCTTTCTTGCTACAAGGACAGGTGCCCCCAGTGTCGACGAATTCCGGAAACAGCACGGCATATTTTCGTCGACTGCCGCTTCAGGAGGAGGATTTGGACAAGAGCAGCTAATTGGACGGCAATCCAGGAAATTCATCCAACAAATTGGGCACCCACGGTATCTGTACATGCATGGTAGACCATGTTAACGGGCATTCAGTGCCATTCTGCTGGCTGTAAGCATTCGCTGGAGTGCTGAGGCCGGAACTTCTGTTCCTTAATCTAAAAAAATTCAGTGCCATTCTAGTAGAGATTTGCGCGGTTTGGTTCTCAGGATTATGGATGCTCGGATTTTTAACAAAAGGGAGTTCTCACATGAGAACTTGTTTTCCAAGATCCGTGAAGAGGCGAGCTCTTGGATCACGGCGGGGGCAAAGAAGCTTTCGGCTTTCTTTTTTTAGGCTTAGAAGCGAATTTTTTGTTACCGTTGTTAAGGTGGGTTGTATTGAATATGGTTGTAATTACGCGGAGATTTGTAACTCCCATCTCGGACATCTCTTCTTTTAATACAATTGGCAGTTCCACATTTCGTTTAAAAAAAGAGAGAAAAAAAATCTAAATTACTACCCTAAGTATTGATAAAGTCTAGATAAGCATGGAGAAAAAAAAATCTTACAAAGAAGTAGATTGGACCGATTGCGATAGTTGTTGGTGTAAAATAAATTAAAATATTTAGAGGATTATCCGAATTTTATCCATACTTGGTCTGAATCTTGTTTACATGAACTCAGAGTTTTGCCTCTTGGTCTGAATCTTGTTTACATGAAGGAAAAGAAGGCAATCCTGGGTGGACAGTGACCTGTCTGAAGGAACGAAATGGAAACCCTGGTTTAATTTTTTTAAAGCAAATAATTTTTAAAGCAGGAAACCATGGTTCAAGTCAGGACGTGAAAGCATCTTGTCTGGTTCTCCAAGCTACCTTTGGGTTTATGGATTTGAGTTGGACTGAACAACCCCCCCCCCCCCCCCCCCCCCACCCCCATCCTACATCCAAGTCAAACTGATTAATTCCCCACGCTTATCCTTGAATTTCAAACAATCACGTATCTTAAAAATACAGTGATTCGAAAAAGGACCTGTGCCCCCTGCAGCCCTTCCTTTTTGAAGCCATCTTCAACATGAGCTCGTGTGAAGTCCACTGACGATGTTCATTCCAAGATAGGAAGTACTAGTACATTGGGATCTTAGGTTTTTTATTTCATCTATTGGTCGTGATCGATCGCGGGCATTACTCAAGCTGGATCAGGGTGACTGAATGCCACTAATGCCTTTGTCACATTCATGCATGATCACCAACCGAGCAATAACAGTGGCGCTTCTGCTTCGATGAGGAGCACTACATATATTCATCACAATCATCCATGTAGAACAGTAGCACTTGGCACCACATGGAGAAAAGAGAATGTAGGGTGTGTATACTAGTTAGGGGAAGGAAACCAACCAAATACTCTGTTGATATTTGGTGCATATGAATGAAAGGCGTCAGGGAATAGCCTACCGCACTCACTTGTACCAATCGGCCAAGGTCGTTCAGTGTCAGTGCCAGGGAAGAAGTGCGATGGTATCGTCAGATGGAACAGATTGGAGCTAGCATTGAGGTTGAGCGATAAGAAATTGCATCTTAACGTTGAGCTGGAAGACGAGACTGTGGCCATTGTCCATGAGCAGCGCTGGGATGATGTACGACTCAAACCGACTCAAGAAACCATGACGGCAATTCCCTGACTCTAGAACAGGTTTTTGTATGCATCGCAACAGGACTCTAGAACAGGTTTTTGTACAGTCTCGTCATCACCAAAGATTACAAGTTCTATAGTTCAAATAGCTTAAGACTCCGAAACACTGAAAAGGCAGCACCTCCCTCTCTTCTATCTCACAGGAACTGTCTTAAGCACCCAACAAACATCACAAAAACACACACTTTCCGATTATCATCTGGTAGGATAGGAACTGGGAGGCACCGGTTGGTGGCAGTTCTTGGGTGATATATATCAGTCGTGCTCGACTGGCTATCTCCTTGACTCCCGTCCCAGATTCGACATGGCTTCTGAGCCCGTCCATCCATCGTCTCCATCCACAGATTGTACTTCTCCTAGCATCGAACCAGGCATAGCAGTCTCTGAAGCAAGGGCAGGCAGTCAGAGCCAGGGTCCAGGGCCCTCCTCTTCTCCGGCCGGCTTTTGACTTCTTTTCCACTCGCTAATCGCACACAACTAGCACTAATCTTGCCACTAAACAAGTCTCCTTCTCCTCCCACTCACCTTGGAAAGAAAAAAGATGTTGGCCTGGTAAGATGATAATTGTTCTCTTAACAAGTTGCTGCTTCCGGTATGAATGAACTCACAGACAGCTTTACTACCACTTTGCTCTGAATTTGTTTACACCGAAGGAAAAACAGGCAGGTCGTCTTGGGCGGATAGTGATCTGTCTGAAGAAACAAAATGGACACCCTGGCTGTCCGTTGACGACGAATGCCAAGACTGTTTGGTTCTTCGATCGAACCACCTCACCTCGCGTCAATTGATTGGGTTTCTGGATTGCTTTGTGTTGAACGAACTCACAAGTCACGAGTCAAACTGATTAATCCCCCACTGCAGACTTGTGGGCGCCACGGCTTGGACCTTGGCTGCAACTTGCCAATATTGGAACGTGGAAATTCCGTAGCACGACTGCTCTCGATGACGGTAACATTAGGATGACGAAGTTGCATGTCCTGTTTGCGTCCAAGAATGAAGATGAATGTACTCTATGCAATGCAGTCCAGGGAAATTCAGATGAGAAATTGGTTGGATGTGATCTCGAAATTCAGAAAAGTGAAATTTCAAAAACCAACCTAGCTAGATGTTAGTTTTTTTTTCTTCCTGCAAAGACTCATACAAATCTTTTACTTGTAATTTAACACATGCAAGGTTCTACGTGTTTTTTTTATCTCTCCATGCATTGCCCTTTGACTAGCCGATGTAACTGTCATTTGGCCTCCAATGTTGCACGAATCTTCATACACATGAGAAGATGAATTGTCGCTCCATACACAAATAATTGTGCAAAAACTCGTCCGACTAGAAGAATCACATAGGGCAACAGCCACAGAGAAACCCAATTGAAATCGGGTCAATTTGAATGGTGAATACATCAAACTCTTACAAAATTCTTTAGCAAGTTTATTAGAGCCAGGCTACAAAGCTCCAATGCACACATACATTAAGGTACATGAAAACATATAAATCCTGTAGGTGTTGGATAAGTAATAAATGGACTTGCTGATGATGCATGCTCAAAAAACAGATAGATTTCTCCAAAAAAAAAACTAAAAGCCCTGCAAAAGGCACCAACAAATACTGGCATCTCGGTTGACCTTGGTCTCATGCGATCAACGGTTGAGGCGCCGCGCATTTGCCGGTCTCAATCCCGCAGATAAGAGCAGAGAACTGACACTGTCTGGCATTGTATACCATGCGCCATTGGATTTGATCGCTTAACCGGGATTTTTTTTGCCTCCATTTCTTCCTGGTGGCCACATTGCGGCTGCACCTGTTTGGCTGCCGCAGTGCTGCCTAAGCGCGCCACGCCTAACTCGAGGCACCTGTTTGGTTTGGTCCCGTGTTTGCGGCAAGGTGTGACATGGCCATACTTTGCGGTTGATCCTTAGTTCACTTTTACCGCATTAAGCGCCGCTAGCTGTTAGGCGGGGCGTGCTTGCATTTTCAAAAGACTAGCAATAATCCTAGCTAATTTAAAAAGTACACGAGGCTAGCTAAAAAATAAAAAATTTCCCACAAGCAGAGGTAAATCAACAGACTCTTTAAAACTGCTGAGCGTGGATGGAGAGCGCGCCTGGCTAGACAAAGATACCTAGCGAAGGGGAGAAGATAGCTAGCATAAAAAATAGATATCCAGTTGGCTAGTCTGTTCGATGCAATTTTTTCTTTCTTTTCTCTTTTTTTAGCTAACCAATGGAGATGCTCTAGCGGCAGCTAAGGGATCATGTATCTTGTCACACTAATTATGTGCAGAATCTGTATACCACTTATGCATTTTACTTTGTTTTTTTACATTGTCTTTATTTCTTAATTAAATTGGATATATCCGATGCAATGGAGAGAAGAATAGTTGTCTAGAATGGTGGGACCTTGTGTTGTATTTCATTCATTGATTGGTCATTATCATGGGATCAGTGCAATTGAATGCTACAAAATGCCTTGCAATATACTTTTTATGTCCCACAATACAATGCATTATGGCTTTTTTAGATACACAGTAAAAGCGATGCACACCTAGATATACAATCTAGATACATAGCTTTTATTGTATATCTGAAAAAACCAGAATGCCTTGTATTATATGACGGAGGGAGTATACGGCACCATCCGAGAGACAATGGTAAACACTATATATAGTCATTGTTATCTAGTGCTATCCTATACGGTTCCCCGCCATCCATTTGAGTTTGGCACCACATACATAGAACAACCAAATCCATAATAAACAAAAAGTGCAATAGACCTAAGGAAAGACACAAATATACTTTTTTGTTTGGTCCATATGAATGGAAGGCGCCAGGGAATAGCTGACTTCTTTGGTGTCTCTTGATTCGCCTGTCTTGAGCCTAGTGTTAGCCCAGGCTCAATGGTACACGCGGTAGTGCTGCCCCAATTTATACATATGCACCACCGCCAAACACCTATGTCATACCAATATGTGGCCCCACACAATGGCAGAGTGATATGGAGAAGAAATGATGGTCTCGTTTGACGAAAAATGATGTTTAGATAGCCAGTTCTTTGCAGTATCGATTTTGTTCATGCCACAAATTATGTAGCATTATGCATGCTACAATGCAGACACCGAGAAAGAAGCACTGATCATACCGAGTTCTTTGACAGATTGTACACGAGCTAAGGTCTGAAAAAAAACATAATGTTAAACACATAAAGTACGTGTTTTCAATTGTATTACTTGGCCCCGTGTAGGAGGATCAGTAGCACACGGGTTGTTGGGAACATTCCTTGCATTACATCTGGCCGACATCTGCAAGATGATTATTATTCGTAAATGCGTAGAAATATACATGTCGTCCTCGTCCGGTCATTCTCTCAGGGTACTTCTGAGGTCATCTCACCCGGCCAGCCACGCTCACCAATCACTTGGTAGCACACACCTAATAACATTATTAATAGCTACACTTTTATTCGATATACTAACACCACTTCCACTTGTGTATATATAGAATATAGTATATATATTCTACATATACTTGTCCTTCTGACGAGCCATCCGTGGTCTCCAATCGGCAATCACGCACTAGCTATGTGACGGAAATAACAGGAGCACCGACGGTTCGTCCTATTATGAATAGAAGGCATCACGGAATAGCTTACCGCAGCCGTATCTTGTGCCACTTATTTCGTCTGTCTTGGGCAGCCAAGTCGGCCAAGGGTTAGACCAAGCCTAGTGTTCCTAGCTGCAACGCAAGGAATGAATGTAATAAACTCGAAGCAAGGGCATTGTTACGCGCAGTCTCTGAAGCAAGGGCAGGCAGTCAGAGCCAGGGTCCAGGGCCGCCCTCTTCTCCGTCTTTGGACTTGTTTTCCACTCGCTAATCGCACACAACTAGCACTAATCTTGCCACTAAACAAGTCTCCTCCTCCCACTCATGACTCACCTCGGAAAGAAAAAAGATGTTGGTCTGGTAAGATGGTAGTTGTTCTCTTAACAAGTTGCTGCTTCTGGTATGAATGAACTCACTGACAGCTTTACTACCACTTTGCTCTGAATTTGTTTACACCAAGGAAAAACAGGCAGGTCGTCTTGGGTGGACAGTGACCTGTCTGAAGAAACAAAATGAACACCATGGCTGTCAGTTGAGGACAAATAATGCCAATTGCCAAGACTGTCTGGTTCTTCGATCCAGCCACCTCTGCACCTCACACGTCAATTGATTGGGTTTCTGGATTGCGTTGTGTTCAACGAACTCCCAAGTCAAACTGATTAATCCGCCACCGGAGACTTGTGGGCGCCACGGCTTGGACCTTGGCGGCAACTTGCACGGGGCTACGTGCCAAAGATTCTCAACGATGATATTAATAATGCACAGATTGGAACGTGGAAATTAATTCCGTAGAACGACTGCTCTCGAACGACTTGCACAGTTGCACCCTTTGACGTACGAGCCGATGTAACTCGTCCAAACAAAGGAATCATACGGGACAAAGATCAAACCCCAACCCAAAGTAAAATGTGTTTAGTCTCCGTGTTAAATGCACCGAAGAATGAAGATGGATGTACTCAGTGCAATGCAGGCCTTGGCATGAAACTGTAGACATATATTAAGAGCAGAGATCGAGCAACTCTCTCATTATTCTCATCCCTTGAAGAAACGCCGCAGATAATTAAGAGCAGAGATCGAGCAACTGCTTTCTTAGCGAAACATCAGTCTGGAATTGTAAAGCCTCATGCGTGGACGTACGCTGACTTTCTTACGTACGTGTCTGTCGAAACAGAAAATTCTATTTCATATGGCATATACCATCCACCATTTCATTATTATTCGATCGCTTCACCGGGGGAAAAGGTACCAGAAGAACTTGATGTGAATTGGTGATATAAAAGATAAATAAAACAAGGTTCATTACGTTACGGCTCTTGGTAATCTCGAGAGAATCGATAATACTCAATGTAATCTGGAGCCGGGTTCACACCAGGATCCCTCCGCGCCTCTCGGTCCCATCGCTGCCGAAGTGGTGTTATTTTTTGGCCTCCATTTCTTCCCGTTGCTGCTTCCACATTTTGGCTATGTACTACTTCCTCTGTCCCAGAAAGAATGCAACCCTCGTTTTCCGAGGAGTCAAACGATTTCAACTTTGACCAAGTTTATATAAAATAGTACTAACATTTATATCTTCAAATAGATTTAGTATAAAAATACAATCCATTATTAATCTAATGATATTTATTTTATATCATTAATATTAGTGAATTTTTTGTATAAATTCAGTCAAATTTGAAGTTGGTTGACTCCTTGGAACGCGAGAATTGCATTCTTTCTAGGACGGAGGGAGTAATTATGTATTTAACCCTAATTTTTCTTACATCGTCTTAATTTCTCAAATTGTACAATATCCGACGCAATAGGATCAGAAGACTTTGAATGGTGATCTATGATTGTGGGAGCTTTATGTTTTTATTCATTCAGGCATTATTTAGAGCTGGATCAGTCATATTGAATGCCACAAATGCATGGCAACATACAAGATCACCAACCGAGAAATAATAGGCCGAGTAATTCAAGAAGTTGCTAGCAATATATATATTTGTTATATATCTACCGCTATCCCTATATGGTTCCTTGTCGTTCCTTGAGTTTTACACTTTTACACCACATAGAGCAACCACGCAAATATGCAATCCACAAAAGTGAACTATAAGGCCTAAGAGAAGACAAAAATATACTTTCTTGCTTGTTCCATATGGATGGAAGGCGTCGAGGAATAGCCTACTGCACATATCTTCGTTGTCACTCGTTTCTTTGCCATGGACGGCCATGCGGGCCAAGTGTTAGCTCAGGCTCAATGCTACACGCGGTAGGGCTGCCCCAACCTACACATCTACACCAAGCGTCTATGTCACAACAATATGTGGTTCCGTACTGTGACAGAGTGATATGTAGGAAAGAAAAAATGATGGCCTCGTTTGACGAAAACGAGGATTAGATAAGAAAGAGAACTTGGGAGTATCGATTTCTCTTTCTCCATGTCACACATTCTGTCGTTTTTTCACATTATACACAGAGTATGATGAGTGCGAAAAAACTTAAACTGTACTGAAAAAACTCGATTATTAGGCGGGAATATTTTTTTAAAAGACGGAGATGAAGTATGACGAGTGCATATAGCTAGCCTGAGCTTTCCTACCGACACTGGAACCGTAAATTCTGCAGTACACGCACATGAACTCTGACTTTCCTACGTGTCAGTCCAAGGTCCAAACTGATTCGCCGCTTTCTTGTTTCTAATCGAAGCAGAATCAACTTTTGCCCGGTTCATTCACCGGGAAAAGGGGAGCAGAACGATGTGCTGCGACCCGCGATGCAGCCACCAAACAGCCAAACTTTTGAATAATCTTTTGACCCAAAGCAATTGCTCGTGACTGTAGTATGAACACGCACCGAAAAAGGAAAAACTCCATTCTTTCGAGAACAGCACATATATACTTTTCCTTTGAAGAAGGAAAGCAGGGATAGTCATCAAGCATGCATTGTGTCAAGATAGATTTCTCCATCTTTGCCATGAACAAACGGTCATTCTTTCCCACCACAATTCACTTTCACATGGAAGTGTTTTTACCAGCAGAAAATTTGTTTGATTGCGATTGAAAAAAAAACACAAAACTGCTCTAATTGCGGTCCTTTGGTGTAAAATTGCAGAAACAAAGAAAAAAAAATGAGAGAGAGAGAGATCACACGGCCCCTTCCACGTCTCCACCCTCTTCGTTGGAGTCTTGAACAGTTGAACTGCACTCTCTTTACTCAGCAGTGTGCGGTTGCAGAGGCCGGAACATTTCCGTTTTTTTTTAAAAAAAGCAGCCAGCTGCTGAGCACGAGTCGTCACTGTCAGCCATGTCATGCGGCGGCGTGCGTGCATATATATCGGTTAGTTGGCCGCCGTGCACGCCAACGCCGACGCGTGAGGAAGGAGACCGGAGGAACGACGCATCCACCGGGGCGCCAGCCAAGGTACGTATGATTCTCTTGTGACGGCCGTGAATCTCTCCTCATCAGCCATCAGTCCACGCGAGTCCCTCCTCCTCACCGAGCACGGTGCACCACCACGTGCGTGCTTGCTCATTTCCTTGCACCTGCCGGTTGCCTTGCCTTGGGTCAAAGCTACCTTATCCCTTCCCGTTCAATCCTGTTCTGCTCTGCACCCGGGCCGCCGCTTCCTTCCCCAATTCCGCTCACCTACTCTTGGCTTGCTCTCTGCTTTCAGTTCTGAGTTCTGATTCAATCTCTGCTACCAGCTTCGATCGACATGGCTGTCTTTCGGAGGACCAACATGTTCTTGTTGCTCTCCCACGGGCAACCATAGCATTTGTCTCCCAAAATCCTCTTTTTCCCCACGGTTCTTCATCTTTCCTCTTCGCGGTTGTTGAAAACTAGGTGAAGCTCTCCTATTTTTCAACGAATTTCCACTGGTACAGAGATTCACTTGGCAATTTGTTTCTTCCCCATCCCGCTTTCTCTTGATGAAATTCGCATGCTCCATGGCTTATTAATCTGTAATCCGTCCTGTCGTCATCATTTATTCAGATGGGGTGCTTCGCCTTCAAGAGCGGCAAGGGCAGGTCCAAGAGCCAGCCGGCCGTCGGCGCCAAGAAGTCGCCGGCCAAGTCGCCCCCGGCGTCCTCCTCCTCCTCCTCCGGCGGCGGCGGCGGGCAGAGGAGCAAGGCCTCGTCCGCGTCGGCGTCCACGCCCACCCGGAGCATCCAGGAGCTCTCCGACGAGCGGGGCGCGCAGCGGCTGCGGGTGTTCGACCTCGAGGAGCTCCGCAGCGCCACCAATGGCTTCAGCCGCGCGCTCAAGGTCGGCGAGGGCGGCTTCGGCTCCGTCTACCGCGCCTTCTTCCGCTCCGCCGCCGGCGGCCGCGTCGTCCTCGCCGTCAAGCGCCTCAACCAGCGCAGCCTGCAGGTCGGTCAGTCTCCTTCCTCGCATCTCCTCTCTCTCTCTCTCTCTCTCTCTCTCTCTCTCTCCGGGATTTCGGAGTTCTTCATGCCATGCTACATTTGGGCTTAGAACCGAATTTCACATGCCGTGTCAATGGTTGTTCACCAGAAAAACTTGACCTTTTTGAGGATTATGTATGAATCAGAGAATTTAATCACACTTTGGCAGAGTAGCACTCATGTGAAATGAAATCCCTACAAATTTACTGTGTTTTGTTACACCTCATCCTGTAAGAAAGAATCGGCAGTCTCATCAGAATTTTCTCTTTTTTCAAGAGCTGTATACTGGCTGAGATTTTTCAAGACCTATGTGTGGTCCACAAGAGGGCCATACCTCCGTGGGGTGTATCATGTATGGATATTACAAGTTTTAAAGCATTTTTTTTGCGTCCACAAACTGCCGAGAAGTAACAACACCATCGAGACTTTAGGCGCCCTGAATTATGGATCAAGGCCTAAAACAAAACTCAGAAGATTGTTGCTTTGCTGTGTAACCATTAGATAATTTGAGCTTCATGACATTCTTAAATACATAAATATTGGCATGGACAGCTTCAAAGAGAATATTGGTCCAACCAACCGGACAAGGACATCCACTGATGTCAGCCTCAATGGGAATCGTAGAACAAACCACGTGAAAATTAGTCAATATGGCATCACAAGTCAACCTATTAAATCATAAAGATCAGCGTCACCCAATCTGATCATGGCAATAATTAGATCCAAGTACATAAAATAATTTCATGAAGAATTTCAAGCGTTGAGCAGTGTTCCTTGACAACTAGTAGGTTCATCTTTTTTTTAAAAACGAGAATGGAATAGCATTTTAAAGTCATTTTTTTTTCTGATTTCAGGGTCACAAGCAGTGGCTGGCTGAAGTCCAATTCCTGGGTGTTCTCGAGCACCCAAATCTCGTAAAGCTGATCGGCTACTGTGCACTGGACTCAGAAGAAAGCAAGCACAGGCTTCTGGTCTACGAGTTCATGCCCAACAAGAGCTTGGACGATCACATGTTCAACCGAGCTCATCCTCCCCTTTCTTGGAGACTGAGGCTGCAGATCATGATAGGCGCCGCACGAGGCCTGGATTATCTCCATGAAGGAGTGCCGGAAGTTCAGGTTTCCCCAAAAGCATTGTTCTTTCTGTATGAAAACAATGAATGCATTCCCTGAATCTCTGAACTGAACCGAACTGATTAAACTGCAGTGATCTGAAACTCTGAACTGAACCATGTTGTCTTCCTAGCTGAATTCATCTGCTCAGAATTTCAAGAACACACAGACTAACAATTGATCAATATCTGATACACATACACGTCCTTTTGTTGTGGCAGGTGATCTACAGGGATTTCAAAGCATCCAACATTCTTCTCGACGCCGAATTCAAGCCCAAACTGTCGGATTTTGGCCTGGCAAGAGAGGGGCCAACCGAAGGGAAAACGCACGTCTCCACCGCGGTGAGTAGAGCACGCGAATTGTCGGTCAACAATGCGATTGATTCCCTGGCAGCCATGAATCTTGCCGGAACTTGTGGCATTTCGCAGCTTGTGTGCCAGTGCCATGACGTTTCTTGCATATATATACATTGCATTGCATTGCATCCGATGATCAGAAGTAACTGACTGACTTGGGTGATGGTGGTTGATGGGCTTTTTAGGTGGTTGGGACGAACGGGTACGCGGCGCCGGACTACATCGAGACGGGGCACCTGACGGCGAAGAGCGACGTGTGGAGCTTCGGGGTGGTGCTGTACGAGATCCTAACGGGGCGGCGGTCGCTGGAGCGGAGCCGGCCGGCGGAGGAGCAGAAGCTGCTCGGGTGGGTGCGGCGCCACTCGCCGGAGAGCGCCGGGTTCAGGGCCATCATGGACCCGCGGCTGGGCGGGAGGTACCCGCCGGCCGCCGCGCGGGAGGTGGCCAGGCTCGCCGACCGGTGCCTCGGCAAGAACCCCAAGGAGAGGCCGGCGATGAGGGACGTCGTCGAGGAGCTCGAGCGGGTGCTGCAGATGGAGCCGCCGCCGCCGGCGGCGGCCGCCGACAAGAAGGGAGGGGACGGCAGGAAGCAGCCGTCGGCCAAGAGGTGACGATGGCATTTGGTTGGGGACGGCGGCAATAGCAACATGGCGTATCAATTCCAAGTTTGTGTGTACATAGATTAGATTATAGAAGAAGTTGAGGTTTGAAACAGACAGTTTCTCTGTCAGAAAGGCTATATATATGTGAAGATTGGTGATTTCAACACACAAATCACCCATACAAGGAGGGGCAACACTCAGCTTCTTAAATCTTAATCCAACAATGCCATTTCACTTGTTTTCTAGCAAGTGAAGTGGGTCTTACCAAAACCACTGGATCTTTCTCAATATATGCAAGGAAAAGAGATCAGTGAATCTTGCAAGCATATCCTGCCGGTGCCGGGGGGCCTCGATCGCCACGAGCGCGCACGCGAGCGAGGACGGAGGAGCTAGTCCTCCGGGATGCCCCGGGGCCGAGAACCAGAAGCGCGCGCGTCGCCGGCTCGCCGCCGTACGTCCAGTGCAGCACCACGGCGGCCGCCGTGCACGCCTGGAACACGCGCAACAGCCGGCGGCGGCGCGCCATCGCCCCGCGCCAAGCGAGCAGGGGCTCGATCTCCCCCGCCACGCTACTGGAATGCCGTGCTCGGCCGGAACGCGCAGGTCACGGGAGCTGGCCGGCCGCCGGCGCTCTCCCGGCCGGCCACGCCCTCCTCGCCAAGCTGCGCGCGGCGACGAACGCCGGGGGCCTGGGTGGTCCGGTGTTCCATTTACAGTCTAGGGTGGACGGTAAATGAAATACCGACCACCCCTTGGGCTTCTCCTGGTCGTTGGATCCGCCTCGTACGGACACGATCGAGCAGATGAGATGCAGGCCGCGACTAGTCCACACGGTCCTCCTTTCCCCTTGACGACGCGATACGCTGCACCTGCGCCGGTGAGCCCCGTCGCCGACCAGGACGGGCGGCCCGCCGCCGGCCAACATCGCAGGCAGGAGGTCCGCCGAAGCCGGCCGCGTTCATCTATAGATAGCACGGGCACGCGCCGCTCCGATCCTAACGACCGGGCGGGCCGGGGCGTCCACTGCCGGCCTCATCGAAGAAGATGACCGCCGGAGCCTTCTACAGGCCGGGGGAGCCGGAACACGTCCTGCAGGAGGTGTTCGATCACAGTCGTCTCCGGCAACGGTGGCGGCGGTGTGACGGTCAATGGGGTTCTTGTTCTGGCGCGTCGACAAGGACCTCCACACGCGGCGGCCTCCATGGGGGGTCTTCTCGATCCACCTGAACCTGTCTGATGAGACATTTGGCATCACTGAGCTACACGATTCAGTAGACCCCGTGCTCCCCTCCCCAATGCATTTTCAGTAGACGAGCTGCACGGGGAGCTATGCGTGACGGAGCATACCGGTGAGGAGACGGCCGGTGACCATCTGGACGTTGCCGGTAGGAGATTGAAGAGCACGATGAGGATGGGGGCCAAGCTAAGGCCGGTGCTGGGAGGACGACAAGCCAGAGTCAGAGTCTACGACATGGCTACCGAAGAATCTCTTCCCCTTCCACATCCATCGGTACACGGAGAGTTTCGTTCGGATCAGTCATCAGTGGGTCTGCAACACTTGAAGCTCTTTTGGGACTTGACATGAAGCAAGCATCAAACCATCTATCGCACATCCATGTGTAAGTTCAAGCATGGAAGTACCATAGCGATTCCGTGGCGAACGCGGTGCTATGAGAGCGAAGGGCTGAACGCCATTCTATATATGTCGTCTTCGCCGCGCGCACGGGCGCACTCCGGCCCTGGCCTCGCCATCGGCGCCGCCGCCCGTTCTTCCCCGGCCGTTGCTGCCGCAGAGCTATCCCAATCGCTCCGCCACTCCGTCCAGCTCTGTCGGGCAACAGACGACGCCGGTGGCGTGCATAACGGGGCTGGCGCGGCGCTCTCCCGGGCGGCCACGCCCGCCTCCGTGAGCTGCATGCGCGGCGAGGCCGGAGCGCCGGCACCCTGGGGCGGTCGGTCCTTGATTTACCGACCGGGTGAACGGTAAACGAAATACCGACCAACCCATGGCCTCTCCTGGTCGTTGGATTGCCCATCGTGCGGCCACGATCAAGCTGATTAGGTGCAGGCAGCGTCCTCGCGCGCTGGGCCGCCGTTCCCCTGCATGATGCACCGCGCCGCGCCGGCGAGAGCTTGTTCCAGCGAGCCCCGTCGCCGACCAGGACAGCAGGGTGGCGGCGGCGCCGGGTCCTGCGTGGCCCGCCGGCAACATCACACGCAGGTGGTCCGCGCGGCCGTCGAACCTGGCGGCGCCCGGCGAGCTGATGTCGAACGCGCGCGACGGCGTCCACCGCCGGTCTCATTGGAGAAGATGACCGCCGGCGCCTCGTACTGGCCGAGCCGGAACACGTCGCGCTCGCGCACGACATGGTCCTGCCGATCGAGGGCCCTCGATCGCCATGAGCACGCGATCGAGCGACGGCGGAGGGGAAACCTCCGCCTCCGGGACGCCGTGAGGACCTTGGGCTGATGGGCGCCTATGACTTGTCGACCTCCTCCCTAAGGTTTGTCCGGCAACCTTAGATGGATCGATGTTATAGTTAATGGAACTCGAATCATGATATTCATGGCCATTAGCCAAATGACGATATCGCTCGAAATGAATATGCATGACAGCGCCATCTTTGCATAAGAGAGAGTAGGTAGAAATGATTCTGGAGCTTCAGATAACAAGTGTCTGCAAACTTGTGCATTACCAGCTAGGCATGAAACTTGAGACCAGCTAGCACATGTGTCAATTGCAGCATGAATTTCAGCAGACTCCCCCGCTGTCGCCCCCGCTCGGGCGACGCGGGCGGCGACCACCACCACCGCCGAGCCACACCTCTCCCTCCCCTCCCCTCCCCTGCCGCCACCGTTGCGGACCTCCAGGACGGCGGCGGCAGGGCCAATTCGGCCGGCGGCGCAATCTCCAGGGCGGTGGAGCGGCGTCCGATGGTCCCGTCGGCCATGGCGCAGGCGGCGGCGCGGGAGCACGGATCCGGTGCCCCCAAGGCCGGATCCAGCCGTCCCCTGGCCGGATCTACGGTGAGCTGCGGCGAGTGGAGCGGCGGCCGGTGGCGGCGCGGCAAGGGCTGCTGGAGGCGAGCGGCGGCGTCCTGGGAGCTGCGGCTCCACGGCGTGGGAGCTTCGGTGCGGCTCACGACGGGACGACGCATGAAGAGGCCGGCGAGCGGCGCGGAGGGACCGACGTGGGCGGCGCCCCACACGGTGGCGGCAGTGCGAGGAGGCCAGCAAGGCCGCGGTGGCGGCGGCCGGGGTTTCGGCGCCGGGGACGCTCGGGCCGGCAAGGTGTGCGGCCGGCGGAGGCGGGGGCGGCGTCCGGCACTCGGTCGGCAGGCATGCGAGCGGCGATGCGGCCGGGGCGCGTCTGCTGGTCCGCGGCCTAGCGCGTGTGGGGTCTGCGGCCGTGGCGTGTGCAGGCGGAGGTCGGGCCAGCGGCCGCGCGGATCGGGCGGGCGCGCGTGGCCGACGTGCGAGGACGGCGACAGGGAGACGAAGTTTCGGCGGCTGGTTTGTGGTGCTTCGACGGTGATGCCCCCCGGTTGAGGCGGCCGCTGCGGAGGTGTCGGCATGTTGCAGCGAACGCGTGCAGCGGAGGTCCAGAACTCCGGGCGTAAGCCCTCGCCGGATTTTTCGGGCGGAATGGCGGCGGCGCCTCCGGGCGTCGCTCTTCCTGTTGAGGGCGTCATTTTGGAGTTGTAATCTTCCCGCATGTTGTCTCTGGGTGAAAACCCGGTCCAGCTTCTGGACGAGCAATGGCGGCGTCTGTTGGCGTCGTGACCTCGTTGGAGGCATCCTCTCTAGAGACACGTTTCGGTTGTCAGCATGGCCGGCCAGCTTGCCAAGGCCGCTTCGGACCGGTGGTGGCAAACCTGTTGGACGGCATGAAGAAAGGGGGTTGCATACCTCACGTCAAGATGTCTGCTCTCCTGTTGGTGGCCGGGTGTCATCTCTTGCAGTTGTTCGGATGCTTGCAGCGTTTCGCGGCGCCTGGTGTTGCGTAGCAACCTCAGCGCGGTGCGGGACAGCATCGTCAGACGGCGCTTGCGGCGACAACTACCGGAGATGACTTGACCCGCAGCGTACCGCGGCGGTTTGTTTCAGCTCTGCTGAGCATACCCGGTGCGGTACAACGTCGGAAGATGGCGCGGGCGACTTTCGGTCTTCTGGCTAGAGGGCGGCGTCTTCGTGCGAGGGGGAAAGCAACGTGATGACTTCGAACTACGGCGGTGGTTGGGTGGCTTGGTTCAGTATCGGGAGGGCGGGACACTTCTTCTTACCGCCTCGACGGCGATCCTTGAGACGAGTCCAGAGCGTGGTGCCGTGTGGCGGGTTGGAGGTCCCCGCACACGGGAGAGGCGTGCTGAGTGGCGGGTTGGGTCCCCGCGCACGCGAGTGAGGCGTCAAACGGCGGAAGTGGCGAGGCTCCCACGCGTTTGAGCTCGTCCGGACTTGGAGTTTTCATGCCGTCGGGCGGTCGGTGTGGGTGAAGCAGCACTACGGCGTTGGGTCCTGCAGGGCAGTGGCCCCTTGGTGTGATGGTGTCCGCCCTTCCTGCTTCTCTATCAGCGCCGGACCGCTTCTGAGGGTCGATTACCGCAAGATTGTGTTTGTGGGTGGAAGCTGCAGTCGAGCCATATCTCCTCTGTCGTCGTTGTGTGTAGAGTTGGTCGTGTTGATGCCCCAATCCAACCGGCCATTGTATATTATTGAGCGGCCACCCGTGTTGACGTCACAATCCAACCGGGCGAGCATGTTGTTGTTTTTTTTGCTTATCTTTTCTGTTGCCTGCCTATGACCTCCCAGGGGGGTCATAGTCTTGTATTTTCTGCTATATCAATAGAAACGCACTCGTCGAGTGTCGTTCGTTAAAAAAAAGGTTGACGATGCACACGGGACGGACGTGGCCTGGTTGAAAGGCCCCCAAAGGCCAGTAAAAGGCCCAAAGGTCGCGTCTCCAGCCCATGGGCCGTGGGCTTGGCGAGAACCCCAAGCAAGCCCTCTTCCTCGTCGGCGTGGCCGCAACCTCCGGTCAGTGCAAACTTCCCCCCTCTCCCGAGTATCGCCGCCGCCTCCGGTCGTCGCCTCGCGGGGGAGAGCTCAGATTCCCATCCCTCCCAAATCCCAGCGGACGGATGCAGGCGAAGAAGCTGACGCTGCTGCAGACGGTGGCGGCCGCGGGAGTCTTCTCCGCCGTCTCCTGCTGGTAACACAGCCTGGCATATTCCGGCATCATATCCCCCCTTCGAATTCTCGCTCAGAGCATGCTTATATCTCGCAAAGCTCTTGTGCTGCTGCAGGTATGGCTTCATGTTTGGAAGGGAGTCCGCGCGGCGTGAGCTTGGAGGCATCATAGACGAACTCCGCAAGTCCAATGCCTCTGCCACTTCCTGTGAACCCGATGCTAACTCCAAGCCATAGCACAGTACGCTGATTTACCTCGATTTTGTCTGTGGATCTTGTTGAGTAGATGGAATAACCAGTCTTGGAGGCGGTTTTCTCGACTATACTAGTTTGCCCCCCTCCAGAATGTATATTCACCTTGAACATCTATTTTGAATGAGAAAACAAGTGAAATTTTGTTGTTTGGTTAAAGGGGATATGATATGATATTGATGCCTCTCTCCGTTGCAGTGTGACTCATTTTTTTTTTCCGACAATATGCGTGGGGTAGATCATATCGGTTCATGTTACTATTTAGATGAAGGGAACAACCCAGCAGTCTATAACATGATGTCTATACAGTCCCATGGGAAACTAATTTCTGCCTGGTTCACTGCCCTGTTTTGAAGCCATGGCAAGCAGGATTCACTGACCGCTCCACCACTATGGTTCAATCGTTGCAACCCACCAACAGCAGTGAAGGTAGCAATTTCGGAACCACAGTTAGCTGCTGACCATAACTCCCCTCCTAATGAAGACCTGCCAAATTCAGCGCGCTCATGCCTAGCTGCTCTTCCATATATACATATCATTCTCTCATCCTTCTCTTTTCATCCCGCTCATATCCCAAGAAGCTTAAAACTAAAGCTGAGTGAAAAGCGAGAGGAGATGTGAGAGTGAGAGACAGGTAGGATCAAGAAGTTGTGCGAGAGATCAAGGAAATGTTGGCTAGAGAGAGCCTTTTTGTCCTTGAGGGGCTGGATGGACGCTGGAAGCCAGGATGGCTAGCCGGCAAGGGGTGGGGAGGGGAGGCGTCAGGCAGTAGTGGAGATGTTTACTTGCCAAGAAATGCTCCCTAATCTGACTGGAGCAAAGTTTTCTTTGTCTCTTTTGCTGCCTCGCCGCTGTCGTTCGTTCGCTGAAGATGGAAGTGGGATTCCCATAATCCATCACGAGCTCAAAATGTCTAGCATAACGATGCGTGATCTAATGCGTCAGCAGCTGTCGGATTCTAGATCTTCAGAATGCTGCGCCTTTGTTAGTCAAGTCACACACCTGTGCAAATGAGTATTTCCTCTATTGTTGTGTTGAATGGCCATTAATTATGTCTCTGTTTTACATGTTTCCCAATCTATCAGACAGATTTCTTTTTCTATGGCCAATTTCATCTTACCAAGTTGGGGTTACATGGTGGTGGCTGATACACTTACCTTTCCCTGCATTTTTTTAATTGGGAGGGTTAGGGGATTACGGAGACCCAATCCTCAATTAAATCCCCACCGAATCTCTTCACTATTTCAAGGGGCTTGGACACCTTCATGTATAAGGAGATAGCTACCTGAATTTGACCTTATTAACTATAGTAAAGGATAGCATTGTTCTTTGTCTTTCAACCAAAAAGCTAGACCTTATGGACAATATTTGGCATGACAATATTGTTAGGTCAAGAGTTGGAATAATTTGAGCCATGAGGTTAGGATCATAAAGCCTCAAGCTTCTAAACAAACATGTATGGTAACCATAGAGCTAAGGTAGTAAGGTGGCTGGTGATGATGGTTATTGTGGCACAGTCCCAGTCCTAGAAGTTTTTTTTTTGAAAGAAACAGTCCTAGAAGTTAATGAGGACATTTGGTATTCATCATGTTAGGTTCTGTCCAATCTTGACCATATCACTGTGATGTTTCTTCTCGCACAAGTAGCACAGGTCAAACGGGTTAATAAGAGTTTACATGCATGGACTTTTGTGGTGATATCTTTCTTAAATGCAGGTCCAAGTCTGCAATGCCAAGAACAAGATTGTGTGTTCACCCGTAAATGATCTGGTTAGCAGTTAGAAATATTCACCTAGAAGAAATATTGTTCGAGGAAGGTATATGTTGATATAGGTTTCATGTTTCACTGAGGCTGCATCATTAATTTTTAGGAATGAGAGATAATATCTTTTGATATGTAAACGAGCATCCCACTCTATCTCGATCTTATGGTACCAACAGCAGTGAAGGTAGCGATTTCTGAACTGCAGTTAGCTGCTGACCATAACTCCCCTCCTAATGAAGAGCTCCCCCTTGGAACCGACCATGCCTCTTGGGTAAATACGTTCATCCTGAGGCCATTCAGCTTGCTCGTGCCTAGCTGCTCCTCTATGTATACATATACTAACCTTCTCTCCTCTTCTCTTTTCATCCCGCTCACACCCCCAAGAAGGCTAGAAACTATAGCTAGGTGAAAAGTGAGAGGAGATGTTGGAGTGAGAGGCAGGTAGGATCAAGAAGCTGTGATAGATCGGGATCAAGGAAAAGTTAGCTAGCCACGGAGCCTTTTCGTCTTTGAGGGGCTGGATGGACGCCGGGAGGCAGGATGACTGGCCGGCGAGGGGTGGGGACTGGGGAGGAGAGGCGTCAGGGAGTAGTGGAGGTTGAGGCGAGGACTCCACCATGTGACTGTTATGGAGTTTCTTAGTACGAAGCTACAACATGTATGTTAACCAAGGAACTAAGGTTGTAAGGTGGGCTGCTGCTGATGATCATTGTGGCACTGGTGTTGGCACAATGAGTGTCCCAGTCCTAGAAATCACTGGGGACATTCTGATTTTCATCATGTTAGGTTCTGTTCAATCCTGTTCATACCACCGTGATGTTTTTTTCGCATAAATAGCACATGTCAACCGAGTTAATAAGAGTTTACATGGATTTATGTGATTCTTTTTAGTGCCGATCCAGGTCTACAATGCCAAGAACAAGATTGTGTGTTCATCACAAATAATCTGCTTAGGAAGTAGAGGTGTTAACCAAGGAGATTGGTCGATCGAGGAAGGTCAAGGCAACTAGAATTATGTTTGTTAGGTTTTTGTTTTACTGGGGCCACATTTTGAATTCAAAGAAATGAAAGATGATATCAACTGATATGTGGCGTGAATACCTGCTCTTTCCTTGTTTATAAACAAAAAATATTGCACATCAGTCTTCACGCACGGCAGAACTGTTAATCCATCGTGCTGCCGGTACCATTAGTTTCATCACGTTATTAATTTATCAAGCTAATATCATTACAAAACCCAAAGGAACCATGGTGTCTTTCCCTTTTTTTTTAAAAAATGTTTGTTCTATTTTGCCTGTACAAACAAGGATGTTTGGTTTGGATATGGGGGTTTTATAGAGGGCCAACTTCTACTAATCTTGAATAAAAAAACTTCTACTAATCTCTCCCCAAGGGGAGGTGTTGCAGTTATCCTTTAAGGGGAGGATGGGTAATTTTCCCAGTTCTAAACGACACACCAAATGGAGATATGGATTCTCTTTTAGACTCTCTCTTAATTCTCTCTAAAACCTAAACAAGGGAATGTGATTAAAAAATCAAATAAACTCCCAAATGAATTTCCTCCGCCAGCTCCCACCACTAATTCCTGTCTCCCTTCTCATTAGTTGCCAAATGCACCATACTTAAAGAGTCTGACACACTTTACTCCACTGAAGCTGAACTTTGTGATCACACCGCGCGCGGTAAACCGTGGTATAGTTGACATCGTCCTTGCTCTTCAATTCAGTGTCTTGGTCTTTAGTGTCTATATATATGGGAGTAGAGGAGTAGTTGAGCTGTGGCTATGAGATGAGAATGTGCTGATGCACGCCGGGAGTAGCAGAGGAGTTTGTGCAAACGAGGGTGGGGAGGGGAGGCATCAGGGAGTAGTGAAGACGAGGCCTTCCCGATCTGACTGCTCGGAGATCTTCTTCTTGGCTAATGCTCCTTGTCTCCCTGTCGCTCGTTGGGGTAGGGAGTGAAGGCGTCAGGGAGTAGTGCAGTCAGGTACATGCTCGTTGTCGCTCGTTCGGGATCTGACGTGTCGGGAGGGGAAGGGAGGTGTTCAGTTTGGCGTCGGTGTTGTCAGCGATGTACGTGTGCACGTCCTGGCTTTCTCCGTGTATGTAGCTAGAGCAGTTAGCATATGACTAAATCAACGATGTACATGTATGTATAACCCAATGGCTGAGGTGAACATTCCTCGGAGCGGTTGTTGTCATCCTCTTCCTGCTCTCGTTGCTTACAGGTGTATCCTAATACCTCACCCCCAGTTCGGTATTCAACATGTGGTTGGGACAAGCTTGTGTTTGACTTGCATTTTGCACTGAAATTTTTTGCAATAATGCATTATTCTCTTTTTTGGTCTGCATACATAAGCTAAACGTACTTGTGTTAGGGGGGAGCTCGTGTTTGTTTACCTGGCTACTTATGAATTCGTCTATTGTGGAACTGAACTTCCTCTTGGACTATTATAGTGCTCATATATTAACTGTCTTTTGTGTAAAATTAAAAAGGTGTATGTGAACCAAACTCCATAGCAACTCGTTAGGTCGCTAATGTTACATAGAGGAGTGGGGGTGAATATATAGATGGTCCTAACTTCAACGAAACTTGTGCAATGGAATTAAATACTTGTTGACGGACACAAAGATTTACTTCTTCGAGCATTACTGCACATAGTACTCATAGCAATTGGCTTCTAGATTATACATTGTCGGTGATGTTCAATCTCTTGATGTTAGTCTTTAGTGAAGTTCAACCCATGTGAAAGTATGAGCGAATGCGGCTCGTGAGGATTTTCATGTATGCTCATCAATTATCCAATTGTAATATTTTTTTCCAATTGTAATCATCCGGGTATGATTTAATATGCTCATCAATTATCCAAACATCTTTGAGTTCAACATGTAGTGTGATGTCTTACGGGCTCATTTGGATTGGAGGAATTCCAATAGAAATGTCATGAATCCGAAATCCTCTATTTTGAGAGCTGTTCATAGAGTTTGGAACAAAGGATCTCACGTTTACCCTGCCTCTACATTTTGGAGGAGATAAAACAATCACTTCAAGCCAAAGTAAGTGTTCTATGGTTAGAGAGAAGCAAGCCAAAGGAAAGTAATAAATCAAGGAAAAACTTGCTTTCATCCATGTAGATGCGTTATGGTCATGCCTCATGCCTCTTGAAAGATCTGTTGTGAAACTCATTGTCAGCGGTTGGATCTTCTCACTCTCACGTCTCTCATGACAAGCACAAGAACACAAGTAGAAACTAGGCAAGACACAATATAGGTCTAGCTTCTCTTTATTCCTTTAATCCATATCTTACAATATGGGTGCTCCGAAGTAGGGATAGATTTTGATAGGAACCCACAACATAACCGGACAAGGATTAGAAGTCATTTGTCTCCCTTACCTTCTATGGTGGTTGGTCTGGTTAGATTTCTTTGAGAGTTCTTGTTTTACAACATTTCTTCTTTGACGATTATATTACCTCTTATGAATATACCTCATCAAAAACTTCACTTTGAAAACCTTAAAGAAACTATGCTATTATGGTGTTTTTTATATTTTTTTTATTTTCTCATGTTTGTGATTGCCTGCACAAGTTTCTAGGTTGAGATACCAGATATACCTTTGGAATATAAGTTTTCATTTCTGTTTCCCGTCAGCAGATGCATTTGAAATATATCTATCTTCCTAAGTACAATGATTCATTGTTGGCAATTAGTATTCTCTATAGCTGGCTGAGCTTGTAAGCTTCATTTTGATGCTTATTTGTCTTTTGGCATCTTTTATACTGAGCTGTCTTTTGATGCGTGCTTAAATATGGGTGCACTTTTATTCTCCTTTTGCTGTACTCCAATAAAATCCCATGGGCCCATCTTGACGACAATTCTTGATGAATCTATTGGGAAAATAAACCTAATACCTTTGAGAGTTTTTTTTTTCTTCCAGACAGTTCTTTACATTCGTGGACTTACGTGGTGATTTCTTCTTTTAATGCAGATCCAGGTCTGCAATGACAAGAACAAGATTGTGTGCGTTCACCCTAAATGATCTGGTTAGCGGTTAGAAATGTTCACCTAGGAAAAATATTGTTAGAGGAAGGTATATGTTGGTAGGATTCTGTTTCACTGAGGCTGCACTATGAATTTAAAAAAAAAGATGATATCTTTTGATACGTAAGCCAGCATCCCGCTGTCTCTCTCAGGCCAGTCTCAGTGTAAGATTTCATCACATGGTTACATAGACCAGAAATTAGGTAATTGTGCCAGATGAGTTTCATGGTGATGAAACTCCTCCCACATCCCATAAAACTCTTCACTCTCTCTCCTCTGTCACATCAGCATATTTAATGCCATGAAACCCTCATGAAATCCCCACTGAGACTGGCCTTATGGTACAGTGAAGGTAGCAACTCCTGAACCGCACACAGTTAGCTGCCGACCATAACTCCCCTCCTAATGAAGAGCTCCCCCTTGGAACTAACTTAACCATGCCTCTTGGGTAAATACGTTCGTCCTGTGGCTATTCAGCTCGCTCATGCCTAGCTGCTCGTCTGCACTACCCTTCTCTCCTCTTCTCTTTAATTTCATCCCGCTCACACCCCAAGAAGGCTAGATCGAAACTATAGCCAAGTGAAAAGTGAGAGGAGATGTTAGAGTGAGAGACAGGTAGGATCAGGAAGCTGCGATAGATCGAGATCAAGGAAAAATAGTTGGCTAGCCAGGGAGCCTTTTCGATCGTCTTCGAGGGGCTGGGTGCACGCCGGGAGCAGCAGGATGGCTTGCTTGGCCGGCGGAGGAATTGAAGAAGGCCGGGTGGGAACTGGGAAGGGGAGGCGTCAGGGAGTAGTGCAGACGAGGCCTTCCCTGATCTGACTGCTCTGGATTGTTCTGATTGGCTGACGCTCCTTGTCTTCCTATCGCTCTCTCGTATGGGTAGTGGTGCACAAGCGATGCAGCTCACGAGGATTTTCAACTCGAGCGCAGTACGGTCGCTAGCCCTAGAGGGGGCATGACCCATGACGTACGAGCCATACCGTACCATGCGTCATAATTGTTATTTTTTGTGGGAGGTCTGAAGTCATTCGTTTTCCGATCGATTGTAATAAAATCCGCGTGTGATTTAGTATGCTCATCAATTATCCAAAGACGACCTTTTCATTTTCATCAGTTCAACATGCAGTGCGTGTGATGTCTTACATATATAATTTACTTAAGGCTCATTTGGATTGGAGGAATTCCAATAGAAATGTACATGTATCAGAAATCCAGTTGTTCATAGAGTTTGGAACAAAGGATTCGTGTAGTTTACATTACCTCTACATTTTAGAGGAGATAAAACATTCACTTGAAGCAAAAGAAAAAATCCCTATGGTTAGAGAGAAGCAAGCCAAAGGAAAGTAATAAATCAAGGAAACACTTGCTTTCATCCATGTAGATGCGTTATGGCCAATTGGCCATGCGCTGTGCCTCAAATCGAAAGATTTGTTGTGAAACTCGTCGTCAGCCTTTGGATCTTCTCTCTCACGACAAGTACAAGAACACAAGTAGAAAACAGACAAGACACAATATAGGTGGAGCTTCTTTTTATTCCTCAAATTGATATTTTACAATAATAATAGGCGCTCCTCAGTTTATATACTCCGAAATAGGACTAAGTCTTGGTAAGAGCCCACAACATAACTAGGCTAGGATTATGAGTCATTTGTCTACCTTGGCTCCTATGGATGGTTGGTCCGGTTAGGACTCTTCGAGAGTTCTCGTTTTGCTGTGGATGAATATACCTCATCAAAAACTTCAATATGAAAATTCTAAAGAAACTATGCTCCTATGGTGCTTTTTTCCTTTTCTTTTATTTCTTCTGTTTGTGATTACCTGCACAAGCAAGGATGACTTTAATATGAAACTGTGAACAAAAAGTTTCTAAGGTTGAGATATATCTTTGGAATATAAGTTGTCATTTTCTGTTTCCTGTCAGCAGATGCATTTGCAATATGAGGAATTTTAAAATGCTTTGAAATATATCTATCTTCCTAAGTACAATGATTCATTGTTGGCAATTAGTGTTCTCTATAGCTTCTGGCTGAGCTTGTAAGCTTCATTTTGATGCGTATTTGTCTTTTGGCATCTTTTATACTGAGCTGTCTTTTGATGCGTGCTTGAATATGGGTGGGCTTTTATTCTCCTTTTGCTGTACTCCGATAAAATCTCCTGGGCCCATCTTGAGAACGGCAATTCTTGATGAATTTATTGGGAAAATAAACCTATACCTTTGAGAGTTTTTTTTTCTTCCAGACAGTTCTTTGAAAATGTTTTGGAAATATGAAGCAAAATAACGGGTGCAATCGTTTTCGTCTGTTCACTTTGGCCTCTTGACTCGTATCAAGATTTCAAGGAGCCATATTGATAAAGTCAGCTTGCTTTATGCTTCTCAGATAATCCAGTAATTTGATTAGGTGCACTTTTTGAATAAAATCAGACAGCTTGACTCGCCCTCCTGAAAGCTACCACTCTGACTGAGGCGCGCATTGCCATCTTTCACATTGGAGTTGGACAGGTCTAAAAACAGGGTCAGAATAGGATCAGATTGCTAAAGTGTAGCGATCTGTCTTCCTTTCTTACTTTTATCCTTAGTTTTTAACATGTTCTATCCGGATCCTGGTTGGGTTAAGTCCTACAGCAATTGATGTTATCTCCAAATTTATCTTGATCTGCTATTGTTTTTTCTTTCCTTTATACATGTGTTTTTGTTCAATCTGTTTATGTCAGATTAACATATTTTGGAAAATATTGCACATAACATGAGCATCCGGCCCCTTTCTCTTCTTTTGTTAAGTACTTTGCGAAAAGTTACGAGTCATGTTGCTAGAGGTTGAAAACAGTAAGATCAAGGTTGTAGGGAATGGACGATGACACTATCTAAAACCTGCAGCACCTCCAAATATATCACCGGCTGAATTTAAGAATGGGACTAGTAGAAGCTATATGAGGATCACTCTCTTGATGATGTGGTAATGGAGCAAAACCAACCAAAGTTTAACACGCTCTATTGCAACAGGTTAGAAAAAGAGCACATTGCTATCATGTAGAGGAATCCCCAGCCTTTCCGTCTGTCTTGCTCTCATCTCGTGATGTGCGCTCTTCACTCCTCTCCTTTGCAAGCACTTGTTCGAGTCTTGATAGGCCCCCTTGTCATTCTCATGGTGGTGAGCAAGGTCTGGAAGCAAAAGGGCCCATGACTTGCCCTTTTCTTTGCTGTCACGCTCCAGCTCTTGGAAGTTGGAAATATCCCCGGCCCAGTGGCATCATATTATTGCATTATTTGCATGTTAAGTTGTTAGCGTCATTTTAAATTTCTAGTATAGTCCCAAAGCATCCATGATCGAACGCGACAGATTCTCGTACATTGCATCGACTTCAATTGAACGCCTATTACAATTATTGTTTTGTTTTTTCTGATCTTCTGTCGAGCGTTCATTGGCTCCAGTCACTAAATATGTTCATGAGAGGTAGGAATATTTTGGAAGGAGTAGTAATTCTACATGAAACAGTACACGAACTGCACAGAAGAAACCAGAATGGAGTTATATTCAAAATTGATTTTGAGAAGGCATACGACAAAGTCAAATGGGATTTCCTGACACAGACACTCAGATTAAAAGGTTTCTCATCCAAGTGGATTGAGTGGACTAAATCTTTTATTTCGGGTGGCAGTGTCGCGATCAATGTCAATGACGAAATAGGTCCTTTCTTCCAGACAAAAAAAGGTCTCAGACAAGGTGATCCGCTATCACCTATCCTTTTCAACATAGTGGCTGATATGCTCACACTTCTAATCAATAGAGCTAAAACGAATAATCAGATACAGGGTGTGGTGCCCCATCTAGTTGATGGCGGCCTTTCTATACTCCAGTACGCTGATGATACAATTTTGTTCTTAGATCATAACCTGGAACAAGCTCAGAACATGAAGAATATTCTTTGTGCATTCGAGCAGTTATCGGGTCTCAAAATAAACTTTCACAAAAGTGAAATCTATTGTTTTGGTGAGGCTAAGAACAACGAAGATCAGTACAAAGAACTATTTGGTTGTAACCCTGGAACCTTTCCTGTCAAATATCTAGGCATTCCTATACATTTTCGGAGACTGATTAATAATGACTGGTTGAGGATCCAGGGGCGATTTGAAAGCCGCCTAAGCAGTTGGAAAGGGAAGAACCTTTCATACGGAGGCCGGCTAACCTTAATCAATTCAGTTCTTAGTAGTCTCCCGATGTATATGATGTCCTTCTTCCAAATTCCAAGTGGAGTTTGTAAGAAGCTGGATTACTACCGGTCTAGATTTTTCTGGCAGAGTGATGAGCATAAGAGAAAATATCGATTAGCTAGGTGGAGTACCTTATGCCTCCCACGGGATCAAGGAGGACTAGGGATACACAATCTAGAACTTAAGAACATAGCCTTACTCAGCAAGTGGTTATACCGTCTGCTTACAACGGATGGTACTTGGCAACAAATTCTACGTAATAAATATCTAGGGACCAAGCCTTTGGTTCAGGTTCAATGGAAAAGCGGGGATTCACACTTTTGGGCTGGGCTTATGAAGGTTAAGAATGACTTCTTCAAATTTGGCACGTTCACTATCAGAGATGGGTCTCAGATAAGATTCTGGGAAGATATATGGTTGGGTAATAGGACTCTTATGGAGCAGTATCCCCAACTATATAATATAGCGAGGAAAAAGCAGGATACGGTGGCTGAAGTACTTAGTACGGAGATTCCCAATATATCCTGGCGTAGAGATCTTATTGGACCTAAACTGATAATGTGGAATAATTTAACTGCAAGGCTGGCAAATATAAACCTTACTGACGAAGAAGATGAATTTAAATGGAGTCTGAGCCCGACATGTGTTTTCACTGTGAAAACACATTATCTGGCGCTGATTTACCAAAATGTACCAAATACAAATAAGAGATTATGGAAATCAAAACTTCCCCTTAAGGTTAAAATTTTCCTATGGTTTTTAAAGCGAGGTGTTATTCTTACTAAAGATAATCCGGCGAAACGAAATTGGAATGGCAGTAAGCAATGTGTTTTCTGTCATGAAGATGAAACCATTCAGCACCTTTTTCTGGAGTGTCGATTCACACGTATGGTATGGGCTTCGGTCTACGCGGCTTGGGGTTTACCTAAACCATCTAGTGTGACTAACATGTTTAATAGTTGGCTGAATTTTGTACCACCAAGTTTTAAACCTCTGATATTTGTAGGCGCGGCAGCCTTATGTTGGGCGGTTTGGTGCTGCAGAAATGCAGTGGTTTTCGATAACAAGTCTCCAAATTTCTTGCAGGTTATCTTCACAACGGCGCACTTGCTCCGCAGTTGGTCTATCCTTCAACGGCCATCATCGCGGGACAGTCTTGTGGTGGCGTCGCAGCGTTTGGTCCAAGCGGCCACGGTTATTTTTGGCCGGGCATATGGGTGGCGGTCTAGTCTTAGGATTGGCAGCTAATTAGGCCCGGAGTTTTGTGGAACATTATTTTTTCTTTTTGGCTGTGTGTCACTTGGCAGAGGCCGGGATCTTTTCAGGCGGATGTATCACCTCGATGTATCTAACTGAAAAATAATAAAGTATCCCTTTTCAAAAAAAAAAAGATATGCCCACCGGAAAAATAGTGCCAATGGGTGTTACTCCCACTTGCTCATATATGTCTGCTCACTTGCCCACGATATTATTCAACCTTTGGATCATCCTGGTCAAAAGTGCATTACTTCGTTAATATCTTTTGTAAACTGTAGCATCTGAATTCTGAAATTGTGACTCGGACACTCTGTGATGATCACTTCAGAGAGGATGATGTAAGGGAAAGAAAAATGCGCAACTTTGAAACATTCACACTTGTTCTCTCAAGGTCCTTGATTGTCCCTGTGAACTGTTGGTTTTATTTTCCAAGGACAAAAATGTTTGGCTAGCTGTGCCGCCTGTGATTGCTGCAAAGCGAAGGAACATGATGCCGCATATATACACAGGCTTTATTTGTATTGCAGCCACTTGAGCAGGCAAAAGGAAGTCTTTTAGCCTCGTGATTACAGAAACAGACGGCCGCTACGGTGAGTCATCTGAAAGTAAGATACACAGCGCATCATCAGAAGACAGAAGTGAAGGCTGAAAAGATCGATCTTTCAAAAAAAAAGGCTGAAAATATCGCGCGTATGAAATCTCGCGGCCTAAGCCCTGGTTGGTCCCTGTACAAAAGTTAGGCAGGTAGTACAAGTGATTTAGGACAAAAGATAGGATTGCCCTGCGGACTAATTGAAGGACAAGTGTGCATGCCGTGGCACCTCAATCCTGCTCTGAATTTTTTTTCTCACCTGTCCATTTCTGAAGTCACACCTCAGTGAAAAAGGTGTAGGAAGCTCAAGAACGAAGATGAACAATTCACATGGCAGCAATAATAATGTTCTGGTGGTACTAATTACATGTAGTCAGTCATGTAGATAGGTCATCACACAGAGTTGATTCATGCACATATATAGCTCTGTTATTCCTGCTCTCCTGGATCTCTCTCTATCTAGTGTTCGATTTGATCTCTCCCCTCCTCTCTCTTGTACAAGAGAAGAGATCATGCAAAGGGAATCATCCGTGCATGAACTCAGGATCGATGCCAAGAGAACAATACTTACATGCCTAGTGTGTACAAGCCTACAAGGCCAATCAACCCCTACTGATTACTGAACCTGCTTGCTAATTTCTGCGCCTGACTGCAAGTCTGCAACTGATCGATGATCGCTAGCTGCAGAAAATAATCACCTACTAATCCAGCGACGCACTCATGGCAGGATCGATGCGTGCAGCCGCGCTGGCTGCACGTGCAACGACCACCAATTGCCGACAGCAGATTGACGCTGATAGCTGCCTAGCTGGCTGCTACGGGGGGATTGCGCGCCGCGAGGTTGGCGATGGTGGGGCGGCGGCGCACCGCCGGCGCCGCCTCAGCCGCCGGCGACGATGAGGACGACGGCGCGCGCGTCAGGAGGCGGTGGCGGCGCGCCACCGCGTGGAGCGCCTCGTCCATGTCCATCTGCTCCTCCCTGCAGTCGTCGCTGCAGAAGGCGGCGTCCTTGTGCATGAAGACGTCGCGGTTGCCGGCGATGCTCCCCTTGCACAGGAAGCAGTGCTCCAGGTAGTGGAGACGGCGACTACCGGCCGCCGTGCCGCCGCCGCGCGCCTTCACCCGGAAGAACCTCGACTCCACCTGCACATACCGCTCCTCCTCCTCCATCGTCTCCATCTCCGGCACCACCACCGCCTCTTTCATGCTCGCCGCCGCCAAGTACTTCACCCGAACAACCCAGCTCCTCGATCTGGTTGTTCTTGGCAGCAAGGTGATCGAAGAGAGTGAGGACCTGAAGAACACTGGCTGGCCCCGCTAGAGGGACCTGATGCGTGCTGCTGCTGTGTCTATCTCAAGGTTTGGTAGAGGGAGCTGTTGGTTTTATACATGGTGTGCGTGCCGGGCTTTGTCTGTACGCGCGAACGGCCATGCCGAGTTGATGGAGTTGCGTAGGGCGGAGGAGCTGTGTCGCGAAACCATGGGTGGGTAGGGTAGCAGGGTCATGGAACCTGTTGGCGCGGCGTGTGCCCGCCCCGGGGGGGATTAATCTAACCTAACCTGCAGAGCCAAGTTGATGGATGGACATGCATGGATGCATTGCTCTGAATGAATGAGTACTACTGGAAATAATTAAATGGTCCATCATTTGGAAAGCAACAGGATAGATAGATCGATCACGATCAGGCGAATAACAAACAATTGATAAACCATTGCGCGCGTTGTTAGTATATTACATGATCATGATCATGTCTGCCCAGTGCCATTTGCAGCTAAAGTTGTAGCATGCTTGTCCCTGGAAACATGCAGAGGCTAAATGATAGTAGTAATGGTCAGTACTCAAGTATAGTGATTAGTGAGTACGTACTGCAAAACGGTTGAGATCGAGACCCGGCCGTCTCTGACTGGATCTGCTGCAGTTCCGGATCCTGCAGCTTTTTTATAGGGCAAGAGCAGCAAGTCGGCGGCATGGGCACAACTTGAAATAGACCGACCTGTCAGTGCCAGCCAGACCATCTAGTGGCAAGAACGTTTCATCAGTCCTCTGAGCTTTTTTTGATCTTGATCAGGACCAACCGATCAAGCAAACGGTAGCGCATTCCGGTGGGCTATCCTCTCTCTCTGGAAGGCCCACTAAACACAGCCCACAGCATTGTGCGGCCGCGCTTTGAACCGCGCGGCGCGACACGCGCGGCACGGCTGCCTTTTGCCACGGCCCACCGCTGATGGACGGACGACGAGGCGCCTCCTGGGCCGTCCACGTCCCCGCCGTGACCGATAGCGTGTCAGCCTCCTCCACCACACGGTCCCTGTCCCGTGGAGCACGCGCGGCGCACGGCGAAAAAAAACAAATCATAAGAATTTTCTTCAAACAAACAAAAAAAAATCCACAATAAAATAAGCAAGCGTGCGTGCCCAAGCCCAACCACTCGTTGCTCACGCTGACCCAGCAATGGACGCCGCCGTCTCCCTGCACGCCGGGGCGCTCCCGCTCGCGGCGTCCACCCACCCGCCGCCGCCCCACCTCGATCTCCACCACCACCGCGCGCTCCCGCCAAGGCTCCGCCACTCCTGTCGCGCCGGCGCCGGCGGTCGGCGCCCGAGGAGGAGGAGGAGCTGGACGCGCTGTTGAGGATGCTCGTCGGCAAGGGCAAGGCCGGGATGGTGCCCGACGTCCTGGCCGAGTTCGCCGCCATCTGCGACCAGCTGCTGCCGCCGGCGCGCGCGCGCCACGCCTACTAGTTATTATTCCACTCGATCGTTGCGGCTACCTCCAAGTAGGCATGGTATTGAACATTTGTACGATATGAACAACACGCGTGTAATGAATGTTTGTTCTTTCTGAAACACTAGTTCAAGTTAATCTGCTGCCCCGCTCGACGTCTTGCTCAACTGCCCATGCATCAGCATGTGTGGACATTGTCAGTTATTGTACGTAAGAACTGGGTAGGATTGTATATAGCGGCAATCAATCAATGAACGCCTGTACTGTATAATTGACATTGGTTTTCATACGCAAATTATTGCTTCGTACAATAAATGCCGCCCCATCACATCACATTGTTGAGAAGCCGTAGCATTTTAGAAGCAGATGCTGAAGCCTTGGGTGCTGCAAAGAAAGAAAGCAGGCAGATCATATCCCAGGAGTTTCTAAATGAGGTCGGATCAACTGCCTGCAATGCAACCAACAAACAGAGATGCTGGACCCTGTGATGAGCCAGCCAGCCACATTATGCTTAGTGACAATCTCATCATGCCGATCGAGTAGAATATTTGAGTCGTCATCAAGGCCACCAATTGAGAAAAAAGACGTGACCAGCAGGGAGGTCCTGTCCTGCTCCTGCATATTACGCGTTGAAATTAAAAGAAGCAGTTGGGGATTGCACCGATCAGTCGACGTATGCTATGCAGCCCATCTCTCCACCCAATCAGATCAACTTTTATTTTTCTGGCCCACTTGCAAACCTAACCGATGGGCTAGCGTCATGCGAGCAGTGATTAGGTTACGAATTGCGTGATCCACGATGATGTCTGCATATCTTTCCTGCTCTTCGTCCGGTTCCTGTGTTGGTATATGATGACTATAGAAGAGAAATGTCTTTTGATCTATTATGTTATGTCTAAGGATAAACTAACCGCCAATAAACTTAATGAACTCTGTTAATAATTGATACGACGGTGGGGAAGACGCAGCTGCTGGGCCGCTTCACCCGGGACGCCTTCGTCCTCGACTCCAAGCCCACCATCGGCATCGAGTTCCAGACGCGGACCGTCGAGATCGCCCGGAGGCGCGTCAAGGCCCAGATTTGGGACACCGCCGGCCAGGAGAGGTACCGGGCCGTCACCGCCGCCTACTACCGCGGCGCGCTCGGCGCCATGCTCCTCGTCTACGACGTCACCAGCCGCCGCACCTTCGAGCACGCGGCCCGGTGGGTCGCCGAGCTCCGGGCCCACGCCGACAAGTCCGTCGTCGTCATGCTCATCGGCAACAAGGCCGACCTGGCCGGCGGCGCCCGCGCGGTGGACGCCGGCGAGGCGGCGGCGTTCGCCGAGGAGCAGGGGCTCTTCTTCTCCGAGGCGTCCGCGCTCAGCGGGGACAACGTCGAGGGCGCCTTCCTCAGGCTGCTGCAGGAGATCCACGCCAACGTGTCCAGGAGGCCCCTGGCGGCGGACGATGGCGTCGCCAACGGCCGTGGGCACGCCGCCGGTGACGTGCTCATGCTCAAGGGCACCAAGATGTCGCTGGCTGAAGAGATGTCGATCATGGAGACGAGCGCCTTGAGGAGACCAAGCAGCTGCTCGTGCTCGTAATCAGTCGTTGAGCATAGAGCTGATGATCAAGGTTGTTTCAAGTTTGGACATGATGCATGTTTCACAGCAATCTGCTTGCAATGGATCATCATCATCAGATCAAAAAGGACCAACAAGTTCTCACAGGCTTGCTTCGTCATAGTTACTGATTTCAGTTGTCAAACAGTTCGCGCTCTGAAAGGAAGCCCCTTTAGCAGATATTAAAGGGATGTGACTGGCCAGTAATAATAATATAATCACAGACAAAAAATTGAGAAAGTACATTTGTGAACCTGGAATAGAAGAGCCCCTTTCTTCATTATGTATATTGTCTACCCTAAAATTGCTTAAAAATACAAGGCAACAAAAAAAAACAGTACTTTAGCCAGACAACCATGGAGTTCTGATAACTTTTGGCCCCAGACACAGAATTCTGAATCAACTTATACATCAGTGCAAGCTTGCCATTTTGCCAGCTGCAATTAGCTTCAAAAAACCGGTGCAGCCTCGCCACGCAAAAGGGAACTAATACACATGCTGAACCTTCGCAAGCTGCACAAGAAAACCTAACGAAATCGAGGTAATGCTTCTGTTTACTCCGCTGCTGATTTTCATGAGATCTAGCAAAAGGATTAGATTAAGGTGAAGCAGGCTCTTGCGGTTCTGACTGACTGTTCTGAACTATTCGAGACATCAGCTTAGATATCTCAAAGATTGCGCTCTGTACCTGATCATCTTCTGAATCAGATGGCCGAACCCACAAGGGTGACTGTAGCCCCGAGCTTGCAGCTTTCTTGCCCTTTCTAGATGTCGACAGGGCTCTCTCCAGGTCTGACTGTCTCAAGGGTCTAGGTTTCTGAAACAGAAGTAGGAAGTCAAGAATCAAAACCAATATAAGATGGTTATATCAACTTCACCAATATCCAGAGATAACAGCATGGCTCTAATTACTGAAGCAGGTAATGAGTAGTCCAAATAGTGATACTATGTGAATTTTATCCATGAATTCAACATACTCAGATCAACAGATAAGTCACAGAAAGTAATGATCAACAAGTTTTTTTCAGGTAATGCTAGTAATTAGCATTCATGAAAAATGCCACAGAAGATGTTAAACTAATTGTGGCAAATACTACTGAAATATTAGCGCTGAGGTTGTTAGTTTAATGAATTATCAGAAGCAGAGATGAATGTTGTAAACAACAGTATGAGATCTTGTATACCAACAAACCGAGTGGAAATAGAATGAAGAATACTCACATCTAATTTCCTCCCAGTTTTCTCGCTATCCAACAGCTCCCTGATAGGGAAGAATGCCGCCTGCTTGCACAGTTCTAGGATATCTGATCCAGTGAAGCCCTCACACAATCTTGCGATGTGATCATAATCAATATTAAACTCAACATTTTCACCCTTCAATACAACCTGAAGGATCTTGCTCCTTTCACTCTGAACAGGAATTCCAATTTCAAATATCTGTGTAAAGCGCCTGAGAATGGCCTCATCTAACTCAGAAGGCCTGTTTGTAGCAGCAAGGACCATCACACGAGCATTCTCTGCAAAGGTATATTTATAATTAAATATTGCTCAGTAATATCTACCGAAGTAAATTTGCACAGTACATATTTCTATATACATGCAGTAACTATCATTTTTCCAAAATAGCATCCGCTTGCAAGGAAAATTTAACATGGTTCACAATTCATCATGGCAAATAAGTGTAGCTGTAAGCTGATTTTGTAGAAGATAGAAAGTCAAAGTATCCCATATGTCAAAGGCTATCATTAATTATAGTTTCTCTGAAGTAAAATCCTTTCAGCATATAGAACTTTTGGAAACATGCTTACTACGACACTGGCATTGCTTATGGTTAGTATCGCAAACATATGACATACGAAAATCACAACATCAATAATAATATTAATCTCATTAATAGAGACCCTAAACAATCATGAGTAAAAACACAGATTATGAACATTTTGTTCTCATGTAAGCTAGCTCATTGATGGCAGCAAGATTGCTGATTGAAGGCATCCCATATGACCATTGACGTTAATCTCTAGACTCTAGTAAGGGCACAGCCACATAGGTATCATATATATTAAGTAAAAAATGATTCATAGCCTCCAAACCCAGTCAAAACTTACAATCAAACATCCTTGTTTGTTCCATGAAACAAAATCAGCCAAAATAATGAAAAAGATAATTCATATCAATGAACAGAAAAAAAAACAGACAGCAAGTCAGCAACAGGTCAATAATTGGAAAACTATATCAGGAACTGGCCTATGACTACTGTTTTCCCTGGAATCAGTTCTTATAAATATTACCTCACTATATTATCCTTATTTTCTTCACAAACTCATCCCATTGTTACTATCATCCAAGGCTAAAAGAGCTTAAATCAGATAAACAGATCACAATAAGTCATAAGCTTACATAAAACATTGATATTGGCTTACACAGTAACTGGTGTGCTGTTGCTCATTGCTATTGGCTTCTAAAAGCGAGCTTTGGAATGTACTGGACTCGATTGATGGCAAACAGTGACGGAGCAGGGTAATGATAATTAGAGGGGAGGGGAGAAAGGAAGGAGCCTAAGCCAATTCAAAGACCAAACACTACAATATGAAAAATAGCACCATGAGGGGGGCCATGCCCCCTGTCAGTCTCCCTAATTGGACAAGGTTTTTCATTATAATACAAAGGGCTACCGACACTGAAAAAACACCAGACTTTATATTCAAGACATAGCCATTGAGCACATCATGAAGAGAACTAAGGAACTCTGCTCCATTCCTTCGCTAATGACACACCACAGCCTGGCTTCATCTTTGATGTCAAGCAATAAGGAGTTCAGAACGACATTAGGTGACATCATGTAATCTTACAAACACTATTCTAAAACTTAAAACACAGGGCCACGTGACCCCCTCTGCTCAACATAATGTAAGTCTGCCCCCAAATTCAATGTAATTTTGCAGGCACATCAATTTTTAAACTTAAAAAATGCACTAAATCAGTTAGAAGCAATAAAAATAGACAGAAGTTGTGGGTGAACTAGCAGGACCCCTGTAAATAATGTTGTAGGCTTAATTATTTTCCTAAGAAATAACCTTAGAAGGTATTGGTTATCAGATTTATTTATGTTACCACCGTTTGTATTGGGCACTTATTAAATTATGATTATGCCTCTTGTGCATTCATAAAGAATCTTCATAGGGTAAGTATTTGGTTTTATATGTATCCATACGAGTAGCCTACGCAATGCTTCACATCATTGTCAACTAATATTGTACATGAACTTTCATGGCAGCAGGCAATGGATAAGAGCACTCACGATCTGTGGTGAAGCCGTCCCAGAGGGACATGAACTCCGTCTTCATATTAGTCATGGCTTCATGGTCTGTTGTCCGTCGCTGCCCCAAGAAACTATCAACCTCATCGATGAAGATAATAGCAGGCTGGAGCTTGTGAGCAAGGCTAAACACGGCGGACACTGCCACAGCAATAACATACCAACTGTATCAGCACATCACATATATACCCACAAAAAAGCAGTAAAACCGGCATTGATTCTAATCTAAACTAGTTAAACTTCTATAGTGGACAGCTTACGAAACAACAATGAGGTAGCATGTCAGAAAAGAAAAACAAAAAATTGTTGCCTCACCGAGCTTCTGCGCATCCCCAAACCACTTGCTCATGAGATTGGAAATCCTGACATTGATGAAGACGGCGCCGGACTCCCTGGCGATGGCCTTGGCGAGCATGGTCTTCCCGGTGCCGGGCGGGCCATAGAGGAGCACGCCCTTCTGGGGGCTGAGGAGCTTCCCGAAGGTGAATAGCTCCGGGCGGCGCAGGGGCAGGATGACGAGCTCGTAGAGCGCCTGCTTGACGTGGTCGAGGCCGCCGATGGAGTCGAACTCGACGTCGATGCTGTCGGGGTTGATGACGTCGCACGCAATCACGTCCTGCGATGGTTTTGATTCGATTCAATTCGATTTGGGGAGGAGAGGCCAGAGGATTGAACCCTAGATGAGGGGGGCGGATGCGGATCGGGCAGGGCGAGGAGACGGAGACGAACGAACCTCGTAGGGCGTGGTGGAGACGAGCGGGCGGCCGAGGCGCTTGGCGATCTCCTTCTTCTGCTGCGCGGCCTTCTGGGAGGCGGCGCGGTTGGGGTCGAGGTGGCGGAGGCCGGCGAAGAGGACGAGGCAGCTGAAGGCGGCGCTGGCGGCGTAGAGCACGAGCTCCTGCACGAACCGCGACGACTCCGACGGCTTCATCGCTGCTGCCTTGCTGCTGCTGCTCCGACCGGGGCGGGGCGGCCGCCGAGGAACCCAATCGCTGGCTGCTGCTGCTCCTGGCTTGCGGCGGAAGAAGGATTCGTTCGATTCGTCGCTCGCGGGCGGTGGGGAAAAGGGGCGCCGCGGGCGGGCTGGGTGGATTGGGGAAGAGGGCGGAAGGCTTGTGTTGTGCTTGGCTTGGACTTGGAGGAGGGGTTTGTGTTGGGTTGCTTTCCTTCCTCCTCCCTGCCTTTTGGGGATGCTTCTGGAGTTCTTTCTGGTTCTGAGAGGCGGAGAGGGGATACGCCTCACGGTAGACAGGCCGCCATTTCCATCCAACAAGCCCATCTGGTGCCCAGCCCATTTAATTCAAGAAGGAATCCCCACATTGCAAGCTCAGCCCATCAAGCCCAGCACGCACGCCTGCCTCGGCGAACGGCCGCCGCCGGCCTGTGCTCGCCGAGGCAGTCAGCCGGAGCAAGAGCCCAGTACCTTACTGGACCAAATTATTACGGGGTTTCACATACAAGTACGCTGTTTTCACTGGCACATCAACGATTGTCCATGACCTATAGAAGTACGCTGTTTTTTTTTCTCTTTCATTTCTATCTTCTTTATTTTTAGGGTATTTTTTATTCCAATCTCCATACCTAATAACCATATTAATTGGATTAAGATTTTGTACATTTATACGTGCTTTATATTTTTTAACTTAGTTAGCAACGTGTTAGACCTAATTATACTAACTGGATCCTTATAGGACCTGTTTGGTAGAACTCCATCCGATTCGATTCTCTATGGAGTTGATTATCTGAGAGAAATGATTTTATGGTTAAAAGTAATTCTATTTGATTCTCTATCATAGACTTTTAAAATCATGATGGAGAACCACTTCACGGAATCAGGGAAGTTATTTTTTCAACTCCCAGCCTTTTAGTTCATTTCAAAGAATCACTTCACAGAACCGGCAGAGAATCTCACCTCTCTGTGGAAAACTATTTGGCAGAGTTACTTCTGGATTCAAAAAAAATCAGCTCTAACAGCTCTACCAAACAAAACCATAGTATCGATCGGGAAATGTACAGATAAAGTTTCACAATTGCTACTAATAGCCATAGTGTCAGTAGCGACTGGAACTAAGAGGCCGCAGTGTCTGCCTTCAAACTTTTCAGGGTCCATGTAGATGGAGCTGACGTTCCCAATCTCAGTTTGGAGAAGAAAGCTGCTAGTAGAGCCTACCGCCTACCGAACACAACGACCCACAAGCCCATCCATGTGATCGGCAGGCGGCGTCGACTTTGAACTACGTTACGTACACCACCAATCCAGTGCTCGAGATCTCTGGCTCTTTCTTGCCGGCCGCGTGATCTTTCTTCGCAGTGCATGAATATTTAGGTGTTTCACACCTACTCTCAATGGACACAATATCCAGTTTGATCCACTCCAGGCAGAATTAGAAACGATATGATGTTGGTGTGTCGGCAGCAGTGATCGGCACAGCTGAAATGTCGTGACAGATCGAGTTGATGATCGATCGATCGATGGATACCGAGACCACACTTTTAACTTTGTCATAGATCGAAAAGAAAAGGTACACTGCTACCTCGCTAGTTTGACTGGTGCATGTGCACGTACGTACACATCAAGCTGGTTGCTGGGGGATGGGGTTGCACCGTTTTTTCAGCGTTGCTACTGTACACATGTATGTGACATATATGTGCCCATCGATCGATTGATCAATCCATCTCCAGCATATCTCAGTCAGCAACAAGCAGTGTGTTTGCGTGAGAACAAGGAGGGCGTTCGAGACCGAGCCACTTTCTGAACAGAAGCGAGCTGAGAGAAACTCCTGTCACCTCGACCAACTTTCTGCTGGCCTAGCTTGAACGAAGAAGGTCAAATTATTGAAGTTCAAGTGGAAATGCATGTCTATCTTCTCATGCATATATGATGCTACAAACATATATGTAGGTCCAAGTTGCCAACTGGCCATGTCTATAGCAAATATTTTGTGTAGTATTGAGCACACGGTTTGAGTCCCAATAATTGTTCCATTAGGTGTTTATATACTTAATTTCCAAAACCAAAAATTGCAAAAAGGTCCAAGAAGTTGCATTGACGATTTAGTTTTCCATCTTATACTCCGTATATAAGAGGTTTTGTTCCCAGCAGGTAAAGCCTAAAGATCTACCCACTTGGTATTTATTTTTCCTCTGTAATTTCACAACAAATGTTTCAATATTACCTTTGTTTCAATATTACCTTCTGTTTGGTTTCAACCGTGTCACCTATCAGGCAATGGGAGGATATGCTCCTTTGGACCGTGCCCGTGTTAGAGAAACCAAACTCTTGTAATAAGAGAACCAAAAGGCTCGTGCTTCCTTCTCGGTTGTTGAACTATTTGTGGCAGATGCTCAGCTTCATTCGTACTTGGACAGAGAAAAACAAATAAAGATATCATATGCTGTCAACAACTTATTATACTAGAGAGGAAAGAGATCGGATTGAACTTCTCCAAGAGAAGAAGAGCATATACACATACAAATGGTCAGGCAATGCGACAGCCTGACCCCACGGCATTCTCAAAAGGGCTTTTGATAACATATATGCGTGTGCAACACCAGCACCGAAAGAAACCATCAGGCTATGTAACCATTACCTGTCTGCATGCTCGTGAGCGACGTAACGTTAGGTGTGTCTTCTGAAGCTGAACAGCATATGTGTGTGCCGAAATTCTAATTCACGTCCATATATATCACACAATCACATCAGCTCTCGTTAACTTCCTTGAACACACCGCACATTGCGACACATATGTTCATGAGTTAGGTGTGTCCTTGCTAGCTTCTTTTTCCACGACAGGCGGACCGGAATTTCATTTTCAAAAGCTAACAAAACAATTACAAGATTGTTCCTCCTTATAAAAGTTTTCTCGGCTATGCTAAATGCCGCATCCTCTGCTATTTCTGTCTCTCCATAGAATTAGGGTGTGTTTAGATCCCTGGAAAAGGTAGTCGAAAAGTCGCATCGGACACTGTAGCACTTTTCGTTTGTTTGTGGTAATTGTTGGCATACCATGACCTAACTATACTCAAAAGATTCGTCTCGTCGTGTACATCAAAACTATGCAATTAGTTTTTATTTACCTACATTTAATGCTCCATGCATGCATCATTTATTATATTTAATGTTTCGATGTAATGTCGATGCGATGAAAAGTTTGGGAAGTTTGATTGAAACTAAACACACCCTTAATCAGAAACATCGATTGTCCTCAACAATATACAACTGGAAGCAGGAATCGTCAGCTCAGCCGCCCAGTGCTGTGCATGCAATACATGCAAGTTCAGCGCGCGGCGCGTCGGAGACTCGATCTGACAGCTGAGGCCGGATGAGTAGGGATACTCGCGTCAGTGGACGCGTATGCGTGTAGACTTGCGTAGGTAGAGAGATCGAGAAGAGAGAGATGCTGGCAGATGGCAATGGCGACGTACACGTACGGGGCCCGGCCCGGAGCGGACGGAGGCAGGGCATGGACGATGACTGAGTCGTGGTCACATCGGTCGGCCGGCCGCTCAGCTGCTGAGGACGTGCAGGGCAATGCCGTATCGTATTTCATGGATTTCACTTTACTTGTCTTCTTCTTCCAGCTCTCGCTCGACCGGTCCACACACACACACTGACTGCTGCTAGCGGCCGGCCATGGCGTGGCGTCGTCCTCTCTCTGCTCTGAGCCTCTGATCCGTCGTGTCTTTTACTACGGATCCAGTAGCGCTCGTCTTCTTGCCAACCAGGCATGCATGGCCAGGCCGCCGCCGGCCGGACCCCCACACCATTGACCACGCACCCGGCCCTTCTCTCTCTCTCTCTCTGTCTTTCTCTCTCTTGATCTGATCTCAATCATGTCCTTCATCATAAACTCCGCATTTAACCTCGTGTCTGATTGAACGGGAAGGAAACCGATGATGGATGGTGAAAACGAACTGAAAAAGGGGGAAGGGGAAAGGCGTTTCAGTGTCGTGGCTGCATGTTCCCCGGCTTTATAATTGCTCACTTTGAGCCTGACATGTGGGCTACAGGGGCAGCATGGGTGTCAAAAAAAAAATTGCAGTAGCACCAGATGGCTTTTTTCTAGGCCTAGAAAAAGGTACGTAGTACGAGTAGTATGTAGTGGTGCACTTTTTGAATCTTATTTTATTCTATAAGAAGAACAGCTTTTTGAATCTTGACTAGGGCACTCTCTATCTGATTGACTATACACAATTATACTTGTCTTTCAGGCATGAGACGGGCTTCTGGGTTGTAATTTTGGTTTCACACTATATAGAATCTGAAAATAATTAAATAAATAGGTGGCACTAACTCTTTTGAAGAAAAAAACTCAGAACTATATAGCTCGCTTTGTTATGATTGAGCTTAGCTTAGGGATGTAAGGGCTTACACTGCACAATGGGTAGTTCTGGGGTCATTGTTAGTTATTTTCTGTTTTTCTTGCTGCAAAACCCGGATTATTAATTCGTTTAGGTGGGTTTTGGGTCTATTCATCGTTGAGCAAAGGAAAAAGGCATCTCATTTTGCCTCCAAAATATCAAACGGGATCTAAAAAAACACAGTCTACAAATACATTCCTGATAATAAAAAAAAAGAAAAGGCAACCTTGTGATAAATAGTTCCTACCAATGTTACATGTTTTGTGTTTGTGCTCGTTAGGACGAATACAATTTGAAAGAATATACTCCTATATGAAAAAACAAACATGCACATACTTTCTAGATAAGCAACACATAACTATCTGAGTGATAGCATGCATCTCTATTTCGTCTCGGAAAACAAAAATACATCCATTTCGAATCCTCATTATAAGGGCTTCAAGGGAAAGGAAATGGTACCGTGATGGAGTTATAAATGGGTACATATGCAAATAGTTCCAAATCAATGCCAACTTATAGAGCTTATTATTGTCAAGATTTTTTTTCTAAAAAAAACTTTAGCAACATGATAAATCAAAATATGTATATGATAATGGCCTCATAAAAACTCATGGCAAATCTACTTTAATATCATCATATAGCTTTGTATTTTTTTCAATGCCTATATCTAGAAATGCAAATGAAGAACTTTCTACATATGCTTGTTTCTATGTAATAAAGAGGTCATAAACTACTAGCAGCAAAGCAAAATTGGACTGGTGCTATAGTACAATAAGTTTGGCACATCTAGGTTGTCACACTGCACTGCAGATGAAGAAAGAAAAGCAGGGAGAGTAGGCCGGGGTGGGTAGGTGAAGGTAGCAATTCTTGTGGGCAGAGGTCCACCATAACTCCCCCTCCTAATCAAGACCTCCTTCTCCTCTTCTCTCTTTCCCCAGTCCAGCACACCTCCCCCTTGGAACCAGCCGTGCCTCTTGGGCAATTCCCTTGGTCGTGCTAGCTGTGGTCTAGCTGCTCCATATAAACATACCCTTCTCTCCTCCTCTTCTCCCTTCATCTCTCGCTCAGAGCCCAAAAAAGCCAGAAAATAAAGCTGAGAGAAAAGAAAGAGAGGTTGTGAGAGTGAGAGACAGGTATATAGGATCAAGAAGCTGTGAGGGATAATAGAGATCAAGGAAAAGTTGGCTAGCTGGAGAGAGATCAGGGAGCCTTTTCATCTTTGAGGGGAATGTTGTCTGGCTCGGGGGCGCCGCTCTTTCTCTGACTTGCCCGGCCCCTTCTTCCTCCATCTATCTCTTGGAGATCAAGAGGAGATGAACAGGATTTAGAGGAGATTGAGATGGGTGTAGATCTCGGACCAGGCTTCATTCCCCCCAAAAGTAAGGGCTCCCCCATGATGTCCTGTCTGCTTCCATCAGAGCTCGTCCCAGCTGCAGCAACTTGCTTGCTGCTTCCAAATCTGAATCGAGTAAGCGGCTAATCTGCTGAATATATGTTGCGCTTGTTTTTCCCCCCTCTCTGCAGTTTTCTTTGGGTAGATAGATGGATAGATCTTGTGGCTGGGTGTGGGCGTGTGGCATGGTGAAGAGGCTGCTGCATGAGATGCAGATTGGTGTAATGATGGGTGGGCATGACTGCATGACTGACCAGTGGCCTGTTGCACACATACCCATGGCTAGCTCATGTGGGGGATCTTCTCTCCTCTCTTTCCTTGGTAATAATTAGCCTGTGATGACTGCTGAGGGAGAGGAGATGAGGAAAAAGTTGCCATCATCATCACCTGATTAAAAGGCAATACATCTGCTTCCCTCTCACATCCCATGCGCGCGAATCCTTCCTCTGAATCTGATGGTTGGAGGTGTATCCATTCAGGTCTAAATCCTTTGCTCCAATCCTCATCTCTCTGTTTAGTTTTCTTTGTTTCCGACAAAGTTTCTTGTTCTCTTTTTTTTTCTCTTAACTTATGTTTGCTTCTATACTCTAGAACTGCCTTCTTATATGCATTACAATATTTTTTCTAGTTTATGTACATGGCTATAGCTTAGATGAATATATATAAGAACATATTAACTGGTTTTATTTATGTATTCTAGTTTATTAGGAATCATTTCTGTATTATGTTTTCTCTCTGTAGAGCAATGGGATTTTCAGTAACAAATAATAACCATGGAACCACCATGAAAGGATTTAACACCATGCATGTATAATTGTAGCTATGCACGCAGCACATGAAGATTCAGAAGGAACCCAATTAATGACACCGTGCAGTGTGCAAGTGGGTTTTGTCTTAACACTTCATCTCCAAATGTACGTTGAACTGAATCTGTCATAGCTTCCACTTTAGGGGAAACATATATGGCATGTACTACATTCTTATCTTACTTGCATTGGTGAAACTATTTCTTGCATCATTTTAGAGAACCAGTGAAATTGAGTTAACAAAGATGGGTAAAATAAATTGTCTATGATTTGTTATTGCTTAACAAAATGATCAAGATAACCATTTCATATATATACCAGCTGGCACTATATATTATAACCTACTGGTTACTGCTGTTAGTGTTGCGTATTGTTTGCTCCTGTGAATTTGTAGAACACAATCTACGAGAGCTTGTCATGCATGACTTCCTACCTTATATTATTATGAAACATTAATATCTAATTATTGAGATGTTACTCCTCCAGAACGTAATAGCCAGATATGCTTGCAGATCTTGTCCACTTCAGTATTTGTATGTCAGAACCCCTCAAGAGTCAAGAGTGGCATTGACACCGAGATACATTGATGTTGGTGTAAAATTGTTGCTATTCAATCAGCTAGCTCTGACCTGCATCCTGTTTGAAGCCTTGATGAACTCGAGATGGCTAGCTAGCTTTCCCAAGCATGTTGTACTATGCTTATTATTTTTTGTGTCGAGATGCTTTGGAGAGACCTGGCTATACCTACTGTATATGTTAGTGCGTGCTAGAGCTAGCAGAATGGTGTTTCCAATGCCTCCAAATCCCTAAAGATTCTCTTGCTATGTCGAACACAATGTCTTGCACTCTTGCTAGGATTTCATCTCCTCTTTTTAATTGCAGTTTTGGTGCTGTGATCTGCTTCTTGAGAAAACGGCTTTGCGTGCCTGGTTACTTGTCACTCTGAATTTTTTTTCTCTGTAATGCCTGCCTTTACAAATGATGCATTCCGTACTCCTTTCCATTTCACAATGCAACATTTTCGTTTACCATTGGCGGCATCTCTTATGTGTGATATATATAGCTCATTGTCATAAAATCCATGTGATATATAAGAACGTGTTTCCGAATGTGAATCTAATGGGGGTAAACTGTCCTGTGCAATCAAAAAGGTCCTAGCTTAATTGTTAGCCGGAGCTTATCAAGTTTAATTAAAAAAATGGAGTAGTACAACATATGTGCCAACACAGTGGATTAGTGGCAAAAAATCAAGGAAACCCCAAGCGACAAGTAATCAACAGCCGCATAGTACTCCTGAAGTTGCCATAAGAATGCAGAAAAAATAAGTTGCTAAAGTACTCCGAAATCAATGTGGACCGTTGATCTAACGACATATTACCTCTTAGGAGGTAATAATTATAATAGAGTTTTAATAGGAAAAAGTATAGCATGAGGTGTGATAGAACCCCCAAGTTCGTGGCGCCTGTGTTACAATTGGTTGGCCGTGCGGTGCATGCAGGTGGCTGGGCATGTGCGTTTTATTTTTTTAAGATCATGTTCATTTTTTTTTGACAGAAGATCATGTACATTTTGTGTGGCCATATGCTGGCTGCTTGGACGTGTCGGCCGCGTTACTGGCCGTGTGGTCTTTTTGTGTGCCTGTGCAGATTTACTTTGTGTGCCCGTGCATCACTGGACCATCATATGGCTAGGCAAGGGGCCAAGATATATATTTCGATGATGCATCTAGGGGCCAAAATTCTTTGTGTGCCTCTGCGTCATAAAATGAAAAGTTTACGAAATAGTCAAATACATATATGCTTGTCTATATTTTCTTAACAATAAGAAGGAAAATATTAATTGTAATGTACGTAGATGAGAAAGACATAGCGGAACATCCATGGTAAGTTGACCCTAATATTTGTCTCGGAGTTTCTTGTTAGACTCTGCTTCTGCTCCTTTTTTCAGATTAAAAAAAAGAACGTGGCCTGGTGTGCATTTATGGATACGGAACCGTCAGCCCTTCAGAGGAAGGAGCAGATAATGGAGGCAGGGGGCGCTATATGAGGCGAGATTACCGGGTGGTGGTTACCTTTAATTGTTTTTTATATAAAAATCAACGACTAATGATTAATGTTGGGTCTTACCTCCCAAGAGGTAAGAGAAGTCAGGATAGAGTACCTTAGCACGGCCCGAAAACATTAGATATCACAATCATGCATATTCATTCCGTCTTTCTCTTTAACAAGCAAGTAATTGCCAAACTAAATGAAAATGGACCACACATCATATTCATATATTATCATATATCTGCACATCGACATCCACACAATTAATCAGTGACGGGTCGACACTGGCAAAGTACACGTTGACAGCCAGTCTGGCCAGACACTGATCAGCCACATTACGCTGCTGCATTCCAAATTTACGTCAGTCTGTCCAGCCCAAGCTAGGGCCAAGGACATGGAGGAGCCCTTTCTGCTTTCTACACGCATCCGTGTACTATACCTGCCTGAGACATGCCTGCCTGCATATATATGAGCCCATGCATGCATGACCAGTGACCATACGGCGGGCAGCATCTTTCAGGGCTAGCTGCTCTCTCTCTACTGCTAGCTTCTTTCTTCTCTTGACGTGAGGGCTCATGCAGAGACCGAGACGATCGATGCAGCTAGCTGCAGGAACACCACTCACCAGTCACCATGCATGCATGTCAGGGAGCTAGCAGATGCTGGTAGGAGTAACAGCTTCCATATCTATGCATGCATGCCGATTCGGATTCGATTCGGCTCATCTCATGTCACCCAACACACTAGTACGTACAGTCGCCTACGCTACGCGCTTTTTCCTTGCAACGCCAACAGCTTCTACAGTTCTGCCTTTGTTTGTTTCATCGGCTTTTGTATGCTGATGAACCGGCTAGGCTTACAGGCGGGCCGGCAGGAATCCAAGTGCAAAATAAAGTGCTTGCAGGTGCAGCAGTAGCAACAACAACGCTGTGAGAATATCGAACGCATACAAATGTTGATAAACATGTTACATGTGTTACATGCACAGCATTGGATATTTGGATAGAACACGAAATGTGCACGTTCGCCAGCCGTTGAGGCATGTGGCCATGACTGAAAGAAATCGAAGGCACATCGTTGATTCAGAAAACTGCCGGAACATAACAGCAGGGAAAAAAATGTGGAAAATACCGTCAGTACTCATCAGACATACCTGAAGAAAGAACTCTAGGTGAGGCCCAACAGATACTTGCCAGCCAATTGTACGTTTTTGGCCCAACAAACTTCGGAGCCGCGCCCGCCGTTTGGTTCGTCTCTGCGATATGGGCCGCACGCACAACTTGGGCATAAAGAATTGGAAAAAGTCCATCTTACCTCCCTCATCTGTAACCGAAGTTTGGTTTGGCTCCTCCATTTTGAATACCGGGTAAGCGACCTCCCCCATCTTACAAAACCGGTCATTTTTCCTCCCTCAGTGGTTTTGGATCCCGGTTTTGACCGTTGACTTGCCATGTCGGATACTGACATGCGGGCCTCGCTTCCGGGCGGCCGTTGCTTCCCGTCGAGCCGCGCAGGCCGTGCTTGCCGCCCGCCGTCCTTCGCAGCTACAAGCCACCTCAGCGCGGGCCCCACCCCCGGTCGTTGCTCTCCGTGCGCTGCCGCTCCCTGCACGCCGCGCCTGGCCCGCCACCTCCGCCGCTCGAGGCCGCCGCCCGCCCGCCCTTGCGGTTGCCCACGCGTCTCCGCCTCCGCTCCGACGACGACGACGATGACCAGCTGCGTCACCGAGGATGAAGAGGAGCCCGACACCGCTGAGGTCAATGAGAGGTTGAGCTCCTAGAGCCTCCTCGCATTGCACGTAGAGGAGACGGGGGAGGGGACGACGATGGCGATGGCGATGGTTATGTGCCCGCTCGAAGGGCGCGGTGATGGCGATGGCGATGCATCCACTCGGAGGGCGTGGCGATGACGATCCACTTTCCCCATCTTCTTCCTCATGACAGAGCGCGCGCGGCCATTGGTGACGATGGCTTGGGTCGACGGTGACGCGGGCGGCGACGACTCCGCCTTTGCAGCTGCGGCCTCGAGCGGCGGAGGTGGCGGGCCAGGCGCAGCGTGTGGGGAGCGGCGGCGCACGGGGAGCAACGCCCGGAGGTGGGGCCCGCGTCGAGGTGGCTTGTAGCTGCGAAGGACGGCGGCGCGAAGGGCAGCGGGCAGCAAGTACGGCCTGCGCGGCTCGGCGGGGAGCAACGAGCGGCCGGAGGCGAGGCCCGCATGTCAGTATCCGACGTGGCAAGTCAACGGTCAAAATCGGGGTCCAAAACCACTGAGGGAGGAAAAGTGACCGGTTTTGTAAGATGGGGGAGGTCGGTTACCCGGTATTCAAAATGAGGGAGCAAAATCAAACTTCGGTTACAAATGAGGGAGGCAAGATGGACTTTTTCCTATAGAATTCGGTGAGGAGGAACTTGGGCCTATAAATTTCTATAGAGGAAGAACTCCCACCGAAAGGAGAGAGGTGGTCAGCGGGTGGTCGTTATCTGAAATGCAGACCATTCTGAATTGGACTTCAAATCGGCGATCCAAATGTCCACCAGAAATTCTACAAAAATGGATATGGATTGGTAATGTAGGGACTCATGTCCCCACAAAAATTCGTATCCAGAAAAATTCTGCAGAGGAAGAACTGAAAAAGAGAAATGTCTTTTGGGGTGGTCGGTATTTCAAATACCGACCACCCCCTGTTCTATACTGAACTCCAAATCGGCGACCGAAATGTCCACAAGAAATTCTACAAAAATGGATGACGATGGAGATGGTAGGGCCGCTTGCCTCCACAAAAATTCAAACCCAAAAAGATTCCGGTGAGGAAGAATTGAAAAGGAGAATTATCCTTGGGGTGGTCGGTATTTGAAATACCGACCACCCCTGGCTCCAGCATTCAAGCGCATCCCCGTGTGAATCACATCCATAGAATTCCAAATGGGCCGCCCGGCCCTAGCCCGATGTGGCCCGGCCCGACGCGGCCCGGCCCTATAGAGGCCCGATGGTCTTTCGTGCTGGGCCGGGCCAGGCCGCCGTGCCGACCTGGCGGCTAAGGCCCGGCACGAAGGCCCATTTTTCGTGCCGGGCCGGCACTACGGCACGGCTGGCCCATGGGCTATGGCCGGCCCATCGAGCCTTGCCAGCCCGACGACGGCGCGGCCGGAGCAGGCGGCCACCGTGGCGGCGGTGGAGGCCGGCAAGGCCGGAGCAGGCGGGGGTCGAGGCGGACGGAGCAGGCGGCCGCCGTGGCGGCGGCGGAGGCCGGCGCGGGAGCAGGCGGCCGCCGTGGCGGCTGTGGAGGCCGGCACAACGCGGGAGCAGGCGGCCGTCGTGGCGGCGGCGGAGGCCGGCACAGCGCGGGAGGCCAGCTCGGACGGCGGAGATCCTTCCCACTGCGGCGGGCCACCGATGTGGCGTGCAGCTCGGCGGCGGGGAAGGGGCTGGCGCGGCGTGCAGCTCGATGGCGGGGAAGTGGCTGGCGCGGCTGCCGGCCGGAGCAGGGGGGGCGGAGGAGGAGCCGGCTCGACGACAGGGGAGGGGGGCCGACGCGGCGGCGGGGTAGGGGGCCGACTCGGCAGCGAGGCAGGGTGTGGTGGAGGCGGGGGGCGCTCGGGAGGGGGAGGGGTAGAGGTGAGGAGCCAGGGGAGGGGCAACTGAGGGAGGGGGTGAGGGGTGAGGGAGGGGATAAGATTAGGGTTTTTTAGTGTATATATACGTGGGCTTACAAATCAGATCGGGCCGGCCATTTTCGGGCTGTGCCTCGGGCCGGCACTACGAGCTGAGGAGGCGGCCCAGGCACTAATACCCCTTCGTGCCGGGCCGGCCCAAGGCACTATCGATCGTGCTTAGGGCCGGGCTAGTGTCGTGCTTTTTAGGGTCGTGCCTCGTGCCGCCCATCGTGCCCGGCCCATCTGGAATTCTATAATCACATCGCCGTGCCAAATTTGAGCTCAACCCCGCCGATCAGTTTCCGACGAGGGAAGCCATGCGTGTTCTAGGCACTAGAAGAGCGGAGGAGAAGAAGAGGGACATCGTGCTCGCGCGACGCGATGGTGGCCAGAGCAGGCGCCGGCGATGTCGCGCCGCCGTGGCTGCGAGAGCGACAACGGCGAGGACGGCCGGCTGCCACCGCGGTCTGCAGGGAGGCGTGACAGCAGCGTGCGGCGCCTGCACACAGCCGAGCTCATGCGCGCAGAGAGGCCGCCATGCATGTCGACGTGCGAGGCGCGCCGCAGTCTTCATGGCTCGGCGGTTGCCGGGAGATGCGGTGGCGGATGCGGCGGCGCCGCCGTGGTCGCAGCGAGGAGGAGGCCGCCCGTGACGACGAGGCGACGCAGGAACCACCAACCTGGGAAGCTGAAATCGTCAGGCTGCTGCTTGCCGCCATCTCCTGCTGCGTCACGTTCTTGTTTCTGAACCTGCTGTGCTTCTTCAGCTCCGCCATGTAAAACCAACCACAGCCTCCCGCTGCCCGGCACAGCCAGCCGGAGTGCATGCATCTTGCATGGATACCACTCATCTGCGATCCGATCGCCATCAAAATTTGTGCAAAGATTGGTGGAAGATGACCTCACGAAGCTTCTTCATGCTCAAATAATCTGTAGAGGAAGAACTCCAAAGGACAGGTGCTCAGGGGGTGGTCTGTACACTGGACTTCAAGTGGGCGATCCAAATGTCCACCAAAAATTCTAGAAAAATGGGTAGGTATGGAGCATGTAGGGATGCATGTTTCCACGAAATTTCAGACCAAAACAATTTCTGGTGAGGAAGAACTAAAAAAGAGAAACACCCTTGGGGTGGTCGGTATTTCAAATACCGACCACCCCCGTTCTATACTGTACTCGAAATCGGCGCTTCAAATGTCAACAAAAAATTCTAGAAAAATGGATAGGAATGGGAAATGTAGGGCCGCATGTCTCCACGAAATTTCGACTTCAAATAATCTCTGCAGAGGAAGAACGGAAAAAGAGAAATGTTCTTGGGGTGGTCGGTATTTGAAATACCGACCACCCCTGTTCTGTACCGTACTCCAATCGGCGATCCATATGTCCACCAAAAATTCTACAAAAATGTATCGGCATGTAGAATGCAGGGCCGAGTATATCCACAAAATTTCAATTCCAAATAAATTCCCTAGAGGAAGAACTGAAAAAGACAAATCTCCGTGACCACCCCTGGCTCCAGCATTCAGGCGCAGGCACGTGCAAATCACAAGTTTGAGATCGCCCGCCGCCGATCAGCTGCCGCAGAGGGAAGCCATGCGTGTTCTAGGCACCTAGAGGAGCGGAGGAGGAAGAAGAAAGAGGGAACATCGAGCACACGCGACGCGATGATGGCCGGAGCAGGCGCCGGCGATGTCGCGCCGCCGTGGCTTCGATGCAGCGTGCGGCGACTGCACTCAGACGAGCTGGTGCGTGCAGAGAGGCTGGCATGTTTTGGAACGGGGAGGCGACGCGCGCCGGCATCTCCGTGGCTCGGTGGTTGGCCGGAGACGCGGTGGCGCATGCGGCGTCGAGGGACTCGAGGCCGCGGCGAGGAGCAGGCCGTGATGGCGAGGAACCCCCTGCAGGAGAAATCGTCAGACTTGCTCCCGGCTGCAATCTTCACTTCCATCCAGTTCTTCTCTCTGAACCCGCTGTGTTTGCTTCAGTTCCTCCCCCTTCCAATGTTTCAGGAGCGTTTTTCTTTTGACCTTAGCTCCACAATCGAACTGACGATGAACATTTGTGACGGACGACCGAATTTGGCCTTTGAATTTTCGTCAGACATCTCACTGTCTATTAAACATGTCGTGCAACCAACAGCAAACACTTTGCTCTCCACCGAATAGTACGCGTTGCCAGCCGTGTTCAGAGTCCTTGTCTGCACACCTACGGAGTACTTCATTCGAAGACCCCCCATATTTCATATCCTCTCTGAATCACAAACTCGGTTACTGGCTTAGCCATTGCTTCATCGTCATGGCTCCACTCTACAAGAACATGAACATCTGAACATGCTGCCACAATATCAGCAAAAAAAAAAGATACGAATCAGCATAATTTCACATTGAAAGCACATCTGCTACTCCTTGACGCAATCTTCAGTTTCGTTCTTCTTCTTTCTGAATCTGCTGTGCTTGCTTCAGCTCCGCCCTGTTCAAGGTTTCAGAAGCGTGACCGACCAACTGACCATAGCTCCACCATCGAACTGAATCATGAAATAAACAATGCGACCCACGAGACAAGGATTTGAGATATGGCACGATCTATCAAGCTTGCCGTCGGATGGCCATCGGATGCTACATCGCTACTACATATTGCTGGATTCAGAGTCATTTCTGCACTCCAACTTCATTCCAAGCCCCCACATTTCAGATCCTCCCTGAATCACAAACAACGTTATAGGCCTAGCTGCTTCATCGTCATGCTCCACTCTATAAAATCATCACCAGAATTAAAAAAAATCAACACGAATCGTCAGGAATAGCACACTGAAAGCACATCTTGATGAACTAGTACGGAGTAGTATGGTCCACCCGTCAGGGTGATGCAGAGACGACGTGCCCACGATCGCCGCCGGCCGCCGCGATCGGGCGGCGCGGTCAGCCACGGATGTATCGCAGCAATTATCCCGGCACCGACTCAGCGCCATGCATGTCGGACTCGATCCTTGTTTTTGAAATAGAATCATCATACAGTTGACTCCTTTCATGTTAGTAATCTTCTTCAGTTCGGCGTCGAGAACATTCGTACTGATCATCGGGCAACCACTCACCTGCGATCCGATCGCCACAGAAAGTTGTGCACAGATTGGTGGGAGATGATGATGATCCCACGAAACTTCTTCATGCTCAAATAAATTGGTGCAGAGGAAGAACTCAAACGGAGAGGTGGTCAGGGGGTGGTCGTTATCTGAAATACCAACCACCCCCTGTTCTGTATTTGAACAAATCGGCAATCCAAATGTCTACCACAAATTCTACAAAAATGGATAAGGATAGTGGTTGTAGGTACGCATGCCTCCGCGAAATTTCAAGTCCAAATAAATTCTGTAGAGAAAGAACCGAAAAAGACAAATGTCCTTGGGGTGGTCGGTATTTCAAATACCGACCACCCCTGGTTCGAGCATTCAGACGCAGGCATATGCCAATCACACTGCCGTGCAAAATTTGGGCTCGCCCGCCGCCGATCAGTTGCCGAGGAGGGAAGCCACGCGTGTTCTAGGCAGCTAGACGATCGGAGGAAGAAGAAGAGGGGTGTATCTCGCCGGGAACATGACATTCTGCGCGCGCGCCGCGACGGTGGCCGGAGCAAGGAGGCGCCGGTGAAGCAGCTGGCTCGGCTGCCACCGCACACTGCAGGCGGTGTGACAGCGTGCGGCGTCGTTTGGGAAAGGGAAGGCGAGGCGAGGCGCGCCGGCATCCACGTGGATCGGCCGGCGGCCGGCGGGAGACGCGGTGGCGGATGCGGCGTCGCGGTCGCGGGCGAGGAGTCTGAACCTGCTGTGCTTGATTTGCTTCAGCATCGCCGCCTTCAAAGGTTTCAGAAGTGTGCCGACTGAACATTGCCTCATCATTCCAACTGAAAGATGGAGGAGTAGTAAACAACGCGACGGACGAAATCTGAAGCTTCCCGCGCAACCAACAATTAACTCTTGGATGGCTACCGGATGCTAGTACTACAAATTGCTGGGTGCCTGGATTCAGAGTCCTTTCTGCACTTCATTCCAAGGCCTCACATTTCATCAGTTCCTCCCTGAGCCATAACCACTGTTACAGGCCTAACTGCTTCAGAGTTAATCCTCGATGAACCACATTTCAGACCCCACGTTCCAAGAAGCTTGGCGTGCAACCAACAGCAAAAACTCTGATGGCCATCGAATGCTACGTATTGCTGGGTTCATAGTTCTTTTCTTCACACCTGCATCATCCCAAGACCCTTCATTTCAGGTCCTCCCTGAATCACAAACATTGTTATAGGCTTAGCTGCCTCATCGTCAATTCGTCAAGCTCCACTCTACAAGAATCTGTTATCATCACCAAAAAAGGAACAAGAAGAAGAAAAAAAAGAATCATACTAATGGACAGGAATTGCACACTGAAAACACATGTTACTGACATGACACTTGCTCAGTAAAGAAGACTAGTACAGACTGGTCCTGCGAAACCTATGATCACCCAAAGTGCTCCAATCATTCACTTTTAGCCCACCAAAAACACCTCCCCAAGTCCCGACCCAGCGGAAATAATCGAACGGAGGATCGAAAAGAGGAACGTGAAAGCAAGCTCCATCGATCCACATCGACGACGACACAGTCGCTGCTAGCTGCACTTTTTTCTCTCACAAACGCTCGCACACCACACAACACAACACAATCCGTCAATCCGCAGACCATGTCCCCAAGGCTCTATCCATGATTGCAGAATCGTCGTTGTCGAGGGAGCCATCTCGATATCTCATGATTCAGATTGCATCAGTAGTGCTGTCTAGACTCTCTGCTGCCACTGCCAGTACCAATCGCCCAATGGATGGCTGGGAGGTCTCTGCTTTCCATTCCGGGCCACCATTGGCGAATGCAGCAGATGAAAGGGTGATCGGCTCGACAACGGCGACGGCGGGGCATGGCGGCCAGGCACCGTTTCCATGCTTAGTCCTGATCATCATGGCAACCCTGCTCGGCCGCCTTTCGGAATTATTGGGTGGATTTGTCTCCTTTTTGTCACTGATCGGTCTCACTCTTTTCCATGCTTTGTGCAGCCCCCTTTGTATATTTATTTAGACCGAGGATTTTTGTTTATTTGCCCCGTCTTTGTTTGGAGGGCAGCCCATGGACAATTTTTTTTTGAGGGTCACCCGGGGGGGATTCCCCGCGTGAATTTCATTTCAGGGCCTTCGGCAGGCCAAAGCCATTACATCTTACAGTTTGAGCAATGGAGGAAAACAGGGGATGAAAGAATACAAACATCATCCGCATACATCCACATGCAAGCATACACGAGCATGGAGAGAAATACAGAACTACAAGAGGGAGGGCCGACAACTAGAGAGCGAGGAGATCCAAGAGAGGGGATCATGGTCTCGCAACCCGGCATTTGATGAGACAACACAATTAAGGAACTTGGAAGCCAGCGGAGCAAAGGCACCGGCATCAAACACTCTCCAACAAGCATCTTGTGCACCCATCGAGGGAGGATTAGCGATGAACCTTGTAAGGGGGGCATGGTGCTGAGCCGGCGGGGAGGGCCTCCACGGCGACGCCTACAGGTAGTATGCGACGTCCTCGACGCCGTCGTCGCCGGTCTGGTAAACCATAGTTGGGTTTTCACCCAGAGGGAGCCCTCGTAGGGCGGGGAGTGGTCACGACGCCTCCAAGGAGGGGAGCAACGCCCGCGGACGTTGCCGTCGTTTGCACAGGAACGTGCATGGATTTCTCCAAGCACTCCCCAGACCCCTTCACCCCATGTGGGTGCACTCGCCGAGCACGGTTATGCATCACCGGCCGCCAATACCGCAACGTCACGCGCCACACGCCAAGGCAGAAGCCTGCTGGTGGCGAGGCCCAGGCCCGAGATGTGCGACGCCTCGACGGCGGACGGGGGCGGCCGGCCGGGGCGACGGGGACCGCTGGATCCGGGCTGGGGCGTAGCCGGCAGCAGCTGGGACCGCCGGATCCGGGCTAGGCGCGGCCAGAGCGGCGGAGGCCGCCAGAATGGGTTGGGCGCGGTCGGAGCGGCTGGGGCCGCCGGATCCGGACAGCGCTCAGCCGGCGGTGGCGGGGACGCCAGATCCGGGCAGTGCGCAGTCGGCGGCGTCAGGGGCTGCCGGATCCGGGCCGGACGACGCCGGCGGCAGCGGTGGCGACCGAGAGCAGGAGAGGGAGGAGCTAGGAGGTAGGAGAGAAGGAGAGGGGTGCGAACGGGGCCGACTTCGGCGCCGCCGCTGGCTGCCGCCGCCGCGGCGTCTCCTACGGCGGCGGCGGCGGCCGGACGCCGGTGGGCGCGGGGGCTTTTGCGGCGGCGGGTCGGGGACCCTCGAGTCGCCTCGCGAGGGAGGCGACGCGAGGGGGGGGGGGGGTGGGGGGGCCTCGATTTGCAATTCTCTGGGTGCCCATGGACAATTCCATGCCCCAAAACATTTTGTTTCTGTCCCCCGGCCGACCAAGATGCCCCAGAACTGTTTGTTGACTTCATCATCAGCCTCTGAAATCTACTGAATCATTGGCAATACAGACTGTCAGTAACTAACCAAAGCAGGACGACAAAACTGAATTCATTCCCACTCAAAATCGATAAGGAAATACCAAGTTTCGAAACTTTCCACCAGTCCAAACTCGCTAGAATAAAGAAACTAAAAACTTTTGTCATTTCTGCCCTCTCATGCGTGTACGGTGAGCCATAGCCGTATGTAACAAGAACAAGAACTACCGTACAGTCCTCTCTTGTACCCGGCAAATTCGACAAATTTCTGCAAACCCAGATAAAACTTGCACACGCGCACACACTCTCGGTGAGTGCTCACCTTTCCATTACACCACAGCTCGAATGTCCCCATCCATGGGGGAATAACTTGTGTTGTGGATGGTTTCTCAGGAGCCGGAGCTTTATAATAATGGAGGAGCTAGCTAGGGAGGGGTTCGACGTTTGACCGCCACTCACCAACCAAAAAACCTTTCTATCATCACTTTGTTTGGCAAAATTATTGGAAGCAAAGCAAAGCAAATTGCGCGTGAACCACTCACACTTTGCCCGGCAGTGGAGTCTAGGAATCATTGCGTCCCTCATGGTACTCCACTCCTGCAGTTTCTTCATCAGTCATAGGAAATTTCTCAGCACTGTGCCACAGTCAATCCGAATCTCTGCGCACATATTTGATCTGAAGAACTTTCCTAGAACCTTTTCTGATTTTGCCATGGAGAAAAATTATTGTCGGTTCAGTTACAGTAGGTATGACAACTACTTTGGTTTTCTTGTGTACAGTCAGTTTAAGGTTGACCGTACCACTGCCATGTTCATCCACCCAACTTTGGCAGAACATTCTACTTCCAATTACATTTATATTGTCAAAAAGTGAATATAATTGCATGAACCACATAAAAAGTAGTGCCTTTGAATTCAACCTTTCTACCACCACACCAGAGGTCTAAAGCTATGCAAATATTTAGCCACACAGGTGGTTCACAAGTCATCGACCGTTTGGTGGTGCGCAGACCAAAATAAAGAAAAACCAATGGTGCCAAAAAATCTGTCTCGCGCATTGTCGAGGGGACACTGCAAACCGGTGCCGTATCTCCCCTTGTGTCCTTTGTTGTCCTTTCTTCCTCGTGCCAATCAATCCCTAGAGCTTCCATTGCTTCCAAAACCCATAGCTGTTATCTTTCGCGGCTGGGCCCACTAGCAAACGTAATTGCGTCTTAAAAGAAGGAACGAACTTTGCAATCAGCAGCCAGCAGATAGTTTCAGTTTGTTTATCGCCAATCATTGCTCGTCGCGGGAGGTGCATAAATATACTGCCCGTTCTAAATTATACTCCCTCCTTTTGCTTTTATAATGCACGATGTGACTTGATATGGTCTTCTAATTAAATTTCATTTGATCATTTATTTATCTTATATTATTTATAATTATAAATTTATAATCATTAAAAAGAATTTTTTAATTATAAATTTAACAATACCAAATTAGCACTATAAAATTAAAAAAATGTTGCTTAAATTATTGATCCAAGTTTGTAAAGTTTGAATCTGATGTACGTGCACGCCTTATAAAAGCAAAAGGAGGGAGCAGTAGTATATCTTTGCTTAGCTCTTTGCCAAGTTTACAAAAAAAAATCAAGGATATCTACATTGTGAAATTATAGTATTTTCTATGGGTTAAAAAACTTGCTAATATGACCTTTCTAATATGATTTGATCTTTGGATGTTGATCTTTCTAATTTTTTGATTGTCTGTTATGCAATCTTTATAGATATGAATTTAGACAAATTTGATTCGGGGGTACAATTATAATGAAATAGAATCTGCGGAATGGAGGGAATGTATGTTGCACAATGGTATCTAGCATATCTGCAATGTAATCATGATCTTGTTAACGTTGAGTGTTGACTAGCGACCAAATGACATGGTGGAAGATCGATCAAGACACGGGATCGATCTCGAGGGGATTTCTCAACATTATATATAAATATACAAGATGGGATGTGGAGCAAGATGATATTCTTCTCCGATCCGATCCTCTGCGGCCTCCGTGGCGACAGGGAAGCAACTGTAAACTAACAACCGTGAATTCGTTTGTAGCACTAGACATACGTACATGCATCTCTGTCTGCACGCGTACGTATACGTACCGTCAAGTTTTGTTGTATTCGTTGTATACGAAATTTGCAACGAAAATTAATACTACTACGACACGACGGAAGCCACGAAGAACAAGAGCCCTTTTTTTTAGACGTGCAGGGCGCGATTAGAGTGACCGACCGTTGCATGCGCCGCCTGGAATCTGGATTCTGGATGGGTCCATGCAAATAACGTACACGTGTGCAATCATCCCGGCCTCCCTTCTTCTCCGGCGGGCCGGCCATGACGACCTCATCGCCACCGCTCTCGCTCGGTCGCTTCGGCGGTCACGTACGGCAGGCAGGCCGTACGTGTGCGTACGGACAACGAACGCGGCATCTCGGCAGGGATATGCATCATCGTACGTCCTGCTGGCCTCGTGGGTTGTGCATACCGCAGAGAGAGCACAAGGATTTGTATATTTTGTATTATATATATATATATATATATACACTCTTCACAACGGTGATCGAATGGCTTGCATTGGGCGCCAGCATGCTATATGTTTCGTACGTACTCCATATTTGACTTGTCATATTAGGTGTCAAGCATGGCATATGATCAGTGCCGAATTCAGAAATGGCCGGCAGGGGGTCTCCTTCCTCTTCTTCCTCCTCTAGTCCCTCCTTCCCTCTTCTTCCTTCTCAAAATTCTAGGAGGGACTTGGGGGCTCTCATGGCATCCACGGTGGTAGGAGGGGCTCCAGCCCCCCCCCCCCCCCCCCCCCCCCGCCCCACGGACCCACCGCTGGATCCGTCACTGCATATGGATCAGTCTACCAGCCTCCTGTGCAAACGATTTCGTTCTCTCCATAATCGAAACATAAATACTAGCGGGAATCTAGCTATATATGTGGATTCTTCACTACATTCTTCATTTCGTATATATATTGACTCTATACGCGCAACACATAAAAAGGCTCCACGAATCCGGTCGTATCCTTCTTTGGTATTGTTCGTATAACATGAGATTCCATCGATTATTTTCTCTCTCTTTCGAGACGAGATTTTCTCTCTTTTTTGAGACGAGATTCCATCATCATGTTTTCACTAGTACCAGCCTCTATTCCGTATCCTACGGTTTTCAATGCTAGGAACAAAAGATAGCGGTGTTCCACATCTTTTCTCTTTATGTAAGGCGTATCATATTATACCATTTGAAAAGGTTGAAAATAAACTCTACCTGTTAATATCTCCTAAAAAATTAAAATAGGTTATCAATATGGTTACAAAGTTAATACTATATATATGTTGAATATAATATGAAATGTAAATCTACTGATACAGACGAAACATGAATAAAATTTGGCATATTTGTCGGTCACAACTTACAATACACAAGAAAAAAAAGAGAACATATTAGCTATATCATCCCATGTTTTTTATAAAATCTAAGGAGTTTTTGTTTGACTGGAGTTGACATCATACTCTGGATTCTTATTAATTAGGGGACATATCCAACATGCATGGGAGGTGGGAGGCCTATTGGATCAACATCATGTAGACCAGATTGTGGTTTTCAAAGTTTGCACGGAGGGATTAGTTTTTACCTAATACGTTGCCTTCTTATTATGTACATGTTTATTTAAGATGATGATGTAGACAACACATAGTGGTATTGTAAAATGGATCCAATTTGAATATGACATCATACATAATAAATTCCCTTCTAGACACCACACGTAGGGACATATGAGTTAGATCCCACCTACCACCACACCACCCTATGGTGCGCCTGTCCATTATACTTTCTGACGCGTATACAGAAAACCCATTGAACGACGCATCTATTACTACACTATAAAGTAGTTTGTAATAATCAAAAAGATAATTTTTGCCCATATAAAAGCCTCTCCAGTATACTTTGAATAATATCACAACTGACCTATTACCACAACAGAATACAAAAAAAAAACAAATTGTGAATGACAAAGAAGATCGAGAAAGCCGTCCATACACAAAATGGCTATGGACCGCACGACACATATACCAGCAAGACGGAATTCGGTGGATGCCTGTCCTCTCCATACACCCAAAAGGTACTGGACACATATACATATATCTTTCTTATACATACGCAATGCAATGAAGAAAAAAATAATTAATTTTATTTGTTACCGAATCCCAAAAACAAAATCAACAGAAATGGAAAGAAATACCGCCAAACGATTTATGACGCGATCTTTTTTCTCTAATATAATGGCATTTATTCTTATACACGAGCACCTCGCCTGCCTCGTCTCCTCCCTCCCCACAAAGACAAGGCCTCCCTCCTCAACACCCACCCGGCCGGCCGTGTCGCGCAGAGCCAAGCACACCCACCCCCTCCGCCCCCGGTCACCACTGCACCCTGCTAACCAACCACCACCACCGTCTCCTCTCGGTCGCCATGCAGCCGCCGCCGCGCCGCCGAAGCTCCTCTCGGGCGCCCGCGTCGTCGCCGCTCTGACCGACCTGCGTCGTCGTCGTCGTCTTCCTCGTCTCGTGTTGAATCGCGCGAACCTGCAGGCAGGGCCGGCGGCCAGCGACTCGGGATCGATCGATGGGGGTTCTGCTGCTGAAGAAGCAGCACTCGTCGGCGTCGCTGGGGGGCTCGTCGAGCGGCGGGGGGTCGTCGTCGCCGATGCCGCCCAAGGGGTGCATGGCGCTGCGCGTGGTGGGGCCCGGCGGCGGCGGGGCGGCCGAAGAGGAAGAAGAGGAGAGGTTCGTGGTGCCGGTGGGGTACCTGAAGCACCCGCTGTTCGTGGCGCTGCTCAAGGCGGCGGAGGAGGAGTACGGCTTCGAGCAGAAGGGCGCCATCACCATCCCCTGCGGCGTCGACCACTTCCGCCGCGTCCAGGGCATCATCCACCACCAGAAGCACAACCACCACCACATCTCCGGCGGCGGCGGCGGCGGCGGCGGCGGTCACCATGGCCACCACCACCACCACTCCTTCCACATCGCCGGCTGCTTCCGCGCCTGATGATCGATGATGCTGGAAGCATCGGAGATCCATGCATGCCCATGGATGGATGGATAGATCGAAGAACAATAATAGTAGTACTTTTTTATTTAGGTTTTTTTTCTTGATGATTACTTGTTAGGACTTAGAGATCGACGCAGGCCGCGGATGATCGAAGGATCATGGTTGCTTGAGTTTGCCGTAATCGTGGATCTGCAGTCTTGGACATATGGATCGATGGGTCGTTAGAGTTTTTCTCTAGGTTCCTCATGATGATGATGATGATGAAAGAAAGTGAAAGAATCATGCATGTTTCAGTGCTTGGACTTTATGCTCTCTTTCCCTTTCTCTTCTTTCTCTTTTGTGAATGGCATATTATTGTCATATCTTTCCGGGTTAATTTCTCAGATTCCCAGTTGGTAGTATTCTCTTTCCGAAAGAAATGGCGCCTCAACCTTCATCTTCATCAACAAGACGAAGGTGTATAGAATCGACCGATTTTGGAAACTTTTAATGAGTTTAATTCCCTAAGAAACAATTTAATCCCTACAATAACGCGTTCTAAATAGGCGTGGCCTGATTGTCTTCCTGGTTGAGCAAAATCAGGGAAAGGAGCAAGGAGCCTCTTGACAAGAAAGACAAATGGGCCATAGCAAAAGCTCTCTTGAGTGTGTGTTCCCTTCTTTTGTCACGTCTCTCCTCTATATTCTCCCAATCAAGAATGGGTTTAGTGATGCATTAAGCACCGCTAATCATGCTTGTCTTGAACTCTCCGGTACACGCTAGCCGGCCAGTGCTATTCAATGAGTAGCTTGCATTGTATTACTTGCCGTCCAACACAGGCAGCTAGTGGCATGCAAGACGACAATGTTCTTGTGAATATATTGGCGTCATATGCATGCTTACATTCATCTTCAGTGGAGGAACATCAGTGCATAGGGAAGTGAGACCTGGTACTGCAACCTTTCAGAAGGATTCTTGTGCTACAGCTAGAGAAATTCCATAGGCCTGTTTAGTTCCCAAAAGTTTCCAAAAAGTTACTCCCAAATACACTATGCAAAAAGAAGATTTTCCATCACATCAAAATGTCATAACATGCATGGAGTACTAAATGTAGATGAAATTAAAAATTAATTGCACAGTTTTGTTGTACTCTACGAGACGAACATTTTGAGCCTAATTAATCAATTTTTGAACAATTTCTTACATATACAAACGAAAATGCTACAGTGGCGCAATGATTACAAAGAGACATCCAACTCCCAAATTCAACCTCCCAATTCTAACATCTACTCCATCCGTCCCTAAATGTATGTCATTTTCGCTTCCCGAGAAACATCTTTGATCGAATATATATTAATATTTATGGTACATAATAAATATCATTAGATAGATATTTGAATCTAGTTTTTTAATAAATTTATTTAGAGATTAAAATGTTGCACGTATTTTCTACAAATCGAATTTAAGTTGTGGCACGGAAACCAACGGCGACCTACATTTGAGGGAGTAAACACCACCACATAGTGCCACAGAGACCTGGCCCTTGTCAGAGAGACTAGAGGGAGGAATCTGCTGCAGGTCAGATTTATAGGGCGGCGGCGCCGCAGTAGAAAGGAGGAGACAGACTGATTTCTCCGATTTTTCAAAAAAGAAAAAGACTGATATCTCTGGACAAATGAAGTAGTACACAAGAAAGCAATGGGCAGGGGCACCATGTAGGTTATCAGATGGAGTTATTGTTTAATCTCCTCGGTAAATATAGGCGTCTCTTCTTGTCCTTAGTACACCTCAGTGGAGTAGTTCTCTTGGTGAATCGATCTCGGTATAATCTTTCTCAGTGGATGAAAACGATGCCTCCCTGAGGAACATGACAAAAGTGGATCATCCTTTCCAATTCGTCTTTACATCTCCAACCTATATATAATAAATTGTGTAGAGTTTCACGTGTGGAGAGAAAAACAATGACTTGCATGTTTGAGCTCGACATATATTTTGCACTTAGTGGATCCCTATTTTACACTTGCAAATTCGAGATTAGACTGAAAAAATCTTCTTACACCGATGATTAAGTTCTCTTCAAAATATATTTGATTGACCCCTGCAGATGGCTTTCCATCACTCTGTCCTTGGAGTTTATCCATATGTGACGAGAGATAGAATTCAAAACATCAGGTACGGTAGGTGTATGTGACGTGCAAGGGTCTTGCATGTTTCCCATGTTTCTGTATTTTTTTTGAAAGATTTCCCATGTTTCTGTATATGAAAGCATACGCAATATGTTCTTTCCGAAAGCATATATAAAGCATACGCAATGTGGCAGAAGCAGAACAGAGCGAGGGGTTGGTCACAGACACGTGAGATTCTTGAAGCCGCTACGTGGTGCTTCAGTTCAACTGCTCAAGTATAGGTAAGCAGCAAATCCAATTTTGTTTAAGCGACTGAAAGAACTCATATAATTAAGCAACCAAAAAAATATACCCCTGAATCACATACTCAAGCAAAAACACATGTCGAACATGATAATAAACTTCTTGTAAAGTAGACGAAAACATATGAGAAGGCTTAGTAAATGAGCATATATGACAGATAAGGAGATAGGAACAATTAAGTAGCATTGTTAGACTATCTAATCGAGTAATCGTCAGCCCAGCTGCATATCGAGAAAGGAAGATCCTGTTCCGTACGTTCGTGCAGATGGACATTGCCGAGACCACAGAAAAAAAATTGTGACAAGTGATGGATCCACTGTAGCAACATCTTCCAGGCAACAAGACAAATGCACACCAGTCTCACGTATGTGTGTGTGACTCTTGTTTCTTTGCTCAGCTAACTGATACGGGTTCTGCTCTGGACTCTTCTGTTCTTCCCTCTCTATCTGCCTTGGCATCATGTATGGCATGCCATCTTCTTCTTCTTCCTCCTCTGTCCTCTCCCTTCTGGATGCTGACATGCCATGAACCCAGCAATATCTCTCAGCCTCTGCTATCATTCTTCAGAAATGCATGGAGGAAATAGGAGGCTGATGGCAAGTGTCAGGGCACTGTGGTTGCTCAGCTAACCAGAGCATGGGGCTGCAGGCTTGCAGAAATGTGTGACGGCGAGTCCATGAACACACAGTCCTCTGCTAATGAACATTGGGTGTGCAGGTTAAGTAACATGGCATAATCAATTGGGAATGGCATGTCAGCTGTCATGATGGCATTACATTAGAGCATCCATCCATCAGCCATTCAGCCGGTAGGAGGAGAGGGAAAGAAACTGACCGACGGGCTAACCCCTCCTGTCAACGTTGCCACGCCGGCGTGATTAGGACTGAAAATGGCCTTTGCATGATCCTGTCAGTTGCGTTCCCTCTCGTCCAACAACCGGGTTCACTCGATCCACATCAGGCTCTTTTTCTTATACACAATTTTATGCATCCATCAGAGCCTGGCAAGTCTGAATGGATTTTTTTTTAAAACGTCAGGAGCCACTCGAAGGACAATCCAGTTGCACGGATTGTCTTGTTATATATATATATATATATATATATATATACACATCTCTTCAGGACATATATGCAGTTCAGTTGCAAATATGTACGTGTTATATTTTCTTTTCTGATTAAAAAGGAATTGCAGTTGCAGACTTGCAGTAGTAGCTACTTATAACCGATGCTATCTCTTGCAGCCACACACACATCCATGTCGGCCAATTAAGCTGCTGATAGAAGTACTAGAAGAGAGGTTTCCATTTCTTTGGGATACCCTAGATTAAGATAGAGTTCAACATCAGCAGGTGCAGAGTTGAAATTGGATTCCGGTTGCCGCCACGCGTGCATCGCCAATTTTCAACGGTCGCGGCTACATGGAACACATGTCCTCGTCATAGACTTATGATCACATCTGCGCTCAATGTATAGGACCATGCTGCATATATTCAGAAGCAGAGCTTGGATGTACTCGGCTACTTGTTTGCTAGGGTCGCCGTTTGGAATGTATAGCGTATGCATGCCCAAGACTTGTGCACAATTGTCCAAGAGCTCACACCACGTAATGCATACTCACGTTCAGTCTAGCTCTGTACCAAGTGGATAGAAAATTCCTTTCTGATGGGGAAGCGCGATGCAACTTGATCTTCTAGAGCAATTGAGAATGAAAGAATTGTAAACCGATAATTTTTCGCTTTCAAATTTGACATTTGAGATGATATGCATTGCGTCCTGTTTCGGTAGCTGCTGACTATGGCGCTCTCGGAAAAAGACCACAAAATATTCGAATCCAACTGTCCAAGTGGTAGGGCCTCTTGTGTTGGTTTCTGTCCATCAAACCGCGAAGCCGTTTCAGACTTTCAGTTCATCGTCAGTGACAGGTTCAGGACCAAATTAAATTCCTTGGAATTGGAAACGTGTAAGCCTCACTTGCTTCTGCTTCTGAAACATTTCTGCCCGGGAATGCATCTGGGTTTGCTTGTGTATATTTGGAAACATATTGTGTTCGTGAGCTAGGGCGGTGCACGTACGTACTCCCTGTCAGTGCTGTACTTGTCCAGGACCAGCTCGATCTGCTCACATGCAGATGGCCCATCGCCCGGATTCAGTTCAATCTTGCTTCCATTACTCCAAGATAACAACAGAGACAGCACTCCTATCCGTATCACCGAGATGCAAACGTCCTACTGGCTACAACATTGCATTATCCACATGCATATATATCAATCACCTCGGTGCAGAAAGGCAAATGTGTTGTGCTCTGAAACCATACAGACTTTGATCACATTCGTCAGACGAAAACAACATTACTATTTTTCTTTTTCTGAAATCAAAGGTACCTTTTATATTACCGTATAAATCTGCATCCATCGTCGCTAACATGGATACAATTATGAATTTTAAAAAGGAAAAAGTTCAAATTACTCCCCTCAAGTATAGCCAAAGTTTGGATAACCCCCAAAGTATTTCTTAGTTCAGTTTACCCCCTAAACTATGTCATTTGGTTCAATTTACCCCTTAACACAATTTGTCTTTTTTGTTTCTCCATGCACAAGTGGAATTTAAAGTCTAACTTTTGCAAAATTATAGCAGATAATATAAGACATGTTAAAAAAATATATCATAAAGTTTTTGTCACTGTTTTGATAGGGTAATATATTTAATAATAAAGTTATCCTTAAAATATAATATTATATAGAAAGTAGTGATGGAAAATTCGTAAAATATTTTCTAATATAGATTATGATGTTCACTACCTCCCTGCAAAGTTTCAAATTAAAATTCATCTTGTGCATGGAGAAACAAAAAAGATAAATTGTGTTAAGGGTAAGTTGGACCAAATAACATAGTTTAGGGGGTAAATTAAACCAAAACATAGTTTAGGGGGTTATCCGGACTTTCACCATACTTGAGGGGAGTAATTTGGACTTTTTCCTTTTAAAAACGGTCAAATATATGTGCTGACGCCTGTTCCAGGTCCGGAGAAGATGACAACAACTGCTGCCCAACCAAATGCCTCCAAGGAATAAAGTAGGGGTTCTCTCTCGAAGCGTCTCTCCCCCAATCTACAGTGCCATCAGGCGATTTTGAGGGCGACTTGCTCTCCTCCGTCGATCCGCCGGCCCCCTCTCCTCCGGCGCCCTCCTAGGCGACGGAGATGAGGGGGGAGCCCGGCTCCTCGGCGGGAGGACTTGTATAGCTGTAGGATTAGGTCCTAGTGCTTGTAGTTCCCACCGGCGACTTTTATATCGCCGGTTAGGGTTAGGTGTTCCTCTTCGCTTCTCCGGCGACGGCGGCATCTCCGGCGAGGATCGAAGGAGGATAGGTTTGTTCTATCTTCCTGCGTTGGGGATGGAACCTGTGTGCTCCCCCAGGGGCTTCTTCTTCCGGGTCGGCGACTTCGTCGACGGCCGCGGGTTTCCCGGCGGCGCTCGGTTGGGGGAGACGGCGTCACCTTTGTGGAACAAGGTTCTCCATGTTTCTCTCTTCGTCACCGATGTAAGCTCCGATGCTGGGGACGGGCCTGTGAGATTGGGTTGTTCAGGAGCTTGCGCCCGTCTGTGGCCATGGCCTTCGGTGGTGGCAGCGACCGCGGCGAGGATGGGACCCTGTGTCTGGTACAGGGTTGGCGGTAAGAGGAGGTTGGATCTGTGCATCTTCTCCAGTGATGGACGGAGATGGCGGATTCAAGGACCGGGGAGCACGGGAAGGTTTCCCGACCGACATGCCACAGAGAAGAAGATCCTGTCTTCGATAGGATGCTCATTCGGCTCACAAAGCAGCTGGTCTGCGATGGTGTTTCCTCGGAACCGGGGAAGATCTGGCTGGCGTTCGCGTCGGGAGTGGATCGAAGAGGTTGATGGACACAACATGGGCTTCATCAAGTTTTCTAGTTTGGATCTTTTTTATGAGGTCCAGTTCGTTGTTGTACTAGTACTGTGGTTCCTTCCGTATCCTTCTGAACTATACCCGTGTTTGTACCTTGTTTTCCTTGCTTAATATACAGGTATGTATGGTTCCTCAAAAAAAATGCCTCCAAGGAGGAGAGCAACTCGCATGTGTCTCTCCTCTCGCAGTCGCAGGCCGCCGAAAGGCACAATCCGAAATGCCAAATCCTTTTCGTCGAAAGCGAAACGGAGGACTGAACTGAACCCGCAACCAGAAAACTACTCCCAGTTCATGGCCGGCGTCTCTTGGAGCCAGCTGACAGACAGCAGCACAGCAGCCGCCATTAACGGGAGGGGATTCGCTTTACTTATCAGCATGACCACGCCACTGTGCGACCATTAATTGGCCTCGCCATTCCCGGGCACGGATCAACCTCGACGTCGACTTCGTCGAGCTCCCGGCTCCGGCGCCCGCGGCCTGCTGCTGTCTGCAGACTCACTCCAACTGAAGGAAAGAGATAAAAGGGTTTCAGAGAAGACGACGGGTAGCAGCAGTAGCAGCCGTGTCGTGTCGCGTCCAGCTGGAGACGGCCGGGATTAACTAATGGTGGTGTACGGCACAGCACGGCGATGGAGAACGATACGTTCCTGTCGATTTCTGGAACCCACGACAATGGCCGCCGGCCAATTGGTTCCAGCAAGCCTGACAGCGAGACCAACGCGTACTGAAAACCTCTTCCAATTGAAGCTGCAATGCAGCTAGGTGTGGATGCGGTTGAGGCTGAACGCGGAGCTGGGCTCCGATGTTGCAGTGCATGTGAAAGGAAGCTAAGAACGAGAAGGAAATGGGAGCTGGAGGAGCTGCACCTGATGCAGTGAGAGGAGACTGGTGTCTGGAACCGGGCAGGGCGTCGAGCAAGGCAGACAGAACTGGAGCACAGTGGCGTCGATCCAAAGAATTATTAAGCGCGGGAACGTATTGTCATATTGATGGCGGGCATAATTTGGAACGAAAAACACCGTAAATATAATGCTTGTATTTAAACGAGCCTGACGAGTTCCAAATCCAGTTTTCTTCTGTTCTGCAAGAAGGCTTTAACCTGCTATATAACAGTTTTATCAAAAAAAAAACCTGTTATATAACAGGTCGTGCCAGCAGCAGGCAACAACGAACCCGTTCATGGGCCTAACTATAGACCTATTCCGGCCCAGTGGTATGCTTGTTGGGCTTGTTGCTGCTTCTCTTCCTCCAAGTTCTGAATCAGTGAATCAACGCATCAGATTCTTCAGCTACACTACACCGATGATGCTCTACCTGATACTTGCTCTAGTGTCTCCTTGATGATGAGGATGATGTACCATGGTTCGTGACAGGCAGCGGGGTCGGGCGGATGCGCACCAACGAGGCCGGTGCTCGAGCTTCTTTTCTTTTTGACGGAAAAAAAATCACGCACCAACTCACACCACACGTCCGATGAGACAACAAAGCAGCAGCTTCAGAATGCTGCAATACAGGTGTCAACAAAAACATCCCACATGATCCGAGCATCAATCATCAACCTACACGAATCTTGCAATCCATGCCAGACGGCTGGAGCTCCCATGCGCCTCTACTAGATAATAAATAAAAAAACTGCACATTGTTACCGGATATTTGTAATTAAATTGGATCTTCTTTTTTTTGCCGGAGATAGAGATATTACTAGCGTGTGCAATGATGAATAGTAGAATCATAATTGCGTGAAAACAATTTATGTCCAAAATCTCTGGAGATGGACTATATATATAGATGATGAGATAGGCCAGGTAGAAATTTTCTGAGCAGCATTATTGGAAATTCCTCTGTAACGCAGTTCATAAGCTGATATGATATTGCACCAACAAACTTTCACCAAGAGTGATTGAGCTTAAGAAATACTCAGGCTGGCATTCTTAACCGTGTGCTAGTAGGGGATTACATGTGCTTGAAATATTATTAAGGTGAGCAACTATATCAACTTCAGTACCGCGCATTGATATACGGGTTTTTGCCCACGGTAATGGTTCAAGATTGGTGAGCAAAAAGGAACACATGACACTATATTTCTTGAGCAAACCATATGCTTTCGCCTTCATTACAAGGATCTTTACATGTACTCTACAAAAGCTATGACGACGACGACTGATGATACCGCAAACTGGAGGAAGAATGATCATTGTGACCAGAAGAGAGGCAGGAGAAGCAGGCAGGGGCAACAACAATCAGGGCCATATAATGAGAGGCTTTAAATTAGAAGCGAATACAATTTGCTATTTAGTGTCGTCTTGTATTTGAGCCCCGTATTGTGACACCATGCAAAAATTTGGTAAACCCGAGAAAGTTTAGCTTGCCGTCTGACTTTCTGATCCAGTCTTGCACGATGGAATAATGAGTCGGCGCGAGATTTAGTTCCTACACACAAAGATTGTCAGGGTATTCAATTACCCCCTAAATATTGGATGAGGAAAATAAGGTGGCGATCTTCACATGGATCCAAATGCACATGCTGAAAATGTTAGCCCAAAGGATAAGTGCATCTGCCAAATACCTGTGCCAACTCCTCAACCGATATAACTCGGTTGCCCTCTTGTTCAAATTGTTGAAAAGCTGTTCCTGCAATTTCTTCCCACCTTTCCAAAGCCTCAAGCTGGTAAGGGCTGATTGCTGCAGCACAGAATTCTTCAAAGTCCATCCTTCTGTACGCAAGTGGTTCCAACTGTGATAGAAACATGAGCAAGATTAGTAACTCCAACCATCAATATAATAAATACTGGCAGATAAAAATCTGCCACAAAATGCAAATGGATTTCGAAAAGAAATGATTAAAGCAACATGTCTGAAGCATCAAGGCAGCAGCTCAAAATTGGGTGTAGGGGATTGTTCAACATTACAATTAAAGATAATCAGATGGAAAATTTCAAGCAATCACTACGGACAAATATGACAAGCATCACTGTATAATCCTTTGTGTAGTAAGGAATCTTTACCGCATGCAAAAACTCAAGAACTCTTGATTCCTTCATAGCATCAGTTAAATATCTTGTCAGAGCCTGGGTACACCAAGGGAGTTTAGAAGTTAGGACATGCAACATCGCACAGGAAGATATGAACTGTTCTACTTTTGACATGTCTTCATAACTCACCGTCCGAAAGTTGTCAAGCGACACAAACCCATCTCTAGGTTCAAGCAGCTTAAACTGCAACCTAAGATACAAAAGCTCATCCTCGCTTAAAGCCTTAGATAGTGCCTGTGACAAAGAAAGTAACAAATTAATACTATTGTACCTTAATGAGTGGAGTTTGATGGTAGTCAAAATACACCAGAACATGCCTTTATGAACAAATCCATACCAAGGACTTCAATGGGAAATCCACATTAGTTTTGGAGCAATATCATGGCCAATAAAAGTAACGTCCAACAGGTACAGGATCACAAAGAAAAAAGAAATAAAAACACCTAAAAAAAGCTTAGCAAAAGCATATACTATAGTCTACCACGACTAGAAAAATGCATGCTCATGCACCCATAGCTTTTGCAGTTGGGAGGTGTCACATGGCCTTTTTAGCACATCCAGCACATGTACATTTCTCAATTGAGTATTGCTATATCAACAAAGATTGGTGAAGAAAATAAAGAACGCTTACAAATATACATAAGGCCATGGAAGTCTGTACTGTACCTTTAATGCCAAACGTTTAAGAGGAGTGGCACGAAGATATTGCTTAAGTAATCTGAAGATGAGTATGTCCAATGGAATTTTCCTTTGTTCATCTCGTAACCAAGGGTGAGCTGCAAACAGGTAAAGAAAAGTATATTCATATTTGTGGTTTTATTATCACATAGTTCATTCAACTAGCAGTTCCTAAAATAGATGGTAACAGAATCTGCTTATAAAAGACAGAAGTCCAAAGTGACAGAAGTCCAAAGTGAGGTATTGTAACCACAATCATGGAGCAACACTAAATACACATAAGTGGTAACTTACTCAGTGCTTGGACAGCAGTCATTCTTTTGCGGTAATCCTTGTTCAGAAATCTCTTCACAAAATCCTTAGCTTCAGCCGATACTGAAGGCCATGGTGAATCGTCAAAGTTGGGATCAGCTCTCAACACAGATCGGAAGATCCCAGATTCTGTCCTTGCCCAAAATGGCCGACTACCACAGAGCAGAATATATGTTATGACACCTATACTCCAAATGTCTGCTTCCATACTGTATGATCTGTGTAGAACCTCTGGAGCGACATAATATGCACTCCCAACAATATCATTGAGCCTTTCATCTGCATTACATAGCACAGAACACATAGAACCAAGTATCTGATGAGTTAACGAAGTGGGCAGAAAAAATAACTAAATGTAAATATTGATAGCATGGAGTCTATTCCAACCTCCAAATGTCAAGAAACATATAAAAAATACACTGTCCGATATGAATGCATGCACTGATTATCTAGAATATAGGCACAGCATGATCCTAGCATGTAAGCACATAATTACAATCAAAACGCATTACTAACAAGCAAACGTTTTCTGCATATGTAGAACACCATGCAATTAAACTGGTTCCTTTTGTTCAGATATTTCAAACTTCTTTTAAAACTATTTTGCACCTGCCAGTCATCAAACTGCAGCATAGGAGACAATTTATTCAGCACAAGAGCTAACTGGCATACAATGTGAACAAAGGTACGGGAAAAAACATTAACATGGTGTACATTCAGTCCAAACCTGTTGGATGAAATCCTTGACCCTGAGCACAAAGTACAAATTCTGAAACTAGCATTGAAGCCGGTTTCTATTTTAGGAACTAAGAAGTTCACTTAAACATGGTAGTTATAGATATATATATATGTATCCACTATCCAGGAGGTGTGTCCCCCCACCCCACCCCACCCCCCCCCCCCACCCCCTCCCCACCCCACCCACACACAAAAGTCTCTGTATTCTATATATACCGGCCAAGGACCTCAATGCAATACAATCCACATTAACCAATCCTGTTGTTCTACATGGTATTCTACAAGTAACAATCAATGTTTCTGTGTTGTTTATCTAAGTGCATATAAGAAAACTAAAATGAACCTTTGAACAAGGTAATGTCTTTTTAGCAATATAATTACAAGAGCAAAAATAAATATAAACTCGCAGGCCATATAAAGAATAAATATCAATCAATTATTAGTACATTACCTGGTCTAATAAAATCTGACAGACCAAAGTCAATCAACTTCATCGGAGCGCTTTCATCTCTTGTTGTGAAAAGAAAATTCTGTGCAAATGAAATATAGCAACTGTGTCACAAAAGACAGACTAGTGTTCAACGGAAGTTATTGATTCCACTAAATAGAAATAACAGCAAGTGCAGCTAAATAGGATGGCAGAAGTAACCCAGCCAAGCGCCTATGGGACTGCATGTATGTACAAACTATACACAAAGTGGTTCAAGCATACCTCTGGTTTCAAATCGCGATGCACTACTCCCTGAAGATGACAGAAGGCCACTACGCTCAAAATTTGTACAACGATCGCTTTGGCATCTTCTTCTGTGTATCTCCCGCCTCTTCAATAGTTCAATTTTGCAACCTTGGTCAGCATTAACAAGAGATACTGCTACTCGGCTACTAGAGATGGATAAATTGTCAAAAGTACCTGGCTAAAATTCTATCTAGCAACTCTCCACCTTCACATAATCTGTCCAAAAGAAACAATATGAGAAAATTAGCACCTGATGGGTATTGCATTAGTTGTGTTGAAGAGCATTTATGCATGTACACTAGATACTACTATACTGCGCACAGCCGCACACATCAGAGGATACAATTAGCAGGGACTGATTTAAGGAAATGCACTAGTAAGGATGAGCTGTTTTTAAAGCGAGCCAGGAGCCGACTAGGTTCAAATGTTGTATCTACAGAAGGCTATATAGTATTTCAGAATTATAAGTTGATAAAACCACATATAAAAGGTAACAAAAAAACATACTCCATGACAATGTAGACATTGAGGGCGTCCTCACATGCATCGTAGAATTTGACAAGATTATTGTGCCCTGATAGAGCTTTCAAAATCTTGACTTCCCTACGAACATCTTCGATGGAAATGGCCGTCGTCATCTACCAAAAACAAAATATGATATTTCATTCCAGTCAGAAGTAGGGGCAATGCTTACATCATCCATAGAAAGACTAAATGTAAGTAATATATATTTACATAGTCAGAACTTAAAGAGAAGAAAGCATATCAAAGCATATCCAAATAAGGATCCAGGAAACAAAAATTTACTGAGTATAGGTTCATATCAGAGAAATTGTTGCCATTGCCAAGAATGAACATTTTTTCCTTTTTCAGTGCAGATCTGAATAAGACTAGCAAATTTAATGGTGACATCCTAGGAATTTCATACCCTCCTAAAAATAGGTAGAACAAATAAAGTCTCTGAGGACCATTTCTGCAATTATATTAGTTATATCTCTGAAATTCTAAAGAGATGTTAAATTTTCAGTTCTTTCATCTACCCAACCCGTCCAATATTCCTCCTCCATGAAGAAATGTCTGCTTATAATAATCGTGCAACATAAGACATTCTTGTTGTCTCATTTATGCAATGCTATTCTCTGGAGCTTGTCCTAAATCAAATCTAGGCTATGTAACCTCCTTGAATCTGTCTTTGCTTCAAGTTATTCCACACATATGCATCCCAGTGATTGTGACTGGCAATTTGCAACGCATGATTGCCTCAATAGTTGTGATCAAATAACTGATTAATCAGCTATTAATCAAATAACTGTCAACCAAATCTGTATCATTTATCATTAACTAACAAGAATTCCAGTTACTGTCCTATTCTACATTCTAAAGTTTCTACGTGCATTCTCTTCCCTTTAACCAAAAAGAGATAGACTAGCATATTTTCAGCATCAAGCAAACCTGCCTAGAACTGTGAAAAATCCTAATCAGTACCACGACCAAGATATCGGGATGGCCTATTCTTGCCCCAGTCCAACTATCTAGCTGAGTAGAGAACTGCAGACATTTTAACGAGACTGAACAATGGAACAGTAAAACGTTACACTTTGATGGCACGATCCAACTGTCTCATAGTCAAAATTCGGAACTAAAGAAGGTGTGAAGATAGTGCACTAGAGAACACGTCGCTAAAATACAACTAGCCAGCGACCATGCCGGATCCTTAAATTCCCTATATTACTTCCGCGCCAATGCCAACCAACCTAGTAGCAAAATTCCAAAAATGAAAGAGAAAATCCCTAAAGTATCCATCCATCAGTATAATTTGGACCATCTAACCACCTAAGTTTCGGTTACTAGCGCAGAATTGGCGCGAACACATACCGGTTACCTCAACAGCAACAACTACTATTTGAAATTTCAAAATTTCCAAAAGTGAAATTCGACATGAGAGCACACCACAGCCATGATCCCCGGCCGCGCCCTCACCTTAGCCTTGGAGATGATCTTGACGGCGACGGTCTGCCCCTTGAACTCGCCCTTCTTGACGACGGCCGAGCAGGTGTGGCCAAAGTGCCCCCTCCCGACCTCCTTCCCCAGCTCGTACTTGGCCCCGAAGTTCTTCCCGAAGCCAAACGTCTTGTCCAATGGCCTCTCCGCCTCGGCCCCATCCGCGCCTCCTCCACCGGCGCCGCCCTCCTCCGGTATGGTTCCCTCCTTGGGCTTCCCCCCGCCGAGGCGCTTGGCGAGGGTGGCCTTTATGTGCTTGGCCGGCGACGGCGGCGGGAAGGGCCGCTTGAAGAACCTCCTGGGCGTCGACCTCGCCGGCGACGGCGACACCCCCGCGGGGAGCGGGCTGGCCCCGCCGGCCGGGTACGGGCTAGGCCAGGCCGCCCCGGCCGGCGTCTGGTGCACCGGCGTGGTCGATCCGGACTTGCGGCGCCGCGGCGTGCCCGGCGCCGCGGCCGGCTGCGGCGGCGGCGGCGTCCGCGGCGCGCCGTTGGCCGGGAGCGGGGACGGCGGCGCGACCACCCCGCCGACTTCGTCGTCGTCGTGGTCCGCCCGCGACGACGCGCCCGCCTTCCCGTAGCACTGCCCCATCGCGGCGGCGGAGCCCCGGGCCGCTAGGGTTAGGGTTTGGGCTCGGGCCTCCGCGCGCGCGGCCGCGATTGCGATGGAGGGAGGGCAGGGCAGGCGAGTCGCTGGCTGCCTCGTTGGGAATGGAAGAGAAGGGGGGGGAGGACGAGACAGAGGGGGAGGTGGCGTTCGTTATTTCTCTCTCCTCCCTCCGTTACAGCTGTGGGAGGCGACCGTGAATTCTCCCATTCCCCGGGGGCCAGGATGTAAAAAATACTCGGGAGATCTCCCCCTCTCTCCTCTTCCTCTGCGCGTACGGCGAAAGAAAGCCCTTTCCCTTTTTTTTCTCTTTTTCACCCAAAACGCCTTTCTGATGGGTGGTCCCCGGCCGGCGCCGGCGCGGGCCCGCATGGCATGGACCCACGGCGCACACGGCAGCCGTGGCGCTGGGTGACGTCAGCGGGGGTGGAAATGAATGCCCGAGGCGGCCTCGGTGTCACTGACAGGCGGGTCCAGCGCGGCGACGCGGTGGCTGTTTGGTGGCCGTGCCGTGCCGCGCTGGTGGGGGTGGTTCGGTTGGGTTCGGGTTGGTTTTGGGTGGGCCGGCCGGGTCGGGTCGCGGGGGCAGGTGACGCCTCCGTTGTACCGGCCGCCTCGGCCTCGTTACAGCCTGCCTGCCTGCCTGCTTGCTAACCTTCTCTTCAACTTTTCAGTACCATTTCAGGAGTGGTTGATTCGCTAATTAAGCTGGCTCTTTTAATTGGGTCATTACCGCCTTCCTAACTTTAGGCGACGCGTTTCTCTTTTCGGATCATTCAATTTCCTTTTTCCTCGTGACTGATTGAAACTATCTGCCGATGTTCTCTGGTACTAGTACTCTCTTTTTTTTGTTCAGTAAGCAGTAGTTTGGAATTCAAAGAGAGAGTTAATTCTTTGCACTCGGGATTTGACTGCCCATGAGATTGTTCATCTTTCTGGCGCTGCTGATTAGTCGGTCACCTTCGGTCTAGATGTTCTTGAGACAGGAGTTTTACTTTTCTCACGATTTTTACGGTCCATTCTGAAAAGAACAATCTTACTTTTCTCTCATGATTGGAACTCGCTGCCGATGCTCTGCAGGACTGAAACAATCATACTTTGCTCTGCATTTTGACCCGCGAATGCTATCGTTCATCTTTTGACGCTGAATAGTTAGTTGGTCACCTTTGGTCTCGATGTTCATGGGACACTGCTGCTTCATCTACCACTTGCAGTGTCGTGGCCTCGATGCAACCGTGTTGACATTTTCCAGCTGCTGCAAGAAGGTCTTCTGCTGCTACTATTCATCAAAAAGTCATTTCTTGACTCGTTCGCTTCAAAGAGAGCTGCAGCTAGCATTTGATAAATAGCCTGGCTAACGATGCGTGGCCCATTGAATGGTTTCTCCTTATTAATCTGCTCTTGACAAATCATGCTTGCAGCTTTGGTACTTTGGTAGGCAAGCATGTAGCGCCCGCGTTTTACTCTCTGGGAAAAACACCTAATTAATGCACCCGGTAAAAATGTTTTCAAAACTTTTACCGCCGAGCTCCCGCTTCCGCCAAAACCCTTCCGCCTTGTTATCACCGCCCCTTCTTTTCCATCCCATCCCGCGTCACCCGCTCTCGGGTCCACCGTCGGGCCCGCTCGTCGCTGGCCGACCGCCGTCGACCGCCTGTCAGCTTTCCGCCGCGAATCCCGCCGTCTCTCCCCTCTCTTTTTCCCTTTTCTTTTTCCCCCTCCCCTTTCTTTCTTTTCCCCTTTTCCCTTTCCCCTTCCTTTGATCCCCCTGGTGCTGAGCGTTGCTGCTCTGCTCGCCGTCGGCCACCTCCCCCGTCTCCCTGCCTGTGCACCACACCCCACCACGACCCCACCACGCCGTCGCTGCCGTGCCGACCACCCTCGGCTCGTCGCTGTGCACCCTGCGCCGGCCACCCCCACCACACTGCCGTGCCGCCCTCGCCTTGCCGCCGTACCGCCTGCGCCGGCACCACGACACAAGCAGCGCCGCCGAGCCGCTCTGACCGTCGTGCACGCCATCGCCCCTCTGTCACCGACCACCGTCCTCCTCGTCGATGCGCCGCTGAGCCGCGCCGCTCCACGTGCTCGCCGCGCACGCCACGCTGGCCGCCGCCGCGCCGTCCAAGTACACGCGCCACCACGGTCGCACCGACCACCGTGCACCGCTGCCGTGCCGCCCACTCTCTGCTCGTCGCTGCGACGCTGCGCCGACCACGCGAGCTCACCGCCACGCTGCACAGCGCCCCGCCCCAGCCGTCCGCGCCGCCCGTTGTACCCTGCGCCGCGCCGTGCGCTCCACGCACACGCGACGACCCACGCCACTGCCCCACCACAGTGTCACACTGCTCCGCCACAGCACCACCCTCGCTCCCTGTGCCACCGACCGCACCGGCCGCCTTCAATTTCGCCCGACGGCCTCCATTGCCGCCAAACGGCCCTCTCGTCGGCCCGCCCCCTTGGCTCACCCCCGCACCTATAAATAGGCCAGACGACTTCTTCTCCACCACCTCCCGCTCACAATCCCCTCAGCTCACCTCCACCGCCGCCGCAGCACCATTACCCACCTCCATTGCCGCCGCCGCCACTGCTCTCGTGGGCAGTCCGCCTCGCCACACCGCTGCCTAGGGTAAGGGCATGGGTGGACTCGTTGTACTCCCCTCTCCCTTTCCCCCTGTCCAATTCCACCAGCGCCACCCCACATCGCCGGCGAGCCGGCCGACCGACGCCGCCGTCGCCCCCTCCCCGTCTCTGCTCTGTTCGCAAGAAAGAAGACGACCATCTTACAAATAACCCCCTGCCTTTCTCTCTTTTCTAACCCGCGGTCCAAACCCTATTCCCTCCCTCTCGGTCAATTTCGCCAGGAGCCCCTGCCTTCTATAATTTTCGCAAACAGATCCTTTTCTTTTAAAACAGCCCTAAACCCCTCCTAAACCCATCATTTCATGCGCTAAATTAATCTCGTTTGACCCCAAACTCCACCACAAATATCACCAGTATATTTTCTCCAATCTATTCAGTCCATATCCAGAAATAATCATGTCACCACCATCACTCTCTCGTTCTCTGTTCTCTCTTTCTGAGCTCGGCAAAACTTTATTTCTTTTATTTATTGTGTGTTTGTTTGTGTGTGCCATAGAACACGCTGTGACCGAGGAAGGGCTCGAGGAGGAGCAGGGTTATGAGCAGGAGCTTGGAGACCAAGACCCCGGGCAGGAATCCCCCGAGGGTTGGGAGAACGGCAAGTGCAATCCCATCCTTTGATGCATATTCTTGTCCTAGTTTTTATAAACACAACCTATGGCCTGTTTTATAAAACTTGCATGATTTTACTGCTAAATCCAGTTGGATAGCCATTCCTTGATTGCTATGACTGCTTCCTTGACAACCTAGATTAATGTTTGAATATGACATGGCTCTGTTTGAATGTTAGTCACTGCTAGAAATGCTTAGAAATGTTTTACTGTTATACTCTCCATTACAATCACTTGGTGTTTACAAAAGCAACCGTGTACGTGCTTTAAAACAAAAGAGATGGATTTTGTGAAATAAAAGAGTACCCGTGTGGGATGAGACAGACGGTATTTCTTGTGTGAAAGGCCGAGGTGAGCTCTAACCTTTGTGGTTGAGCATGGTGGGAGTTGTCTATCCTGTCACAGTTTTTGGGATGATGTTGATGTGTCATCTAGCCTAACCCACTTTATTGTACCTCCACTCGACCGTTGTATGTGGCAACGGCCTAGCATAAATCCCACTAGTTAAGCTGTTGGTTATGTGGTGTGCTGGTGAGCAACAGAGGGCCATGGAGCCGGGGATACGGTCTATGTGAAGTATGCCCCTGGGTAGAACCTCGTTGGTAGGTTGCTGACCCCCTGGTCGCTTTTGTGGTAACTTGTCAGTTTAGCTATGGTGGGTAATGGCTTTGAAGGAGCTGCACTGGCACTAAGGTGTTCATGTTGTGGTAGCCTACTTGTGGTTGTGTACACCTCTGCAGAGTTAAAACCTATTCGGATAGCCGTGTCCACGGTATTGGGCGAGTTACGGCTTGGTCACTTCACTAGTTCCCTGGTTTTGGTGTAAGAATGTGTATGGTAAATATCGAGTTGAGAAAAGATGTTGGCATAGGCTATGACAGATGGGGAATCTGGTAGCATAGAAATCTTGTGAGAAAGACAGTTAAGTTTATTGATGCAACTAAAAGAAATGTTTGTGAAAACCTTTTGAAAAATAAACCCTTGCATGTGTAAAATTAGCTTTGCTGCAAAATAAACCATGAACATGTCCTTGAGTATATTCCTTTGCATGCTTCTGTTATATCCCTTCCGTGGATGTGGTTGTGCTTGCTGAGTACGTATGTACTCACCCTTGCTTAAATTGTTACAGAGGCAGACCCGGACTTTGTGCCTGAGGACGTTGTCTAGAGGGGGTTCGTTCTGCACCCAATCTTTGCCTGTGTGTTAGGGTCACCCGCTTGAAGCCGCATGGATATCCACTCTGATGAAGACCTCTATGTTATCAACCTGTTTATCTGGAGTCTAGCTTTAATTCTGTTTGTAGTGGCCCTGCAGTGCCATCGTCTCCCGTAATGTTGTTTATGTACTGAACCATCTGTTGTAATAATGTGAACCAGCATCCTGGGACTGGTATTTGTATCACATTAAGTTCTCTCTTTCGAGGGGACGCTTCAAAGCAAGACTTGAATTTTGATGTTAACAGTTACTACTATACTCAGGGGATCAGGTGAGGAGAAATGGTGTGGGAATTTTCTACTTCTACCAGACCTTTTCATTTCGCTCTTGGAAATGTTCAGTGCCCAGTTCATGTCGACCCCCGCACAAAAGACTAGATGCATGAAAATTCAAAAATGGAAGCTTCGTGCTTCGTGGTACAATGAAAGTTTCCATCATAAGAAGATCAAACAATTACTACTACCAGCCCAGCATGCACACTGTCACTAGCATGGCCAGAAAAACTTGACTTTTATTTAGCCGAATTGCATCTGAATTCTGACTTGATAGCCGACCGCGAGCTTGACAGATCGAGCTCTACGGCCCGGATCGGATCACAGCAGGCTCCTTCGCTTTCGCTGCGATTCAATTCAAGGCTCCAAGAACAGGTCGCGGTTTTGGGATGGAAGATCCAAGCTCCCGTACGTTGATAGACGGCGGCAGCTTGACCCACTGTAGCCAGTGGATTTATCCTCTTGCTGTCAAGTGTTGAGTGTTGACTGCTTTGCTTTGTGAAAGGGGACACTGAGTGATGGGCCTTTCAAAGAGGACTTTTTTTTTTGCGTGTTTCTACATTCTAGAAATAAAAAACAGGGGAAATTTTACGTTGGTTTTGGAAACCGTGTATATATATGCAAGCAGGAGATTTTGGAAAGTGATCTCAAATCCTGTGGATTAATTAGTGTCGCTTATACATGTGTGGATTTTCTTTCAGAGATGAGAGATGCCCCTTTCATGCAAGACCAGACGAGAAAATTCAACAAAATCTAGAGGGAGAATTTTTAAGGGAGATTAGAGGAAATATTCTTTTTATCTTCTTCAATTTACCGATTTCCGAGCATATCTTTTTCCGGATGAAGCGTACTCCAGAGATTTTTTTTTGCGATTAACACTTCATTTTGACCCAGAGAACGTCACATCAGTGACTAACAATACCAACAGGCATTATAGTGTCTTAAGGCAAAGTCGAGTACTTTTCACATAGTATTCAAGTGGATACGTTGATGGCCGACGGCGACGCTTCAACACTTGTATAACCACTACTTCGCGTCTATTAAGGTCATCCATGATGCAATTCATCACATGATTTATATGCACACGCGTATTTGGTACTAGCCCCTCTATTATTAATTCAAAATCCGTGGCTAATTCCATCACATGATCTTTGTTAATTCATATACGCGGATTAGTCAGTGGTGTATCCATAAATTTGACCCAGCCCTCGTTGCAAAACACAAATTTGTTTGTGGCTTCTAAATTCTCCAGAGGCTTTCACAAGTAATGTCCACCTCACCATACATGAATCGTGTCAGTGAATTCGTCGACAACCGCCACATTTTTTAAATTTTTAGCTCAAGAGAAAACTTGTGTGATGTCCCTGGATCCGACACGCGTGTAGGATTAAGTTTCGTCCACCATTAATTAAGCATTTGATCTAGGTTGTACGTGGTGTTAGGCAAGCTTAAACACTGGCCGTTCACAATCACAAGGATAAGTCAATTTCATCGGCAGCTTTGCTTCACATAGGAAAGCCGTACGTGGTCTTAGAAGTTATTTCATGTCCTAATTCCCGGGAATTATGAGGCACAGTTGTATGATCCAACAGCCACAACCTTTTTTTCCTGAGTAGTTGTATTGCCGGTGCAGCGAGAAACTGGACCCCTTTTTTCCGTGGCAAGAAAAGACGCCAAGTTTATCAATCAATGCCTGGTTAATTAGCTCCCTTTTTTGTTTTTTTTTCCTTTTTGTCTTTTCTGAAAAGTAATACCTGCTCACTTCATGCACCGAAAGGAAGCTTTCTGATGATCGTGCCATCATTCTTTAAACAGGCCCATCGGTAACTGTAAAATTATGATGACAGCCCCCTTGAAAGCGTCAGATTCTTTTTTTTTTGAAAATTTAAAGCGTCAGATTCATTCCAATCTTTATCTAGATACTGTTCATGTTTCAGAGACCAACAGCTTCAAATCTTACTCCATTTGTTGCACAAGCAGCAGCCCTGATTTGTCTTGATCTGTCAACCAGCTAGCTAGAAATGTACAATTGTCACTTTGTTAGCATATCCTATAGTTGCCAGCTAATCCAGCTGCCATTTTCATGGCATAGTTAGCGGCTAAACGGAAGTAATTCATGCAGCAAACATTTGGAAAGTTTTGGATGAGTTGATTCAGCAGCCAGCACTACACATGAGCTGGAGCTGGAACACGGAAGCGAATTAATCACGAGCAAGAAGAACTCTGAGCCGGGAAAGCAAGTACGCGCATGTACAACTGTGGTGCTGATTGCAAGATCCAGAAGGAAACGGCGTACCGCAAGCTGCCGAGCTCCACTCGAGTAAACAAATTGAGATGAGAGAGTGGCAGCAGGGCTACAGTACAGTACAGAAGCATCTCCTTGGCATAAACAAAAGCAAACACTGTTTCTCCTGCTTGTCACGATGTGGTGTGGCATATAAAACGCCGTTGGATGCCGTAAAATACTCGTATTACTCGTGGTTAGCGTCTGATTAGCGGCAGCTGCTGCAGGGCATCACTGACTGACTGACACATGAAGGTTCCAAGCCATTAAACAACGCCCAACCTGCGCTGCAGGTGGCAAGTTTCAGAAGAGGCGCCTGGGTTCTTCGCATATTTGTTCAGAGTTCTTCAGTGTTCACTGTTCAGAGCTCATATGAGTTCAGAGAGAGAGAGAGAGAGAGAGAGAGAGAGAGAGAGAGAGAGAGAGAAGTGAGGTCGCGGTCAGTGACGCAGGGGCTATCGCTACCACACCCAACTTCTCGTGCATGGAGTAAATGCTGCAAACGGACAATGCCTGAAGCCTGAACTGAGCAGCAACGGCCTTCCTTCCCTATCTGTTTGCCTCTCTTCAATTTTCTTGGGCTCCCGGACAGACCTAAGCTTAGCTTAACCCTGATTTGATTTCCTTGGATACTAACACCATGGGGGCACACTGCTTACATCTCACGTATTATGGCGGTACTAGTCATAACAGTAAATGATACACAGTTCATTGTATCCAGCTAAAGCTTGATCAGATAGGTTTTTTTTTCCTTTTGCTCTCCAATGAGAAGAGGAATAATGAGCTGCACTGTGTGTACTCTGAACCTGCGTCATGCTAGTACAGTAGTGGTACGCATGTACACAAATCCTTTGTACAAGTTGTGGAGTATTTATTCAGAAATTATTCTACCATCTACCCAGCGACTAGTGTGTACCAGCAGGCCATGTCAACTCCTAACAACTTCTGGTGTGGCCGTACATCTATCTGCTAGGCGATCTGAACGGAGAGATTTCTCTCTGCTTGGAGGAATCGTCAAAGAGCTACTGAATGTCAACTCACAGCTCACAAAGGGATAGGAGGAGGCGCATTTCTTATTTCATATGTGGCAATGCACCTTATTGAAAATTAAATTTGCTAATGGTACTTTGACTGGGTCAATTCATGATAGCATTATTCTTCGATCTCCAAAGCACGTACGTGATGTGGAAAATTGGAAATAGTAGGAGAGAGATCATCCAAATGGGCTTGTGATTCTTGTCTAATTTTATATGATATGCAGAGTTTTTTCAGTCAACCTTAACTACTAACCTGCCTTTTTATTTGTTTATTTATCGTATTTCAAGTACAACTTATACAGGTGCACTCAGTATGTCATTGACTATAAGTTGAGAAGTATGAAGTGTCAATCCTCATATCCTGTCATCAGATTTCAGTTTATCCATTTTCATATCAAAGCTATCTAGCAAGCCGGGCGGTGGTGAGAAGAAGAGCAAATAAGAAGCTTTGACGCAACAATGTCAACTTGACCGGAGTGAAATATTGGACTTTAATAGTCCGTTTTCTCTGCTACTTGGTACCAATTTTCAACCAGCGCTAGTTCCATTAATCTTTTTGCCACCTTCTACACGCTAACTGCTTAAAAATATTTCTTTAAAGATATTTGTGTACCAGACGTTGAAATAGTCAGAAAAAATGTGGTGCACAGAGATTAAAAACAAATAAAGAAACAAAATTGGACCCAAAAAGCTCAATGAACCCTGAAGATTGAAGAAGCAGGCTGACTTTTTTTTTAGCACTGAAGAAGCAGGCTGACTGGGCTCTACACTCGCTGCTGCTGTGTGAGTACGGCAGCCCAGGTAGGAACATAATGGGCCCTAGTGGGCTTGCATTACGTTTGAGCAGTGCCAGATCCAGTCCAAACAGCCCATAGATCCCTGCGAGGCCGTGAGTGAGTGACCCCGTCCGAATCCGATCCCAATCCCCAACCCCACCACCGCAGCGAGAGGAGAGAGAAGGGAAGGAGCAGCGGCGGCGGCGGCGAGGTCTATGGCGACGACGGCTGGGTACCTGGCGCGGCGGGCGGCGCAGAAGGAGCGGGTGCGCCTTCTCTACCGCCGCGCGCTCAAGGACACACTCAACTGGGCCGTCCACCGCCACCTCTTCTACCAGGACGTCAGTTCCCCATTTCCCCCCTCCCCCCTCCCTCTCGATCTCGATCTCGATCCCAGCTCATGGATGGATCTGACCTGGTATTTCCTCTACCGCGCAGGCTTCGGATCTCAGAGAGAAGTTCGAGGCCAACCGGCACGTGGTAAAGCCTCCTCTGCTGATTCGTCTCTCCACCCCGATCTCCCATTTCGCTGCCGTTGGGGGAGTGAATTCGCGGGTTGTGGCGTTGTGAGTTATGATGTTGGGTTTTCGTGTGTGGGTTGGTGCAGGATAACCTGGACGTGATCGATAGGCTCATCGATGATGCGGAGGCTCAGCACAGGAATTTCCAGCACCCCGATCCCTACATTGGTAAAAGCTTTCTGTTGCAATCCTCGGCCTTTATTGTTCCTGTGGTGGATGCCTCTGTTTCTCAGTGAATGCTTCGCATCAAATCGTGTAGGATTCTACTGTCATTTTTGTTTGGATAAATAATTGTATAGGGAGTAATTGATGTTATAGTGAAGGTATTGAATTCTTGCAGTGGTTAAACCTAGGGGTGTTCAACAAGGCTTCAATGGTTTGGTCAAAATTGTTCAGTGTCCAGAGTTTAGTATTATAGTATACTTATTTCCCAGTTCCATTTGCTTAGACTTGATGAGCGAACAGTGTGAAATAAACCGGTTTCTTCAGCCATGGTTATACCGATGAGTATGGATTGCTAAATGTTCAAGCTGAAACCTACTGTATTTTTGTGGGGTATTGTAACTCTGTTGTAACCTGTAACCCTTCAGTGTTCAGCCTAAGTGCCTAACGTATGAATTGTTTCTGTTCCTGATGCCTATTCCTCTGTTTGTCAATGAATGCTATGGTTATTATGTTGGAAGGTACTAACATTTTTGTTTGGATGGACAATTGAAAATTTAGTAACTGATCGTATTATCAAAGTTTGATTGAATAGGCTATTGAAAATTTATTAACTGATTGTCTCAGCAAAGTTTTAACTTCTAGAGTGATTTTGCTCATATGTATTGTCTATTGTGTTTATGAATTACCAAGTATGAGCTGAAGTCTGTCCTGGAATGCTAAAGCTTAAAGCAATGCCTACTCTTATCTCTGCAGTTCCATGGGCACCTGGCGGCTCCAAATTCACAAGAAACCCCCCTCCACCACAAGGGGTAAGATCATAACATTTGTTGCTCTTTGTTCTATGCAATCTGCTTGCATGGTATTGATTTGACTGACTGAAATGCTCACCATTCATAGTGATATGCTTTGTTTTAGTCACTGTGATTACCTAAAAACGGTACAGAGATCATAGTTTAAGTTATCTAAATATGAATGGAAAAGATTGCTTCACAACTTAAGGATACTGACTGTAATTTTCAGTGCATAATGAGCAGTACTTATTGTTTATTATGAATGGGTTAATTGGAGTGCTTAAGCCAAATCTTTTACTGTCATCTGTAAAAACCCATCGTAAATACCAGGAACTTTTACTGATAGGCTCGCAAAATAGGTAGTTGTACAGTTATTTCGAATGGACGGAACCAGATGAAAGCTGTCAGTGTTACATATTTGCTAGTACATAGTAACATATTTCTGGCTCTGAGCTTGTAAAATGACTTCATATTCGATGATGCAATTTACTCTTTCTGTTTGTAGCATGGTTAAATTGCTCTCTGGTAGTAGCTTATGTACACCAAACTGTTGAACTGATGGCAATTTGCATCTTGCAGATTGAAATCATCTACAATTATGGCAAGGAGGACTAGTATACAAGAGTCCTGCAAGTGGGGGCAGAACTCGGCACAGCCAGAGTTCTAAATCACTTCCTGTTTAAATCGAGTTGTTGTACGGGAAATAAGTATGAAATTACTGGACTTCATCTGTGTTTCTCATTTTCCATGGATACTTGTTCTAATAACCCTCTGCTCTTCATCTAGTGCATGGTCAAGTGATATTTGCCGTCACACAATGGAACTCTGCTTTCTTTGTCATGCGGTTAAGCGCAAACTGATGATCTCACCTCTACCCTGTTCGCTGTCCGCCTGGTTACGGCTTTAATGTTTTCTGTTGTTTTTGGCATTTTCAGTGTTTTTTGTTTCTCGGTTCTGAAATCTGAATGGTGAGCTTGTAACCCTGCGAATTGAGCCAGCCCCGTCCCAGTTTCTCATTAAATTTTATAATGTATCTGCATTCTCATTCAATCTGAAATTTGGCACGAGAGGTACAATCTGGGTATGTGGTTTTCTCGATCGCAGCCGTTCAATATTATGAATCCCTCTCGGTATTAAGCTTTAAGCAAATTAGAGTTCGTGTCTTCGTTAACTTTGAGCCGAGCCCGTCATGTTCAATTCAACTCGAATCCAAACGAGAAGCAACCATAGAAGCGGAAGCAACCTACGCAAGCAAGCATGTCAAAAAAAAAACCTACGCAAGCAAAATTCGCAGCAAACAGCAGCCTCCGCCGCTCCGAATCCGCCACGTGTCCTGCCGCCCACCTACCTTCCCCCGCGACGCTCCTCCTCCCCACGTAATCCGGCCGCAAAGGCCTCCGGAGCGGCCCGTCGCCGACACGCGGGCCCCGCTTCTAGCCCACTGTCACTGACGCCTCCGGGCCCGCGTGTCATAGGCAGAGAACCCCCCCGGGTTAGTTTCTCGTTAAGCTAAACCGCACCGGGGGAGGGAGATGGAGGAGTAGACGCAATCCCACGCGAATCCCGTCGAATCGAGCCCAGCAGCACGCGAGGAATAAACCATCGGGGGAAGGAGGGAGGAGGGGGAACCGCGAAGTGGGCCCCGGGATGCAGGCGCAGAGGTCAGCGGCGATGGTGGGCGGCGGAGGCGGCGGCGCGGCAGCGGCGGCGGCGGCGCCGGTTGGGATGCCATCCCAGGCGGCGGTGCCGGTGCGGCGGCGGTGCGAGGGCACGGCCATGGGGGCCATCACCCTCGACCTCCGCCCCGGCCTCGGCGTCGGCCCTTTCACCCTCGGTGAGCACCCCCGAACCCTATCTATCCGCCCGCCGCCGCCCCCGTCGGGATCGGCGGCCGTCGGTTGCTTCCTTGCTTGTTTGCTTTCCTCTCGGTTTGCACAGCAGGGGGGAAAAAGACTTGTTTTTTAAGCAACACTTTAGCTGATGAAATATTTAAACTTGGAGCCAATTCTGACCTGAGAGTTCGCGACCGGTGCAGGGATGCCTATCTCTGATGCATTTGCACAGATAGAGCACCAGCCGAATATCTACGACGTTGTCCACGTGAAGTACTTCGATGAGGTTTGTGAGTTGCAGTGCACAACTTGTTGGATGCCAGGGCTACCAAAATGTTCTTAACTGATTGGTGTTGCTGGTTCAGGAGCCTCTCAAGTTGGACTTCGTCATTAGCTTTCCTGACCATGGATTTCATCTGCGTTTTGATCCTTGGTCGCAGGTATGCTTGGGTTGAATCAACTGCCAGTAAAATTAGTTGTTCATGAAGATTAATAAAGACTATAGTGGACCACTTTTGCAAAATCGAATTTGAGTGTGCTATGTATTAGCCCACTCCAAATTTCTTGGGACTAAAAGGCTTTGTTGTTGTTGTTGTTGAGTGTGTTATGCATTGTAGAAACTAGAAAATATAATGTGGGTCATTGAAAAAAAAATTCATCATAATTAGTAATTCTAACTTCTGTATTGGGCATAAAGAATCTGTGAAAATGTGTGCTGTAGGCCTGTATGGAAATGGCACTTGCTTTATTTGATCATCCTTCAGGCTTCAGCAATTACTAAAGTTCTGCTGTTCTTATTCTACCTGCAGCGGCTCCGTCTCATAGAGATTTATGATGTTAAGAGATTACAATTGCGATATGCGACATCTTTAATTGGGTGAGGATCTTGTGGTCATTATTTTTTCAGTGTTTAGTCTGTTTGGAAGCACCATTGGATAAATCTTGAGAAGATATGTTGTTCCCCTGTCATTTACATCAGCCAGTCATCACAAGTTTGTGTCTTGTTACTGATCATTCTCTTCTTTTTTCTCTTTCAGGGGTCCATCAACATTAGCCACGTTTGCGGCTGTTTATGCACTCTTTGGACCAACCTTCCCGGGTATATATGACAAAGAGAGGGGAATTTATACATTGTTCTATCCAGTACGTCATGGCAAACATGGACTTTTTTTCTCCTTTTTAGTTCATCTTGTTTTGTTTCTCTCAGTCTGTTGGTAGGTTTGCCTTACTCACAAGCTTTTGTAGGGGTTATCCTTTGCATTCCCAATCCCCAGTCAATATACGGATCTCTTCACCAATGGGGAAGGTATTCTACTTGAACAGCCACATTCAATTGTGAATGTTCTATTAGTACTTGTATTTCTTGACATTTTACCTCGCTTCTGTTGCTATGGCAGTGGCAGATTTGCCCCTGGAGTTCCCAGATGGCACAACTCCTGTTACTTGCAGGGTTTCTATATATGATAACTCAACAGATAGCAAGGTCGGGGTTGGATCATTGATGGACAAAGCAGCTGTACCTGCATTGCCTGCTGGCAGCCTGTATATGGAGGAGGTGCACGCAAAGGTATGCTGTGTATTTGATTTCTTGACAATGTTTTCAGCTTATTGATTTCGTTGAGGTTGTAGAGAGATTTTGATGTTTCATAACCCAGTAGTCCAGATTCTCTGGCTTGACCTCTTGACTGTCAAGCCATATGCACAGACACTCACCCATGGAGTTCTGTCTCTAGAGAAATGCATGAACCTAATGAGCAAAGTAAAATGAAGAGAAAACTTGTTGTGGGATAAGCTTTTCAACTGCGATCTTGTTTTGGATTCCCTTTCTTTATGTTGAAAAACTATCTTTTGCTTTGTTGCACGAGGGACAATCATACAATTACCGGTTATATTCTATTATTATTTGTGTATGTGAATAAGAGGAGCTTTGCATCTTTGTCTTGCCATGTCTTACCACTGGAGCGGACCATTTCATGTGTATAATTTGTTTTGTTTCAGCTTGGTGAAGAGCTTTGGTTCACGATAGGGGGCCAACATATTCCTTTTGGTGCATCACCACAGGTTGAACATCATATATCAATTTGCTGAAGATATAACTTTTACAATGGCCCTGATTTTCCCCTTGGTTTTCTTTTGCAGGATGTATGGACTGAATTGGGTCGTCCATGTGGTATCCATCAGAAACAGGTCAGTTCTAGTTGAGACATCAGAATAGAGGTTTCATATAATATGTAATTCTTTCAATTGAACATCACTTAACATATGACATAAGCTTAGCTGAACTTGTTTGCATATGAATTTAGATGTTTTTGACAACTCATGGAAACATGTAGATAATATTTTAGCCTACACAGAGCCACTGAGAGTTCAAGACTATGCAATATTTCTGTGACATATGATCAAGTCATCTGGAATGCTTACAAAGTTTGTTCTCCTATCTTGTCAGGTTGATCAGATGGTAATACACTCTGCAGCAGATCCCCGCCCAAGGACAACACTTTGCGGGGATTACTTCTACAACTATTTCTCCCGTGGAATAGATATCTTATTTGATGGACAGGTATAGAGAATTTCCTCGGTCCTCGCAGTATGATTGGGCACACACTTCAGAAAGGGGTTTTCTTATGGCAAGAGAGCATGCTAACAGATTTTTCTTTCCTTGCAGACACATAGGATAAAGAAGTTTGTTTTGCATACAAACTTTCCTGGTCATTCTGATTTTAATTCATATAAGAAATGCAACTTCATGATCTATGATGCTGAAGGTCTGAACCCACTAGCAATAGAATTAGTTTGTTTTTGAGGAGCCACTACTTTCCAATAACATTTATTTCTTTTCCCAGCTGAAGGGACATATCAGCCTGGTTATGTCTCCAAGAATTGCATCACACCTCGTACAAAATGGGAACAAGTTAAGGTATGGTGTAAAGATGACTTAATTTGCACAGTCTACGTTTAGAAGTACTGAATGTCTTGTTTAGGATCCGATTGCACATGATATGCCATGTGGTTTGAAGTTATCATGCATGACTATTCATTTCCTTGATCAACGTTTTGAGCACTATGTGCTGCATCTTGTTAATTGCTAGATTATTTTATGAGCTATCTCATCCTTCTCAAATGTTGTATGCCATACTATTTTTAATATGCATATAAATAAATGATCGTCATTAGAATATTGGGCTGTTAGCTTAAACACATGACTGCTCTGATGCTAAGAAGTATATGCTGATCCTTGTATTGGTTGTATGCATTAGGAGATCCTCGGTGATTGTGGTCGAGCTGCGATCCAGACACAAGGCTCCATGAATAATCCGTTTGGATCAACTTTTGTATATGGATATCAGAATATTGCTTTCGAGGTGACTATTAATCATTTGAATTTAGAATCTGTTCTCATCATTGTGCATACTACACGGGAGATATCCAGATGTGACATTGTTTGTTTTCTGTCCTCTTTGATTAACAGGTGATGAAAAATGGATATATTGCAACTGTTACTCTCTTCCATTCATGAGGTATGCACGTATCAGTTGCCCATAATTTGTGACATTACTCGGGCACAGCTTACAAGATATGTGGCCATCAGGAATGTGAATTTACATTAAATACGGGACAATTGTCCATTTGAACAGTGTGGTGCTGCTCCGTAATCTGGCTGCAATAGGTTAGACAAGGCTGGCTAGCCTGCACTTCACCAAAATGGCACCTTCAGAAATAAGGTTTGTATGTACTTGCCAATGCTTCATTTGCAACAGTGTTTTCACGCCCATGTGAAGCTAACTGTACCAAACATCTTTGATGGTACTTGGTTTGTGGGATGCAATGCAGCCGGGCAGTCAGTACGGATCAGCACCGTGACATGTAATTATTCTGTAGACGCCACTCATTGTACAGGAACTAACCGTCCTCAGCGACCTCACCTTCTGTACATAAATGATACTTATTTGTTGAAAAAGGAAATGTACATACTGCCATGTGGTCAGGTCATGGAACGCTGTTTCTTAGTGATTCGTCTCATGCGATACTGAATATGATTTACAAGAAGATTCTTGGTTTCTGATGTTTGGTTTCGGTGTCTGTCTCATTTCCTGCGGTTTTGCACTCGAGGGAGAGCTGTAAAATCGCATAAAAGTCGGTTTTGCATTTCTTTGCCTGCATAGTGAAGAGATCTTCTGGCCCTAGAGATTCTGAAGTACATTACTTAGAAATCTTTAAATGGTATATTTATAAACACAAAAAAAGGAACAAGTCTTAAAAAGGGTGGACCATCATGTTCGCTTGGTTTATCAGCCACCACCCAAGCGAACATGTTGGTTAGATCAAATTATACTTTTTCTCATGAAATTCTTGCACAAGATCGCTTAATTCAAGTTTGTAATTGCCTGGTGAAGGAGACGAGACACCACCCCCGCCGCACAACCCACCCAGTTTCTGGAAATCGCGGCACGAGGAGGAAACGAAAACGAAAGAAAATGGTTAAGTTAAACCGTGGCGTAAAACCCAAACGGAGTCGGCAGCAAAGCAAACGTGCCACCTCTCCCTCTCGGCTCTCCACCGCAGCCGTTTCATTTCAATCCACGCCGCCGCCGCCTCCGCCTCTCGCCTCCTCGCGCGCCGGCGGATCCGCCCATTCCGCCGCTCCCGGCTCTCGCGACGCCGCCCGCCTCGCCCGCGGCCATGGAGCGCACCGGCGGCGAGGCGGGCGCCCCCACGCCGCCGCCGAAGCCACCGGCGGCGGTGGGAGCGGGAGCAGGACGAGGCGCGGCGAAGGGGAGGTCCTGCAAAGGCTGCCTCTTCTACTCGTCGGTGCTCAGGTCGCGGGCGCGCGGCCCCGTCTGCGTCGGCGTCACCCGCGCCCTTCCCCAAGGTATCGGCGCGGCCTCTCCAGCCGGACCTCCCCTCTTCACTTCGGCTCTGGGCTAGGGTTTCTAGTGATCCAGCCTGCCACAGTATGCAATGCTCTGTAGCTTTCTCTGGGCTCCATACGCTGCGCCCCTGTGAGTGGCCTCTACCTCTAGGGTGGTGACTTGCTCCAGGTTGCCTCTCGGCGCTCACTCTGCGTCTACGAACCCCTCTCCTTTCACAGGGGATGCACTGCCGTATACTGATTAGGTTCCTCTGCGTTCCGGTTAGGAAATGACAAGGAAAACATAGGCATTTCCCAGCAATTTCTGCGGTCTCAAACTGTGCTAGGAAATGTGAAATATCAGGGCTTGTCGTCCATGGAATTCTGACACATTTGATTCATCCGTGTGGATTTATACGGAACCATGAAAGTTCACCACCATATCAGGACTAGGACTAGGAGGTTGTAATGGGAAATTTGAACTGTTCTATGGTTTGGCGTATATGTCTCACTTGAAAGTTCTGCACCAAGTATTACCTTTGTGTCATTTAGTGTACATTCTTGGATTATCCAACCTAGCACCATTACTTTTGTGTCTTCCACTGAGTTGAAAACAAATGTAATTGACACACTCGGGTTCATCCATAAGCTCCTGTTAATCGCCTAGCGACCAAAAGTGTAGGCTATCCTTTCTAACCTTGATCTGTTCTATAACAATGTGCAAAGACTTGTATCCCGTGACTCTCCATAAACTAATTCTTATTGGTGTCTGTGGCATGTACACTTTGTTTATCGTATAATCAAGTAACCTGAGCCATATAAGTCTTGAACTCTATTTCATGATCTATTTGTTTTGTTACCTGATTTCATACATCTGAGCAGTTTGATTGACTCTGTTTCATGATCGACTTTGTTGACTGTATACCAGTTTCTGAGCGTATGATTGGAGAAATTGAACTGGAAGCTATCCAAGAAGGTCGCAACCTTACGGATTTCAAATATGCATGTGTTGGCTATTCAGTATACCTAGATGACAAGGAAACTTCTATGGGGGGACGAGAGAAGAAAGCACATGCGCAGCTACCTGTTTGTGTCGGAGTCGAGGTAATATCCGCTAACCATGGTGTCAGTGTGTCATGTTGATTATTGATTAGGAAGTAGTTAGTCTTTGATGTTATCAAGTGTGATTGCATGGACATCATCCTAGGATAGCTTATATACTGTGAATATTAGTTCTAACTAATCTGAATCTGATGAGAAACATGAAACTAGTTATGTTTAATGTCGGAGTGGTTGGATAGCTATTCATGCCTATTTGTTTATCTGCATAGCTTATATGATACTATAATTATACATCCTTTCCCCCCTCAACCACAGTAGAAATTAATGGTCGTTATTATTTTGAAATCTGTTCTTGATCTTTCTCCAAATCTATGTTGCATTGACTGTTGAAACTGCTATGCTAGTATTTTGTAGTTGATCCGCGGCTTATGATCATTTATACATTTCTTTTTGCTAATAGTGAATATATTCCCCCCCTTTTCAGCTATTGGCAGATAGAAGGGCCCCATTTAAGAAAGCCCCACCTTACAATAAGAACGAAGGTAAGAAAAACATTTTCTTCCATTCCAGTATCAGTACGTGTGCTAGCAACTGCAAAGCTAACACACTATGCTAAAAAAGTTGAATGGTCACTAAAAGAAGTTTGCACTTGCCTGCCAGTTTACGCACTCAAGATCCATTTTTAACAAAGTATATTTCTCCCTTGGATCTAATCTAATAGTTTCCGTATAATCGACTCCATGCTTGTTGAAATATGTTTAATTCTTGCTGAGAAATCTACTGCCACATTCATGTACCTGAAATACACAAATAATCGTCATTCAAATTTTAGTTGGAAAGGAGAATTAAGTTCTTAATTGAGAAATGGATGATTATGTAGATTGCACCAGTAGCCCCAATAGCATCCTGATTTATGATCTTGAATGCTGCATTTGTGGTAGGTATGAGACCTTAAGAAGTTACTCTCTAAACTGCCTCCCTGATCATCCCTATTATATATTGAACCTAGCAAAAATGTTCATAGAAGTCAAATTTATCTATTAGTCAAACTAGTACTTAAAAAATGGAAGTGTTAGTTTTTTCCATGGTTCCTGTTACTGGTTTCTGTTCTGTAGAAAGTAGGATTAGATGATATGGATCCTTAAAGTGACACGTTTTTGTGGTGAAACCATGAAAAAGATCTGATTACTTGTGTCTATTTTCCAGTGTTGCTGTTTTGCGTTTTGGAAAGAATGTTCAATACGTGCTTCTTTCTTTGATTTTGTTATTACTAGCTGCCTGTAGAATTCACAAGTTCCTGTTTTAGAGCTTTTACTCATCTGTGTTACACCGCAGCTCCTCAACCACATCGACACAAACCAGGGCACGCGGGAGACGATTTCTTAACTAAGTGAGTTGGTCTTTCAGTTGATGCTATTTTTACAAGTTCTCAAATTTTATGTCAGAATTCAACAAGCCACACCTTGTCTATTGAACTTGCAGATTTCAGAGGAATGCCGGGCTTGTTGCCAATGGTGTGACTAAGAACCTGAATAAAGTTGGAACCTACATCAAAGATACCGTGGGTGACATGATGTACCCAAACCGCAAGCGTCCCAAATAGAACATAGGCCCGCTCTCTTTAAATCCTGGAGGGGATTAGACTTAGGCAACCAGGGGTAGTGTCTGATCAATTACTCCCCGAAAAACCTGGCATAGAAGTAACCTTCTGTTGGTTTGAGGAGCTCTAGAAAATCGCGAAGAGATGCAGTGATAGGAAAACAGAACATTGATACTGTATTTCACTAGCTGTTGGGGCATGATATCATGTTTTCCCTTGCCCCACTGCCTTGCCCCCATTGATCGTTGTTTGGCTGGGTTCCTCCAGTATTGTACAGGATGTCATGTAATAAGACAAACAGCCTCATTTTGTGCTAAAAGATAATATCAGAGCGGCATCGAAGAGCCCAACGATCATGCTCGAACTGAATCGTTTTTTTTTCCTCTTTGCTTTTGCATTGATACGCTTATCCTGTGTTACGTGCTAGTAATGTTTCTTGGAGCACAGTTCAATTTATTCTTATTCCTTCACTTGTAACTAACTTGTGTGAGGCTGTGTTATCCGACCGGGAATTCGTGTGGACTTTAAACTGTTCATCGTATATAATTCAACAGAGCAAGTGAATTTTGGAATGATGCTGATTACTGAAGCCGAGTACAATCTTCTCTCATCAGGTACTGGTAGCGAGCATGCTACAGAAGTAAGAGTGCACAATTTTTTTCTCCATCGTGTACAGGTAGCTTAGCACATATACATTCATAAATAATGCTGATTGCTGAAGCATATGCTACACTGAAAGACACCAAAACTAACACAAACAAAAATGCACACGCGCAGTCAACCTATGCTGATTTCAGCTAGTTGTTCATGCAGCTCAAGCAGCGTTTACCCTTTCACCTGGACTTGTCTGATTTGGAGAGAGCAGGTTGTTTGCCATCCAGAGGCTTCTTGAAAGGAAGAAAGTCTATTCCACACATGTACGGTTGCAGCTCCTTGGGCACTTAACAACCATCCTCCTTCTGGTATGTCTCCAAAATACAGCAGAGAGTTTCTTTGGGTGGCAGTCAGTGTAGAAATCAGCGTATGGACATACTTGTTGCACCTCCTTGCTTGATAGTCTGCACAATTTGAGCATGACACCAGCTCTCTGCAGGTATTTGATGGAGGGAACCACCCTTCCAAATCATACTTGTTCGCTGCAGCGTTGTTCAGCCCATCAGACACAAGGTCGACGACCTGGGCTGCCATGCTAAGCTCCCTATAGAATAGAAAGAAATCTTCTGAATTCTTTATCGTCTCTTCAAGCATCTCCCAATGCAAGAGACATCCCCATCTGGGCTTGATGCAGAATTGTTCAATCTTCGGGAACTCATCATACTGAGTTGTTCATGATGTTGCCTGCATTGGACTAGCATGCATTCCATCTGCCAACCCTGAAAAAACGAATTGTTCAGGCTGAAATTGCTCCGTCCTCCATTCATTAAACCTGAAAGAGGGCACACCTGATCGAGAAAGCACTTCTCCTTGATGAACACGTACGCGCCACGCTGGGATGGGAATGGGAATCGATATTCAGACGAAAGGCAGTACGTGTCCGGGAAGGATTCCGAACACGACTCCATCTAGCTTGATACATCATCGATAGATATGATTCCCATATAAACAGACCGAGAGACGTACAGCGTTCAAATTCACCACATTAACAGACACCGTGTCGGATTCATCCAGGTACATCCATCGGCCACGCATATATAACTCAGCATACCACTCTCCAATTAAGTCATTGCTATCAATTGTTGCATCCATGTTGGACTTGAACATGTACAAGAGGAAGAGGAAGACGGTGCAGCAGCAGCAGCAGCAGACTTTCGATTTGCCGGAGGAGATTATGTAACCTGGCTGCCTGTGGAATCCCTGAAGCGATTCAGATCCGTCAGCAAGGCCTGGCTCGCCATCATCTCCGACCCCTCTTTTGCCCGTGCTCATCTCCAGTGCTCCAAACTGAAACAGCACAAGAACCCGTCATCCTTCCTCATCACCCCCCAGAATAATCTTCTAGAACCAGGTGATCCCATGCATGGTTTTCTCCACCAACATCCGCTTCTACAAATGGTGTTTACAACAAGACATGACAAGTACTGCTGCAACACTCCTTTACGGGAAGCACTTTCCTGCTGGTGAGTTTAGGGCAGTTTCTTCAATGGCACACTGTGATGGCTTGATGCTACTTCCTACCAACACCAAGGTCTATGTCTTCAACCCGGCCACAAAGGATGCCATTGCACTACCAGAGAGCCAGCGCAACAAGACAGCCTCCTTCCCATTGGCTTTGGTCTTGACTCGGGATGCAAGTGGGCGCAGGTTTCCTGCACGCCTGCGAGACCCGCCTGCAAAAAAATGCCCAGTGGGCGCCTGCAGGTCTCTAAATTTTGCAGGCCGGTTTTAGCAGGCAAGCCCACAACGCCCGGTGGGCTTAACCAACTAAACCTGTGAAGCCTGCGAAGCCCACTACAGCCTGCAAAGCCCGCAAGAAGGTGTTTCACCATCGTGAGGCAGCAATCCTCGTCCTCTCCGCGCCGCACTGCCGCAGCGGCATCTCGGCGCTACAGGAGCGCCACCGCCACCGCCGCCGCCGCGGCGGCGCTCGACCACCATCGTCGGTAGCCCCTCCCTTCTCCTCCTCCGTTGTCTCCTCTCCCTGTACTTTGCCGAGTTCGCTGTTAGTTTTCTCATCGGCTCCTTCTCCCAGGTAACCCTAAGCTCGCCTCTTGCTCACCTTCGCGCCCATCTACTCCTGCTCCCGAGCCAGCCTCGACAAGAAGACCATGGAAGCAGGTGGAGGATCTACACGCGATGAAAAAATCGACGACCCCTCTCGGCTTCCTTCAACGGTACATGTCCCTTGTACACTACAAACGCAGCTCAACTGCTTCTTTTCTTCTTAGGACAGAGAGGCTGATATGTTTAATCTGGACAGACTATTATGATTCTCAAATAAACTAGAAGAGCACCCATCTGCTAGCTGCAATTTTCTGAGCTGCAAAGAAATAGGGAAACACTGCCTTCTTAATATAGTTCCCCACAATCCCAGTGCCTGTTCCATAATCCAAGACATGCTCACCCCCTTTAATACAGTTCAACAAGGTAATACACCACACGATGGATTTAATCTATATAATATAATGATGAAGACTATTCTATATTACAAAATCGAAGACAAGCTGTTTAGCATTACATTGGATAATGCTGGTGCTAACAAAACAATGACAGATCTCCTGAAAGCACATTTGATGAAAAAAAATCAATGCTTCCTTGCGACGGTGAGCTATTTCATAGTCGATGGGCTGCTCATGTGCTTAATCTGATTGTAAAAGATGGGCTGGAAGCAATTGATGGTGTCATCAATGATATAAGAGAGAGTGTGAAATACCTTAAAAGTTCTCAATCTAGAAAGGAGAAATTTGAGGAGATAATTGTAGAGATGGGCATTGAACGTAAGAGTCGCCCTTCGCTAGATGTACCAACGCGTTGGAACTCAACATGCGATATGTTGGAATCAGCCTTCCCATCTAAAGACACCGTGTCTTTCCTGTAGTATAAGTTATACTGTATAACCTGTTGCCAGTCGACTGTATGCATGTTGAGTGAGCTCTGTCAGCAGCATAAAGTTTTGGAGATGTGTCAGCAGATGGCTGGGTTTAATTCGGAGGGTATAATAGTGGTATGGTGAAATGGAATCATGTGGTGACAAGTTGCTTAATCTCTTGGTAATCTTCCTCCTTTGTCTTGTGCATCAATGGTGCGTGCCGTAATCTGGCACTCCGGGGCCGCTGGAGTATAGCTGCTTTCTGTCATTGTGTTCCATGTGATCACTGTGATGCAAAATGCAAATGCAATGCATCATCTCAGTACCTCACCATTTCATATTCTGAAGTTTCTTTTTTTTCCCCTCTCTATTGAGTCAACTGGTCAGAATTGCAATGTCGGGAAAGAGCACGGCGTTGGCAGCGCATCGGAAGCCTTTTACCGGCGAAGCAGCGATTCCCCTCCCTCGTCATTGTCGCATACGAGCACACGTCGCTAGCTGGTTAGCAGGCTCCTGCAGGCGCCCACCTTACCTGCTAGCTTTTGCCTGCAGCGCCCAGCAGGAGCAAGCGGGCAGTGAAGCCATGATAGCAGGTTCCTGCAGGGAATGCAATTTATGCAAGTGGACGTTGCGGCTGTCCGGCAGGCAGCCTGCAGACGAACCTGCCTGCATCCTGAGTCTTGACACTTCTACCGGCAAATATAAGGTTGCACGCTCTTTCTACCGTTCCTGTGACGATTATGATCCCATGGAGGTCGTTACAATGGGGATGGAGGTCTTCACCATTAACGGTGAACAAAGCTCTTGGAGGGAAACCTTGGCTAATCCACCCTATCCTATCCTGAATTCGAAGACTGGCAGTGGCACATATTGCCAGGGATGTTTATTCTTTTTTATCGACAAGAAGAATCAGAAGCATCCCCTGCAGGGGTTACTTCGTTTCAGCCTTCAAGACGAAACATTTGGTGCCACTCCATTGCTAACCGAAATGTACCCTAGAGTTGAAGATAAAGATATTTATCTTAACGAGCATGGAGGGGAGCTATGCGCTACTTTCTTTTGCAAGCTTGTGCAACGAATAGTGGTGGTCTGCACGACAAGGGATGTAGTGGATCCAGATTGGGATTTCCTTTATGTAGTAAATGTCCAAGAGCAGTACTATCCAATGGCCTCGCTAGGCAGCGGCAGGATTCTTATGCGAGGAGGTAATTGTGTCCTTTTTTATAATTTGGATACTCATAGGGTAGAAGAAGGTGGAATATTTGATATGGATGACATAAGGTACCTTGGACCCGGTGAAGATACCTTGGGGCATGCATGGGAAGTACGATGGTTTGACGTAATCTCTTACACGGAAAGCCTTGTTCCAGTTACGTCTAAGTAAGGCTAGTTCATGGACCTTATAATGTATACGTGTATGTCTACTTGTCATGATGTCATATATCATCTTTCCTTGTCCCGGAGGTGTAATTCTATGGACATTCTTCAATGGATCATCCAATGTTTCTATCAGGCAAAGCATAAAAGCAGGAGTATGGCGATCGGAAAGGTTAACAAGAGGAACAAGCATAAAGAGTCGTAGCCGTGCCAACAAAATGCAAACCTGGTCGAGGTACGGTGTGCGCACAGATTGTTCGTTTCGTACGAAGAAATTGGGCATCACCACCAATGTCCATACACAGTGTCGGAGAAATCACTTATTTACCATATTGTGTACAGTATTCAGGTATCATCAGTCCCTGTGTGTACTACTGTACTGCTACAAATGGTTATCCCAGATCGTGTAGCAGAGAACAAATTGCATTACGAGCACTGGGCGTAGTCTGCCTGAGTGACAGTAGTAACGTTGCCAGCTTTCTCCCAGACGGCGTAGTCGTTGCCGTGGGTTGTAACTTGAAACCCTGCCGGGATGAGATTCCCGACGTCGTACCTGGACCCGATCTTCATGATCACCTTGCCGTCGATCTCCGCCACATAGGCATCACCGTCGTGCGCAAGGATCGTCAGCTGGCTCGTCGGAGTGATCCCGTTGCGCTTCCGCACCGCCACCAGCGCCGCGATCTCGTTCTTCAACCCCCAGTCGAAGAAATGGTCATAGAACTGTACGTAGCCAAAGCACAAGAACATATATTGGATCATACATGTCGATGCTCAACACAACAAGTTATCATATATATAAATATAGAAGGGAATAAGACCAAGCTAGGGAGGCAGCTGAAATTCTGAATGTATATGCACTCACGATGCATGGAGTGCCGGGGTGAGTGAGGATGTAGGCGTAGCCCTGCATGACCTTGTCAGACGGGAACGGCCAGTGACCCTGCGTGGAGCCGGTGTCATGGTTATCGATGAACGTGACGGCCTTCGCCGGCCACCACCCGACGACGCCGGGCGCCTTCCCCTGCGGGTCGATGAGCCGCCACAGCTCGCCCTGCACGGCGGCGCCCAGGATCCCCTTGGTGGTGAAGTCGAACACGGTGGCCGGCGACGCCGCGCCGCCCACCCCGTCCACCCAGTCCACCAGCGCCTGCCGGTGCGCGTCCTGGTTGTACTCCGGCTTGCCGTCGCCGCCGTACGCCATGCTGTTCCATATCTCGGCGACGGCGAACCCCGGCGCCGTGCCGTCGACGTACACCTTCGCGGCCTCGGCGGAGTAGCCTTTGGCGAAGTCGAGCCGCCAGCCGTCGAAGCCGAGCTCGCCGGACTTGAGCCACAGCAGCCACTCGGTGAGCTCCCGCCGGACCACGTCGTTGAGGTGGTCGATGTCGGGGGCGGCGGCGAAGTCGGCGCCGGTGTCGAGGTTGCCGGTGCCGTCGGAGAACTGGACATCGTCGCGGCAGATCATGTGGGGGCCCCAGTCGAGGCGGCCGTCGGCGGTGCCGCCCTCAAAGACGCAGTAGATGCCGCGGGAATCCTTGTAGTCGGCGCAGCGGTGGTTGATGACGATGTCCGCCACCGCCTGGATGCCCTTGCCATGGAAGGCGGCGATCAGGGACTTGAGCTCCGCCGCCGTCCCGTACTTGGACGCGTCCAGGTCGTAGAGACGACCGGGCATGTATCCTTGGGCGGAGACGGAGTGCGACGGCGGCGGGAGCCAGACGTGCGTGACGCCGGCGGCGGCGAGCTCGTCGACCTTCCCCATCAGGAAGTTGTACCACCCGCCGCTCTGCTTCCACGACTCCCAGTTGAACGCCTGCATCAGCGCTCAATTGTTTCAGAGTTCAGACAAGGATACATGCAAATCGACAGGGAAGCTATCTGCATCATTTCTTCAGAGCAGGGTGAACAAACAATTCAGTGCATGATCATATCAAATGCTTTGGTTGGTTACCTGGAACAGGATCTGACCAGATGCCAGTCTCAGGAGGAGGAGGAGCAGGGTCGACAGGCAGCACAGGTGCCGGCTCCCCATTGCTCTCTCTGCTTCTCTATCCTCCTGTCACGCAGGAAGTCTCTGCAACCTGGGAATGAAGAAGAGGATGATTGTGGTGAGGCTGCAGCACATGCTGGGTATTTTATAGGAAGGTAGGATTTAGTAGCAGTAGCTATCGATCTACTGTGGAAGTGATGGCAGGGAGTTGCTTGGAGGCAATGGATTTGTGCCGAACTCCAGTACCCCATTACGAGTTATCTCGTCAGGCAACTCAAAACCGGAAACTGGAACTGGACTCAACGGCTGAAGAGGATGCTGGTGGTGAAGTCAGTGGTGATTTGGGGATGGATGGCACAAATTTCTTGGACAGAAAAAGATATGCTGGAACTTTTTTTTTTTTGAGAATAAAGATATGCTGGAACTAAAACCATGCACTACGGCCCTGTTTAGTTCCAAAATTCCACTCCCAAATTTAATATGCAAAAAGAAGATTTCCCCTCACATCAAAATGTCATAACATGCATGGAGTACTAAATGTAGATAAAATCAAAAACTAATTACACAGTTTTGTTGTGCTCCGCAAGACGAACATTTTGAGCCTAATTAATCAATTTTTGGACAATTTTTCATAAATACAAACGAAATGCTACAGTGACGCAATGATTACGAAGTGACGTCATACTCTCAAATTCACCCTCCTAAATTCAACATCTAAACACCACCTGCATTTTGTTCCGGGTACCAGTTTTCTGACCGGGACATTAGAATGGATCAAGTTGTTATTGATATATACTCCGTACTACAAGAAGCAAAGATGCTGTCAGACGTGCAGACTCCTCCTTTCGGTTGATCATCACTTCAATGTAAACTACTACATACCTACTATATAGGGAAATAAAAATCTCCATTATTTGGGGTTTTTAACTGAATTATTGGCTGTTGGCTCCACCTTGCAAGCGAATTCGATCAGCTGAAGCAGACATGCTAATTTCAGAAATGTACGGACTTGCACACTTCTTTTTTCTGTCCGTACGAAAGTGCTGTATAAACTTGCTGCAAAATGTTGAATTAAAACGAATATTGCGTCATGGAAACGGCGGCGATTTGTCTGGGTAGATCATCTGCGAGCTAGCAAATCCACAACAAAATCTTGCAGAAATGACAAAACCTCCGGGCGGCTGAAAGGCCTGAAACATGCGTGCATTCTTGATTTGTAAGATCCAGGAAATGATCACTTCAGACGACACTGTGAAGTTGAAGTCCGGTAGGTACCTAATGTGATGATGGAGTTGTACCTTGGGATACAGGAAGGTGGACGTGACGCATCGGCATCGGCATGGCCATGTCATTTTCAGCGTGGCAGCAAGTATATGCAAATGTGACAACGACAGATCATTGTCAACGATCCATACACTTATCGCCTAACCTAACGGGAAATTGAGCTGCAGAAAACTGTCATTAACACATAAGATATTTGCATACATCACTCCCATTCTTTATTTCTATGATCTATCTAAGTTTGCTACTTTACATTCTTGAATGAATGAATACACCGACAGTTGCCCATGGGCGAATATCTCGAGGCAGAAAGAAAGGCATTGCCTTGCCCATGGAGCTTGAGAACCGCATGTCTCGCAAAGGCAAAACATATGTTGCCAATTGGACGAAGCAATCTGCGCTGTCTGGCTTAACAGACTAAGGGCAGGCCCAACCGAGACATATGAAATTGGTGGCTTCATTGACCACACAAGCAAAAAGTAGTTGGGATACCAGTAAAAAGTTTCATCGTCCAATACAGCCACATCCAGCAGGACCAGCATGCATCACTTTTCCCTTCTTTTAAACGTTGCTTCTCTCTTTCTCTCTCCTAAGCTACCGTTACTTCTGCAAGGCACACTGACAGCCTGCGGGGCTACCAAAATCATACACGGTGGAGTCCGAGCCTACCTGGCTTCTCAAGCCACCACTACCGCGTTGGGCCTGCCCTAAGGGCGCCCTCAACGGTATTGTCAACGTAGACAGATGAGATGACATGATGCTGTTAAGTTATCCAGGATAATTTTATATGCTAGCCTCCCTCCATAGCTCTTAGATTGGCCGGAATGAGTCGCTAGCGACTTGCTTTTCTCCCGTTTTCTTCTCTGCACGTCATATCCGAGCCCAGCTGGTGACGTAGACAACCATCAGAGAAACCCTGAGGCCACTCGTAGGGTTTTATGGCATTAAATACGTTGATGTGATATAGAAGAGAGAAAAAAGAGTTTCATGGTATGTGAGAGAAGTTTCATCACCGTGAAACTCTTTTGGTTCAGTTATCTAGTTTTTAGACTAGATAACTGTGTAGTAAAACTGTGCACTGAGACTGGTTAAACCAAAAGGTTTCGATTATGTTAGATAGGAAATCAAGCAAGAGAAGGTCCATCTTTCTTTTCTTTTTTCTTTTTTTTTGTGCGAGGAAAAAAAGGTCCATCCTTCTTGCAAAATCGCAGGCAGACCGGGCCGGTATTCCATTTCCATCTTACACCGAAATAACGGGCCTTGAATCCAACCTATGACGGCCAGCCTTTCCTTTAGTGGGAATGTGGGATGGGTGGTCCAGCCCATTATAAATATTCGGCCCACACATGCCCTCACGCTTGTTGCCTCGCCAGCGGCCTCTGTTCAGCCTTGAGTATCCCCGGTGCCTGGATTTCAGCCCAGGCAGCGGGTTCTTTGTCCGTTGGTGGGCGGGCCTGCGTGCTGCTCTTGCAAGATTTCAGCGTGCAGCAGTGTCCAAGAGCCCAGACAGGCCGCAGGTGAATCTTTGTTGGGCCACCGAGACAGCGATGCGCGAGGCCGCGGGCGGCGGCGGACGAGACCTGGGCGGGCACACGGCGCACGAGCGCGACGCAACGCTGTGCGAGTCAAACACCGGTGCGGTCGGTTCGCCTCGTCTCTTGGAAACGTGTGTCTCGTGGCCGGCTGCCTTATGCATGTCCAGAAAGCCCGGAGCCCGATAGCCCGTCCGAAAGCCCGTTATTTTAGCCCGGCCCAAGCCCGGCCCGGCCCGTCCATCTCCGGGTCCGTGCTGGCCCGGCCCGGCACGGAGGATTGCCCCCGGCCCGGCAATGGCCCGAGGCGTAGCAGTCCAGCCAGCTAGACCAGCCCAATAAAACACTTCCCCAGCCAGCCCACCAGGCCAACAAGCCAGCCCACCATATATAGCTCCACAAACCCTAGCTCCCCCCACCAATCGGCCACTCCCCCGGTCCCCTCCCTCGGCCGCCGCTCTGACACTCTCCGTCGGTCCCGTCCCCAGCAGCTCGCCCCTCTCCCTCGAGTCCCTCCCTTAGTCCCCTCCGCCGGCGCGGCGGCACCCCCCTTCCCTCGTCCCTCCCCCTTCCTACATGCCTCACCCACGCACGGGCTCCGGCCTCCCGGCCGATGGCGTCGGCACCGGCCAATGACGCGGCAGCGGGACCTCCACGGAGGGCAGAGCTACGGCGACGGCGCGGCCAGAGCTGCGGCCTGCAGCGGCGAGGAGGTGGACCGGCTGGGCGGCGGCGGCGGCAAGTGCAGAGCTGCAGCAAAGGCAGCGGGGAGCGCGGCTACGGGTCACGGGCTGCCCGAGCACGCCACTAGGCCGTGCTTTACCGGGCTGGCCCGGCCCGGAATCGGCCCGCGGGCGCGGGCTTGGGCCGTCACCGCAGCCCGTGGGATAGCCCGGCACGGCACGAAGTGCCATATGGCCGGGCCGGGCGGCCCGAATGACCATCTATGGGCTGCCTGCGCGAGCCAAATCCCTATCCAGCGAATCGAATCGGCCAGCGTCGCCGAGTCACCACCGACCGACCCCACGACCCGTGTGTGTGTGAGTGCCTGCCAGATTGGAATGGAAGGAAGGGTCTTCTGGGTCGGGTCGGGTCCTACTTGTTGTTCCCAGCGTGGACCAGGCTGGGGCTCTCCGTCGACGGTGGTTAGTTGGTGTGTGTTATCGCCAACGCCAAGACGACGACAACCACGCCAAGCAAACCCCCCACCCAACCCAAGAGGCAGCTTCCTTTTGGATTTGAAACGTTTGGATTTCGTATAGTTAGGCACACAAGCCCATTTTCAAAAAGGGATCATCTTCTAGGTGGGGGGAGGAGAGAGACGCACACACAAAAGAGCAGTTCCCCACACAAACAAGGGAAATCTATTCAATTTTCTTTTCTTTTCCAAAAGAAAAATAAACCGTCTAGTTTTTCCTCTTTCACCCTTGCTTCGCTTCGCGTCTTCTTCTTCCTCCCCAAGCCTCAACTGCACGCACGCCTCCACATATAGGCAGCGTCGCCATTCCCCCTCACCTTTCCCAAATTAGCGCCACCGCCCTCCTCCTCCAATCCCGCCTCCTCCGGGAACGAAGCCGAGCCGCCCGAATCGCCCGCCACCCACCCCGCCCCGCCCAGCCTTATAGCCGGGGCCCCCGCCCGCTCCCCGCCCCTGACTCAAGCCCCTCCTCCGCCCGCCTCCCGGTCCGTCCGCCGCGCCGCGTGGGGAGGAGGAGGAGGAGATGGCCGCCGCCGCCGTCGCCTGCAGGCGCGCCCTGCTCCTGCACGGCCAGCCGCGCCAGTGGCCGCAGCGGTGGGCGCCCGCCGCGCCCAGCACCACCGCCCGCGCCATCTCGCAGCTCGTCAAGACCAACGGCCGCCGCGCCTTCCTCGTCGACACCCTCGCCCTCGTAAGCGGTTCCCTCCCCCCAGCGTCCCCTCGGTTCCTTTCCCCGTTTCGGTTTCCGTGAATGCTGTGTGCCGGATTGCGCCCGGGAGATGTTCGGCGAAATGCTCCGGCCGGATGAATGATGCTGATGTGGGTGGATGATCGCAGGTCAGGAAGCTGGAGTCGCAGGGCGTGCCGACCAAGCAGGCGGAGGCCATAACCTCCGCGATCACGGAGGTCCTCAACGACAGCCTCGAGAGCATCTCCGAGTCCTTCGTCTCCAAGGCCGAGATGCAGAAGGTAACTAACGCTCCACATTGCATGCCGGATTGTTTCCTAGGCTTAGGGCTTGATTGATTAGTCCTGTGGATGGCTTGGTTAATTGACTTCCTGATTTGGTGGCCTTGCTTCTCTGTGTGCAGAGTGAGATGCTGCAGGAGTCCAATATCTCCAAGTTCAAGTCGCAAGTGCAGAGCTCGCAGGTATTGTTCTAAGCTAAAATGTTAGGTCATGAGAATTAGCTGTTGCTGGATTTCCATTGAAATTGATCTGGGAGCTTGTACTAGTTCCACTTAAACTGTTGCAGGCTTTCCATTGAACTTGATTGCACAGCTTCTAGCATTTTACAAGTACAATGTATCATACTGTTTTGGGGGGATGAATACACTTAGCATTTAGTTCTCTCTGGATTGTTTTAGTTCCACTCGAGTATTACTGGAATGAAAGTTTATACAACCCATTTACACCAGAGCTTCTGTTCATATCTGGATAGGGCTATTAGTTTGTGGAAGAGATGTGTGGGGATGGGGATTAGGGTTGAGATCATAATTTTACAACCATTTATATTATCATTTTGGAGCACCAGATTACGATGGTTGTTATATCTTGACCATTTTTCCCATCTTCGTTACAGTATTAGACTGGACATTTTGCTCACTTGTATTAGCACTTACTCCCTCCATTTCAAATTGTAAGTCATTCCAACATTCTTGGAGAGTCAAATTTGAGATGTTTTGACTCTCCAAGAATGTAGGAATGACTTACAATTTGGAACGGAGGAGTACTTTTTATTTTTTGGTAAGGTCAATGGTCTGAGTTTATTTTCCAATCACCAAGTTACATTAGTGTAGGCGTGTCAGGTTTGCTACTCACTCCTTCTCGAATCACATCCATCTGAAATGTTAGTGTGGAATCCACGATGGCCTGTTAATTTCGTAGAAAATATCCTACCATGTTGTTATAGACTCCATATACTAATCCTTTGCTGTGCGGAAGAGATTCTCATCCATTCTGTTCTTATTATCTCACAAAAGTTTTATTGGTATATTCAAATAGCTCGAATGTCAAGTATAACAAACGCCATTATAGAATCTTCTATTTTTAGCCACAGGCATTGCAAATCGCAGTTTCCATTTGGTTCTGAAATCTAATTTTTGTTTGTTTTTATTGTTTTCAAAAATATTGTTGAGAAGCATTGGATATAAGTGTTTAGGTTATTTCTTGCAGATTGTGCACAACTGCTCATTGGATGGACGTATTATCTAATGTTTCATTCATCTTATCGCACACTACTGTTGAGATAGATTGAGACTTCTTTGTTTTGGTCTTTTTGTCTCTTGACATGTCTAGCTGTTTAGGATGACCATATTATCCTGCGCCTCTGCAACCGTATGAAACTACTAGTGGTCGTCATTATTACAGCATGTTTGCATTGAGCTATCTGTTATCTAGTTTGGAGGACCAATCTGTTGCTTTTTCGAGATAACCGGCTCTAACTCTTCTTTCAGAGTGTGGAGTTCCAAAAAGTTCTGTGTAGGATTTAAGAGGCAGAAGCTGCGAATCTAGTACTCTGGTTTATATGCATGATGATGGGTTTTCTGAACAGCTACTCCCTCTCGCCCAAAAAAAAAACAGCTACTCCCTCAGTCCCAAATTATGTCGTTTTGGCTTCTATAAATACATTGATTTTGTTATGCACCTAGATATATGCTATGTTAAAATCTATGTATCTAGAAATCCCAAAATGACCTATAATTTGGAATGGAGGGAGTATATTATGGAACTGCAGATACAATCTGATAATTGACACTAGTAACCTATAAATAGTTCTTGCTTTTCCTGTGCACTTGTTCATGTGCCCTCATATTGCTGTACGTTGTCATGATTTGAATCTGCCGCCTTGAGTACTTTGTCCAATACTTATATTTCTTTGTAATGATTAGGAGATGCAATATCTGAAAAAGGACATTTCCTTTCTGCAGGAAAACCATTTCTCTTTGTTACAGCGGGAGACTGAGAAACTTCGTGGAGATATTGATAAGATGAGGAGTGAACTGAAGTCAGTATTAAATTCAAGAGCTGTTTATATCAGGATTGTGAATGAGCATGCTCACTCTAATGTTTCATTGTGCGAAACAGGTATGAGATCGACAAGGTCACTGCAGGGCAGCGGTTGGATCTGAACCTTGAAAGAGGGTAAGATGACTTGTATCTATTTAGATATGCCCTCTGCACTGTTCAGTTCTTTCCCCATCAAGTGGCTACCGGTTTCATTAACCACTGAAACACAAATAGTATACTTTATGCAAACTTTGATGTGGAATAACAAACATAAAAGAGTCATTTACTTGCTTATAAAGAAAGTTGTCCCAACTTTGGCTATGATTCTGGTTCTCAGGCCTTCAATTTGGCCTGCTTATTTCTTAGTTGTCATGGCACGCGAAAAAGCATTGTTCAGGTCATAAGGTTTGTGAACCAATTATAGTTGTAATGCTTTCAAGTTCAATTTGGTGATTTAGCCTTATGCCTTAATTGAGGTGCTTGTATTCTCTCTTAGATGCAACCATCTATTGCTCAGCAGTATACAGGATGTTCACATTGTGAACACGCAATGGCAGGTTTCTGGGCAATGATAGTTGAGGTGAAAATTTTGTGCCATCCGTGTGTTATATTTTTCTAGTGTTGGTCTGCACATGGCCTTGATGTAATGGGAAAACTCACTTGTGTAGAGCATCTCCAAATATATGACACCACTATGCACTATCTGGTGTTAATACTCTTATCCAACCTCCCTTGAGCTTTCTGAAGGAATCTTTTTAGCTTCTCCTGATGAGCTACACTTTGCGCTAATGTCATAGTAATGCCACTGAATGACTGAATAACGATGAATCTTTATATTTTCTTAGTTTTATTCCTGCATGACTAAAAATTGCCCGTGTGAGAATATGACACCTGATTGAAACACAATTGCTCCAGGCGCATCCGTGATGAACTCGCCAAGCAGAATGAGGAAACTACCGATCTTACCACAAAGCTTGACAAGGTGAGTACTAGTGAACTAAGGCTGCATGTCTGTGCTTTTGCAATCATCTTTTACAGCGGAGACCAAACAAATGTTTTGCATCCTTCTTCAGGAAATTCACTCACTGAAGGCCCAGTTGGAGGCAGCAAAGTATGATGTCATCAAATACTGCATAGGTACCATCGTCTCAATATCAGCCGTCGGACTCGCCGTTCTCCGCATTGTGATGTGAAGCCAGCAAATACGTTCTTTCGTTTACTACCCAAATTCATCGGTGGAAACCCGCTAGAAGAGGATAGGTTCTGATTCTGTTCCTAGTTTTTGGAGGGGACAAAACGTGCTCAGGGGAAATGTTGTAACACCTGGTAGGGAGATGTTGCTGAAACTTGTAAAATAGATCGCCCGTGGAAGAAGTGCATCCGGAATGATTCTTTACCTGTGCTGGAGCCTGTCACTGTGGATTAACGTGTTGGTTGCCGTTGTTGCGTGGACCTCAGTAATGTGAGATCCTCTTAAACTGTGTTGAACCTCATATTGTGTTCGATACATCTCTAGTCTGTTTCTGACCATTATCTGTTGTGTGGTGGTGCTGGTGTTCAATCGTTTGCTTCTTTGGTGGTGGTGGTTGAATGTGTTGTGCATATTAGACTTCTTATTATTTCGGCCCACGTGGCTACAAGGCCTTGTTTCGGACCAACTATAGCGTCTCTTCTTATACCTGTTATATGGGCCTAACATGTGTTGTTTTTAATCTCATGTTATTATTGACTTGCGTCCATCTTATGTGGCTACATCTTGCGTCCATCTCATATTATTATCTACACATGTTAGGCCCATATAACAGGTATACATACTACACTATGCCCTTTTTTTAAAAGAAAAGGCACGGTACTTAATCCTAAGAAAAACAATTTTGTGGGGATTAAAAACCCCAGGCTGAAGTGGAGAACATAAACTCTTAACCGCTGGGTTGTTCTCTCAACTATATATAAGCAATATTAATGCAGTGCTCTCTGCCTTAGCTATATCCAAATCTCCCATAAGGGTGATGCTGAGCAGCATCATTAGTCCACGGTGCTAGGGTCGTCTGGCCGTGAAACCTTTTGAACATACAGGCGTACAGCGTACAGATAATCATAATATAGCAAAAGTGTCCTTGCCCGGCAGATTGTCGTTTGCACCAAAACCACCCTTTGACAGAAAAGATGCAGCCATGGGAACTTGGAGCCCCAACAGCAGGACGAGTTGGATCGCCAAATTCAGGAGAAGGAATATCCTGAACCTTGCTGTAACTGATGAATTTGTATCCCGGCCACTCTGCTGTTGATGTTGCTGTCCTCCTTCATCCCACCCCGTGTTGCTGTTGCCCAACAGAACGATGATGCGCATTCGACCTCTCCGTCCCCTCGCCCTCTCATCCTTTTTTTTTGAGACAAGCCCTCTCATCCTTTTGTATGGTTGCACTTGCATGCATCCCTTTGTTGAGTCCGTGGCCAAATTGCTAGGTAAAACCCGAGGCATTGTGATGGTTGGCCAAAGAGAAATAGCTGAGATGGACGACTTGCACAGTTGCATTGCATCCCACAGCTTGATGAATTCAGCCATCTCTTCAACAGAATTCATCCTCCATAGTTCACAGATGTCCACTTGTCGAGGAAGCATCTTGGATTCTTGACAGCAGTAGCACATTTTTTGTTCAATCATCCCAGGGCCAGGATTATACCCACTCAATCATCCCAGGTTGCCTGGTAAGTAGTAACTAGTAACGCCTGGCAGCTTCAGTTCAGTGCAGCACTGTTCTTGTTCTTCTGCTGATGATGCCGGCGCGAAAATCCGGTTTCTCATTAAGTAGGGAGACGTTTATGTCAGATGTACTCTTGAGCATAATTGAAGTATATATGAAAAGCTATCCCAACCTCCGTTAACTGCCGATCGATGAGTGATCAAGGTCACTAACTAGAACTATCAGCTTCTAGTATTACTGATGGTCAAAATTAAAAACAAGTTTAACCAACGGTAATCCTAAAACAACATTTCAGAGTTCATACTGCCTCAATGGCTCAGACGAACTGTATATGCATGCACGAACTAAACGATGGTTGCTCTCTCCTCTGAAGAAATAAAACGTACCGATAATCAAAGCTCCAGTTACAGATCATGTACTACAACCCTGAAAAAGGCGAACGCAATCAAGCCGCACATATCCTGCTGGCCGCGCGCCACCGCCTTGGAGATTGCTAGCTCGCATGAGCCCAGCTTCGTGGGCGCGCCATGCCTGCCGGCCGGCCATGCCGCCGCCGGCCGTCCCGCCTCGCCCAGCACTCCGCCACGGGCAGCGCCTTCATTCGATTCCGGCTATCGCACACCACAGCAGGCGCAGGAGCTATCGCGGTGGCGGCCAGATTCAAGGCGGCAAGCTCCGAGATGGTCGCAGAAGGGGATGGAAGCCTGAGTTCTCGGCGGCGCCGCGGCGCGCCATGGCCACAGGGTGGACGGTATTTCAAATACCGTCCACCACCTAGGCCCATATCGGCCGTCCAATCGCGAATTGGCGGCGTGGATCAGGTGAATCGCGGACGGCGTCTTCGTCACCAGGCGGCAGGCGCAGTGGCCTTCGGCCGCGGTGGTCCGATCAGCGCCGGGCGCGCTCCCGGGCCTGCGGTTCGAGCTCCTCCACCCCGGCCACAGCGCCGACAGGACGCTGCGGTTCCGCACCGCCTAGGACCGTGAAGCCGCCATGGAGAGGCAGCCCTTCTCGCTGGACGGCGGCGGCGCCGCGTCGGTGAAGCAACGCCAGGCTGCTAAAGTACCCCCAAGGATCAGCGGAACCTGGAGGAGGCAGCTTCGGGCACCTGTTCGAGGTGGATCCGGCCTGCTACGAATGCTCCGGGGAGCCATGGCATCAAGCAAGCCGCGTACCTTAAGCCAGGGGTGGACGGTACCGACCACCCCCTGGGCGCCTACGAGCCGTCCGATCGGGATTCGGTGGCCCGGATCAGGCGCATAGGAGACGAGTCCCTTCGTCTGCAGGTCCATCATCCATTAGCACCGATGGCTCAGGAGAAGCTTGCTCACTTCGGCGGCGACGGCGGCGGCGGCAGAGCATGGCGCGAGCATGTCCAGACATGTTCGTCGAAGCGCCGCGGCCGTTCTGGCCTCTGGCGAGGGCTATCCTTCTGTCGTCGTGCTGCGGCCGCGGCCGTGGAAGGAGCAGGAGGGCCGCCGAGCCGGCGGACGCTGCTCTGTCGCGAGTCGAATTGGGGCGGCGCGACGACGGCGCTCCGGCAAGACAGGTCGTGCTGCGGGGCGAGCTAGCGCGGCGGCGCGTTCGGCCCCTTCCGGTCTGTCCCGACTCCCGACCGATCGGATGTTCGCGATCGAGGAATTGCATGCAGCAAGTGCTCGGCTGAAAGGAGCATCATATCCTTCCTGACGAGTCCGACATCAGCAGCACGTTGTTTGTTCAAGCAAACTTAGGCCCTGTTTGGTTACCCCTGACTATTTTTAGTCACCTGAACTTTAACAATTATATTTGCTGCTGTTTTTTTTCTTGTAAACCGGTCCTTTGCTGACGTCGTGGAACGAATTAAAAGAGATATCTCGTGATGATGAGAAAATGAATGAGAAGAAAACGTTTTGGAATTTTGGATGCTAGCCACTCCATGAATTTTTTTTCTGTTCAAACGTTTTTTTTCTGTCCTGATGAGAAAATGAATGAGAAGAGAAGGACGGCACGTGGGAACAACAGAGGGGTCTGTGGCTGCAAGGCGTTCCCAAGTCGGGTCGACGGCATGGTTGCGGCCATCCATAGATATGATGGATGGCTGAGGCTTGACAGGCACTGGGAACAGTACGTCAGTCCCCATGGCTTGTTTATTTGCCTGCAAACGTACACGTACTGCCGGAGATATCTCTGCAGCCAGCTGCCCGTGCAAGGTAGATCGCTGAAATATAACGGAGCTTTAATTTCTTCGCGGATTGACTTTTTTGCAGTGGATCACAAGCGGTGGCTTGTGCTGCATGTTGCAAAACCTGTACTTACCCATTGTTCGTCCTGAAGCAGCTGGCCGTGTCTAGCAAGATAAGTTGTCGTCAAGTCGATGTGCATGTGATCGAGGTCGTCCGTACAGACAGGGGGCTGCACCTGTGCCTGTGCCTGTAGCGATTGGAGGATACGTACATACATAGATACTACGATCAAGCCCATACCGTTGCTGATGGATGCGTACGTCTAGGAGGGCGCCGGCCAGCTAGTTGCCTAGCGACACGTTGGCATGGCGCCATGTGATCGATCTCAAAGCCGTACGTGCAGTGACACTTGAATATATTATATATTGAACCCAGCAAGCAAAAATCCAAAATCCCCAGTTCCAACAAGTGCCATAATTTATCGGGCTGTTTGGCAGACACATTTGCGAGTGAATCGTTCAATTCGCGCGCTGGCCGGAGTGGGGCTCTCCACTCTCTTGACGGCACAAAAAAGGCACTGATCGAGCTTTATTTTGTGCTAACAGTATCAGCACGAGTTACGTGTACGTGAGATCAAGGAAGAAGAAGACAGCCGAGCTGATCGATCGAGCTGGTTTCACTCCATCACCGGCCCAATAGATGGGATAGATATATACAGTAGTTAGTACAAATGATGTGCCTTTCCAACAAACTGCATGCATGCTGTATCATCTCTTGGCCAGGCCAGGGGACATATCAGAGCTGCCATCGCCCATCGATTGATGGATCAGGAACCGGCCGGTGACCTAGCTTTTCAGTTTTATTATGCAGAAATTAATAGCTAGCCCGGCGGATGACCCAATGCATCAAGATCTCTCTCGCTCTCCCCTTAATCTGGACCCCCAACCAAAAGTCTAATTTGCTTATTGCATTCAGGGACTGGCCCGGCCCTAATTATGCGCCTGCCCTCCTGAAAAAGCGCATCATATATGCATGCATCTCTGACCTGATCGAGTTCAGTTTCTACGCTAGCTGCTGATGATCAGGCTGTTAGTTGGATGATGGTCGTCTCCATGGATCGCTACATGTTTTAAGAGGAGAAGAAAGTCGCCGCAGTGGCCCAACCAGATCGCTGTGCTCCCGCGTGCTCTTGGTTGACCAGCAACAATAAGCAAGAATTACTAATTTAATTAATATTTCAATTACTTCACACTAAATTAGCTACAGTTCAGATCGGGGCATGGATTCACACACACTGATTAAACACGCACAGTGTGGTGGTCCATCGTCTAGCTTAGCCATCGGGCCCGTACATGTCTAGAACATACCTTGCACATTTTTTTCTCACATGGATCATGCCACTTATAGTACGATCGAGCAAGCCGTGATCCGAGGCGTGTGCATTGACTTTCCTTAGGCCAAGGTTTACACACTGTGTGACTGTGAGAGAGATTTCCGGTACAAGCAAGGAGACCCAATTTATTCATGGCACGCAATCACACTTCCATCCTAAATTATAAACTTCATTTAGCTTTGTGCTAAGTCAAATTTAACTTGTTTTGACCAAACTTCGAATCAACCATGGAAGGTATGTTGGATGCCTTATTAGTGCATTTATTTGAGATTGCAAGTGTTATCATAGTTTCTGGTAAATTTAATCAAAAAATGAAAATTTTGATTTGGAACAAAGATAAAATAAACTATAATCTAGAGTGAATGGGTATCAAGAATGTTATATTGGGAGATCTAACATTAACTCAAGAACGTATTGGAGGTTAAAGACCACTCATCGTCTAAATTCCCAATCTTCTTTTAGGGCCTGTTTGGTAGAGATCCATCTGATTTTAATTCTCTATAGGAGCCGATTCTTTGAAAGAAGTGATTATGTGGCTGAAAGTGGTTTTCTTTGATTCTCTAGCATAAACTTCAAAATCAGGATGGAGAATCACTTCATAGAATTAGGAGCAGCTACTTTTTTTCAGCTCCCAGCCTCTTAGTTCATTTCAGAGAATCACTCCACAGAATCAGCAGAGAATCACTTCTCTCTGGAAACCGTCTGGCAAAGCTCTTCTTGGATTCACTAGAGAATCAGCTTTGGGAGCTCTGCCAAATGGACTATTTGTATTCTAGTGTAATTTAGATATTTTTAAAATCATTTTCTTAGCTGTTTATTGTTGGCCACTGATTGTTGATTGCTACTCCTATTTTGTAATGTTTGTTAGGTTTACATACATGGACGGCGTAGAGTAATTTCTAATAGAATTTCATCAAACATGTGCTCACCATGTAGATGAAATGCATCGTACAACTAGTAAAAACAAGGACAATCCAATTATATAAAATATTACTTGATCGAGTTTAATATCTCCAAGGAATATACGTCTCCTGCCTGCAAGATACTCCCTTAAGATTTTGTTAGAGTGCGCCCCTTGATATTTGTATGTCCAAAAGCACTTAAGTAGGCAGAGTAAGCTGTCCAGTGAAGTTGGGCAGAAATCATCTTACCCAGCTGATTTGTAATCTACACCTAATTAAGTTACCCAGCCAGCTTTTGAGCCGAGCCATGTATAGTAAGGCCGTCAATGGAGGCAAGAAAACAAAAAGAAGCAAACCAGGTGGTGGCGAACTCGCCCGGATCTCTTTCCCAAACAAGATCTCGCCTCTCCCTGTCATGGCGGATAATTTAATCCCTCACCATCCTCTTGCTCTGTTTTATTATTGCGGCCTCCTCGCCGCCCCCATCCCGCCATGTCCTCTCCTCTGTCCAACTCGTCTCCCTCACCTCCAGCCACCCTCTTCCTCAACCTCTGACCACCACGCTGTTAGCTGCTAGATTCGTGCGTGCCAGCCTATCCTCCTGAATCCTGAGCTCGATCTGGTCTGGTCTCCGCCGCCAGGGCCATGCTGGTGCGCTGCGACGTGTGCGGCGTCGAGCCGGCCGCCGTGCTCTGCTGCGCCGACGAGGCCGCGCTCTGCTCCGCCTGCGACCGCCGCGTCCACCGCGCCAACAAGCTCGCCGACAAGCACCGCCGCATCCCGCTCCTCCACCCCTCCGGCGACTCCTCCTCCTCCGCCGCCGCCGCCGACGCCGCCGCGCCGCTCTGCGACGTCTGCAAGGAGCGGAGGGGGCTGGTGTTCTGCGTGGAGGACCGCGCCATCCTGTGCGCCGACTGCGACGACCCCATCCACAGCGCCAACGACCTCACCGCCAAGCACAGCCGCTTCCTCCTCGTCGGCGCCAAGCTCTCCGCCGCGCTCGTAGACCACCCGCCCCCGGATTCCCCCGACGACGGCGACGTCGCCGCCCCCGCCGCCATCTGCCCGCCGGCGGCGCATCAGGACCACTCCTCCTGCGCGGCGGCCAAGAGCAGCCCCGTTCCCGATTGCAGCAACAGCTACGGCGGCGGCGGCGGCGCCGGCGGCGGAGGAAACAGCAGCAGCAGCATCTCCGACTACCTCACCAACATCTGCCCCGGCTGGCGCGTCGATGACCTCCTCTTCGACGACGCCGCCTTCTCCGCCGCCTCGGTATGCGTGTATAGCCTCGCCTGATCCGGCCAGTGATCTCTTCTCGGTGCTCCATCCATCCACGACATGAAAAATTGATCTTTGCGTTTCTTGGAAGCAGAAGGGCAACGACTACGAACACGAGCAGGTGCCGTGCCTGGACGCCGACCTCTTCGACGTGGTCGCCGGCCGGCCGGGGAACCGCGGCGCGTGGTACGGCGGCGCGCTGGGCCTCGAGAAGGCGCCGCCTGCAGCTGCCTCCTCCATTGTTGCCGTTCCGACGGCGGCGGCGAAGCAGCAGCAGCAGGGGCGCGTGAGGGAGAGGCACTGGAGCAGCGACAGCGACAGCGACGTGTTCGCCGTGCCGGAGATCTCGCAGCAGCCGCCGGCCAAGCGGGCGCGGCCGCCGGCGCCGCCGTCTTTCTGGTGCTTCTGAGCTCGATCGATCGTCTGTGCACTTCGTTGCTACTACTGTTAGTCTGTTACCAGTGTGTGAGCTTGCTGTTACTGTGTCGTTACTGCATACTTACCACTACTAGCGGTGCTTATCAGTCAGTCAGTCAGTCCGGGGTAAATTCGGTGCAGTTTATATGGTTTGATCATGGGATACTGTTACCGTCTTGTAAACTAGCTTGTGATGTGTCATGTGGGATGTACTCCTCCTAGGTCGTGTCATAAGGGGTTGATCATGAGATGACAAAAAAGCTCTGAATTAATCACCAACGTCGAGAACGTACTCAAGGTGATTGCAATACGAGCCTCGTCAATAAATATCAGCAGGCAAGCTGATTTGCAGGATTATTTTCTTGTAGAGCAAAAAAAAATAGAGCGGTAGTTTGCAGGATATAAGATCTTCCATTTCTGAAAGTGTCAGAAACCTGCGCGCCATTTCAATCTTTCCCTGTTTCCCTGATTCGATACATCAACATCATACATCTCGCTGTTACATTGTGGAGAGATATCAAAGTGAAGTTGGCCTGGGTCTGTGGGTTCAGTGAGAATATCATCGACAGACAAAGCCACTGATCTTGCATCTGTTTCAACTTTGTCAGCTCTACACCATGCACGTATGTCTTCAGTTAGCAATGGAAAACGATGGATGATTCTAATCATATAGGTGTGACTACTTTGAGATATTTAGACGACTTTACGTTGTTTTTAATATTGTTGTTTTTATTAGTATCGACAGAATTGGGTAATCTAGATGCAAATTTGGAGAGTTGCTACATATAGATTTTTAGACTACATTTTATAAAGGTGTGTAACTTAATAGAAAACATAATAAATTTTATGTTTATTATAATCAATAATGATTATAGTCTATCTAGTAAATGATTAGAGATCTTTGTGAGTTTGTGAGACTTTTTTTTAGATTTATTTTCTAGCATGTCATGTGAGAATTAACCAAGGACTAGTACCTAATTACTAAAGAAGTAAGATATGCAGGTACAAAAAATACTAAATCGCTTTGGAACTCAAAGCTATATAATGCCATAGATCTTTTGCAGTCCTTGGAAACCCTCAAGGGCAGTTAAAAAAGCTCAACCCTGATACAGTTGAACCACATGCACCATATTGACAATTGAAAAGGTGGACGAATTAGAATAATATACATAGGAGTACTTAAGATACTTTTTTATATTGACAGGGATATGTAATTTAGATGTATTTTTAGAGATTGCTTTTATAATATTGACCGAAGTCGGGAGGGGAAACCCCTACCTATCTTTTTTTATATTTTTTTATTTCAAACCTAATTATTCGCTCCCACAGGAGTCAAACTTGGGTCTGCTGGGTGCTACGATTGCTTTATAATATTTTTTTTGACCGAAGTCGGGAGGGGAAGCCCCTACCTATTTTTTTATATTTTTTTATTTCAAACCCAATTATTCGCTCCCACAGGGAGTCGAACTTGTTGGCTGGGTGCTACTCAGGTTCTCTAACCACTAGGCTGGATTGCTTTATAATATTGATGCAGGTGGGTGATTTAGATGCAAATTTAGATAAATATTTCAAAAAAATACAATGTAATAGGTGGATAAAGCAGATGAAAATTAGAGGGTTACTTTGGAGTATTTTCTTACCGATAGAGTTGAATTATTTAGATATAAATTTAGATGTTACTTGAGACTATTTTTATAATGAAAGAGACAACTTTTTAGAAAATGAAATAGATCTGACATATGTTATAATCAATGCGATAATTGGAGTTGATACTACATCTTTCTAGTTCTTTTATAGAATTTATTTTTTTTCTAGCATATCTCCTATGAGTCCTCATTAGTAAAAGTTAAGTACAATTATAAAAGGCTGAATCGCTTTCGATCTCTATACTGTCACAGATATTTTGCCGTCCTTGGAAAAATCTTCTAAGGATAGTAAGAAAATGCCATAATTGGAGTCGATGCCTACATCTTTCTAGTTCTTTTATAGAATTTATTTTTTTCCAGCATGTCTCATGTGAGTCCTATAATTAGTAAAAGATAAGTACAGTTACCAAAGGCTGAATCGCTTTCGATCTCAAGGCAGTATACTGTCACAGATCTTTTGCAGTCCTCGGAAAAATCTTCTAAGGATAGTAAGAAAAGCTTGTCTGATACACTTGAACTACTTGTACCAGTCATCTAAAACACAATCGCAGCTCCACAAGTCACTTCTAAAAAGGTTTTGAAAGGGCGCGATATACCACACGCAAAGCATCATCCCTATCCGGTATCCAGTTGGGGGCGCGAGGTTAGTTGCCAGTCGCATCCCAGGCCGTTTTAATCCGGCCGTCGCCGCCGCCGCCGCCGCCGCCGCCGCCGAGACCTGACAACGTCGTCGCCGGCCGGCTTGGGACGTTTCAGATCGCAACTGATATTTCCTGGCTTGGCATCAGATGGTCTCTTCCTCGGGAAAATTAAAGATTGCTTTATTCAGTTCGGTCTGTTATTCGTGCCAAGAATGTGTTTTGAATACCCGATCGATGAGCGTGCTGTACTGGCATTTGTCCCAAAAAGGGTAAATATCTTTGCTTTTTTTGCGAAAAACATATCTTTGCTATTTGGGTGAAAAGATATACGTACATGGCGCTCTTCCGTGTATTTTGGAAACAATAAGTAAAAGACAGCATGTGCATGGCCGTCGACGAAAACACTATTCCGCTGCCCCCGGCCCTCCCTTCAATTCCCTAGGTCATAGCTCACCGGCCTACGGTTTGTTATGTATCGGAGAAAAAAAATGTCTTCCTCTTCCAATGGTTTGTTATGTTATCCCCTCCAATTGATAGGCTGAACGTAGTAATTCTTGGAACCGGTGCAATATGTTTAATAGTTTTGGAATATTATATAAGCATGATGCCTTGCCTCCGAGTAAACAAAGTTGCTTTTTTATATATAATGGAAACAAAATTCCAGCCTCTACACCTTGGAGCGTGTAAGAACAAAAGTTGCTTCCGAGTAGAACAAAGTTGCTTGATTACCATTAACCAAGTAGGCATAAATAAAGCTCCCTAGCCTGCCAAAATTGTAGAGTACATTTACTTTTAAGTAAGCAATGAGAGAATGAGAGAGTGCGGTTAAAAGGTATCGAGTTTATTTGGTGTAGCTAGTTGTGGGATGTGCTGGCTATGGCACTCCAGTCTCCATCATCTCCTTCCAACGCGAAATCGATCGAGCTGAAAGATTCAGATCTATCCCAAGCAACCAAACGACGAAACTGAGGAATATATATAGGCACTTGATGAGTAGGTTTCAGCTGTTTGAGATGCCCCAGTACAGCCAAGGTGGCAACTTGGACAATCATGTATACGTGTATTATTCTGCTGGAAACTTCGATGAGCCATCCACCACTTCAATTCATCTAAAGTGTTCCTTTTTTAAACTTTCAGATGTGTTGCTGATGGGATAATAAGGGTATGATGCCACTTGAATTCTCAGCTTGGTGGGAAGGGACATAACTAGGGCTCCATCCAATGTACTCCCTTTATCAAAAAAAAGAAAAGAAAAAAACTAGTATACTCCCTTGTGTATTCAGTCGAACTTTCATAAATTTAATTAAATTTAAAACAAAAAATATTGGTATTTATTAAGTATGTATCAGTCATGCAGTATATATTTTGTTTTATGGTGATATATTTTTATATTGTATCTATTTGAAATTATAAATGTTGATTAGTTAAGATAATTTGACTTTGATCAATTCTAAAATTATATTCAGGCAATAATAGTTAATTGTGATTACTAGAAAAGAATCCCATTGTCGGGGACCATAATTAGGGGCCCCTTAATTGACGGGGTAATCACCCGAAAAAAGCGCAAAAGAGGTTGCCTCCAGGGACCCTTGGGCTTGCGTATACAAAATCATGCGGCCAAACGGCCCAACACGGCCCAACAGCAATCCATGGGGAATGCGCCGCCCTCACTCCACCTCGCTCAAGGGGACCCCGCCCCCTCGAGCGGCAAGACGCGAATCTCCGCCTCACCAGGGGATGCCTCGATCCCTCGAAGAGATCGCCACGCAGCAGTACAGTCACTTATTACCTCCCCTCATAACGGGCACCAAAGTCAAAGGGCGGAACTTAGGCCGCACGTCGCCCCTGACAAAGCCTGACCGTGCCATACCGACCTGACACGGACAGGCGGCCACTGTGTAGAGCGTGCCTAGTACTGCACCTCCTACGCGTCCGGCCCCGTTCACTCCGCAGCGCTGTTCCACCGACTCCCGTCGCCTCCACCGTCAGAGCGCCCTCGAAGGGGCGTAGAGACCTGTCGGTACGGGGATCGGTCGGCCAATCCCCAGCGCCAAACAGAATACGCTGTGTCCCGTCCCTTGACGGTTGATGCAAGAGCTAGCACGATGAGACAAGCGTTTATCCTGGTTCCGACCGTGAGGTCGTACGTCCAGCAGGGTGCGCTCGGGGCGCTGTACTATCTTGCACCGAAGTGCTTGCAGAGGGGGGCTACAAGCAAGGCGGGAGAGGAGGAGGAGTCTCCAAGTCCCTGAAGGCAAGTGTGATTGAGGCGAGTGCCAATATCGTGTGTGGCGGTGTGTGTGTGATCGTTTTTTTTCTCCTTCCCCCCCGCCTCTCTCGCCCCCTCCCTCCTGTTATAGGCTAAGGAGAGAAGGGGGGGAGGGGCTTACAAGTACAGATACAGTGTGTGCTACAGAGATGTGTACTGGAGAGCGTGGCGCTGGGCGTGCCGCCGTCCTTGACTTAGGCGGGGGATTTATGGCGAGCTCCGGCTTCCGCGGGCGTCATGGCCATCCCTGTGCTTGTCCTAGAGTGATTTCGAGGGGTGGCGCTGCCGTAGTCCGCACCCAACTGCCCGCCGCTGGTTGACTTCGAGGGCGGGGCAGGTGACGAAGGACGAGAGTTGGCGGCACAGGGGCCGGCATGGCGCCTGCTGTCGACCACAATGCGCGGCGTGCCCGGTTTGCCGGGGAATGGCCGAGAGTTGGTGGATTTGACCCGGCGTTCGTCATCACCGAACCGCGCCTGACCGGAGTCCATACTCGGTTGCTGCTCGTGTATTCGTTCGAGGGTCCTTCGCGCCCATTCGAGGGCTGCGCCCCGGGGGGGGGGGGGGGAAGGACGGGAGCGGGTGGAATAGTGGTGCGGATTGACGCCTGCAAGTCCGCACAGGGCCTCGCGCAGCGCCGCATGCGTCTTCACAGTGGTGGTGAGGACGCATAGTGACCGGAGCAGTTGAAACAGCGAGCTCTGCGGTGTCAGCGGCGCGGCGTGGGGAGAGATTGCCTTTTTGACTTCGGCGCCCGCCTGATGGGGCGGGCGCTAAATGCCGTTGTCGGGCGGGGCGCCAGAGTGTGCCGCGTTATGTAGAGGGGTAGCCTCGAGCGAGGCGGAGACGGCCCGCCCGCTCGAGGGGGTGCGCGGTCCTCGAGCGAGGCGGGGTTTGCGTCGTGCCTGCTCGAGGGTGCGCGGCCCTCGAGCGAGGCGGGGATAGGGGTAGCGATTTGGGTCCCCTCGATAGGCGGGCTCGGACGTCCGTTCATGGGCCGCGATAGGCCGTGACGGGCCGAGCTGCCTTGGCGGCCCTTCTTGGCTGTCGGTGATTCGGCCTTTCGTGGCATATCGCTTTTTGAGGGTGATTTGCCCCAATGATTAGGGGGCCCCCGGGGTTTGTCCCCGACAGTAGCCCCCGAGTCTCTGCCGGACTAAGGATCAGTCGGGCAGAGGCTGATGGTTCGCGGGATCGTTCCCGGGCATTTTGCGGGGATTACTCATTTTTGATTACGCACGTTCTTCCGTGGGGGCGCGCGAGCGCACCCGCGGGTGTAGCCCCCGAGCCCTTGGAGGAGTGAATTCACTCGTGCAAGGGCTTTGACTTTCGAGGGTTGTGTCAGTCGCTCCCCTTTCGACGTGGTGGGGGTGAGACCGAGTTACACGGAATTCGGGGGGCGGACCCTACACGGCTTCGACGTGTTTTGTGCATAAGAGGAGGGGGACATGCTGCAAGGAGCCTCCGAGCTCCTGGCCCGAGCGGAGGCGATCGGAGGGGCTTCTTGTCTTTGAGTTGCGACCCTCGCTTCCCCTTCGCAGGGGAGAGGGGTGAGGTCATTCGTGCAACCCTCGAATCGGGCAGCGTACACGGATGCCTCGGTGAGCTGTTAGCGGGTAGTTCAAGTGGACGCCCGTGCCCCGTTCGCTAGGGGTCGGCTCGTGGTCCGGAGACGCGTCCATGTAGCGCTTGCAAAGGTTTGCTAGGTGGGGCTCGGTCCCTTTCGCAAAGACCGAGGGCGCGAAAGCTCTCCCTCGTTGGGATCCCCCCACTAGCTGCCTTTGTCCGGCCTCGAACACAACAGGGGCGCCCCCAAACTTCGCGTTCGGGGTAAAGTCCGTTGGACACGCCCGAATCGTCCCTGACTCTGTCGATCTGGAGTGCCTGTCGAACCCTTTCGCGGGCCAGGCTTCGTACTCCTGATCAGTAGGGCCTTGCGAAAGGTGCAGGTCACCCTCGAGCAGCGGGCTCGAGGGTTGGTCGAACGTGACCGGCAGCCTTCGCATCGCTTAATCTGGGGCGCCCGTCGAACCTTTTCGAGGTCCGGGTTTCGAGCCCCTGATCAGTAGCACCCTACGCCTCGAGGCGGAGGGGGTCGTTGTCTTACCTGGGAAGGAATCCAATGGTTAGGTCGTTTCGGTTTCGCGGGCCCGCGCACGGCCGCTGGCGGGCGTGGTCGTGGCTGACGTGTCGCGGAGTGGGCGAGATGGGCGTAGTGGGCGCGCATTTTTAGGCGGAGTTGGCGTGCGCCGGGGAGAGGCGAGGCGACGGGCGGTCAGGCGCCGCTGCCGCGTCGTTTCGTTTTACCGCGCCGCAGTAAATGCCGCCGCTCACGCGTGCCGTTCCGCGGAAAAAAGGGGAGGGGGGGTCCCCGGTTGTCAGCGACGTGCCACGCGTGCGTTCGGCCCGTTGCCAGTGGGTTGGCGTGTCGCGGCAGGGACGAGCCCGCTCCCTTATAAAAGGAAAGCGGGGGAGGAGGGGGATTTTTTACCTTCGCCATTCCTCGTACCAGCTCTCGCCTCTGCCTTTCGCTTGCTTCCGAGCCCGCTAGTCGCACTCTGTTCGTCCTTCACGCCTTCGTCGCCTTTGCTCCGCGCTCCCTGCTCCGCCGTCCGCCATGGTGATCATCGAAGGCATCACAGAGTGGACTCCGTCCACCGCTACCGAGCACCTTCTGGAGGGCTTGGTGAACGGTGGGCAGCTTTCGCCCCGGGGCGATTCGGCGCGGCCGGCGTGGATCGTCCCGGCGCTGGCGGCCAGGGTGCCGAACCCGCCTGTGGGGTACGTGGTGAGCTTCGTCCGCTTCCACGAGCGGGGCTTCAACGCGCCCGCCAGCCAGTTCATGCGGGGCCTCTGCCACTACTACGGCGTGGAGCTCCACAACTTCTCCCCCAACGCCATCTCGCAGGCGGCGGCCTTCGTCGGCGTCTGCGAGGCTGTGCTGGGGATCGAGGCGCACTGGGACCTGTGGGTCCACCTCTTCCGCGCCGAGCTCAGCACGTCCGGCGCGGGGAGGGGGGTGCGCCGTTCTTCGTGTGCCGGCGGTCTCACGCTCGCGCCGATCGAGTCCAGGAAGCACTTGTACCCGGCCTGCAGGATGACCACCAACAACAGCGGCTGGGCCAAGGGATGGGTTTACCTGCGCAACGACGGCCTGGGGTTGCCGGAGTACACCGGCAAGGTCTTGACGGAGAAGGCCGACTCCTGGAGCTACGGCGTTTCCGGCGAAGCTCAGCGGAAGAGGCTCCGCCCCGTCGTCGACGCCCTTCGTACCTTGGAGGGGTCGGGCCTGACCGTGGCGCACGTGCTCGCGCACTGTCATCGCCGCCGGGTGGTTCCCCTCATGGAGAGGCAGCTCCCTCTGTTCCGGATGACGGAGGGCGCTGACCCGGCGGCACTGGCGGCTTCGCGCATGTTGTCGGAGCCGCTGCTCGAAGAGTACGTCGTTACGAGGGTGCGAACGGCGGTGCATCCCGACACCATGCCGAGCGACCTCCGGTCGTTCCGGCTGCGCCCCGACGAGGGCCATGTTTTGTCGGTGAGTCGTCCTTCCCCCTCTCCGGGCTGTCGGATTGATTAGTTTAGAATTCCCTTCCTCAATTCATCGTGATTTCAGGAGGTGAACAGCGGCCTCTACCGCTCCCTCGCGCCGACTCCGGAGGTGCGCGCTTCGAACTGCGCTCGCCGTGACCACGAGAGGGGCGCGAAGGAGGCGAAGAGAGCCAGCAGCTGGAGGAGGCAAGCCCGGCGGGACGCGCACCAGGCGGCGCTTCGCCGGTGGAGGAGGGACGGTGGGGCCCCGCCGTCGTCCCCCGAGGACTCCCCGGACCCTCCCAGCGAGGGAGAGGATGAGGAGGAGATCGATGCCGGCGGGGTTCCGCCTGCCGGTGAGGGGGAAGAGATGGCCGCGCCGCTGCCCGAGGCGGGCGTGGTGGCCCCGGTCGATGTTGCGCCGGTGGCGGCGCGCACGGCGGTCGCGCCTGCTCGACCCGCGGCGCTGCGGGCGCGAGCGTGTCACACCCGGCCCAGTTTGTATGGCCCGGTAGTGGCCTATTAGTGCGGGATGCACATGTTTAGTGCCACATTGCTAGTTTAGCAAGGGTGGAGGCAACTTATAAGCCCTTGTCTTCCAGCCATAGCACCTTCGGGTTAACCCTTTTACATGAAGCGAGGACGAAAGTGTAAGCAGGGTGCTATGTGTACGCGTGCGCGCCCCTCGGAAGGGCTGTGCGGGGCGGCTCGTGAAAGGCGGGGTGTTACAAATGGTATCAGAGCCGACCCTCGCGGTTGCGCGTACGGGTCAGTGTGCGGGCATAGGGCGCATGGCGCGTATGGCCCGGGTAGGGCATACGGCATGGACTATGGCGCCGGCACTGGACGTACGGTCGTGCGCTAAGGGGGAACGTTCCTGTACATTTGCCCGGGTGGGTGAGTTGCACCGACGAGGACGTCGGGTTCTTTGAGGGGGGGTGTATGTCACACCCGGCCCAGTTTGTATGGCCCGGTAGTGGCCCATTAGTGCGGGATGCACATGTTTAGTGCCACATTGCTAGTTTAGCAAGGGTGGAGGCAACTTATAAGCCCTTGTCTTCCAGCCATAGCACCTTCGGGTTAACCCTTTTACACGAAGCGAGGACGAAAGTGTAAGCAGGGTGCTATGTGTACGCGTGCGCGCCCCTCGGAAGGGCTGTGCGGGGCGGCTCGTGGAGGGCAGGGTGTTACAGAGCGACTCTCTCTTCTGCTGCGGGCGCGCCGCGCCGCAGCGGATTGATTGTCGAGGGCTCGGGGGGTTCGCAGCCCCCGAGCGATTTGAGGGGGTCCTCGAGTTCGGGGAGGGCTCCCTCAACGGGCGGCTCGAAGCGGAAGCTGCAGGTGCTGCAGGATTGCATCCGGTAAGTTCTGCCTCGAACTTTTTCGTAGCTTTCCATCCTTGTTCAGTTTTTCGTTTCGTGATTTCCGCTCTTTCTTTTTGATTTAGCACGCGGGGTGCCGCCAAGGCCGCCCCTAACCTCGCGCCCAAGAAGGCATTGAAGGTTGGGGGGTCGGATTCCCCTCACGCCGGGGGATCGCGTTCGCGCGGGACTCCGCGTTCCGCAACGATGTCCGCAGCGACGCCGGTGGAGCCGGCGCCGGGGGCGCGAGGTTCCGGGTCGGCGGAGGAGGAGCGGGAGAGGACGCCCCTGGTGGCGGAGCCGGGGCAGGACGCCCCGGTGGTTGAGGTGGAGCCGGGGCACGGCGCCCCGGCGACGGAAGCGGGCGAGAAAGGAGGCCACGCCATCGCCGCGGCCCCTACTGGAGGGAGGCAGGAGGCGGTCGTGCCGGTCGGCGGCACGGTCGTCCTGCCGGCTTTGGGTCGCGCACAAGGCGTGGCCCAGGGTGGTGATGGCGAGCGCGTTCCCCCTGCTGGGGTGTCTGCGGCCGAGGTGTCGGCGGCGCGCTTCTTGTCTCAGGGGCCGCCGCAGATGCCCGTGGCCGGGGGAGCGGCTGAGTGGGATGCGGCCGAGGTGATGCTGCTTCAGGGTCGTCGTGGCCCGAGCGCGTGGCCGGAGGAGTCTGGCATCTCCGCCCGGGTCTGGCAGAGCATGGCGGAGGAGAACGAGCTGTGGGCTCAGGCCGAACGGGTCGGGACGGACCTGGAGCGGGCCATCTCAGCCGCCGCCGATCTCCACTCCAGGCAGGCGCTGGAGCTCTTCGAGGTATCCCCGCGCTCACCCCAGCACTTTGAGATTGTTTTTAGTCCGTGTCTTATTCTTGATGGCTCTTCGTGCAGCTTCTGCGGCAAGAGGCGGTAGACAAGACCGCGTGCATCGCGGGCTTGTACGCGGATCTTCGCCGGTTCCGCCAGGCGAACGCGGACCTGGGCACGGAAGTGACCCAGCTCACCGTCCGGGTGAGGGAGGCAGAGACGGCCGCCCGCGCACACGAAGAAACCAAGGCACGCGCGGAGCGGGAGCGCGACGCTGAGAGAGGCGCGGCGGAGCGGGAGGCCCGAGCCTCGGCCGCGGCTCGAGCTCGAGCGCAAGGCGCGCGAGGCCGCGCAGTCCCAGCTCGCGGAGGCGGCGGCCCGGGCAGGGCAAAAGGCCCAGGAGTCCGAACAGCTGGGCTGCGCGCTTCGAGAGAAGGAGGCTGCGCTGGCGACCGCGGAGGGCTTGCTCCAGCAAGAACGCGCGGCGCTTACCGAGGCCAGGGCCCTGGTGGACGGTATGGCTTTACGCTTTCCTGGCTTTCTGTGTTGGAGTTCGTCTTAACGTTCTTGAGCTTTGTCAGGGCTGCGGAAGGCCGAGGCGGAGAAGGCGGATGAAGTGATGGATGTTCAGGCCGCCTACTCCGAGGCCCAGGGGGAGCTCGAGGAGCTGAAGGTCGCCGCCGATGTGGCGTGCCGGGACGTCCAGTGCGTCGACGTGCAATCGGGGTCGTCGTTGCCCAGCCGCCTGAGGTCTCTGAAGAGCTGCGTGGCGGAGCGCCTCGAGAGCGCGCTTCACCTTGGAGTGAAGAAGGCGCTCGGCGTGGTGTCGACGCATTACGACATCGACCTCGCGGCGGTGGCGCGTGGCTACTTCATCGACGTAGACCTAGACGACGACGCCGCCCTTGCTGCCCTCTACGAGGCCGATGACGGCGCCGAGGAAGCCGCCACGGCACTTGCCGCCAAGTTCGGGCGCGATCTTTTCCCTGAGGAGGATGAAGATGCGCGCGCCGACATTGGGCCTGAGGCTGCGACCGCCGCCGAAGCCGAGGTTGATCCTGAGGCCGACACCGTGGCGTCCCTTGAGGAGGACATGGCCTCGGTGTGCCGCGACGACGATGGTCCTGGGGCGCTTGCATCGGTTCCCTCGACCGTTGCCGCCGAAGCCACCGCGCCCCCGTAGGAAGGTGGAGCCTGAAGGGTTCAGGCTTAGTATCTAGGTGTATCTTAGTTTTTAGGAGACTAGCTCTGTACATAAACTAAGATTGAAAGTCGGTTGTGCATTTCAAACTTGTTCGATTGTTCTATTGTGCTACTCTTGGCTTGGAAAGATTTCGGCCGGGTATTTCGACTCCGCGAGTAATTAAGGCGTGGAGTGGAGAGGGAGTTGCCGTATCCCTTCGCGGGCATAGGCGGTCTCACGGCTCAACCGGCTCCAGCTTTAGTTAGCTCGCGCCCCGCATTTCTCTAAGCGCCTCGAGTTTCAGCACAATTTTTGAAAATTGGGACGATTAGGGGGGTAAACCCCCCTGGAGCCCCCGAGGGGGGCTTGGCTCTATTGAGAATAGGGCCAAGTCCCCCTTGTTCATGCTGTTAGTAACAATGTTTTCATGTTTTTCGCAAACTTTTCATTATTGTTAACTAAGAACATGAAGTATTTACAAGAAATACTGAGAGTTTTAAGGATAGAAGCGACGTAGCTGTTGGATGTTCCAGGCGTTGGTGAAGACCTCGCCCTTCTCGTTCGCCAGCTTGTAAGTGCCAGGTTTGAGGACCTTGGTGATGATGAATGGTCCTTCCCATGGCGGAGTGAGCTTGTGGCGCTCTCGATTGTCCTGGCGCAGCCTCAGCACCAGGTCCCCTTCGTGGAGGTCTCGACGCCGCACCTTCTGAGCTTGGTATCACCGGAGCGATTGTTGGTAGCGTGCTGAGTGAAGCAACGCTACGTCGCGAGCCTTGTCCACCTGGTCCAGCGAATTCTCGCGGTCCCGCTGGTTTCGGTCTTTTTGGTAGGCCTTGAGCCTCGGAGACCCGTACTCCAAGTCTGTTGGGAGGACGGCTTCGGCGCCATAGACGAGGAAGAACGGGCTGAAGCCTGTGGCCCTGCTTGGGGTTGTCCTGAGACTCCAGATCACCGATGGCAGCTCAGCAACCCACTTCCGGCCAAACTTGTTCAGCTTGTTGAAGATTCTTGGCTTCAGGCCTTGTAGTATCATGCCGTTGGCACGTTCTACTTGGCCGTTCGTTTGTGGATGTGCCACGGCCGACCAATCAACGCGAATGTGATGGTCGTCGCAGAACTCCAAGAACTTCTTGCCGGTGAATTGGGTGCCGTTGTCAGTGATGATCGAGTTGGGTACCCCGAATCGGTGGATGATGTCGGTGAAGAACAACACGGCGTGCTCAGATCTGATGCTGGTGATGGCCCGTACCTCGATCCACTTTGAGAACTTGTCGATGGCTACCAACAAATGGGTGAATCCCCCGGGCGCTGGGCGGAAGGGCCCCACGAGATCCAACCCCCAGACCGCGAAAGGCCATGTTACAGGGATGGTCTGCAGGGCGTGCGCCGGGAGATGCGTTTTTCGTGCGTAGAATTGGCACCCTTCGCAGGTGCGCACGACCTCGTTCACATCGGATACGGCAGTGGGCCAGTAAAAGCCTTGCCGGAATGCGTTACCCACGAGGGTACGCGGCGCTGCGTGGTGTCCGCACGCCCCGGCGTGGATGTCGCGGATCAATTGCCTTCCCTCGGGGATGGGGATGCATCGCTGCAAGATCCCCGAGGCGCTGCGCTTGTACAACTCACCGCCGACCGAGACAAAGGTCTTGGCCCTTCTGGCGATACGGCGCCCCTCGGTTCGGTCCGAGGGCAGCTCCCCGCGGTCGATCCACGCGAGGTACGGATCACGCCAGTCTTGTGGTCGCGCGTCTTCGTCGATTTCCATGGCCTCGGCCGACAAAATTTCAACGTCGAGGGCTTCGAGCCCCTCTTTCGAGGGGTCCTCTTCCATGGGCTCGACCCCCGCAGCCCCCGAGGGTGTCTTGAGGGTTCCAGCCCTTCACTCGAAGTCAACGGAGGGTTGATCGAAGTCGCGGGCGAAGATGTTCGGAGGAACGGTGATTCGCTCTGACGCGATCTTGGCCAGCTGATCCGCTTCCTCGTTGTATTTGTGTACGATGTGGTTCAGCTCGAGGCCATAGAATTTGTCCTCGAGACGACGAACCTCGTTGCAATACGCCTCCATCTTTTCGTCGCGGCAGCTTGCGTTCTTCATCACTTGGTCGATGACCAACTGAGAATCCTCCCGGACATCGAGGCGTTTGACGCCGAGGTCGATGGCGATGCGGAGCCCAGCGAGGAGGGCTTCGTACTCCGCCATGTTGTTCGACGCTGGGAAGTGCAAGCGAACCACGTACCGGATATGTTCTCCGAGGGGTGAGACGAAGAGGAGGCCCGCGCCTGCCCCGGTTTTCATCACTGACCCGTCGAAGTACATGGTCCAGCATTCGGCTTGGATCTGCGGCGGCGGAAGTTGGACGTCGGTCCATTCAGCGACGAAATCCGCTAAGGTTTGCGATTTTATCGCCTTTCGCGGTGCGTAGGAGAGAGTTTCCCCTACGAGCTCCATAGACCACTTCGCTATTCTACTCGAGACGTCCGGGTTGCGGACTATCTCCCCCAAAGGGAAGGATGAGACCACGGTGACCGGGTGGGCCTCGAAGTAGTGTCGCAGCTTTCGACGCGCGAGTACTACAGCATAGATTAGCTTATGGATCTGTGGATACCGCATCTTGGTTTCGGTCAGCACCTCGCTGACATAGTACACCGGCCTCTGGACCGGCAGAGCGTGGCCCTCCTCTACCCTTTCCACAATGATGACGGCGCTGACAACTTGCGTTGTCGCAGCCACATATAGGTAGAGGGGTTCGCCGTTCTGCGGCGGCGTGAGGATGGGCGCGCGCGCGAGCGACGCTTTTAGCCCGTCGAGGGCTTTTTGGGCTTTGGGGGTCCACGAAAATCGTTCGTGCTTTTTTAGGAGCCGGTGCAAAGGTAAGCCCTTTTCACCAAGTCGAGAGATGAAGCGGCTGAGAGCTGCGAGGCAGCCCAGTACCCTTTGCACCCCCTTGAGGTCCCGAATTGGCCCCATTCATTCCAGGGCCGAGACTTTTTCGGGGTTGGGTTCGATGCCTCGTTGGGAGACGATGAAACCCAATAGCATGCCTCGCGGAACCCCGAATACGCATTTTTCCGGATTCAACTTTACCCCGTTCGCCCGGAGGCAACCGAATGTTATTTGCAAATCGTTGACCAGATCGTTCGCCTTTCTGGTTTTTACAACGATATCGTCAACATATGCCTCAACGGTCCGCCCGATGTGGCTTCCGAAAACGTGTTGCATACATCGCTGGTATGTATCTCCAGCGTTTCGGAGGCCGAACGGCATAGTGACGTAGCAAAACATGCCAAACGGGGTGATGAAAGAAGTCGCGAGCTGGTCGGACTCTTTCATCTTGATTTGATGATAACCGGAATAAGCATCAAGAAAACATAGCAATTCACACCCAGCGGTGGAGTCTACTATCTGATCTATTCTAGGCAGAGGAAATGGAACCTTAGGGCATGCTTTGTTCAAACCGGTATAATCTACGCACATGCGTCATTTTCCATTTTTCTTCTTAACTAGAACAGGATTGACAAGCCAGGTCGGGTGAAATACCTCTTTGATTCGTCTGGCAGGAGCTTGCGCACCTCCTCCCCGATGGCGCGGCGCTTTTCCTCGTCGAACCGCCGCAGCCGCTGTACCACCGGCTTAGAGTGAGGCTTGATGTCGAGGCTGTGCTCGGCGACCTCCCTCGGGATCCCCGGCATGTCCGAGGGCTTCCACGCGAAGATGTCGGCGTTGGCGCGGAGGAAGTCGACGAGCACAACTTCCTATTTGGGGTCGAGGGTGGTGCTGACCCTCAACGCCTTGCCTTCGAGGGCATTGGGGTCGAGGGGCACCGCCTTGGAGTGCTCGGCAGCCTCGAAGGTGCCCGCGTGCCTTTTGGCGGAGTCGACGGCCTCGTTCGCCATCTTCTCCAAGTCCGCCACCAGGGTCTCGCTGTAGGCGAGTGCTTCCGTGCCCTTGACGCACTCGACGTCGCACGCGTAAGCGTGCTCGTACGACGATCCCACGGTGATGACGCCCTTTGGCCCTGGCATCTTCATCTTGAGGTAGGCGTAGTTGGGGACCGCCATGAACTTGGCATAACACGGTCGCCCGAAAATAGCGTGGTATGCTCCTGGGAATCCCACCACCTCGAAGGTGAGGGTCTCCCTCCGAAAGTTATCAGGAGTACCGAAACAAACGGGCAGGTCGATCTGCCCGAGGGGTTGGACGCGTTTTCCCGGCGCGATGCCGTGGAACGGCGCCTTGCTTGGCCTCAGCTGGTTTGTGCCGATGCCCATGAGCTCTAAGGTGTGGACGTAGAGGATGTTGAGGCTGCTGCCCCCGTCCATCAGCACCTTGGAGAATCGCGTGTTGCCGATGACGGGGTCGACGATAAGCGGATAGCGCCCCGGATTCGGGACATAGTCCGGATGGTCCTCGCGGCCGAAGGAGATGGTCTCGTCCGACCAGGCGAGGTAAGTTGGCGTTGCGGGGTGAACGGAGAAGACCTCTCGGCGTTCACGTCTTTGTTCCCGGGACGTCGCGTTCACTTTGGGCCCTCCTACGATGAAGAATACATTCTCCACATGGGGGAACTCGTCGTTGTCGCCATCGCCCGCATCCTTCTTCGGGCCATCCTCCTTCGCGGAGGTGCACCTGAAGTAACCCTTGATCATCCCACACTGTTCGAGGGTGTGGGTGACAGGGCCCTTATGGTACGGGCATGGCTTCTTCAGCATCTCGTCGAACAGGCCTCCCCCTGGGGCGGGCCTCGAGGGCCTTTGCGGCCTCGCTCGACCACGAGGGCGTCGTCAGAGTCCTCGCCCTGCTGATGTTGCTGCTGCGCGGCTTGCCGAGGCTTCTTGCCCTTACCGCCTCGTTTCTGCTTTTTTGCCTTTGCCTTGGGTTTGCTGCCCTCCGCGGGCAGCTCCTCCGCGCGTTTCCCCTTGGTCTTGCCGTCGAAGATCGCCCCGACAGCCTCCTCCCCAGAGGCGAAGTTGGTGGCGATGTCGAACAGAGCGTTGACGCTGGTGGGGTGGTTTCGCCCCAGCTCGCACACCAGCTCCCGACAGGTCGTGCCTTCGAGGAAGGCGTGGATGATTTCGGAGTCACCCACGCTCGGGAGCTCGGTGCAGCGCTTGGAGAAGCGGCGGATGAAGTCCCTCAGCGGCTCGTCGGCCGCCTGCCGGCACCCGCGTAGGTCCCAGGAGTTTCCGGGGCGCACGTATGTGCCCTGGAAGTTGCCCACGAACATCTTGACCAGGTCGTCCCAGTCGTGGATTTGGTTCGCGGGTAGGTGTTCGAGCCATGTCCGCGCCGAGTCCGCGAGATGAAGCGGAAGGTTGCGGATGATCATGGCATCGTCGGTGGCCCCGCCCAACTGGCAAGCCAGGCGATAGTCGTTGAGCCACGTCTCGGGTTTCGTCTCACCCGAATACTTGGTGATGGTGGTCGGCTGGCGAAAGTGCGGCGGGATGGCGGCCGAACGGATTTTCCGGCTGAACACAGGGGTTCCCGGGGGTTCCGGCGTCGGACTTCTGTCCTCCTCGCTGTCATAGCGACCTCCCCGTCGGGGGTGCCTGCTGCGAGGAGGCGTCGCGTCCTGTCTCTTCTTGTTCAGGACATTGCGCGCATCGCCATCGTCAACGGCGCCCCGCATGTCCACGAGTCGGTCCTTCGCGGACCTCCTCGCTTCGCGGTCGCCGGTCACGAGCGCCCTTCCGTCGTTCGTTGGACGGTGAGGCGTCCACGCGCCCCTGGGTGGGGTATGGATGGATTGTTCCTTGTCCCACTTGCTTCCTCCGGCTCTCGAACTGGCCTGGTGGCGCATGCGGGAGGCGGAACTTTCCGCTTGTTGAACGACCGCTTCTTCGACAAGGGCCTGCACTTGGCGCCGCATGCTGCGCGCTTCTGGTGTTGATGGTTCGGGCATGGCCCGAATCAGGGTTGCCGCGGCGACGAGCTTCTGGCTTGCTCGTGGCGGCATGGCAGGGCCGGCGTCGTCGCCGTCACCCATGATGCGCGCTTGAGCAATACGCCCGGCAGCTCGTGCGCGTTCGCCGCGTTTGGGCTGCCGGGCTTCCAGGGCTGCGCGCAGCTCCTGTACCTGCTGGCGCTCCTGTTGGAGCTTGGCTTCCAGCTCTTGTACCTGCGCAAGCTGTGCCTGCGCGAGTGCGGCTTCGCTCGCTGGCTCGGCGGGTGCCGGTGGCGGTTCGTCGTGTCCGGCCCCGTCGCGCGTTTCTTCATCCTCTCCCACGGACTCTACTTCGCCGTCGAGGATGAAGCATTCCCGCGTAGGGTCGTATTCCCCCTCGCTGGAATCGTCGGAGCAGGTGAGGCAGAAGTCCGCGACGGCCTGGAAGGACATAAGGCCTTCGCGGTCTTGGAACCCGGAGTAGTCCAAGTTCGGGTGTTCCTGCCCGCGCACACTCTCTCCGTCATCCGACTCGGACCGGGGCCCGCCGGGCGAGGAAATGCTGAGGCCGCGGATCGAACCCGGCTGGTGACCCGGTGAATCCTCGCGCGCGTTCGGGTTGGCGCTGACTGCCGCGGAGTAGCTTGCGGCCGCGTTGTTCATCCCGTGGGGGAGCTGCGCCGGCCCGGCCACATTTTCCCAGCGCGCTCCCTCCGCGGGAGCCGCCGGCGGGGGTCCGTCCCCCTGTAGTGTGGCAGCGGGCTGGAGCAGCAGGTGTGCATCCCAGTCAGGGAGGACGATGCGCGGGGCAACGCGTCGCTCCGCGCGAATCTGCAGCTCGCGCAGTCTTTGTCGTCTCCTGAGCTGGGCCGGCGTCGGCGGTGTCGGCGTAACGGGCATCATGTTGGGCGGCCTGGAGGCGAGCCGCATGAGGAGGCCCTCACCGGTCGCTTCGAACTCCAGGCTCCCAAACGTGATCCGGTACCCGCGCGGAAGCGGGCCGGGGGACCCCGTGGCGGATCGTGGTGGCATGGTCTTGGCGCGGCCTGCCGTCAAGGGAATTGATCGGGTGTGATTGACCACAGCGCAGCCCCCTACCTGGCGCGCCACTGTCGGTGCGGGGATCGGTCGGCCAATCCCCAGCGCCAAACAGAATGCGCTGTGTCCCGTCCCTTGACGGTTGATGCAAGAGCTAGCACGATGAGACAAGCGTTTATCCTGGTTCCGACCGTGAGGTCGTACGTCCAGCAGGGTGCGCTCGGGGCGCTGTACTATCTTGCACCGAAGTGCTTGCAGAGGGGGGCTACAAGCAAGGCGGGAGAGGAGGAGGAGTCTCCAAGTCCCTGAAGGCGAGTGTGATTGAGGCGAGTGCCAGTATCATGTGTGGCGGTGTGTGTGTGATCGTTTTTTTTCTCCTCCCCCCCCCCGCCTCTCTCGCCCCCTCCCTCCTTTTATAGGCTAAGGAGAGAAGGGGGAGGGGCTTACAAGTACAGATACAGTGTGTGCTATAGAGATGTGTACTGGAGAGCGTGGCGCTGGGCGTGCCGCCGTCCTTGACTTAGGCGGGGGATTTATGGCGAGCTCCGGCTTCCGCGGGCGTCATGGCCATCCCTGTGCTTGTCCTAGAGTGATTTCGAGGGGTGGCGCTGCCGTAGTCCGCACCCAACTGCCCGCCGCTGGTTGACTTCAAGGGCGGGGCAGGTGACGAAGGACGAGAGTTGGCGGCACAGGGGCCGGCATGACGCCTGCTGTCGACCACAGTGCGCGGCGTGCCCGGTTTGCCGGGGAATGACCGAGAGTTGGTGGATTTGACCCGGCGTTCGTCATCACCGAACCGCGCCTGACCGGAGTCCGTACTCGGTTGCTGCTCGTATATTCGTTCGAGGGTCCTTCGCGCCCATTCGAGGGCTGCGCCCCGAGGGGGGGGAAAGGATGGGAGCGGGTAGAATAGTGGTGCGGATTGACGCCTGCAAGTCCGCACAGGGCCTCGCGCAGCGCCGCATGCGTCTTCACAGTGGTGGTGAGGACGCATAGTGACCGGAGCAGTTGAAACAGCGAGCTCTGCGGTGTCAGCGGCGCGGCGTGGGGAGAGATTGCCTTTTTGACTTCGGCGCCCGCCTGATGGGGCAGGCGCTAAATGCCGTTGTCGGGCGGGGCGCCAGAGTGTGCCGCGTTATGTAGAGGGGTAGCCTCGAGCGAGGCGGAGACGGCCCGCCCGCTCGAGGGGGTGCGCGGTCCTCGAGCGAGGCGGGGTTTGCGTCGTGCCTGCTCGAGGGTGCGCGGCCCTCGAGCGAGGCGGGGACGGGGGTAGCGATTCGGGTCCCCTCGATAGGCGGGCTCGGACGTCCGTTCATGGGCCGCGATAGGCCGTGACGGGCCGAGCTGCCTTGGCGGCCATTCTTGGCTGTCGGTGATTCGGCCTTTCGTGGCATATCTCTTTTTGAGGGTGATTTGCCCCAATGATTAGGGTGCCCCCGGGGTTTGTCCCCGACAAGACCCTCGAACGGGAGTACGAGCGACGACCAGGGGCAAACCTTGGTCAAGCATCATCATGTGGCCGACGGGACGGAGTACGACCTCCCTAACCCTTGCCTGCCACGCCAACAGGCGGCACGCCCCGCACTGTGGCGACAGTAAGCACCGTAGCACCTCAACGCGACCTACTCCCGTTCCCTAGGGAAGTAGAGCACTCAAGACGCGTACGGGAGCCATCGGGCCAACGGGAAGCCAGCCGCCCCGTACGCACCAAGCCCGACGCGACTGGCAAGTCGAAAGCCGGTCGTACCGGCCCGTCAGGCCGGGCCACTACGCCTCTGGCCATGATGTACGACGGCATGACCACTACGTACGACACGCCAGTTCCTGCCCACCTGCCCCCGCAAATCTCGAGCGGTCGACCTCTCAGGGCAACGCAGGAGACCCCTCGAAGGAGACCACGGGCGACGATTCAGCCAACGCAATGACCAAGCAAACCCTCGAAGCCCTGACGAAACGAATACAGGATTCTCCGCTTCACCAACAGACGCCGAAGACCGACCCGGCTCGCCTTCAAGACACGGATTCGTCGAGGGTCGAGGACATCCCATGTAGGGGGTGTCCCTCGACATCTACTGTAGCCACGACTGTAACTCCTCGACCCCTTGTAATATAAAACGGATAGTCAGGGGGCCACGCGGAGAGAGATTTTCATACGTCCAGGCACACGCCTAGACACGAACACACACACGACACTAGCATTCGCCTCCACCATCTTCTTCCTCCGTTCCGGGACTTGGAGAACGACTCTCCTCTCCCACCTTCACTTGTAGCCCCCCACTGCAAGCACCAGGGTGCGAAGCTAACACGAGTGCGCGAGCACCTCTTGCTTGACGTACGGCCCCGCAGCCGGAACCAGGATAAACCCGTGTCCTTGTGATTGGCTTCTCGCATCGACCATCAGGGACAAGACACAGCGCACTTTCTGTGCGGCTTAGGGAGTGCCGTCCATTCTCGACGCCGACAGTGGCACGCCAGGTAGGGGGAGCGCTGTGTGATTTGCTTTTCTCACCAGTTCCCTTGATGGCTGCTAGCGACGACCATCCGACGCTGGGGCCCTCCGACGGGGTTCCCAACGGATTCCCACCTGGATTCATCATCCAGTTCGGGAGTCTGACGTTCGAGTCCGACGGATCCGACTACCTCATGCAGCTTCGTCGCACTGATGAGAAGGAGGCCGCTTCACCATCGCCCTCAGTGGGCGGACTGCGAAATCGCCGTCGACTGCAAGGCCTGCAGGTGCAGGTTGAGCAGCGACAGCCTCCGAGGATAAGACTCCCAAATTGGGATGATCCGCGGGCGCCACCGCCTGACGCACGGTCAGATGAAGCTGCACCACCTTTGGCGAACCCTGCGGAAGGGAACCGCCAAGCGGCGGGCGTTGTGCCAGCCCAGTTCCCGATGGGAATACGCAACGCCGCCATGACGATCTCTTCATTGGTCAGCGCCGACATGAGCGTGAGCTGCAGCGCCGCCGACCTGGAACATGCCGGGCCGCCTCCGACCCACCAGGGACGTTGGGGGCGGCGGCCGCGACGCGTGCGGCCGGAGCCAACTCGAGCGTTTCTCCCCACTGCCCAGCGCAGTAGCGGGGGAACTCACCAACCTGCCCCTCCGCGGGGTAGCTGCACGTCAACGCACCGACGTAACGTGGTCGCACCGCGAGGGCGGACGGCTGCGCGTCCTGCGCGCCCGCGCAGGGGACGCCATCACGCCCGCCGCTCATCCTCGTCGGACGACACGACCCACCACCACGCCGCCTCGCCTGATGAATGGTACCCACCAGGCTCAAGCGACGAGGAATGAGACTACGACGGGCCCCAGGACGCCGAGGCGCTCCGGCAGTTCCTGAGCTCCGTCGATTACTGCTTCGACGTCTCCAGCGAAGGAGAAAGCGATCCTATACCAGAGTGCTTCGTCGTCGATGGCGACGTCGAGTCCGGAAACGAAGATGGCTCCGACGACGACGCCGGCCACGACAAGACCCCGGAGGCATCGGCAACTAGCCGCGACCATCCTCTGGCGGACGCAGGTGCCGTGGTGCCTGCCAACGTCAATGCCACGACGCCGCAAGGTGACGAGGCGTTGACGCAGCCCCAGCTGGCGCAAGTCAGAGAGCTGGAGAACAAGCTCTAGGAGGAGCGCCGCCAGGTACAGCAGCTGCGGGCAACACTGGAAGCGCAGCAGCCTCAGCACGGCAATCGCGCTAGAGCCACGGGACGCATTGCCCGCGCCCGCATCGAAAACGATGACGGCACCGACTTGTCGCGCGCAAGCCAAAAACTCGTTACCGCGGTAACGCTGCTACGGGCCATCCCCGAGCCGTCTACACCGTCGGCTCGGCTCCTGAACCGCGAGGCACGGAGCCTCGTCGAGCAGGTGGCCGTTCTGCAGGCCGAGAGTTCTGCCTCTCGCATTCGACAGCAGGCCAACTCAAGGGCCGAAGGCGGCCGGCAAGACAAAGAGGAGTCCGTCCATACCCATCGCCGGGTGAAGTGGACGCCAAACCGTCCAACGAACGATGGTAAGGCGCTCATAGCCCAACACCCTAGCGAGCGAAGGCCTGCGAGGGACCGGCTTCAGGACATGCGGGGCGCCGCCGACGATAGCGACGCCCGCAACACCCTGAACAAGAAGAGATACGATACCGCGACGAGCCGAGGGTACCACCCACGACGTGGGGGGCGCTTCGGCGAAGAGGAGGACAAGAGCCCGATGCCTGAGCCCACGGCGACTCGGGTGTTCATCCCCGCCATCCGCACGGCGGCCATTCCCCCTCGCTTCCGACAGCCGGCGACCATCACCAAGTATTCAAGTGAGACCAACCCCGAAGTTTGGCTCAATGATTATCGTTTGGCTTGTCAGCTAGGCGGCTCCACGGACGACTACATGATCATCTGCAACCTGCCGCTCCACCTCGCGGACTCGGCCCGTCAGTGGCTCGAGCACCTGCCTGCGAACCAGATCCACGACTGGGGCGACCTAGTCAAGCTGTTCGTAGGGAATTTCCAGGGCACCTACGTGCGCCCGGGCAATTCCTGGGACCTGCGAGGGTGTCGCCAAAGGTCGAGCGAGCCCATGAGGGACTACATTCGTCGCTTCTCCAAGCGCTGCACCGAGCTCCCCAACATCGGTGACGCCGAGGTCATCAACGCCTTCCTAGAAAGCACGACGTGCCGCGAGCTAGTGCACGAGCTTGGCCGCAATCACCCCACTAGCGTCAGCGAGCTGTTCGACATCGCGTCCAGCTTCACGTCCGGGGAGGAAGCGGTTCGGGGCATCTGCGATGGCAAGAAGGGGAAGCGCGTGGAGGAGGCGCCTACGGAGGGCGGCCGACCCACAGAGCAAACGAAGAAGCCCAATCCGCATAAGCAGAGCAACCAAGGCCGGCGAGGCCTGAAGCCCATGCGCGGCCATCAGCGCGAAGACGACCCCGACGAAGCTTTCGCCGCTGATCAAACCCGGCGGGGACCTCGACCCCCGCCACCTCCGGGAGGCCGGTTCGACGACATGCTCAAGAAGTCGTGCCCGTACCACAACATCGCCGTCTCGCACACCCTCGAGCAGTGCGAGATGATCAAGAGGCAGTACCGACTCCTTGTCGCGAAAGAAAAAGACACAAGGAAAGACGCCGATGGCGGCGACGCCGCCAGTGGCGGGTTCCCAGTCGTGGAGAACGTCTTCTTCATCGCCGGGGGTCCCTCGGCGAACATGTCTGCGCGACGGCGATGGCGCGAACGCCAAGAAGTCTGCGCCGTGCGTCCTGCTACGCCATCGTACCTCGACTGGTCGACGGAGACCATAACCTTTGGTCGCGAAGACCACCCGGATTACATCCCTAACCCGGGACATTATCCGTTCGTTGTCGACCCTGTGATCGGCAACACCCGATTCTCCAAGGTGTTGATGGACGGAGGCAGCAGCCTCAACATCATGTTCTCCAGCACCCTGGAACTGATGGGGATCGGCGTGGACAAGTTGCGGCCTAGCCTGTCTGCATTCCATGGCATCGCGCCGGGAAAGAAGGTCCAACCCCTCGGGCGAATCGACCTGCCCGTCTGCTTCGGTACGCCGGGCAACTTTCGCCAGGAAGTCATCTCCTTCGAGGTGGTGGGGTTTCGAGGTGCCTACCACGCCATACTCGGATGGCCAGCCTACGCCAAGTTCATGGCGGTTCCCAACTACACCTACCTCAAGCTGAAGATGCCGGGGCCGAAAGGCATCATCACGGTCGGGCCGTCATTCGAGCACGCCTACCAATGCGATGTGGAGTGTGTTGAACGCGCCGAGGCCCATGCCTGCCTCGAGGCCCAGGTGGCTGACCTCGAGAAGATGCTTAACGAGGCCGCCGACGCCAACTGCAAACACGCGGGCAACTTCGAGCCCGCGGAGCAGACCAAGGCTGTACCCCTCGATCCGAACGATCTCGAGGGTAGATCAGTTAAGGTCAGCTCCACCCTCGACCCCAAATAGGAGGCAGTGCTCGTCGACTTCCTCCGCGCCAACGCTGACATCTTTGCGTGGAGCCTCTCGGACATGCCAGGCATTCCGAGGGAGGTCGCAGAGCACTCCCTTGATATCCGACCTCAAGCCAGACCAGTGATGCAGCGCCTGCGACGCTTCGACGAGGAAAAGCGCCGAGCGATCGGGGAGGAGCTGCGCAAACTTCTGGAAGCCGGATTCGTCAAGGAGGTATTTCACCCTACGTGGCTAGCTAATCCTATTTTAGTTAAGAAAAAGAATGGAAAATGACGCATGTGCATAGACTATACCGGTTTAAATAAAGCATGTCCCAAAGTTCCTTTCCCTTTGCCACGCATTGATCAAATAGTCGATTCCACTGCTGGGTGTGAGCTTCTATGCTTTGTTGATGCATATTCGGGCTACCACCAAATCAAGATGAAAGAATCGGATCAGCTCGCGACTTCTTTCATCACCCCGTTTGGCATGTTTTGCTACGTCACTATGCCATTCGGTCTCCGAAACGCCAGAGCTACATACCAGCAATGTATGCAGCACGTTTTCGGAGATCACATCGGGCGGACCATTGAGGCATACGTTGACGACATCGTTGTGAAGTCTAGGAAGGCGAACGACCTAGTCAGCGATCTCTGAATTGCCTTCGATTGCCTCCGGGCGAACGGGGTAAAACTGAACCCGGAGAAGTGCGTATTCGGGGTACCGCGCGGCATGCTATTGGGTTTCATCATCGAGAAAAGAGGCATCGAGCCCAACCCTGAGAAGGTGACGGCCCTAGAGCGAATGGGGCCGATCCGAGATCTTAAGGGAGTGCAAAGAGTACTAGGCTGCCTCGCGGCACTGAGCCGTTTTATCTCGCGACTCGGCGAAAAAGGCCTGCCCTTGTACCGACTCTTAAAGAAACACGAACGTTTCGCCTGGACCTCCGAGGCACAGAAAGCTCTCGACGAGCTGAAGGCGGCGCTCGCGCGCGCGCCCATTCTGACGCCACCACGGGACAACGAGCCCCTCCACATCTACGTGGCTGCAACTACTCAAGTAGTCACCGCGGGCATCATCGTCGAAAGGACGGAGGAGAGCCACGCCCTGCCAGTGCAGAGGCCAGTATACTACATCAGCGAGGTGTTGTCCGACACCAAAATGAGATATCCCCATATTCAGAAACTGCTCTATGCTATAGTGCTCGCGCGACGAAAGCTGCGACACTACTTCGAAGCGCATCCGGTGACTGTGGTCTCGTCTTTCCCTCTGGGCGAGATAATCTGCAATCCCGATGTCGCCGGCAGAATAGCTAAGTGGTCGATGGAATTAATGGGCGAGACCCTCAGCTACGCCCCTCGAAAGGCGATAAAATCGCAAAACTTGGCGGATTTCGTGGTTGCATGGACGGACACACAACTTCCCCCGCCACAGATCCAGGCCGAATGCTGGACTCTGTACTTTGACGGGTCGGTAATGAAGGCCGGGGCAGGTGCGGGCCTCCTTTTCGTTTCACCCCAGGGGGAACATATTCGCTATGTGGTGCGGCTACACTTCCCGCCGTCCAACAACATGGCGGAATACGAAGCCCTTCTCGCGGGGCTCCGCATCTCCGTTGAACTCGGGGTCAAGCGTCTCGATGTTCGAGGTGACTCTCGATTGGTAGTAGACTAAGTCATGAAGACTTCAAACTGTCGCGACGATAAGATGGAGGCATATTGCAGCGCAGTACGCAAGATCGAGGACAAATTCTACGACATAGAACTCAACCACGTCCCGCGCAAGTACAACGAGGAAGCGGACCAGCTAGCGAAAATCGCGTCCGAGCGGCTTACCGTTCCGCCCAACGTTTTCGCTCGCGACCTCGAGAAATCCTCGGTCGATCTCGAGGGTGCCAAACATCCCCCTCGAAAAACATTGAAACCCTCGGGGGCTGACGACCCGATGGACGAGGACCCCTCGGGAGGTGATCCCGAGGTCCCCGACTTCGAGACATCTTCGATGGACGAAGCCGAAGCGATGGAGATCGACGCCGAACCGCCGCCGCCACAAGATTGGCGCACCCCATACCTCGCGTGGCTCGATCGAGGGGAGTTACCCTCGGACCGAACAGAGGCTTGCCGCATCTCGAGCAGGGCCAAATCATTCATCTCGATCGAGGGAGAGTTGTACAGGCGCAACGCTTCGGGGATTTTGCAACGATGCATACCCATTCCCGAGGGGCGGCAATTGATCTGCGACATCCACACTGGCGTGTGCGGACACCATGCGGCACCACGAACCCTCGTGGGCAATGCCTTTCGGCAGGGCTTCTACTGGCCCACCGTGGTGGCCGACGCCAACGAAACGGTGCGTACCTGTGAGGGATGTCAATTCTACGCACGCATGACGCATCTCCCGGCGCATACTCTACAAACCATCCCCGTCACGTGGCCTTTCGCGGTCTGGGGACTCGATCTTGTAGGGCCCTTTCGACAAGCGCCCGGGGGCTTCACGCACGTGCTGGTGGCGATCGACAAGTTCTCGAAGTGGATCGAAGTTCGGGCCGTCACCAACATTAAATCGGAACAGGCCGTGCTATTCTTCACCGACATCATACACCATTTTGGTGTGCCCAAATCGATCATCACCGACAACGGCACCCAGTTTACAGGGAAGAAGTTCCTGGAATTCTGCGATGACCACCACATTCGAGTGGACTGGTCGGCCGTGGCTCACCCCCAATGCAACGGCCAAGTGGAGCGTGCCAACGGCATGATTCTGCAAGGGCTAAAGCCGAGGATTTTTAACAAGCCGAGCAGTTTCGGTCGAAGGTGGGTAACCGAATTACCCGCAGTGGTTTGGAGCCTAAGAATCACCCCGAGCAGGGCCACGGGCTTCAGCCCGTTCTTCCTCGTCTATGGCGCCGAGGCAATCTTGCCGACCGACCTCGAGTACGGAGCCCCGAGGCTCAAGGCCTATCAGGAGGAACGGAACCAGCGAACACGCGAAGACTCGCTAGACCAGGTGGATGAAGCTCGAGACGTGGCCATCCTACATTCGGCACGGTATCAGTAGTCCATGCGGCGCTATCAGGAGCGGAGGGTGCGGCGTCGAAACCTGAGCGAAGGCGACCTGGTGCTGAGGCTATGCCAAGACAATCGAGGCCGACACAAGCTCACGCCACCATGGGAAGAACCGTTCATCGTCGCCGAAGTCCTCAAGCCCGGCACCTACAAGCTGGCGAACGAGAAGGGCGAGGTCTTCCCCAACGCATGGAACATCCAACAGCTACGTCGCTTTTACCCATAGAACCTCTTGTATTTTCCGCAATCTTGTTTTATCGCACGATGATAATAATAAAGGTTCGTAACAGCATGGAAACATTGTTACTAACAACAATGAAACAGGGCGACTCGCATTTACCCTCGAAGCGAACTCGAGGTAAAGACGAGCCTCCCTTGGGGGCTACTGGGGGACTAACCCCCCAACAGTCCTAACCTTTTTTCATGCGTCTCTTTTTCGAAAATGTGTTGCCAAGCCCTCCCTCGATCACTCAGAAAGACGAAAGCGAGGCGCAAGCCTACTGCGGCTAAGAGTCGGCCGAGTCGCGGGACCGCCTACGCCCTCGAAAGGCCACGACATCCCCCTCACCACTCGATGCCAAAGTTACTTGCGAATGAACCTCCTCTGCCAAAATCGATCTCGAGTCAAAAGAGAAGCACAATGTACACGAATTGATGAACGAACACGAACTTAATTGCGGAAATCAGAAGGTCACGACCACACAGGGTAATACGATTCAAAGGTTCAACAAGCAGTTCACGATTAAATACAGGAAAGATAAGACAAATCAAAATGCCCAAGGCACTTCAGGGGTCGGCTCCAACATCGCCGGCAACAGATCCAAGGTCAGGGTCAGCTCCCGCGTCATCAGTCACGGGCTCGAGGAAGAGGTCGACGTCGAACTTGGCGGCAAGCACGGTGGCAGCATCAGCAGCCTCGACATCAGCCTCGTCGATCACGGCGAGTCGTGCACCGCCCTCGATACCCGTCGGAATGGTGTAGCCCTCAGACACGAGGTTGAGGTCGACTTGGTAGTGGGTGGTTATCACGCTAAGGACCTTCTGGACCCTAAGGCGGAGAGTGCCGCGAAGGCGCTCGGCAACCACCGACCCAACCGAGTCAGGCGCTCTAACAAGTTCGCGCCCGCTGGACCATTCGCACCCTCGATCACCGCGCAAGCGGCCGCAGCAGCACCCTCCAAAATCTGGCACTCGTCCCTTGATCGCTCGATGGCGGTCCGAAGGGCCGTCATCTCCAATGACGAGTCCGCGTCCATCTTGCGAAGTTCTGAAAGAACGAACATTAGTGCAACAATAACAGGCCCCAAGGCAAGGGAAAACCCGAATAACAGGGGTCGAAAGTTCGGAACTTACCCTCGACAAGCTTTCGTTCCGCCTCAAGCGCCTCCTCCTTCTGCAGAAGCCGAGCCCGCACATCCGCGAGGGCAGAACGCTCGGCTTGAAGTTGGCGCTCAGCCTCGGCAAGGGCTTCCGTCTTAACCAAGAGGTCCTTGGCATGAGACTCGGCCAGGACGCGCTGCTTGTCGCGTTCTTTGCAGGCCTCGTCACAACGGCTCTGCAAAGACGTTAGCTCCAGCACCTTTAGCTCGAGAGCGGCCTTTGCTTCTTGAGCCTCTTGCGTTTTCACCTGCAACGAGGCTCTGAGTGAGGGGACACCCTGCACCGCTGTCCAGGCTTTCTTCAGAGCCATGTCATGTTTCTGAAGGAGGGGGTTCACCTTCGTCAGCTCCGCCGTCAACCTCTCAACGGCCGTCTTCTGGGCCCCGAGGTCCGAACGCAGCTGGCAAACCTCGGCCCGGAGGGTCTCCTGGGAGTCCTGGAGCTCCTGGCGTTCGACGTAAAGGTTGGCCAATGTAATTGACTTCTCGTCGGAGGCGCGCTGAAGCTGCTGCAAAAACAGCGAAGAAAGGTTAACACAAGACGGGACCACGAAACGAAAAGCAAGCCAGATTAAGGAGAAGAATAAAAGCACCAACCCGATGAAGCTGGAGACCCCTCGAGCTATGACAATCGAGGGCGGCCCGGAGCGAGCCCAGAATGGCGGCGCCATTCGAGCGCTGGCTTTCCCACAGCGCTTTCTCCTTTTCCACGGCAGTGATCAGGCTACCCGGGACCCCGGGCTGACCCAGCGCGCGGTCGACCTCCGCCGCCGTCTCAGCGGCCTGAACCACCGGCGGCCGCTGCGGCTCCGCGGGCCAAGCATCCCACGCGGTGGAGTCCTCAAGGACCCAGGCGGGAACGTAGACGACACCGCGACCGGCGCGTGCGTCTCCCCCAATGCCGGGCTCATGCACCACCACCGCATCGTGGGCGACCCCCTCAACACCTGCAGGCTCGGGCTCGACATCAACACGAGCCACCTCCTCCCGGACCGCAACCTCACCCTCTCCTGCAGGCACAAGAACGGCCACCACACCCCCCGGTGGGGGTTCTTGAGCCTCCCGCCAGGCCTCCACAGTCTTCCTCGCAGGCACACTCAAGTCGTCCCGAGCGGTGCCCGGTGAATCCCCCGGCCCTTCTTGAGCTTCTTTAGGGGGGCGAGGCTGGGGGAGGGGCGAGATGGCGGCTTGATCAAAGAAAAAGAAGAAAAGAAATCGGGCCCAAAACACGAAGCAGACAAACGAAAGAATGAAGGGAGCTTAGAAAAGGGGAGACTTATCGATTGCCGCTGAGTTGCCTTAACCTCTTTTTCGACGACGCCGTGGGCGTCGAGCGCGAACCCCCGGCGTAGGACGAGAACTTCAGTGGAGGGCGCCCGCATGACGCCGAGCCTGCAGCGGACACAGGAGTCACGCGTGCGCACGACAGGGACGGTGGAGACGAGGGTGCTCCCGCCAACCCCTTGCCCTTCCCGACCACTGGGGTGACCTCCATCGGCACCTCCACCTGCGCCGCCAGCGGGGGCACCAGATCCTCGTCGCTGCTCTCCTCCTCCTCCTCCTCCGTATCCTCAGGAGTCTGAGGGGGAGAACGGCCCTCCAACTCGCATCGGCGCACCTCCGCCTCATGCACTTCCTTCCGCTCGCGCCGCCGCCTTTGCGTCTCCTTTTCGACGACCTTCAGGGTACGGAGCTGCTCGTTCCTTGCACGATTCGCTGCCTTCGAATCAGCCGTCTTAGGCTTGGAACAACGAGCGGTCGCGACCACCTCCTGAATCCATAACAAAAAGGCAATCGGGGTTAAAATTGACACGCAGGAAGCTCAACATGGAAAGAGAGGAAGGAGGGCTTACCAAGGGAAGACCATTCCCCTCCGGGAGGAGCCGGAAGGACCAGATATCCTTGGGATCACACGGCATCTCTTTCTGGTCCACCGCCATCCGCGCTCGCATATAAGCATGTTCTTCAAGAAGCGGCTCCTCCATCATCCGAGAGGCCGCCAGATCCTCAGCCGCGGCGTCCGGCTTCATGAGGAACAGGAGGAGCTTTAGCTCCATGAGGGGAAGCACCCTCCGCTTGTGGAAATGCCCAATGACCGTGGTCATGGACACCCCCCGGGCCGCCAAATGCTTCAATGCGTCGGTGAGGGGGGTAAGCCTCTCCCGATTGGTTGGACTGCTCACACCAAGAGACCACTTCTTCTCCCCCTCCCGCAGCACCTTCCCGGTATAAGCCGGGAGTCCAGGTGCGTCATTGCATAGGTAAAACCACGCGCTGCTCCAGCCGCAGTTGTTGGTGGTCATCTTGCTCGGAAGGTAGAGGTCCTTCCGCGCCTCACGCACTGATAGCGTGAAGCCGCCGGCACGAACCGGCCTGCGTTTCCCCGCCGAAGAGCCCTTCGCCAGATAGAGGCTGCTGACAAATAAGTGGAACCAGAGGTCCTAATGGGCAGGGATCCCCAACAACCCCTCACAGGTGGCGACGAACCCGGCCGCCTGAGAAATCCTGTTTGGGGCAAAATTGTGGAGCTCTACGCCATAGTAGTCGCAGAGCCCACGCAAGAACGTGCACGCAGGGGCATTGAACCCCCGCTCATGAAAACAAACGAAGCTGACCACGTACCCGGACGGCGGAGCCGGCTCCTTATGCGTCTTGGGCGGCACTATCCACGCCGGCGACGTCTCATCGCCTTTCGGCGACAAGAAACCACTGCGCACCGACTCGAGCAGCGTGTTCTCATCCACGGTCGACGAAGTCCACTCGGTGGGCTCCTCAAGCTCAACGGCGGCGGCGTCGTGGCGACGAGGCATAACGAAGATCGACGAAGAAGAACGAAGGCAAAGGAATCACTCAAGATTCGCCAAGAACACAGAGAGCTCGAGAAAAGGTAAGCGAGAGCAGGACGGCTAAGGTAAGTCTTCCCCAACCCCTCTCGATTTCCTTTTATAATAAAAGGCGCCCGTTCAACCGCGCCATCAAGAGCGGCTTGACCGCCCGGACCGGGGAGCACACACGTCAAACACGGCGGTAAGCTGAGCCACTGACACACGGGCCCCACCAGCGGAAAACCGCCCCGGCGTGGGTGGCCGCATTAACTGCGGCACGATAAAACGAACCGACGCCGCGGTAACTCTGGGCGCCCCGTCACCTCAACCGCCGCCTACACACGCCACCCCGCCTAAAAAGGCGCGCCCACTACTCCCACGCGGAGCACCGCGCCACATCAGCCGAGATCGTGTGGATAGGGATGGCTGATTCCGGTCGACGGGCCGACGCACCGCCACGATAACCACGACTCGCGCAAAACGCGGACGACCGCCCCCGGTCCCCGGTCAAAATGGTCGACAAAAAACAAAGGCTTCCAAGGTAAGCTAAATCGCCTCGAGGCGTTCTGCGGAGGCCAGGGTTCGAAGTCCGACCCTCGAACGGGTTCAAACGGACGCCCCCGCCAAGTCAGAAACAAACAAGGGAAGGGCGGCCGGCCCGACCCTCGAGCGGAGAGGCTCGCACGCCTCCTCCGTGGCCTTACTGATCAGAAGCTCGAGCCTGGCCCTCGAACGGGTTCGACAGACGCTTCAGATCGACAGAGTCAGGGACAATTCAGGCGTGCTCATCATGACTTTACCCCGAACGCGAAGTTCGGGGACGCCCCTGTTGTGTTCAAGGCCGGACAAAGGCAGCTAGTTGAGGGATCCCACCGAGGGAGAGCTTTCGTGCCCTTGGTCCTTGTCGGATGGGACCAAGCCCCTACCTAGCAAACCTTTGCGAGTGCTCGCCGATGGACGTGTCTCCGGACCACGAGCCGACCCCCAACGAATGGGGCACGGACGCCCACTTGAACTACCCGCTAACAGCTTAACCGAGACGACCGCGTTCGCGAACCCGCTCAAGGGTAGCGTGGAGTGTCTCACCCCTCAGCCCCGCGGAGGGGAAGCGAGGGTCGCAACACGAAAAGACGAGGAGCTCTCACTGATCGTCCCTTCGAGGCCGAGGGCTCGGGGGCTCCTCGCACAAGCAACGCAATTCCCCCCCGAACGCAACCCCGAAATCAAAGTGTGATGTTCCCTCCGATTTAAGCCTAAAACGCATAAAGGTTATAGCCTTTGTACGAGTGCAAACACTCCCACAAAGGCTCGGGGGCTACACCCGCGGGTGCGCTAGCGCGCCCCCACAGAAATCTCGAACGACGGAAAACAAGCCCCGACACCAAACACTTGCGAAAAGTACACCCCGATCATAAGCCTCTACACGAGCGAAACCGCTCCCGTAAAGGCTCGGGGGCTACTGTGGGGGACCATAATTAGGGGCCCCTTAATTGACGGGGTAATCACCCGAAAAAAGCGCAAAAGAGGTTGCCTCCAGGGACCCTTGGGTCTGCGTATACAAAATCATGCGGCCCAATGGCCCAACACGGCCCAACAACAATCCACGGGGAATGCGCCGCCCTCACTCCACCTCGCTCAAGGGGACCCCGCCCCCTCGAGCGGCAAGACGCGAATCTCCGCCTCGCCAGGGGACGCCTCGATCCCTCGAAGAGATCACCACGCAGCAGTACAGTCACTTATTACCTCCCCTCATAACGGGCACCAAAGTCAAAGGGCGGAACTTAGGCCGCACGTCGCCCCTGACAAAGCCTGACCGCGCCATACCGACCTGACACGGACAGGCGGCCGCTGTGTAGAGCGTGCCTAGTACTGCACCTCCTACGCGTCCGGCCCCGTTCACTCCGCAGCGCTGTTCCACCGACTCCCGTCACCTCCACCGTCAGAGCGCCCTCGAAGGGGCGTAGAGACCCTCGAACGGGAGTACGAGCGACGACCAGGGGCGAACCTTGGTCAAGCGTCATCATGTGGCCGACGGGACGGAGTACGACCTCCCTAACCCTTGCCTGCCACGCCAATAGGCGGCACGCCCCGCACTATGGCGACAGTAAGCGCCGTAGCACCTCAACGCGGTCTACTCCCGTCCCCTAGGGAAGTAGAGCACTCAAGACGCGTACGGGAGCCATCGGGCCAACGAGAAGCCAGCCGCCCCGTATGCACCAAGCCCGACGCGACTGGCAGGTCGAAAGCCGGTCGTACCGGCCCGTCAGGCCGGGCCACTACGCCTCTGGCCATGATGTACGACGGCATGACCACTACGTACGACACGCCAGTTCCTGCCCACCTGCCCCCGCAAATCTCGGGCGGTCGACCTCTCAGGGCAACGCAGGAGACCCCTCGAAGGAGACCACGTGCGACGATTCATCCAACGCAATGACCAAGCAACCCCTCGAAGCCCTGACGAAACGAATACAGGATTCTCCGCTTCACCAACCGACGCCGAAGACCGACCCGGCTCGCCTTCAAGACACGGATTCGTCGAGGGTCGAGGACATCCCATGTAGGGGGTGTCCCTCAACATCTACTGTAGCCACGACTGTAACTCCTCGACCCCTTGAGATATAAAAGGGATAGTCAGGGGGCCACGCGGAGAGAGATTTTCATACGTCCAGGCACACGCCTAGACACGAACACACACACGACACTAGCATTCGCCTCCACCATCTTCTTCCTCCGTTCCAGGACTTAGAGAACGACTCTCCTCTCCCACCTTCACTTGTAGTCCCCCACTGCAAGCACCAGGGTGCGAAGCTAACACGAGTGCGCGAGCACCTCTTGCTGGACGTACGGCCCCGCGGCCGGAACCAGGATAAACCCGTGTCCTTGTGATTGGCTTCTCGCATCGACCATCAAGGACGAAACACAACGCACTTTCTGTGCGGCTTAGGGAGTGCCGGCCATTCTCGACGCCGACACCCATCAACTGTCTCGTCTCATTGAATCTCAATTCTAATGTGATAATGGCAGTAGGTATGCAAGGCCCATCAAATTTTATGTAACGTACATTATTGAAATATATTTTAACCTATCTTGCCTTATAGAATACAATTAGTGTCACATCTGAAAAAGAACCATTTTGTCCTTTCCTCCCCCACAGAATTCTCGAGAATATAATAAGTTCAAAGTACGAGTGCTTAACACTAGAATTGAGCTGTTTCGTGAAACGGAAATCAGTGTTCCAAGACAGTCCTCTCAATGAATCCCTCGGCTGATGTGATAGATGAGAAAAAAATAAAAAATCTTATCGCATGTGAGAGTAGTTTTATCGTCATAGAACCTTAGTAGTTTTATCGTCATAGAACCTTTTTAGCTCAAGTACGGAGTCTATGATTTAGATAACCGTATAACAAAACTACTCCGTTTATCTTTCCAAGGCGTGCATGAATATCAAGATTCAATTTTTACAATCTTTGACCATTAATTTAGCTAACAATTTTGAACTTTTATAATGCAAACTTGATATGGTTGGATTTGTTATCAAATATACTCTCCGATGATTATAAAATTATAACTATAAATGACATAATATAAGATAAATGAGTGATCAAAGTATAACTTAGAAGACCGTACCAAGTCAAATCGTGCCTTACAAAGTTAAGAGAAGGGAGTATGCACTAATACTGACCTAAGAGGTTTAAACTTACTTGGTCATTATTTCGTGCATTAAAGATACATCAAGCCCACTTGCAATCCTGACCTAAGGCCAGTTTTAGTAGGGGTTTCATGAGAGTTTCATGACAGTAAATTTACTGATGTGGCAGAGAAGAGAGAAGAGAGAGTTTCATGGTATGTGAGAGAGGTTTCATCACCATAGAACTCCTCTGACATGATTAGCTAATTTTTAGTCTAGATAATTGTATGATAAAATTGTTGCATTGAGACTGGCCTAAGGGGATTAAACTTACTTGTTGGTCATTATTTCGGGCATTAATCCTCAGTCAGAAGATGCATCAAGCCCACTTGCAGTCCTCCACCATAACCACTAGGTCTATATATATATATATATATATATATATATATATATATATATATATATACACACAACTTTTGACTGTGCTGGCCCGCTAAAATAAGATCAACCACCACGTCGTTGCTTGTGCAGAAAAATATTGATGGTTCGTCTTGAAATTCTTCACGGATTATGCACCTTGTACCCCATCATGCCAAGCTCCCTGTGATCTTAAGGTCAGTTCATACTCTTTCCGATTTGTTACAGACTGGATAAATACAATATATCAATTTATCTCTTTTTGAACAAAAATACATCGAACAACCTGATGAGCTCGGGAGGGGTCTTTCATTTTGTCAAAAAAAAACGGGTCCTTCATTAATGCATGCGAGGCCCATGCATGGCCATGGCCGAATGGAGCAAGCCTTGCTATGGGCCTTTTATAATGACTTTCGTCCAGCTGGGCCATAAGCGGCCCAAGTAAACATTTGTATTCACAGCTTCTTCTCTCACGGTCCCCTAGAAAAAAATCTCGACCCGACCCGATCCAGCCCACATCTGGGGAATCGCCGCCGCATGCCGTTGCGCCGACTCGCTCCGCACCTCCCGAGCCCGCGCCGCCTCCTCCGCTCCCTAAACCCTAGCCCAGCCATGTCTCCGGCCGCCGACGCCGCGCACCTCGCCACGGCGGCCGACCCCGACGAGGACCTCTGCGCCATCGCCGCGGAATCCGCTGCCGCAGCGGCGGAGGAGGTCGCGCCGGCGCCGGCGCCGGCCCCGCCCCTCCCGCCGCCGCCGGTGTCCGCGGAGGAGAGGATCGAGCGCGCGTGGGCGCACTGGAGGCGCCTGGGGTCCCCGCGGCTGATGGTGGCGCCGATGGTGGACAACTCCGAGCTTCCCTTCCGCATGCTGTGCCGCCGCTACGGCGCCGACGCGGCCTACACGCCCATGCTCCACTCCCGCATCTTCTCTGAGAACGAGAAGTACAGGTCCATGGAGTTCACCACGTGCAAGGTGATTGACGCTCGCGAGCTTCTAGTCCGTCTCCGTAACTGCTAGCATTTAATTTATAAGTGAAGGTCCATAATTTAATTTGCTAGTGGTATGCAGTATGCCTAATTTGCCATTGCAGTACAAGCTGATAGAATAATAGCTTTGGTGTAGATACAAATGTGACTAGGCAGTTTTGCATTTTGATTCCAAAACACTTTCAAAGTTACGTGGTAGCTGGGGGTAGAGTGGGACATGTTTGAACCTGAGAAGCGAAGAATTGTTGTATTTGATAATAATTGTTTGAACATTATTATGGCTATTTGACAGTTATTTTACACGATTAGGTGTGTTCTTTTGTTATGAATTGAATTTATCTTGCACGATGGAATGTGACATTCTTTTCATCCTATACAGGAGGACCGTCCACTTTTTGTTCAGTTTTGTGCAAATGATCCAGACATTTTGTTACAAGCTGCAAAAATGGTGGAACCACATTGCGACTATGTTGACATCAATTTTGGGTAATGTGCAATTCCTTGTGCTGATATACACCACCGCCTTCCTTCTTTCACTTTTACTTATCTAATGCGTGATTGTAATTTCCACTATTTTTGGAATGGCTCAAATGGTTTTGCTGACATAAACTTCTTCTGGACATGGTCTCTAAGTAACCTTGTTAGTGGTGCCCCAAGCATGGTATTAGTGCTAGACAAGTTATCACAATTCAATATCTGGACTTTGTCTATACTTGAGGGTAGTAATTTGGACTTTTTCCATTCAAAAAAGAATTAGCCACCATGCCTAGGTCATGGTTTTTACACTGTGACTCCAAAACTGCTATGCTTTAAGTTTAGTGCTAGTTATCTATGCTGCTAGCTTCTTTCCTAGCTTTTCTTAGAGCACTCATGTTTAATCTTCAGTGGATACTTTTCCGTGCATACATCATTTTCTCAATTCTCATATAGTAGTATTGCTTGAAAATATGGCTCCATACACTTCTGATTGGCAATAATATATTGACTTGCAGATGCCCTCAGCGAATTGCAAGACGGGGGAACTATGGTGCATTTCTCATGGACAACCTTCCCCTAGGAAAATCACTTGTGCAGAATTTATCAGCTAACCTTCATGTTCCAGTCTCAGTTAAAATTCGCATATTTCCACGATTGGAGGACACACTAGCCTATGCAAAGATGCTTGAGGAAGCTGGTGCTTCTCTTGTGGCTGTCCATGGTCGGACAAGAGATGAAAAGGATGGGAAGAAATTTCGAGCTGACTGGGATGCCATCAAGGCTGTGAAAGATGCTCTCAGAGTACCTGTTCTTGCAAATGGAAACGTTCGCCATATGGAGGATGTGAAGAACTGCCTGGAACATACTGGTGCTGATGGTGTGCTTTCAGCTGAAACTCTTCTAGAAAATCCAGCACTCTTTGCTGGTTTCAGGACAAAGGAATGGAAAGAAGATGGTGATGAGAACGGAGATAGCGGCTTGGACCAGGCTGATCTAGTGATTGAATATTTGAAGCTGTGTGAGCAGTACCCTGTGCCGTGGAGAATGGTTAGATCCCATGTCCACAAGATGCTGGGGGACTGGTTTAGGGTGCATCCAGAGGTGAGGGAGGAACTCAATAAGCAGAACATACTCACCTTTGAATGGTTGCATGACATGGTAATGAGGCTGAAGGAACTCGGTGGAAGAGTACCACTTTACAGAAAAGAGAGTGCACTGCAGACAACTGCAAATGGGCTAGCAGCCAGCAATGCTTGACGATTCCCCACCAATTTTGAGATCTGCGGCACCAATTTTTGAAAAGAAGAAACAGACAAAAAATCGGAGCTGCTTAACTTGTATTAGTATAGATATTGGAAAGCATCATTGTGGTACAACATTCAGGCCACGACTGGAATGAAATTCTGGTTGATTGAACTATTTTAGCGGTTGCTCAATGTTTTGAGCACCACCTCATTGTTGTAACAGCTGATATATAAATTTGTATACATCATTATACTTAGCTTGATACCTTGGATTTGCAATTGAATTTAGCTTTGGATGCTTTGTGGATGTGTTGGTGCACTTTGTCCAGGCCAGCCTTTTTTTTCCCTGGGCAGCTATTTGGGCTGCTCTACCAAAATGCAGATTGAATACATGTTTAACTGAGCATATGTTTCATATAAACCTTTGGCGTGTCCAGGATACACAGCGTTCGGTTGCTATAATAATCTAAAATCTCTATCAGTGCTTATGAACATACTGTAATACTATTACAAAACCATGTACTCGCAGCCGACGGATGCGTGTTATTCGTATGTAACACCTGCAAAACTAATAAGAAAGGAGAAAGGAAGAACCCTAACTATCTTTGCGCTGGAGGAACGAACTGCTGCTTGCCATCCTGAAGAAATGGTCAGTCAGTCCAAGTCAGTCAAGATGGGGCTATTACGAAGGCTCATCGAGCAGCTCCGGTCTCCAATCCGATTTCTCGGCGTAGAGCACCCCTTCGTCATTCTGGGAGAAGGTCAACCTCACGTCCCAGTGAAGCGACCTCAGGAGCTTCTCCACCTCGCCAATGGCGCCGGCCTCGTCGCGCACGATGATGCCGCCGCCAGGCCTCACGATCCTGTCAACCTCGACTACCACCGGCAGAACCGCGCATCTGAAGAACACACACGTGATGTACGTCGTCAGGAGAAGAGGAGAAGAAATAGTACTCGGCATTGCTGAAACAGAGTACTGTCAGTGTAGTGAGCTGAACTGAGCTGGGTGATGGCTGACCTCTCTTTGATCTTGGAGAAGAGGTGATCGGCGTGCAGGAGGTCGTAGGTTCTCGGGTAGGTGCTGAAGGACTCGCACCAGTCATGGTAGATGCCGAACAGCCCGCGCTCGAAGATGATCGGCAGCGTGTCGGCCGCGTCCACGTTCACCACGTTCAACACCCACACCTTCTTCTCCCGGAGCGCCGCTGCAAACCTGATGACAAACAGACAGAAACAGCCATGCCAATATGCCATGTCGTCAGCACGATCAGAGATCACCTCACCCAATTCATGGCGATGGAAATGCCGAAGCACGCGACAGGCTTTGTTACCCTCCATATACGGCTCTCATGTCCATGACGTTCCTGACCCTGGACCAGTCGATGCCGAGGCCGTTGAGGTAGGACCTGTCGACGACGCGCCGCCAGTGGTCGTAGTCCACCGTGAAGTCCTCCGGCTCCGGCTTGCCGTACACCCCGGCGCGGGAGGCGTCGAGCCAGTAGGGCGGCGTGCGCACCCGGCGCGGCCACTCGGCTGGCCACCGCGCGCCGCGCTCCGACGGGCTCGTCGGCACGCGGTGCATGCACGAGTTGAGCCGGATGTACCAGGCGGCGTCGGCGTCGTCGCCGTCGCTGCACATCGGCGGCTGCTGCTGCCGCCGCCGGGCCTCGTAGCACTCGTTCGACGTCGGCTTGCGGTAGAAGGCGGCGCCGACGCCGTTGAGCCGGTCCTTCTTGATCGACACCAGCTCCCAGCACATGGACTTCGTCAGGGATGTCATCGCTGTATATATAGGTGCATTGCAGTTGCATCATTCAGATGAACAAATGAAACTCCACCATTAGCTGGTCGATCAAAGCCCGTGAAATTGCAATGCTAGTGAGAAATGCATGGTCAGAAGTGAACTGACGTGCCTTTCCAGATCTCGGTGTCCTCCGGCAGCTTCTGGTACACCGGCGTCGCCGACCAGACGAAGAAGCCGCCGGGGCGCAGCACGCGGTTCAGCTCGAGCAGGAGGGCGCCACCTGCAGACACAATTTCGAATTGCCGGCGATGATCTCAGCAGACGTAATGATCTGATGTGAAGCCAGAAATGGGCGGCGGCGGCGTACCGTCGGCGTGCCATGGGACGCGGCAGCGGGCGCAGTGGACGAGGTCGAAGGCCTTGCTGGGGAAGGGGAGGCGCTTGGAGCCCATGACGGCGGAGATGGCCGGGATGCCGCGCTCCAGCGCCATCTGCACCTGCGCCTCGTGCTCGTCCTTGGGCGCGAACGACATGGTCACCACGTCGCGCTCGAACAGGTACCCGCCGAAGCTCGCCACGCCGCACCCGACGTCGAGCACCACCCGGGTGTGCTTCCCCCACGAGATCCCCCGGACAGACTGCATCCATCCATGCCGCCCGCCAATCAAACAAACATATATATTTATATATGTACATATATAATATATTGCTCAAACAAACCACCTGCTGGAGGAAGTCGATGTAGTGCAGGGCGCCATGGATGAACTGCGTGCCGCCGCCGGGGAAGGTCAGGTGCTGCCCGCTCACCTTCACCCAGTTCTGGTGCCCCTTCACCTCCACCAGCTTCGTGTGCGGCACGTTGCTGTACCAAATCTGCACGCCGCCGTCGATCGCCGCCATGACCGGCCAACACCAACCACGAGGAGTTATTAATTATTAGCAAGATCGAGCAAGCAATGCCAGCAACGTACAATGAGCATGCAAGAGAATTCATCACAAGCATTGCAGCAATGGCGTACCCTGTCTCGGCTCTTTGGCCACTCGATGGGGCGGCGGTAGCCGGCGGGGAGCGGGACGAGGCACGTCGGGCCCTCGTCGGGGCAGTGCCGCTCCCGGTGCTCGTACCGCCGGAAGTTCTCCGGCCGGAGCTTCTTGATCGCCTTCGTGTTGTCCAGGCACGGGATGTAGTCGGCGACGGCGTTGACGTGGCACACCCGCCACTCCTGCTCGTCGCCGCCGCCGTCGATCTCGCCGCCGGCGGCGTCCTCGTTCCGGCGGTCTTTCTCCCGGTGGGACTGGTCGGCCTGCGTCGCCCACGCCTTGTGGTCCTCCGCGCGGGCTTCGCCGACGAGCGACTCCTCCACGCCGCGCCCGTCCTGGCTGCCGCCATTGCCGTCCGTGTACTCCCTCTGCTCCGACACCGCCGGCGGCTTGTCGCCGTCGCCGCCGTCACCGTTGTGGTCACGGAACGCCTCGCCGGTTGCTGCTTGTTCCGCTTCGTTCTGCGGCTGCTCATTGCCGCCGCCGCCGCCGCCGCCGCGCTCCTCCTCCCGCTGGCGCTGCTCGCTCTCCGCCCGCTCGTCGCCGTCGATCTGGGCCTCCTCCTGCGCTTCCCGGCGCAGCCCCCCGCCGCCGGCGGCGGCCGCCTGCTCGTCGAGAGCGCTCTGCTCCTCCTCGCGCTGCCTCTGCCCCGCGTTGCTCTCCTCCTCGATGCCGCCGTCCAGGTTCTTCTCCTCCACGACGGCGACGGCGGCGGCGGCGCCCCGGGCCTGCGGCATCTCCTGCTCGCGGCTCTCTTCCAGCACGGCCTCCTGCTCCTTCGCCGCCGCGTCCTCCGCTGCGCCCGCATCGCCGGCGCCGGCGTGGTCGCCGTCCTCGCCCTTCACGTCCTCCATGGCCTCCGCGGAGATCCTGTGCTCCTCCTCCATGCCCGCCGCCGCCGCCGCCTCCTGGTCGCGGTCGTCCGGCTTGGCGTGCGGGTCCTCCACCGCGGCCGCCGCCACGACGGCGCTCTTGGGCTGCGCCTCCTCCTCGGCGCCGTCCTCGTCGCCGCCGCCGCCGGTGCCGCCGCTCTCACCGGCGGTGGCCTTCCCGGCCGCCGCGTCGCCGGCCCGCGGCGGCGCCGGCGCGGCCCTCTCCCTGGTGACCTCGTACGCGAACGAGGAGCGCGTGGTGTGGCGGTACGCGGTGACCGTGCCGGCCGCCGCGTCCCCGTCCGCCGCCGCCGCCGACGACGCCGCGCCGGAGGTGGACGTGAGGAAGTAGGCCCCCGCGACGCAGAGCGCGACGAGCAGCGCCGTGGTGGCGTAGTAGACGCACGCGGACGCCGCCGCCGAGGAGGACGACGACGCCGCGCCGCCGCGCTTGCCGCCGGCGCGCGGGCCCCGGGCTCCCCCCGCCATGGACGACGACGACCGATCCCGCATGCAGGTAGCAGATGGGATTAATGGTTGATTAATCAATCTTGACAAAAAAAAAGAAGTTTGGACGTGGAGAAAGAAGGGTTAATGGTTGATCAGGAGGGTTTGTTTTTGGCGGAGTGAGGCGTAATCTTTGGGACATGGGGTGATCCCCGCGCGTCGGGGGGTGGTCGGGTGGGAGGATGACATGTGGGTCCCGAGCGCGGTGGTGGTGGGGCCCCGACGAGCCGCGTTGCTTAACAAGCGGGCGGTAGTGCATGATGGCACCGAGAACCGGGGCTCGTCTCCTCTTCTCTTCTCGCTGTTGACCTTTCCTGCATGCATGGCCTGCTCTGTGTTTTCCCTCTGTCCTGTTTTTCATGAGTTTTATTTTACAACCCTGCCTCCGTCTACCGTCTCTATGATTTCTCTTCAAGACTTCAATAGTTTGCATTCGTTTTTGTTTGAAATTCAGAATGAACCGTGCAACGTGCATGTGGTTATGTCAGAGGCCCTCCACCATGAAAAAAACTGTGGTCATGGTCAAGTACACAATTGTGGTGTGGTTGCTAACTAAAATCTTGCGCATGCAAAAAATCTAACTACTCACTCAGGCCTTGTTTAGATCCCAAATAGTACGATGCCTCTTCGTAATCAGCATTTCGTTTGTATGTGTGAAAAATTATCCAAAAAATGATTAATTAGGCTCAAAATGTTCGTCTCGCAGAGTACAACAAAACTGTGCAATTAGTTTTTGATTTTATCTATATTTAGTACTCCATGCATGTTATGACATTTTGATGTGACGTGGAATCTTCTTTTTGCATAGTAAATTTGGGGTGGAATTTTGGAACTAAACAAGGCCTCAGACAAGTTCTGCGCTCAACAACACGATTGTTTGCATTTTTCATAAATTGATAGTTGTATATTCATTAACAACAAAATACGTACCCATGGTGACCTCAATGTTTTAAGTGTATGGGGTTCATCAATTCGCGCGTGTGTGCAGGCGTGCTGGGGAATATGTGTGTGTGAGATAATACTGTGTTTTGCAAAGAAAGAGAAATAGGAGTGTAATGGCCTCCAAGATAAAATAGACACATGTTCTACATTATTTCGGAACAAAATGGTAATAAACATCTAGTAGAAATTAAAAATAGCATAACTCACTTAGACACAGTATAACACATTAGTAAATCTGCTTATATCTTCAAACTTAAAAGAAAAGTAACTACAGATAATCAGTATAAGAACAGGCAGGGCTAATTCGATCAAGGTGTGAATTCTTGCGCAGACTAGAATTTAATTACGTCCAAAACAATTTTTTTTTGCTGGAAAGTTGCCGGTACCAGAGAGTGTCATGAGAAGCACACGCGTGCAAACATTTGAAGTGCAATTGACCAAAACATTTGATGTGTAATTCACTCTCCCACCAGCACCAGGTCAAAGTCACGCAAGATGCAAGAAGCCCAACATATATTGCCCACTGAGTATTCAGGGCAAACCAAAAGAAAGCTGGCTTAAAGGAAAATTCAAACAACAAAAGCGATAAATTGAATTGAATTAAAGCAAGTTGGTCCTCTTTCCTGTAGTCAGTGCAATGACACGTCACGTACAAGCACCCAGAAATGGTACCGTGAGCCCAATAACTCATGCCTGGAACTGGAAAGTCGCACGAAGGATTTCCTCTTCTACTCACAGGCGCATGATTGACCCCAGCAGCTACTGCAGCGACCAACCAGCCAGAGCAGGAAGCCATCTCGTGCTGTCCGATCACAACGGGTTACAGGTTACAGCAGCAGAGTTACAGGTCGCATAAAGGGCATGCCGGCCGGCAGCACCGTTTCTAAGCCTGCAAACTTGGATTCTCACCCATGGTTACCATGGTATTCCGTAGATGCATACCAAAAGCAATAAGATGGACATGACTAGTCATGTGAGCTATTGAGCTACATCCTACATGTGGTTAATTGTAGGTGCTGCTTTTTTCCCCTGCTTGAATGATGGGCAATGGGATGAGTCCTTCCTCTATGTTGTACAAAACCAGTGGTATCTAGTTAGTGTTAATATGTTGTCCCTGCCCTCGCATGTTTAAAAATGACATAGAAACATTGCTCTTTTTAGATGTTATGGTACGTAAGCAAAGTGTTGGTCAGGTCAAGTTTGGAGTTAGAGGTTGTGGAGGAGCACGTGAAGTGCTTGAGTGGTATATAATGTACTAAATCTCTCATGCCTAAATTAAAAGACCTAACTAGGCACCTAGCTAGATAGAATCTTAGTCCTCTCATACTCTGCATGTTTCTTTCCCCTAGGTAGTAGCTAGTCACCTCGAGTTTTAGATAGTTTGCGGCCTATTTGTTTGAGCTTTGGTTTTTTTAGAAAAAGTTGACTATCGACTGTGGACGCGGAGAAACCGATTCTAGATGATGGCTTTGAAAAAAGATGATTGTGGAGTGTGGCTTTGGAGAAACGGGTTCGAAAGCGTGACTTTAGAAAAACTGTTATGGATTGTGACTTTGGAGAACCGATTCTAGGTGTGACTTTAGAAAAAAAAATTATGGATTGTGGTTTTCGATGAACCGATTATGTAGGGTGGCTTTAGAAAAAACTTATTATGGCTTTTGAAAAACCGCTTCTTTATATTGTGCGAAGATTGTGGTCTTTTCATACGTAGTATCCAAAGGGCATTTGTTTTATTACATATGTAAATACGTATATATATTATCAAAATAAGTACTAGGACCGACAGATGCAAATAAAGGCGGTGTTTAGATGCAGAAAGTGCACGCCCGATTCGGGTCTGCCGGCTGACGCGCAGGTCTGACGCGCGTCAGCCAGGCACTGTAGCGGTTTCGTTTGTATGTGCGAAAAATTGTCCAAATATTTATTAATTAGGCTCAAAATATTCGACTCGCAGTGATATGATATTTTGATGTGATGGGAAATTTTTTTTTATAGTAAATTTGGGAGTAACTTTTTTTGAACTTTTGGCAAGGCCAAAGAGCGCGTCGCTCATGAATCGGCCTATATAGATGGATGTGTTCTCCACTGTCTGTCTTTCTGCGCGTGCAATGCATTCGCCGGAGGATTGAGCTGAGACCTGCGCGCGGGCAGACGGCGAAAGGCCGGCAAAGGAAAAGAGAAGAAAACCCCGATGAGGATCCGGTAGCCAAAACCGTGCAAACCGTTGTGCCCCAAAAGCAGCCACGAGTCGATGGATCAGCCGCGACCGACCGACCCATGGCACGGCGGATCCATCGGAACGAGCCGTGTGCGCCGGCGCTTACTCCCACGCCGGCCGTGCTCGCCCGGCCGCGCGTCACGGCTCACGAGGCCGGCCGGCCGGGCACACACGGCAGGCACGGTGCCCCACGCTTTTCACCGATTGGGCAGCTGCCCCCGTCCACCCCTCGTCCTCCCCTACCCCGAATTGCCTAGCTTGTCCTTCACCTCCACTCCATTTCTTCTACCTCTTCATCCCCACCACCTGCCTTCTCCCTCCCCCATTTCTTCCTCTTCTTCCCCATCTCTCTCTCTCTCTCTCTCTCTCTCTCTCTCTCTCTCTCTCTCTCTCTAGCTAGCTCGTCTCCTCTCCCGTGAACTTAACCTGCAGCAGGAGCGGTAGCAGAAGCTTACGACGGTGGAGGGGCCGGGCGAGCAGCAGCTGTGCCGCCAGCTGGGCGAGGAGGAGGAGGATCCCATCGGCAGCAGCAGCAGCAGCAAGCAGCAGATGGGGCGCGGCAAGATCGAGATCAAGCGGATCGAGAACGCGACGAACCGGCAGGTGACCTACTCCAAGCGCCGCACCGGGATCATGAAGAAGGCGCGCGAGCTCACCGTGCTCTGCGACGCCCAGGTCGCCATCATCATGTTCTCCTCCACCGGCAAGTACCACGAGTTCTGCAGCCCAGGAACCGAGTAACTACTTCCCCGCGCGCCCAATTTTAATTTGGAGATTTCTCTCAATTGCTTGCGTACCTGCATGCTGTGTTCGATCTTGACTGCTGATCGATTGATGCATGATTCGCAGCATCAAGACCATCTTTGACCGCTACCAGCAGGCCATCGGGACCAGCCTATGGATCGAGCAGTATGAGGTACGTACTGATTTGTGATTTGCCTCCTTCTGTCTTTCCTTTCCCTCTCTTTTTTCGCATCAGCAAACTAGCTCTAGCTGCTTTACTCTTCATCTGTCCATGAGATGATGAGATCTAAAAAAAAAGATCTGGTGTTTCTGCTTTGACTGCTGCAGAACATGCAGCGCACGCTGAGCCATCTCAAGGACATCAATCGCAACCTGCGCACAGAGATTAGGTCAGCACGGGTTCACTTTCCTCTTCCCACTCTTCAGTTGTTTCTCAAATATGGGGATGTATATATCATATATATGATATCTGATCCATCGAGCAGAATGGGGGGATCGGATTGATTCCCAAAGTTTAGCTAACTTCTGGTGATTGATCGATTTAATCTGTGTGTGTTAATTAATTCAGGCAAAGGATGGGCGAAGATCTGGACAGTCTGGAGTTCGACGAGCTGCGCGGTCTTGAGCAAAATGTTGACACTGCTCTCAAGGAGGTTCGCCACAGGAAGGCACGTACAAACCCTAACCTTTTTTTGGTTCATCTCCTAGATATATTTAGATCTATCTCTCCTGCAAACTGATGTACGTCCGGCCTCTTCAGATCTGTGCATATTTCATGCACCTTGATAGATCTTTAACTGTGTGTTCTTGATCTGTTTATGAATGTTTTTTGCTGGTAGAGATCTGTATGCGTTCTTAGTTTTTTCGTTTGTGTATTATTGTGTGTGAAGTTAAGAGAAGATTTATTATGCCACTTCACGTGAACATCAAAGATGGTACTCTATTGCCAATTTCTTATCGGTGCATCAAAATTTTTCGTCCTTTTGACCTTAGCAACAACATTTTGCTTTGATATTTCGTATTTCCTCTCAAAAAGAAAAGGTGGGAGAGGATTTCTTGTAATTTTAAATTTTTTGAATAATTCCATCTCATGTTTATGTTGTAACTTTCTATATATCTCATTTCCCGATCCTTTTTCCATTTGATTTTGCAGTATCATGTGATCTCCACACAGACTGAAACCTACAAGAAGAAGGTAAGAACACCCAGCATTCTCGGTTGAGTTGCACATTGATTTGCACACATTTTTCCAATTCAATTGGGCAAGTTTATGAGTTAGCTAGCTGCCCCCAATTTTGTGTCAATACAATATATGTGCACCTCTCTCGATATCCCCTCCCGGCCTCCTCCTTTAGCCCTTTGCCTTCACTTGTGACCAGATTCTTAATTTGGTCCAGTCGGCATGCTAGTGTTATGTCCAATCAGCTAATTTTGCTACTGGCCAATAATTTTTATTCGTGTTTTTTCTCCCTTTTGGGCTATATGTATTGCTTCCTTTAAGTAAATCATTTGCAACTTAAATAAGATACACATAACTAAATTGCTTACCACCTCTTCCTTTGTAGTATACCGTTCTAGTGCATCTACTTATCTATACTGAGAAAACTATGCAGACATGCAAGCACATCCATCTTCAAATCTCTGTACTTGCACATTTGACTCTTCAAGTAGTGATCAAGGCAAATATCTGAGACACCACCACGCCTCAAACTGAGACTTGCATGCTACTGTCCAGTGTACATTAGCATGCATGTTTGTGCATTTCCACACTCAACTCCTCAATGTTTAGCGTTGGAGGCTCTAGTCAGAGTAGCTCCACGTTGTAGAACTACTGGATCTTGGTCCATCTCATGTGCTTGCAATGCACGCACTCGTACGCACATTGCGTGTAACGCTGTATGCAATCAATAGGCTCATTGGTCTCTGTCTTTTAGAAGCTAGGATGAATTGAGAACGACCAAGTAAAGGACAACTAGTGTTGGAGCATCCATATGCATGTTTCTCCCGTTAAGCCTGCTAGCTTAGACAGCTGCCTACAGATCGTTGCTTATTTGGTCCCCCGGCTATCTGGGAGTAGCATGTCAAACACTGATTTTTATGATATTGCACAGTAGCATGATACACCCACAGATAAGGACCAAAGTGGAGGCTTTATGATTTGCAGAAGTGAGGAAATGGAACCCTTTAGTATGGAGGTACTTTGGCTCTTGATTACTGAATGTAGTCTGTCAATACAGCCGTGCCACGACCATGCATGTATTGACTGAAATAAAGATGCATACAGCTCATTTCCAAATTAAATCACCCAAATATTTATCTCGATAGCTTCTCCACTACCCCCACCATGTGAAGGACATATGTTGTCCATCTCAGATGAAGGTAGCACCTTCTTCCTTTCTTTAAGCTACCATTACTTGCACATTACTGTGTGTCTCTTCTCTAGTTATAAATCCGCAGCATAACATATATTGTTGCAGTTAGAACAATTAGTACTACAAACAATATAATGTGTTTTTTTATCAGATCGAGCTTTCCTTTATAGAAACATTATTTGTTTACTTCATGCTACTATCATTTTGACAAACAAAACCTTTTGATAGAGCAGGCTTCTAGTTGATTAAATGAGATACAAGTGTATGCTTTGTTTTGGTAGTCATTGGCCGCCATGCACGAATGGCAGACCAATAATATGTATTAAGTTGATCCAACTATTCTTGTTGGCGGCAGATGACTTGCTGCTATAGGGAAATATATATGATCATGAATACACAACCTGCATGGGACCATCATGCATATATATGTAGTACCACGCTAGGAGATACTACCGAGCACACGGTGGTTCTTGTCTAAGCTGTTCCACATGAATTAGAATAGGCATATACACGAAATTAACATTGTTGCTAGTAGACGCGCTTGCTTCTTGCTAGCTAGGAACTACAGAAATAAGTGATGATATTTTGTCTTTTTTAAAAAAAAATGACATTTTGTCTTTAGGCTTGTACTTTTTATATAATATATAGCATGATCAACGCCAATGAATTTGGATTTTGTTAAACAATGCTCGTGTACATACATGTGCAGGTGAAGCACTCGTACGAGGCGTACAAGAACCTGCAGCAGGAGCTGGTACTTGATGTATTATTATTTCTCTCGTAGCATATTAGCATTTGTTGTGCGGCAAGCAGATAGCTTGATTACCGTACGCCGTCAGAGACGCCTAACATTTTGGATGTGTTTATATATGCACGAACTCATGGCAGGGCATGCGCGAGGACCCGGCGTACGGGTTCGTGGACAACACGGGCGCCGGCGGTTGGGACGGCGCGGCGGCGGTGGCGATGAGCGGCGGCGCCGGCGGCCCGGCGGACATGTACGCCTTCCGCGTGGTGCCCAGCCAGCCCAACCTGCACGGCATGGCCTACGGCTCCCATGACCTGCGCCTCGGCTAGGTGATCCATCCATCACCAGCTCGATCATCTCTTGGTTCAGTTCGATCATCACCGAGTAATATCATATCATGTCGTCAAGGTATTGTAACGAATAAACTGCTACTGCCCTGGACGAAGCAGCAGACGCGAGCTTGTTTCGTTTCGTCCGGCCCCAACTAGATCTTGGTTGTACTGTCATGTGATTGTTCGTGTACATGTAGTGCATGTGTACACTCTATACATGTGTGCAGTGTGCTATATGCAAGTTAAGGGTCTAGCTGTCTGTGGCCACCGGCGTGTGTCTGATACAGCGAGAACGAAGCCAGGGGACGGCACTATGTACTGTTGATTACGTCGAACTTGACTGTATTGTATGATGGATTCATGGTTGGACTTGTATGATTGATCGATCATTATTCTATCCCCGGTGAGGTTTGCTTTATATAGATAGGTTGCTTCTTAATTAATGAAAAACCGTGGACAGTATCCATCACTATATCAAGCCGGTCTAGTTTTTCTTTTCTTGACATATCCATTAGTATACCAAGACGGTCTACTTTTTTTTCTCTTTACATATCCATCAATCCATGCTCAAATCAGAAGCAGCATTGATACGATGAGTAGCAAGCCAGCTCCCCATAGGCACGACAAAGCGCAGCACCGGCCAGCCCAGTACAGGCATATGCGGCCCATGGGTGGATTGCTCATCCCTGCGCGGCCGGCCTCGAAACATGTTGGCCTAGCCGCCGTTTCGGCCTCCTTTTCTTCTTCCTTCTTATATGGGCTCGCAGAACGTAGTTTTGGGCTTTCGGGGTACTAAACCGAATACTAATTAGGCCTTCAGCCCAAATACATGCCGTCATTTCTTTGTTTTCCCCCGCTTTTTTTTGTCGATTCTCTCTTAAAAGAGAAGGATCCTTTCTTCTTTTTTCTACCCCATACATATGAGCTCAAGCAGTCAAGCATTACTCATTTTCCTTGCTTTCAGAACGTCGAGTTTTGGTCAAACTTGCTTAATATAAAAACGACAGGTATCCTGATCCACTCTATACTCCCTAGGAGCATGCGATGCTACTTGCCGGCCTACTCATTGTTAGCTTTGGAATCCACTAGTCATTCCAAAAAGAGAGTGAGGAAAATGCAGTTCAAAAAGAAACGACGGCGAGAGAAAGAAACCCAGCAAAGCAAGAGAGACAAACAAATAGTGTCTTTTCGGCGCCGTGTGTGCTTTTGTGGCATGTGCTAAGCAACTGCTGCTTTCTTAATCATGCGCATCATCATGGTGATTACTGGCGGTCAAGAAAATATACTAAGACAAACAATAATTAAAAGGACTGGCTGCCCCCAGCGAAAGAAAGAGAGAATGCAGGGGACGGACTGGGCTTTGGGCTCAAAGGTACAAACTGACCGGACTTTCTGCAAAAGGGCCCCAACAAAGGTGCATGGGCCGACCTGCCGGCCAGGATAATGAAATTTAAAGACACCATCACATGGCCCCCAACATCTTCCAAATATCCCCAGCAGAACTGCAGAAAGCAGCATTTGACACTTTGTCAGTGATGGAGATACATCATACTGCGTCTCATCGAAAAAATTTAAAGAACTTTTTTTCTTTATATAAAAAAGGGGCGGTCGTGCTGTGTTTCTGTTTCTTTTGGTCTTGGTTAAACAGCCGTCTGAACCGCAACTTGGAACCTAATTATCACAGGATCAGGATTTGTCTTTTCGAAAGAAACAACAAGATCAGGATTCAGACACGGCTGACATTACCTCTCTGGCTGTATCTCCATCCATCAGACTATCAGAGATCTTCTGCTCAAATCAAGGCGATTCAGTAAATTTCTTTCGCGGCGCCACAAGTCAAGGAGGTAATCGGGAACCTGGCCCACTGGCCGGGGGAAAGTAGCTTTTCGCTCCAAATATGCTCATCTTTCAGACAGTGACACAAGGAACCTACCTATGGGGCTCTATGTTTGTCCCTTACGCATTGGCAATCTCTGAAGAAGCTGCATCATCTATCGTCGCAGAGTGCCATCTCCCGATCGCAGCTAAAGTCAACAAATTCATGATCAAAATCAACCACAATTAATATATAAGGGCAATGAACCTGCATTATATGTATTGGTTCAGGCCATACCATACACACCGTGTGTTTTTGTCGGTGCGAAATCCATATGAGATTTGTTAGAAGACGAAAGATGATGAGATTTGTTATAAATACTGGTCGATGCATATATCAATGTTCATCATGTTCTGCAGCTGCTGCAAAAAACATATATAGGTCATCGATCGCTATTGTAAGACGTAACACGGGTGCAAGTAGCTAGTGATATGATTCTAATTAATCTCACAGCGTTATTAGAGCCTAGATGCTACTAGCAGTTAGGAAAATAGATTGCTGGATTTGGGAGGCATAGTTAGTTAGCTGTACGTGCTTGTGCACAGTCTCGCTCGATCGATCTTTTGGTAGAATGGCGCTTCCTCAGACGCTATGGCTAGAGATATGACCCACTTTACACGCGAGTAGGTCTGATGCTCAATAACTACCTGTAGCTGCAAGAGTTCTGATGATCTGCTCATTAAACAAAATTATCAGGACAAAAGAAATGCAAGGAACCAGAAGTGAAAAAAGAAAACGGGGATCAGCAGATTGCATCATCAAAACATATATGCACCTACACGAGATAGTAGTGCAGCTAGGTAGACCACTGCAAGGTCCTGAATTTGTAGCTAGTGTGCCTTTAATTTGGGGGTAACGACATCCATCACTTATTTGATGCTTGATCACAGCAGGATTAAGCAAGGATGGGTAGTAGTGGGTAAGACGGGGAATAATCGAGAAGGTGCCTGGACTAGTGCCAAGCACCAAATTAAAGCTGAGCTGGCCGTAATTTGCGGTAGCGAGCTCGAAAAAGGTAGCGCGCGCGCGGCCTGGCTCGACAAGGTAGCCGACAAAACGAAAGAAGCATCCATCCATGGCTTAGTACTATTGATTGATAGTTTAATTAATCAAGAGTTACAGTGGTGTCATGATCACATAGAGACAATATGTGTACAGCGCCATAATTAGGTCAGCAGCTGAATGTCGCTTTTCCCATCATCAGGCTTGCACTTTTAATTTGGTTATTACGACTAGTACGTGGAGCTGGGGTGAAGTTTTTCATCGGAGGTTAGTGAAATTAATTAACGTGGAATCTGTTATAAATAATGCGAAAACAAGATCGAACACGAGACACGATTTAACGTGGAAAAACCCTTGTGGGAAAAAACCACGGAAGACAATCACTATTGAGGAGAGTTTACAAGTAGGGATGATACATGGCTTATTTGTCTTGCCTTGTCTTGTCTTGTCTTGTCTTACCCTACCGTCTATATAGGCTTACATATATATAGACAGATCACGCGCCCATACTTGGTTGCGTTACCAAGGTGGGACTAAACTGTGCACTTTCTGAGAGAAACCACAGCACAATGGGCCTCCGCTTCGCTCCGGCCCAAGCATGGCCTATATCGTGGATGTGAATTTGGAACATATCCAACAAACTCCACCTTGAGACAAATTCCATCATGTAGACGAATAATAAACCTCCATATTCAAATCTTGAATACCAATGTCCATCGGACAAATAAGATCACTTGAGTATTCTCCCAACACTTGAGCAAATAACCAATAGGTTCAAACACACACAGCTATCAACAAAGTAGACGAACAATCTGGGCCTTCAACAAATTCATAATCCCAGCAAAAAGTCTGAGTCTGTGCAACTGGCCTCGGAAAAATAAATGGCAATAATGCTCAATCATTAAACGACATAAAGTCGATATCACCTATGGTATTAAATAAATATCCAGTGAAGAACTCAATTACTGCTCCATTCAAACACGGTTCAGATGCAGGCATAAATGTGCAACCAACGGTATAAACTTCTGCAATAGACCTGAGCGGACGTCTCCACCTTGAACAACAAACGTACTGAATGCTAGTATAAAACGTTGTAGTATCTATGCAGCAACTAGGAGCAAAGACAGCAATAAACGTATTGCTTCCGCAATACAAAACACTGTAGTATCTAGTCAAACAAAACTTCCACTGTTGCACTTGGAATCCTCCACCTCGAACTCAATTCGGAGCAAAACCTTCACTTTCAATTAACCAACTCCATTGGAGTAAAAGAAAAAAACCACTAGGCTGGCATGAACGATGTTGTCAAAACATCAAGATGAATTAACTCAAAGTGATCCGATAATAATCCCAACATCTCCTCAAAATCTCAATATGTCTCAGCAGTGGAAATCACATATCATAGAAGCCATATGAAAGAAATAACCAGAAGAAAATAATCTGCAGTAATAATCTAGGTATGTTACTGTGTGAACCTAGCAATAACCTGCAACATTGTGTACAACTCCGTGTACGTTCAGCAAAGCTGAGAAAACCTTCTGGTAGCTTGTGTGTTTACAACGCCTATTGGCGGCTTACAAGAGGATGATTTATTCATCAAGGGCAAAGCTCTATTATATAGGCAGCTCACGTGACCGAGCTTGGTTGCGTTGCCGATGTGGGACTAAACTGTGCGCTCATGAGAGAAAAACACAGTACCCCTTGCTCCGGCCCAAACCTCTGGTGATGGGCCTCCGCTTCGCTCCGTCTGTGAATTTGGATCGTATCACAACAAACTCCACCTTGAGACAAATTCTCTTGCAGCATCTTCACTTCATCCTGAATCATCACGAAGAAAAAATACGACTGACGCCAAATAGCCTCTTGGGCTAATTAACTAAACCAACTAAGCTTGAGCATAGCTCAAACTTAGCAACAGGAACAGGTTTAGTCATCATATCAGCTGGATTATCATGAGTGTTGATCTTGCATACTTTCAGCTTACCTTCCTCAACCACATCTCGTACATAATGATACTTGATGTCAATATGCTTTGTCCTCTCATGGAACATCTGATCTTTGGTAAGGTAAATAGCACTTTGACTGTCACAATATAAATCAATGCAAGAAACAGCCCCAACCAGCTCAGAGTACAATCCGCTCAGCCAAATTAATTCTTTGCACGCCTCATCAATAGCCATATATTCTGCATCAGTAGTAGACAAAGCCACAACAGACTGCAAAGTGGCCTTCCAGCTCACAGCACAACTGCCAACAGTGAACACATAACCTGTGAGCGACCTTCGCCTATCAACATCAGCAGCAAAATCCGAATCAACATAGCCAATAAGTCCCTTCTCAGTTCTGCCAAACTTCAAACAAGAATCTGCAGTGCCTCTGAGGTACCTGAAAATCCACTGAACTGCCTTCCAATGTTCTTTACCAGGATTAGTCATATATCTACTAACCAGACTCATAGCATAAGATAAATCTGGACGAGAATAGACCATGGCATACATCAAAGAACCAACAGCACTAGAATAAGGAACTCTAGACATGTACTCAATATCCTGATCTGTACTAGCACACTGAGCAGCTGACAATTTGAAATGAGCTGCAATAGGAGTACTGACAGGCTTAGCATCATCCATGTTAAAACGCTGAAGAATTTTCTGAATATAATTCTGCTGACTAAGAAATAGCACACCAGATTTTCTATCTCTAGTAATTTCCATGCCCAAAATTTTCTTAGCAGCACCAAGATCTTTCATGTCAAATTCGCTACTCAATAATTTCTTCAACTTAGCAATTTCGACTTTACTCTTGGCAGCAATCAACATATCATCAACATAAATGAGCAAATAAATAGGTGATCCATTAACATGCATGATGTAGACACAGCTATCAAATTTAGACCTCTTAAAGCCGTGCGACAGCATAAATGAATCAAACCTTTTATTTCACTGACGAGGGGACTGTTTCAAACCATACAAGGATCTCTTCAACTTGCACACAAAATTCTCCTTGCCTGGCACTATGAACCCTTCTGGCTGGTCCATGTATATATCCTCCTTAAGTTCACCATGCAGAAATGCAGTCTTCACATCTAACTGCTCGAGCTCAAGATCATGTGCAGCAACAATACTAAAGAATGTTCGAATGGAACTATGCTTTACCACAGGAGAGAAAACGTCATTATAATCAACACCAGGAATTTGACTGTAGCCTTTCGCTACTAACCTTGCCTTATACCTTGGAGGCTCGCTTGGAGATAAACCCTCCTTTCTCTTAAAGATCCACTTGCAGCGGACTGTCTTCTTCTTCTTTGGCAATGGTACAACATCACATGTGTGATTCTTCTCAAGTGACTGCATCTCCTCATGCATAGCAGAAATCCACTTCTCTTTATCAGCACAATCAATGGCCTCAATATATGTGGTCGGCTCATGTGAATTCTCCACCTGTTGAGCACAACTCAAAGCATAATGGGTTAGATTACACTCATCAATGAGACGTTTAGGAGGTCCACAATTTCTCTTTGACTTGCGCTGAGCAATAGGTAAATCCTCCTCTAGCTGCAAATCAGGTGGTAAGTGCTTAACATCATCATGAGCCTCATCATCAACAGCTTGATTTTCCTGATCATCCACAGGCGGCTCCACCTGCTCGTCTGTATCATCATCCACATGCTCCACCTGCACGCCCATATGCTGCAGCCCTTTATTAAAATTATCTGGAACATGATCTGAGGACAAACTATCATTAAACATCACAGATTCATTGAAAACAACACTCCTGCTCATGAAAGTCTTTTCAGTTTCGGGATTCCACAACTTATATCCTTTAACTCCCGAACCATAACCAAGAAAAAGACATTTAATAGCTCTAGGCGCCAATTTTCCATTATCAACATGAGCATAAGCAGTGCAGCCAAAAACTTTCAACTGTGAATAATCAGCGGGTGTGTCAGACCATACCTCAATAGGTGTTTTCTTATTAAGTGGAATAGAAGGCGACCTGTTTATCAAGTAGCATGTGGTGTTAGCTGCTTCAGCCCAAAAGCGCTTGCTCATCCGTGCATTGGACAACATGCAACGAGCCTTCGAGATGATGGTCCTGTTCATGCGCTCAGCCACACCGTTTTGCTGTGGAGTATACGGTATGGTGTGGTGCCTGACAATGTCTTCCTGCCTGCAATAATTATTAAATGCAGCAGAACAAAATTCTCCACCATTATCAGTACGAAGCACCTTCACCTTCCTATCAATTTGCCTTTCTATCATCACTTTCCAATCTTTAAAAGCAGCAAAAGTATCATCTTTATTTTTCAGAAAATAAGGTCATACTTTTCTAGAGTAGTCATCAATAATAGTAAGCATGTAACGAGCACCACCATAAGAAGGCTTACGAGAAGGACCTCATGAGTCAGCATGTACATAATCAAGAGGACCTTCGGTGGTATGAACAGCAGTGTTGAACTTTACCCTTTTATGCTTCCCGAAAATACAATGCTCACAGAACTTCTTGCTACTCAAAATACAACCATCCAGTAGGTTTCTCTTCATCAATTCTGCCATACCAAGTTCACTCATATGTCCAAGACGCATATGCCAAAGGTTAGTCTTACTAGGTTCAGCATTAGTAACAGCAGCAGCAGAAACAGAACCATGTAAAGTACTTCCTCTTAGGACATATAACTTTGCAGAATTCAGATCACCTACTAAACAAACAAGAGAACCTTTTGATACCTTTAAAACTCCGCCTGAACCGGAGTACTTGAATCCTTCTGCATCAAGTGTGCTGAGCGAAATCAGATTTCTGGTCATCCCTGGTATGTATCTCACATTCTGTAGCGTGCGTGTCATGCCATCATGAGCCTTGATCTGAACTGAGCCGATCCCCACAATGTCACACGGATTATCGTCTCCCATACACACAACATCTCCTTTCTGCACAGGCTTAAACGAACTAAACCAATTTCCGTTAGTGCAGATATGAAACGAACATGCACAATCAAGTATCCATTCATCATGACCAGAAACACAACCAGCAAGAACAATCAGACAATCTCCTGAATCAGAAGTATTCCCAGCACCAGAAACAACAGAGGCATTACCATCCGAATTAATTTTTCTGTTCTCTTTGTTCTTAAGCTTCCAACACTTCTCAATAAAATGTGATTTCTTCTTGCAATACTTACAGAACTTCTTGGGTGGTCTGGACTTAGAACGCCCTCTACTTTCTTGGCTCTTATAACGATCATTACTTTCATTGGAAGATCTGTGCTCCGGTCTGCCTCTCACTTGCAAAGCATCGCCCTTGGACGACGACAATCCGTCAGGCTGCACCATGCCTTTCATCTTTTCCCTTGATTGGAGTGCCTCATAAACTTCCAAAACGGTTAGTTCATCACGGCTAATCAACAAGGTGTCACGAAAATTTGCAAAAGAGTTTGGCAGAGAACATAACAATAGGAGACCTAAGTCCTCATCATCATACTTAACCTCCATCGACGCTAGGTCAGAAACGATCTCCTTGAACACAGATATATGGCTCATCACTGAATCACCCTCCTTCATCTTGAGCCTGAACAGCTTCAACTTCATATGCATTTTACTGGTTAGATCCTTCGACATGCAGATCGATTCCAGTTTCAGCCAGAGTGCTGCAGTAGTATGTTCCTGCAGACATTCTTGCAGAATATCATTAGACAGATAAAGCTGAATTAAAGATAGAGCCTTACGATCCTTGCGCTTCTCCTCACCAGACCATTCGTTGGACGACTTGCCAAACTTATCCAACGCCTCATCGAGATCATGAGTTTGCGCCAAAACAGCCCGCATCTTGACTTGCCACAGCGCGAACCTCGTCTTGTAATCCAACATCGGTAGATTAAACTTCATCGTCGTCGACATCAAGGAAACCGAATCTGAAACAGGCTCTGGTACCACTTGTTATAAATAATGCGAAAACAAGATCGAACACGAGACACGATTTAACGTGGAAAAACCCTTGCGGGAAAAAACCACGAAAGACAATCACTATTGAGGAGAGTTTACAAGTAGGGATGATACATGGCTTATTTGTCTTGCCTTGCCTTGTCTTGTCTTGTCTTACCCTACCGTCTACATAGGCTTACATATATATAGGCAGATCACGCGCCCGTACTTGGTTGCGTTACCAAGGTGGGACTAAACTGTGCACCTTCTGAGAGAAATCACAACACAATGGGCCTCCGCTTCGCTCCGGCCCAAGCATGACCTATATCGTGGATGTGAATTTGGAACATATCCAACAACTGCGAGTAATATAATAAACGAATTCAAACTAAACTTCAGTCTTCACATATAGTAGAAAAAAGAAAGATGTTAACAATTACGGAGTACCGACTAATAATGGAGTAGTGTATTCGTTTCAGAAAAAGGAAAGAAAGATATTAATGATTGGAGGAGATTGCGTGAATTGACGATAGATGATTGTCCATTCCCTGCGTCGTACGTGGTGTGGTGTCCGATTTTCTGACACTACTGATCGATCAGCTGGATAGATCTGGGGTTGCCATTGCCGGGCGCGCACTGGTGTCAGACGAGTTCAGAAGGGAAGGCGTCGTGGCCGGACCACGCAGACGACGACGCAGGCCGGCAGCAGGTAGGCTGTGAGCTGCCGGCCCCAGCCCAGCCGCCCACCGGCACGGCAGCAGCGAGTGACTGGCTCGCTCGTCACTGCATATGCTGCGCCAAGCAGACGCAGGTGACAACATGTATTGGAAGCTGATCCCCTTCGGCTGGCCCTTCTCCTCCCTCCCCTGTGTCTGTGTCTCTGAAACTCTGACGACAACGCCATTGCTGCCTTGAACGGCAGCCCATGCCGGGCTGTACGTGTATCCTGCTGCAAGCTAGTATATGTGCAGTGCAGCGACGCATCACTCCATTCAATTCACCAATTCACTCCAGGCAGGCACCTGCTGCAGCTAGCCGCCGCAGATGGCTTGGATGTTCTTGTAATCTTGTTCAGTAGTACGTTGTTCTCTTCTCGCCAGGTCGATCGTACGTTGAAATTGTGCTCGCCGGCCGGCCGGCCGGCCGGTGTCCCTGTGCTTGCGTGCACTGTTGCATGTAAACGAGCAGTCGATGGCGCACTTGCAACAGTTGGCGTGTGATCGAGTGCGCAGGGGTACGTAAGTCGCCATGATGCAATTCGTTAAATTTTGTCCCAGGTAGGTGCAGCTGCAGGACTGCAGTGGCTGTCTCGATCTCTCGTCTCTGGAGCAAGCAAATGCGCAAAGAGAGATCTATCTAGTAGCTACATGACACACTTTGTTTAGTAAAATTAGTTGTACTATATATATACTACTAGCATAGCAATTAGTTGTACTATATCCAGATGACACCCTTGGTTTTCGGCAGCTAAGTTAGCTAAGCTCCAAGGAGAAGAACAGTGCAGTGTTCGCATGTGTAATGTAAGTAGGCAGAAGCACACTACACGTCTACACTACTAGTACTACTCCTTATGATCTAGTACGTATCTGTAAATAAATAAGCTAAGCCGGCCTGTCTGATTAACTGAACTGATCCCAAATACACTACACTAGTCACTCCTATCTAGTAGTACCAGCCAGCCAGGAAACAGTATGTAGCAGCATTATTAGGGTAGCCATTGACACGGCTAATAATGCTTGGCGCCAAGCGAGCTGAAACAGAACAGTACAGTGTACTGGTGGGCACGCAGTGGCAGCCAGTTACTTGGCTGGCTGCCTCCCATCAGCAAGCACTAGAAAACACAGGGTACTATCGCCTCGGTCCTGACGAGCGGAGGTAAGCAGAGGCGCTGAAAGAAAGCGTCAGGGGTCAGCCGCTCGCACACTGCCCAAGGCCTTGCCAGCAAAACTAGCCTCTACTACTCCCCTACTACTACATACTCCATCAGTAGCTAGGGCATGCAGTACGTGCCATAGCCATGCATCGCCATGGCTGCTGCTGCTGATCCAGTTGCTTTGCTGCCTGGATTAATTAGCATGCATACAGCACGATCAGTGTCGTCGACGACCTTGCATGTGCTGCGCAGCTGCTGATGATGCTGCTGCCTCAGCTAGCCTCACACACCTCTCGTCTTGTCTTTGTATAGGATACCGATGCACGCGGCGATGCTCATGCAGCTACGACTATCAAGCTAGTGCGCGCGCTCTTGATACTGTAGAATATAATATATATACTTCGTGATTAAGTATGTATACCTATCTATATATGTGGACATGTGGTGGCAGTAGAGTATACTAGGAATTAATATAGTATATACTGTATGACAGTATATATGTAGCTAGCTTAGCTAGGAGCTACTGTGTGTGTCATGCTGTAGTAGTGTGTTCTTTTCTCCTAACTAACTGATCCTAGGTCGCGAAAGGTCGTCGGAGGCAATATAATGCAATAGCATGCACGCAAGACGACAAAAGTGCAAAGGTAGTATATGCATCCATATATATACTGCAAATAAGATTAAGCCAAAACGAGATGTTCCGAATAAATGGGCCGGGGATCCGAAAACCTGCAGATATAGCTCTATCTAATATGCCATCATTTACAATTTTTCTTGTGTAGTTGTATATATATAATAAAATACGTTATATTATATAGGTCAACCGAACAACATATATGGTAGTACTCCTGTTTATGCTACCGGCCGGGAGTGGTCTTGATACAGTGGCACACACTGTTGGAAGTTTGGAACATGCTTAATACACGCACACACACATACATCACCCTTTTATTAACAAAACATATATACCCTGCATGAAAGGGCCAGAATAATGTACGCTAGCTGCCTGCACAACACGTCGACTAGTTCCATTCCAACAAAAATTGTACTTTGGGCCCTTCATGATTTCTCATAACTAACAATGGTCCCGGAAATTATAATCCGGATCATCAGTACTACTACTCTGCTAGTACCAATCCAACAATTAATAATTGCAGCAGAATTACGCCGCAAAAGAAATTGTACCCACCAGCCGCCTGCCTGCAGCCGATACACACATGCATGGCCTACTCGCTAGCTAATACACGTAGGAGTACGTACGCCTACACATGAACTGCAATTAATCGCCATTATTTGTCGACCAATTAAACCTCATGCTCGCTGGAATTTGTGACAACAAGCATGTGAGATCCATCTCCCATCCTTTTACAAATTAAAGCTCTTCCCTCTCTGGTCTGGGACCATTGCATCTTACTAGTATCGATCAGTATGCTTGCTGCTGCTTCCATTTCCATCCCCACACTAATAGCTAGTGCTAAGTGCTATGCTTCATCTAATCATCATGCATCCATGGCTACCGTAAGCGAGAGAGAGAGGGGCGCCTTAACCTAACAATCTTTTACCTAGCTCAGCTCTACAGTTCCTTCATGCAGTGAAATTCTTGCACCTATATGCAAGCACAGACAAGCTGACTAGGAGGGCCCCAGCTGGCACCCACAGGGCCCACCGCCCCCAGCGTACTATGAAGACTACAAATCTCAGCCGGGAATAAATGAATCTTTGCAATTAGGCCCCTAGACATGTAGCTGTGGTTGTACACATATATAGATCAGGGCAGGGTGTTAGGTGTGGATAGCATTGGCCCAATAAATTTTTATTGTTAGGTCTGATTCCTTCTTTGCTGCAGCAGGATTCTGAAGGTGGCAAAGGGAGGGGCGAGAGCTAGCTTAGCAGCTACCTCTTGCTTGCTGATGAAAGGAGGAGGTCAAAATTTTGTAGTTGGAGGGGTCAAGTGGTCCACAAAATCTAACAAGGCCTAACTCATCATGCATGTCACTTTCCTCCTCCCATGTATGAGATGGAGATGGGGATGTGTAATTGGGGGCTTCTATGGGTTGTGCACCAATGTACATGACCAATAATACACGTCAACTACTTTAGTTTTTTTTCCCTTTACCTTTCTATAGTCCACTTCTTTGAAAAGGGTAAAACCGGATTTGTATGGCTGGTCCAATTAGTTAGGCATATATGCTAGTCTGCATTTATTTATGTAAGAGGATAGTATAATGGGACCTTCATTGCTTGATGGGCTATAATCAACTGAATTATATATAGGGTGTTGAATTTGCAACGTCTATACATGCATAATGGAGACTATGTACATTGAGATCATAGAAACTGAATATTCTGCCGGTAGAACGTTGTTAGGACCCTATAAGTATCTAGGGAGATCTATATAGGTGTATTCGATAATCACAAGAAAACGACCTTCAATTTGTGAACCATGAACGAAAAGTGGGGAAATTAAAGACACGGTATTCATCCCATCTCATTTTAGTGCTAGCTACTATATATTGGTCTATTGCCCTCCTACGTACCACAGGAAAATGGGAATAGTATTATTGGGAGGTCTAAATCAGGATCATTCAGACATGTGCAGTGTGTGACCTAGCTAAGTGGAGTCACCATCTGCACAAATTTAGTTTTGCTTAAGTTGCCATGTATTTTGTTAACCACCTGGATATAGAAATCGTGAAATTATTGGCCTGCTGGATTTGAAAAATAGAGAGTTGTATTTGCCAATTTGCCACACAAATCTAGCTAGTACGGAGTAACTGTTACTGAAGGTGGAACTGTAACCACGATATCTAACTAAACTAAAGTCAATAGAAACCCTGCCACATTGCAAAACAAAATCCAAATGAATAGTCTTCATTTTTTTAGATAAAGTAAAACATTCCCTCTGTTAATAATCTTCATACTTTCTCTGTTAATAGCATTTTCTATAAAAAGAACGCATGATATATATCTGAACAAGAAGGATCATATATGTTATGAAAGTATTTTTCGTGATAGATAGATGTACGTACTGCCATTAATCTGATATTATCAATCTATCCACTGTTTTACATATTTTGTGGCAAAAAATAGAAAAAGTTTGGATTGGCAGGAGACGTTTTTGAAATTAATTGTATTACTATTCAAAGAAGCGCACACAAGAATGCACATATATCTAGCTTCTTTGCATCTAGCTAGAACCAGTGGATATGTTTAGCTACCTAGACAACGAATAGACAAATAATTCGCACATGCATGCATGACAGCCAAAAATGAGAGCACAAAGGTACTATGAGTACGTTGTTACATCGAATCATCAATCAAACTGGTAGAAGATATATATAATTGCATATCAAATTCTATGTGTCATGTCATTTTCACAAATCCGAGCAAGATTAGCTTGGGCGGCTATATAAAAAAAACTCAGACCAGCAGGGGATTATTTTTCCGCTCCTGTGTTGCATAAGGAAATGATTAGCTTCGGCAACGACTAGCACAATACAATTGCCGGTATAAGGGACCTGATAATTAGTCTACAATATGGTCTTCAGGTTGAATTTACGACGTGATCATTTAATTTGCCAAACACTGAACTTACTATATATTGTGCTATATATTAGTATATATATATGAGCCCATGCGTACTTATGCACTATATATAGCTATCTAGCACGCGATACATCCAAGGATTTATTTGAACACATTATACATTTCTCAACTTTTATATACTCCGAGCTAGCTCGCACTAGGGCATTTCAATATGGGCACAGGTACGTCTTGTGATGTAATGCATAGTGGGCTTGCATACGTGCATCACCTTGTAATTTGGAGAATTAAATTAAAACAAGGGTTTCACACCCAAGAATTCACGGTGGATAGCAACATGTAGATATAGATAACAGTTCATATACATTTCTTCTCCTTTTTCTTTTTAGTGATGTGGAGATAATAAAATATTTCCTAGTTATGCTTCATTTATATGGCGTTTTAGGTTCTAAACAATTCACTGAACATATAGATATTCATGCTTCTTGTGAATTAAGTAAGATCTACTATAATATTTTGACAACTTGCTTCCATTTAAAACTATATATAGAGAGCACATAGAAGAAGAGAATAGAGCGTATGTATATATATCTAGTAATATAATTATCAAATTAATTTATGCAGGCCATATACTGTATAAAAATTGATACATAAAAGTGCGTAGTACCATTAAAATACATGGCCAAGTTGAGTTTATAAAGCACATATGAATACATACACACCTTTAAAATTTTCATGCATTTAACTTGATGAAAGAAAATTTGGGCATCGTTACATATATTTTCAGAACAAAAAACAGTTTGGAATGTTGTAATGTTAGTGTTCTTGCTTGGTATGCACAATATTACTGTCGGGGACCGTAATTAGGAGTCCCTTGATCATCGGGGTAATCACTAAAAAAAGCACAAAAAGGCTGCCTCCAGGAACCTTTGGACCTGGACATACAAAATCACGCAGCCCAACGGCCCAACACGGCCCAACAACAACCCACGGGGATGCGCCGCCCTCACGCCCAAACTCCGCCTCGCTCGAGGGAACCCCACCTCTCGAACGGCAAGACGCAAATCTCCGCCTCGCCAGGGGACGCCTCGACCCCTCGAAGGACCGCTACGACGCGGTACAGTCACTCATTACCATCCCCCATGATGGGCACCAGAGTCAAAAGGCAAAACTTCGGCCGCACGTCGCCCCTGACAAAACCTGACCGCGCCGTACCACCATGACACGGACAAGCAGCCACTGTGCAGGGCGTGCCCGGCACTGCACCTCCGACGCATCTGGCCCCGGTCATTCCGCGGCGCTATTCCACCAACTCCTGTCAGAACACCCTCGGATGGGCGTGGGGACCCTCGAACGGGAGTACGAACGACGACCGGGGGCGAACCTTGGTCAAGCGTCATCATGTGGCCGACGGGACGGAGTACGACCTCCTTAACCCTTGCTCGCTACACCAACGGGCGGCCACGCCCTGCACTGTGGCAACAATGAGTGTTGTAGCACCCCAATGCTGCCTACTCCTGCCCCCTAGGGCAGTAGAGCACTCGGGACGCGTACTGGGGCCGTCAGGCCAGCAGGAAGCCAGCCGTCTCGTACGCACCAAGCCTGACGCAACCGACGGGGCGAAAGCCGGTCGTACCGGTCCGTCAGGCCGGGCCACTACGCCTCTGACCACGGTGTTACGACGACATGACAGCTGCGTACGACGCGCCAGCTCCTGTCCACTCGTCCCCGTAATCTACGGGCATCCAACCCCTCGGGGCAGGGCAGGAGAGCCCTCGAAGGAAGCAGCGGACAACAACTCATCCGCCACGACGAATGTTCGACCCCTCGAAGACCTGTCAGAACAGGTACGGGACCCGCCACATCGCCGACCAGCGCCGAAAGCCAGCCCAGCTCGCCTTCATGGCACGGATTCGCCAAGGATCGAGATCACTCCATGTGGGAGGCGTCCCACGATATCTACTGTAGCCACGATTGTAACCCCTCTATCCCTTGAGATATAAAAGGGAAAGTCAGGGGGTCCCGGAAGGGACAAGTTCACACGTCCAGGCACACGCCCAGACACGAACGCGCGCGCGCGCACACACACACACGATATTGGCATCCGCCCCAATCATCTTCTTCCTCCGTTCCGGGACTTGGAGAACGACTCTCCTCTCCCACCTTCACTTGTAGCCCCCCACTGCAAGCACCAGGGTGCGAAACTAACACGAGCGCGCGAGCGCCTCTTGCTGGACGTACGGCCCCGCGGCCGGAACCAGGATAAACCCATGTTCTTGTGTTGGCTTCTCGCATCGACCATCAGGGACGAGACACAGCGCACTTTCTGTGCGGCTGAGGGAGTGCCGACCATTCTCGACGCCGACAATTACTACCTGAGATGTTCTTCTGTGGAGGTAGGTTAATTCTCTTCTAATATAGCATTATTGCATATGTTTTTGTAAGAAACTCTATCCTCTATATATAGGTGATAAAATTTGAAGCATGTATTGTTCCGTTAGATATATATGCATGCATCCCAGCTAGGGGCTGCATGCATGTGTGTGTCAAGGTTCTAAATAGCCGGCTATAGCTGCCGCTATAGCTGGATATAGCTGCTGGAAAGGGTAGCCACTATGGCATTTAGCCCGCTAAAGCTGGCTATAGCCGGCCGCTAAATGCTATAATGGCAACCCTACCGCTAAACGCCTTAGCCCGCTATTTAAAACCATGGTGTGTACCAGTATTAGTTTATGTATATATAACCAATTCCAATTATATCTAGCTGATTAAAGTAACTTTTGCCAATTTAATTATTAGGTACTTCAAAGATCATCTAAATATATCATGTACTTTCACCATTAGAATTTATACGTCATGTATGAATGCGAATATAGATCACTAAGTGAACTTATGGAGAATAGGAAGATGGACAAGCATGATGCACACTAGTTATATTAACTTCGAACGCAACACATACTACACAGAACCTAAATCCAAAAAAGTGATTATCTATGTGCTAACCCTTTTGACAAATAATGCAGATGATGTGAATGACATTTGTGAGAGAAGTAAGCAAATAATCAAATGTATGCACCAAACACAGGAGGACCAATATGCATGACCTGCGGATCTACCCTTGATTAGTCGGGCTACAGCTAATAATCCTGGTGGCCAAGGTACAGCATCCCACACACAAGTAAAAGCTCTGTGTGGTTTTCTTTGAAACCAAGGAAAATATATGATTTCAGTGAGAAGGGGAGAAAAGGAACAAGCAAAGTAGAAATGAGGCTCTACAGCTAGATGTAGCACAAGGACAGTACATACTGTACCACTCTACATGTATAGGCCGGCCGAGCTATCAAATTTTACATAGTGAAGAAGCTAGGACAAGAGATCACATACCAAACTGTAGTACGTACTCCTTTGTTTTTGTTCAAAATTTATGGGTGGTAATATACGAGCAATCACAAATAATGCACAAGTAGTTGTTAACAGAGAGAGTGAGAAGAACTGTGTGTCAAGTGATTATTCTGGCTGTGAACTCAGAGACTAACCCTAGGCTTAATATTTGGATCAGCAACCCTACAGCTTTTTTAAGAGAGTAAACCATGTACATTGTTTCTTTAGACGACAAATCATGTACATTGTTGACATTCTTCCATCATTCCATGTGACGGGTATTGGTTGGTATATGGTGGATTTCCCTTTTTATTGTTAAAGAATTGCAACATTGATCTACGTCACTTCACCAAAAGAATATTGAAAATAGTACCCCTAGGAAAAGAGGAACAGTGGTGTGACAAGGTCACTATGTACTCTAGAGAGAGAGAAATGGAGAAGCTAGGGGAGAGCGAGTAGGAGGAGAGAGAGAGATGTTACAAGGCAGCATTGTCGAGATTAGCCAAAGGAACTAATCCAAAAGCCACATCAATCCCTGCAAAAATGCATAGAAATACAGCTGTACTTTCCCATGTTCTGGAGCAAGCGCACAAGCTGATTGCTCATCCATCCCAAGGCAGAACAGCAACAAGTTGCTTAAAAAGAACCAAACTGGAGGAACAAAACATGCATCGGTAGAGCCCAAAACATGCAACAAATCATATAAAAACCACCAACGAAAGAAACGCCCAACTTTACCCCAGCCAAATCCTGAGAGAGAAGCTTCTCCCCATGCATGTATATACAACAAAAGCAGATTTTAAATGCAGGCAGGCACATTGTGATCTAGTACGTAGTACTAGTGTAGTACGAGCTACTTACATATACTACTCATGGGAGGGATTAGCTTATAATAAACTAGATGATACTATACTATACAGTAACACAAACTAATCACATGCTGCATGTCAAATGGAGTAATCAACTGAGGAGAGAAAAAAACAAAGTCGATCCCATCATTTGAGGAATATATGAAGCTACACTTAAAATTCTTCTCTTCGCATTGCATTAAGGTGGCTAATGTATCATCTCGAAATAAGATTGATCAACAAGTAGAAGTACTAGCTCTAGCTAACAACATTATGCTCGATTGATCGCACATTAGTAGTGTTCATCGATCATCGACTCGAATGAGTAGTAGTAGCAATTTAAATCTCTTCATTCTCTCTTCTTGTCTCGAATTTTGTTTGCCGATCGATCACGACGACGACGACGACTTTGGAAGTAAATGAAACCATCAAGGAATTAAAGCTAGGATAGATATATAGGAATAATTTGAAGCAGCAGCTAGCTAATTAAGCTAGGTTCTAGGGTTATGAGGGAAGAACTGGGTGCCTGCGGCGAAGGCGCCGATCGGCGTCGGGTACGGGTCCATGAGCACCGCCGCCGACGTCGCCACCGTCGTCGCCGCCGCGTCGCTGCTCCCCGCCGGCGACGACCCTTCCCTCGCCTGCCCCGTCAGCTGGTGGTACTCCGCCGAGGTCGGCGGCAGCTGCCCCACCGCCGCGTCGTCCGCCGGCCCGTGGTCTCGCAGGATCCCCTTGAAAGTGTGCCCGCCGATGCTCACCGCCGTCTGGTACGCCAGCTCCGCGTCCGGCTCGTCCACCGCCCCTATCCTCACGCACCGGAACACCGCCTCCACGCTCAGCTCCGGCGGGAACCTCCCACCGCCGCCGTCGCCTGCAACACCGCCATTACCATTTGGTTATTAGCTAGACAATCAACTCGCCATGCCGTCGGCGAGCGCTCCGGCAACGACGGTGGTGGAGGCATACGCATACCTGAGGAGGTGGTGGTGGTGACCATGGCGGAGTTGGCCGACGGCAAGCGGCCGAGGGAGCAGACGAGCTCGCGCGGCCGCTTGCTGGCGGCGGCGGCGGCTGCTGCGGCGGCGGCGGCGTTGTTGTTGGCGGCGCCGCGGAAGAGCGCGGCGAGCTGCTGCTGGCGCTCGCGGCGCTTGGCGGCGGGCACCCATGTGCTCTTGACGTGGGTGGGGCAGCTGAAGCCGCGGCTCCGGCAGCAGGTCCGGCACCGCATGTGGGCGCAGTCCTTCTTGGCGTTGTTGCCGCAGTCCTGGCAGCTCGTCCCGGCCCTCCCGCCGCCGCCGCCGCCGCCGCCGCCGCCCGGGCCGCCGATCCCGCCGCTCCCGTCATGCGAGGAGAAGCCCAGCACGACGCCCGTGGCCACGCCGGAGGAGAAGAACTGCGACGTGTGCGGCGCGGCCGCCGCCGCCGCCTGCTGGTGCGGGTGCCATAGCTGGAACCCTATCCCCCCGCCCCCGCCGCCGCTGGCCGCCGTGTCGGCGGCCGCGGCGGCCGCCCCGCGCGCGTACAGGAACAGGCTGTCGGCGCCGATCGGTTGATCACCGCCCCGGTCTCCGCCTCTCCCACCTCCGCCTCCTCTCAGAGAGAACCCAGCCATGCGAGGCAGCAACCTCCACCCATCAAGATGAGCTAATAAGTGTGCACCTCACCACAACTCCACAAGAAGTCTCCGAAGCTCCTCCTCCTCTCTCACACCTTATTATTAGCTCAGCTCCTATCTGCAGCAAAAAAACAAGTAGAGATCTTGGGAGTAAGAAAAAAGGCAGCTGTAGAAGCAGAAGCTGCAGAGGTAGTAACAGCATATATGTAGGTTAGATGAGCTCATATATAGATTGAGATAGCTCAGCAGTGGATGGGTGGATCGTAGATCTGTAGTGAGAAGGTCATAGACATAGAGAGAGATTTGTGTAAGCAAGAGTAGGAGATGAGGATATAGGCTTGCTGATGAGTGGCATATGCATGTGGGAGTATGTAGTGAGAGTAGTGAGTCTACTAGCACCTCCTCATCACTCATCAGTACTAGAGATAGCAGGAGTGCAGGACTACTCACCTTGCCTTTGCTGAAAATAGGAAGCTCGCCTCTAATCCGCCTCTTCTTGCTTAATTGCTTTCCTCTCTTGGCCGGCCTCTAAAGGCTTTCTCTTTCTCTCTCTAGAAGGAAGTAGTATCTGGAGGAGGGAGAGAGGGAGCTGAGGAGGTTAGCTGCTGATGAGTAGTGGTAGAGAACTAACGCAAGCAAGCAAGTGAGCGAGAGAGCTGCTTTTTGGGCCGGGGGTGGTGAGGAGATGAGGTGTGAGGCTATATAAAGAGGAGGAAGAAGAGATGGGAGGAGAAGGGAAGAAGAAGAGAGGAGTGGGTGCAGGGGAGGAATTCGAGGGCGCCTGCAAACGCCGCCATGGAGCCGGCTCCGACCTTAATTTCTATTTATTGCTCGAGCACAGCTCACCTCTCTTATCTCTCTCTCTCTTGCTTGCGTGCTCCCTTCTCTGTCCACCCAACCAGATGAAAGAGAAGGCCAGGATGCAAGAGAGAGAGGAAAAGGGAGAAATGGAGAGAGAGAATGTGGTAGTGTGTTTTTTTTTCTTCCTTTTCTTTTGGCAGAGTTTGTTTTGCTTTGCATTGCCTTTGCCCCTCCCGGCCTTTTTTTACAATTTGTACCCGGGCTTGCCGAATTATTACCGGAGGTGTCCCTGCCCTTCATGCCTTGTCAATAACAGCATGACTACATGGCGACAGAGGACAGGGAGGAATTTTTACTGACAGGAGAAAGAATACCTTTGCAGTGTGGTCGTCATCTTCCCCGCCCGGCCCCCGACCCAACTCGCATGCACTGCACTTGGTAGTTCAGTTGGTAGAATAATTTATTTCCGTTATCTGAGTGTATTATTCTATTATTTGATGTCCATGTCCAACAGATGATGAATGTTTTACAACAAAAATCATTATTAGAATATTTACCGAATTTATTTATTAACTAAATGATGAAGAGATTAACTAGAAACTGTAAATTTATGGTTTTGAACAACAGAGGAGCATGTATGTCCTCTTTTATTTTTATTTATTTATTTCTAAATTGTAAATGATATACCACACGTACTACTACTTATTAGCTACCCGAAGTACAAGGACAACACTATATATATGGGCAGCTCTCCACTTAGCTAGGTATGGTCAAAAGTAACGTACACTATATACAAGCATGGAGAACCTACACCAGCAGCTGCAACAATTCAATTCGTGCATAAACGACTTCAAGCTTGCTTAATACCAGTGCATTAAGTAGCTAGTATTGGGTCCATGCATATTGTCATATTAATGTGTTAGTCGGAAACAACTGCGTTACTAAATGCATATATACAAAAGTAGTACTATGAGATGAGAAGTGTGTTACTGTATGGTGGACATGCATGAAAAAGAATTTTGTAAGTCCATTAAAAAATGTACCATGTTCATGACATTTCATAATCGCCCTGTTCGGTTGGCTGGTCGCTGGTGGCTGGTGCTGATTTTTCTAAGAGAAAAACACTGCTGGCTGGTTGGCGGCTGGTGCTGGTTTTTGCTGAGAGAAAAACAATGTTGGCTAGTGGCTGAGGCGAATGTTTTAAATAGCAGATCTCTCTGCTAAATGTTACTGTAGTACATATAGTCTATTGTTTCAAACATTGGACGAACAAATTACAGTACGACTCATAATGTTGAGACATGTAGTATATTCCAACACGCACCTTTGCTGGCTGCGTGAGCTAAAATCTTTTGGGACAAACATTGCATGCATGCTACTCCGTAGTGTGTAGTACTCCCTTGCAGACGGGAAATGTTGCACGCACTCTCAAAAACTGTTGGGAATTTTCATCCGCCTGTGCCATCACCAGAAAGCTGATTTTGCAGGCGGAGCAGTGAAAAAAAGGCACCACCACCGGAAAAAAAAACACAGAGAGAGAAGGGAAAACGGAACGGCAGCAGCTAGCCAGTGCTCGTAGCTGCGGGAGTTTAAAACCCCGAGGGAGGCCGTAGCGTGGGGCCATCCCGGCCGTCTAGGCGCCAGCGGACGGCGCATGCCTCGCCACGTGGCGGGAATCCGGGGCCTGTGTCGGGTACCCTTTCCTGCCGGCCGCGAAAGCCGCTGCTGTCCTGTGGGCCCCTCTCTCTCCTCGACCACGTTCTCAAACGCCATGGGAGGGAGATGAGACGAGAGGAGAGGAGAGGAGAGGAGAGGGGAGACGATGGACGCGGCGGCACTGTAGACAGCAGTAGAGTGAGGAGGCAGTGGAGTGTGAACAGTGACACTGATGACTAGTGAGAGAAGCTTCAATTCATATATGCATGGACATGGAGGACATGGATCCCTTCTCCTTCCCTACCAGCAGCTGCAGCAGCTCTCGTGTGTCTGTTGTTGTGGCCATGGCGTTTTAAATTGGTGTCTTGTTGTCACCACATGCCCCTGGCTTTTCTCTTCTCTGACGACGCCGCAGCCGCAGCAGCAGCAGCTGCGGCATGGCATGGCCTGGCCTGACGCCGTCGACACCACTTGGGTCTAGAACCTGTCAGTGCCTCATGATCTACCCCCTCCTTGCCTTAAAAAGGTCGCTGATCATCATGTAAAGCACACCCCAGGATGCAGGGATCCTCTGCGCTGGGGAATGAAGAGGAATTGAGGCACGCCTTTGGTGTGCTTGTTTATTTCGAGCAAATCTTGTTAGTCTAGAACAATGCATTATTTGCGAGTTTACCTTTTTGGACCGAGCGAGGTTAAGAGCACGCACGCACAAAAGAGCAACAAGGACTTGACGAGTCTATGGAGCTATATATGTTAGTGAGTGATCAGTACTCCCTCTATTTTTAGACATATGATGATATTTAAGACAAACTGATTAGTTGAATTTTAAAATAATTATTAGTACTAGATGTTGTATGTTTAGAAACGCAGAAATTAAGAGCTTGCCCATATGATTCACCAACAGATTGCCGGTCCAGCTTGCCCATACTTTTGGTTTAATTTGCTGGACCGGGAGCTCAAATGATTTTTGCAAAATTCTTGTGAAATTCATGAGTGACAAATTAAAGAGGCCGGCTAACGCACGAGATGCATGAACAGTATGAGGCTCCAAGCTAGAAATGCTAAAAGGAAACAGGGGGCGTGTAAAGAAAAAAGGGCCAGCGCGCAGCTCTCTGTAATCGAAATGATCAAACTAAAGTACGCCTTGAAACACACACATCCTACCGTTGTTTACCGTGGAAGCAGTAGTAATTGACGCTGACAAGTGCGGCTACTATATACTTTCTTGAAACTTGAAGTTGAGGTTGACAACTATATTAGTTTCCTAACATGTTCATAATACATTTACATGCTGTCATGCTGCTCTCTGTGACGTGACAGCAAACCATACGACAAGGTCGTATAGTAGTATAGCTAGCAAAAAAACATGCATGGGCCTCCACTCCGGCTGTTCCAGCAGCTGCGTGCACTTCTCCTACTACCTTTGATCCTACATGTGTATATATCCACTGCACGCACAACCATTTCGTTCCTAGCCAACTTTTGTTGGTTAAGCTAGCTACAGGCAGTCTTATTAGCTTATTAGGTCTTTGGTCTCTACCTGTTGGGTAGGCCCTTCATCTGTTTCTCCATGTAGGCAGCGTGTCTCATGATGCACCATGGATACACTACCAGAATCCTTCACATCCGCCCGCCTCCTCCGCCTCGGCCATTTTTGGACCCGGTGCTGATGGGGCTTCAGCACCGGGTCCAACGGCTAGGAGCGGGGGCGGCGCGGAGGTGTGTCCGGGCGGACACATTAGCACCGGGTCGTGGCACGACCCGGTGCTAATGTTCACCCTTTAGCACCGGGTGCAGCCACGACCCGGTGCTAAAGGCCTCGGGCACATTAGCACCGGGTCGTGGCTGCACCCGGTGCTAAAGGGTGAACATTAGCACCGGGTCTTGCCACGACCCGGTGCTAATGTGTTTGAATATAGGGGCTTCCCCTCCCCCGCCCGAGCCAGCTGAACACTTAGGCGCTGTGTTCATGCTGCTCGGCCGTGGGAGGGGAGGTGCTGCCCAAATTTTTTTCAAAATTTGTGAAGAATCTACTCATCTAAGGAGCACTACAAGGTACACTCTTTCATTCTCTAATGTTTTATTTAGCTTGTAATCCTTCTATGATTTAGAAATAGAGGGATTTGTGAATCAAAGTAAAGCTAGCTAGAGAGAGATTGTGTTCTTGGAGGAGAGAGAGGAGAGAGCTTGAGTTCATGGTGGAGAGAGTGTTCATGCATGTTGTGTTTTAAATGGAGAGAGAAGGCAAGCTAGTTAGTATTTTGTTTTGTATGACTTGTGAATAGTTGTAAGGCTTATAGTAATGTGGTTTTAGAAATTACTAGAAAATCAATATAAAATGCTAGAAAATCTTATAAATTACTAGAAAATCTTATAAATTACTAGAAAATCTTATAAATTACTAGAAAATCAATATAAAATGCTAGAAAATCTTATAAATTAATAGAAAATCTTATAAATTACTAGAAAATCAATATAAAATGCTATAAAATCTTATAAATTAATAGAAAATCTTATAAATTAATAGAAAATCTTATAAATTACTAGAAAATCAATATAAAATGCTATAAAATCTTATAAATTAATAGAAAATCTTATAAATCTTATAAGGCTTATAGTAATGTTATATTTAATGAATATAGTAATGTAGTTTTAGAAATTTATTTATATAATGGAATATATATTATAATTTGTATTTATTTATATATTAATTTTTTTTATCTTTAAATTGTATTGTATATTTGTTATTGGTTAATAATGCAGATGAATAGACAATGGATGTACGGGGACCCCCACGCTCAGGCCTTCCGTGATGGCCTTAGGACGTTTCTCGATGCCGCCGAGGCTAACAGGACGCCGTCCGGTTTCATGTTCTGCCCATGCACCCATTGTAAAAATATACAATCGTACAAACAAAGAGGTTGTCTTCAGGTGCATTTGATGAGGCACGGTTTCATGAGGAATTATTCTGTTTGGACGAAGCACGGTGAAAGAGGAATTCTAATGGATGAAGATGAAGAAGACGAGGCCGATGACGACATTCCGTTATTGGCTCAATACTACGGTTCCTTTGCATATGCTGCAATGGGTGATGCCGATGAGGAAGATGTTGCTCGGGAAGGCGATGCTCAGGAAGATGTTGCTCAGGAAAATGAACCTACTGATGGGCTCGGGCAAATGTTGCGTGATGCCGAGAAAGACTGCGGCAATGATAAGGATATAAAAAAGATACAGCGCATGTTGCAGGACCACAAGACTGACCTGTACCCAGATTGCAAAGAGGGGCTAAAGAAGTTGGGTAGCACACTTGAACTTCTGCAGTGGAAAGCAGCAAATGGTGTTACTGATAAGGGTTTCGAGGAGCTACTGAAACTCGTAAAGAAGATTCTTCCAGAGGGTAACACATTGCCATCGACAACGTATCAAGCAAAACGTGTTGTTTGCCCTCTCGGTTTGGAGGTGCAGAAGATACATGCGTGTCCTAATGACTGTATCCTCTATCGCGGACAGTACGAACACTTGGATCGTTGTCCGGTTTGCACCTGCGCGCGATACAAAATCAGGCGGGACGACCCTGGTGATGTTGGGGGAGAGCGTTCTAAGAAAAAAATCCCTGCGAAGGTGATGTGGTATTTCCCTCTGATACCCCGTCTGAAGCGTTTGTTCAGGAACAAAGACCATGCCAAACTGATGCGCTGGCACAAAGAAGAACGTAAGCAGGATGGCATGTTGAGACACCCCGCCGATGGATCCCAGTGGAGGAACATCGACAGAGCATTCCCAGAGTTTGATGCTGATGCGAGGAATGTTAGGCTTGGTTTAAGTACCGATGGCATGAACCCTTTTGGTGAAATGAGCAGTAGTCATAGCACTTGGCCCGTGACTGTTTGTATCTACAACCTACCCCCCTGGCTCTGCATGAAGCGGAAGTTCATTATGATGCCAGTGCTCATCGAAGGCCCAAAGCAACCTGGCAACGACATTGATGTGTACCTAAGACCATTGGTTGACGAACTTTTGCAGCTGTGGAAGAATGAAGGTGTTAGCGTGTGGGATGAGGACAAGCAGGAGCAGTTTGACCTTCGAGCACTGCTTTTCATAAGCATCAACGACTGGCCTGCACTAAGTAACCTATCAGGACAATCAAACAAAGGATATAAAGCATGCACTCACTGTTTAGAGGAAACCGAAAGCATGTATTTGAAACATTGTCGTAAAGTTGTGTACATGGGTCACCGTCGATTCCTTCCGGCGAAGCATGAGCTACGAAAGAAATGTGCGCATTTTGGCGGGAATGCTGACCGCCGTACAAAGCCGAGACACCGGAGTGGAGAAGAGCTATTTGATATGGTGAAGGACCTACACGTGGTGTTTGGCAAAGGAGACGGAAGCCAGGCTGCTCCGACGGGCGAGGATGGTCGTGCCGCGATGTGGAAGAAGAAGTCTATCTTTTGGGAGCTACCTTATTGGCAACGTTTAGAGGTCCGTAACGCGATTGATGTGATGCATCTGACGAAGAATCTTTGCGTGAACTTGATAAGCTTCCTGGGTACTTATGGGAAGCCAAAAGATACACTGGAAGCACGTCAGGATCTGAAACGATTGAAGCAACGGACTGATCTACATCCAGAAAAGAGAGACAAAGGACGCCAGTACTTGCGTCCTGCCAGCTTCACTCTCAGCAAAGAAGAGAAGGCAAGCATGTTTGAATGCTTGAACAGTATCAAGGTTCCGTCTGGCTACTCCTCCAATATTAAGGGAATAATAAATATGAAAGAGAAGAAGTTCACAAACCTGAAGTCTCACGACTGCCATGTGTTGATGACACAGCTGCTTCCCGTCATACTCAGGGGTGTGCTACCAGTAAACGTGCGGAAAGCCATTGTGAAGCTATGTGCATTCCTCAATGCAATTTCTCAGAAGGTGATCAATCCAGACCACTTAGATCAGCTACAGAACGACGTGGTGCAATGTCTTGTCAGCTTTGAGATGATATTTCCACCATCCTTCTTCAATATCATGACACATCTATTGGTTCACCTCGTCAAAGAGATTCGTATATTGGGCCCAGTATTTCTACACAACATGTTCCCATTTGAGAGGTTCTTCGCTGTCCTAAAGAAGTATGTCCGTAATCGTTCTCGTCCAGAAGGATGCATTGCTAAGGGATACGAAACGGAGGAGGTCATTGAATTCTGTGTTGACTTTGTCGACGATCTTATGCCGATTGGTGTGCCCGAATCCCATCACGAGGGGAGACTTGGTGGAAAGGGCACACTAGGGAGAAGATCGATGGTGATCAAGGACGCTGAGACATTTCGTAAAGCGCACCTCACAGTTTTGCAACAATCAACCTTAGTTGCTCCGTACATCGAGGAGCACATGCAGATTCTCAGGGACGAAAACTCAACAAAGTCTGCGGCCTTCATTCAGCGTCTGCACAATAGTACTTTCGCCGATTGGTTGCGAAGACGTCTTATGGGTGTCGAGGGCATTGATGCGCAGCTAGCTTTTGTAGCTAGAGGTCCATCGAGCACGATCTTGACATTCCAAGGATACGACATCAATGGGTATACATTTTACACAAGAGCCCAGGACAAGAAAAGCACCAACCAAAACAGTGGTGTCCGGATCGACGCGACAGACACCAATGGCAATACAAACTCATACTATGGAGTCATAGAGGAGATATGGGAACTAGAGTACGGACCTTTGAAGATCCCACTGTTCAAGTGCCAATGGGTGAAGCTGACTGGAGGAGGTGTTAAAGTTGAAGCGGACTATGGAATGACGTTAGTGGACCTAAACAAGATTGGCTTTCTAGACGAACCGTTCGTCCTGGCCAAAGCTGTCACACAAGTTTTTTATGTGAAGGACATGGCTAGCAGACCGAAGAAAGGGGCGGATAAGAAAGGTGGGGGTAAGCAATTGGACCCATCACAAGACGAGCCAAAGCGTCATATAGTTCTTCCTGGAAAGAGAAAAATCGTAGGAGTTGAGGACAAGACGGATGAAGATTATGATATGCTCGATGGCCGGCCTCCATTCTCAGTGGCTGATGACCCAAGCATCCTGTTAGCGGCGGAGGAGACACCGTATCTACGGCGTGATCACAATCAAGGAACATTTGTAAAGAGGAAGTTTATTAGTGTCCGAGTAAACGATGATGCCATGTAATTTCTATTGATTTATAGGATTTTCTAACATTTTATATTGATTTTCTAGTAATTTATAAGATTTTCTAGTAATTTATAAGATTTTCTAGCATTTTATATTGATTTTCTAGCATTTTATATTGATTTTCTATTAATTTATAAGAGTTTCTATTAATTTATAAGATTTTCTAGCATTTTATATTGATTTTCTAGTAATTTATAAGATTTTCTAGTAATTTATAAGATTTTCTAGCATTTTATATTGATTTTCTAGCATTTTATATTGATTTTCTATTAATTTATAAGAGTTTATATTGATTTATAAGATTTTCTAGCATTTTATATTGATTTTCTAGTAATTTATAAGATTTTCTAGTAATTTATAAGATTTTCTAGCATTTTATATTGATTTTCTAGCATTTTATACTGATTTTCTATTAATTTATAAGATTTAGGCCTTTAGCACCGGGTCGTGGCTGCACCCGGTGCTAAAGGCAACGACCGCGGCTGGCCACGTCACCGGGGGCACACGAGCCACGTCACTGGCCCGGTCGTGGCCTTTAGCACCGGGTCGTGGCTGCACCCGGTGCTAAAGGCCACGACCGGGCCGCGGGGGCCGTGCGGCGGCCGGCCACGTCACTGGATGAACAAGAACAATTTTTCTTTTTAATCTCTGTATAAAAGTTGTAACTAGTCGTTCTCCCTCGTACAAACTTCAAAAAAGATCATTTTTCTTCCTAAAAATTCCTAAAATCATACTCTATCAGGTTATGAAACATATTAATGTTATTATTTTGAAAAATCTTCTCGTGTTTGAACAATCCAAATTTTGAATTAAAAATGACACCTACAACCAAGGTTTTTTTCACACTAGGTGATGTCAAATGAAAAAGTGATGAATACCAAAGTTTCATATTTCATCATTATCTACAATCTTTATTTAGGTCATTTTGTCATTTTCAAAATGGGTAATAACATGTAGTAGAAATTTGACAAGTCTCTAACAAAGTTTTGGAAACTATGCGAGTGAATCTAGGATTAATGAACAATGTACACTACCACTTTCTCAAATGCAAAAATGACTTAAATAAAGATTGTAGATCTTGATGAGATATGAAATTTTGGTATTCATGACTTTTTCATCTGAGACCGTTTAATGTTCCAAAATCTTTCATTTAGTTATCAATTTTTGTAATTTATAAGATTTTCTAGTAATTTATAAGATTTTCTAGTAATTTATAAGATTTTCTAGTAAGTTATAAGATTTTCTAGTAATTTATAAGATTTTCTATTAATTTATAAGATTTTCTATTAATTTACAGGATTTTCTAGTAATTTAAAATATTTTCTATTAATTTATAAGATTTTCTAGTAATTTATAAGATTTTCTAGCATTTTATATTGATTTTCTAGTAATGTATAAGATTTTCTTTTTTAATATATATTTTTAATAGGTATTAATAACTGAATTAAAACAAGTATTAATAACTATACATTAAAAACTATATTTATAAGATTCCCAAATAGTAGCCCCCGGTGCTAAAGGCCCGTTTGGAAACTGGGCGCCAAACGAAAAGTTGGGGCCTTTAGCACCGGGTTGATCTAAAATCCGGTGCTAAAGGCCCCCAATTTTCGTTTGGCGCCAGTTACGGGGCCTTTAGCACCGGGTGTAGAAGACCCGGTGCGAAAGGGGGGCCTTTAGCACCGGGTCGTGGCTGCACCCGGTGCTAAAGGCCTCAGTCTGGCGCACAGTTACGGCCTTTCGCACCGGGTGTAGAAGACCCGGTGCTAAAGGGCCTTTCGCACCGGGTGGTGGGAAGACCCGGTGCGAAAGGGGGGGCCGTTAGCACCGGGTCTTCCCACCACCCGGTGCGAAAGGGCCTTTAGCACCGGGTCGTGGCTGCACCCGGTGCTAAATGCCCCGGACCTATATAGGCCGGGGACTTCTCTCCCCTCCCTCACTTCGCCCCCAATCCTCACAGAAACCGCCGCCTCGTCTCCTCAGCCGCTGCCGCCCGTCGTCCCCGCCGCCGTCGTCGTCCCCGCCGCCGTCGTCGTCCTCGCGCCCACGCCGCCGCCGCCCGTGGTCCTCGCGCCCACGCCGCCGCCGCCCGTCGTCCCCGCCGCCGTCGTCGTCCCCGCGCCCGTCGTCCCCGCGCTCCGACACCCACGCCGCCGCCGCCCGTCGTCCCCGCCGCCGTCGTCGTCCCCGCGCCCGTCGTCCCCGCGCCGGTGCCCCTCGTCCCGCGCCGCTCAAAATGTTCGTCTCGTAGAGTACAACCAATCCATGCAATTAGTTTTTGATTTTATCTACATTTAGTAGTCCATACATGCTATGATATTTTGATGTGATGACAATCTTCTTTTTGCATTGTAAACTTTGAGGGTGAAATTTGTGATCTAAACTTTGAGGGTGAAATTTGTGAAATTTGTTTTGCAATGAACAGGGAAACAGTGGCTGTAGGATTGGGATTGCTTTGGGTTTTATACCTAATACTAGTATGAAATTTATATTGGAAAATGCTTCATTTAAATGTATTGGAGATATTTACATTGAAATGTATATTGGAAATGTTATATGTTTGAAATGTATATTGGAAAATGCTTCATTTAAATGTATTGGAGATATTTACATTGAAATGTATATTGGAAATGTTATATGTTTGAAATGTGTATTGGAGATATTTACATTGAAATGTATATTGGAAATGTTATATGTTTGAAATGTATATTGGAAAATGCTTCATTTAAATGTATTCGAGATATTTACATTGAAATGTATATTGGAAATGTTATATGTTTGAAATGTATACTGGAAAATGCTTCATTGAAATGTATATTGGAAATTCTATGTATATTAGAAATATATGTGCTTCATTTAAATGTATATTGGAAATGTTATATGTTTGTATAATGTATACTATCGAAAATGTTTATTATCGGAAATTCTATGGCGTACCCGAACCCATCGCGCACCCGAACCCCTTAGCGAATCCGTTTTTCGCGCACCGACCCCCTTAGCGAACCCTTAGCGAATCAATTCACACCGCGCACCCGAACAACAACAACAACAACGTCCCACCCGAATCAATTCTTACCAATTATTTTTAATTCTATAGATGGCGGACAACAACAACAACGTCCCACCCATGCAAGAGGACAACAACACCCCTGTCCCACCCATGCAAGAGGACAACAACACCCCTGTCCCACCCATGCAAGAGGACAACGACACGTTCTTTGCGAATCAACTTTTCAACATTGTAACCCAACCAATGTCGATGGATGATGTGTTGGGCATCATTGGAAGGGACGACAATGTCCAGGGCGACAATGTTGCAAGGGCCGAAACTATTGAAGGAGCCGGTAGCGCGCCCTCGTCTAGTCAGGTGTGTATATAGATAACATAAATTTGTACTGTACATGTCAATTATGTATACCATCTCTATATCATCTCGTATATATGTAATTTGTGTAGGCCGCCTCTGCTAAGAAATCAAAACGATCGACCACGAAGAAGCTGAAGGATGTCAAGTTACACATCACCCGAGTGGAGGATGACGGGGAGCCAGTTGAGCCCCCAAAAGTGGCCAAGAAATTTGTATCTCAGTGCGGGGTAATTGTACGGGACAATGTGCCCATTAGTATCAGAAAATGGAAGTCCACGGACCCCACTGAGGAGTACGTGCTCCCCGATACAGAGAAGGAGATGCTATGGAGGGAATTAAAGGCAATATTCGACTGGCCTAGCACTCATGAAGCAGAACTGAGGGATTGGACAATGAAGAAGATGGCAGTTCTGTTTCAGGATTTCAAGAAGAAGTTGTACTCGCAATTTCTCAAAACCGGAGAGGCCCCGGATCCTAAGAAGTATAAGAAGATCACCAATGACGAGTGGGAAGCATTCATTGAGTACAAAACCTCCGAAGAGGGTGCAACGGCTAGCGCTAGAAACGCTGGAAACGCCGCAAATAAGAAGTACTCGCATAAGATGGGTTCGGGAGGTTACAAGGCAAGCATCGCTAAATGGGAGAAGATGGAAGAAGATCTATATGCTAGAGGCATCACTCCAGCGACACATGACTGGCCCACAAGGACCAAGCATTGGTACTATGGTCATGGAGGCACCCTGAGCCCAATCGACGGCTCCTTAGTTTTTCCCGAGGACTTGCGAGAACTAGCTCAGCGTCTCCTCGATATCCTCAAGGCATCTGATAGGGGAGAATTTGTTGCCGATAGAGACAGAGATGAGCTAACCTATGCCTTAGGGAACAAGGAGCATCCTGGACGGACGCGCGGCGTAGGCACAAGCGTCTCATGGAAGAAAGGTTTCCAAGAGCACGCCGCCACCTATAGGAGCCGTTCGAGGAAGAAGGCCGAATATGAGCAGAGGGTAAGGGACCTAGAGCAAACGGTTGCCGCCCAGGGCTCAAAGCTCCAAGAAATGGAGTCAGAGATGGAGCGACGGATGAAGGTAGCATGGCTGCAGATACAACAAGCCACAGGCGGGACCGGTTCCACAGAGCCTGCACCTCTCCAACAAGCCACAGGCGGGACCGGTTCCACAGAGCATGCACCTCTCCAAGATGCGGCCCTTATTAGCCCTCCACAGCAATATCAAAGCAGTCACGCTTCCACACAGGCCGCCGAAGCGGTCCGTTACACCGTGGATGAAATAACTCAACGGACCGCGTGCGAGCTTGTCGTCAGGCAGAAGAACTTAGCTGTGGTGGTACGTATGCGACCTTAGTTCATACTGCATACATTTCACCGTAAATACCATTCATTTACTAACTTGCTTTGTGACTACTAACTTATCAGGTCGCATACGGTATGACCAAACGTGTGGAAGAAGGGCAAAAATGGCACTGCAATGACATTCCACATGGTTACGTACCTGTTGAGGTGGAGCAAGTCGTCACCAGCTGGGAAGACTTGGAACTTGACATCCCCGGAGGTGACGGAGAAACAAAACTCGGTCAGTGTTCTCACTGCATCATTCTATGGAGCAAGGCAGACATCGTTATACCCGATACACCTGCGGCTACCAACAAGCCCCCGTCACCTCCAAGAGATCCACAGGATCATGACGATTCTCCGGGAGCTCCTGATGCAAGCCCGTCTCCTCCGCCAAAGAGGTCTCCGTCTCCTCCGCCGAAGAGGTCTCCGTCTCCTCCGCCGAAGAGGGGACGCCGCACTAAAGCCTCTGCCCCCACTCCACCAGCGAAGAAGGCGCGAAAAACTAGAGAGAAGCCCGCACCAGAGAAAAGAGCGGGCGAGAAGACTCTAGAGGAGCTCGAAGCCTCTGTAAAAGCAGACACAAAGAGGCAAATGGCCGAGTGGAGGAGAAAACCTGAGGCGGAGCCGAAGCTTGATCCCACCATCGTGAAGTCATTCCTCGGTAATTTGAGCAAGGGTCAACAGAAGGAAGTAATAGTAACAGACTATGACCGCTCATTACTGAAATCTCGCCGGAAACGGAAGGCTGCGGATAAGGAGGCGGGCCCATCCAAAAAGGTTCCTCAACTCGGCCAGCAACCTCAGCGTCCCTTGGGTCCATTGCCATCTCTGGACGAGCTTAACATTCAACGAGTAATGGCCGAGACTGGACTAACCAGAGCGCAAGTCCTGGGGGAAGAAGATGTGCCAGTAAACACAACGCTGAAGTGGCCGTTTAAGCTTGGCGAGCCTATGGTCCCTCCTGAAATGGAGAGGAAGCTACAAACGAAGATGCGCCGATTCCATGACTGGTATTTGGAAGAATCAAGAAGGAATAAACGGCGCATGATAAAAGTAGGCGTGAAGGACCAAGACTTCTACAATGGTGACGCGGATTTTGTCTGGCTCAGGTTTAATGATATATATGAGCTGTACCACCGCGACGCCATGGACGTGGATTTGATCACATGTTGGACATTGTAAGTACTTTGTTGTTGCTTATAATTCACAGTTTAAAAACAATAATTCCAATCTATGTTGACGCGGGCTTTATTTATTGCTTAACATATGCAGAATGGAGATTCAAAAATGTCGCAGAGACAATATATATGACGTTGGTTTCGTTGACCCTCGAAGGATAAGTGAAGAAATGATAATGCACAATCCTGAGGAAACATATTTAAACCTATACAAATATATCAAGAAACAAAATTACTGTGACTCCATACTAATCCCGTACAACATCGAGTGAGTACATTCACAGCCTTCTTCTTATACTGTCTGTGTAACAATTCATTTCTGATTATAATGTATACATGTGCACAGATTCCACTGGTTCCTAATTATATTGTGTCCTGATCGGGGTGTCGTGAACGTCTTTGATTCATTGCACACCCCAAAAGAAAAACTACAGAACATCATGGACATGATGGCAAGGTGATGTATATTTTCCCCTACTTAATCCACCCCTTCCACTCGCAATGACTTAACTCAATTTTTTTGTTCGCAGGGCCTGGATTCAATTTCGTACAGAACACACGGGTATACAACATGAAACACTAAAATGGAACATTGGCTTTCCGGTAAGCAAGTAATTTGTACATGTAGGCATCGACTAATATATTATATGAATTTTACTAGATTTCTTTTGGTCGACAGTGTGCCAAACAGGGACCGGGAAATAATTTATGTGCATACTATGTGTGCGACTACATGTGGAATTGGGGACATAAAAAGCTCACACAACGCGATATTATGGTACGTAATAATAAAGACATTTCCATTATTATTAAGTGCACAATTATTGTCTCCAACTCGACGGATTAAATGTCTTTCAAATATTTTTAAATTATAGATGTTCAACCTGAAGGAAGAGTCCCTAGAGATAGAAAGAATTGACGCAATTGCAGAACAGCTCGTCGGATGGATCTGGGATGAGGTCGTCAATCCCCGAGGAGAATTCCACTCGCCAATACTGGAGGACGTGCCGGACAGTCCAACGAGAGCTAGCTAGTCGTCAATCTTAATTATGTAGAAAATACAGTTTAAATATATATAACTCGAGTTGACATGCATGAATATCTACTTTTGTAATATATATGTCTTCTATTTTGATGAAATGTCAGCTAGTATGAATATAGAGTCGGCCGAATACGCATTAGAATACACGTATTAGAATATATACGTATATAGACGTGCACGCATGGCTACTGAAAAAAGCAAAAAAAAAAAAAGAAATCCGGGGCCTTTAGCACCGGTTTCAGGCAGCAACCGGTGCTAAAGGCAGGCCCTTTAGCACCGGGTGCAGCCACGACCCGGTGCTAAAGGCCCTGCTACCGGCGCTGCGGGGCAGGCCCTTTAGCACCGGGTCGTGGCTGCACCCGGTGCTAAAGGGCCCCTTTAGCACCGGTTATTCAACCCGGTGCTAAAGGGGTACCCCTTTAGCCTCGGATTAGTTGCACCGGGTGGGAAACCCGGTGCTAAAGGGCTTTCCCACCCGGTGCAGATGTCGATCATTCTGGTAGTGATAGTGATAACCAACTCAAATCAAGTCCTTTCAATCTACGCACTATATGTTGGGGGCCAACAGCCAGAGACCAAAATAAATGCGGTATGTATGTAATATCTTGTGTATGTTGTTGCTCTACAAATTAATAAAAGCAGTGGGTAACACACGAACTAGATTAGATGCACGCAACTCTTTGATCGATCGGTCAATCGGTAGATAGAGATATGATGAGTGTTAATTTGATCGACTCAGTACGTCAAGCAGTTTTCATATCAACTGTGATCGACATTTGTATTGTTGCAAACCAGTGAGTCCTTTCACGGTCTGATCGATGACGATAAAAGCTAGAACAACCAACCAGCGGTAGGTTATATGGACGATCTATGTCGTTTCAGTAAAAAGGAAGGAGGGAAAGAATGTGCGAGTGCATGTGTCGACAAATGTATCTTGTCAATGGGAGTTGATTCAAACAGTGGAAAACTTCAAGTGCCCTAATAACATAGTGCAGTGGTGTGCACTAAAAGTTCGATCCCGCAAAAAGGATTTGATGACATAAAAAAAGATGATTACCATAGCGATGCAGTATGGGTGCCGTGCTGAGATTTTATTAGTACGTGTCACCGGAGACCGGTAATAGTTGTCTAAATGTCTACTCTAAATTATCGAGGCTTTGATTGATCTCGCTCGTTGTCAGTTCAAAACCCACCTTTAATTCTATAAATTTTGATGAAAAAATTGCTGTCCTGAAACAATAATGGATGGAAGAGGCCAAGCGAATTCGAATTAATCCGCAAAGGACTGAATAAAACAACCGCCAGCTTCCATTCTCTCCAGGTCCCATTTGCTCTCCTGTACAACACTGGAGCGGTTTGTCTGAACCAGGCAAGAATAGAATATCTATGCATATATTCTCTTCCAGCCATCGAGTGAATTAATCATCACCACGTTCATCTCTCTAGCTTCAGCCGGACTCAAAAGAAATGAGACATATTATTGCGCTGCAGGTACATCAGTACATGTGTGGGTCCAACTTGATATGGAATTATTCCAGTGAAATTTGCCCAGATAAAAAGCTCGTGGTTTTTTTACCATATATAAAACGTAGAGGTAATTTTATGTTTGGTATATTTAATTTTTTACAGCTACAAGTTGAAATAATATTGCCTATATTAAGAATGGCTTCTAATAAGCACTAACAAGACCATGTTTGTTAACTCCCTGAGCTTTGATCTCAGCTCCTTTGGTAGTAATAATTTACATGTATTTTTAAAAAATTAATAATAATGCATATGTAACCACTTAAGTTAAAAGGTACAGTCTTCGCCTATTCTCAAAATTCCATTAGAAATTTTGATTTATTTCATCAGTAAAACAGAACAAAAATGATTAATGATAATGCAATTATCGTTGCTAAGTTCAATTTGGGACACAGATATGGTTAACCACGGTCTGGTTAATTGATTACTCAACAGATATGGTTAGCCAAGGTTTTGTCTTTTTATAATTGTGAACTTTTATGTGCACATCCAAGAACCATTGATATTTTCAATTAAGTAAAACACTATATGAAGAACCGGTTCGTTGGCCATTGCAATTTGGACATAGCAATTATATAGAAGGTATATTCAGTACAAATTCATAAAACACACCTTTTGACTTATTCATTCAATACATTGACGTGTGCGAATTTCTAAGCCCCTGAATTTGGTAGAAAAGTGCAGCTGTGTCCGGAAGACCTTATATTTAGATTCTCTTTTATATTGGGTCAAAGCATAATTCAGTTTTCCACATAGCACCAATTAAAGGCCCCTGTGATAAGAAACTTGCCTAACTTCTTCTTTAGTGCACATATGAACAGTGTATTCTACATGCAGCAAACAGGCACCGTGGGTCATTTCATCCAAGGCAAAAGGAGAAGAGAATATGTGTCCACTGATTTATGTGTGTTCACTTCACGTGTGATGATTATTGCGTAAATGCAATCCATTTTGCTCCTGCTTTATATGATAAGATATGTGGTGTTCCTGGGACTTTTACCCTGTCTTTATGGAATACCTGCAGTATAATTCCCTTTTATTTTTATACAAATAAAATTCTCCATTCAACATGCACTTATATTAAGTACTCTCTTCGTTAAATGCATGACTATTGGTCAAGCTAATTAATTCAAAAATATAACTTTATCTTGTCTAAACGTCATTACACCTTCAATATGTTGCCCTAAAAGAAAAGAAACAACCGTGTCCAATATATGTGTCAGATTGAGCGATATCAAAGCAGCTCATACACAAAGAGTACGTGTTGGGGTAAAATTTGCACATAGAAGATCCTTGTACTCTGAAGAAAGTACACTGAATCGATCGAATTCAATATTTAAATTTTTGATTATTTGTTTGGCGTTGTTGGGTACAGAAGGGATTAAAAGGGCCCCTAAAATTTGACAGTGATGTGGGTGAGGTCCCAATAATTGAGTACTTGCTGGCCTTTGCTCTCGAGCCCTGTGCAATACACGAGTTGACTCTTCTTTTACTCCCTTTCACTCATTTCAGTCCCTTTCTGTCCCCATCCACAACACCACATGAATGTGCGCGCGTTGTATGTATGTACTGCAAAGACATACTTACCTCCGTCCGCAAAAGAATGCAATTCTCACTTATCGAGGAGTCAAACAATCTCAACTTTGATCAAATTTATACAAAATACTACTAACATTTGTGTCTCAAAATAGATCTAGTATGAAAATATATTACATGATTGATCTAATGATAGTTATTTTATATTGTAAATGTTAGTAAATTTTTATATAAATTTAATCAAACTTAAAAGTGTTGGAGGAGAGAGAAAGAAAAAAAGAAAAGGAAGGAGAGAGAGACTGCCATAATGCCCAAATCCCTATGCTTAACTAACTCATTCCCTTTGGAGTTTGTGCAGAGGGATGCCGGCCGGAGGTGCTGCATGCCTTGAGAGGTGTGCCATTAGGTTTTTGAATGACACACTCAGGCCGGCCGGCCGGCCGGCTTCCTGTCATCCTGTGGATGGGATGCTGCAGGTCCCAGAAATCGACAGCACCTCTTCTTGTTCTTGACCATACCGAAATAATGGAATTATGGCATTCCACAGCCTAGGTAACTCCTCATCGATCACCTCCTTAGTTTTTTTAAAAAAAAACACCTTAGTATTAATCCCCATTTTCCTACGAGACATTTCGTTCATTAGGACAATGTTTCAGCGGACAATTACTATATTAATATGCATCACGCCTCCACAAATGAGTGAGAAATGATTTCTGAAATAATGCATTATGCTGTAAATATAAAGCTGCTATAATTTTTGCTAACTGTAACTAACTAAAAAAGCTGCTCTTTCCCTGCCGTGTCTTAGCCCATATAAAGGGTATGGCCACGACATGATGATTTGAATCACGACCTGACATGCATATATATCACGTGACGTGCCAATGAAGCTGACAACAGAAACACTTTGTGCCAGTGAATCTAAATCTGCTGCAAAAGAGAATACTGCAAATTACTGTAACACACCTCAGAGAATTGGCTTCTATGTGTAGTCATGAGTCGTTACCAATTCTTATGGGCGGTGATTTTAATATCTTACGTAGCCCAAATGAGAAAAATAATGATAACTTTGACCATCGGTGGCCTTTCCTTTTTAATGCCGTTATTGATGGTCTAGATCTAAGAGAATTGGAAATGTCTGGTAGACAATACACATGGGCAAATACACTTCAGACACCCACGTATGAGAAATTGGACCGGATTTTGATAACAACGGAATGGGAAGAAAAATTCCCTCTCTCCTCGGTTGTAGCACTCTCACGGGATATATCTGATCACACACCCCTACTCCTGAACACTGGTGAATCGTTATCGGGCAATATCCAACCTGTCTTCAAATTTGAACTAGGCTGGTTGCTCCGAGATGGTTTCGGTGATATGATTAAAAACATCTGGACTCAGGAGAATACTGGAAATACACCAATGAAACGATGGCAATCGAAAACCCGGAGGGTACGCCAACATTTACGAGGCTGGGCTAAAAATACAAGTGGGATATATAAAAAAGAGAAGAAACAATTGCTAGATAAGCTGAATATTCTAGATAAAAAGGCGGAATCTAATCTCCTGTCTCCTCAGGAAATTGATTTAAAACACTGCCTTCAGAATAGGTTAGCAGAACTGCTACGAGAAGAGGAGGTTAAATGGTATCAAAGGGCCAAAGTGAAGGAGTTACTTGAGGGTGACTCTAATACTAAATATTTTCAGCTGATAGCAAATGGCAGACATAGGAAAACAAGGATTTATCAGTTGCAGGATGGGGACCGATTAATACGTGGTGATGACGAATTAAAAAGTTATATTACCACTTATTACCAAGGTTTATTCGGACCTCCGGAGGAGAATAATTTTCAGCTTGATGAGTCGCTGATTAATGATATCCCTCAGGTGTCCGCAATTGAAAATGAGATTTTAACATCCAGATTCTCGGAACAGGAAGTAAAAGAAGCAATTTTTCAAATGGAACATAATAAAGCCCCAGGCCCAGATGGATTCCCCATAGAATTCTATCAGGCATTCTGGGATGTGATAAAAGAAGATCTGATGTCTATGTTTCATGAATTTCATGAAGGAAGTCTGCCTTTGTATAGTCTGAACTTTGGCACAATTATTTTACTACCGAAGTGCAATGAGGCGATCAAAGTACAACAATATAGGCCTATATGTCTGCTAAATGTGAGTTTCAAAATTTTCACAAAGGTAGCAACAAATAGAATAACGCAAGTGGCTCAAAAGGTCATTAGTCCGACTCAGACAGCTTTCTTGCCGGGAAGGAATATTATGGAAGGGGTGGTAGTGTTACATGAGACTATACATGAGCTACATAGGAAGAATCAGGATGGGGTTATTTTCAAGATCGATTTTGAGAAAGCGTATGACAAAGTGAGATGGTCGTTTTTACAACAGACGCTGAGAATGAAGGGATTCTCCCAAACATGGCGTCGGTGGACTGAGGCTTTTACTCAGCATGGCCATGTAGGAATCAAGATAAATGATCAAGTGGGACAAAATTTTCAAACCTGGATAGGGCTTAGACAGGGGGATCCGCTATCACCCATCCTCTTTAATATTGTTGTTGATATGCTAGCCATTATTATAAACAGAGCAAAGGAGGATGGCCAGATATCGGGGGTTGTGCCGCATTTAGTTAATGGAGGTCTTTCTATTTTACAATATGCGGATGATACAATTCTGTTTATGGATCATGATCTGTCTAAGGCTGTAAATATGAAGCTTCTGTTATGTGCATTCGAGCAGTTATCGGGTCTCAAAATAAATTTTCATAAAAGTGAATTATTTTGTTTTGGTCGGGCCAAGGAGTGTGAACAACAATATGCTCAACTGTTTGGATGTCATTCTGGGGTATACCCGTTTAGATACCTTGGCATTCCGATGCAATATCGGAAGCTTAGTAACTCCGATTGGAAAGCGATAGAGGATAAATTTGAGAGAAAATTGAGCAGTTGGAAAGGAAAGCATATGTCAGTTGGAGGGCGACTGGTTTTAATTAACTCAGTCTTATCTAGTTTAGCAGTATTTATGCTATCGTTTTTTGAAGTCCCAAAGGGGGTACTACAAAGGTTAGATTATTATAGATCGAGATTTTTTTGGCAGTCTGATGAACATAAGAGAAAATATAGACTTGCCCGATGGACTATTTTGTGTCAGCCCAAAGAACTCAGCGGGTTAGGGATTAAAAATTTGGAAGTACATAATCAGTGTCTTTTAAGTAAGTGGCTTTTCAAGCTAGTTAACGAGGATGGTATGTGGCAGCAACTGATACGAAATAAATATTTGCAAAATCAAACTATTACACAGGTAGAAAAAAAACCAGGTGATTCTCACTTCTGGTCAGGACTGATGAAGGTGAAAGAAACCTTTACTAATTTTGGAACCTTCCAGCTGAATGATGGAAATCAGATCAGATTCTGGGAGGACAAATGGTTAGGTAACTTCACTTTGAAACAACAATATCCATCCTTATATCAGATAGCAAGGAAAAAGTATGATACCGTAGCCATGGTTTTTTCTAGGATTCCTCTTAATGTGTCTTTTAGAAGATCATTAGTAGGTCCACTTTTGAACTCATGGTATGATATAGTACGTCGAATTAGCCATATTCAGTTGAATAATTTTAGTGACAAATTCCGGTGGAATCTTACTCAGTCTGGTTTGTTTACAGTTAATTCAATGTATATGGCCATCATCAACAATAACAATATTCAACGAAACACTGTGATTTGGAGACTTAAACTTCCTTTAAAGATTAAAATATTCTTATGGTATTTAAAAAAAGGGGTGATATTAACAAAGGATAATCTAGTTAGAAGAAACTGGAATGGTAGCAAACGGTGTGCTTTCTGTTCCAGAGAAGAAACAATTCAACACCTCTTTTTTGACTGTCATATGGCAAAGTTCCTATGGAGAGCCGTACAGATTGCTTTTAATTTACATACTCCCTATAGTTTTAATTATTTATTTAATAATTGGCTTGTAGGGATGGATAGAAAATTGAGGAGTCAACTACTTGTTGGGGCTTCTGCATTATGTTGGGCAATCTGGCTTAGTAGGAATGACATTGTTTTTAACAAAACTCCAATGAAAACTTACCTGCAGGTTTTGTTCAGAGGGACGTACTGGCTACGGTTCTGGGCGCAGTTACAACGGCGTGATCAGGACAGTCAAGCAATAAAGGAGGCATGTCAAGCTTTGGAGGCATTGACAATGCGTTTCTTCTCACATCATGGCTGGAGATTTAGCAATAGGATTGAATGCTAATTATCTTCGAACTGTATGGTGTGTTTTTTTTTCCTTGTAAGTGAGCAGACGGAAGTGCTGCAACGTTGTAATAAGTGGTTGTAGCCCTTTGGGTCAAGGCTGGATTAAATTCCATTATCTAAAAAAACCTCAGAGAAAACAAAAAAGAAAACAAGCCCCATCTATTGTAACGCATGCAATTATAGGCCTGCTTAACCCTCCAGGCAGTGAGACTAAACAAAATCCCAAGTCAAGTGATGGCCCCCACCTCTTGTGCTCTAGCGAACTTCTTCTTCAACAGTAGGCGGTTACAGGAATTCCTTAATTGCTTGGAAGATTAACTATCTACTATAGTACTCCCTCCGTCCTAAAATATAAGGCGCGGTCAAACTTGGCACAGTCTCCCATACCAATGTTTGACTCTTAATATCTTTAATATTATAATATTTGTAGCAACAAAATCATATTTATATAAAAGTACATTTAAATACAAATCTAATGGTATTATTTTTGTTAGATAAAATTTTTATTATGAAAGATTAACTATAGGTCAAAACTTTTAAAGTTTGAATCTTAAATTACGTGCGCGCCTTATATTGTGGGACAGAGGGAGTAAGAACTTGTTAGGATACTGTTTCAGTGTGCTTCCCACAATAATAAGAACAAATAAAGTTTGATATTCCAAGCTGCAACAAATTAATTCCTACCTAGTAGCTATTAGCTAGCCTCTGCTAAAATCCCTAATTTAATTTACTAGGATTTTCTAGTGCATCTGTAAATATTTTGACATTTCAATTTTTTTGAGGGGCAGAGTTTTCTTTTTTTTCATTTTTTGTTTTTGACCGCGGGTGAATCTGTTGGATCTGAGTACCATTCAATATAATTCTGCAGATGATCTCGATCTAGTGGGATATATAACTTCAAATGATCCTTCAAATCCTCGACGAAATCGCGCATATATAGTACAAAGAGAGAGAGAGAAGAGCAAGGGCAAGAAAACTAAAGGCAACAAAAGGCCATGCCTTTTGTTCCAGCGCCAGGCCAGCTATATATGAGTCGCTCGCGTCGCGTGTCCAAGTGTAGTATGTGGTGGCCTCGTACTGGTTGCACTATAGCAGAACAGTAGCTTTAATTTTTTTTTCTCCACAGGCCTGCCGGCCATGGACGGAGGCGATGCAGCAGCAGCAAGCAGGTAGCTCATCAGGGAGCCGGCCGGGAGTGTACTACGTGCCTTTCAATTCAATTCCACGAGCAAATTTAATAAATAAACAGATAAATAGATATGCAAGCAAGCAAGCAATAGGGAGGGATGCCCCGTCGTCGTCGTCGTCCCTGAACTTGTCGCAGCAGCGGCGGCTTGACAAGAAAGCGCAATAGAAGCCCCCGGCCGACTTGATGGCCGCTGGGCCAAGCGTCACATGCATGCATGCCTCCATGTCCATGCCTCTCGCCCTCTCTCTCTCTCTCTCTCTAGTCGTCTCGCTCGCTTCGATCACCTCTACCCCTCCCTTCACCTCTCAACTCACACATGCACTGATCACCTCGCTCCATCCCTAGCAGCTACTGATGAGCTAGTAGTAGAGACCGCTTCCTCCACTACTTTTTCCTTGCATTTTTTCTCTTCTTTTTTTTTTCTTCTATCGTTGTTGTTAGTTCAATTTGACATGTATACTCCGTATACAGCAAGTGCTCCAAGACAGTAGTATATCATTACATCGATTTGATTAAAAATATATATATCGAAGGCAAATGAGGTAGTTCATGCAGGACACAATTTCAATTATACGAGAATATATGTTTTTTCCACATGGCACATGTGTAGTACATGCGAATACAAAGGTCTTGTTATCTCATCATCATGCACCTTGAAGCAATGTAGAGCTTGAAAATTCAAGCCAACCAGCTTATCTTGTATTTCCTGCTTGAGCAAATCTCAATTGGAAGTGTATGCATGTAGTATAAACTGCATCTGCAGATCGAATTTCATCTAGTTAGCAAAAGCTAGCGGAGCATATATTTAATATCGTATTTTCCAAGCAGGGGCAAAAACAGAAATAAAAGTAAACCTTTTTGTCCAGTTGTGCATCGGCCCCATTGATTCCATTTGTAGCAAGCCTGCCTCCAATGGGCCAGCAGATGAACAGGGTAGGCACCGTAGCTTCTTGTGATCATCACTGAAAGATATGCTACCGCCAAAAAACGTATAAAATATTTGGTGGCCGTAGGTTGGAGACTTGCGCAGTGAATCATCATCCGCCCCCCTACTAATCTACTCTATATTACTACCACCACAAAGGTACAAACCAAACAAAAAAAATAATCGTGGGTACGGTGTGTTTGCAGCGGCAGCGGCAGCCGCGTACTGCGATCCATTCACCCTTTAATGAAGCATTAGCAGCAGCACATGTCTCAAGATCACTAGGCAGTATCTTAAGCCCCTCCTAGCACCCACTAGATGAGACACAAACACCTGCTGTGCTGGGCTAAAAAGAGGTCATTAGGCCCGGCATCTTTTTTTTCCTTCCAAATGGTGGTGAATGGTGATCATGTGATGTTTAGCGTAGTGCTTGCAATAGAATATGCCCTAATTGCATGCCTCCCCTGCTTGGCCTTGGCTTGCTGCTCCAGAGAAAATAAAGCAGCGCATTGCATACCTTAACTGTCATCATGGTGTCACTCCCTTGCCTGTTGGTCTATGTTTGCTTGCTTCTTGAGTGCGTCAGTACGCATATGGTGTGGTGTGCCTGCTTGCTTGCTTCTTGAATTCCATGCTTACTCCGTATATGTTTAGGAGAGAAATTCTTCATTTGTTTATGAGGTGAAGGGAACCAACCAATCATAAGCTTCTTCAGGTACAGTACAGGAAAGATGTGGATTGCCTGTCAGAGATATCGATCAGACATGTAGCTGCAGCACAAGCTTATGCACATGTACAGCTCGAGTCCTCTTCAGCCTTTGACCAAACCTACGTGTCACTGATATCTCCAAGAACAGTTTCTGATCGATCCCCTATTGCAAGGTATTTTGACCAAATTATCAGTGTTGGCTCATTGGCACAAGCAACCAATCTCAAGAACTCTTACCCTGCAGCACAAATTGACCTTCCTGCTCTGCACCCGGACTGAACTAGAACACCAGGCACAGTGGATATACAATCAGGGTGATCTGATCCAAAGACTCTTTAGCAAAAGCTTGAGCGAGTACTGCATCACTGTAGCGGCAGCGGTTGGGGGAGAGACTTGGGAGCACACACCTTCTCACAAGTTGCAGTGAATCTCCTGATGAACAGTGGCGGCGCCAACTGCGCGCACCATGGAGGCATGTGCCGTGTCCGCCGGGCCGCACCAGCTCGGGCCACCCGTGTCCCGACTCCACAAACACCGAGTCAATCAGCAACAGCCACGGCGCGCATGAATGCGTGATGGAACGCCAGGGGGACAAGTTCATGCACACGTGCACACGGCGAGGACGCCCTGCAGCTGCCGGCCGGCCGGCCGTGCGTGCGTGCGTGTTCGTCCTTGCTCGCCAGCAGACCTCCAGTCCATGTCCCTGCTCTCAACTTTGAACCATACTGTTACATACAGTCTCTGAATTATTTCAGGGAGACAGGTCCTCCATTCCCCAATTATTCCTGGTGTATCCGGCGGTCGTTTTCACCTGCAAGGAAGTGCCGTCCAGTGAGAAATTTGCAGATAATGTGATGTGGTATCAGAAGAAATGATAACAGAGCAAGGGAATGGATCCATGGCTCTGTCAGACTGGCAGTAGGGGAACCTGGTGACCAGCTCACCGACTGTTTGTTTCTTTAGGAGGCAAGGGCCACCTGCAGTTTTGATCTTGGAAAGCTACTATGTGGACTACAGAGCTCCAACTCAGCTGTTGAAAAAATCTCAAAAGAAATTGGCCAATTAAGGTTTGATAACAGTTTTGCAAACTGGTCGGAGTAGTTCATAGAAACACAATAGAACAGCTACGCTGAGATAGCCTGGTTATGTTGGATCCTATTGTGATGCACGCAGAGATAAAAGAGACATTTATAGTGGAACATATGACACTGAAACATATCTCTAACAAGGATGATGACACCATCAATCAGTATTATTTACCAGATGTGTTCCCTACCTGATGGAATTGTTGCTAGGACTGGGCTTACCTTTCCATGATTTCCACGTCTTACTCCAGTAACTGAATGAAAAAGGTAGGGAACAAGGGAATGGTATTACATAAGCGATCGGTAAAATCAACATATTATCATTGACACTAGCAATATAAAACAGAGAGAGAGATACCAATATCAGGATTAAAGATTTGGTCCTGACTGTCCTAAACAGTGGTTCGGAAAAAGAAGGGTCACCAAACAGTAGTTATTGGATTTACAAATATAGCAATGCTGAGACATTGTGATATGACGCTTATGTTCAAATGGGAAACCATGAACAGGTTCATGCAACAAGATATCTGTTTCGCTTCAATTAGGAGCCTGTTCCTAACCTGTCAGACTCACACCCAAAAGGATTGGTGACATTAGCTTCTAGTAAACATACATCTTTTGGGGGGACAAACCGCAATATCTTCAGTATTCAGCATTACAGAAAACTGGTGAATAAAAGACCAAGTAATGGCGCTTTCACTTTTTGGCTGTTTCTGAGAAGTGACCATTCAGAGTCTATTGTTTCGGGCAAGATAAATCACCTTCTTTCGGGTTCATAATGAATAGTACATGCTTTTCTCTATCGAACTTCATGTACATGTTCACCAGATGATGGATATAGCAATTTATCAGTAATCAATGATGCCTGAATCTCAGGCATGCATGATGCATCTTTTCCAATTAAATTCTCACTTGTTCAATCAAATCACCCACTTTCGGCAACTGCTTTGCAAGACCATAATAACTGTCATATTCACACCCCAAGTGCAGTACATCAGGCAAAAACTTTTGAGGTGGCAATTAAGATTAACTAAAAACAATTTCGCTCTCTTTTATTAGGGAAATAGTGGCAGGCAGTTACCTTGCTCGTTTTTCCCCTTTAGATCGCTAGCTAGTAGAACTGCAAAGATCACGCTAGGAACAAAAACAGAAAGAAGAGGGTGTTGTCTTCTACACATACGCTGTTATGATTTTAAAATAACTTTTCAAGATCCTTGTCATGCAAAACTACTATTAACAAACTAGTATGCACAATCAACTAAATGGGTCACAAATTTTAATACCCTAACTGAGATCTGTATACCTGCTATACCTGAATAGATCCTCAAAGCACATCTATCATTTGCTAAATTGCTAGCGATCATACTCCTAGCCATGGGGAACGAGTCTTCTACAGATTTATGACCTGCACAAAGCCAAATACAGTATGAAAGTCAGAAATTGTTGAAGTGTATCCACTCCTCCAGTGGTTATCAAATCAAATGTTACGGACAGCGTGATTCTTGGTGAAGGAAAAGGAAATGTTGCATGTGTGCGGGTGTTACTTCTCCTTGTGACCAGCAAGTGAAAGCTAAAAAACGCAGTCATATAGTAAATGGCACCCATGTTGGAATTTCAGAAAGAAATCTGGACTGACTAAATTACTTAGAGATATGAAACGATATACTAATTCTGTGTATATGTAGTAACAACTAATCCGAGAACCATGGCTGCATACATAACATGTCAACGATATGAACCCTGTATTTGATACCAGCACGCGCAAGTTAACAGCATAACATTGGCACTTGATTTACCCTATATTTGCAAAAATTTCACATTGGACCAGCCGACAGCATTCCTGCGCAGCATTCATTAACTGGTCTGACTAACAGAGCGCACATGTTCTCATAGACATCCCGATCCTCACCAACGAGACATATGGCAGCGATCCATCATCTGATATTCTGATCCCTATTCAGACACTGAAAAAACAAAATCTAGTATCCGCAGTGGGGAACCGTTCGAGCAATTATTTCAGTCTCAGAAGGCACTGTAGTTCTGAACTTCTGATCGGTGATCGATATACATAGTTCACAGCACAGAGAGCATACGCCCACGTTGCAAAATCCTACCCTGACCTAATATATCTCTCGCGATACCGCGCCAGCGAGCAGGGCCGAGGCACAGGAGCAGGCGGAGGGGCGTTTACCTCGGTTTGATGCCTTCCCCACTTTGACGGAGACTCATTTGGAGCGGACTGTCCGGGAAATCTGCATGCAAGGCCCGCGCCACGGCGCCGGAGAGAAGCCCGAGCGGCCTCGCCGGCGGCGGCAATGGCTGTTAGGAGTCGGGGTCGGGGGCGAGGGGAAGGGGAGGGTCGCAAATGGCAGGTGACTGAGTGAGGACGACGAGGGGGCGGCCGGCGGAGAGCTGCGTTTCTTTGTTTGCTAAATGGGCTGGGCCGAGTCGCGGTAATTATTCACGATCCTTCTTCGAAATGGGCTGGTAGCCCATGGGCTGACAGTGCTTTGAAGGCCCAGGTGCAACAGTTCCATTGCCATTAACGATCGCATAGTACCCTCTTGAGAAAAAAAAAGTGTTTGGTTTCAAACTCCAATTCAAACAGGAGGAGCTCATTCATTTGCTACTTCTTCTAAAAAAACTTTGCTTCTGCGATAAAAAAAACATTTGCGACTACTATTTGTACCACGTGTAACGCCAATCTTGTAAAAAAATATTCTGCAACGAGAGGTTGAGCTGACTCGCAAAAAAAAAGTAAAAATGAGAGGTTGATCTGATTGTGTTTGGCAAGTTGTTTGAGACGTTAGATTAGCATCGATCATTCCAAAGCGCCTTCCTGACGCAGGCAACTGTCTGTCGGTCACGTGGTTAGGTGTGCAGCACAATACTCGCATCGCATCAGACACCGCGCAAACTGTGATGACCCCATTCCATGACAAACGCTTTATTACCTCGTGCCTTGCCAAGAGAAAAAAAAAAGAAAAAAAACGCTTTACCGTGGGCTACGCATTGGACGGACGGCCGGATCAAGTGGGCCGCGGCCGTCCGACGGCCGGAGATGGAGACTGGTAACTGCCGGCGCTTTTACCTTATCCACCCTGAATGATTTGGTATTTCGTGGAGATGAGAATATAAACCTTTGGATGGCCCAAGTGGAAAACGCGTACGTGCTGGCCAAACAAAGATACGAGGAGGAGTCTTGGACGACGACTCCTTGGAGCTGGAAAGGAAAGCATCCTCTTCTCCTTTCCTTTCTTCCTCGCTAAGAATCGATCGCGAGCGTGCATTAGACAAGCAAACGACGTGACGTGCGCGAGCGGATCGCTACGAAGAAGAAGAAAGAAGCCGAGCAAGCGTGCTCACATATGGCAAGTCGCTGTCACCTCGGCTGCCTTTTTTTCAGATGGGTAAACATAGAGATGATAGGGCTTGATGCACAAATAAAGAAAACTCTTAAGCATTGGACCACGAGTTCATGACCACACGATCTTCATCCAATGATTCATGATACTTCGTTTGCCTCTAGATATGAGGGCTTATTTGGACTTTCTCCATACTTGAGGGTGGTAATTTAGACTTTTTCTCATTTTACTTAACCTCTCATCATTATTATTTCTTCTTCCGCCACCACACTCTTTTGTTTTGTCCATTTTCTCTCTTCAATCCTAGCATCTTTATTGGTAGAACTACAATCACATTAATCCGGTCGTATTTACTTGCATCATTTCTTTAACACAAATTCCATTAAATTCATTTCCGTTGGGGTTCAAACTCAAACATATTTTAATTATTATTCAGTTGGTGTAACCGTTCGAACCGTTATAAGTCGTTTAATACTACTCAGGAACGGTAACCGCTAGTACCGTTACAAATTCTTCGGCAAAATAAAAGGAGATATAAACAGCAATATCATATCCTATGCTTGAAGTAGCCGTGCTTTTAAAAAGGAAAACCACTTGAAATAGTTATGTTTGTTAGTTGCAAGTCGCTGCAGCCGCGTTGTAGTAATGAACTCCCCACCACCTCCCTACATTACGGACAATCACTCAAAACAGCGGCCCCTAATCGCAAAATTCCCAGGAATCATATTACCAAACTCTCAACCTGATAATTATCTCAAAGCCAAAGCCGAGGCACCAAATCTAAATAAAACCCACTAATAGAGGATTAATCTGAAACTTAACCTGCGCTCACGTTTTTTTACTAATACACCCTCCCTCCCCTCACCTTCTCCCACCCCACCCCACCCACTGCCTCGTATTCTATTCCTCTCCCCTCTTCTCACCCCTCGCCGTCCTCGCCTTCTCCAAATCCACTCCGCGACAACGCCCGCGCGCCTCCTCCCGCGACGGCGACTCCGGCGGCGACGCCCTAGGGTTAGGGTTCCGGCGGCTTCCGTGTCCCGGCGATCGCGCCGGGGATCCGTCCATGTCGTCCGACCCCTCGCCCCACCTCCCCGCGCCGGTGGCCCCGCCGGGCGCGGCGGAGGCTGATGCGGATCCCCAGTCCCAGCCAGCCGCGCCGCCCGCGGAGCCGCCGGAGGTGATGCACCGTACGAGGGCCGTCGACTTCCTCGGACGCCGCACCCCCATCGTCTACCAGAACGACAACGGGCCCTGCCCGCTCCTCGCCATCTGTGAGCTCCCCGTTCGATTCCGAGCCCTCGTGAGTTCACCGCGCATGTCTAATGGTTGCCGGTGGTATTCATTTCTCCGGTTCCGCGTTTGCGCAGGTAACGTGCTGCTGCTGAAGAATGTGATCAGCCTGAACCCGGACGCCAGCGAGGTGTCGCAGCAGAAGTTGCTCTCGCTTGTGGCCGAGCGCCTCATCGATTCCAACAGCGCCGTACAGGTTCGGTCTCAACTCTCGGGAAATGGGGTCGTTCGTATTCAGTTGATCAATGTGGGAATGGTGTTGTGCCGGGATGCAACAGCAGTGTGTAGATTAGATTTGAATCAGGTTGCTGGCTGTGGCATTGATCGCTGTGCTAATGGTTTTGGGATGCAATTCACAGGATAAGGGCGAGGAGTATGTCTGCAACCGTGAGCAGAACATTGCAGACGCGATTGACCTTCTCCCGCGCCTCACGACAGGCATTGATGTGAATGTGATGTTCAGGAAGTGCGTAAGGGTTTTCAGCTTGTCAATCAGTGGTTTGTCGTGTGCATGTGTGATTATATGTTTAATGGGGTTGTTATGTTTCAGGATTGATGACTTTGAGTTCACTAGAGAACGCGCCATATTTGATCTTCTGGATATCCCGCTATACCATGGATGGATAGTGGACCCTCAGGTGTGTTATCCTACCACCTAGCAAAAATGCTATAGCCCTGTGCTGTCATGTGATGTTGCTGCTTTTGTTAGATTTGTGCATGTCATTCTGTTCTTAAGTTTTGCACTCACTACAGCATCCCAATCCATGGCCTAACCCATCTTAAGGACTGATTGGATTCCTAAGTTATCAGCTATTTTGTTTTTTGAAATCACACATTAAGATTCAACTGATAGAACTGGTTCTTTAAGTCCTGGAAGGCGTATGACTGGATTATGTCATTGTCTTGGTAGGTCTTTTTAGTACGTGTGTGCTTTCCAAAACTAGGTAGATTTGCTATCTTATGCAAAGCGATTTCTTAATCTAGGATGCCTACCCTATAGTCTCTGACTACATATCTCTAGGGTTTTGATGCACTTCTTGTTTGATATTGATGTCTGCTTAAAATTGTGAAGTATACATACTGGGCTCTTTTAAGACTACTCTGTCTTACCTCTTAGGAGGGAAGATCTTGACATTCCATTTTCTGAATTTATTACCAATTATGCGGTTGTAGCCGATGCCCTCACGTGGTTGCAAAAGATTTAAATGGAAAGTTAGTTGCTGTTCTTGCCGCCACCTGACCGTTTTTATTTACGTACGGAAGTTGTCCCCTGATATGGGTATTAGGAAACCGCCAAAATTTAATGCTGATCTGCTGTGTCCATCAATTTAACCAGTTAGGCGTACCATTCTATCTTGACAAAATATTTGCAAACATGACACGTGTCGAATTTTGCGCACTACCGCCAAATACACTTTGTTCTTTGTCAATTTTGCCACGTTTTAGATTACATGTAACAAAAAAAACTTTGTTCCTCCTCACCACTCACCAGCAATGAACTGTCTTCACCTCACCACTCACCTGAATTGCATGTTGGATCCATCTGTACATTAGCCGTGCAATTATTCATTACAAATAATAGAGTGGCTGGGTTTCTGTTGGTCATGTTGTTAATTAGAACGCGGTGCATCCTTCTTTAATGGTATGATGAGTAGCTCTCCTGCATATTCAAGGAAAAAATTCATTACAAATAGGACGTGGTGACACAAAGCAATATGACCCAATAAAATATTCATGCATTCCAAATATGTTGCTTCCTAGTTCCTATGATCTATATTTCCAATTAGAAAATCCCAAACTCATTTTATAGTTATGGATGGCCTATTACCCTCAAGAAATAATGGGGCACCTTATTAGATCTGAGCCATTTGATCAAATAGAATGGGCAGTCCGTACTGATTTGAGAGTACCCTAAAATTTGCCCTATAGAATAGATAGCACTTTGCAACTTGCAAGCCACCCACTTACCATTGCTGATTCATGTTGTCTTTAGGATACGGAAACTGCTGATGCTATTGGATCGAAGTCCTACAATGCTCTTGCTTCTGGGCTTGCTGAATTCAAGTCAGGGAAACCAACAGAAGAGAATAAACCTGTTGAGGAAGAAACTGTTGATTTTGCTGCTGCAACTACTGCAGCATTAAAGATTCCTTCACCCACTGTTTCTCGGGGAATATCATTTGATGAGCATACGCTTTCAAACTCAGCTGAACCAAAAATAAGGCGAGGTGACCGTGAGGAAGAAGAGGAACTGATGAGGGTCCTTAATCTATCCAAAGCTGAAACTGTAGCTGCAGTTGATGAATCTGCTTCTTTCGGCACTTTGAATAGTCATTCATCCTCTAATGTGGAGGAAACACCAAAAAGTGAGAGTTTTCGGTCAGAGACACCTGAGGTTGTGGGGGCAACTAAAAAAGAGGAGCATGATAATCATGCTGTAAATGATGATGGTTCTGTGCTACCGGTCACAAATGGTGCTGTTAGTGGAAGTGAAGTTGTGCCCGAAGAATCACAAGAGGCTTTGACATCTAAAGAACCAGAGGGCAATGAAATAAAGAATATGTCACCAGAGGACCTTGCTATATCTGTTCAATCTTCAGAATCTACTCCTGCTTGTCTGTCTCATGAATCTTTTGCTCCCAATGATGACCAACCTGCTGCTCCTACTCTTGTTGAAGCTGATAAAGAAACCTGCAAAGAACATTCTGATGTACAAATTCCTGACCAGTCTACTGATATTGAGGTCACTCATGACTCGTCAGTTGCAGCTTGTGAAGCTGCTCCAGGTTATGCTACAACAGAACTGGATGAGAAAAGTGATTCTTTAGATAATTCAGAGGCTCTACGTTCAAGCGTTCAGGATTGTGAACCAATATACCAAGGTGAAGAGCACATACTGGGCAGTACAAACGTGGCATATGAAAACCAAGAGCCAGTATATGAGGGGGAGGTGGTTCTTGCTGAGCAGGCTGACCCTTCTGGTGAAAGAAGTCATTGCTCCGAAGACAAAGCCACAGAACACCAATGTGAGATTTTCTTCTTTTTTCCTGGTTATTGACTATTTGTACATGTGTGAATCTCTTTGTTGCCATGAATGGTTTATCTTTTGTTATTTGGCTTTGCACCTTAAACTGGTTTATTTTCAGGGGAGCTGATCGATAATTTTCTGCGGACCACCGCTAACCAGCTAACTGTCTATGGGTATATTTCTATTCTATGCGTTAAATACATATTTTCTGAGTTATATTCTTATTTATCACATTGTCAAATTTCAATGCCACAGTCTCTTCTGTTTACAAGAGGGACTTAACGAAAGAGAGCTGTGTGTCTTCTTTCGTAATAACCACTTCAACACTATGTTCAAGGTATGCTAGTTTTATCAAGTATTATCTGATTACTTAAGTTGGATTTGTTTTTATTTATTTTCTATATTTGTTCTGCAGTACAATGGAAACCTATATCTCCTAGCAACCGATCAAGGTTTTATAAGCCAAACTGATTTGGTATGGCAAAAGTTGGATGAGGTATGTTTAACTCTGTCATTGTTTTATTCTCGCTTGAAATGAAAATCCTTACTGACTTTTTAAAAATTCTGTACTGGCTATCATTAGGTGAATGGAGATGGGGTTTTTCTTACTAGCAACTTCACACCATTTAAGGCTGAAGCTCCAAGAAATGATTCATGGAATGAACAGCAAGCTATGACGAGTACTGCTGTATGTATAACATCAATAAACTGCTGTACTTTTTATTAGGCACAGTAATGTTAACTAGTTCAAATTCATTTCTGTCCGCAGGATTATATTGCTCAATTTGACAACACTTCTGGAAAGTATGTTCTACCTACCTTTTCTTTTCTTAATCTGGTTTATTGCTCAGCGAGTGTACAGTATTTCAAGTTTCCGTCTCTGCAACCATGTAAATACTTTGTATGAATTTGTACTGTGTAGAAGTGTCAGTCAGTTGGGCTATAATGTTATGCCAATTGAAGCTGTAGTTTCTTTTTCCCGATCTATTGCTCGTTGCTCTCTGTTATGTAGTCCTTTGGCTTGTTTCTGCTTGTTTGAACTTGTTTTGTGCACACTATTCTGCTGTTAACCAACATGGATCTCTTTTTTAACTTAACTATTTGATGGTTTGGCTGGGAACTTGTATTGGACTATTGGCTTAACATGTACTTGATCGGCCAATATCTGGCATGGTTTATAGGAGAACTTTGAGTTTGCTCAATGTGTTGTATCATCATAAATGTGTACTAAACATGTTCATTACTCATATATGGTTTTAGCTGATCCGTAATCAGTTTGGTATAGAAATTCTGGCGTTAATTGATATGGCTTTATCTACTCGTTATTCATGGAACCCATTAAGTTTGTACTGTATTAGTTGTTTTTTTAACAAAATGTGATTGATGTGGGAAGATACTTGCACAATTCAGTGTCACAAGAATTCAGACAGAAATAGGATCATTCTACCAGCTCTTCTTTGTTTATGTTATGTTATTATTTCACTTATGCTTGCACATGTATTTACCTTAAATCTAACACATCAATTTTGGTTTTCTCCAATGCTGGCAGCTCTGATCTAGAGCTAGCTATAGCACTTCAACAGCAGGAGTTTGAGCGGCAACCTCAAAGATTTCAACCTCCACCTCCACAGCAGCAGCAGCAGCAACCTCTGGAGCAACTCCAACCGACTCAATCAGGCCGGCCAGGACTTGTTGTTGGTCCAAGGGTACGTTTCCTTAATTTTATTATAGCAAATGTATATTCATACTGCTAAATCTCGTTTCTCGTTACCACATAGCGATATCGACTTTGCATTTGGGATGGTCCGTTTAGTTCGGATTCAAATATGGCTGCAGCTTGTTGCCTTGAAATCACCATGGACCCTGTCACCCACAATCACCTGTTTCCCTCACTGAACTTCATATCATTATTGTCTAAGCATTGATGTGATGTGAAAGAGCATACAAAGAGGTCGAATGCATGGCCATCTAGACAAACAAGATTTGTTCTTTGTTCCTATTTACATAGCAGTGTTCTTAGTTTTTTTATCATATTTTTTTTACTCAATCCAGATTATGTGGCTACTTAACTGATGGATACGAGTATTCTGGCCGTCCTTGTGCAGCAAAGGACCAATCCCCCACCTCCACCAAGAAGTGAGTCGAAGAAAGAGAAGTGCATCGTGATGTAAAAAGTATCTTCAACAGAAGGGAAAGAAAAAAAAAGAAGAGATAAGGGATGGATTATACTGTAAAGAATTTGTTTCGTTTGCGGAGGCAGTGTCTGTTTTAGCCACCTTGAGCCTTTCCCCCATTTGAGCTTCTTTGGTTTCTCTCTGATGTTTGTAAATAACATCAACTAATAAAGTGTAGAAACAGATGCTGTCAAAAAATGATAGCCCCGTGCGATATGATTTTTAACATGTTCGTTTAAAGGCTGCGACTTATCTGTATGCTGTTTTCGGAGAAAGTACATTGGCAAATCAATTTTACAGCGATTCTTTGTCCAAAACTGTCTTGTTACATGAGTCCATTACAAATGATTTCTATCTGCATTATCATTTCGATCCACGTTCTACTTAAATGGGCACGTATCTCACAGGCTCACAGCAGGTTTCATAACAGTAATTTAACGAACAAACAAAATTGTCGCACTATACTGGTTAGCCACTTGATGCAACCGAAGAATAAGGTTGTTTTGGTTCCAAAATGGAGGAGCCGTAGTGGGTATCCCATTGCATAAACGGAGGGATCCCCTGCCTGCGTCTGGCAGCTCAAGCCTTTACTCTTACACGGCACTGCATCACACATTCAGACAATCTCGATGTACACTTCCCCATTGACCGGGGCTGCGAAGAACGCGATCAGGAACGGGAACCTCCCAAGGCATGTGATGAAGTCATCCTTGCTGATCTTATCGTCACCATCAACATCGAACGTCTTGAACAGCTTCAGCATCTGTCAAGGGTTACATGTTCAGATGACTATGACGTCTTGATGGCGACACAGCGTTTGAGGCAGAGGGGCAATGGAGACTTACCCCATCATCAGATGGCAGCAGCATGCTTAACCGCAGGACGTCAGCTAGCTGCTCCCTGGAGATGCCGGATGTTTCAGGATCCCTGCACTTCTCAAAGGCGGTCTCGCAGGCACCCTGGAATAGCGGTTGCTTCCTCAGGTGCGCACACCCAACCAAGAACTGCATACAAGATACACCAAGAACCATTAGCATTGACAAAGGCAGTACCAGCGCATTATGGAATTCTTGGTGACGTAAAATCGATTAGATTGAAGTCAATACCTGACGGAATGTAACCGATTCCTTAATGCCAATATCAAAGTAGTGAAATATCTGGAAAAGGAAAAAAGGTCAGCAACAAGGTAAATCCAGTTAAGCTAGGTGCAATCTGCAGAAACTCCACCAGTACCTTCTTGCACAGAGGACTGCAATCCAGACCAAAATGAGCCCAAAAATCTTGTGCTTTCACACATCCACTGCCAGGGTTTAAATGCCGTTATTTATCATGTCTTTACGAAACAATAGAACACATAGATTTTGCTCAGTTATCCGTTAAAGAATGAGGAGTCTTACTCGTTATCAGGATTCATAGCCAAGAAGTGTTCCAATAGCTCCATTGCTTCTGCTGTGCTTACACCATACATCTGAAAGACATAAGAAATCAGACACGATGCTGAATTTCTTGAGCAGTTGATACAACAGAATTGGGACACCACGTACAAGTACATTAATGCACCAGTCGTTCTTGTAGAAAATAATCAAGCATTTAGCCTATTTTGTACAGAACATTTCACTAATAATTAAATACAATGCTTTCCTTTTTCATTGCTTGATAGATTTTGACAGCTACATCAATAGTGTACTGCAAACACATGGAAATAGTACAGTTTAGGAAAACCTTACATCTTTTACCCAAGCCATTTCTACCATGTAATTTGAGCAGTTCACCTGCAAATAGAAAACTCAGCTTATTAGCGATAAATTCCTTAAAGAGGGATGGGGTACCCGCTTCAAGTACATAGAATATTTTAGGGTTTCAGTAGGCACAGGCTCTAGCAAACAAAGGCCAGACAAGTGTTTGGGAATTCAGAGTGACGATCATGTTATACACCTATGCATAGCGTTTATACCTTTCCAGCTTCTACTGCCCGTGCCATAATCATTGAATCACCGTATGAATAAGAAGTCGGCAAAACATTAAGGGCACGCCCCATGGCATAGCTGGTCTGCAGGAATAAAAAAAGTTGTAGGGAAGACATTATTACCATGCTGCTAGTGAAATGCACAGGATGTTCAATGAAAATTTTAATTGAGATGCAAGTATTTACATTCTCTGCAAAATGAAGGGCATTCTCTTGCTTGATCTCAGGAGGGTAGACAACAGGGAGATACTCTACCTGTATATTAGATCCGTAAAATGAGCTAATTGTTTAGGGTGCAAGTGCCAATAGGAAATAAAAGGCGAGAGTTCAGACATTTGCTAGGCCATGCATACCTCCATGAAATTATGAAACTGGGTGAACATCTTAAACATGAGCTTTAACAGTGATATATTTCCCCTGAAACACAAAACATAGTGTAAAAAAAATGTTGAGGCAACAAAAGAAGAATATGTATATAGAGAAAGCTCACCATGATTGATCAAAGTGCACATGTGGATAACGGACAACAACCGGTTGAACAGGGTAGCCAGGTATGAATGCGCCATGTTGGAAAGAAATCAGGTATCTCCCATTTGTTGTGGTGCCTTCAGGGAATAACAGGACCCGCGGGAAGCTATTGCAAGCTGCCTTTCTCTGAAAGGACATCCTAGAGAGTATGTACCATATGAACAAATAACTAAAAGGCAATCATGTTATTCTAGGACAGGCAGGCTGCTAGTTATTTTCAGGATCAATTATGATGTCTGGTGGAAATGATACAAAGAATCTGTAAAGCAGGCAACTGCAGAAATTAACTTGCACTTGCTCTTGCTCTTTTCAGCTTGTTACTTTTTTCCATACGTTAAGTCAATGTAAAGTAACAGTTTTCAATAGCTTACGCCTTACAGATTATATAAAGCAATGAGGTGAAAAAACATGTGATCAATGCAAACATTTTAAAACCAACCAAATGACTTCATATAATAAATAAAAGCATGAGAAGCTATGGGTATGAGAGGAACCGTTATTACCTTTATTTCATTTACAGCAGCCTTCCTAGAAGCTGGTGAGAATCTATCAACATATATAACCTGGAAAAAGGTACATGTCTCAGAAGAGACTTGCAAATCTAGATGCTATCACTGGAAGATGGAAATATAGTTACCTGCATCGCTCGAATAATTGTCCCAACAAACGGTAGGGCATCATGAGATTCCGACGAAACAATAGTTGGGAACAATTCGTAGAAGAAGAATATGGGTTCTATGTACGAGATATGATTGGAAACAACTATAGGTGCGAGTTCCCTAGGAGCAGGCCTTCCTTTCTTTCTGATCCAGTGGTACCTGATTAAAAAGAACATGTGACCCACTAAAATCAGATAGTGTATCCATACACTAGCATCGCAAGAAAAAAAATATAAGAAAAAGTATGCAGCCAAAACTGCTCAGGTCGTCTCAGCATAAACAATATAAAGGAGCTGTCCAAAAATAACTTTATACCCGATAGGAAACTAGAATTTGAAAATAAATACATGCAGCGAGGATGATGGGCACATGTTCTAAAGTTTTGACTGCAGATTTGGAAGTCTAATACAGAAATGTTACAATTATGATGGTTTGGTATTCAGGTATTCAACTTATCGCAAGGCAACTTGTGGGTAATGTTGATAATCATTGCATTAATGTGATTCCTCACCAGCCGGGACATATCCTGGGCAATCCCCCCTCCCCTTCTGAAATCATTGAAAGGACCACACAGGAGGAAATCCCATTTGCATGGTACAGCTCACAATTAAGGAGCACACAGGAGGAACTCCCTTTGCATGGTACACCCCACAATCCCGATTCAGGTGGTCACTTCCAGCATGCTTGCATGTTAGCCCGTGTTTAGATCCAGAAAGGCCGCGCCCGATTCGGGTCTGCAGGCGCTGGCCGGTCTGACACCGGTTAGACATCGGACCCTGTAGCGTTTCGGTTTCGTTTGTATGTGCGGAAAAATTGTCCAAAAATTTATTAATTAGACTCAAAATGTTCGTCTCACAGAGTACAACAAAACTGTGTAATTAGTTTTTTATTTCATCTACATTTAGTACTCCATGCATGATATGACATTTTGATGTGATGGAGAATCTTCTTTTTGCGTAGTAAATTTGGGAGTAACTTTTTGGGAACTTTTGGGAACTAAACAGGGTCCGTCACATTTTTTTCATCTCCACTGCCAGATGAAAACCAGCTCAACACATTGGACTCATTCCAATAACAGTTGAACAGCGGTTTCTAACCCGTTCATGCCCAGCCCATACCCTCGCTACCTGTTGCAACTGTGGTACAGCAAGCCATAAACGACGGCTCGCCCACGGACATACACCTTCCATATAGCGTCGTCCCACCAACCAAATCATTGAGCCCACCCAATGAGACCGCACGTGTTGCAAATCCCCAGCACCCCAAATCCAGCGAACCAACCCGAATCTCACTCTCTATCGTGTCATCCACACAGGATTCAAACACTCTATCTCGCCACACGAATCTAATCCTCTAAATTTGAAGCAAGGTATCCCGAAATTAACCGATTAGATGCTGAGATTGGATCAAAACGGCCGCCAGCTCGCCGATCCTGAACCGAATCCGAGCGTACAGCTGCGTGTAGCGATCTAGCAACGATCCACTCACCCGAATGAGAAGAGTATGCAGCGCGCGGAGATCCGCGTGATCCACATGAGCCGGCGGCGCCACGCCGGCATGGGCCCGCCGCCCTCCCGCGGGCGGCCCTGCACGTCGGCCCAGCCGCGCAGCGCCACCCAGGTGGCCGCGTACCCGATCGCGATGGCGAGCCCGAACAGCGCCAGCCGCAGCGCCGCGACCGGCAGGAGCAGCAGCGTCCGCGCCCACGCGTACGCGCCGCCGCCCCACGCCGGCGTCCCGTTCCGGAACGGGTCCGCGGGCGACGGCCCCCGGCCCCGCGGCGGCCGATCCTCCGACAGGAACGCGAACGGGTCCCCCCCGCCGCCGCCGCACACGGAGGCCGCCGCGGCGTCGGTGTCGGTGCCGTCGTCGCCGCCGTCGTGGTGGTGGCGGTGGTTGTTGGCGTGCCCGTTGGCGGCGCGGGCGGGCGCGACGGAGCCCGCGAGCAGCGGCGTGGAGAGGGAGGCGGGGCTAGGGCTCGTGGACGCCATGGGCGACGCCGGAGGCGGCGCGGGGAGGGGGCGGAGGAGCGAGCGGCAGCAATGGAGGAGGAGGGAGAGTAATAATGGCTTTTATCAAAGCGTAGCCAATAGGCCAATAGCGAGCAGCCGAGGAAGAGGAAGGAGACGTTCCTTTGTTTGTGGTCGTGGGTCTCTCTTTTCTTTTCTGCGTTTTTTTTTTTTTTTGCTTATTGGCCCTCGCAATTCAGGAGGGCATTTATTGGGATTTTTAAGAATCGTTTCGTTTTCACTTTCCTTTTGTTTGCTCCTCCGAACGTGCTCGTGTTTCCACGTGTTCGTTTGGATTGTAGATTTCTCTGTGGAGGATGAATTGCTGGAAGAATCGGTAGAGAAAGAACATCTTGGATGCCAAGTTCATCTTTTCTTTTCGATGAGACAGAGGCTATGGCCTATGGAGTACTTGCACTTGAGTTTATCAATCATAGCTCAATCAGGGGAGTACAAAAATATTTTTAAATAGAATTTAGCTTATATTTCAACAATTTTGGAGTACAGATACTGGAGCAACACAACACAACACATGATCAGAGATCGACCGCTATGCTCTAGCTAATTAGTAGGTTGCTTCACGCTGCAAAATAGAGCAAGCCAGCTCCTGCTGAGCAATTCACTGGACTTCCAGGGAGCCAAACAGCAAAAGAACACACCAACACAGAAATACTTTTAAATGGAATTTAGCTTCTATTCCAACAGTTTTGGCGTACATATACTGGAGCAACACAACACCGGTATCAAGACCGACTGGTATGCTCTAGCCCAGGGGCGAAGTCAGCCGGAGGGCTAGGGGGGCTAGAGCCCCCTACCCCTTGCAACTAAGGGCAGCTCCAGCATGTGTGCCAAGAAGTGCTACGATGAGAGAGAAGAAAAGGACAGAGGTACAATATATTAGAGCACGGGTGCTAGCTTAGCACTTGTCTGCACCTGTTGCTTAACTTTACACCGGGTGCTAAAATACTACATTTATCTGACAGCGCGTCTTATCGGGCCTAGCTTTTGCTTCGATGTCCGCATGGCACCAGGGAAGTTAGCAGGGAAGTAATCATTTTGCTGATTATTTAATGTTTTGGTGAGTTCCACCGCCGGTGCATCACGCTGGAGCAGATTTTGGTAAAATTGTCATGGTGACGTGGTCTTATCTTAGCAATACCTCATAGTCTAAACACTGGAGCTGCCCTGATGAAGCCCCCTATAATTTCTAGGTTGCTTGACGCTGTAAAATAGAGCGAGCCAGCTCGTGCTGAGCACAATTCACTAGACTTTCAGGGGCCCAAACAGAAAAAGAACACGCCAACACAGCACAGCCGCGCGGGGGCCCCTCGCTCGCTGTACGTGGGCGTCGGTCCGCCGCCCGCCCACCCTCTCACTGACATGTATCCCCACCCCTCCCTGGTTGGCCGCCTCTCCCCGACAGGGTAAACGAGGGGGCACGCGTGAAAAGGGGAGGGGGCGGGGGCGCGCGCGGGCTCTCGTGGCCGCTTGTTTTCTCGCTCGCCGGCGCCGCGGTGGAGACTGTGCGTGGACTCTCGCGGTGGAGGCGGAGCACGGCCGGCGATGACGGCGACGCGTCCGGTCGGAGGCTGCAGCGTGGGCCCGCGGGGGAGGGGGAGCAAAGAGGCAAGTGGCGCTCGGGTGGGAGGAGCACCTCAGCTTTTGTACAGCTCTCGGTACGTCGCCGTCGTGCGTGATGCACCTGTGACTTGTGACCTGTATGATAACGAAGGACTAAAAGTTACTGTAGCGTGTTACGGTCTTAACGCGGTTAACTTTTACGTGGAATAGTCAAAGAATCTTGGAATTGACCTGGGGTTGATTTCCGGTGTGTGTATTGTCCGGACTCCGGAGCATGTCAATGAATGTCAGAGATGGTGGTGCGTGCAATGCAAGCGAAACATTCCTACAGCTCGTAAAGTATGGATTACCCGTTCTTTTTGGAGCAATACTTGAATACTTAAGGCGTTTCGTTGTTTAAGCTGCATGCAACAGGCAATTGTATCAAAAAGCATATATTTGAAAAAAAAAAGAAACGAAGCAATTCGACGGAGTCAATGCCGTACTCGCTTCATTTGTTATATAAAATTAAGTTTTATTAGGTACTAGTACATCGTTACATTATTATGGCGTTTAATCGTTTAAGCAAGGTCAGACGTCGCCGCTGATCTATACGATACCTTGGTGCGATGTGATTCACAATTTGGATCCATCTATCCCGGTAAACAAAAGGCACCCCTTTTTATAGTCTGCTTCAGATCGGATCATCGATCCGGCCCGCCCATTTGGTAAGTGGAAGGGGCGGATCTTGCGTCGTCGCACGCTTTGTGCTCCAACTGACCTGATGATAGACGATAGAGAATATTTTTTTTAAAAAAAATCTTGCATGTGGACAAGTCTTCAATCGCACATGAACGCCGCCGGCATGGGATATTTTCAGACGATCGGTATCCTGTCAGATGACAGACGAGAGATCCTTCAGAGAATGGCTGAATCAGCGGATGCAGCTGGCTTGGTCCTGGTAATAAAGAAATTAATTGGCTGCTAAACGTGTTTGTTAGTCCATTGAGATCAAGCAATACCATCTCTGTCGTCAGTGCGATCTCCATCGCTTCAATCTTGGCGCGCAGACGCAAACTTGGTGCGCAGGCCTGTGCTGACCTGACCTGGCCTGGCCCGTGCCATTTGACATTTGACAGCAGGATATGCGTGCCGATCAACGCCAAATCTCGAGTACTAATACTCCATTTATTTATTTAAGAAAAGATTAATACTCCATTTATCTATTGGCCGAAGAGCAGCTATAGGTTGACCACTAGAACAGCTCAACTCTTTCGTTCGTCTTGCTTACTACGCAGCTGACACGGCACCCAGATTTCCATATACGGAAGCCATCGCGTTGTCTGAAACTCTAAACTGACGACGCAACAGTTGTTCAAGTCTGTAACGCGTTTGACCTGATGAGGAATGGGATACGGCATGGGTCTCTAATCCCTCCGTCGGATCATTCCCCATTCCTGCCTGGCCTGCAGTGCTGGTGATGCGATGATGGTTGGCACGCACTATAGGCTCGCCGCGATCAAGACTTGAATCATGTTGCTGCTGCCGGTGATGCCGGAGTGGAGCCAACTGACGAGCAGGATCGATGATGGCCACGACTGGACGTGTCGGCGTGATCACTGGCCGACAGCTACAAGAAACCAGCCAGTTGCATTGCATTTTTGCATCAGGCCAGGTCCAGATGCAAAGATTTATAGGGAGGAATGAAGGGACGGTTCAGGATCACTGCTTCGCAGAAACATTTCTGTTTTTCACCAAACAGTTCAGAGAAAATGAGTTTGTAATGGCAGATAGCACAGTAAGCAACACGTCCATTACAGGAGTTCAGTAGCACAGATATTTCATGACAACAATCTAAGCTGATACTACTTCGTACACGTGAAGTGATCTTCAGAAATGGAGAAACTTGTAAACAAAATCATCAGGAAACGAGCCGTCGATTTGTTCACGCAAGCGGTGGCAACCTCTACGCGCCGGCGGCAGCAGCGGCGACCTCCCTATGCTCGTCGTCGGCACCGTCGTCGTCGACCCACTCCCAGTAGTGCCGCTTCACGGTGATGGCGCCGGCGTCCTCGCCGTCCTCGCCGGTCTCCTCGGTCTCGAACTCCCCGTCCTCGGGCACGCCGTCGACCACCTCCGCGTCCACCGCGTGGAGCACGTACCGGGCGGGGAGCCCCGGGTAGGACGCCGACTCCCTCTCCTCCACGCGCGCCTCCCGCGCCGCCCCGATCCGGACGCGGGCGCGGGCGCCGAGCTCCTCCGCCACGGCGCGCGCCGCCGCGGCCTCGGGGGACTCGCCGGGCCGCATCTTCTCCGACAGCGGCCGCGCGCCGCGGGACCGGACCGTGCCGTCGGAGAGCAGCTGCCGGGTCTCCACCAGCCGCGCGCCGCGCCGGTTGCGGATGAGGACCGTCGCCACGTGCACGGCGCGGACCACCTGCGGATACGACGGCGGCTCCGCGGCGGCGGCGGGGGCGGGGGCGTGGGCGTGGAGGGTGCAGTCGCCGTGGGAGAGCTCGAGGAAGAGGTTGAGCAGGGTCTTGGTCCCCGGGACGGTGCCCCAGGAGGAGAGCGCCTGGGGAGGGAGCCGCGGGCGGAGGAACGCCGCGAGGGAGTCCAGCGTCGGGAACGCGAGCGGCGGCGACGGCGACGGCGGCCGCATCGGCGCGGCGGCTGGGTGGAGGGGATCGGATTGCGTCGCCGCCTCCGCTGCTGGCGCTGGTGGTGGGGAATTCTCCATGCCCGCTGCAAGCAACTGGAAATTCGCTGGGATGGGCGGGCCCACCGGGCAGGAAGGTACATAACCGCCAACCGGATCGGCCAAGGCCAGAAGGTGGATGGGCCTGATCACCTGGACCAAGTGGGCTGGCATAATACACAGACAGGTGGAGCGCTGGAACTGGAGGCCCACAAGCCCAGCCTGTCTGTGTATTCGCTTCTGCTGGGCCAAACGGAACTGCAACAGTGCGTTCGCTTCTGCTGCATCTCTCTGAAATCACTGAAATTCAGTTCTAGGATGGATGAGGCTGGTCCACACCGTACCACTCCATCAGGTAGTAAAGACAAGTTGCCACGTCCAAATATACAAGTGAAAGGAGAAAGGGATCACCAAGTTCAGAGTCTGGATAAGCTAATATTTTTTAGATCCAAATCCTCAGATGATGAGTCATCCACCCCTGACCCTGAGCACAGCTATGGAGATGAAAGGAAGAACAATAGGATAAGAATAACATATGACTGCCCAAGTAAGAGAAGCATAACTAATGAACCCTGTTACCCTGCCGAGGTCGGACGAGCAGAAAGATAGCTTATGAGCCTTGCCAAGGTCGGACGAGCAGAAGCAGAGCTTATGAGCCCTGACGGGTTTGGAGAATGATGGGTGAAAGATGATGAACACAAGAACGTGAGAAAGGCTATTCTATTTCTGTGTACTGGACTCTGTTCCTCCCTTTTTTGAGGAAACAGGAGGATTGCCCCCTACTGGCTCTGTTCCTCCCTTGAATGAAACTTGTATTGTTCCATGGACTCACTTGACAACGTGCAATAGAAAAGGAGTATGTTCGGTTTATCGACTCGCTGTCTACTTTCATGATCTTTTCATAGTTTATCTTCTGTTTCATATCTTTCACGAGTGTATTGTTGAAGAAGATTTGAATCATGTTGTTTGCTGTTTCTGTTCTCCTCAATACTTCTCTTGTTATGCACAGAACACAGTGGTAATGTGGTATCACACGTACGGTATGCAAAATGAAACAATAACCAGAAGATAAGTACATGTAGAACAGCATTGCATAAGTCCAAATCCACCAAAGAATTGTGCTGGTACCATGCTAGATACTCAAATACTGCTCCAGGCAAAATTGAAGCAGCTCGGTAACTACTACTAGGCCATGATGGTGCACCAGATGAAACTGAAGGCTAGCAAGGCCGACGCGCCGGTCAAGCTCAGGCGGTGCGTCGCGGCTCCTCCGTTGGCTGTTGGTTTGGTCACTGCAACAGGAACAGAAGTTAAGTTTGGAGTTTAATTCTTTGAAAGAGAAGTTTGAGGGTAACAATTCACAATGTGGGGGGAACTGAGGATCTATAATGGTGATGTTATATGGTTGAAGCAAAGAACTGCTCTCCATTAGTACTGATCGCAAGTGCTGATGAAACAAGCACGACAAATTAGTGAAGTGATATCAGTACCTGTAGAAGCAGAGCCGCCAGTGGAAGCTGAAGATGCAGCAGTGCCGCTGCCAGTGGCCGCACCTGCTAGAAGAAACGAAACCGATGTTCAGAGTACCATCAATCAAGAGAGTGACATGTCCTTATCAGTTGAGTCCTGACCAGAAGAAGGTCAGCTGCAGAGATAGATCTAGAGCAGTAACACGATGGATCATGATTCTCCTACCAAAAAACCATTAATTTGGGTTCCAAATCTCTCCAACACTGAACCGGATCGTGTATTAATCTCTCTGCGCGTATGCGCTGTAGTCAAACGGAACGAGCGCGTTCAGCTAGCCGGTGACATTACCTGCGCCGGCGGCGGCGGCGGCGGTGGAGGTTGACTTGGCGCAGGTGGAGGCGTCGGTGGTGACGCCGCATCGCTTGGCGAGCCCGATCCCCTGCTCGGGCGCGACGCCGAACGCCTGCAGCGCGGCCTTGTTGAGGAGCATGGCGCACATGCACGCCGTCTCGTTCGCCGCCGCCTCCTTGAGCGGCGCGCAGCAGGCCGCCGGCGGCGCCGTCGTGGAGTTGAGGTACGCCGCGCACGGCACCAGCTTCGCCGCGCACGACGGCACGCCGCCGGCGCCGCCCTGCGCGGAGGCCGCCGCCGCGCAGGCGGCGACGGCGAGGGCGACGGCCAGGAGGCTCCGCATTGTGCGCGCGCTTGTGCAGAGCGAGAGTGGCGGCGGCGGTGATGGAGTGAGTGAGTGAGTGATCGCGGCGAGGCGTGTGCGGTGATGGTGATTGCCTCCTGGTTTATGGAGGAGGGGAGGTGGAGGTGGGCAGGTGGCGCCGCGGGCGGACACGACACGACGCCGACACGGTGGTGGTGCGGCGGCCTCGGGTCCGGTAGGTGGCGTCGTGACAGCGGGGATGACGGGGTGGGTTGGCGGCACGTACGTGGGCCGGAATCTTGCGCTGTCCGGCCGCCGTCGCGTCGCGTGTGGTCGACCGGGAGGTAGCTAGGAAATGGATTCACCTTTCGCCTCCCAAAAGAAAGTAAGAAAAATGGAAGGGGTTCACCCAACTCATTGCGTGTAACAGCAAGATTAACAGCTGCCGCTTAAAACTTACACATTTTGCTGCGAATTGATTAATCAACATGAGGCTGCAATTCACAACCAACCTGCTGTTAGGAACCGACGGAGCATTAAGGTTGAGATTTTTTTCATGTTCCATCGGATCGTCACCTAGTTGGCTAATCGTGCAGATTTGCCGCGATCAGGGGTGAGTGCAAAAGCACTCCGGATCCGTTCGTTATTGGTAAACCACACGCTATATTAAGATTAGAATTTACAATCTTTGATTTGACCAACAATTTAGGCAGTAATTTTTATTTTTTTACAATATAAATTTAAAATAATTAGATTTCTAATCAAATAGTTATGATTTATAACTATAGTTAAAATAATTTAAAAAGCCGATCGAGGCGTGTAGGCACGTCGACAGCTAGTCCGGCAACCTCACGTGAGACCCTCATGTCATGCCAACCAGTGTGTGCATCGCGTACGTTTGTGCCTACCGAGAGCACCACAGGTTGCCATGCTAGTTCGTTTAGTACAAAAATCAGTAGAGAACGGTAAAACCAGATGTAAATTGACAGAGTGCCTGGGTACCATATCATCGCAACTACAGTACTCTCTCGTTCAACGAAAATTATCTTACTCCATTTAATAAGCACATATATACACAATAATAATATAATAACTAATAAATAAATAAAAACAATCAAGATCATTTTATTTTTACTAATACGTTCTAAAATTCTAAAATAATAACTTGTTTTTAGATAGTGCAGGTAGTTTGCTGTATTGCAAGTGCATTTGTACTAGAATAAGTTGTGCGGAATGAGTTAAGTAAGGTGTCTTATAGTGGAACCTGTTTGTACGGGTTTGAATCCTCCACTCTATGCGAGTGCTCGTATTTTTTAAAAATTTATTACTAGCATTTAATGACTCTATTATTAGCATTTTAATGACTCTATTCTGAGTTAAGAATCATTGAACCTGTTTGTGTGTGTTTAAAAAAGAATCAAAAAGATAAAAAGGTGGATACCAGAACGGGCTCCATTGGGCCTTGGCTAGGATTACACAGCCGTGTCGGCCGTTCATACTACTGCTACATGGCTTGATGAGCAGCTACGGAGTACACCCCGCCGCAAGATGCATGATATATCGCTGTACGTTGCGAGCAATTATGATCGCACGTGCATGCTTAGTTGTTCTCCGCATTCATCGACGCTCTCGGATCGTTCAGTGGCGTACGTGCCCGCGCTCTAATAAACACGTACAACCGCGCAAATAATCTGGCGGTATATTTTTTTTATCAGGCTGCTATATATGCTTATCAGGCGCAAATAATAACTGCTTATTAGTTGTTCCATTTGGTCGATCTGTAATGTAATTTTCAGTAAGCGCATCTCATCTACTCGGCCAGTATTTTCAAGCTTTCGGCGACAGCGCACGTCGTCTACTCTATCCTCTCATTAATAGGAGCGGTGTGGTTTGGATCACTCTCACTCAGCTCCAGCGCGAGTCGAAAACCTACCACGCCAAGGGTGAGATGGAGAGTTAGGCGTCCTATTTCTTCATTTGACTTATCCATCCATATAGATCATCCATCTATCGGTAGATTAATCTATATGGGATTGATAAGCATTATATGCATGGCGGTGTTCACTTCCCTTCAAATCCAAAACTTCCCCCAAACTTTCTCTATCTAAACTTCACTATTCACTATCACATCAGATCTCTCCCCTCATGCATGGAGCATTAAATGTAGGTAAATAAAAAAACTAAGTACATGGTTTTGATGTACACAACGAGACGAATTTTTTGAGCCTAGTTAGGTCATGGTAAGACAATGATTACCACAAACGAACGAAAAGTGCTACAGTGCGCTACAGTGTTCGATGTGATATTTTTGCCCAAATTCACTTTTCTTTTTCAGGGAAGTGAACACCGCCCATGTATCCATCCAAGCCTTGTAGGGAGGTGGCCTACTCAAATTCGGCAAAAAGAGAGGCATGGCAAAGCTCCTCGTTGAGGCCAACTGGCATTACTCACTGCCCTGCTACTAGTTGCAGACAGTAGCTAATAACACCAAGTGGAGCGATAGGAGTCACATGCCTGCTTCTGCAACTTCTGCAGATGAGAGATCGATCGATCAGACCCCATTCAGACCCAACCACAAATTTCAGTAGGCAATCAGCCACCCACAGTTGAAGCAGCGATAAGTAAAAGGGAAATTTTGATACAGGACATGCAAAGTGGAGTGCATTTGCTGAAATACACCGTTGATCGCGTTATAGGCTGGTGGACACTTAATTTGCTGAAAGACACCGCCTCGATTAGAATAATATTTTTTGACTGCGGAGGAGAGAGAAAGGTGAAGAAATGTCCATTTTACCCTTTTTCCATTTGTCAGATCTTTCTTCCTCCTCCAGACTTGCGTACATGTCAAGGAATGCCGTGCGCCAAGCTGGGCTCCGGCCCCGAACTCGCCATGCGCTCCGCAAGCTCCAGCGCGTCGTCCATGAGCCCAAGCCACGCGACAACCGCGTTCCACGCGACCGCCGCAGCCTCCGTCGTCTCGAGCACCCGCGTGGCCGCGGCCACGTTCGCGTTCTCGGCGTACATCCCGGCAAAGAACCACGGAACAAGCGGATGCGCGTCGAGGTGCCCGGCCTTTGACGGTGTGTGCGTGCACGGACACGGACCTCCCCTCGCGCAGCGCCCCCGTGCGGCCGCACGCGTGGAGCACCCGCTCGCACCGTTCCGCCCTCTCCTCGCCCTCTCCAGCTAAATTGAAGCTACAACACCAGATCAAAATCCCATTCAGACAAATCGAGTTCCAGTCCCATCCACTTGCGAATCAAACCTTCCTGCTTGCAAATTCAAATCTTCTGGGAGCTTGATGTTGCCATGTCCATGGTGGTGAGAGGAGGGACTGGTGTGTGGATGGGGCAGCGCCTGTGCCTTTGTACCTCCTCAAGCGTGGTGGTGGTCCTCGTCTCCAGACGTTGCCTTCCATGGTGGCCCTGTTGTGCTTGCAAGGTGAGATCCATATGGTGCGACGGCAGCCTGGATCCTCGAGTACGGCGACGATGCTCCTCCCCCGATGCGAGAGCGAGGATGCAGCTGCCACCATGGTGCGCAACAGCCAAGGTGTGTACGGCTGCGAGGGAGGACCAGTGGAATGCGAGTCCATACGGCGGCGGCGGCCAGCACGAGCATCAACAAAATGAAAGGAAGAAAGAAGAGAGGAGGAAGAAACACCTGACAAATGGGATCAAGGGTAAAATAGACATTTCCTCACATTTCTCTCTCCTCCGCAGCCAAAAAATATTATTCTAATCGAGGCGGTGTCTTTCAGCAAATTAGCACCAAATGAGAGTGTCCACCATTCTATAACGCGGTCAACGGTGTGTTTCAGCAAATGCACTCCACTTTGCATGTCCTGTAGCAAATTTTCCGTAACTAAAAACGGGGGGCACCTCCATTGCTCCGCTTGCTGCTGCTGATGGCCTATGCATCTTCACTGTTCTTGCGCATGCATTACTTCCTCAGGATTTGCTCCAAAAAGAAATTGCACAGGCACAAATGAACTGTGGGAGAACAGGGTCACGTGATTGGCGCCGGCAAACTCTGAAACAAACCCGGACCCCCAGCTCTTTCAGATCCTGTGCGAGTGTGCGGCAGCCTGTTCATGGATCGTGCGAGCCTGCCGAAAACGACGGATGCTTGAGCGTTTGGCTTGCGTTGCGTAGCTGCTACTAGCTCCAACAGAGACAAGGCATATGGAGATCGGCGAGTGCATTATTGGAGATGGTGTTGCGTCCACCGTTGCAGCAGGTTTGCCGCCGCAAACTGTGCGAGCGCCGGCTGGAGTAGTAGCTCGTCGTCATGCTCAGGCACCAGCAGACAGATGGAGCTAGCCAAAGGCTAGGGCATGGGCAGTTCAATTCCTTGCGAAGATTAAGGTCATGGCCGGAGCTCTGGATTCCCGGCAACCCTCCTCGTCAACGACGGCAGAAAAAAGAAGTGTGATGGAGATGGAGACAAAGTTTACATTTTGTTGGCAGGTCAGGAAATGTTGAAGAGTGGTGGTCGTCAGATAGTTTCCAACTCTGTATTAAGTATTTGACTAATGCGTAACAAATGGTATTCTAACCAGTTCTGCCTAAAAAGGGGAAGCACTTCAATTCGTCGAGTTAAAAAGAAAGAGCGTTGAAAATTCGCCATTGTGCGTTTGTGCCCGGCCAAACCCACAACGGGTAAGCCTAGGGTGTACGTGGACCGAACATTATTAGGCCACATCCAACGATGGACAGTACAGTTGAAGCAATTCAAGAAATCGTACCAGCACTGCAATTACTTGTAATGAATATTTTTAATGTTTATGTTTGTGTGAATTATACGGAGTATACATAGTACTGTTACAGTACTCGGTGGATAGAGTACCACACCAAGACTGCATTCATGACACTTTTTTGCTCTTCATTATACATGTAAAGCTAGTTTTTCGGTATTGATAGCATATTGGTGGAAGAGGTAACTAGCTAACCACCTGACTAATCCTCACTAGCCCAACATTACAGAAACAAATCGCATTACAAACATTATTGCCAGAGCACGAAGAGATCGGAGGCAGCAGCAGCAAAGATGCCGTCAGCATTCATACTGATCCACATCGCGGAGGAAACACTAGTCCCCTCCTGGCCCATCACGTGATCGCACATTCACACGCATCTCTTCGTTATTTATGGAGACAATTTCGCTTCCCCACCTCAAGATTACCTTATTTCCGTGAGCAAGTTGCCATGGCGAAGCTTTGTAACTGCCATATTTAACTCCCACCTAAGACGAGGACCGTTCTAGAAATATCTCCACTCACGCCAAATCGCCAATGTCTTTGTCCATGCATGGTCCAAGATCAAAAGCAAAATCCAACAATATAATATCTCCAAAACTCTCTTTTTTACAAATTTTTCTCCAAATTTCACAGTAACTTTCTCATCTCCCTATATAAGGAGACACGGCTAGGTGGCTGTTTACAAAAGCCAAAGCCAATCATTCAAGTAACCAACCAAGAAGCCAGCCAGCAAGCACTCTCCACTGTTCACTCCGTGAGCTTTCTTCCTCCTCCTGCTCTGCACGCTTCGCCACCAGCTCACCAATAATGCCTCGGCCGGCCTGCGCTCCCCTCCTCCTCCTGCTCGCCGCCGCGGCGGCGCTCCTGGCCCTGGCGGCGTCCGCATCGCCGGCGGACAGCGACTTCATCCGCCGGTCGTGCCGCGCGACGCAGTACCCGTCGGTGTGCGTGCAGAGCCTGGCGGCGTACGGCGGGTCCCCGCCGCCGCGGAGCCCCCGGGACCTGGCGCGCGCGGCGCTGTCCGTGAGCGCCGACCGGGCGCGCGCCGCGTCGGCGTACGTGGGGCGGCTCTGCGGCGGCGCGCCCAAGAAGGCGGGCGGCGGCAAGAAGGCTGCGGCGGGGCCCGTGCGCGACTGCCTGGAGAACCTGGCGGACAGCGTGGGGCACCTCCGCGACGCGGCGCAGGAGATGGGCGGCGCCGGGATGGGCGGCCGCGCGGGCTCGCCGGCGTTCAAGTGGCACCTGAGCAACGTGCAGACCTGGTGCAGCGCGGCGCTCACCGACGAGAACACCTGCCTCGACGGGCTCTCCGCCGCCGGCCACGGCGTCGACGCCGGCACGCGCGCCGCCATCCGCGGCAAGGTCGTCGAGGTCGCGCAGGTCACCAGCAACGCCCTCGCCCTCGTCAACAAGGTCGGGCCGGGGTACTAGCAGCCCAGGCCCAGCCCAAGTCCAGGCCCAGATACCCGATCTAGCTGCTGCTGCTGCATACACGTATTATACACCACCACTCTAGCTATGATGTTCGCCTGTTGTGTTTTGTGCGTCGCTTAACTAGTAGTTGAGTTAATTTCCATGCGTTCCACCTCTGCATATGATGCTTGTGTAAGATATAGTTTTAAGGGTGATGATAAACTTGTAATGGCGAGAGAAGCATGGTAAGATCATGTACGTGCTCCTCCCCGTGACAAATAAGTGTCATGGTTTATATCATGGTCTCCCAAACATAAATTCAATTGATGGTTTCCATTTACTTTCACATGGCACTCGTTTTCAAGCAGAGAATCGAATAGCGTTTTCACTAGTGCTACATGTTCCAAACTGCCTTCCTTGGAGAAAATTGTCGCTAATAATAACATTATGAATATCATTCACATAAGATCATTTCATATATTAAGACTAAAAAACAATGGAATTCATGGCGATGAACTTATATATGGCGTTAGGAGTTGGGAAGACGGCGCTGCTTGCTCAATTGTTTCTGTGGATTCATACTTGTGTGTTCCCTTTGGTTCTCCTTTTGTCTGAAAGTGTTCTCATGCTGTTGAGTGAAACGTGTGGTGTTCAGGCGTGTGGACGCACAACACTGGCAAGCTAATAGCTGATAGCTGAACAACGTTGCCAAGCTAGCAGTACAACGAGACAATAAGAGGCACAGCTGATCGAACTAATCATAGGCGTCGCACAGCATTTAAGCAGGTTAGTGAAGCTGATGGGCTACACGTACGTACAGTGCCGTGCATGATCACCTGATGCTAACTTGCTAAGCAAAAGATACATACGTACGATTAGTTATGATGATGACTCGCGAGTGTCTTGTTGCGCAGGCGATTGCAGATTTAAAATCGAGGGGTTGGAGCATTATTTGATCACGAGCGGGCGGAGACCGAGGCGTCGTGCACTTATTGAAGGACCCCAGTACCATTGCCAACTGAAAGTGTGTGGTGCGGCCGGCGACGTGACCTGTCAGGCTTAGGTGTCCATGTGGCCTTGGATGGACTCGCATGGGGGCATGCCATGCCATGCATGGGCCAGTGGTGTCAGTGAAATGGTAGTGACTGGCCGGTTAATAAGTTTAATAACTTTATTTAACCGCACGCCGCAGTGGATGTGTGGATACCCTGAATTCTGTTTCTTTCGGCCGACATGGCCTTCCTGCTGTTTTTCCCCCCTTTCTTTGTATCCACTCCTTGCATTGCATGTCCATCGATCAATTCTAGTACGCAGCAGTAGATTTCTAGGCCTCGATTTGACTCTGATCTGCTTTAAGATTTGTGCATAAGAAATTGTCTTCTCGCTACCTCTAGCACCGCGTTTGTGAACACGAGTGGGGGGGTTCGAGGTTAAGATTTGAGTGCTCAGTGCCTCAGACGATGACAATTGTAAAGATGATCAAGGTTCAGGGGCAGTGGTGTCGACTTTGTTCATAGCCTGTAGGGGCTAGGGAGATCAATTAGCGCTATTCACATGGACCCAGCAGCGGTTAAAACCGTCGGAGGCATTTCACCTCTATTTAGTATGTGTATAATTGTGTATGTAAATGTGACAGTGAATTTCTGATAAGTATGGCTAATAAATAGCAGGAAATAAGGTCATTCACATCTTTGTTAATTTCACATGAATGACCTTTTTTTTCCCGGACGTAACTAGTGCCATGCCACATGACAGCGTCTGTATCTTCAGTTGGGCTTGAGCGTTTGTTACCCATCGGCAGTTGGGCTCTGAGTCAAATTGGCCTTTCAGCAGCAAGCCCACCACCCTGGTGGTAACCAACCCAATCCGGCCCGTCGAGCCCAGTCGGCTATCGGGCCGCGACGCAGATCTCCAGGTCCACGAGCAAGCAGGACCACCACGACCACTTGGCGTAATTAAAAGAAGACGAAGAAGAAGAGGCAAACGACGGACGGACCAGCAAGGCAGCAAGGCTGCAATGGCGTTCGAAATTTGAAACCCTCCCGAATCCACCCATTTTCCCTCCCCTCTCTCCTCCGCCTCCGCCCCCTCTCTCTCTCATCCCGAAAGGGCAAAGAAAATAAACACGCCGCCCTCCTCCCCCTTCCCTTCTCTACTCACACTCTACCAAGTACCAAGTACCACCCCACCCCCCCCTGCCGGAAAACCAAACAAGGCGGAGGGAGCGCCGCCCGCGCCGCCGCCGTCGACGACCCCCGCCGCCGCCGCCGCACAGATCGCGGCCGGATCTACGGCGCCGGGGCTCGGGGGTCCCCGGATCGACGCCGGTGAGCCCCTCCTCGCTTCTTACCCCTCCTGGTCTTGGTTCTTGGGGGGTTCTGGGTTCCGATGGCTCGGGGGTGCGAATTTCGGGTGTCGCGGCGGGGGTTTTCCCACTCATTTTTGGGTCCAAGAACCTCGGGGGTTAGGGTTTCTTGGAGCAGGGGGGCCGTGGGACGGGTCAAAGACTACCACTCCCGGTCTCGCCTGCTCCCCAAGAACCGAGGGGAAGCTTGTTCTTTCCGCGAATAAAGGTTCTTTTGGGTGCGATTGTTCTGTTCTGGACTGGTTGGTTGTGCTCGCGGTGCAGCCAAGATACCCTTTAGCCTGCCAAAGAACCGCCGGCGTGTCCTCATTGCTAGCGTTAGACGAACTTTTATTGCCGGATTTTTTTGTCTGACCGTGGTGCATTCTTGATCCGGAAATTGCATTGCGTTTACAAAGTCGCTGCTGCACCCGTCCGTGTCAATTTCATACTGCAAATGCGGCCATTCCCTCAAAGATCCATATAGCCCTTGTCTCAGTGCGATGGAAAATGCAGTAAAAAAACGAAATTTGGGTCCCGGCTGCATCTAGGAAATGCCAGCCCCTTTGTCACACAAGATGGGGGAAAAACTCAACTGGTTCGGTGCTGTGATTATTTTAATTCAAATTGCGGGTTTTCCAACCCTTTTGATGTAAAATTCCAACATGAACTAGTAAGTAATTTGTTCAAACGATACAAACATGAACAGGCCATTTATGCAGTGCTCATGTGCTTTGTACGCCCTGTGATAAGTTCTTTCTCTGATTTACAAGCTTTAAACGTGCATTACTTGTAATTACAAACATAAAGACTTGCACCGCCATGTGATGCTCTTAACTTGTTTTATTTTTCACATTTTCATGTGATGCCTAAATGCATAGCACTGTTAATTGTTCCATTCCACAATGCAATTCGCCTCTGTTTCTCTTTTAACTGCTCATTACCTCAATCAGGCATTTTGTTGTGACATATTCAGGTTCGGATGGCTGCACGCAAGGAAAACCCTGTGCTTACTGCTTGCCAAGCACCCAATGGTCGAATCACACGAGCTCAAGCTGCTGCTAGTCGTGGAAGCTTTGGAGCTTTTCCTTCTGTTCCACTGCCTGCGAAAACTGAACGAAGGCAGGTTGCACAAGGGAAGACAAAAAGGGGATCTTCATATGAGAACACCAGTGCAAGTGCCGCAATTTCAGGTCCCCAGCCTAAAAGGCGCTCAGTACTCAGGGATGTAACCAATGTGAGCCGTGCTAACTCCAACAAGAATATCACTGCTGGATCTAAGCTTCAGGTATTGAGGTGTTCCACGCATAACTGCATACTCCTATGAACAGTTCTTGATGCCGACAGTTTTTTCAAACATTGCAAATGTAGTAGAATGACAAGGCAACTACTTTTTTTTTCAGACAAGGCCCTCCCAAAGGTTTGGAAGAAGCACGAACAAAAGCAGGCAGTGTGCAAAAAAGGTTCCTAAGATACCCGCTCCAGCTGTCAATAAAAGTTCATCTGCTAATGATTTGAACGTTGCTGAAGAAACACAAGAGGGGACAATTCTGCCGCAGCGAGAGGAGCCCTCTCTTTTGCTTGAGAACAGGGGGCCGCTATCATTACAGAACGTTGATAGGAACAGGGACAGTGCTTGTCACGAGGCATTCTTTGAGGAAAGAAACGCCAAGGATAAACCTGAACCTTCGGTGTCAAAGACTGGTTAGTTGTGTTTTCTTTTTGAGCATTGAACATTTTGATAGCATTCACAGACATTCCCAAGTCCGCAAAATGTTCAACTTTTCTTACTTTACCATGTTATATGTTGTAGCTGGTGCCCTTGCTTTTAAGTATTAGAAATGCGAAACAACAAAAGCATGCCACAAATGTTTCTCTATTTAGTCATTTCTCTGATACTTGTAGATAGTCTTCACATTACTGATTAGAAGGGCACCTACTAAATATTCTGTATTTTGTTCCAGGGGACTCTCCTGCGTTTGACGTTGTAGATATTGACAAAGACAATGGCAATCCTCAGATGTGCGCTTCCTACGTTGTAGAGATATACTCAAACCTAATGGCTTCAGAGGTATGCTATTGTATTTTGGGTAAACAAAAAACTGATTCTTTGTTCTTCTGTTTAGGTGGACTTCTATCTTTTCTATATTTAAGAAGTCTTATTAAGTGTGAAAGGACTCCAGTTTTAGATATCTGTGTTGTTTCTTGAAGGTTACATGCTCTATATTTATGTTTGTCATTCCACAGCTTATGAGAAGACCCAGTCCGAATTACATGGAAGGTTTGCAACGGGACATCACAAAAGGCATGAGAGGAATACTCATTGATTGGCTTGTGGAGGTTGTTATATCTATGATTCTATTTGGATTTCTGTTACACTTTTGTACATGATTTATTCAAATATGTTCTTAAGTTTGTATCAGATCATTCACCTTTGGCTTCTCACAGCATATACTTTGCACAGAACTGATGCACATAACCAGCAAACACAAAGTACGATCCAGCAGATAAGAAATTTACTTTTATTTGATGCTGGTGAACATGGGATAATTATAGGATATACTTGAATCTGTCGGTGATGATCCTAGAATCTTTTGATTTTTAACACATACTTGCTCAGCCTGATATATTAAAGTGATCAGAACAATGATTTCCATTTTCTGCAGACAGAAACGTGCTCTGTACATATCTCATACACATGTGGCACCTGCCCTCTTCTTGTCTTATGATGAAAATATTGTATAACTTTTGCTGTTTACTTTTCATGACTCATCAGCTTCTGATGTCTTATATATTGTCTTTGTCCCAGGTTTCTGAAGAATACAAGCTCGTGCCAGACACGCTGTACCTCACTGTATATCTTATTGACCGCTTTCTTTCTCGGAACTTCATTGAAAGACATAGACTTCAACTTCTGGGAATAACAAGCATGCTTGTTGCCTCGTAAGTTGTATGCTCTACCCATTTTCTTCTTTAATAGCAAAAAACTTAAAGATACATAGGAAAATGCAACATAAAATTCTTCCTAGCAGCTGGACCAGTTTCCTGTGGCTAACGTACCGAATTATTGCAGATGAATAACTCTTGCAAGTATATTAATGTTTTATTCTTTTGCAGAAAATATGAAGAGATATGTGCTCCACGAGTTGAAGAGTTCTGTTTCATAACTGACAATACATATACAAAGGCAGAGGTACTTGTTTCTTGTGAAGTTGAGAATTTTTTTTACATACATTGAAGGAACCATTGAATTTCTATTGCTGATAACCTCCTGATCCAGTAGGTGCTGAAAATGGAGTGCCAAGTGCTGAATGACCTGGGATTTCATCTTTCTGTTCCAACAACAAAAACATTTCTCAGGTTACTTTTGGTTGAATATGCCTAATATTTCTTTCAAATGGGAAATCACTGCACCATTACTAACATGTCCTTTTTTTATCAGGAGATTCCTTAGAGCGGCGCAAGCATCTCGTAAAGTAAGATTGGCCTTAGATCTTACTAATTCATTTAAGTTATGCATATATTTTAACTCAGCACTAAGTTCTGAAGTTTATTTGCAGACTCCTTCTGTCACTTTGGGATTCCTGGCCAATTATCTTGCGGAGTTGACCTTGGCCGAGTACGGATTCTTGAAATTTCTTCCTTCAGTGGTTGCAGCATCGGCTGTTTTCCTTGCTAGATGGACGCTTGACCAATCTGACCTCCCATGGGTATGTATGAAAGGCAGTTGGTGCATACAGCTGAACATGCTTAAAACTTGGTGTTGTCTCTTAACTTGGGGCTATTCTTGTGCAGAATCAAACTCTTGAGCACTACACCTCTTACAAGAGCTCTGATATTCAATTATGTGTCTGTGCTCTACGAGAAATGCAGCATAACACAAGTAATTGCCCTCTTAATGCCGTCCGCGAAAAGTATAGACATCAAAAGGTAAGCAACCACATGTTGCTGTTTGAATTCCTACCACACTGCTTTGCTTTGGTAGTGACAAGTAAAACTGAACTTCTGCTTAGTTGACTTCCTTTCTAACCTAACACTGTGCTTGTTCTGTTGTAGTTTGAGTGCGTAGCAAACCTGACTTCACCAGAGCTCCACCAGTCGCTCTTCAGCTGACACGCCAATGACACCAATTACTTGTTGATCAGCAACGTTAGCTGCAGTCGTAGCTGAGACTGCGTTAACATTATGTAGCATCCCTTCCCCTTGTCTGTTTTTGGTTGTATTTGTCTCGAGCTGTTGTTGTTTCCCGACTTTTTCGAGTCGTGCAGTAAGAAGACAGACGGCTCGTCGCTTTTGCTTGACATGAGGTTTACCCGATTGTAAACACCACTGTGTGTAGGCTTGGCTTGAGTTGATAACCGTAAGATGTCCAGCTTGTATAACAAACAACGGAATGCTGTTTGTTGTGACAAAATTCGTTTATTGTTAGCCTGGAAATGGAAATTAGTTTGTTGATTGTGCCTACTCTTTTACTCTATCTCAACATGGAATGCTCTCTGGAACTTTCTTTTGTATAACAAAGATGTAGCGTGAATCCAACAGAAAAGTAATCTGTAACTGATACAGTTAGTCAGTTAGTGATAGCATGCAGATTTGGCCATTTGGTTGGGAGCTTTTTGATTCTGGAGGTCCACAATCTGGTTAATGGCACCTGATGCTGGCGTATGCTATTCCTGGTGATCTGGTATGGCTGCTGATCGGGCAAGAGATGGACATTTTGCCTGACAACGGCTGAACGAATAAAAACGGCAAGCCGTGGCTTGGGGAGGAGACGGATATGCTTCGTCCTTCCTGGTTAAAACTGCTAGCCATTTTGGCGAGCCAAACACCAGTTAGCGGTAGCGTTAGGCTTTGTTTGGAATTTGAGTGTTGAAGAGTATTGAAGGAGATTGCAAGGGATTGAGGTAAATTTGCTCTACTCCAAACCCCTCTAATCCACTCCAATGTTCCATTTCCCAAACAAAGGCTTGGGATTTTGTTGCGTGTGACTCAGGACACCCCAACCCAGGTGGGCCGCTTTCCTTTCCAACCCAGGCAAGCCCAGTAGTCTCTATGTTTTGCTTCTGTTGAGCGAGCGAGCAAGCGACGCTCGCGGGCTGATGTGACAACAACCTGTGTGATGGCTGCTCATTGTGCTCTGCTTTCCGCAGCCATTTTGCTCCTCTTATTGGTCGCCGTCTTCTCTTCTCTTGTATTCTATTCTGCCGGCTGTGGCTGTGCTCGTACTGCTACACGTGTGTATGTGTGGTTCAGTCGTTTACACTTTTGAGTTTAGACCCCTTTGTGTGTGTCAATCTGTCTCTTGTGAAAGCAGAGCCCCAGCACAAAGACAAAAGCATACGCATACTGTGTGTACGTCATTTCATTAGGGGCGTAAAGACAGTGTTGGCCCCCGTGCATGACGTCCCGTTGTCGCACTACACCAGCTGAGCTCGATCGAGCTCGGAGGTCTCGTCGATTCCGTCGTTCCCGTAAAAGGAAGGAAAGAGCAAGAGAGCAACCCAACAAAACGGGCTCGGAGCTGGCTATTCACAATCACAGGTGACATGAGCCGTGACGTGACCCAAATGGCGAAAGGCCGGCCGGCCTTGTGCCCATCGCCCGCCCATTTGTTCAAGGATGCGGGTGCCCTCATCAACACACATGACATGAATGAGGCCAGGACCAGGACCACCTGGGCCGGGGCGCGGGCGAGGGAAGAGACCGGTCGCCGTCGCCTTGCCGGCCGGCAGGCGGCGGGCCCCCCTCCGGCCTTTCCCGATTGAATGAGCCACAGCGAGAGAGAGATGCCGCGCGCGGCATTGACAGACAGCGACCCGAGCAATGGCGGCGACGCGACGGAATGGGACAGGGAGGAGAAGAAGAGGAGATGAGGCGAGGCGGAACGAGAGGAGGTATCTATCTGGCTGGCATCTATCTGGCGGTGTCCGTTCCGTTCCACCACCACCACCACAGACTGAGGAGGTATGTAGCAGTCGCCAGCCATGCGATCGAGAGGCTGCCATGGCTGACCGCCCGGGGAGGGCAACGCCAACCCCGGGGAGGGATATTCCTCCCCGACACTTGATAGCGCCGGTCGTTTCAGGCGTGCGCGCGCGGGAGGGAGGCCGCCGGCAGCCGGCTGCGTGCTGCTACTCCGGCCGTGTCATCCTCGGCAGCACGTGCAGCGCCACCACGCGCTTCCCCGCCGGCGCCGCCACCTCCCACATGCGCGGCGGCGCCGCCGGTGCTCCTCCTCCCACCCAACGTGGCGGTGGCGGCTTCGGCTGCGTCACGTCCACGACGATCACCTTGGCGCTGCCCTCGGCCGCCACGCACACCCTGCCGCCGCCGGCCGCCACCTCCGCCGCGCCCTTGAGCCGCTCCGACTCCACCACCGTCCGCCACCGGTCGCCGCCCCAGTCGTACGCGATCAGCGCGCCGCGCTCCTCGTCCACCACGAAGATCGTCTCGGCTTCGCCGCCCGGGGCGGCGGCCGAGCCCTTCCACCCGGCGAGCATCCCCGGCGGCATGTCCTCCCACCGCCCGGCGCCGAGGTCGAACACGGCGCCCTCCTTGGCGCCCCGGCCGCGGAGGCTCACCATGCAGACCTTCCCGCCGGAGCAGACCGCCTCCGCCTCGTCGCGGCTGAACCGGCAGTCCCGCATCGGCGGCAGCGGCTCCCACGCCGCCGCCGGAGCGGATGCGGCGGGGTCCCAGAGCGCGCCGGAGCGGGCGTCGCTGGCGTCGTAGCCGGCGCCGACGCCGCCCGCCACGAAGACGCGCCCGCGGGCGCCGCCGGCGGCGCACCACCGGCGCGGCGCGAACGGGAACCGCGGGCCGAGCCGCCACCGCGGCGAGGAGGAGGAGCAAGGGTCGAAGACGACGGGGCGGGGCAGGGCCGGGGTGAGGGACGCGGTGGAGCCGGCGACGAGGACGAGGCGGCCCGCGGCGGCGACGGACTGGAGCGGGAGGCGGCGGGAGAGGAAGGACGGGTGCCAGAGCCGCGGCGGCGGCGACGGCATCGGCGGCGGCGGGAGGTCGTCCCACCGCCCCGCGACGGCGTCGTAGGCCGCGAACGAGACGTCTCCGCCGCCGGTGCCGCCGTCGTCGAGGACGGCGTAGAGCGCGAGGAACGGCGGGAACGAGGGGGAGTAGAGCAGGCGGCGCCAGGGGCGGCAGACGGCGTGGAGGAGCCGCGGCGGGAGCGGCGCGAGACAGAGCTGGGCGAGGTGGTCGGGAAGGCCCGGGAGCAGGGGCTGCTGCTGGTGGTGGTGGTGGTGTTGGTGGTGCCGGGGTCGGTGCGGCGGGGACGACGGCTCCGGCTCGGCGTCGGCGGTGTCGTCCATGGGGGCAGGGGCGGCGGCGGCGGTGCGGTGGCGCTTGTTGGGTTCGGCAGCGGCGGCGGGGGGCCAGCAGCAGGGTCGCTTGGCCGCGGCGGGTGCAGCCATGCGGGCGCGGGGGCGGGGGAGCAGTACTAGACTAGTAGGCTCCTGCCTTGCTTCCGCTCGCACGGCGGGAGATGGCCCGCCCGGCTGCTCGCTCTAGAGTATTATATGGGAGGCGGAGGCCGGAGGGCGACGTGGGGGTGGAGCAATTAATCCGGAAAGGTGCGGGCGCATGGCAGGGGAGGAGGGGCTAGCTGTAGGTGGAAGACGAGGCCTGCGGCGGAGGAGCCATGTGCGTGCAAGTGGTGTTGTTGGGCAGGCAGGCAGCTGCCGCCGCGTCGTCTGCTCTGCCTCTCCGACGCAATTCCTGAAACGCGGGAGAGGATGGGATGGGAAGGGGATGAGGACGAGGACGATGCCGCCCGCGGCCCGCCCGAGCACGGCTTTGAATTGCCTTTTTGGTTGGAGGAGGATTTAGTCCACGCGGGGGCATGCACATCGCACAGGCCCATGCTGTCGTGCGGCAAACTCGGCCACTGAAAAATACTCTACATTCAAGCGCACGGCATCGTGCGACGTACGTCCTCGGCCACACTTTTCGTGGTTGGAGGATGCAGCACACAGCTACACGATTTGCTGTCTAGCTAAAATTAAATGGATCTGTAAACTGATCACAGATCAGTTAAGTTTATTTGTGGTTGTGGTGGACGTACCATAAAAAATATTGTAGGATTTATTCGAAGATTTAACAAGCACTATTTTTTTCTGTAGTAGACAATGTCCTTGCCGACAGCGATACGTCCACAGTGATTTCATAGGGTGTGCGTAGGTTTATTCATATGGGTGAGTGTCCATGTGTTTGAATGTATGCGTCTGTACTATCTTTCACAAAAAAAGGTTCAACTAGATAATTAGATGGTTAGAAAAGTTTTATATGAATATTGATCGATTTAGTTGATGGATCTAAACATACTTGTTGTCATTTCTACTTGCTATATTCTTTGACCGTAATTTATATCAGCATGGTGTTTGACGCAGCAACTCGTTCTATATAATGTGAAGCTTACAAATTAAGGTCAACCTAACCTTGGCTGTCGTGGACAAGCGCCCCCGAATGAATTTCCTAATGAAAAATATTATTCACCCGTGTTGGTGACTCCATCGTGGAAGGGTGAACTATGACCAAAATTGTTGATATTGAACTTGTTACCTTGTTTAAACATGTCTTCTAGAACATTAATTAGAGGTTGTGGAGTCAAAATGTCAGAACAAGTGAACAACCGCCCTGTTCGTTTGGCCGGTGGCTGGCGCTGGTTTTTGCTAAGAGAAAAACACTGCTGGCTGGTTTGTGGCTGGTGGCTGGCGCTGGTTTTCGCTGAGAGAAAAACATTGTTGTCTCGCTGGAAACAATCCAAACGAACAGGGCGAACATATATAGCTGGCTAGCTGCTGATGAGCCACAGATGTGCTCATTATCCACCTATAACCTATATACGCACAACCGCATGATTGAGTACAAAAGGTGAAGCCCCATGATCAAATAATAGCGTGAAGATAAAGCCCCCCTACATATTGCAGATAGCAGCTTTGAACGGACACCCACTATGCAAACTACTTGCACCGAAAAGGCAACTCCATTTTCTCCCAAGTTTGGTCACACCAAATCGGGGCAGGCCAGGCCACGTCCATACAACTTGTGTCACGCCTCACGTACACGGGTTGTTAACTGAATAATGTCGTGTCATCATGAAGGATAAGAGACAGTGACGTCTTCCACTTTGTGATAACAACTTACATCAAAACAGCACGCCGGTTAGTTAACTTCATCACCATCATCCACTAGAAAGCATGCAGCTGCCGTGCTGCAAAACGAAGCTAGCGGAAAGCTCCACCTCCAAAAGACAAGCATGCATTACGACGACCTTTTCCCCATACCGAAACGAAAGCTATCCTCTTCCTTCCGTGCAATTTGATGATGCCACTTGCTTTATCAGCTAGCTGAAATCTCAACGCCCAAAAAGGACTTCACGAGATTCACAAATTTGTTTTGACACTAAAAGGTTATCACCCGTTCAAAACAGGGACATGCCTTTTTGCCCCAGGTAATAAGAAGGTTTAACCCCCATTTTTATTAAAAAAGTTATTCTTATCTTATTCCTTCCATCTTGAAAATTTCAATTCAAGTTTTATTCTAAATCAAACTATCTTAAGTGTGACCAATTTATAAAAGAATATCAATATATGCGAAACCAAATAGAGATATAGTAAACAAAATATGCTTCTTTATATCATAAATGCTGTTTTTTTTAAAAACATTTTGTCAAAATTAAAACTATATACTAAACGACATAATGCCCATATGTTCTCATATCTTCCAAAAAAATAATTTTTTCCACTGGCAACTACAATAGGGACAATCTATTCACACAAGTAGCTCAAATGTCGACGGAACTGCTGCTTTACAAGTTGGAATATTCACATGCCCCCCTTTTTCTCTCTTTCCACATCAGCTTTATGCAACATCAGGCAGCTTTGCCCAAAGCCGCCGAAAAATAATCAACGGACGGTTTATATATAATGCAACTCCATGTCACATCAGCCATTTCCAGCTTTATGCACCGGCATGGGCAGGACAAGGGCGACTTTTCTATGGACCAGCGCATGCAGCTAGGTACCCTACTGCTTTAGTCAGCCGCGCACGCACATGTAGGACAAGGTAGCTATCCTATTTCGCGGCAGCTTCGAAAAGGTGTCGTTCGTCGGCAGGCAGGCTGTTTGATCTGCTGATTGGTTAATGGCTGGCAAAACAAAAAGAAAAAGAAAACGCTGATTGGTTAATGGCATGCACGCCGACCCCCGATCGCTCGCCTGCGATCATGCATGGCCCCACTCCGAGTACGTATTCTTCCAACCGTGTGTCGGCACGTGGCCGGCGCAGAGGATCCCTCTCCCTGGGCCGCGACCACCGCTCGCTTCCTGCTTCTCCTAGCTCTCTGACAACCACGGCAGCAAAGCATGGCAATTGGCCGGCTTCATCAATCCGGATTCCGGCCGTGCCTCCTGTACTCGATCGATCATTCAGATCGATTCGGAGGAGCAACCAATCGCAACTTGCTGTTGCCGGCATAACAGTCCAGCGATCACCTTTTCGCTCGCATTGCATTTGCATTGGGTGTCAGTCACTGATTGGCAGGCACATGGGGTGTCCCATTCCCAAGGCGGCCGGAATAATGAATGAATGCCCCTGACCTTGCCTGCTCTTGCTTGCTTTTTGTTGTGCAGTGGATTTGGACATGAATGAAGGCTCCCCGGATGCAAAGCTTGCTGATTGGTTGCGTGGTTGTGGACTTCAACCAGGCTCACGACGTGCAAAAAGAGGCCGCACGCCTGGCTCGCGGGAAACGACCGTTTCCCATGAGCCAGGCTTGCTTCATGCAGGCACGCGTGCTTGGCCCAACGTACAGACTCACAAAAGCATATGGCGCATGCAGTTGAGCAATGAACCAATCAAAATCTTGTACAAGTCTGCATGTGTAGAGACGCGAACCAATCAATACATCCTGCACCTCGGGAGCCTGGCCGGCCAGAGCCTGTACCGGTGGTGCGAGCCAGGCTGCGGAGAACAGCCAACCAATCGGACCCTAAGGAACTCAGGACTGACTGAACCGGCAGCAGTTGGGAGTGTCTTCGATCAGCTCGCTCGCCTCGCCAGGTGATTATATTACCTGTTGGTTATGTGTCTCATATATATAGCCAGGCCAGCCATCAAGGGAAGAAAATATATGTGGCCGTCTTCAATATGATTACAGTATATCCCTTCTTTTGGTTAGGCCGGCCGTGACACCTATCCTAAGCCTAGCTGGAGTACAATTAGCATCATCAAGTGAGTAATATGATTCTTGGTGGCCTAGCTACTAGTATGTAAAAGGTCTCCATCAGATACTCCAATTGGAGGACGTTTTACTGAAGTATACAGGCCTTTCCCTTTTTTTCCCCTCTCCCGGGTGTCACACTTATTTTACAGTGTAGTAAAAGGATGTGCTACTACACTTCTTCTCGATCTGCACACCCAATAATGAAAAGTACCCAGTAGTATCCTGTTTCTGATACACGAACAAATATACAAATGCATCGGGCATTTTCTAGAGGCGTGCAGAAGGATCCATCCATCCAGGATCCAGATTTCGGGGACCATGAACAGTGACCACATATGGGGATCGGAGGGGCCGGCAGATACCCGAAACGAACGTCTAACCCCCGTACCCAAAACAGATAGATGGCAGAACATGCCAAACGATGCTTTTTCGCCAACTTGCCCCACATGTCAAGGAGAGTTTAGGTGCGCGACGTCAACAGCCAATCACAACAACGACACGTACACACACCAATTAAACTGCTAACCGTACGCGTATGTAGCATTAGGCCAGTCTCAGTAGGGTTTTATGCGAGTTTCATGTCATTAAATGTGCTGATGTGGCAGAGGAGAGAGAGTGAAGAGTTTCATGGGATGTGAGAGGAGTTTTATCACCATAAAACTCATCTGGCGCAGTTACCTAGTTTCTGATCTAGATAACCGTGTGATGAAATCCTGCACTGACCTTACAAAACTCCATATATCCTATATATATCCCGGCGATCCTTCTTCCTGTTGACCCGGCCTGGACCACAGGAAATAGTCTAATCAATCGATTAAGAACCACTGAATCAGCTAGGTTTATCCAGTATATATTTGATGCTACCGGTCAAGCTGAGACTTTTCGGATCATATTTCTGGCCTTCCCAGTAGCTTCTTGATCGAAGAACTTGGAATATACAGTACATACATGTATGCCGATCCATGCCAAGCAACTGTAGCAATTGGCCCATCCTCTTAACACTGCATCTATCGTGTGTGGACAGCTCAACTAAGGCCTCAACAAGCCAATTAATAATTAATATATAATTATATATGCATCCGCATTAGTTGTCACGAAAGCGATCTGCTATAGTACATGCCAGAGATCCCCAACCCCTAGCTCTGAATTTATTGCTAAAAGGCAATGCAAAGCCAAGACCATAATGATATTGAAGTACTCCACCAGCTGCCGGCCTGGCCATTTGTATATATATGATCTCTCTCCGCTACCGCTAGTCGGCCAATTAATATACTAGAGACTGATCAATGCGTGATCTATGCTCCAAGCATATAAAAATATACAGTATATGCAGCAAGACAAATCGAGTAGTCCGCTCGCCAACAAAGATGACCTTTTTGCTCCCCCTCACGCTGGCTGGCACCTGTCTATTTATTTATTAATTACTCTATATCTTATCATCATCATGTGTGCTGATGCGGCACGAATGCACGATCCAGTCAACAGTACCTACCCAAGCATACAACGAAGCGGAATTTTTAAGGGAGTACTATTTTTTTCTTTTTGAGAGAGAAGGGAGTAGTAATTGATTAATCAGAAATTGTGAAGGAGCGACCGCTTATTTTCTGAGCCCAGGCCCAAGCAAGCAAAGTAACCACTCTAATTGGGCCTCGCATTTACCGCTATAAATAAAGGCCCAACGAAGCCTGCATCTCCAAGACCCCCCTGCCTCTATTTCTCTCCAAATTATGATTCAGTTCTCGACGAAAAATTCTTCAAAAACGTGTCACAGAAGGAGGAAGTAGAGCCTCATCATACCACGGAATTTCAATCTCAGATAAATCCGGGAGTGGGAAAACGAAAAAAGAGAAATGTTCATGGGGGTGGTCGGTATTTCAAATACCGACCACCCCTATTCCCCGCGAACAGGAAAGACACCGACCGGCGGCGCCGGCGGACGGCGCTGCAGCGCTGCAGACTCGTCGGGAGAAGTCCGGAGCGCGCCTCCGCAACGGCAGATGGTGCGCTGAAAGGCAGGCCACCAGGAATGGCCGAGCAGGATTATCCGCGGCGCGGCAGTGCCGCAGTGGCCGTGACGCCATGGCCATGGCGGCGTGAGACGGACCACGGGCGCAGCGCGGAGCAGGCCAGGCCAAGCCAGGCGTGGTAGGCTGGCGCGGAGCACGAACGGAGGAGGTGATCAGTGGCGAGGACACGCGGCGCTGAGGTGAGAATGGGAGATGTATTGCCATGGCGCCGTGGCGGTGCCGCCGGTGCCTGCGGACGCGGCGACCGGCGTCGGAGTTCGTGGGCGATGGCGCAGTGCAGTGCCGATCATTTTCGTTCGTTCGTTGCTATGCTGACTTGCTGAGCTACTGATACGCATACGGCTTATTACCTCGGTGTACTTGAGGTGCTTTTATATGCTGTCTACAGTTCCACGCTTAGCAAGTCTGGGCACTGTCAGGGTACGACATGCAAGGAAAGTATTGAGGTGCAGATGCGCAGCCTGTTGCTTCCTTGCAGCCGATTTGGAATAGGTATGTAGTCGATCTAGTACATATATGTTCACTGATGTCTGATAATGAGGTACCAAAACTACCATAGCTCTGAAAATCGGTATAGTGAAAGCCATCCAAACGTACAAAAGGCTCCTTCCTATTGGAAAAGGCAGCAAGTGATTGAGGCCTATTATATATCTTCACCTGCAACGCACCAGAAGGGAAGGTGGCAATAAATATTTTGTTTTCTTTTCATTGTTGTAGGAACATGGAAACATGGACAGTGGCCGGAGACCGTCCTGACACTTCTTTTCTTTCTGAAGGTGAGATGGTGCTTGGAACCCCGCATTGGCTTCAAACCTATTATATATAATTTGAATCTAGTTAGACGATCTTGATTCCGTTCCTAGTAAAAGCAAGGAAGGAGACCTTTTCTATTACTAAATGCAATCATAAATAAGAAGTGAGAACCTTCCTTTCAGTAATAGCATGTTAGGCTACTAATCTTTAAAGGCAACCAAGAAGTTTCAGAATTTTCAGATATACTTGGGAGCTTCAAGAACTGACATGGACCGAATTGCCTTAGCTAATCCATTAAGCTTAATTGAGAAGTAATAAGAGAATGGACAAGAGATAACCATCTATCATTGCTCTGTACAAATCTTAACAATTTTATAACAGCAATTTTAGAATCTATGCTTGAATTTTTGTCGATTGGGTAGGAAAGAACGACATAGTGATGGCGCTTGATTTGGGTGTCTAAAATGACCACATAGGTGTATATTTTCAGGGTTATCTATCCAGCATATTACTTAGGACTTGTAATTAGGAAAACATTACCAACCATTTGACAACAAGCCCAGGTTCACTTTTTTTTTCTAGGCTTTGTATTGACTATTGACCACAACTCTGAATTGTGTGTCATAGGTGGAGAGGAGTAATATGAAAAGAATTGGCAGTGACTGGGACCAGAAGAAAGAATGGGCGAGCGCTCTCCCTCCCCCGCTCCCCCAACCTCCCCACCGCCGGAGCGCCGCTCCGACCTCCGGTGGCCACCATCCACACCACAAACCTCCACCAGCCCCGGCCCCACCGCACCCCCATGCTCCCCATCCACCCCAGCCTCAGCTCCACTTGACATCGTTGACTACTCCTTCTCCCCTAGCCCAGATCTCGCCGGTGGAGATCTCGGATGCGTCAGGGGGGAAGCAAGCGGCCAGAAGCTACAGGACAGCCTCAAGAAGACCTTAAAGGAGGCCCTGCTCTCCCCGGGCGGACCAAGCGCTTCGACCTCTGCGAAGACCCCCCAAGAAGGAAAGATTCTTCTCCGCCGGGCGGATGCAGCTGGAGCGGGCACCTCTGGTGAACGGGCGTCGACGAGCACCACCTCGGGCTCGCCGCGCACGCCTGTCAGAGGCCCAACGGGAGGCGCGACTGCACAAGCAAGGCCAAGGCTGCGTTCTCTGCTCGTCATCCCAAATGGGAATGCCTCCAGACCTCCCTTCCCGGCTACGGTCAGAGGTAATGTCCATGGCCGACTCTCGCAGCGGCCTGGCTCCCCAGCGCAGCGGCCTGGCGTGGCTGCTGGCTCGGCGTGGGTGGAGGTCGGGTCGGCGCCAGCGCCGAGCACGCCCACCACCGCGTCGAACTATACATGCCCGCCCCTCCTTCCCCAACCCACAACAACAACGCCGACCAGTTCATCAGCGCCTTGGTCCCCTTCGCTCCACCATCGAATCCCCCTCCCCCAGCCTTGCTGCCTTGTTCCACGAGCGCGCCGCGGGACGCTGCTTCAGATGCCTCGCCTCCGACCATCTGGCCCGCGATTGCCGTGACCCCCCTCAAATGCATCCTCTGCTTGAAGTCCGGCCACCGTGCGCGCCACTGCAAAACCCGCCGCCACCCAGCCCATCCACCACCGCCGCCGCCGTCGCCGCCGCCGCTAACGCCCTTTGAATACCCCACCCTGCCAACCAACGCAACGACAATGGCGGCCCCTCCGTCATCCACTGGCCGGCCGCGCCTGACCATTGCCTGTGCGCCATACACACGTGAGATGGTGGCCAGGGAAGACATCCTTGCCCACTTTGCTGTGATAGCCGTTGCAATCGGTGACGAGGTCCGTCCCACGTGCGGGCAGGTCACGCGGGCGTTCGGGGAGGCGCTAGAGCTTATGCCACACCGCATCAACGTCTCCATGTACCCGCCGGAGGGGTACATCGTCGAGTTCCCTATCGACGGATCGCGTGATGACGCGCTGGAGATCCGGGAGGGGCTCTGGGTTGGGGGCACACGCCTCTTGCCCCTTCCCTGGACGCCGTTGTCCCACGCAGAGGCGAGCCGGCCGGAGGACGACCTGCGCTACAAGTGCGCCTCTGCATCGAGGGCGTGCCGATGCACGCGCGCCAGTACAGCACTGTCGCCAACTTGCTGCCGCCGGGGACCATCCTCGAGCGCGTCGACAATTTCCAGCGCCGTCCTTTCGACACCGCGTGCTGCTGTATCTGGGTCTGGGCTCTGGACCTGGACGCATTCGCCATGGCAGGGGTGGTGCGGCTGGAGGCGCCGCCTGGCCGGCGTGAGACTTTCTGGCACTACGACCGCCACGGCCGTCTCCTGGAGCGCCGCTCGCGTCGCAGCTCGGTTAGCACGCTCATGTTCAATATACTGATTCATCTTGATGAGGTCATTGACTACAGCCCACCGGAGTCTACCGAGAGCAGCACATGGCCGCGCTCCTTCATCCGCGACTGGACCCTGGGGGTCCGCGACGATGCCACACCGCTGCCCCGCCGCGTCGCCCACCCAGCCACGGCGCCGTTCTTCCGCAAGCGTGACCGCTCGCCACCCGGTGGGGCGGGTAGCGGTAGCGAGGAGGATACTGCGTCATCGGGCCGCCGTCCGTACACCGGAGGGGGCGCGGAGCATGGCGGTGAAGCAACGGGCGTGACGGCACCATCACAGGGGCGCACCAAGGGACCACGAGGCTGGGAAGCGGCAGGGACGGGGCCCTCCTGTCCAGTGAAGCCGACAAGCCATCCGTCACCTCTGGCACCTCTACCAACTATGGTAATGCTGCCAAGGGGAGACCGAAAGGAGCCTGACAGCCGACAAGGATGACGCCGGTGAGCTGGGTGCGAAGCTGCGCGGTTTGAACATCGCAATAATGGAGGAGCCGTTGCCAGTCGAAGCTGCATGTGAGGGGGTGGGCCACGCACTGGGCTCCCCCTTCTGCGACCCCAAGAGCATATGGACTACATCGCCAGCTCTGAGTAAGGTAACTGGGCCGCCTGACCTCCTCAGTGGGCCGGTCGATGGCTGGGCCGAATGGGAAGCGGGCCATCAAGGCAAGGGGAAGATGGCAACGGGTGCACCGGCACCACATAACCTTTATGATGTTGTGCTTCATGAAAGGAATGCAGGTTGCAGTACTGAAAACTTGGATGCAGAGGCGGAGCACATGGCTCTCCCAGCAGGCCTCCTCTTCTTCCCGCCTGCGTCACCACCCCAGGAAGACATAGTTATCTATGTGTTTTATTTCCACAAATAAATGTGACGGGGTCGGTGGATGGTTAGTAGGAGGCGTGAAAGGGGGGTGTGGAGGCATGTATTTCATGTATGTGTCTCGCTTAGTTCATGGAGTCGCTGGAAGGTCACAGTAGGATTAAAATGCAGTTGCTGGGCTGATCATCAGGCCAATGTTGCTGTACCCTCGTTCTCAAATGAATGAAACCAATTGCATTATCCTAAATTGGAATGTTCGTGGACTCAATGGCAGTGGTAGAAAGCAAGTGGTGCGTGATCTGGTCCATGACCATCATGCACATGTGGTTTGCCTACAGGAGACTAAATTACAGCAGATTGATGATAGAGTAATCTCGGAAACTTTGGGTCACCAATTTGTGGGAGGATATGCTTTTCTACCAGCAAATGGCACATGTGGGGGTGTTCTGATAGCTTGCTCCACCACACAGTTCCTAATGCAGGACAACAATGTGGGATCCTTTACTGTCTCAGCAACAATCAGAAGTCGAGCAGATGGAAGCACTTGGAGCCTCACCGGAGTGTATGGGCCACAGGATGAGCCTGGAAAACAGATCTTCATGAGTGAAATGACAGCGATAAAAGCACACATGCTACCGGCATGGACAATAATGGGAGATTTTAATCTCATATATAGAGCAGCAGATAAAAGCAATAGTAGGCTAAATTTCAGATTGATCAATGGGTTCAAAAGAGTACTAGATGATTTGGAACTGAAAGAACTGCACCTACATGGCCGAAGATTTACCTGGTCTAGTGAGACTAGTGACCCAACCTTTACAAAGATTGACCATGTCTTCTCTACAAAGGAGTGGGAATTCAGATACCCAAGATGTTACTTACAGGCATTGTCCACGTCAATGTCTGACCACTGCCCATTGTTGCTCTCTCATCTGCCTGCTACCACCAAACGAAGCTCGTTCAGATTTGAATCTTACTGGCCAATGCTACCAGGGTTCCTAGACACTGTGAAAGCAAGTTGGGATAAGCCATGTGCATCACATGACAAGCTGAGACTGTTTCATAGTAAACTCAGCCGATTGACCAGAGCCCTGAGAGCATGGAGCAAGCAGCGAGTCCAACCACTTAAACTGCAAGCTGAGGTGGCGGCCGAAGTGGTATTGCTGCTGGACCAAGCTCAAGAACACATATCATTAACACCCACAGAACTCGATCTCCGTAAAAGGGCGAAGGCAAGGATCCTTGGCTTCACTTCCATACGCCGAATTAAGATCAGGCAACGTTCCAGGCTCACATGGATCAAACTAGTTGACGCCAACACAAGATTTTTCCAATTGCGAGCAAACGGCAGAAGGAGGAAAAATTTCATACCGTCACTTCTGAATGGTCACCAAGAGATCACTGATCATGCTCAGAAAGCCAAGCTATTAAGGGACCATTACACAGCACTACTTGGGACTGCCACAGCAAGGCATACTTGCCTAAATTGGGACCAATTGAATATTCAACAGCACAACCTACAGCTACTGGATGCACCTTTGACTGAAGAAGAAGTCAAGACAGCAATTCTCCATGCACCATCAGAGAAAGCTCCTGGACCTGATGGGTACACGGGGCTGTTTTACAAGAAGGCCTGGGAGATCATTCGGGGTGATCTAATGCAGGCCCTACATCAGCTATTCAATTTGCGTGCTCATACATGGAATCTGATGAACTCGGCCAATGTGGTGCTGTTACCAAAGAAAGAGACCTCCCAAACACCTGCTTATTTTCGCCCAATTAGCTTGATGCACAGTGTGGCAAATATTGTAACCAAGGTAATGGCAAATAGACTGGCCCCATACCTAAACAAGATTGTCTCGCCGAGTCAATCTGCGTTTATCAAGGGAAGATGCATACAGGACAATTTCCAGTATGTGCAAGGTGCGGTGAACCATTTCAAGAAATCAAAGACACCAATGCTGTTCTTAAAATTGGATGTGGCCAAGGCATTTGACAGTGTCAGATGTGAATACTTGCTTGATGTTTTACAGCGACAGGGCTTCGGCCAGAGGTGGAGAGATCTTCTATCAATTCTCTGGGCATCCAGCACGTCACGAATACTGCTCAATGGCATCCCAGGAAGACCAATCAAGCACCGTCGTGGCCTTCGTCAGGGTGACCCACTATCCCCTATGCTCTTCATCTTGGCCATGGATCCCTTGCAACGTCTACTGGACCGGGCAACACATAGTGGGATGCTAACCCCCATCGGCGGCGACCCAATTCGGATCAGAACAAGCCTGTATGCGGACGACGCTGCTTTATTCATCCGGCCAATAGTTGCTGATATTATAAATGTCAAAGCCATTCCCCAGATCTTTGGGGACGCAACGGGCTTGCACACAAACATCCAGAAATCAGAGTTATACCATATATGCTGCACCGATGTCGATGCTGTAGCAATTGAAACGGCCTTCCAGGGGAAGATCGGCCAATTCCCCTGCCAGTACCTCGGTCTGCCTCTGCACATTGGGAGGACGCGTCGAGCCGACGAACAAAAACTGGTGGACAAAATTGGAGTGCGATTACCAGGCTGGAAGGGCAGGCTACTCACCAAAGCGGGTCGACTTGTCATGGTAAATTCAGTGCTCTCATCCATCCCTGTGTACCACATGACAATATTTCCACTGTCCAAATGGGCCATCAAGAGAATTGATAGAATCCGAAGGAATTTCCTCTGGACCGGCAGTGGGGATGTAAGACGAGGACATTGCTCGGTTAATTGGCGTCGAGTTAACAGGCCAAAGAAATTGGGAGGGCTGGGGATCAAAGATATGGAACGTTTTGGTACAGCTCTTCGGCTCAGATGGCCATGGTTGTGGTGGGTTGCTCCGGACAAGCCATGGAACGGTATGCCTATCAAGCTCACCAACATTGAGACCTGCTTGTTCAGAACATGCACACAAGTGACAGTGGGCAATGGCGACAAAACAAAGTTCTGGAAGGATAGTTGGCTTAATGGCCAGGCGCCGATGGACATCGCACCAGACTGCTATAAACTGGCTTGGAGGAAGAATGTCTCAGTAAAAAAGGCACTCACAAACAGAAGATGGCTGCGAGGGCTCAGGCGTATCAACTGTGAAATTGCACTCCGTCAGTTCGTGCAGCTATGGGAGAAGATTCAGGACGTGGTTCTGCATGAGAACACTGAAGACACAATCATCTGGAGACCAACTACAGATGGTCAGTACTCCACAGCGTCGGCCTACGACGTCCAGTTCTTAGGGGCTCTCTCTGATGGCAAATGGGATCTAATTTGGCATGCGAAGGTGGAGAACAAATGCCGTTTCTTCATGTGGCTGATGCTGCAACAGAGGCTGCAGACAGCAGACCGCATAACCAAAAGAGGAGGTCAGGCTGACCCAATATGCAAGATGTGCCGATGCAGACAAGAGACAACCTTTCATATGGTGGCCACTTGCAGCTTCACCAAAGCCATCTGGCGCAAGATCGCACATTGGGCCGGATTTCAGCTGCCAAGTAACACCGGAGGAGTTCTGAATTTACGGCTGTGGTGGGAAAAACTAGTGCAGGCAGATCAGAGAAATCAAGCTAATCATTTACAGACTATCATATACACGCTGTGGAACCTATGGAAAGAACGGTGCATGCGGGTTTTCGACAACAAGAGCCTCACTTCAACGCAGCTACTGGTGCTCATCAAGCAGGATATAGCATGTTATCAACAGGCGCACATGGGACATAACACACGGGGGGGGGGGGGGGGGGGGGGGGGGGGCGCTCCAACTCCCGGTGCTGCCAACGAAGTTTTGTAAATTCCTCATTTGTAAACACTAACCAAACTCTTGTAAATATTCTTTCATTCTTCTATAAATGAAAAGGCAGAGCACCTGCTTTAGCTGTAGCACAAAGAAATTAGAAAACAAATTAAAAATATATTATTTACCAATTTCAGGGTATAGCTCACTTCCTCTGATTCATGGTTATAGGTTTGCAGTCACAATCATTTACATACTCAATTGTCCAACTGTCCTATGACTATTAGGGTATAATTAATCAGATAACTTATCCAATTATACAAAGTCATATGTAATTGTCATATGCTTGAACCAGAGGACGATCCCGGAAAAGATATAGATATCCATATAAAATGAGTGCTGAGTTAAACATACTGCCTAATATAAGAAGACACCACCTATTTTATTCAGATACAAATCCACCTTGCTCAACTTACTGGAATTTTATCACTCATCTTGAAGACATATAGAACAAAGGATCAACAAGATGGTTGCCTTATTGTAACACCCATCAGATTTGTCCTGCAAATGTCACCAAGGGAAAGGAAAACACTATGGCATACAAGCCATCACAGGAGAGGAGACATTACCTGTCATAATCGATCCGGTAAACTGCATCTACAAGGTAAACCATATGCAAAGGAGGAAGTAGAGCCGCATCGTCCCACGAAATTTCAAGCTCGGACGAATCCGGGAGTGGGAGAACAGAAAGATGAGAAATGTTCAATGGGGTGGTCGGCCTTTGAAACACTGATCACCTCCTGTTCTCCGCGAGCTGGACAGACGCCAACAGGCGGCGACGATAGCGCCACTGAACTCGAGCTCTTGCCTGCACATGTAGCTCCGAGCCCACGATCAGCCGGGAAAACACTTCTGTTCGATCCAAACCACCCAAAGGAAAGTTCTTGGTGAAATTGCAGAGACTGGGGCCACGAATCCACGGCTTCATGCAAAGTTTCAAGCTCAGATTCACTCGGCAGAGGAAGAAACCAAATATGCAAATGTGCAAGGGGTGGTCGGTATTTGAAATACCGTCCACCCCCTTGTCTCGATTGCGCTCCAAATTCACGATTCAATTACCCACGAAAAATTCTTTAAAAAATTGCTAGGGATGGAGGACGTAGAGCTTCATCTTCCCACAAAATTCCAAGCTCGGACGAATTCGGGAGTGGGAGAACGAAAAAAAGAAAAATGTTCAATGGGGTGGTCGGTATTTCAAATACCGACCACCCAATTTACGATTCAATTATCCATGAAAAATTCTAGAAAAAATTGCTGGAGAAGGAGGAAGTACAGCCGCATCATCCCACGAAATTTCAAGCTCGGATGAATTCAGGAGTGGGAGAACAAAAAAAGAGAAACTTTCAATGGAGTGGACGGTATTTGAAATACCGACCACCCCCTATTTCCCGCGAGCTGGACAGACACCGACCGGCGGCGACGGCGGACGGCGCTGCTGAGCTGCGGCCTCGTCGGGAGAAGTGCGGCGCAGCGGCGCGAGCCTTGGGAACGGCAGGTGATGCGCGGAGACGCAGGCCACCGGCGAACAGGATTGTCCGCGGCGCGGCAGTGGTCGTGACGCCATGTTCATGGCGCCGCGGCGTGAGACGGACGACGGGAGCAGGGCGGGAGCAAGCCAGGCGAGGTAGGCTGGCGCGGAGCACGCCTGGAGGTGATCGGTGGCGAGGATACGCGGCTCCGAGGTGAGAACGGGAGATGCGTTGGTGCGGCGCCGTGGCGATGCCGGCGGTGCCAGCGGACGCGGCGGCCGGCGTCGGAGTTCAATGTGCTGGTCATTTTCGTTCGTTCGTTGCTATGATGAGTTACTGATACGCATTGCTTGTGTAGCTACACGCACTGGTCTATAGTCCTGTATTGCTGGGTGGAAACGCAGAGGTATAGGCTAGCTAGCTTTGTTTGATTACTTTTCATCAAATTTTATTTGGTAAATGGGAGCATGTTCGTTAGGTTTCTTTTCACCAAAAGTTTGTTTTCACAACTTGGTGTGGAATTGTGTTGCTAGCTTACCGCAGCTGATCCGCGTCCTTTGCCAATGTTGAGGCCTTTTGTGCCCCCCAGAATTCATATTGCAGTGGTTCCCTTTCGCCGTTCAACGCGCAACACTTGTACAGTCCTGATGGGTATATACACCAGAACCTACCTACATCCAGAGTGCACTGCCCTAGTCAGAATTCTTTTTTGGCATGGTCTTTTGTTTCCTCGTCAGTCACAGATTTGGAGGCTCGAAGTCCGGAACCATGTTCGGTCAGATGTCCAGTCACAACTCAAAAATTCAAAAATGTCTGCCTGGGATCAAATAAGTAAAGAAAATTAACCGAGCATTTGGACATGCCCAGGCGCAAGCAATAAACATAAAAGGAACCATTACTATAACTCAACTCATTCAGCTCACATGAATACACAACTGTTTGTACATGGCATCAGCATCGCCAGCATTACAGCCCAGTTCGGGCGTTCCGGTGTCTTACTATTCCAAATGAAACTGTCGGCCACAAGTTACAAGCACAGAAGCCAAAAAAAAACAACAGGTCCACTCGCTGCTAGTCGAGTGGTTAGCTCCAACGCCAGAAGATAAAGTTGCACAAAGGTTATTAGTCCGGCAAGGCAGTCCCTCTTTCCAGGTTGTTCTTGATCTCAAGCGTGTATTTGCCAAAGGCCCGCTCAATCTTCTTGTTGAAGTGCTCATTCCGGTCGTTGATCGAGTCGATGTCCTTGTCTTCGTTGAACTTGCGCCTTCTGCTGAATGATTGCCGCTTCTCTTCACGGTCCTTGAGCTCCTTGACCATTTTGTCGATGTTTTCTTCTGGGACCTTTGACACCTGCGCAACGTGAAACCAGTCAATTTAAGGGCTCAGTTTCATTTCCACAGGGACCTTAAACAGAATGCATTGATGTAAAATGATGGCACTATGGCAGTACCTTGCCATACTGGAGACTTGAGGCATCCCGGTAGAATTCAGGATCAGCTTCCTTTGCTTTATTGTACGCCTCCATGTCAACCTCTATGTTCTTGGTCCGCTTTTTGTATGCATCATACAAGGTCTTTTGATTGAAAACTGCAAGCATAAGCACATCTCTCAGATGAAGGTAAAAAATTCGAGCATAGAAAGGCACATTCTGTGTCCACGGATTTATGATATGCTAAAACAAAAAAACAAATTTATGACAAATGTACAAAAGATTAATGAAAATGGTACTAAAACACCCGAAGAAGGCACTAAGATGACAACAGTTGTATAATATATGGCTTAAATAGAATATTGTGTAGCAAGTAAATGCTTACAGCAGAATGATACCAGAAAAATGATAGAAGGCATTTGTTAATCCTATATATCTGCCCTTGTGTTGCCAACAAACGTAGCTTACTTTTCTGGTTCAATGGGCATATGCAGGATGAAGCAAGGTAATCAGTGAACTTTGCCTAGTAAGTATAGTATAATTACATAATTATATGTTCCATGCAATTTAATTTCTCAGCTGCTCAAACTGTAAAAGAAACATCATTATAAGAATCCTCAAAAATGAAAGGAGCAACACAGTTACACCTAATCAGACAACACATACAAGCTAGATCCTAGTGCTGAAAAAGTAGCAATTCACCAGAGATTAAACAACACACAGGAGAGGAGAGCGGTAGTGCAATAAACAAGCAGTTAGATCATCAGCTTTTGCCAGTATATGCATTCTTCTGATAATTCAGTGTAAAAGTATATGTGTTCTCTATCTATGATGAATCAAACCACTGTGAATGATACAAGGAGTGAAAAGATGAGCTCACCATCCCACCCATAAGGTGCAGGCTCCTTCTCCCATTTCTTGTACTTCGCTTCCGCTGTCTCCTGCGTATCAAGCATGTAAGCCTTTGACATATCAAGGCCATTCGAGTCGAGCAACTTTCCAATCTTCTTCTTCCTGTCATCTAGCCACTTCTGCTTAGAAACGCCTCGACTCTCACCACGAGGCTCCATCCTCTTCTTCTCAGCAACCATCGCCTGCTGGTTCGCCTTCCTCGCTTCGTTCTAAAAGAGTATCAAACATCAAGGAAACGAGTCAATACACCGAACAGGAGAACAACAAGACGCGCCCTAGGTAAAGAACACTAGGAATTACCAAGTCACCATACCATTTTAAGGCGCAGATCAAACAGCTTCTTCTGCTTCTCGGTCATCTGCGGGTAACCATCGTCTGCAGCAGCGTCCTCCTGCTTCTCAGCATCGTTATCATCAGGCTGCTGCTCTGCAGCGTCAGATGTGCCAGCACCAACAGCAGGCGGTCCTGCCTCCGCACTCTCCAACCCTAACAACATGACAATCCAGAGATTAGAAACCAACAACCCTAAGACGACTCAAATTGACCTGCCAAAAACGTTCGCGGCGAACTGAATTTGCCCCGAAAAAAAACATTGAAATTCTAAACGGAAAGGGGTCGCTCGGCGCACCTGATTTGGCGTCGGCGATGCGCTTGAAGCAGTACTCGGAGCAGTCGTGGTATGGGTTGGATGCGTTGATGCAGTCCGGGTGGACGGTGCGCTGCTCGGGCGGGCGCTTCCACGAGTCCGGCAGCTCGTCGTCGAGGCGCTGCCTGGCCTCGGCGATCTTGCGGAGGCAGTAGTCGGAGCACTCGTGGTACGGGTTGGACGAGTTGATGCAGTCCGGCCGCGACTTCCCCTCCGCCGCCGGCCCCGCCACGGCGTCCTCCTTCCCCATCGGCGAGCCCGGGCCCGGGGATCGACGGAACCCTAGAGCTAGGTTTGGGTCGGGTCGATTCCGTCGAAGACCTGGCTCTCTCTCGGGTCGATTGGGGAGACGAGAGGGAGACGCGGCTGGGGAGAGGCCGTGTTGGGTTGGGCTTTGTTGCTCGTTTTGTTTGGGCTCCGCGAGTGACTCGGAGTGCGTGGGCCTTTCGCGTGCGGATCCGTCCACACTTTTTTCCCCGTCTCATCGAGCCGCTGCCTGGCCTCGGTGGCCCAAAGGCGCGTCCGGTGAGTAGCCCAACTCGGAACGGATAGCTATCGCGCGCGTGACGCGGCCGCGTCTGTCGCCCGAAGAAACTCGTCCACCGCGACAGGACCAGGGGAGTAGGCTTTTCGGCCCATTAATCAGTTTCGGTCCATTAACCAATTGCTAGACTGTTCGCATATTTTTTTCTCTGGCCCGTGGGTTTGTTTCCTTTTCATTTTCGGTCAGCCCATATTACCGCCGCTTTTATACCAGTTGCTAGGCAACCACGTTGTTTATTTTTTTTAGGCTGAGTTTGTCAGCTTTCCTTCATTCTTCATTTTCTTAGCAATTGGTTTATTATTCTATTTCTATTTATTGCCTTTTCTTAGGCATTCGTCTTTTCCTTCTATTTGTTTATTATTCTATTTCTATTTATCTATTTGTTTTAACTATTATTTATTATTTTTTCTTTTGTTTTGTTTTTAATGCCTTTGTGCACCCTGTGTATATTTTTGTTCGTGGTTCGTATGTATTTGTTCTAAATATTTAGTTATTTTAGACCAATTGTTAGTAAGAAAATTATTTGTTTATAATGTAAAAATTATTTGTTCGGATGTAGACTTATATGTTCTCAGTGTGCAATAATTTGTTCGCAATGTGAACCGATACGTTCTTCATGTGTAGTAGTTTGTTCTCAACGTGAATTCGTATGTTCTCTATGTGGAGCAATATGTTCGCAACGTGGACTCATTTGTTTCCTATGTGCAGTATTTTTGTTCGTGACGTGGATTTAAATGTTCTACATGTGCAGTAATTTGTTCGCAATATGGATTCTTATGTTCTCAATGTGCAGTAGTTTGTTCGCAATGTGGATTTTTCTGTTCTCCGTGTACAGTAATTTGTTCGCAACGTGGACTCATTTGTTCTCTATGCGCAGTAATTTGTTCGCAATGTGGACTTACATGTTCTCCATGTGCAGTAATTTGTTCGCAATGTGGATTGATTTGTTCTCCACATGTAGTAATTTGTTCGCAATGTGGATTGATTTGTTCTCCACATGTAATAATTTGTTCGCAACGTGGATTTTTTCTGTTCTCCATGTGTAACAATTTGTTCGTAACGTGGACTCATTTGTTCTCTATGTGTAGTATATGCATTTACATGCGCTATGTGGGAAAACAATCCTACCAATAGGCCCAACAGCAGCCCAGTAAATAAATCATCCGTGCGCCTGTTTCTTCGGGTGACAAGTGCGACCGCATCACGCGGGTGACGTGCAGACGCGCCCAGCCCACCTGGCCCGCTTGGTCTCTCCCTGGAAGAAGATGTGGCCACTGCCGATTAGACAGGCAAAGCTCACTCACGGTTGCGGTGTCCCTTAAACAAAAAAAAAACTCACAGTCGCGGCACCCTGTGGCAGTTGCACCTAAAAGAAAAGAGTACTCCGTACTTCTTTTTTGACACGACCTACTAGAAAGTACTGTAGGACATAAGCACGGAAAAAGTAGTACTTAAGGCGCCTTGATCATCGCTGCAGCTTAAAAGGTATTTATAAGTAGAAAGCAGCTAGCTAAGCTTTGGACTTGAAGAGCCTGCTTATTTCCCTCCGAGATTGTATGAACTAACTTATGGTACAGGAATAGTTAGTACCATATTGCACATAGCTACCATCAAGTTATCATTGCATAATACGTATGATTGAAAACAAACTGGGCCTAAGCTTAATGTTTGTTGACTTTGGATGGACGAGGCAGTCAGCTTCTCCATCAGCAGACCGCCCGCAGAAAACAACACGATGCAGCAGCACGGTCGCACGGAGACCGAAGAGCCATCTAGAAGGCGACGAAACGAAGGGAACGAAAACGGCGCGCGACTTGTCTTCCCTTCCGACCGTCTTCGCGCGCGCGTACGTGTGAAACCGTTTACGATGAAATACTCCGTAATAATAATAATAATAAGGGCAGTCACAACCCAAAACATTAGACATGATTTCCATAGCCTCCACATCATCAAGAAACTAGTAGTAGACACTACACTCCCAGTGCAAACACCACTCTTTCACATTTCAATTTAATGCTAGTTCTCTCACATCTTGTCTTGGATGGTGTGTAGACATCATGTCTCATGCAAGACCCAGTTTCCTTCTATTTCTTCATTTAATCACTTATCACATCATCTTTTATCCTACGTGGCACTTCATTTAATTATATGGACATCATCCTAGTCACTGGGTTGGGACTGCCCTAAATACGGAGTAAATAAATAATAGCCACGCAACGGTCCGCCACGCTGGCGGCCGGTCGTGCGCCATCGCAGCCACAGCAACAGCCAGCCACCGCCCCGTCCTTGCAATGATGCCAGCGTCTCCGCACCCGGCGTCATCCGGCGCGTCACCCACCCATCCGTCGCTGGTCAAAAACGAGAACGGGAGCCTGAAACCGACGGCTTCATTCAGCCCAACCCACCAACCAACCAACCAACCATTCGTCTCCTCTCACGGTCAAAAATATACCACAGAACTCAAGAGACCTTTTTCATTCTGATACTCGCGTCTTTTTCTGGAATTTTTTCATGATTTACCAGCGCTATATGTTAAGTGGTAAGCGGTGTTCCCGTCGACAACGAGGTGCCAATAGCGACTTCGGGAATCTTCAGATCTGCCGGGTGCTTAGTCATTCAAATGTGCTAATAGAGGTAGGGTTTACGTACGTGTATTCATAGAGGTGAGTGTACGTGCGTGTGTGAGCGTCTGCGTTGTACCGTGTAATTCTTAAAAAAATCCTTTCAGAATTCAGAATTACTCCAAGTTCCAGCACTTTCCTAGCTTGATGTGCTGACTTGTAGCTGTGCAGCGCCACAGGTTCTGGAAGAAAGAAACCTCCCTGGCTGGCTTCCTTCCAACCAGAAAGAGACAGAGCTTTCCCTTTCAACCGCAAAGAGGAGCAAATACTTGGCAAAGGGGGCGACCCCATGTCCCCATTATGAGCCGCCCCTTTGTTCATCGATGATGAAATGGAATGAAAAGGGGGGAATTAAATGGCCACAAAATCTTGGTTTACAAGCACCACCTGCTAACAAACATATTAGCCCCGGCGGCGATTAATGCACCTCCCTCCTTTTCCTCGAATAATAAAGGTGGAGAAAGGCGCCGATGAATGATGGGAGGCAAAGCCTGCTTGGTGGTCGGAGATATACTATCTTATAGCACAAGAAAATAAAACGAACAAATAGGAAGCTTCTATTTGTACAACCTTCTGCGAATACATTACACGGGGGCCTATATATGTGTGTGAGGGTGTAAATGACATAATGAAAAAATATATATGGAGAAGCCCCCTGCAAAGATTTCAACACAGCTGCAGCCACTCTACAAAACGGAGCCGACAGAAACACAGCCTCAAAGTCTATTGTAGATGGGATTTACTTATTTTTTGCCATCATCCGAAGAAGCCTTGTCTCCACAACCTATTCAGCACCAAAAGAGATACTGTCAACTCCCCACCAAAGGAGACCCTCACTGGTACGATCGGAACGCATAAATAAAAGATGAAGGCCATGTGATACTTATGTGTATCTTTTTCGATATCTTTCTGTATACAAATCCAACTACCTCAGTGGCTAGGTTTTCCTTTTTATATTAAAGATAAAAAACTGCAATATGAAACATGGCTGACTGACATGCCAGTTTTTCAAAGATTGACCAGAGGAAATTATTTGAGAGAGGGTAAAAGGCTAAGTTTTGCTAATAAGTCATATTCAACATAGGACCATTACGTTGCTGTTAAAAATGCAAGAAAATGGGTAGGTTCAACCAAAATTGATAGAACCTGCCAAAGGAACAGAACAGACAGTTGATCAACGAGAAACCAAAGAGATAGTACAGTGTTTTGCATGCAAAACCTCCAAACTAAATCTGCAGCCAGCATAAAGTTTTTTTGGGTAGCAAGATGTATTTGTTAAATAAATCAAATCTACCAAGTGACCCTTCGCATGACACAGCAATGTGCAGTGACAGACAATCCTAAATTGTGATAATAACACAATATCTCAAACCTCAAAGTATTTGAGAAAGAATTATAGACAAGCAATAAAAAAATGTTTATGTTTTATGCATGAAGAGGGCTATATCTTTCAGTACTCCATGTGTCAACATGATGTTAAACATTAATTAAAACAGGCTCTAAAGTGGCATGCATAAGGAAAAGATAGAACGTAAGCATGCATTACATATTTCTATTCTCTACCAGAGAAAATGGTGAATAATGGATAATAGAATCTTGACAGCTCTTCAAGGACACAGAAGCACAGAAGTTCTCCGCTTTTGTGACCAACATTAATTTAGCAATTGACTGAAAGATAACTGGCTATTCTTAAATGAGCGATGGACTCAGTCAAGAGAAACTTTGCTAACTGTAGTAAGCATATTACAATACAAATTTTTAACCGGAACAGGCTGTCAATGAATGGTCAGAAAGGGCCTAGCAAGTTGAAATTTAAAACCTCCTAACTTTGGCCTGATGCTCATCAGATTGAAGAACGCTTTCTCTTAAGTTTTCATGGATTGACCGATGATTGTTGAAAAAAATAGTGAATTAGTGACCGCAAATTACCTTCCTCATCTACCTATCGCCCTTTCTCTTACAGTGTTCACCACACTTGTGGTACGGATTGGATGCGTTGGCACAATCAGGATTGATTTCTCCTCTTTCCACTTCTTTAGAAACAGCCTTGCCTTTTTTCTTGTCTGAAATTAACAGATAAATTCAAAAGCATGAGTATAGCAGCCAGAGAGAGTCCACCGACCCTACAGTAATGCCCGGCTTACAGTTTCATGGGGACCAAAAGAACACACCTGACTTGGTCGCACCTGTCTGTGCTGTTTCACTCAAATGATCAAAGCAATACTGGGCACACATATGGAATGGATTGGACGCGTTAGGGCACCTCGGATCGACCTTCCAATTTGGAACCACTGTAACATCCTTCCCCCCTGCAACGACAACTGATAAGGTTATATCAACCCAAATTTAAAAATAACAGTAGGAAATCTTCACGTAACATCTTTACAAATGATGCAAGAAAACAGACATAATTCCTTTCTACAATGAAGTGGCAATACAGAAAATTAATAGTTCATAAATTATTGGATGAGAACAACTATAATTGTCAAACAGTTGGCAGGAGGACCAATATCACAATCCACCACAAAATTGCAATGCCATGAAGGCATGAACTAATCAATGCATGAATTCGATATCAATAGAGTAAGCACCATCAATAACCGATGCTCTACCTTTCTTTCGCGGGGACTGCATTTTGGTCCCCTTCTGCTGCTCCACCTGCTGCATCTTGGCAGCACAATGCTCACCACATTCATGGAACGGATTGCCGGCATTGGGACACTTTGGATCCACCTTCCTACTTCCAGCCGACCTCACGCTACCCTCTGATGCAGCCAACAACCAATAACACGGGAATTTATTAGTGCAATTGCCAATAAGCTGCTCTCCTCCAGCTGCCCAAGACGTCAGCTCGTAAGAGACAGGCTAACATGACAGGTGATGAAGCAACAACCTTCGGAGGACGACGACGAGCGTCGGGAGTGGCGAGAGAAGAGTGATAATGGCGACTTGGCGCCCTCCGACGAGCGGCTGGCCTCGGCCATCTTGGCGAGGCAATGGTCGGTGCAGACGTGGAACGGGTTGGCCGCGTTGGGGCACCGGGGATCCACCTTCTTGCCATCGCCATCGGAGCCTTCACGCACTGCAACGACACGCACAAATATGAGAATTTTCCTAAGGCGACGCATAAAGATGGAAATTTGCTTGGGGGAAAGCTGGTGCCACGAACGCCGGAGCTGCACGGAAGGATGAACTTACGAAAGACGTAGAGGGGGAGGCCGCCGGAGCCGCCGCCCTTGTCGCGGCGGCGCGGCCTGGGGTGCAGCTCGCCAGGGTCGCTGTGCGTGCTTCCCTCGTGTCCCCGCGGCGGCGGCGGGCGATTGGTAACGCCCCTGGGCACGGGGACGGGGCAGTACTCGGCGCAGCGGTGGAACGGGTTGGCGGCGTTGGGGCAGTCCGGGTTGACCGCCTGCCACTGCCTCTCGCTCCCGGCCTCCCTGTGCTTCGCCGGCGGCCGCGGAGGGCTCCTCCTCTCGGCGCGCACCTCCGCAGCCTCCTCCTCGATGATGTCGCCCGCCTCCTCCGAATCGTCGGCGGGCGTAATCTCCCATTCCGCCTCGTCGCGGTGCGCGGTCCCGTTCTGCGCGCCGTGGCCCGACGCCGCCGCCGGCGGCGGTGGCGGAGGAGGTGGCGACTTGGCCGCCGCTTGGGGCGCCGGGGCGGCGTAGTACTCCCCGTTGGGGGCGTCCAGGTTCACCGCCCGCTCTGCTCCAGCCTCCTCCTCCTCCGAGTCCGAGTCAACAGCGGCCGGAACAACCCGCTTCGCGGCGCCGGCGTCGCCATGCCTGGTCCCGTTCTGCGCCAGGCGCGGCGGAGGCGGGGACGGCTTGGTAGCGCCCCGGGGAGGCGGCGGGGACGGCTTGGTGGCGCCCCGGGGCGGCGGGACGGAGCAGTACTCGGCGCAGCGGTGGAAGGGGTTGGCGGCGTTGGGGCAGTCCGGGTTGACCCCCTGCGCCCGCACCCCTCTTCCGGCGTCCATCGCCGGCTGCGGCCGCGCCAGCAAACCACCCTTCCAGAGAGAAAAGAGAGAGAGGGTGCGTGTGTGTCTAGGTTGACTCGTAACCTCGCGAGAATCCGCAGAGACCTACCGAAGAAGGATGCCGCGCGACACACGGGGAGATGTGGAAGGACCGGCCGGGCGGTGGGTGGTGGAGGAATCGAAACGGGGAAGACGAGCCGAGACGAGAGGGTGCTGGTGCTGGGATAATTGAGGTGGGCGAGCGAGGAGGAAATGGAACGGAAACGGAAGGGAGAAGACGAGAAGAGAGAAGGGGAAGGGGTCCAAGTTCCAAGTCGTAGCTGGGCAGCGGTGATTGTGGCAGCCGGTCAAGATGGCAACGGGCACGAAATATCCACGTGCCCGCGGATAAGAAACCCGATGGATGCGGATGCGGATTTAAGTCTGTGCCCGCGGGCACGGGTGCGGGTGTAACTTCAAATCCAATGGATATTTCTTGATGGGCACGAAAAGATGATATCCGCGTCCGCAAGCCCGCCAAACCCGCTCCAATAGCTGACAAGTGGACCATATAGTTCCCTATTATGTATATAAACTCGACCTAGGGTTTCAACTCCATCAGCCACCACATCCCTTTTCCCTCTCCCGGCCGCCACCCCCACCTCCTCCAAAATCCCCCCTCTCTCCCGTTCTCCTGGCGCCCCTTCCCCACCTTCTCACGGGCCAGCGACCCAGCCGGCGGCCCGCGCCGCCGTGACCCCGCCGCCCTACGCAGCTACGCCCCACGACACGCGCCCCCGCGAGCGACGCGCGCCACGAGAGGCGCGGCAGGGAGTCCGCGACGCAGGGGGCAGGCGCCCAGGTCGCCGCTGCCGGGGCCGTGGTAGCCGCACCCGGCAGCCCTGTCCCCCGCCGCCAGGGAGGCAAGGAGCGTGCTTCTGGATCGATGGACTTAGGAGCTCGAATTAGTGAATTGAATTGTAAGCAACTGCTAGCTTCAATTCTTGCGCCAATAAATAGTTGGAGAGAGAGACATCTGTGCTTGCGTGAGTGGGAGAGCAGAGACAGTGGTGCTAGTCTAATTGCTCTCCTCCCTGATTGGCCGGAAAGAACAAGAAGAAGAGGACCTGCTGGTTTGCTTGTTCTTGTTTATTGTCTTGCGGGCATACGGGCGTGCCCGCGGGTACGTGGTATCCGCGGATGGCGGGTGCGGGCGTGGTTTTCTGCCCGTGACGGATGCCGGGCGCGGACACGGGCGTGGGATCTTACTCGCGGGCGTGGATATACAAAGCTAGTATCCGCGCGGATTTTGCCCGTTGCCATCTTGAGCAGCCGGAGGAGGAGGGAGAGGAAGAGGAGGAGGGGTCGGTCCAATCTGATGGGTGGATGGATGCGTCGTCCATCTCCAAATTCCAGACCCCTCTTCCCTTTTCGACTTTTCGCCGTGTCTCTTTGCGTTTGTACCGATACAGCCACTGTACAGTACGCATTGACTATAGACATGCAACTGCAAACATACGAAAAAAGTTTTTTTTCTGGTCTTGATCCAGGAATTTGGACTTCAGAGCTTCCAGCTTAACGACTTCAAAAACAGGGTCCAGGAAACTTCTAAATTATAAAATATAATAGGTGTTTCAACCATAAGGTCTCAGGGAGAGCTTGAGACCTCCACTGAGATGGTGATTCTCACCATCATCTAGAATGAGAGGGTGCGAAAGTGTGGAGTCGCGCGCCGTAGTGGGAGAGATTGAGAATAGAAAGAAAAAGAAAAACACCAGCTGAAAGCGAAACGTGGAGAATATATAACATGTCAGGCAGGTTCCAAGGTCAGGTCGTTGACGCTCCCATTCACGTGGCAACGAATGCCTGGGCACGAGTGTCAATTTGTGCTTGTGCCTTGTTTGCGCGTACACATGTCTTGGCTGACACCACATGTACACGGCGGGGAAATACAGTAATAATGTAGTAATCCCTTTTCACCGCGACGGCGACGTGCATGTGGCTGGAAACTTCTGTACGTAGTAGTTAGTAAAAATGCTGTTTCAAGGGGAATCAATTGGTGGTGGCTAACCCGCCCTCTGCCAAACCCCTGCAGAACAAAAAAAGAACGACGCCGCGCGGAGGTCCACTTCCACCCGCGCCGCCGCCTCCACCTTACCCGCGGCAAACCCACCCTGCCCGTCCTTGACGACCTCAGCCTCAGCCGCCGCCGGCAGACCTCCGCTGCCGCGACGGCCTTGCTCAGGACATCCCGTCCGCCCGTAGCCGTCAGCTTGCCATCTGCGTCGACCTCGCCGCCCGCGAAAACCTCCAACTTCACATCGCACGCCGGCGGCTTACCACAGCGACGACCACGTCCGCCCGCAGCGACCAGTGCTAAAGAGTGCCTTCAGCAAGCGTGCGCAGGTACCCACCAGTTTTTAACCGGTGCTAAAAAGTGCCTTTAGCAACCAGTGCAGATATAGCATTCTTCAGTAGTGATCGTTGGCAACATATCAATACTGTCGGACGGGTTTGATACGTGATAAGTGATAACTTCATGCACCTGATCTTACGTGATTAATAACAATATTTCGAACGATTTGCAATTCCTTAATTGCATGATTATTCCTTGCCCATGCGCGTGTGCTGCTTGGAGGAGACAGATCGAGAGAGGATGCATGACCAGCAGGGCAAATACCGTTTATTGCTTCTTAACTAGTCATGCCATGCAAATTGATAGCTAACGCCAGTCTCAGTGGGGATTTCATAGCAATGTTTCCTAGATTGCCAGGTCAGATTTTCTGAGAGATGAAACTATCGTGAAACTGTCAGTCTCAGTGCACAGCTTCATTGCACAGGATTTAGTATTTAACATGTGCATTGTGTGGTGATCAAATGTACCATGAGAACTCTATAGCATTTTTTGCAATTGTTTTTAAACTTTGTATTAGTCTAGTAGAACATGATAAATAAACATTAATGTATCCAAAAATATGTTTTGTTGAACTTCAATACCCACACGATCTTAAATGAGCACATATATGAAAAATATTACATATAGTAGATTTGATCTATCCCGTCCATTTGACCTATCCCGTCCCTTTTGTCGATACCTTGCAAAATAACCTGTCCTCCACGTTGTATCATTCAGAATGAGCTCACTAGCTTTGATCAAATCATGATAAATGGTGTGGTTTGTCTCTACGAAAAATTGATTAGACTCAATGGTTTGTCACTAATCTACAAGTACCAAGCAATGATAAATTGAATCAGATATGCGAGATCAATAGCTATGGTCACAGTCTCAAAGAATCAAATCACAACTACATCTCACAAGAAATTCAGAAGAGAGGCACAACATATTTACCATGGATTTGTGCATTGGGTTCCATGTGGGGAAGAATTTGGGGGAGGCGCCGGAGAACCTGCATATCCAGGCCAAAGTGGGGGAGGTGCCGCCGGAGAAGCCGCGGCCGGTGGAGGAGCTGCAAACGCGGGACTACCTGAAACCGCCGGAGGAGAAGTGTCGCCACCGCCGCCACCTGTTGTCGTGCCGGCGCCGCGGGCCTTCACCAAGCCACCACCGCGGCCCTTCTCGGTGCCACCTCCACGGCCCTTCTCGGTGCCGCCGCCGCCGCTGCGTGGTGCCGGGCCGCCGCCGCGTGGTGCTGGGCCGCCGCCGGGCATCTCCCCCTTGCGGGACATCTTGCCCCTGCCTAGATCGAACGGGATGCAGCCGCGGCGGATCTGGGAGGGCAGGGGTCGCGGCGGCTTGGCAGGGCAGGGGCCGCGGCGGCTTGACGAACTGAAGGGGCGGCGACGGCTGTGGGAGGAGAGGAAGAGGAAGGGCAGGGGCGGCGGCGGATTTGGCGCGAGCTGGATGGATTCGCGCGCGAGCGAGCGCGGGAGGTCGGAGCGCGGGAGGTCGGAGCGCGGGAGCAGGGGATCCGTCGTGAAACTCCATGCTCTCTGCGGTTTCATCGGCGTTTCTTCGGCTTGGAAACGGCGCCCGACTCGTTTCGTGGGGAAGAAACGGTTTCCATCTCTCTCCTATTAATTTGCTTGCCATGTCAGCATCTTTGCTGAGGTGTCCATCTAATTAATGCCATGAAATCCCTACTGAGACTGGCCTAATAGATCTGATTCTACTTGTATGTGTGTATATATACTGATGGGCAGTGAGTCCCTCCTCACCACTCCTGTCCAGCCCAATATACACTTCAGTCCATAAGGCTAAGATCTAATAGGATGGACAACGGTGGGAAGACCATGTTCTTTGTTACATTGCTCATTGGATCCCTAGCGTTGCCTACACAGTGTAAGTATGCGTGGCGAACCTATAATCTTATTATTAAGCTTATATATGTTTTGTGCTATTTACGGAAACAAAAAAAATTAACAGGTCATCATGTCGCCAATGTTATCAACTCTGCATCATCAAATGAGAAAAAGGTCACCTTGGTTTTCTGCGTAGAGATAAGCTGCAATTACTTCGACCGCGAACATCGAATATGCTACTGCTGCCCGGACATGAGTCGCAAAGAATATTGCCATGCGACGCTGGATGAGTGCAGGAAAAACTGCGCCTCTTGCAACCCCACATGTTTGACATAGCTATCTGTCTCTTTTTTGTGACGGAAGGCACACCAGTAGATAAAACAATGAATACAATATGCTAGGAAGGTGTGTGATTCAATAATCATGAGTTTGAGTCGAATAATAATGCGGTGATGCATATAGCTGTATGATGAGATTTCGACACATGGTGCGGTTGAATAATACATAATACAATAATTGGGACGTAAATTCATATATATATATATATAGCCCATTTATCCTTTGTCTGCTATTAAGGCATTGGTACCGGCAACAATCTACATCTCTATCTTTACCTCTACCTAATTACAAAGCAAGGATTGATTCAGCGGTACGTCATAATTTTACATAAAACCTCTTAATATTTTGTATTTTTTCATCACCGAACTGGACTCCCTCTCGGCACCACGTGCAGGTATCGGCAAAAATAGACCTCTGATCGTCGTACGGTTTGTATCTCGTTCCTTCCTGTGCGTTGTCTTTGTTCTTGCCCTCCAACGTACCGATGCCCAGGTGCCCACTCCGCACGACTGCACCGGCACGGCAACAGTCAGAAGCCTTCACAGCTGGAGCCTTGTTCTTGGTCACCGCACGGCATGCTAGACTAGGTGGTCCGACAGCCGTAGCCGCCCACCAGGTCTGATGCGGCTTGCTCTGGTTGTTTCTTTGTGCTACTAGCTATAGTGTGTCTATCTAATGATTCGCTTGCTTGGTGGTGTGTTTGCTCTTGCTGATGCTGCTCGTTGGTCAATGCCGCTACTACATGCACTTTAGTGTACGCTGCTCGATTAAATGTCGATTCAAGCTTGTGCACGACTTTACGTTTTGCTTTGGCTTTGGGCTGACTGTGCCACCTGCAATTAAGGTGGTGACAACATATAGTTTGAAGCAGGCTGATTCAAAAAGTTAGAGGGCCAAGGTTCGTAACCCATTCGACCATGAGGAACTCTCGGATCCATCCTTGTGGCTTCCGCTCCTCTCGCCGCCACGTCACATGGTCCATCTCCTCCTAGCATCAGCGCATGTAATCTTACAAAGTGTAAGTATGCGTGGCCAACCTATAATCTTATTATTAAGCTTATATATGTTTTGAGCTATTTACGGAAACAAAAAAAACAACAGGTCATCATGTCGCCAATGTTATCAACGCTACATCATCAAATGAGAAAAAGGTCACTGTCGACGAATTATGTCGAGCACGTCTAACTGGGGATACCCTAGGGAGTAGATTTGTGTGGGTCTCGCCGAGTTCTAGGAACGAAAGTACACGAACAACACAATTTGGACAGGTTCGGGCCGCGAATAGCGTAATACCCTACGTCCTGTGTGCTTGAATGTATTGCACGTGTGGTGTTACTTCGTTTTGAGGGGGGTCCCTGCCTCGCCTTATATAGTCTGGGAGGCAGGGTTACAAGTCGGTTTGTACAATCCTAATCGTATACAACATGGATAACTACAACATGATGCTTTGGGAGTTTCCTATCAGTACACGACTAGTTATTCCAATCTGCTACGCCGTCTTGCACCATAGCCGACTAGTTTGAAGTAGTCGGATCAAACTCCTCTCTGCCGAGTAGATTAATCCTCTGGATAAGTGGCCCTAGGGATCCTGGTCCCACAAGCCCCCGAGCATCTTGTGAATGCGAGAGAAATCCAAAGCCATAATCCGCTCCAACATGTCTGGATCGAAGCAAAATTCTGTCTCGAAGAGGGGCGGGAAGAAGAAGTCATTGGTTCCAGAATCATCAGCGAAGCCTGCCTTCGCGGATCCGCCATCCCCAGTTGTTGCTTGGAAGAAGTGTACAGCGAACACCGACGACCTCACTGAATTGGTGGAGCAAGGTTTGCTTCTAGATTCTGTAGCTCTTGAGTGGAAGTCTTGCTACAGACAACCTTTCCCTACTGAAAACAATCAAGAAATTCCTTTGTTTATCTCCTTTTGTGAGCGAGGGGTTGGATTACCCATCTCTTCTTTCTTCAAGGAATTCCTTGCATTCTATAGCTTGCAATTACATCATCTCAACCCAAATGGGGTGCTCAACATTTCTGTCTTTGTCCATGCATGTGAAGCGTTCTTGGGTATCAAACCCAGTCTTGCCTTGTTCCGCACTTTGTACCACATCAAACCACAGCCAAATAATATTCGACCAGAGGTAGTTGGTGGTGCGGGAATTCAGTTCCGCCAGAACATGAAGGCCAAGTGGTTTGAAATGCCTATCATGGATTCATGCGGCGACTGGAAGAGCAAATGGTTTACTATCGGTGAGTATATCCAAATATCTTGTTTATTTGAATAACTATGCCATTTTGTTGATATCATGGTGAACCACATGTTTGTGTATTGAAAAACAGCAGGGAACCACTCATTGAGTTGTCCACCAAAGGATGGGTGGTTTCCCCGAGACCAGTCGAACTGGAACTCACGTCCGACTGCGGAAGAGGCCAGGGATGTACCCGCTCTGTTGAAGCGGGTACAAGAGCTGAAAAATCAAGGACTCACTGGAGTAGGGATCGCCTTCAGCTTCATGAAGCGAAGGATTCAACCACTCTAGGAACGTCATCACATGGGTTATGATTATGAGGGTGACTCCGATCAGACCCGTACTGCACCAGAAGCTATTTCGGATGAAGCGGTGCTGCATCGGTTGGGGCAGATGTTTACTGATGTAAACGAGAAGCTAGTCATCATCAACGAGTTGTCTAAGGACAACCCTCCACCGGAAGTAAGTACTTGTATCTTGGAATATATTGATATCTAGGAGCATATGACAATAACTTGAATTGTCTTGTTGTGAATAGGCGACAGCCTCCGAGCCCACAGAACTTTTTACCCGTAGTGAATGGGAAGAGCTGGAAAGGAGTTCCTCGGAGAGGACCATGACACACAAGGGCCAAGAGGCCGTTGATGAAGATGAAATTGTTGAGGACTCCGAGACTAGTGCACCGTCCCAAGTACTAACTGCAAGTAAGTGTCTTGATCACTCACAAACAGATGAATGTGAATGTGAAATTTAACAATAATTGTTTGTTGTATGTAGCAGCACCAGATGTACCAGCAGCGGCCAGGAAGAAAAGATCCAACAGAAACCAGTCCAGGGGAGATGACACTGTGCCATGTGAGGACCCAAGCAAGCGCATCAAGTTATCTCACAGGATTACTGCGGTACAAGGTTCATCCTCCTCGAGTGCTTTGGCAAGCACAGCATCTGGGAGTACAACAAGCTCGAAGCGGACCAAGCCCATCTTCAAGCTGCAATTTCAGCCACTGAAAGCTCCAGAACCACCCAAAGAGTAAGTGAAACTACTCAATATAGTGCTGATATGCTTGAAAATCTTGATTCTTATGCAAAGCTTATTATTTGATAGGGTACCAGAGCAGCCCGTGGAGAAAGTAGTGCTACGAATTGAAGGTGGGCAACAAGCTGACAAGATTGATGAATCTGCTGCGCGTCAAATTGTACAAGCTGAGGTGCCAGAACAGGGTGATGCAGCTGAAGCATCGAAAGAAGTTATAGATCTAGAGCAACAAGGCCTTCCTGGTGTAGTTGTTGAAGGTCAAACGGTGGAGAGTCCGTTGGGAGGTGCTGAAGAAATCATCACAGCAACTCAAGAACTACCAGGGGGTCCGCTGCCAGGGGAGACAACTCTTGATATTGCCTCAACCAGTAATCAGGTACTTACTGCTGTATATACCCAAATGACTTGTATTGAATGACGCAAGAGTGGTTAACTTGTTGATTCCTGTAGGTTGAAGGCCACCATAGAGCAGAACAACCCGAGGATGTTGGTCGAGTGAGAGCAACAGCCAATGTTGTGGAAAATCTTGAAAATGTAAGTTACTTTGTCTGTGTGGTAGATGTATGTGATCATTGCAAACCACTAATAGTTCTCCATTACTGCAGATTGAAGTGAGAGGATCTGCTGATACTAATGAAGCTGAAGAACTGCGCGAGCATCTGCGTCTCGCTCTAGTGAGTATTGTACTCGTTGTGTGATATTCAAGAAATAGTAGTCTGTTGTGCTTATTGAGATGTTCATGCAGATGCTTGTTGACGTGGTGGAGAAGCCTGGTGACGCCAAGTTATCAGACCGCATTCGTGAGTTGGAGAAAGACTTCGTCGATGCTCGTGAACAACTCGAGCAAGAACGGAAACAATACAATGAAGATGTCCAGGCTCTCCAAAGGCAAAGAGATAGCCTTGATGATGTGAAAGGTAGATTGGAGATCCGCGTGACCACTTTGGTCAAGGAGAACGCTGGTAAGTTACTCAAAAACTTGATCATGAAACTCGTTAGTTTAAAACAAGTAATATACTGAATAATATGCATTTGCAGAATTGAAGAAGAAAATCAATGAAGAAAAAGGTAAAACCACTAGTTGGTATAACCTGACCCAGCGCCAGGTTGATGAAGTCAAGAAGCTCAAGGCGTCGATCGAGAAGAAGGACGCTGAATTCGCTAAAGAACACCGGATCCACACTGACATGGAAAAGGAAATGACAGGAGCATTGAAGACGGCTCAGCTTAAACAAGAAGAAGTCAACAACCTACTGGCTGAGAAGAAAGAGATTGAAGAAGCCGTGGAACCAATCATGGAATTGCTGATCCCTAAAGGTGCGGAGTCGGGTAACCATTCTCTTGTCGAGCGTCTTCGCCAAGTGCCAGAGTTGGTGGGGGAATTCTGCAAGGCCACTTTGAAGGACTGCACCAATAGGATCCTGGCACTTTTCAAGGCTCACAACCCAACTGCCAAGCTTGATGTGAAGTATATGCCGGTTGGGTTGACTGATCAACAGTATGAAGCACTTGTAGCGGAGACAGAGCCATTAGCTGAAGAAGTAGTTAATTCTCTGCAGTAGAAAAACAATGCGACCAAGTCTTGTAATAAGTGAAAATACTTTTGCTCTTTGATTCTTGTGTGAGAACAGTTGATGAAATTTTGATATTGTGAGACAAAAGTATTGATATGAAAAGTAGTCGCTTGATAAATATTGACTTTGTGTGCTAATTTGAACTTAGCTTATGAATATGAAACCAACATGATGGTTTTGATAGAATCATGCAAAAGTACATAATGTGCCTAGACCCAGGGTCAAAAGTCTGTTAAAGATTATTGCTTAAACAGATATATTGATTGGTTGCTGATGCAGAGCCGTAAAAAAGTAGTATGTACTTATATACTGCATGAATATATGGATGTAATGTATGAAAGGTGAATCTGATGATTTCCTATTAAGCGCGGTACGGAAACCGGATGCAGTCGGCACGAAGCTCAGAGCCGGATTTCAGTAGAAACAAAAGATTTGATACTAACAGCAACTACCATGTGTAGTCAGGTGTAGTTTAACCAGGACTTCTAAGGCTTGATGCCTGCTTTTGTGAAAAAAGTAGTCGTGACATCTTTTGAGTTGTTGTGAACACAACTGTCCCTGATATTTGAATGAAATAAAATGAAATTTGAACACAGGGTTATGCGCGAGTAAAAATATAACTTTATTGATGTCTTGAAGATCAAAAAAGTTCATGAAATAATTCTATAATCCACTGTTATGGATAGAATTTTCGTAGATGCTCAATGTTCCAAACATTTGGTAAATCTTCGCCTTCTTGAGTTTGTAGGCGATATGTTCCAACCCCAAGGACTTGTTTTACAATGAATGGACCTTCCCAGCGAGACATGAGCTTATGCAAGCCATCTGTCTTCTGTATTCGCCGTAATACCAAGTCTCCTATGACGAAGGAACGAGGCTGGACAGAGCGTTGATGATAACGCCGCAAGCGCTCGAGGTAACGAGTGTTTTGAATAAGAGCCGCTACCCGAGCTTCTTCGATGCCATCGACATCATGAAAACGTTCCTGTTGAGCGACTTGTTCGTCATAATTCTCCAGGCGTGGTGCCTGCCAAAGAAGATCAACAGGTAGGACTGCTTCGGATCCGTAGACTAGAAAATAAGGGGTTTGTCCTATTGCACGACTTGGCTGCGTGCGTAGTCCCCAAAGTACTGACGGTAACTCTTGAGCCCATTTTCCACCATATTTCTTGAGTGGTTCGTAAAGTCTAGGCTTCAAACCCTGCAGTAGCAAGCCATTGGCCTTCTCGACTTGACTATTAGCCTTTGGATGAGCAACTGAAGCGTAATGAGTCTCAATCGAGTACTTTTCACAATATTCTTGAAATGCTTCACTTGTAAAAACAGAGCCTAAGTCTGTAATGATCTCGTGAGGTATACCAAATCGATGGATAATCCCGTTGAAGAATTTGATGAGATTGTCAGCCCTTGGATTGACTAACGGTTGTGCTTCAATCCACTTGGTGAATTTGTCGATGGCAACAATGAGTCACTCGAAACCACCAGGGGCTTTGGTTAGAGGACAAACCAAGTCCAGGCCCCAACAGGCAAAAGGCCAAGATAATGGAATCATGCGGAGTTCATGTGCTGGGACATGGGCTTGACGAGCAAAAAACTGACAGCCCTGACATCTCTTGACGATATCTTCAACATCTTTCTTCACCGTTGGCCAGAAAAAACCTAGCTCTGTAGGCCTTCCCGACTAGTGTGCGTGAAGCAGCATGGTTGCCGCAAGTACCACTGTGAATTTCCGCAAGCAGGGCTTTACCTTGATCAGCTGGTATACACTTCATCAACACGTTGACAGATGCGCCCCGCCGATAGAGTGTATTGTTGACTACTACATAGTTTGCCGCCCTGCGCCTGATGCGAACTTGTTCGCTTTCTAGCTTTGGCAGTTTGTGATCTCACAAGTACTCGATGAATGGAGTCATCCAGTCAGTATCGATAATCATGACCTGGAGGTCAGGCCTTGGTGGTTCTGAAACAGAGTCTGCTTGGACTGGTTCTTTGATAGATGGATGATGTAACTCGTGAACAAAAATTTCTGCTAGAACATCTGATCTTTGCGGTCCCATCTTGGAGAGGGCGTCAGCAGCAACATTGTAATCACGAACGACATGATGAAATTCTAGTCCAAAGAAGTGGCGTTCAAGCTTGCGAACCTCCTTGACATATGCATCCATTGTTTCCTTCGTGGCGTCCCAATCCTTGTTGACTTGGTTGATAGCAACTGCTGAATCTCCATACACACAGAGTCGTTTGATACCAAGTGACGAAGCTAGGCGAAGGCCGTGTAGCATGGCCTCATACTCAGCTTCATTATTAGTGACTGGAAAAAGAATTTGTAGAACATACTTGAGTTGTTCACCTTTGGGGGAAATTAAAAGAACTCATGCGCTGCCTCCTTCCAATTTCAGCGATCCATCGAAGTACATAACCCAATGCTCAGGGCGAGTAGTTGTTCTGGAGTATTGAGTTTCCAACCATTCGATCGTGAAATCAGCTAAAGCTTGAGACTTGATTGCCTTTTGTGATGTAAAAGTGAGATCATATGTGGCTATTTCTGCTTTCCACTTGCTGATTCGTCCAGTTGCATCAGGATTGTGAAAAATCTCACCTAAGGGAAATTTAGTCACAACAGTAATGGGAAAAACTTGGAAATAATGCCTTAACTTTCTGGAGGTGATAAAGATGGCGTAGAGCAGCTTCTGTACTTGAGGATAGCGGATCTTGGATTCTGAAAGTACTTCGCTGATGTAATAAACCGGCCTCGGAACTGGAAAGACATGGTCTTCTTCCTTTCGTTCGACCACAATGACTGTGCTGACTACGTGTGTAGTAGCCGCAATATACAAAAGTAAGTGGTCAGTTTTGAGAGGAGCGACAAGTACCGGAGGAGTAGTCAAGTATGTCTTGAGTTGCTCGAAGGCTTGATTTGCTTCGTCAGTCCAGGTAAACTTGTCTTGTTTCTTGAGTAGCTTAAAAAACGGAAGACCTTTCTCTCCAAGTCTTGAAATAAATCTGTTAAGCGCTGCAATGCACCCGGTAAGCTTCTGAAGTTCCTTGATGCTTGAAGGAGCTTCCATATTGAGGATGGTTGTGATCTTGGAAGGATTTGCTTCGATGCCCCTGTGACTAACAATGAACCCGAGTAGTTTGCCAGCGGGGACACCAAAGACGCATTTGGTTGGATTGAGCTTCCATCGATACGTCCTGAGGTTGTCGAACGTCTCTTGTAAATCATTAATGAAATTCTTCGGTTCTCGTGTCTTGATTACCACATCATCAACATATGCCTCTACATTTTTGCCAATCTGTGAAGAGAGGCAATTTTGTATGGCTCGTTGATATGTGGCTCCAGCGTTCTTCAACCCAAAGGACATGGTGGTGTAGCAAAAAGCGCCAAAAGGTGTGATGAAAGAAGTCTTGATCTGATCATATTCGTTCAGTGCTATCTGGTGATAGCCTGAGTAACAGTCGAGGAAACAAAGTAGCGCGCATCCAGCTGTAGAGTCCACGACTTGATCAATGCGTGGCAAACCCATGGGATCTGGAGGGCAATGCTTGTTGAGATCTGTGTAGTCAACACACATGCGCCACTCATTGTTGTTCTTCTTCCTGACCAGGACTGGATTGGCCAACCACTCTGGATGGAAGACTTCTTTGATGAAGCCAGCTGCGAGTAGTTTAGCTATCTCAGCTTTGATTGCGTTACGTCGTTCTTGATCGAAGCGTCGTAATCGCTGCCTCTTAGGCTTTGCGTCTTTCTGAACATTAAGGTTGTGCTCGGCAAGCTCCCTAGGAACACCAGGCATATCAGATGGTTTCCAAGCAAATATATCTTTATTAGCACGAAGGAACTTGACGAGCGCGTCTTCCTATTTACAATCTAAACTTGCCCCTATGAGGGCAGTTTTGGACGAGTCGCCCGTCTCAAGGTCTACAGTCTTGAGCTGTACTTCTTCAGAGGGCTTGAAACTCGTATGCGCAGGCTTCTTGGTGGGAACGTCTGATTCTTGTTCCGTTGATTTCTTGGACAGGGCGAGTACTTCCATCATCTGAGTTGGGACTTGAGCAGCCGCAGCGAATTCTACCGCCTCTACATCGCAGTCATGGGAAATCTTGAGGTCTCCCTTGAGAGAAAGGACTCCGTTGGGAGCTGGCATCTTGAGGACGAGGTAGACATAATATGGAATCGCCATGAACTTCGCGAGGGCTGGTCGCCCGAGAATCGCGTGATATGAAGTTTCAAAATCTGCCACCTCAAACTTGATGTACTCGGTCCTGAAGTTGGCTGCCGTGCCAAAGGTGACCGGCAACGTGACTTGCCCTAGGGGAATTGCTGCTTTGCCCGGGACAATGCCGTAGAACGGGGATTCCATGGGCTTCAGGTACTTGGTGATGTCAAGCCCCATCTTTGTGAATGTCTTGGCAAAGATGATGTTGAGCCCGCTGCCTCCGTCGATGAGTACCTTGGTCAATCTGGCTTGTGCCACGACAGGATTCGGTACTAGGGGATACTTGCCTGGATTGGCAAAATTGGTCCACTAGTCGACCCTTGAGAATGTGATGGGGACCAAAGACCACTTGAGGTATGTGGGAGTAGCTGGCTCTATCGCCATGATCTCGCGGAGAGATAGCTTCTTGGCCCGCTTTGACTGAGTGAGGCTTTCTCCACTGAACAATACTGCAACGACGTTGTCGACTTGAGGGAAGCCATTGTCATGGTCATCATTGTCGTCGTCTTTCTTCTTGCTCGTTGGATTCTTTTTCTCAGGCAACTCCCGCTTGTCGAATTCCTTCTTGATGTGGATGCATTGTGCCATCGTGTGCTTCCCATGCGGGTGGTATGGACAAGGGATATTCATGACTTTATCCAGGTCAGGGGTGCTTTTCTTTCGCGTAGAACGCTCAACTGCCGTGACCGTGTTGTCTGGCTTGCGCTTGTTGCGGTTGAAATCACGCCTGTTGTTGTTGTTACGGCGCTCGGGACTACTCTTGTCTCGGTTACTGCCACCATTGGAGTTCGCGATCGTCTTGATCTGCCCAATCTGCAGCCATGCTCCTGAGCTCCGCAATGGTTTCTGGGCGTCGTCTCCCGAACTCGCGATGCAGTTCGCGTGCCCATAGACCGTCGTGAAAGCAGTCGATGATCTCCCTGTCTGACACATCAAAGATTGTAGCTCTTTTCTCAAAGAATCTCTTGATGTATTTGCGCAGAGTTTCACCCTTCTCTTGTTTGCAAGATGCTAATTCAAATCGGGTTCCGGGTCGTGCCCAGGTTCCCTGAAAGTTAGCAGTGAACTTGCGCGTGAGTTGTTCCCAGGTATCAATGGATCCAGGGCGGAGGCCTTCGAGCCATGTCAGTGGAGCGGTATCCATCATGATTGGAAAGTATCTGACTTTGACGTCGTTGCTGCCACCCGCCATGGTGATTGCCGTCGAATAGACTCGTAGCCATTGTTTTGGGTCTTGTTTGCCTGTGAACTTCTCTATTCCAGTCGTCTTGAACTTCTGGGGCAGCAGGACTTTCTTGATGCGGCTGGAGAAAGCTGGAAATCCATCATATTTATCAGATGGAGAGCGTTGTCTTCTTCCGCGGCGATCGTCATCTTCATCGTCATTGCGGCGATTCGAGTAGTAACTTGGAGAACCACTCGGTTCGGGGTCTTGGCGACCTCGATAGTTGCGATCGTGACCACGCGCGGGACGATCACTATTGCCGTCGTCGCCTGGGGGGTCGTTATCGGGTTGATTATCTCTGCCACGGCCATCACGTCCGCGATTGGTGTCGCGTGGCGGGTCTTGTCCCCGGCCCTGCGAAGGCTGCTCTTGATCAGCCGGGATTGGACCGTAGAGTTGTTCAAATTCAGTTCGTCGACGAATCTCAGAAGCGATGCGATTGGCTCTGCTGGCGTTGATTTGGGAGCGGGCGTCGCGGCTGGCATTAATCGTGTTGCGGAGATCGCCAGCTGGAGGGTTGGCCCTATTTCCTGTTTGCGGCGCTGCTGTTGCTTGGTGGATCACATGTTGTCGTGCGTTTCCCTGTTGGGCCCGGCTTGGGTGAGGGGATGATACGGAACGGCTACCTTGAGTTCTTTGACCTGGTGTCCTCTGGATCATCCATGGTCCGCCATTGAGGTGAGGTTGGACTATTGCAAGTAAGCCGAGTACTTGTTGAACCTGTGGTGAGTCGGGCATAGCTCTGATCATCTCAGCGGCGACGGTCAGATTGGTCGGGGCGTCAGGCAAAACGGGTTGATCTCCGACCATCTGAAAGTCTTGATCAAGGTTCCGCATAGCGGCGGCACGCCTGGCTGCATTGACGCGCCTTTGCCTGCGCTTGAGGTTCCTTGTACGCCTTGTCGTCTTCTGCTGATCCGTCTCGTTTGGTGCGGATGGTTCTTCATCAGAGATATCGCCCATAAGCTCTCGCTCGTACTGATCTCCTTGTCCTTGTGCGCCTGCCATGTAGACTTGTCTGCTTGGATCGGGCAGTCGTAGGCTTACAGCGCCAGAGAAGTTATCCCCCGTTGAGTCTGAGGAAGAAGTAATCGAGGCGGTCTTGCCGTCTTGATAGGGCAGTTCCTCGAGTATAGCAGCGCTTAGTCTCGACTCGTTATCCTTAGATGAGTCAATGGGGATCGCACCAGGCCAGTGAACGAGTAGTCCTCCTGGTGAGTTGGTTACGACCAGCCCTGAAGGAAGGCGAACGAGTGGTTGTTCGAGGGTGACGTCAGACTTGAAGTAGGCGCTGTAGTTGAATCGCGCAATATTGTCTGGCGCGTCGCTTAATAGGACCGTGAAATCGTCTTCGCTTTCGTCTTCTGATGGTCCAAGGACCAACTCAGAGTCCTTGCAACGATTCCCGATCTGGCTAGGCGATGAGCTTGTCTTATCGCCCAGCTTCGCGACGTACACCTGTTGATATGCAGTCGCGGAATTGGATAGGCCGAACGGGAATCGATCTGGGTGGTTATCCGATGGCATGGCCGGCTCGGAGTCCCCAGCTCTTTCCATGTTTGGAAAAGAGTTGTACCCAGATTCGACTTGGAGAGTCCCGATCGGAGTCCGAGTCGTTGTCGAAGTCGAACTTGATGTTGAAGTTGAGGTTGATGGACTCGTCGAGATCTGACTCTCGACAAGATCTTGGAGCGGCTCCAGTGGAGACGCCGGCATCGAGTAGGGCCCCGGTCGATCTGCTAGGAACGACTCGAAACCGAGCTTGCCATCGGAGACGAAAGTCCATGAGCCGATGACGAACGTCGCGCCTTCCTCAATGTCGCTTGCCTTGAAAGTTGTTCCCATCGCGCCTAATGTCGAGCTTCGGCGAGATTGTCCCACGGTGGGCGCCAAGTGTCGACGAATTATGTCGAGCACGTCTAACTGGGGATACCCCAGGGAGTAGATTTGTGTGGGTCTCGCCAAGTTCTAGGAACGAAAGTACACGAACAACACAATTTAGACAGGTTCGGGCCGCGAATAGCGTAATACCCTACGTCCTGTGTGCTTTGAATGTATTGCACGTGTGGTGTTACTTCGTTTTGAGGGGGGTCCCTGCCTCGCCTTATATAGTCTGGGAGGCAGAGTTACAAGTCGGTTTGTACAATCCTAGTCGTATACAACATGGATAACTACAACATGATGCTTTGGGGAGTTTCCTATCAGTACACGACTAGTTATTCCAATCTGCTACGCCGTCTTGCACCATAGCCGACTGGTTTGAAGTAGTCGGATCAAACTCCTCTCTAACGAGTAGATTAATCCTCTGGATAAGTGGCCCTAGGGATCCTGGTGCCACGGTCACTTTGGTTTTTTGCGCAGCGGTAAGCTGCGATTACTACGACCCCGACCATCGAATATGCTACTGCTGCCCGGACATTAGTCGCAAAGAATATTGCCATCCGACGCTAGAAGAGTGCAGGAAAAACTGCGCCTCTTGCAACCCCAAATGTATGACATAGCTATCTATCTCCTTTTTGGTGACGGAAGGCACACCGGTAGATAAAACTATGAATACAATATGCTAGGAAGGTGTGTGGACTCGCGCGCTGTACTGGGAGAGATTGAGAAAAGAAAACACCAGCTGAAAGCGAAACGTGGTGAATATATAACATGTCAGGCAGGTTCCAAAGGGTAGGTCATTGACGCTCCCACTAACGTGGCAACGAATGCCTGGGCACGAGTGTTAATTTGTGTTTGCGTGCACACATGCCTTGGCTGACACCACATGTGCACGCCGGGGAAATACAGTAATAACGTAATCCCTTTTTTCACCGCGACAGCGACGTGCATGTGGCTGGAAACTTCTGTTCTGTACGTAGTTAGTAAAAATGCTGTTTTAAGGGGAATCTATTGGTGGTGGTAGCGTTGCCATTTGGGCAACTCACCAGCCAGATAATATCTGCAGTCATGACTTTTGCATTCCGCCGCGCTGTCACTTGGACAGTCGATCGCACTTGCCGCCGGTAACCTGCTGCCATTTGCTTTTGTCGAGCTGATCATCCATCGTCAACTGGTGAGGGTAAGCAATGATGGATGAATGAATGGAGAGGTAAAAGTGAGCAATAAACCCGAATTGAGAAAGACCAGCTACAGCCGTCCGATTAGCAACTTACTTTAATGCATTGCACAAAAAAAAAGGAAAAAAAGCTGCACGCGTTTCTCTCATTACACACGTCTCACGTGTGGTATATGACCTGGTACGTCTTTTTTGTTAAAAAAAAACTTTTGAGATGCGTGGACGTAGATCACGAATTCGTTATTCGTTCGGGCTGTTACTTGCCGGCCCTAAATTTGGCTTTTCTGCCACGGGAAAAAGGGAGAAGAAAGAGGGGCGTAATGGGCTTCCCTGTCTCGCCATCCAAGCCTACTTACATAGAAGGATAACGGGCTTCTTGGGCCTGTACTGTATGTACTCTTATTCCCCAAAAACGCCACAGAATTTCCATACCATGTACTACGGCGGCAAAAGCCAGAATCGTCAAGCTCAAGTCCATCCCCGTCGGCCCCTCCGCCGCGCCCGTCAGGACCCTCGGCTGCAGCTCACCACGGTTGTCTTCAGGCGACAGGTACGCGTTTATCATTAGATGGCTAGACGCACTCGGAGAAATCGGCCGGAGTCCAACCAAGCAGACCACCACGTGATCGAAGTCCATTCCACTGGGCCTCGGCCTGCGATGAATGGCTGGTCTTCGGGCATTTTGATTCTTTTAATAGTGATATAATATAGCACGCGTGACTCGTGAAAAAGAACGATTTTCTCGTCGTTTTTATTTGTTTATATATTACCATTTAGATATTTATATTAAAAAAACGTCGTACGTGTGCGCTCCAGCTCCGGCAGCTTTTCGTGTCTCCATGGGCTCGGGCACGGATGAACACTGAGGCCTTCTCCAATGGTTCACTTTTAGCTAGTTTATAAAATATTTTTTTATATTTTAATGAAAGAGAGAAGAGTTATCTCTTGATTAAGAGATAGTCTCATACGTACATATAGTTTGAGATTATGTAAGAATAATGTCTGGTCTCTCAGAGTGTTTAGAGTTAGAAATAAATCATACCATTGGAGAAGGCATGAAAGCGTAAGAAAATTGGTTGATTATTCCGTTTTTCGGAAAAACAGCAGATGGGATTAGAAATCAAATCGAATTCGGAAGCTAGATCGCTTATCAAGTGGGGCAAGAAGTTTGTCGACCAGCGGGCCTGGGATCACTCAGCGGCGGAGGTAAGGAGGGATAGGGGGCCCCCATACTAGTATTTAACCCATAGAGCCCCTGAACCTTTGCGTAATTTTTGTCATCGGAGAAGGAGAGCAAGAAGAAAAATAAAGAGAAAGAAGAAGAGAAACGAGGAGTGGATCACCACAGCTAGCACATCTACAACGTCCTTAAAGTCTTTAATGTCCTAGTTGTTGGCCTTGCTAACACCAAGGTGCATCAACATCGACAGAGCAAGTGCCAATATATGAGGAAAAACTAACCAACCAATGCAAACATGACGATTCCGGAAGTGGGGAGGTGTTCCTTGCGCCTAATGTGCTTCCTAACCCTTTAGGAGATGTCCAGAACAATTGCACCAATGGTGACGAAGCAAGACACCGCAGCGATACCGAACACCGCATTTTTGACCACCTTGCTCGTCATGTTGTCTTTACAATCTTCTCTGCTCTACCTGCATGTTCACCTCCATGCATGGCACGGCACGTTTAAATACATGTTTAATTTAAATAGAAAGATGGCAGGGGCAGGGAATGGACAATGCCAACCTAGCTAGTAGATGATTCCCCTCGTTGGTCCTCCTTATAGGATATTAGCTCCGCTAGTGCGATTAATATATGTTTCTCGGCAGCCTTAGTTCAGTCCCGGACTATGGAAAAAAATTGGGTGTGCACCGAGCGCACGCAAGCCCCACCTCTTCGCGTCGCACGATTGGTCCAGCTTCCGTGTCCCGGGCATCCGCAGCTCGGTTAGGCAGTCGCCTGACGGCCTGACCTGACCGGTCACCGGCCGGGAGCATGCATGCGCACTCGCGTAGGCAGCGAGTGACCCATCCGTGCCTGCCGCACAGGCAGAGGCCATGGTGTACTCAGGCGGCACCGACAAGATCGTCCGAGCCGCCACCAGCCTTTTTTCACGGCCACGGTCAGCCGCCACGGCACCACACCACCGGAGAAGCCGCTCCCGTTGGCCTTTTGAGGCCGCCGCAACGGTCAAAAGCGCAGGCATCCGGCGCCGGCCCACCCACCAGTCTTGTGTCTTGAGCTTCACCACCACGCGCCGGACGTGACCAGAGACGGTAGCCCAGCCTGCACTTCACAGTTCACACACTAGCTCACTCTCTTTGCCTCCCCCAATCTCCTCCCCCGATCCCCGGCTCCGCCCGCCAGCCCGCCGGCCATGGCGTACTCGGGCGGCGGCGGCGGCAAGATGTCGGCCGTGGACGCCATCCTCGCCGAGGCGGCGGACCTGGTCGCGCTCGAGCAGATCGCCAAGCTCAACACGGCCCACCTCGCCGCCGACGACGACGACTCCGCGCTCCCGTCCAGCCTCGAGTCCCGCTTCCGCAAGCTCAAGTCCCTCCCCGCCGCCCCCTCCGCCGCGCCCGCGCCCGTCAGGGCCCTCGGCCGCAGCGTCACCGCGCCGCACCCCACCCTGCCCGACCCGCCGCCGCCGCGGCCGACCCCTCCTCCTCCACAAGAGTCCGCCCTCACCGCACCGGCCCCGACCCCGGCGGCGGCGGCGGCCCAGGAGGAGCACCCGCCGGCAGACGCGGCCGACAAGAAGGGCGAATCCTCGCCGCCGCCGCAGCAGCAGCCACGTCCTCCGGCCACCGTCCCCGCGGCGGTTCACGACGACGACGCGGAGGAGGACCTGGACAAGCTGTTCGGATCGGGGCACCACCGGGGGCGGCCGACGCTGCGGGAGCGGAACAGGGGGCGTGACGACGACGACGCCGCCGACGGCTCCCTCTCGCCGCCGCCGCCGCGCCAGGCGTGCTGCTTCGGCTTCTCCCCCAGGAAGCCCCTGGGAAGGGCGCCGACGGCCAAGGGCAAGAAGAAGGTGCACGGCTCACGGGACGGCGACGTGCTCGGCGTCGACGCCGGCGAGTGGGGCGACGAGAACAGGAGGATGGTCACCGAGCTCAAGGAGCAGCAGCGCAAGCTCAAGAAGGCGCTCGAGGAGCAGGTGAAGGTCAGCAGGGAGACCGCCAAGATGGCCAGCTGGGTCAAGCAGGCGTCCGCGCGCATGACGCACACCGCGGCCATTGACGACCTGCTCAGTGACTGCGACGACGACGATGAGGAGCTCAAGTGAACTGACGCCATTGCTCTTTTGCCTGCCCTTCCTCATCAGTGTTTCTGTATCAAAATGCTTATCTTAATACTAGAGTCAGTATATCATGAAAACAGGCTGTTCTTTTTCCCCCTTTTGTGTTAGGATCAAGCAAAATGTATGGATTGAATATGTAAGGAGTCCATGAGTTATATAGGAATGGAGGACCTACTATTTGTGAAAATGTTTGATTGTGTCTTCTTTTCGGTTCTGTAAAAATCTAGACCATTGGCCAGACGATGCATTATGAAGCTAATAATAACAAATAGATTACAATAATAACGTAATGGAATTGGGCACAAAAGTTAATTTGGTAGTTATTGGCTATCCTAATTTTAGTACTTCATCACGTGTATACAGCTTGTTAGGCCTGAATCATAATTGGTTAATCCTATGAAAATTAGTAATCTCTTAGTACAAAAAACAGAATTGAAGCAGCATAGCATGAAGCAGATCAAATAAAAAAACAATTGGCATTATAATTAGTGAAAAGACAGTTGTCTACACTCTACCACATGATGGCTGATTGCATAAGCTACCTTGTAGCTAGGCGAATCCAGTTACATAAAAGTCAAAAATCAGAACACCTAACATTTTCAGCAATTCTTTATTGTACCAAGTTCCTAATGTATGACTCAGAATGAAAGCAACGTAAGGAACTTCTACTATGTCGATGTACTTCTATAGTTCTTACTATCCATTCAAAGTTTCACTTTCTTATTCCTCCTTATCTTCTTGTCAGATAGTCCTGCCTTATCCATAACCTGCATCAGTAAAATGAATGTAAGTAATGCTTGATAGTTTGCCTAAGTGCATACCAGCATCAGTAAACCCCATACCTTTCCATCCCTTCTGTCCAACATAAACATTCAGGAGCCATAGAAATACAGATTTATTGGCTTATTGCTGTGACCATCCCAAATTTTTGCAGGCGTTATAGTGTTTCACAGCACTGGTGAAAATACCAGTATGGGCATATAGATGTATTGGAACATTCAATCTGCATGATGAACCACGGTTAGAATCATATTTTCTGCCTTTAAAGTAGAGATGAAGTATCAACTGATATATTTTTTTTTAAAAAAAGCAAGCCTTCAAAGTTGTAATGGAAATGGATAGGACATGGACACATGGCAAAGCAACATTTACATATAACATGCTTACACCAAAGAAGCTGATGGTCAAACTTCCATAGTCTAAGCAAAATGTTGTCTCCAGCAGTAGATAAATTAGTAAAAAAAACTGAAATACCTACTTCAAAGTTGTAACAACTTAGTGCAAAACGACAATTGATCTTTTGTGTCATCATACTAGGGGAGGAACTGGAGAACCGACAATATACAAATTAAGGTGTAAAACTAATCACCTACCTTGTGATTGCTTTCACATGATTTCTCCATCATGCGTGTGTAAGCAAAAAGGGAGACGGTGGCCCCAAAGTTATGAACACATGGAGCATTTTAGAAAACCAAGTGTTTCAATTTCAATAGATACCTGTCAAAGCATTTTGCATACATCATCACTCAACCATTGTATACATCCTTAAAGTACAAGTCATCTGTAAATGAAAATACTCACGTCCTCTCTGTTCCAGAATTACAGAGGCATCATTTAACATTTCTCTGGCTTTTCTATCTGGAGTGCATCCAGCACGTTCCATTTCCTTGTACACTTCAGACACCTATTCAAGCCAAGAGCAAGATTATTTCAATCTTTTCAGATTAATCAAGTACATACAATTTTGGTGATGTTTCACAAGTTCTATTGCATGAGATAATTTATATTCTACCATCCTAGTCAAGAACAATGAAATTTAAGCGTATATTCAAGAGCTGAACATTGAGGTTGTGTGCATGTAACAACAATTTCTTTTTCACAAGAGCATTTATTTGAAGTTAACAAAAATAGAGGTAAGTGCCAGACCTTTTCAAATTTCTTTGCTCTCATGAATGTTTTCATAAGCGTAGTGTATGTAACAACATCTGGGCTCATACCCTAAGAAAAAAAAGAACAAGTAATCATAGGAATGCAAAGAAAGCAAAAGTATCATAAACTTGAAATAAGAATCTACAAAAGGAAACCCTGATTTTCATCTCATTTCTAGATAAGGTACATACACTATCCTTGATATGCTGGAATACAGCTAGTGCCTCCAAATGCCGCCCAGCAGTGCCAAAAGCATTGACTAACAAATTCAGCATAACAAGGTTTGGTTCAAATCCTTCTTCCTCCATCAATTGAAGTACATTTACAGTTTGTTCACACAACCCCTGAAAAGAGAGTGAAAACCTTGACTAAGCAGCCAACATGATTTACACAGGTTGAAACATGTGCACAAGGATAGGCAGATATTGATCTTCCACTGATGAATAAACCCTTTTTCCCTATGGAAAAGGCAAATGCAGAAAACATTTGAAGATTATATGGCATTGACCTACACAGTGAGCCAAGCTGATTACTTGCACTTGATAGAAACCTGACTGTAACGTCTCAAAATGCACTACATTTTAAAATCCTGGTTCAGCTAGAATGTTAAAATCCTTGGTACATCATTTAAGTCCTAATGTCATATCGCATCTGCCTAGATAAATGCAACACTGTTTGGCATGACCCTATTATTTTATTTCACATACCAAAAGATATCAACTGTCGAAATTTAGAACATCAGGTATCCTACTGAACAGATAAATAAAGATGTCAGAGATCCAGTGAGATGATTTAGAGAAGATTTCTCTACCTTATTCTCAAAAGGAACAAAATGGTGAGCCTACATGAGGTATTGCACTTAACAGGTAGACAAAGATGTCAAGAGATCCAATGATAACATTTACAAATGATTTAGATAATATTTGTCTACCTTATTCTTAAAAGGAACAAAATTGCGAGCCTACATGGGGTATTGCACTTTACAGGTAACAAGGATGTCAGAGATCCAATGACAACATTTACAGAATATCATATTTCCAAACCCAGAAATGGTCTATTTTATTCTAAAAAAGTAAGTTATTGGCGTATTGCTCTAAACAGTTGGACAAAAATGTAGGGATTGAGTGAAATTAATCATAGAAGATCATATTTCCAAGCCCAGAAATGGTCTACCTTATTCTCATAAAGAATAAAATTATGAGTTGTTATTCATAAAGTTCATGGCATTACTGTGACATGCTTAGGTGAAGTATTAGGGTGTAACTGAACTACTGAAGACATTTGTGACTATATTCAGTTTAAAGGGAAGGAAACTATCATCCATGTTCACTAGTTAGACTGACCTGCTGAGCATAAGCGTTGGCAATGACACAAAATATGCGAGGCGACAGCTGCGTATTTTCAGCTTTAAGAGCAGCTACACACTCCCGCGCATCACGAAAATGGCCATACTGCCCATAAATGTCAACCAATACTGCATACACCGCACCACTCTCCTTGAATCCTCGATTCTTCATGCCATCAAACAGCCTTTTGATCTCATCCCACTTCCCCTGCTCCCCCAATCGGCTGATGATCATAACAAAGATCTTCGGGTCTGGATACATCCCCTCCTCCTGCATTGCGGTGAAGAATCGCAGAGCACGCTTCATGTTCCCAACTCGGCAATGCCATAGAATCAGAGCGTTCCAAGTCGAAATGTCCGGCTTGATCCCTTCCGCGCGCATTTTGTCAAACACCCTGCGTGCATCCGCCAGCTGCCCATACTTGCCGAAAGTGTCGATCAAACCGTTGTAAATCCTAACATCGAGCTCGACCCCGAGCTCCTGCATCTCCATGACGAGGTCGGTGGCCTTCTTCCACATGCCATTGTCCCGGTAGAGCCGCACGAGCATGCTGTACCCGGCGGTGTCGAGCCGGATCCCCCGGCGCTTCATCTCGCCGAGAACCCACCACGAGTCCTCGAGGCGGCCCGCGCGCGCGTACGCGTCGAGCAGGAGCGTGTAGGTGCGCCGGTCCCGCGCGACGCCGTCGTCGGCCATCTGGAGGAGGAGGCGGTCGGCGAGGCGGAGGTGCGCCGTGGCGAGGAGGCCCTCGAGGAGCGCGTTGTAGTGCGCGGCGCCCGGGCGCGGGCCGAGGCGGCGCATCTCGAGGAGCAGCGCCTCGGCCTCGAGCACGCGCCCCGCGCGGGCCAGCGCGCGGATGAGGCGCGCGTACGACGCGGCGCTGGGGCGCGCCCCGGACGCCTGCACGTCGGCGAGGAGGGCGAGGGAGCGGGCGAGGTCGGAGCCGGCGTGGGACTGGATGTCGCGGTCGTAGGACTCCCACGGCCGCTCCTGGTGCTGGTCCCCCGCGGCGGCGGAGCAGAAGCATACCACGCCGCTGGCGACGCGGCGGCGGCGGTAGCCGAGGGTTGGAGACGAGAAGGGCGGGAGATGGAGCGGTGGCGGCAGGTGGCGGCGGACGGGGCAGTGGGAGTCCATGGAGCGCGCGCTCACTGGTCGTCTGGTCGCTGGTCGGTCACTGGTGCGATTGGATGGGGAACGTGAGCTCCTGCAAGTTTGCAACTCCCCAATTCAGAAGACGTATAGTTTCCGAATACGCCTACAGAGCTGGTCGGCGTATTCGTAGCCTACAGAGCCTCAATCTTTCTTTGACAAATAACGTATTCAATTTAGTCAGAAAACTCGCGTGTCCAAGTACCACCACGATTACACACAACAAAACAGCAGAAAGGGGTGTCAAAATAAGATAAGCCTTTGTACGGCCGCATCCCCAAAGTTAGGGTATTTGAATTTGAATTTCCAAACACTGATCATAGGTCCGTTCATGCTTGTATCGCGCTTCAAGAAAAAAGAAAAAAAAACACTCGTGCTTGGATGATTCGCATCACTGCATCAGCATCCGTTGATCACGACGCCAGTGGATGGTACTTGCAGGCCCACGGAACGGTGAAGTCGTGCGATTGGGTTGGAATTCGCCGGAGATAGAATTGGAACAGTGGAGACATGTGATTCCGGGGACATGGGGAGCGTGAGCTCCTGCAAGTCTATAACCAAATTTAGAACACATATATTTTCCAAATATGTTTACAGAGTTGGTCAGTGGCGGAGCCAAGGGGGGCAGGTAGGGGGCACGCGCCCCCACTCCTCCAAGCTCATCGGCAAATATAATTAGGTAGTATTTGTGATAAGTTAACTACCTTTTAATTGTTCAATATAGTAGGATTAGAATTTGTAGCATGAAAACTATAAGTACTTTAAATGAACATTGAGCTCTAAATGCATTAAATAGTATAAGAGTTAATATTTTTCTTTCCAGAAATTTAATGTCTATAGCTTATCTTTCTATTGCCCTTTTCCCTTCTCTTGTAATCAAGTTTTTTATTTGTTTGTTTCTCCGGTTTTAAAGCTTCCACTTTGGTCTTGACTCTCAAACCCTGTAAATATTATATGTTTCATGTACTAAAACTCAGGCAATCCACCAATGGTTGTTGTAGTTTCTTCAGAACATCGTATAATGCAACAATTAAAGTTGGAATTTTTAGTTACACAATACTATCCACAATTATTTTATCTCTATAGAGTGATTTACTGAGCTTATGTTCTAAATACACCGCAGAAAAAAACTTTTATAATAATTGAAACACGACCATTTGTGACCATTTAACCATAGATTTGTGACCTATTTGGCCCTCCTCAATATTAAATCCTGGCTCCGCCACTGGAGCTGGTGGCCGTATGTGTATCACTATGAAAATTGGAAATGGTGAAACCTGGAGCTAAAGGTGAAGCATGCGCCTACAGAGGTTCGATCTTTTTTTGACTAATGAATCATAGCTCAGATTGACGTGTTCAGTTTGGTCCGAAAACTCGTGTATCCAAATAAGCCTTTGTACGGTCGCATTCCCAAACTCAGGGTATTTGAATTTGAATTTGAATTTGCAAACTCACTGGAAATCGCGCTTCAATTAAAAAAACACTCGTGCTTGGATGATCCGCATCAGCGTCCGCTGATCACGACGCCAGCAGCGGATGGTACTCGCAGCCGACGCAACGGTGACGTGGAGCCGACGCCATCCATCCATGCTCCGACGATGCAGTGAATCAATAGCGTGGATGCGAACGAATTTTGGACTCTCCTCCGAATGGTCAAATAACACGTACCGCACATTCCCACCAACCAAGATACTTGCTGCTGTCTGGCGTCGTGTGACTATTATTTTTCACAAACCAAGCCGTCAATTCAAACTGATGTATGTTATCCCTCCTAACTTCAGGATAAAATTTGTGTGTTGACGAATCTATCGTGACCAGAGGACTTGCCGGCTGCTGCATCATCAGCATCAGCGGCCACGTCAGCAAAAAAAAATGGACGCGATCGTTCACGATGACGCAGAGCCGACGTTATTCTACAGCGAGCATCAAAGTATCAAACTGCTACTAGGAAATAAAACTGTGTGTGATGGGTAGGTTTAGACACGACGACTGACTCAAATAATGTCCAAATTGCACGGCGAATTTCCACCAACCACGACGCTTGTTCTTTGTGTTTTTCAAACAGCTTCAGCATCAAACAGGCGTGTATTTTATGCCTAGCAACCCAACTAATAGACGTGCCAGGGAAAGGGAAGACTTCGCATCGTATTCCTACAAACAAGACAGTAGTCAGAACAAGTCTCCTGTTGCAAACGTGCGTCTGTACGCACAAGTCAGCCGGTCGTCACGTCACGTGGAGACACAGCTTCCCAACGGTTTCTCGATCCAAACAGGCCAAATTAGCGTGTGCATGCAGAGTGTCTTCCTTGCATTGGATCATGCATGCCCGTTCTCTGGTACCAAAAGATTAATTACTGCTAGCTTTGCTTAGCTCACTTCAACTAACCCGGCCGGCTGTTGGTCAAGTCACAAACACTGATCTTTGTTGAATCGTGAATGCCGCACTGTCAGAGTTGAAACTTTCAAGGCATCGTATTCCAGTGCTGCTATAGACCAGGAGAAATTCCTTGGATTGTGTATCGGTGAAAAAAAGAACTATGGCTTAGCTCAGCGCTCACTCCACTGGCCCGGCCAGTTCTCCGGTACTGGTTTTGCTTTGTGCATTATCATGGTTTCCTTGTCAACTACCAAAACCAACCAACCTTCCCAATGTGGATAAAATATGCACTAGCAATTGTCTTGTTATGTGGTCGCAAAAAAAAAAGGTATTGTTATGGCCCCAATTAGGTCATTAAAAAAACTTAATCATAATGTAACTAATCCACGGTGTCAGAGCTCCAGGTCCACAAAGCCACCTCCCACGTACTGTCCCACACTCCCACATGGCACCTTTTTTTTTTGAACGGGACATGGTAGGTGCTCTCTGCAGTTTTGAACGGAGCACATTATAGTGCATTTTGAACACATACTGTGGGTTTTCAGCTGGGTTAGCCGCAATAACTCCACTTTTGTGACAGACAGAACAACAGAATACGTGCCCGCGTTCACTAACGTACAGTGTGTATTCTACGTACATATTGTCTACTGAAGTATAGGGCGGCAATTGAATAAAGGACGAGGGCCATTAGTTGCCTTGTCATGGTCATGTACAGACAGGTCAAGTCGCCTAACCCTATACCTAGATCAACTCCCACATTTGATCAACAGTAGGCTGAAAAGGTTATACTATGTATTGTACGCACGGATAGGGCCGGGCTTTACCCCTCAACGTACACGTGTGAACTACAAGGTCTACGACTCTACGGTGTGTGCGAGTAATCAGAGAGGAGTTCGGTGCACCAACCAGCTTGCCTGCTGCCTGCCCCCAATATGCGGCCATGCATGCATCTCCGGCCGGCAGGGCCGATTGGATTCAGTCGCATACACGTAGTACTGCAGGCTCGCCGCCACCCGTTTGACCTGCTCGGCCGGCCGCCGGAAATGCACGGGACAAGGCGCACCACCATTTCATACTAAGCCAGAACTGTGGAACAGGTGGCGACCCGATCCAGTACGTACGTAGCCATGCATGATATATATAAATTTATAAATAAATGAAATGCTAGTGCGAATGAAATCAACGCAACAAAACCCAGCGCCCACGTCACGTACACAACACGTCGACGGTGCAAGCAGCAAGCTAGTATGCCAAGGGATGGATGTGCACACTGCACGCCTGCTGCTAGAGTGCTAGCGGCCGGCCGGCCCGTTATTTCAACGGGGGAGTGAGGGTTTGTTGAGGCTAAAGACGATATTGGTGCAACCACTAAGCTTACTACGCTTATCCTATCACGCCTGCTTTTCCTTTCTTTTTTGAAATTTCCATCGCATCATCTCATCGCGGTTCCTGATCGATGATAACAATAATACAATACAATATGTTAAAGGTCCAGTAAAAGCTTCGATTCGATTTGTTTACACATGTACACTGGTCTGACTTTTACTGACTGAATTACACTACCTGGTGCGCGCGCGGCCGGCAATGATATGCGCACGACCGGCGACGTGACAGGAGCACCGTACCGCCGGGAAAGGAATTGTAAGGTGTAGGAAACTACAGCGACGGCGCACCATTCGCTCTCCCGTCCTCCGCAAGCAGCTAGGTCTCCGTTGTTTAATTTTTCGTTCTCTAGCTGCAGATCCCATCCTCCGGTCAAAAAGCCTTCGATTTGCATATCTGAATGAACTGAACTCGATCATCGACAGCGCCTCAGTTCATCAACGCCACCAAACCCCACTGCTGGATCGATCGAGTGCGTGTGGATGGAGTGTCTGAAAACGACATCATTTCATCCTCCTGTTCAAAGAATTTGACCCCGATCGACATCGTCGAGAGCACGACTGAAAAGGTGAGCCCGGAACGCAATGTGAACGATAAAAGTTTTTTTTTTCTTTGTTGAGAAGAATGTGTGAACGAGCTAGAAAAGTTTAGCCATGGAATGAACAATGAAGTGTCTTGCTGACCCTGCCTGGTAGTAAGCACGGTGTAGCCAAAAACTACACTGTACGTGTACCCGGCGCAGAATTTCCAGGCACGTACCTACCAATACTAGCACTGTCAGACAGCTGCGCCCTTTGACTTCGCTGACCAACCACAATGGCAATGCCGCTAATGCCACACCAACCCCCGGCCGGCTGTCTCTGCTCCCATCGCAACCTCTCCCGCGCTAGCTACTATAAAACGAACCCAACCTATCAGCCCACTCCACTCAAAACCACCACGCAGCTCGCATCTGCCGTTGCATTTCATCGTCACTAACAGCAGCAACAACAATAACAATGGCGTCAATATCGCTGCCGGCGTTCACGGTGCGGCGCGGTGAGCCGGTGCTGGTGGCGCCGGCGGAGCCGACGCCGACGGAGACGAAGCCGCTCTCCGACATCGACGACGCCGAGGGCATGCGGTTCTACAGCTCGGGCATCCACCTGTACCGCGCCAACCCCGCCAAGGCCGGCCAGGACCCCGCCAAGGTCATCCGCGAGGCCCTCGCCATGGCGCTCGTCCCGTACTACCCGCTCGCCGGCCGCCTCCGCGAGGAAGAAGGCCGGAAGCTGGTCGTCGACTGCGCCGCGCAGGGCGTCATGTTCGCCGAGGCCGACGCCGACCTCACCGCCGACGACTTCGGCGACGTGCAGAGCCCGCCGTTCCCGTGCTTCGAGCAGTTCATCCTCGAGAGCACCACCATCGCCGGCGTCGAGCCCGTCGTCGGCCGCCCGCTGCTCTACATCCAGGTCACCCGCCTCAAGTGCGGCGGCTTCATCTTCGGCCAGCGCTTCTGCCACTGCATCGTGGACGCGCCGGGCGGGATGCAGTTCGAGAAGGCCGTCTGCGAGCTGGCCTGCGGCGCCGCCGCGCCGTCGGTGGCGCCGGCGTGGGGCAGGGAGATGTTCATGGCGCGGCGGCCCCCGCGGCCGTCGTACCCGCACCTCGAGTACCGGGAGCCCGCCGGCGGCGCCGACAGGATGCTGTCGACTCCCCCCGCCGACATCGCGCGGGTCCCCTTCTTCTTCGGGCCGCGCGAGATCGCCGGGCTCCGGCAGCGCGCGCCGCCGGGGATGCGGTGCTCGCGGTTCGAGCTCGTGGCGGCCTGCATCTGGCGCAGCCGCACGGCGGCGCTCGGGTACGCCGCCGACGAGGAGGTCCGGCTGTCCTTCATCGTGAACGCGCGCGGCCGCGCCGAGATCCCGCTCCCCGAGGGCTTCTACGGGAACGCGTTCGCCTACTCCGTGGCGGCGACGACCGCCGGCGAGCTCTGCGGCGGGGACCTCGGGTACGCGCTGGAGCTGGTGAAGAAGGCCAAGTCGGCGGTGACCTACGACTACCTGCTGTCGGTGGCGGACCTGATGGTGCTCACCGGCCGGCCGCTGTTCGCGCTGCCGAGGACGTACATCGTCTCCGACGTGAGCCACGCCGGGTTCAAGAGCGTCGACTTCGGCTGGGGGTGGGCCGTCTATGGCGGGCCGGCGAAGGGCGGCGAGGGGCCGATCCTTGGGGTGACGAACTACTTCTCGAGGGCGAAGAACGGCAAGGGGGAGGAGGGGACGGTGGTGCCCATCTGCTTGCCCAAGGACGCCATGGAGAAGTTCCAGCTCGAGGTGGAAGGGCTCACGGCGGAGCTCTAGGCCGGCGGCCGGCGGCCTGGTCTGTGTGTGTACGGCATAAGTGTAGCCTATATATGCAGGCTGCAGGCGTCACGTGCGTGCGTGCACCATAAATGAAATGCGTTCATGAGTCGTGCTCGTCTCTTGGATAGCCGGTGATGTATAGTTGCACTGGCCGGTATATGTATATATACGTGTTCTGGCTATGCTATGCATACATCTGTACGTACAGCAGGAGATGTGGTGGTGGTGGTGGTGGTGTACGCTTGTTTGCTGTGTCAGACTTAACAGGGGACAATAATATCCCATATACAAGTGAAATATTTGAATTATCAACTCCTCCCTGATATTTAAATGCTGGAGCATATATTCTAACTCGATGATTGTGAATGGGTTGGGTATGAAACATTTTAATTTCTTAACGAAAAATCCTGCAAAACACATAGATGCACGCGTGAACGTCTCTATGTTGCACCACAGAAACCTAACCAATTAAGGTGCGTTTCAGGTTTGTTATGTGAATCATTTCCTCCTCGAGTAACCGTGCATAATCCAAAATGTAGTGAATGCGCTTTAAAAGAAAGAGCCAGCAGACATTCAAGCCGAGGATAAAATTTCAGTAAACCGAGAACATACCGATCAAAGTTGACAACAACCACTCTTGTTTAGTTTGTTGGAAGCACCGTGGTTGTTGAAGCAAGCCATACATTAGGAGAAGAAATTAAAGGCCAACAAGTTTGCTGACCACAAGTTGCATTTTACAAATCACACTGCGTGCTCTCAAATGAATATAACACAAAGGGAACCATGCATAGGCTGCTCGCATTCGTCTCTCCTCTATCATCTTCCTCAAAAGTAATATTCTATCGTAGTCATCGAGATTCCTTCCCCTACCTCAATTTCTTCCGCACTCGTCTCTCCTCTATCACATTCCTCTATACCAACTACCACCATTTTTTCCTTTTTTATTCTTTCATTTCTCTCTCCTTTTACCTTCTCTCTCCCCACCCCCCACGCCCGCCTCTGCCAGCGCCCCCTCAGCCTCTTTCTCTATCTTCTTCCTCCCGCCCCCCTCCCCGGCCCGTCTGCCTGCCGCCTGCCCCGGCCGGCTCCCTCCCTCCGCCGCCCTTCCCCTCCACCCACGCCGCCGCCCCTCCCCTCTCCTGCGCCACCGCAGCATCCCCTCTCCCACTGCCGCCCGCGCGCCGCGCCCCCTCCTCTCTCTCCCCCGCCGGCGCCTCCTTCCCTCTCCTCCGCCGGCGCCCCCCACCTCCCGGCGCGCCGCCCAGCAGCCGCCTCCTCCCCTCTCCCTCCGCGCATGCCCTTCCTTCTCCGTCCCCGTGCGCGGCTCCCCGCTGCTCGACGGGCGGCCAGCGCGGGCCAATCCCCGGCGTCGGCGCGGCTTCGGCTCCATCCACGGCGGGGCGGGTCAAGCGGCGGTGACGGCCTCGGCTTCCGCGCGCTTAGATGACGGCAATGGATTCGGCGTGGTGGAGGTGGCGGCTCCGCCGAGCTTCCTCCTTCCCCACGCCCCGGCGGAGCCACGACGGCGGCCGAGCGGGCCCCCTCCCCTCCGAGAGGGCGTGACGAAGGGGCTCTGCGTAGGCCGGCCGTGGGCGGGCGGCCAGCGGCGGCGGGTACGGAGCTCCTGAGGCGGGCGGCTCCCTCTCCTCCGAGTGGCGCGGTGGGCAGCGGTGCGCGGCGGTGCGCGGGTGGACGGCGGTGCGTGCTACGACGGCGAGGTGAGCAGAGCTCGTCCACGCGGCCCGCGCGGCGCACACGGGAGGCTGCCAGCGGAGCTCCTCCACGGGCCGGCGGAGCTCCTCCACGCGGCGAAGCGATGGCGGCGGCGGAGGAGGCGGGCTTGGTGGCGGAGCGGGTCGTCTTCGGCGTCCGCCTCTCTCTCCCTCTCCTACACGCGCGGCGGCCGCGGATGGCCCACGGCGGGCGCTGCGGCAGCACAAGGTCCGCGCCTGGCGACGACGGGGAGGCCGGGCGGCAGCGGCTCCTGGCGATGATGGGGAGGCCAGGCGGCGGCGGTCCTGCGCGGCGGCGATGGGTGGTGGAGGTCTCCTATCCTCTGCTCCACCTCCGTCCTCGCCGGGCTCCCTCTCTCTCTCGCTCCTTGCGCGCGTCCAGCGGTTGGGTTGGCGGGCCCCGCGCCACCGTGGCCTGGTAGCGGAGGCCCCCTACCTCCGCTGGATCTGGCGAAGGCCTGCGCCTCGGCTCCCGTACCGGAGCGCATAGGGGACGCCGCTGCAGCGTCTCGTTCCCCTAAAGCTCCCTACGTGGCGTAGAGGAAGCCTTTGGGGAACCCACTGCCAGCAGCCTAAGTCGCTCTTGGCCACCAACTTTTTCATATGTTCTAGTCAAACCAATCATAAGCTGCTTTTATCTTTGTATGATGTGGTAGCGTAGGAACACACAAGTACAGACTAGTCAGCAAAGAGAACGCTGAATAGTTCCTGGAGAAGTGCAGATCAACTACGCAATCCGCAGGTGTTGCGAAACATCAACTTCAAGGACCCGTTTAGTTCATCGGGTTGACTGGGTGAGAATTCAACAAACAGCTAAAAAACTGCTGAAAAAATAAGAAACATATGGAGTAATTCGCACAAGTCACATCTTACCACCTACCTTTTCATATGTTCTAGGCAAACCAATCATAAGCTACCTTATTTTCGTATATGCTGAGGTCGGATACGCACACACAAGTACAGACTAATCAGCAAAGTGAACTGAACGCTGAATAATTCCTGCAGAAGTGCAGATTCAAGTACGCAATTCGTAAGTGTTGCGTGACATCCACCTGGCCACGGTCAAGGAAACGTTTAGTTCATCGGGGGGAGTTGAAAAAAAGAAACGCCTTGATGTCTCAGTCTTTGGCTCTTTGCTGGTCTCACAGTGGGCGCGAATCAGCGAAGGATCTTGGCCCACGAGAGAGTTGTAAGTTGTAACCATTATCTGTGGGCACCATACAGTAGCTGGTCTCACAATAGGCTGGGCCACTGGTGTTTCTATGGGTTGGCCATGCTCTATGCTCTATGTCTCAGTCTTTTGGAATATCTAAGTTTTAGCAAGCTAAAAGTTGGGTAATAGAGTTACCAACGTATTGATAGGATAAATGTAAGATATTGACATATTTTGGTAGAAAATTAATGGTGGCTAAAATTTTGACACCAAACCAAACAAGTACGAAAACCCGCCGTCAAAGTCTTCACATCATTCGTCCGGCAACGAAAAGGGCCTAGAACTGAAGTGGCTGGATTCTAATTGCTCATGACATTATGAACCGAGCTAAGGTAACTACTTAATTGTGCTTAAGTCTCCAATTAAGTTTTTTTATGGAATAGGAGAGGCAAAAGTCCATACTGATTACATTTTGAAAAAGACAAAGGGTTTGTGCACACAGACAACAAACAAGAAGGAACATTACATTAATGAAGATAGTATCGCTTGTAATGGAGGAATACGATCTTTTCGTCCAATCCGTCACCAGAGAAAGCGCTATTGCCTTATGCTCTAAGGATCTGGCTGTGTTTAGTTCCCCAAATTCCTCAAAAGTTCTCTCTCCAAACTTCACTATTCACCTATCACATCAAAACACATCAAATCTCTCTCTCCATGCATGTAGCACTAAACGTGGGTAAATAAAAAAAACTAGTTGCATGGTTTTGATGTAGACGACAAGACGAATCTTTTGAGCCTAGTTAGATCATGGCAGGATAATGTTTACCACAAACAAGTGAAAAATGCTACAGTACGCTACAGTGTCCTATGTGACATTTTCACCAAAATTTCTCTTATCCTTTTTGGAACTAAACACACCCACTGGGTCAGTGGAGTGGAGTTTCATGGGGAAATTTTATAGGCATTAATTTCTATGTCACGCTGATATTTGATATGGTGGGGTACGGTTATGACAAATAGGGAAGCAATAGTTTTATGGGATAAAAGGGGAGTTTCATCCTCAATAAATATATCTACCCAAGTTATCGTGTATCCAGTTTTGTTAATTGTGCAATAAAACTAAGTTAACCTATATCAAGCCAACAATTTTATCGGCCATGGGAATAATCGTTCAGACAGGGTTCGGCTGCAATGGTTTTTAGGGTTTAGATTGTGTAGACTGCAATGGCACTTACGTAGAAGCAAACACGGACACGGTCAATGGATCGGTGCTCGTCAAGTTGCGTGTTTTGTATTTTTTTTTAATTCATAGCTGCATGCTGTGTGGCCTGTGGATCGTTCCACACGGTGCACGTACGTGCAGGGCTCCCATATATCAGGGGCGTGTTTCACGTTTCATTAGAAGTACCTCGGAAAAATATGGTGTTGCAGTCTACAGTCTACAATCTAAAAAAACACACGGCTTGAAAACTACTGAACTTTATACAACACTACACGAACGTGTACCACCCACCCCCCCGGCAAATTGCTACTCCGTATTTGTTTAAGTACTACTGTACTCCAATAATGTGTGCCAACGACGCCATCAGTTTGGAACATTAGTTGTAGTAGCATATTCTCAATCAAAGTGGATTGCTTAGTAAACGTACATGTCCCTGTTCGTGCCTGTTCATCAATGGATTAAAATTTCGGATGGTCTTTGTAAGGCAGCGGTCTACAAAATGACTCTGGAGACGTTCCATAACCCAGACGTAATTACACAAACACGTACAGCAACTGGTTTGGGTCTCGCTAAAATTAGCAAACGGACATAGCACCTACCGACGCGTACTGTGTACACCCGCTCCAAGAATTTGTTTGTTTGTTTGTTTTTACCTGAACTATGGTAGTCAAAGTGCTGGCCTGGACATATATTAACGATGCATAGCAAATTGCTTACAAGATTTGTGAAAAAGAGGGAAGAACAGAGGAAAAAGGTAGAGAAGGCGTCATCATTTTGTATCAATGTATCACTCTGAACCACATCATTTTAGATGCAGATTTAAGGAGTTACCTTGAGATAATTTTCTCTATAGAAAGAAATCTACCTTTGAGCATGAAACTATCATCAGAGTTAGCCTTTAGACATTAACCTATGGAAACCACGCCAGCTGGTTTCAAAGGTGCGTTTTTTTAAAAAAAACATATAAGTATAGTTCAGTATCCAAAAATTCACAACTAGTTTATTTAAATAAAAAATGAAAATATTACCAGACCACCTTTACGTAAATGTAGCAGTGGAAAGAATAAAAAATACAACGTTTCCTTTATGGTGACACTATATAATACATATACCAAATGAGATACACAATGATGCTACGAACACGATGGATGAATGAATACAACGTTTCCTTTATGGTGAACCTGACGGCCATTGCCAGAGCAATACGTACGTAGGGTAGTGTTATATATGTCCGGCAGGCGCGAACCCTAGAGCTCCGCCGTGAGCCCTTCGAGCTCGAGCTGGAACTTCTCCATGGCGTCCCTGGGCAAGCAGATGGGCACCACAATGCATTCCTCCCCCTTGCCATTCTTGGCCCTCGAGAAGTAGTTCGTCACGCCGGGGAGCGGCCCTTCGCCGCCCTTCGCCGGCCCGCCATAGACGGCCTCCCCCCACCCGAAGTCGACGCTCTTGAACCCGGCGTGGCTCACGTCGGAGACGATGTACGTCCTCGGCAGCGCGAACAGCGGCCGGCCGGTGAGCACCATCAGGTCCGCCACCGACAGCAGGTAGTCGTAGGTCACCGCCGACTTGGCCTTCTTCACCAGCTCCAGCGCGTACCCGAGGTCCCCGCCGCAGAGCTCGCCGGCGGCCGCCGCCGCCACGGAGTAGGCGAACGCGTTCCCGTAGAAGCCCTCGGGCAGCGGGATCCCGGCGCGGCCGCGCGCGTTCACGATGAAGGACAGGCGCACCTCCTCGTCGGCGGCGTACTCGAGCGCCGCCGTGCGGCTGCGCCAGATGCCGGCGGCCACGAGCTCGAACCGGGAGCAGGCCCCGCGCATCCCCGGCGGCGCGCGCTGCCGGAGCCCGGCGATCTCGCGGGGCCCGAAGAAGAACGGGACGCGCACCATGTCGCCGGGCGGCGTCGACATCATCCTGTCGACGGCGCCGCCGGCGGGTTCCCGGTACTCGAGGTGCGGGTAAGACGGCTGCGGGGGCCGCCGCGCCATGAACGTCTCCCTGCCCCACGCCGGCGCCAGCGACGGCGCGGTGGCGCCGCGCGCGAGCTCGCCGATGGCCTTCTCGAACTGCATGGCGCCCGGCGCGTCGACGACGCAGTGGCAGATCCTCTGCCCGAAGATGAAGCCGCCGCACTTGAGGCGCGTCACCTGGACGTACAGCAGCGGGCGGTCGATGACGGGCTCGACGCCGGCGACGGTGGTGCTCTCGAGGATGAAGCGCTCGAAGCACGGGAACGGCGGGCAGCTGACGTCGCCGAAGTCGTCGGCGGTGAGGTCGGCGTCGGCGGCGGCGAACATGACGCCCTGCGCGGCGCAGTCGACGACCAGCTTCCTGCCGTCTTCCTCGCGGAGGCGGCCGGCGAGCGGGTAGTACGGGACGAGCGCCATGGCCAGGGCCTCACGGATGACCTTGGCGGGGTCCTGGCCCGCCATGGCAGGGTTGGCGCGGTACAGGTGGATGCCCGAGCTGTAGAACCGCATGCCCTCGGCGTCGTCGATGTCGGAGAGCGGCTTCGTCTCCGTCGGCGTCGGCGCCGCCGGCACCACCAGCACCGGCTCACCGCGGCGCACCGTGAACGCCGGGAGAGACGACGACACCATGCTGATGAGCGAGTGTAGTGAGCGAGTGATGAGAGCAGAAGCGCGAGTTTTGTACGTGTACGTGAACGTGTACTAGGCCGGTGTGAGAGCGTAGTACGGTGCACGAGGGTGTGTACGTGGGTTTTGGTGTTGGTGGTGCAGTGTGCTTGATGTGTGTAGTGTTGCTTGGCTGATGCGGTTGGTTCTATGTTTGGGTTGGTTTTTATAGCCGAGTTCCCGGGGGAGGTTGGTGAGATCCTATGCATGCATTCCCGATGTGGGGGTTGGTGTGAGCCACGGTGGCATGCTTTGCATGCATGGACATCCTCGATCCGATCGAGTCCAACGTAGGCAGGATGCAAGCAGAGAATTCGTTCACAAATCACAAGTGGAGTTGGCGCGCCCGCACGGACGCAAGCAGATTCCAGGTCATCATCAGTGACCGCAGACTTTTCTCGTTGACCTCCCCGTTCTCATGGATGCATGGTCGTTAATTTGCAGAACAAAACTAGTGTGGTTTTCCACCGTACTCTGGAGGACGGATTTTTTTTTAACGATTGACAAGAGATTCACCGAATTTTTATTAGAAGGAGGAGGGGATAAAAGACAAAAAACAACAACCACAACAACTGCCTAGGTGTGCGGGCACGTAACTTATCCCAAATGGCACTAATTAAACATTAAGATAAGTGTATTCCTTACAATAGTACCATATGTGACATAATATATGGTTGTGGGAACTACAACGCACGTAGGACAGTTCCAACCCTACACTTAGGATAGTTTTCATAGCATTAAGCCACGTATGATTTTAGCTTATGTGATATTATATTAAATATGAGAGAGAAAAGAAAGTTAAAAAAACACGAGAATCTATAAAAAAACACTGTAAAAATTTGCACTGAGAGAAGATAGTGTCTCCATGATAGATAAAAAAATGATTGCTAGAGAAGAGAGAATAAATTAATGAAGTACCCCTCGAAATCATGGGTTTAGGAATATAGTTTCTTAAATGGTGTCTGACTACGGATTGATCGTAGATCAGCTGATAAGGTTCCTTGTGGTGGAACTTGTACACCATGGGTTGAGTCTTTGACTTAGCTGTGGTGTCGCATTTTTCTGGATTTACTCCAGGATTTAACCGGCGCTATTATTTCATTGGTAGGCGACGTTTCTATCGACAACGAGGCGCCTCTGGTGATTTCATCAATCTCGAGATTTGCCGACTCAATCTCTCGGAGGTGCTCATATGAGTAGGGTTACGTGCGTGATTCATAGGGGTGAGTGTGCGTGCATGTTTGTGAGCGTATACGTCAGTACTGTAGTTCTTAAAAAAATGATGTCTTGCTAACATAATTATATATACGTACTATTTATGGACACTATGAATTAAGGCTGCCCTTACTAAATTGGCTGCGATCGGCTGCAGTTGCAGCTGTACTGCCGTGGCTGCAAGTGCAGCATGCAAGCAACGCTGTGAGCCTGCGTTTAAAAGCATCTGCAGCAACTCAAGCCAGTTTAAGCTGTAAATGATCGGCAGATCGGCAACGCTGCAGCCAAATAAGCTGCAGCAATCGCAGCCGATCACAGCCATATTGTTTTTCCACGCTGAATGATTAGGCGGCGATGGAGGTTTAATTTAAGAGAAAGTCGTCGTTCTTACACTCTGGTCAAGTTTCGTGATCACACTACGCACATTCGCCGTGTCTTGTTAGCTTACCAGTGGTAGTTTACACACATACCCGTCACAGATGACCGCCTGTTCCACGTGTACTTTGTCTGTGTGCTTCCTGTGTGCTCGGTCAACGGCACGAGAGCTAGCGCACGCTCTACGGCTGACGACTAATCGAGGCCTGCCGGAGAAAATCGACGTGATCATGCGATGCTACACGCATCAACTCATTCCTTAGTTTGTGACCTTGTGGCTAGCTTGTGGGTAGGTATGTTTCTTGATCGGTCTGACTGGTCACCGCCGGTGCAGTAGTGCAAGACAGCGGGCCATGACCGCGCCGTCCTTTCAATTCGTCGCGAGCCGGTTGAACGGGCGGCGCGGCCGGGCTCCGAGGTCTCGCCGGCGGCCGCGCGCCAGAGCCAGCGGCGGCCGGCCGGCCGGGTGGGGATTGGTTCGCCGGACGCCAGGCCGCCGGCGCGCTGGTAGTGTGCGTTGCATTGCATTGCATTGCATGCATGGACATCCTTCGAGCTAGAGTTTGGGAGAGAATTCGTTCACAAGTGGATTCGGCGGGCGCGCACGAAATGCGAGCAGATTCCAGGTCCTCACCAGAGACTGGAGACTTTTCTCGTTGACCGTTTGCAGGGTAAAACTAGTGTGGTTTTCCACCGTACAGTACTACTTTGCAGGACAGATTGCAGTTGGGGACAAAGAATTAGTGCTGTGATTGACGGGAAAATCAACGCCGTCCGGTGTAGTGCAATTGATAATCATGCATGTGTTGCTGCTACTACCACACGTATATCGATCAACTCTCATTCCTTAATTCGTGGGTAGGCAAGCTTAATTAGCTTCTTGATCGATCTGACCGGTCACCATCATCACAGGCGGCCACCGGTGTAGTGCAAGACAGCGGCCGCGCCGTCCTTTCAATTCGCCGCCGCCCGCCCGCACCCCCCAAGTCATGCCCAACCACCACCGGCGCTGTGCTGTGCCCTCGCTCGTCGCGAGCCGGTTGAACGGCCGGCCTCTGCCTGCTGCCGCACCATGCCACCAGTGCCTATGCCTACCAACCGGACAGATCCGATGTGCGAGGTCTCGCCGGCGCCGCGGCCGAGGTGGCGCGGCGGCGGGCGGGGACTGGGTCGCCGGACGCCGGAGGCCAGGCCACGGCGAGTCGCGGTAGGCTCAGATTGGTGCGCGCGCGGCTCGCCGGCCGGGCTAGCTGGCTGGTAGTGGGTAGGTCCACGACGGGCAATGCAAGCTGACCGTTGGATTTTTTTCGTTTGACCTCATGATTTACGGCGCTCCGGAGCGCGTAGACTGATCGATCGGTCGACGCCTTTGCTGCTGCTTTTTTCCTTTTCCACGCGCATCGTTTGGGTTTTTCTTCCTTTTTCTTCTGCTTCCTTTTTCCAAAGGGAAGGACCTGGACCTGGCCTGCCAGATGGCACTGCTGATACAGTCAAGAATATTCCTAGCTGTCTCGCCCACACTTTTTTAGGCACGATTTGTATAGCTTCCTCCCTTTTTATTTTTCTATAAAATAAAATCCTGGCTAGTCTTACACTGCAACAGCATAGCTCAGATGAAACTAGGAATACACAGTAGCTAACGAACTGGCCTCCGTGGTGGGCTTGGCATGGACCGAGCTAGAGAAAGCCAGCCCATGTTAGCCTGTTAGGTTAGGTGATCAGCAGATCAGGTGCTCTTCTTCCATTCCAACACCCAAAAGGGCCCAATACCTGATGTGATTTAATTAATACTACCACAATACTGACGATGAAGTTGTAAAGCAACCAACAGAACAGAGCAGGCAAGCAAGGAGGCACCTTGAGCTTGCAGATTACTACTACCTCCGTTCCAAATTACTATTCATTGTTGACTTTTTCTCGTAACGTTTGGCCATCCGCTAAATATACGAAAAAATAAGTCATACCTAAAGTATATATGATGATAAAGTAAGACACAAATAAAAGAAATGAGACTTACAAATTTTTGTGAATAAGACGGATGACCAAACGTTGTGAGAAAAAGTCAACAACGAATAGTAATTTGGAACGGAGGTAGTAGCTCCGAAAAGAAAAAAGCTGGGGGAGAGAGCAAGGAGTGATCGAGGCCACGAGATACCAAACCCTTCCCATAACTCGCCGCCGCTGAAGCAGGAAAACTACTGGCTCCGAACTGCTGAATGCATTCCGTTTCGTTTCCTCCGACGAGATCTCACACACACACACACATCATTCTTCTGCTGAAGCAGGGAAACAACAGGAGCTTTGCTGCCATGCATGAGAAGCAACGGACCGGGCTATCGCGCCTCGCGCGTTAGGGAATCGCGCGACCCGCCGCCGTGGCCGCCGCAGCCCCGCCGCCGCCCACCTCCACGGCCCAACGCTAAGCCGTCGTTCGTGTTCGCCGGCACCCTCTCCGTCCCCGCCGCCTGCACCTCCCCCGGCTCCGGCGGCCTCCTCCGCCTCCGCCGCCGCCGACCGCCGCGGCTGACGCTAACCTCGCCGGCCGTCGTTTCTCCTCCGTCCCCTCCGCTCCCGCCGCCGGCACCGCCCACCGGGGATCTCCCACCGCCCAGCCGGCGGCGCCATCGCCGCCCGGCCCTCCGCCCGGCGCCCGTCGCCCCCGCCGGGCCGGCCGCCGCCCCCAACCCCCTTTCTAGGTCCGGCGGCGGTGGATCTCCCCCCAGCAACCCCGCCTCCTAACCCCGGGCACTAACCTGGTGGTGCCGGCGCCGGAGAAGACAGCGGCGGCGGCGCGGCGGCGACGCGAGTGGCCGTGGGCCGTGGGCCGCGAGGGTCGCGCTCTCCGCGCGAGCGTGACCCCACACGCGTTAGACTTAGCGAAAAGCAACACGGGTGTTGGATGGGGACGCCTGTGATGGGCCAGAGCAAATACGAGCCTAGGCCCATCATACATCATGGCCCACCGACGGTGAGTTTTGTAGCGGAGCCCGCATGTCCGAGAAATTCGATCTGATTTGGACCCTTCCCCAAGAATGAAAAGAAAAGAAGCAGAAGGCGACCGACTAATGTTGGGGTCCATTCCATCGTATCGCATTGAAAAAGTCGTATTCCATTAGATTCTTCTTCCCTTCCCTTCCCTTCCTCCCGACATAACTCGCCGCCGCCGCCGCCGCCGGGGAGGTCCGGTCTCCCTTCCCTTCCCTCCTGCTGTCTAGGGTTCGCACGGATCCGATTCAGCTGCGGTGCGCCAGGTAATTCCCTTCCTCCCCCGATGCATTCCGTTTCGTTTCCTTCCCTTGTTATGGGGATGGATTTGTCCTCCGACGAGATCTCCCACACACGCATCATTCTTCAGGGAAAGAGGTAGGGGATGACTTGGTTCCGCGCGGCGTCGGGCGCCGCCCGCCTCGCCCTCCGCCGCAGCCTCGCCACCCGCGCGTCACCAGCCGCCGCCGCCGCCAACCGATGCGGCCGCGGCTTCCACTCCACCGCCCTGCGGCCTCGCTCCGCGGCCCCCGTGCCCCGGGCCGTACCCCTCTCCCGCCTCTCCGACAGCTTCCTCGACGGCACCAGCAGCGTCTACCTCGAGGAGCTCCAGCGCGCCTGGGAGGCCGACCCCTCCTCCGTCGACGAGTCATGGGACAACTTCTTCCGCAACTTCGTGGCCCAGGCCTCCCCCTCCGCCGGCGTCTCCGGCCAGACCATCCAGGAGAGCATGCAGCTCCTCCTCCTTGTCAGGGCCTACCAGGTCAACGGCCACATGATGGCCAAGCTCGATCCCCTCGGCCTCGACGACCGAGCAGTACCCGAGGACCTCCACCTCGGCCTCTACGGCTTCACAGACGCCGACCTCGACAGGGAGTTTTTCCTCGGTGTCTGGAGGATGTCCGGTTTCCTCTCCGATAACCGCCCCGTCCTTACCCTCCGCGAGATCCTCAGTAAGCTCCAGCAGGCCTACTGTGGCCCTATCGGCTATGAGTACATGCACATCCCCGACAGGGACAAGTGCAACTGGCTCAGGGAGAAGATTGAGACCGCCAAGCCCAAGGACTACGACAAGGACCGCCGCCTCGTCATGCTCGACAGGCTCATCTGGAGCACACAGTTTGAGAACTTCCTCGCCACCAAGTGGGCCACCGCCAAGAGGTTTGGCCTTGAGGGTGGTGAGACGCTCATCCCTGGCATGAAGGAGATGTTTGATAGGGCCGCTGACCTCGGCGTTGAGAACATCGTCATTGGGATGCCACACAGGGGGAGGCTTAATGTCCTTGGTAATGTTGTCCGCAAACCATTATCTCAGATATTCAGCGAGTTCACCGGCGGCACAAGGCCTGTTGAAGGTGAGGACGGGCTCTACACTGGAACCGGTGATGTCAAGTACCACCTGGGTACCTCCTATGACCGCCCAACTAGAGGCGGCAAGAGGATTCACTTGTCATTGGTCGCTAATCCCAGTCATCTGGAAGCCGTTGATCCTGTTGTCATCGGCAAGACCCGTGCTAAGCAATTCTACTCCAGTGATGCTGACAGGACAAAGAACATGGGTATTCTGATTCACGGAGATGGTAGCTTTGCTGGCCAGGGTGTGGTCTATGAGACGCTCCATCTAAGTGCTCTTCCAAACTACACTAGTGGTGGAACCGTACATATTGTTGTTAATAACCAAGTTGCCTTCACAACTGATCCAAGAGCTGGCAGGTCCTCCCAGTACTGCACAGATGTCGCCAAAGCCCTGAACGCTCCTATATTCCATGTGAATGGTGATGATTTAGAGGCTGTCGTCCGTGTCTGTGAGCTTGCAGCTGAGTGGCGTCAGATTTTTCACTCAGATGTGGTGGTCGATCTAATTTGCTACCGTCGTTTCGGGCATAATGAAATCGATGAACCCTCCTTCACACAGCCAAAGATGTATCAGGTAACCCTGGCTACTAGATGTTCAGATTGTTTTTCATATGCTGTTGGCCAGTTTACCATAAGTTGATACTTAATACATCTTACAGCTCTTTTCATTCACTTTTTATCTGGTCGTGCTCGTCCATCTTTTTTCTGTTAACTCTGTATATAATTCCATATTCTTAAGCTAGATAGTCATTAAGCTGGTTGTAACAGAAGGTTACAAAAGAAGCCACCAATCACATTGCTTTGACCCTGGTTAGCATTATCTGTGACAGGTCATTAAGAACCATCCCAGCTCATTGAAGCTTTATGAGCAGAAACTGCTAGGAACAGGTGAAGTCTCAAAAGAAGATGTCCAGAGGATCCATGACAAGGTGAACCGAATCTTGAATGAAGAGTTTGCAAAGAGCAAAGACTATGTTCCCAATAAGAGGGATTGGCTCTCTGCTTACTGGACTGGTTTTAAGTCACCAGAGCAAATATCACGTGTTCGCAACACTGGGTAACATCAATCTCTCTGTTGGTTTCACTTTATGAATATTCTACCATTGGATGTTGACAATGCCTTCTACGCAGGGTCAAGCCAGAGATACTGAAACGTGTGGGACAGGCAATTACTACACTGCCTGAAAACTTCAAGCCTCACAGAGCCGTGAAGAAGATTTTTGACCTGCGTGCAGCTATGATAGAGAGTGGCGAAGGAATTGATTGGGCTGTTGCAGAAGCCCTAGCCTTTGCAACGCTTATAGTGGAAGGCAATCATGTTAGGCTAAGTGGACAGGATGTTGAAAGAGGAACTTTCAGCCACCGTCATGCAGTTCTGCATGACCAAGAAACTGGGGCGAAGTACTGCCCACTTGACCATGTTGCGATGAATCAAAATGAGGAGCTGTTTACTGTAAGCAACAGGTAAGTTTGCTTATGAATCTGCCAAATTTCTTGTCTTGTACTCTTCTTTTAGTGAGAAGGGTAGTTCATGTTTCCTTATGTTATGTATTACTCTGTTTGCAGTTCGCTTTCAGAATTTGCTGTCCTTGGGTTTGAATTGGGTTACTCTATGGAGAACCCTAATTCATTGGTTCTTTGGGAAGCACAATTTGGTGACTTTTCCAATGGTGCGCAAGTGATGTTCGACCAGTTTTTGAGCAGTGGAGAGGCAAAATGGTTGCGCCAAACTGGCCTTGTTGTTCTGCTTCCTCATGGTTACGATGGCCAAGGTCCTGAGCATTCCAGTTCCCGTTTGGAGCGCTTCCTTCAGGTAACTCACAGCAGCAATGTTAGTTTACTTATTTTAGTGTTGTTCAGCCATTACATCAGTGGCAAGGAGGCCTTTTTTCATAAATCATCTAACATGAGATATTTGTTTTGTATCCAAATTACTTTAAAAGGTATTGTGCAGTTTTTTATGCACAAATCTTTTTTTTGGCATGTAAGTATACGGAAGTATTAATTCTCTTACGTGATATATCTATTTTTTCATTATTCAAACCATTTGAAAGGAAATGATGCATTTTTAATGCATCTGTACAATTCTTTTTTGTGTGGCAGCCAATAATCTCGTCGTGTAAGTGTAAAGTAGTTTCAAAAAATTTCCTTTTGGTAATGATCCAGATCTGTTGCTGGGATGGAATGTTTGGACCAGAACTTGGACTTGGTTGCTTACATGAGAATGCTGTTTTTTTCTTTTTTTTGGGCACCAGATGAGTGATGATAATCCTTTTGTCATACCTGAGATGGAACCAACACTTCGCAAGCAGATCCAAGAGTGTAACTGGCAAGTTGTGAATGTGACAACTCCTGCAAATTATTTCCATGTGTTGCGTCGTCAGGTCAGCCTAACTTATGTGCGGTTTTGTTTTTATGTTCATAGCATTTGGTTGCCATTTTGCTTACACGAATTATTCTTTCAATTATCGCCTACTGTTTGTGGGGGATGCTCTAGATACATAGGGAATTCCGGAAGCCGCTGATTGTAACAGCTCCTAAGAACCTGCTTCGGCACAAGGATTGCAAGTCCAATCTTTCTGAGTTTGATGATGTTGAAGGCCATCCAGGATTTGATAAGCAGGGAACACGTTTCAAGCGACTGATAAAGGACCGTAATGATCACAAGCAAGTTGAGGAGGGTATCAACCGTCTTATATTATGTTCTGGGAAAGTAAGTGTTCCTGCTACAATATCAAATTCAAGCAAATTGCTGGTCCATTAAATATGAACTAATTGCTGCATTTCAGGTTTACTATGAACTTGATGAAGAGCGTAAAAAATCAGAGCGAGGTGATGTTGCAATTTGCAGAGTTGAGCAACTTTGCCCATTCCCATACGACCTTATCCAAAGAGAGCTCAAGAGATATCCAAGTATGCAAGTTTTTTCTCGAGTATTTATCTTTCATTTTGATAGTTTCCCTAAACCTCACTTCTTATTTTCTAATCTGTTTGTTAATTCTGGACGCATGTTTTCATGGTGTAGATGCGGAGATTGTGTGGTGCCAGGAGGAGCCCATGAACATGGGTGCATACAGCTACATCTCTCCTCGGCTGTATACTGCCATGAAGGCTCTTGGGCGGGGTTCCTTCGAAGACATCAAATATGTTGGAAGAGCACCTTCAGCTGCTACAGCCACAGGCTTCTTATCTGTTCATGTGCAGGAGCAGTCAGAGCTAGTAAAGAAGGCACTGCAGCCGGAGCCGATCAAGTTTCCCTGATGAGATGCAGATGTCTGTATGCATATACCTTCATGGTGTTGTATGCATATACCTTCTTAGTGCAACTACCGCGAAATAACAGGACCCTAACTTGCCTGTTTGCAGGAGGCTCAACGAACCGAACCTGCGTTTTTAAAGTTTTGCCATGTAAGAGAGTTTTCTTTTTTGTTGCAATTTTGAGGCTTTTCTGCTTCTGCAAATAATGACACTTTATGAAGACATGAAGCCGTGTGAAACCCAGTCATTCAACTTTGGGTTGTACTCCGTAGTGGGTTTTGTTTGTGGGACCACAGTGTTTTTTTTTGGGTGAGGGCAAGCAGAGAGCTTTCATTCATTAGACAAGTGATTACAATCGCGAAGGATAATCTCCTGTACCTAGAGATGCAAGTGGGTGCCCAATGGGTTTTTTTAGGTCAGCCACCTTAGTTCATTTTACCTTCTAAATAAATTACATGTCATGCCATTATAGGTCATTTTTCTAAGTTTTGGATCGATCCGATGACTCAAAAGTAGTCATAGTTGCATCCCTACCTGTAGCCAATGCGGATTATACCCTCAAGATGGGCGTTGGTGCTCCATGGCTCGACCCTGGAACTATCCGTCGCTCCATTCGAGGAAGGGAGGGGCACCACTCGATTCATTTCCTACAAAGCTATCTGGGTGGTGCACCAATGGTTCTGGTGGGTCGAACCACCTTATATCTGTTAGAGTATTAAGCTCTCCCAAATACTATCTACGTGGCTCCCAGAAGCCAATGTCCGTGTGTGTTGGGATCGAAGTTGGCGTCCAGCCGCCCAGTGAGGTCCTCATCCAGCATCAGGACCTGGGCAGATGAGACATGAGGCTGGCAAGGAGCGGGAGTAGAGGTGCGAGGGAGCACTCGCTGCATCGACAAGGCGTGGAGCTCGCTGCCCAGAAATCACCGGCCGCCACTCTTGCCCTTGGCACTGAGGAAGAGGCCGTCGCCGGTGTTCCGAGAGAGAAGGGATCCGTTGCGTGGATCGATCCACTCGACCCTAAGGTCCGAGTGCTTCCGATCCGTCGACCCAAATAGATTTCGTGGATCAAAAACGGAGCCCAATAGGGTCATTTTGTTGGACCGGTTCGACGAACCAACGGAGCGACCCGCACCATCCCCATCTTGATTATACCCTAGCCAGGAGTGAGACGGGGAGGAAGTTGAGGGCACTCTTGCACATGCGTGAGCCGCCTCATTTCCTTCTCGCCTAATTACAGAGATACAAAATCCTCCTAACGAAGACGAAAGCTCTCTAACTTCATGCCAAATGCCTGCTACTGGACTACGAAAGCCATCCACCGAACGAAGGAAATTCGCGACCGTAGAATTGTCTAACTCCAGGCAGACCTTCCTTGCACGGTTGCACCATTCTGAACTGCCAGCTACAATCCATCTCTAGCCGCCAAGGCTTTAGCTGTGACAACATCTGGAATTCACGTGTATGCTAGTGCCTCGGCTGCCACACACTCACCACGATCATTCCATAATACTGCACCGCTCGCCCCCTCGCCAGATTCAGCCACAAAGGCTGCATCCGTGTTGACCTTGAACCATCCTGCATCAGGTCTTTGCCAGCGGACGCGTTGACGAACTGGTGGCGCCTCCCCTGTTGTCGGATGGTGACCTGTGCATATTAGATCTTCCAACATGGCCGAGATATGCTTGACCGCTGCTACATGGTTCCACTGTTGTCTCCCATGTTTTCGGGCATTCCGACCTGACCATAGGGACCAGACTCCACACATAATAAACTTCATTTGTTGTTCTGAGCATACATCCCCCGACAAGACATCTCTTGTCCATGAAATTGAGTGCATCCCCGGTACTTTGATCCCCAACATTCTTTCTACCTCTTGCCAGAACTGTCCTGCCATGGAGCATTCAAAGGCCACATGATACAACGATTCACCATCCGCTCCACAGGTCACACATAACGCCTCTTGTTCAATATGGCGTCGGTGCAACTCCATCTTCGTGGGTAGATAGTTTTGCATCGCTCTCCATCAGAAGATTCTTATTTTTTGCGGGACATTGATCTTCCAGAGCCTTTTCCACATACGTCCATCATTTGATGATCGTGCTTCATTTGTTTTACACGCTTCATTCTGGCTTTCCTCCGCCTTTAACATCCTGTAAGCTGAACGGACTGAGTACATGCCGTTCTTTTCAAAACTCCAGGCCAGTGTATCTTCCTCAATCCTTACACCAGGGCACAAGCGCAGGATCTCTTCTGCATCGAGCCCAACAAACGAAGCCGCACCACATCTTCGTTCCAGTTCCTAGTTCCCAGAATGAACAGCTCATTGACATGTTCCAGCCCAACATTTTGAAGGTGAACCAATGGTTTCATCCTCACCGCCCTTGGGAGCCAATTGTCCTTCCATATATTGATCAAGTTGCCCGGCCCAACTCTCTTGAAAATGCCTTTTTGTAAAACCTTCCGACGAAACAAGGTCGCTCACCATGTTTCAGACGCCCGCTTCTTCTTGGAGGCTGAGAGAAAATCGCAGTGCAGGTAGTATTTGCCCTTGAGCACTCTTGCACAGAGAGAAGAGAAAATTCCTTATTTGACACTGAAAAAATGACTTGTTCCTTCCTTGGCCCTTAACAAAATTTTCTTCCCTATTTGACACTAAACTTAACTTTCGTTCCCTTTTTGACACTGCCGTGAGATGTGAGTGCTAACACCGTTAAAAATGACGTAAAAAGACGATTTTGCCCCTCATACAGTTTTATGTGTGACTTTGTAACTTTTATTGCATCATTTGGATCATTTGGACTAAGATTTTTCTTCAATCATGTGGACATCATTTTGCTTAAACTACAAAAAAAAAACAGTACAACAACATATCGTGAACATTTACAACAAAAAAATCTCAATCTAAATGATCCTTGGGTCGTCCTCGAGCTCCGGCAGGGCACGGTGGCGCGGTGAGGCAGGGGAGCTCCTCCGGCGGCCATCCCTCTCCCTCTCCTCTTCTCCGGCATCGACGAGCAGCGGTGGCCCGACGGAGGAGCTTTCCGAGGGAGGGCGCGAGGCGTTGGTCCGCGCAGGCCCCGCTCCACGTCGGCGCTTACCATCCCTCCGCCATGCCCAATTGATTTGCCGTTCCTCGAGAGAAACGGGACTTTCCCGTCACCTTTCCCGTCTCCCGCTGCCGCGAATTTTTGCCTTCTCGTACGCGCTATGTACTGCAGCGTTCCCTTTCCCGTATACCAGTGCAGATAGCCTAAGGCCGCCCGGACCAGCCTCTGCCTGTTGCCGCACCATGCCAGACTGCCAGTGCCTACCAACCGGACAGATCCGATCTCCGAGGTCTCGCCAGGGCCACGGCGAGCTGCAGTTCAGATTGGTGCACGCGCGGCTCGCCGGGCTAGCTGGCTGGCAGTGGGTAGGTCCAAGCTGACCGTTGTATTTCATTTTTTTACTAAAGAACCGGAGCGCTGCCATGTCATTTAAGAAGATAGCGAGTTACATCAGTGTCGAAGTGAAGAAAAAAAGCACACCACCAGCACGCAAACAATGCACACCACGAAACGCTACACCTCCACCATCTGAAAGAGGAGTCAAAGATTAACCACCATAAACTGCGCCGTCGTCTGGGCCACGCCAAACATCGCAGCCTGCTGCAAACCTGAATGACAGTTCAAACACCTCTATCATGTGTGCTATAATCTTCAAGCCGCACATATATGATCGACGAAGCCCCTTCAACCGTGGCACGTTAGTAGACCACTCCTATCACGGCATTAATGAAGAACACTGATCCTGACCATTTTACATAGGGGCCTCGCCTCGCCCACCGCATCGTACTCAGCACTCTCATTTGACCTCATGATTTCCGGCACTCCGCAGCGCGTGGACTCTGGACTGCACGCACGCGGGTCCCAAACGAATGCTGCGATCAAACTGATCTGATCCGGTCGACGCCTTTGCTGCTGCTTTTTTCCTTTTCCACGCGCATCGTTTGGGTTTTTTTTCTTTTTCTTCACCTTCCTTTTTCCAAAGGGAAGGACCTGACCTGCCCGATGGCACTGCTGATACAGTCAAGATTCCTAGCTTCCCCCTTTTTATTTTTCTATAAAATAAAATCATGGCGAGTCTTACACTGCAACAGGCTCAGATCAGATGACACAGTAGCTAACTGGCCTCCGTGGTGGGCTTTGCATGGACCGGCCGAGGGTGCGTGATAAACAAATGCAAATGCAGAGAGCTAGAGAAAGCCAGCCCATGTTAGCCTGTTAGGTTAGGTGATCAGCAGATCAGGTGCTCTTCTTCCATTCCAACACCCAAAAGGGCCCAATACCTGATGTGATTTAATACTCCTACAAACAATACTGATGAAGTTCTAAAGCAACCAATGGGAGCAGAGCAGGCAAGCAAGGATGCACCTTGAGCTTGCAGATTACTACTAACTACTAGCTCCGAAAAGGAAGAAGCTGGGGGAGAGAGCAAGGAATGAACGAGCCCACAAGATACCAAACCCTCCCCTTCCCCAACCTCAACACCATGCTTCCCTCATTCCCTCCTCCCCTGCTTTGCCCCAATGCCACTCCTCCACTGATGTATTAATCCCTCCGATTCATTCCGGCCCCGCCCGCCGGCACGGACAGGGACGGGGGAGCAGCCATGGACAGAGGAGAGGCCGCTCCCGGCGGCGAGCCGCCCCACGACCACGAGCACGGCCACCGGAAGCGCCGCGTGCCGCGGATCCGGGAGCGCGAGCGGCGCAGGAGCTCCGGCCTGGTGTGGGCGCTGGTGATCCTCTGCACGGTCCTCGCCGTCGGCGTCATCGTCGCCGGCGCCACCGTCTTCGCCGTCTACCTCGTGTACAAGCCCAAGATGCCGTACCTCCTCGTCTCCGCCGCGCGGCTGGAGCGCCTCGAGTACGCCCAGTCGGGGACCATCGTGGACCTGCAGCTGGCGCTCACCGTCCTCGCCGAGAACACCAACTCCAAGGCCGACGCCACCTTCTCCGGCGTCAGCCTCGCCGTCGGCTTCCACGGCGCCGACGTCGCCCTCCTGCGCGCCGGCACCTTCGCTGTCGCGCGCCGCAGCTCCGTGCCGCTCATGTACCAGGTGAAGTCGTCGGGGCGGCCGCTCACCGCCGACGGGATGCAGTACATGGACGGCGCGCTCCGCGCCGGCGTCGTGCCGCTCGACCTCTTCGGCAAGGCGCGCACGACGTGGAAGGTCGGCATCTTCGCCTCGCTCCAGTTCTGGACGCGCATCTCCTGCCGCTTCCTCTTCAACTTCCCCGGCAACGGCACCGCCATGCCCATCGACTGCCGCTCCAAGTCGCCGTAGCCGCCGCCGCCGCCCGGCGTGCTCGTCCGCCGTTGGTTGCGCCATTCTCATTCGTTTGTTCGTTCGTTCATTCCACAGCAAGAAATTTGTTGGCAGGAACATCAAACATGCGCCGATGCGCCATACTTGTACAGGCGAATAATGCTGGTACATAAACTCCCGCAGTGCAGGAACACACACATACACATTTGTAATCTGTAATTCATTCTTTTCTTCTTCTTCTTCTTCTTCTTCTTCCCCATTTACCATTGAATTAGTGCAGTTCAGTGAGATCGAGTTGTGAACTGTGATGAGAAGATGGATACGGGATACCAATCTCGGTAAACCAGGAATAAGCTTCAGAGTACTGTAATTTCGTCCGCATCAATCACTGTGATAATCCAAAACTAATGAGGTTTCTTCCTTGCCATGGCAAATTGGCAATTACTCTGCTGACACCATCCATCAGCTAGCTCTCTGTTCTGTGTTCCTGTTTCCTGTTGGAGCCAGACAGAGGTGTCTCTCCTACCTGCTGTTGGGCTGGACCGGGCTTCTTGAACATTCGAGAGAGCCATTGGGCCGAAATCAAAGCCCAATATATTTCAAAAAAAGCAAAGAGAATCAAAGCCCAACGGGTAACCTCTGAACAATCAACATCACACGAAGCCCAGTCGTCGTCGTGTTCCTGGTGTTGGTGTGTGGCGCTGCGAGTTCCCGAAAGGAATGGCCGGCCACGCGGCGGCGAAGCGGCGGCCGGCGCGACCCCAGATCATCATGAATCACCGGCATCCGCCGAGGAATTATCTCCGTCGCCATCCGCCGGCCGTGGGGACGCGCGACACGACCCCCTGGCAGTTGCGCGCGGTGCTTCCCCCCTCTCCGCCTCCAGTCGCCTCCCGCCAATGTGGACTCGCTGCCAGCCCCGCAACGCGACGCCGGATGGCCGGACCCGCCGGCGTCCGCTTCCTCGGGGTGCACCGAACGTGGCGCGCCACTTGTGGCGCACTCCCCCGCCGGGGCGCCGGCTACTTAACCACCACCACGCCTCGAGGGGCAGGAGCAGGAGGGAGCAGGCGGCGCGGCGACTTGGTTACTACCGGCCGGTGAGCAAGCGGTTTCGATCGTCTAGCGACGGCAATGAAGCCCAGGCCTCTCGGTTGCGTGGCGGCGGCGGCGGCGGAGGGTTTGGTGGGGGCGGGATGCGCCGGGTGGGCGTGGAGGCCGAGGCCGCGCGCGAGGGCGGCGCGGGTGTCGCCCAAGTGCTCCGCGGCGGCGGCGGCGGAGGGCGCGGTGCACTCGGAGCACCGCCGCCGCGGTGGCAATCGCGGGGTGCTGTTCCGCCCGCTGGGGCTGCCCGGGACGAAGCACGTGCCGGACCTGGAGGAGCGGGTCGAGAAGGTGATCTACGCCTGCCGCTTCATGACCTTCCTCGCCATCGGTGGCTTGCTCGCCGGCTGCATACCCAGTTTCCTCAAGGTGCTCGCTCGCTCGCTCGCTCACTTCATTGATTGGTTCACGTTTCCTCCCAATTTGTGAACTGGAGCCTGGGATTCTGCAGGGATTCGTTTGTGTCATGGACGCCTTCGTCGAATACTACCGGCACGGCGGTGGGATGGTCATCCTCATGCTGGTTGAAGCCATTGGTAACCATACTGACTCGCCACATGCTTGTTCCAAGGCTCAAATAAGCACCACATCAACTGTCCAACATTCAAATTCGTGACACTAAAGTACAATTCAACTAAGATATCGTCTCTACATGTTTAAATTGTTACTGATGATTTACCATTGTGCATTACCTGTTTCACCTCCAGAGATGTTTCTCATTGGAACGGTCATGTTTGTACTCGGGACGGGCTTGTACGAGCTGTTCATCAGTAACACGGACATGTCCTACGGCTCCAACCTCTTTGGCTTGTTCAGTCTTCCGGTTGGTCCACATGCACATCCCTCTCAGCTGTCTTCAGGCCACAGTCGATTTCAGTTTCTTGACATTTCTGGTTCTGTCTGTAGGATCGGCCCAAGTGGCTGGTAATCCAGTCGGTGAACGATCTTAAGACAAAACTGGGTCATGCCATTGTCATGGTTCTACTGGTTGGCATCTTTGAGAAGAGCAAGAGGGTGACCATTACATCCTGCACTGACCTCTTTTGCTTTGCCGCATCGATTTTCATCTCTTCTGGTTGCCTCTACCTACTGTCCAGGCTCAACATCACCAAAGGAGGGAGCCATGCCTGAAAAAAAAAGAAGAGTCTTTGTACATAAGCAATATGTCTCTTCTGTTGCTGTGCACGTGCAACACCTCAGTTTATGTTTTATGCAGTCAAATAATTAGGGAGTGGGGAGGCAAATATTTTCCATGTACTCATGTGGGCAGTTGCAGTGAGGCACTACCACTCTACATAGTAGGATAATGAGACGGTACCATCATGTATATGTAACTTGATGTATATGCTATCAGTAACTGATATTCTCTGCGTTGAACTTATTAATAGCTTGCCACAATTTCTTATGATTTTGTTTTTAGTACAAGTGCTTTTAAAGAGGGCTTAACTACTCCATAAAAGGAAAAGTTGAGTAGTGAATTGCTTTGGATAGAAAGAAATGCACATATTATTATATCTTCTGATCTGTTTTATAAACAGATTTAAAGCGATTACATATCCTTATCTTCTCATTCTTAGTGTTTTAATTTACAAATCATTAGGTAGGCACCATATGTTTTCCATTTCTCTGTACATATATTCGGTGATGTGGGAATGCTCGTACATCGTTTCTCTTTGGTAGCTTGTTTTTTTAAAGCACGTGCCCCAGTTGATATACTTATATGGCAGTGATATACTTATACCTTGTCTGATGATAGTACATGATGTTTCTTGTGCAGCAGCTAGCTTGGGAATGAACTGAAACACAGAGTGTTATTGCATAAGTAACCTTTGTTATGTAGTTAGGGAGAAATTCATTCCTTCTTTATACAAGACAACATTATGAAGCGTATCTGTGTAGATTTTCTTACAGTAAATATGATTAAGAAGGAATCTAGATTTGTTTATTAGGCAATAATATTTTTAATAACAGTTTCATGAGAAACTGCTACCACAGCTGATCGTCCGGTGCTGCAGCCTCTTTCTGCCAACTGTCCATATCTATTATATGTGGGTGCCAAATGCTTGCTTTTGAGGTATGTTCTTATGTTAAGTACTTATTTCCAACTTTTATCGCCATTCAATTATTTATAATGCATCAATATGTGCTTAAAGACTGTTGGTACTTTTTGTCCAATATGGCTGGGTGTTTAGCATTTCCTTTCCCTCAAAAAGGGAAATCACTGAGGAATGAGATTGTCGTGGCAGAATGATCAAAGCTTCATGCTTTATGACCTTTGGTCAAGTTTACGACACTGTTTTCTTGCGTTGATTGAATTAAAGAACAGGAATAAATGTAGATTAGTTGTATTCTGCCACAAAGGATGACGGAACCTCAAATAAATTATATTGATGAATTGCAGCCAACCAATGGGAGGCAATGTTCCAAAACAAAAAAAAGACTTCAAAGTTCCTTTTCCAAATTAAAATCAAAATTCCAGGAATCCTAGAAAAATAGGATCCCACAGAGATGGAACAATATTTGGTGGCACAATGCCTTACATATAACTTTTTTAGCTTTGAACATTAGCTGTTACAGACTCTTTTCCATATGCAGTGAGGAGCAACAAAATTAGAAGCTCCAACTTGCTGTTGCTTCCTCCACCTAATGGTCTGATAAGTTCTGATAGGTCATGGCCACATGAAGTTGATTGGAACATGAAAATATTGCATCTAGATATTTCAAGTTTGCAACTTGCATGCTTAATGAGGCTTCCATGATATTAGTCCTTTCTAACTTTGTGCTGCCGGAATGAGGATGGTAGAATGTTATGCTAATTTTAGGACAAGTGGATCTACACGGAAGTGTTGCACTTGTATATTTTTAGTTTGCAACTTGCATAGTTTTGTTTACATGAAAGCATTCAGTCCTTGGTAATTATTGGTAACTTTGTTTTTAGAATTGCTAGTTTTGTTTATGTGATGGTGGAGAAAACTAGAAAATGATCATGCTTGTGAGAATAATGAATTTACATGAAAGCATACCTGTCAGGTTATCACTGGGTTCACCCATACTAGAGGCATATGTATTTAATTTATGTTATAAATCTCACTGTGCACAGTATATATTCAGGCAGGTCAAGCTTAGATGACTCTTAGAATAAACCTGGATTAGGAAAAGGTGTTCCCTTTGGCGTAGGATTTGAAAAGAAAAAGATACAGAGACATGCAAATGCTAAACAATTGGCTGGCGATTGCTGTGGTCCTCCCATTACTCAACTCCTTTAAAAGTACACCTTTTGAACTAAATTAGAGATGCTATCTGCATATATAAAGAAGGGAGCTGGCTCAAGAGGTGAGCCGTGTTAACGGTGAGTAACTTGTGTAGCCAATTCTCATCTTCTTCCCACTCCAAACTAGCTACCATCATCATTCACCTTGTAAAGGTCATGGCCATTTCGCTGAAAAGTGTTGTTGTGTTCATGTTGCTTCTCAGTACTATCTTTTTCGTGCAGCTCTCTGCACTAACTCATGCAAGGAAGCTGGAAGTGAGGGCACCTATCATCAGTGTGCGCCCTTCATGCACCGGAAGGAGTGTTCTGCAGGAGCCTGCTACCCAGACTGATTCTACCTCTCCAGGTCATAGCCCCAGCATTGGCCATGGCAGTCCTCCAAATTGAAATGATCTGCTGTGCGCTGGATGCTTCATCCGTATCTTAGATTTGTACGCAGAGTATCTGAAACTTATGTGGCGTTTCCTTGAGATTCTGTGTGTTTGTTGAAACTTGAAAGGCATAAGGCATGCGATGGAGGATAGCGGAGTTTTTGTTTCCTTCCTTTTAGATTTAGTACCACCAGTGAAATTTGATGCATGCTTTCATGCTTTATTTTGCCACTCTTGTGTGAGAATTTTACTAAACATTGTCTCCGAGAAGCTGAACGAATGTGTAATTCTGTAGGCTGTAGCCCTGTCTTTTGAAAGTGATGTCGACTTTAAGAGGTCTGTAGTAAGTCCATATGAGTCAGTTTCGTTTCTGCACTTACTGCCATAGTTGACACAGCTCTGCTTGTATATATGTGTGTGTAATTTGATCCATCTTTGTGTATCCTTTGTTTCATAAACAGCATTTTTTTTGTGTGTAATTCAAACAGGAAAAAACATGGAATAATTTACAGTTCTGCATGCCGTCTCCTTATCTATGCCTTGTTATGTCTTCGTCCCTAGTTGCATCTGCTTGCTTGTTCTCCATCTGCAACAATCTTGTTGTAAGCCTGGCAAAAGAAACGAAGAAATATGTTTCGGTTTCGCACTTGTTTTGTTGCATCCCCTTTTCTTTTAAGACCTTGCATTCTTTCATGAGATTGTTATATAACTCTGTACAAAACAGATTTTGCACTAAAACGCGTGAGATTTAATTTTAATGACTTTGATGATTAGTTCATACCAAACTACTGAATTTTTTTTTCACATGAAAGTAATACCACAGGCTTATAAAATGCATCAAGGTAATTATAATCAGAAGAAAAGATGTGCATAAAAGTGGTATCAATTTCCTAAACGACGAGTTGTCCAGCGATGATCCGTACCACGCTGCAACAGATATGGGGGCCAAAAGCAAAGCATGCGGTCGGAGTTGTACCACGATGATAAAATATACAGGACACCTAGGAGGCATCAGGCATGCATACACCACTACACACCAGTAGTGATCGTTTGGTCCCAGCTTACTAACAAATCACACCGTCCTAGGTAGCTCCGCGTTCATGTTAATGCATCTCCTTTTGAGAAAGCAAACTTAGTCGTTTCTAAGAATTGACCAGCAATAGGTAGTGACTGAGAAAGATTTTCCGAATTAAGGCATGTGGGAGTTGTGATATGTTATCTTTAACACATCTCGTTTGTTTTTAATGTGTTTTATTGACCGATAGGAATCTCCATTAACTGTGTGCATCCATATAACAAAAGGAAAAGAAGTAACTTTAGTATGAAAAAGTTATATAGTGTGTAATGTCCCATAAGCTAATGATAAAATATGGGATCGCCGCCCTAATTTCATGACAATATGAGAAGGTACTATACAGTGTCATAAATGTTTTGGTGCAACTAGTTTTGGTGTATAAAGTTTATGTGAGACCCTTATTCTTTTCTTTAGCAACTGCATAAATTGCTCTAAGATTTGCTAGACGATGTATGCCAAACGAATAATGATGCCACATGTTATCTTGCTAGCCAGATCAATGCTCCATGTTCTGATGAACACTGTATGCATTGTAACACCCTAAAATTCATCATAATTAAATTGTAGCAACTCTCTGAATTTTTCTAGGATTTATTAAGGCTTAAATAAATTTTCTATGATTTAATTGGAATTTCTAGCCTTTTATCAATTTAAATATCATATTAAATAATTATAGTCAAAATAAGTTTTTGTTGCATTCATGCTGTTGCATTGTTTTTTGGGTGCTGGTAAATTAAGTTGGAATTTAAATTCTGTTTAAATTCGAATTTGATTTACTTTTGTTTGAGGTTTAGAATAGTTGTTTCTGTGCGAGTTCGTTTTTGCTCCCTGAACTTTTCTCCTGTCTCGCTTTCGCCCCTCCATCTCTTTCGGCCAGCCCAGTAGCAACCCGCTCTCCTCCTCCTAGGCCGCCTCGTCGCCTCGGCCCAGCGCGCCGTCTCGGCCCAGCTCCCCGCGGTCGCACCGGCCCATTTTCCCCTCTCTCATCTCACTGCCAGGCGGGGCCCGCCTGTCATCCCCGTCTTCCCCGTTCGAGCTGGACTCGAGCCGAGCTCGAACCCGACCCCGACAGCGCATCCGACCCAGGCACGCACGCCAAGGCGTGGGCCCGAGCTCCACCCCGCGCCTATAAACCTGCGGCGGCCGCCGCCTTTGCCTTCTTCTCCGTGATTCGTCGCGCCGCGAACCCTAGTTCCGCCATTGCCGCCGGTTCTTGAAGCTCCGCGCCGCCGTCGCCGATTCGCGCCGCCGCCGCCTCTCCTTCGACCAGAACCGCTCCGGGAGGTCCGCAAGGAGGTAGTGGAGCCACCCTTCATGTTGTTGCCCCGATTTTGGCCGCGCTCCGCGCTAATTTCGCTCGCCGCCGTTCTCCAGGGCAGCCGTCCGCCATTCATCGCCGCCGGCCGCCGTCGCAGCCTCTTGCTCGTCGCTAACTCTCGTGGTGAGCTCTCCGTTGCCCCAGCTTTCTTCCCGTCCAAGTCTCGTCGCTTTTGGTGGTTCGTAGCTCTCTCCCGAGTTCTCTCCGGCGAGCCTCCGCCGCGGGAACGGGCGGCGCCGCCGCGTCCGTCGTCGCCGGCGTCACCCCTAGGTCAGATCCATCTTGGATCGTCGGATCAAGATCCAACGCCTCGCATCGCGCCCCAGCCCGAGTCAAACCAGCCGCGTACCTGTCAACTCCGGCTGACCGTGGTAATTTTGCAAAAGAGCCCTTAAAGTTTTACAAAATCAACTCGTAGTCCATCTCAGTTCAAAACTATTTCTGTTTAGGTCCGTTTTCTTTTGTTTTAGCCCCTGAAACTTTTGAAACGTCGCCAGCAAGTCCCTACATTTTAGAAAAGCCATATCTCTCTCGTTTTAAATCCGATTTTAGTGATTCTCGCGCTCACGCGTTCGTGGTGACGCGTAGATTAGTTTTGTGCTGTTGTTTTCTTCTGTTGGAATTGTTTAGTGTACTGTTTCTTATTTATTGTATTGTTTCTTTGCATGTGAATGTGTGATGCGTATAGGAAATGTATCGTTCGAGGAGAGTTTTGAAGATCCGGTCGTTGAAGACTTTGAGCAGCAGCAGGGTTGGAAAGAAGGCAAGTATTCCTTGATCATACCCGTTTGTACCTGAATGACATGTATTTTAATTACACTATTATTTATCGCTTGCAATAATATTGTTGGGTCCCATTAAGGATTTCCTAGTCTCCTTTACCATACCTTGCTGCTTGGGGTACTTAATTAATTTTGATGGTAGATGATGCTTAGCTTGCTCAACTGGGATTGGTTAAATGAAACCCCTACTCTATGTTCCACTACTACCTTTTAATCAATTAATGGACAAGATCACATCTTTTAATTGGAACATGGAGAACCACCCAGGAAAACAGTACAACCATGAGTGCCATGTGGCTCTGGCTTTGACTGACTAATTAGGTGCTCTAGTTTATGGTAGCTTTACTCGGAATGGGCATGGGAGGCGGCGGTTGACGGGGTATAGCTCGGTCCTCTTGAGCTGTGGGCTTTGGTAGGAGACATACCTCATTAGGGAGGGTTATGCTTTGCTTCTGAACCGGAAACCTTAGCGGGCTATCATTTACTAGAGTGCTTTTGTAAAGGTCTCATAGTGAAACTCAGTATTCGGTCCACGTGGTGTGGGACGGGTGCATGCTTCGGCAATGGGAATCACGGTTTATGGTGAAAGTGTACAACCTCTGCAGAGTGTAAAACTGTTATAACAGTCGTGCTCACGGTCAAGAGCGGCCTGAACCCTCACATGATAATTATACTTGAATGTGATCTAAACTGTGGTTACCAGAATTTGTTGGGTTATGTCATTTATTTAATTGTGGTTGGTATATACTTATATTTGCTAGTAAATAGTTGCTTAATAAAACTTGACCAACTAAAAGTGCTTAATGCAGCTAGCCTTTCAGCTACCCACTTTATAAAGCCTTGCATGTCATTTATTTCCAAACTTTGCTGAGTACGGCATGCACTCACGCTTGTTGTTTATTTATTTTGCACCGACCACACCCGGAATGCTGCTCAGATTGGGAGAATTTTGAGGATTTCACTGCTGATTTTGAGGAGTTCTAGGCGAGTCTCCCCCAGTCAACGCCTGTGGAGTTGGAGTCACTTTTGCTTCGTTAGATGAACGTTTATTTAAGTCTTCCGCTATGACATTTGTGTCAACTCTGAGATTGTAATAAATGCACTTTAATACTCTTTCGTTATGCATGGTTATGGATATTCACTTGTGACGTCTACCATATATGTGTAAACTGATCCTGGCGCACATATGAGATGCATCTGGTTTTGCCTTTAAAACCGGGTGTGACATGCATGCATTGTCCAACAATTTTGAAAAGTATTGTCCGACAATGATGATCAACTGCATATCTAGTAATCAACCAATTAAGTAATTTCTATCATAAATGAATGTATCGCACCATTTTTAACCTAATAAATTATTACTAAATTTTAGAAGTCTATAGTAATTGACTACTTGATCAGTAGCTTTGTGTCATATACTTTCAAAATGTTTATATAGTCTTCAAAATATGTTACAGTAGAGATCCGACAATAAAATTAGATTTTGTAAAATATGTCCCTATTTCTGATACGCCACTTGACCATCTATATAATCAAGCATCCTTAATATCCTGAATATAATCCACAACTTGCCTTCAACAATTGGCTTGTTGGAGGATTTAGTTGATGTGTCAGTGCTTAAAATGGGTCAAGAGTGTGATGCTTGGACAATATTCAGAGACAGCAAAAATTAGCTCCATGTTGCATCCTCCAACATGCCCTTCAATAACCGAGCCGGTTGCGCTTTTTCCTGCCATTGATCTCCTTTGGCCATCCACCATCACCCAGTTAGTGGCGCCACCCACTGCCCAACCGCCACCGCTAGCCCATCTCTACCTCTCTAGAAACTCAGTCCCCTTTATCTTCTCCAACCCCGGCGGTGCCCTCAACCACGTGAAATCCTAACCCACAGCGTGCTTTTTCTTCTTCTCCGCCACTCCGACATTGTCATAACAAATCGTACTACACTCAGTGAACACGCTTGTCACACGGGATAGCTAGGATTCTAGCTGATTTGTTTGGGCAAGAAGAGAGTGGTTAATTGTTTTACCGTTAACTCCAATCAGCAACAAAACGTTTTCACCATCGCTCCCCAACTGAGGTTAGTGACGACCTCAGGTCTCAAACCGACAAATAAAAATAATAGAGCATCTGCAGGTACACAGATATGACTCAGCGTCTCAACCCTAATGCCGTAATGCATCTCCTTTACAACAAAGAAAACCTCGTGGTTTCCAAAACTTGACAAGCAGCTGCTAGTGCTTCACAGACCTGTTTCCCGAAAGTGGCATGCGGCTAAGCATCGATATATTATTGTTCTGCAAGTGTGTGAAGTAATCACCACTAGCTTGCATTCAGCAATATAGAATACAAGGGCTTAGTGTGGCAACAAAGTTGGCTAGCTTGCTGTCTCCATGTAAAGCTACTTTTTTTTCTTCTTTTGCTGCTGCACATCTCTCTCGTTCATGCTGAACTAGCAGGTATAGGCCAGAGCAGTTCATCAAGTACATGCGCTACCATATATTCTATCGTTCTTAAATATAGATTTTGTTTTAGTATGACAAGACTTTAAAATTTCTCAAATCACAAAATATTATGTTCATTTGCAATTATGTCATTTAGTTTTAAAATGAATGCATCCAAGCTTTAGAAACTTTATTATTTGATCATCACTAATATATACACAACATCAAAACTGATGTGATAATATGATGCCCGCGAAAAAATGTCATAATATGATGTTACTAATTAGTAGATTTTTCTTGTTGCATATATCTTTTCGTATCATTATATTTGTTTCACATTTTCTTTACTAAAACAATGATAGGTAACAATAAACAATGGTAGTGAGCTAGGGCCCGGGCGGTGTATTATCACCGGATCGGTGTTAATGGGTTACGTGGCGCAAAGTTGGGTTTCATGACATCTTGTGCACACTATCAACTATCCGATGAACCTTTTCAACATTGAGAATTCAGATATTTGGCTTGATGACACCTGAAAATAAACATCGATGTGCAGCGCTTGCCTCACCTGTTGTGAGCTTTCCTATCCATCAATTTTATAATACGTACTGTGCTTTATGGGGCACGATTCATCGACCGTGGATGGCATGATCTCCTCCGTGTACATCATCTTCAGAATTTTGTATTCTTGAAAACAAAGGCATGAATTATTAGAATTCGACAGAGAACCTGCCTCTTAGTTGTGAGTTGTGACATCATCTTGTTTTGCACTACAGCGACCACTACAACCAAGCAAAATCTGTCTTTGATTGTCCTGTCTGGAATTCAAAAATGCTAGCCAGCTATTTCTATAGATGTGCCATTTCTTTTGTTTTATTTTTCCTATATTTTTTTTTAAAAAGAGAGAATGCCTTGGAGGTCTGCCTATTTCATATGCATATAAGAGTGTAAGTGCTTCCTCAGCCTCTTTTTGCAAGACACAGGCATATACTGCATTTCAAGACGATTATTCAAACACGCCTCATATACATCAGGCACGCCTGGAAATCTCGTGATTTTCAGGCGATTGACCTGTTTGAACGTGATGTGTTGGCGAACTCCGGTGTTTTCAGTCGTCTGAAAGATAGCAGCTCCCTTCTTCACACTTCATAACCTTTGACCAGCAACAACGAGTAGATTTCATGGATTTTTCTCATGTACAAAGGTTTTCATTTAATTTAGTTTATGTCTGAAATTAAAATACTTTCCAGTAATCATGACTAAAGAAGGAACAGATTGTCTTGAATGATATGTTGTATTATTACGAGCTATACATTGCAGAGGGCAAACTGTCAAAGTTTAGTGTTCTTTCTCTCTGTTTTTTTCCCGCTGGGGTCAAAGTTACTCTTCAATGCCTTACCAAGTCAAATGATTCCTTCTATTTTGAAAAGAAGGGAAGATCAACCAGGCTATGCAAAAGTCCTCGAAATCTTGCAGTAACTGACACGGCAAAGTTTGTTGCAATTGAATGCTAGTGCTAATAATCTCCAGTGTTTCAACAGCTATCTCCTCGACCCTCCACGAATGAATAATCCAATAATCCAAGATCCACAGCTTGTTCCACCGCACGCAATAAGCCAAGATCACATGATGGCCACCTCCTCTCCCGCTCTTATATCTTCAATCATACTACCTCTCCAATATCTGTTTGATTTCAGCTTCAGGCCGGTGTCGATCATTGATCCAGTGCTAAAATTTGATGTCTTTGCAATTAGCATGCCGTCAATCAATGGCTTCCAACCGTTTCTCGTCCTGTCCTGGAAACCCTTTGACCATCGAGCAGCGGTGATGATGGAACACGCCGAGCCTTCGATCGATCTCAATATCTGCATGATTAATTTCAGGTGCCGACCATTGATCGAGTTGCTTAAATTTGATGTCTTTGCATGTCGCCTCAATCAATGGCTTCCAACCGTTTCTCGTCATGTCCTAGAAACCCTTTTGACCATGGAGCTGTCGTGGTGACGGAGCCGAGGTGCCGAGCCCTCCATCGTCGATCTCGTCTGCAAGCTAAGGCTGCAACCATCCAAGAAGCGGAGTAAATGCCATGGCTCCTCCCACCCGCCTTTTAAGGGGGCTCACCGGCAGCCGCTTGCCTGCGCTCACCAGTGTCACTCTCACCACATCACACACACCACTGTCTTCTCCGCGTCGCCCTCAGCCTCTTCGTCTCACTAGCTCGCGTGCTCTCATGGCGTCGCTTGGCATTGGCAAGCTCGTCCTCGCCGCCGGCCCAGGATCATGGCCCGGCGGAGGCACCCGCCGGCCTGTTCATGGCAGAAGCTTGCATTCCGGTGACGGAGGCAGACAGCCCACCTGTTGTGCAGCCGCCGGCCGTGGTGATCGCCGGGCAGCGGCGGCCCATCCCGCCGTCGGGGCCGTCCGACAAGTGCAACGACGAGGCTTACCGCCGCCGCGCCGACGGCCGGCGCCTCGGCAGGGCCCCGTGAAGCGGCCGGCCTGCTGGGTTCTCGTCGATCTCCTGATGATGATAAAAAAAAAGAGGGCGCCTTGATGAGAGCAGAGATCTCAAGGCTTAGCTAGCTAGTGTGTATTATTCATCCTCTTTATTTTCTCTGCTAGTAGTGATTCCGTTCCGTGCTCTGCTAGAAAGAGAGATTCGCGTAGATTTCATGGCGTCGTCGATGATCTGCTATGAGATTGTGAGCGTATTACTGATTTGTTTCGTCGGGTCTCTCTGAACTCTGTGTAACATCTGCCAAATTTTCTTTCCAGTGGAGAATGGAAGCGTTTCCCTCATAAATGCATTCGTCTGAAGATTGATTTCTTCCTGTGTGAATTTTTCTCAGTTTGTTCTAAGTTGATGATGTGTTCTTGTTGCTTTGGTGCTCTACCTGACGAATGGCATCTTTGCTGTTTTCCGATCTGCTCCTGAAGAAAGCCCCTGCAGACAGGTTCTTACTCCTTACGTGGTTTCACTCAGTTAAAATGATCTATTCGTGCGTTCATGGATCAATCCACCTACATTCTTAGATTAGCTTTCAAGAGAAAAACATATCCCTAGATCAGGGTATGCAGTTTTCTTACTTTCTATTGGTGTTGTCGTGTTCAGCACTATTTCTTGGGAGGCTTCCTGTTCATTTGCTACTCATCAGGTGATCTGCGATGATTGGTGGGTCCCGGTCCGCTGTTCTGAACTTACAGTGCACGAAAGTCCAGAACTGATCATGATGTACACAGTACACAGAAATGAGGATGTCAGGTAGTCCTTGTGGCACCTGATACACGATAGGGACCAACCATTGTCCACTGATATGCACGCCCCACACTACAGTACATTACAAAACAAACAAGAGCAGAGACACACTAAACTTGTGAAACTAGAGGCTGGGCCGGCCAGCTTCTAGCCTTAGCCTCAATCCAATGTTTATCAAGTACATCGCGCAAAATTCGTGAAAGGATAAGATTGACTGCACCATATATAAAGGTAGAGATGCCTTAAGCTTATCCTTCGAATGAAATAATGAGATAATATGCAACTTAACGAATTTTAGATAACAACTCTGAAGAACAGAAACCCTCAAACAGTCGCACATAAAACTTATATACAAGATGCATATAGTAAATTGCGCGTGCTAATATTAGGTAGCAAGGAAAGATATATGAAATATTTTTCTATTTTTAGATTTTATGATAGCATAATCATTATTAGATAATATGACATCTATTTGTAACGTAACATTCCGTATGCCGCATGAGATATAGGATCTTACGAAAGCGTCATCACTATTAGATAAAAAGTCGGGTTGTATTTAATGTAAATTCTTGCATGCATCACATAATCTAACTTAGGATCTTATGATGGCATCATTCTACAAGCCGTTACTTACAATATACCGCCAAAAACCTATAAATGTACGAATTCCGACAAAATATACAGCTTTGTTTTTAGAGTTTTAAGACAACTTATTGGATCTTACGAAAATATCATCAACATTTAATACATGCCGAGCTATGTGTAACGTAACACAAAACCTAACATAGGATCTTACGGTGGTGTCATTCTACGTGCCATTACTTCCAATATACCGCCAAAAAGCTATAAATGTGTGGGTTCCAACAAATATAGACAACTTTGCTTTAACGATTTTAAGATGTGCGAATTCAGACAAAAATAGACAGGTTTGCTTCTAGAGTTTTAAGATAACTTATACAATGTTACGAAAACATCACCAATATTAAATAGGATGTCGAGTTGTGTGTAATGTAGAGTCTTCTATGCATTACCTAGCCTACCTTATAGGGTCTTATATGGTCTCTGCACCTCTACATGTCATTACTGACAAAGTGACATTATACCACTAAAAACTATAAATACGGGAATCCCGACAAAAATAGGTAACTTTGCTTTCAGGGTTTTATGATATATGCCCCGCTAATTATAGGATACTGCTAAAACATAAATGCTCAATTTGAACGACAAAAGCAAACTATATAAATACCATGCTAGATATTGCTTTATTGGTAAACACTTTGTACTATGTGCGTAATAGAGTTACTTGTTACTTTAATCGCAGATCGAGAATGACTACGTCCAACTAACTGTGATACCTAAAACCTTTGTATGATTCTCTCACTACTAATTCTTAGACCCACTTAGATGAAACAATCTCGTTACTGTGGAGGGTTGGGGTCATATAGTCATACATATATCACCACTCTGTGCATAATACTATAAAAGTTATATATGTAATAAAGTATAAAAATATATACGATATTGACATCCCTTTTCAACGGCACGATTAAATAGTAACTTATGTACATATATCAATATACATTGCTAAACATACATATGAGAGGTCAAGTTATATCAAATTCCTCTATTTGTGAATATGTATATAGAGGTCGAGGACAACAACATTTAGAAAGCATTTTTTTTAGTTTCAAAATACCTTCTTATGAGAAACCGTTAAACTAGTACTATGTTTTTCCATTTAACCATAGGTTGTCATATCCTTCCCATTTAGCTATCAATCCGCTGGAATAGTTTCCAATAGTGGTAGATGTCTAAACAATTCTGGCCATTTCGAGAATAAATTTGTTTACACGAAAAAAAAACTTGACTTTGTCACGATCCAAATAACCTTTTCTTTGTAAAAATTTTGAGTTGCCAAAGTTTTGATTGTTCCAACAATTTAGCTAGCTCCTCAGGCACAATACCTCGACGAAGAAAATTTTAGTGCTTGGATTTTAATTCTCGACGAAAGCACTAACAAAACAGAAATTTAAGACACTGCAATAACTCCTGTTTGTTAGTGTTAAGAGAGTAAGAGATGTCATCTCCAAGTTTGAGCAAGAGATGGCATTGCGCTCTGAGAAGAAGGCTGAAGCTGACTTTGGGACATTGTACCTGAAGCCTAACTTGAAGACTCCTCCTGTAATGGAAAGGCAGACCGCAAACGTCTACACAAGAGCCGTTATCGAGGTGTTCCAGGTGGAGTTCATCCAATCACCGGCGGTACGCCGATAAAATTGAGGATGGAACAGTCCTCCAGTTCATTGTGTTCAGAGAGGAAGACAATGGCCGGAGCTCTACAGTCACCTTCAACCAGTCAGACAAGCAAGTGAAATGCACATGCTGCATGTTTGAGCATGCTGGTGTGCTGTGCAGGCATGTGATGATGATCTTCTTCATGGTTGGGGTTCGGTATCTACCGTAGGAGTACATATTGAAGCGATGGACCATGGATTCTGTGGGTAGCATTGCGGAAAATCGGCCATTATTGGAGCCCGGAGTTAGCTCCCCAGAGTGTCTAGCTGCTTGGTACAATGATCTTTGAAATGGGAGGATTAACACTGCTAGATAGGCCGTCTGACACTGTGATGTTGTAAACGACTATCCGGAGCTATACTCATTTTGTGCACATTGAAAATTGAGCACCTGAAATCACCTTTGTGAACTGCGGTGACAGTCGCTTGCAATTTCTTAGGCGTATCCGGTTTGCAGTTCCTGCTACATTCTAATTGATCGGAAAAAAGATTTTACACCGTGAAAAGCATTAGTTTTCTGGATTTCATTCAATAGAGCAAAGCTCTCTTACAGCTGTATAACCAGAAATTCAGAAACATGACACGTGACCTAAAAAAATGAAGCCTTTGGTGAATTGGTGCTTCCTATACTACATTTCAGTTATTTTTAGCAAGTCAAGTCGCACCAACATCAACGATTACACAAGTTAAACTCAAGGCCACCACTGCACCAGTATCTCATGCATCTACCGATACTCCAACATCATACAAATTGTTGAGATTATTATTTTATTATACAGGCATACATCTCGATAACTTGGGAAACTATACAACAACATTACAGCTCCCTCAACTGATCAAAACAGATCAGCTATCTAGCTCAAAAAGTCACTTGCGCAGAATTTCCATTCTTAGATACATTGTGGAGTGAATTTCCTAGCATAGAGTTACATTCTTCTTATTTCTTCTTCACAAGTAGAACCTTGATCCCATGTAGCAAGAGTGAAGGACATTCTGGCAGAATCGCAAGGCGTATCAACAGAAACGCAAAGCATGCTCGAGTTCCTTCTCATCGCTGCAGTTGTAACCCAACATGATCGCCCGAGCTGTTGATTATATCACAACATGATCATGGTCAGTAACTCAGTTTAATGAAATAGGCCATTGTACTGCAAACAATTGATATTGACAGCCTTCTATTACATTTCATTTCTAGAAATCAGTACTCAGAAAAAGAAAAAATGCAATGATAAGTATGTAGGTCACATACTGCAAGGCAGTTGCTTGCATATGCAGATTCAACAAGACAGGACCAAGACCCACTAACCCATCTCCTCCCACTACTATCCTCACTTTCATTCACTATGCAACATTTAAGAAATTTCAAATTCTAACTTGTCAGCATCTTAATTTGAATAGA